>JASUAB010000014.1:28590976-29929635 GCA_037013595.1 Dicorynia guianensis
AGCTAATTTGTAGATTTATAATTTTTATAAATTAAATTGTAAATTTTAATTAATTTAATTATTTATACTTTTTAAATAAAATTTAATAAAATTGAATTAATAAAATTAGTATAACGTGTAAGGTTACTTTAGTTGGATTACATTGATTTCATTATCATATACGGCTCTCCAAACGGCACCCATTTAGAAAAACGTCATCAAATGCATTAAAAAAAAAAAAAAACCGTCATCAAAACGCAGCGTTTACGCTCTTGGATGGTAATTTATTTTTGGTCCAGTGGCCGCATTCTTAGCTTGTAACGCAACGCGCACGCATAGGCTTGGAAAGAGATACAGCGCAGCGTGGTCCCTCTCCTACCCCAAGCGCTCAACAATGGCTTCAATAATACCTTCAAGCTTCTTCTGCAGGCTCAAGGCTCACAACAAACACAGCCATAGTTCTTCTCTTCCCCGTATCCAGCTCTGTCAGAAGCAGGACGACAAGCCCACGGAGCAAATAAAACGAAGGTTATGGCTTTTCTCTCTGAACATAGTTGTCGTTTAATGAATGCCCATTTTCTGAGATAACTCACACTTCAAACTATTCCCATCTTGAAGGGAGTTGATCCTAAAGAGCAGCGAATTAGCAACGATTGGTGCTATCCTTAATCTGAGGTTCCCTCCTCCGTCACTTATTCTTATGAACAATTCTTTTAATTGAATGTAAATTTAATTGTTTTGCTTCTGAGATTCAATGTGATTGCTTGATGGGAGCTCCAGACCCAGTGTTGGGAAATTTTCATTTTACTTTTCTATTAGAAATGAGAAGAAACTGGCTCAGATTTCGCCTTTGGTGCAGTGGGAAAAAGCCTGAGTACCTTGGAGTTCAAAAAAACACACCAGCATTGGCTTTGTGTCCTGCAACTAAGAACTGCATATCAACCTCTGAGAATGTCAGTGATCTAACCCATTATGCCCCTCCTTGGTAAAGTTCCCTCTTGTTCATATTCGAAGTTCAATCTTTGGTTTCTCCGAATATATGGATTAACTACAATTTGTCATTGAGAATGAAATGAAGTGTCTGCTTCGGTTTTCACTATATTTTTAAAGATGGCATTTTGAAGATCAGGAAGAAAATGTAATCTGGATTTAGTCCATCAGGAACCCTAGATGACATATCCATCAGGCTGGCAATGCGCATTTTGAATAAAATATCCCGTTTTGGAACACTTCAGAAGTGCACTCGGTGGTTTCACTTGGGTTTTGTTGCTTTCACAGGAACTATAACCCTGAAGGTAGGAAAAAGCCTGTGAGCAGAAAAGAGGCAATGGAGGAACTTATAGATGTGGTAACTGTAAATCATAGTCACATTTCTGCATTAAAGGAATACCTTCAGATTGCAATTTCCTTTAAAGAATAATCCAAATTATGATGCTGGTTCTAGCTTTTCAAAGCATACAGTAAATCGAAGCTCAGTGCCAATGAATGTTACAGATAGAATCAACAAATCCGGACAGATTCACCCCACGGATAGTAGAAAGGAAAGAAGACTATGTTCGAGTGGAGTACCAAAGTCCAATCTTAGGGGTATGTGTAACTTGAACTTCAGGAGACTTAAAACAGTTTGAACATTGTTATTCTCACACTTTGATACATAATTGTCGTAACTTACATTTATAGTAACAATTATGTATCAAAATTGAGTGTGCAAGTAAAATAATTCAAACCGAATGGATGTCACATATCAATAGCTATAGATGTGAGTTGTACACAACCAAAAAAAAAATGGATGTAGATTGTAAAATTATGTTTCAAAGTTGGATGTGGGTGTAAATTAACCCGAAGCACTTTTACCATCTTATGTCTCTAGATTGTGTAACCAATTTCCTGAATTTTTTTTTTCAAATTTCTTATGTTCTAACAGTTTGTAGATGATGTTGAGTTCTGGTTTCCACCGGGGAAGAACTCGATTGTTGAGTATCGATCTGCTTCCCGCTTGGGAAACTTTGATTTTGATGTTAACAGAAAGAGAATCAAGGTGAAATTACATAACTCTATTTGTGCCTGTCTTAGAGCTTACATATTTATGTAATGAAACAATTTTGCTCGCTTACAGGCATTGCGGCAAGAGTTGGAGAAGAAGGGTTGGGCATCTCAAGACACTCTATAAGGAACAATCAACTCAGGCAGAAATCACATCAATCTTAGCAATGATTATTTTCAATTGAGTTCAAAATCGTTGCTATTGTCACATGTTTGCCACATGATTTTCAGTTCAACCCTCAATAATCATGTATTAGACTGCACAAATTACGGAATCCGTAAAAGAAAAAAGGATCTTTCCAATGATCATACATATTGGCTTTTTTTTTGTGGGGGGGGGGGGGAGGGGGTGATCATACATGTTGACTTTGATCATTACAATTGCCGAACTTCGCAAAAGTTTTTAACCCTTTGCGGAGCAAAATAGATGAAGATCCATCCCTAGTCTCAAATCGCTAAGTAGATTGAAATGCATTCTTTTGCCATATTATTGCTTTATAATCACCCGTCAAAATAATGCAAACTACAACACTAATGATGGAGCTAAAGTGTGCTTGTGAGATAACCATATATTATAGGATTATCAAGACTTAAGAATACAGGGCATAAAATATATTTTGATGATTTTAAGCACACGCATTGAGATATTCTAATAAAATGGGAGCCGAAAACATCCAACCCAAATTTGATGCGAAAGCAAAGTTAGGATACTAATAACTGATTTAACAGTTGTTCAAATCGGCCTCAATGGAAATGCAAAAGCAATTCTTCAATGTTGCCTGGTGGGGAAAACAATCCACCACAACGTTTGAAATTCTAAGCATTTCAACATGTTCAGAATCCCAGTCTAGTATACCTCAAAGCTCCAATAGTACACCTCTGTGTAAATCATCAATCTTTTCTTAGCTCCATGTATTCACGGCGCATACCACCAGCATTTAAGACAACAATTTCAAGCTTATCTCCCTGCAAAACGTCCAATAATAAGTCATAAGTTTATCCCACTGTGAAATGGCAAGCAAGTATGGAAGACAAACTTACAGTGTAAATATCTCTCTCAGTTGCTGATGCGAAAACTGTTTTGACCAGATCAACTGCTTCTGCTTCAGACAGTGGAGTAACAGCATCCTGAAAGATGTCATATTTTTTAAGGCAGGTGTCAACAGAACAAAATTTGCATTGGCATTTCAAGCAAAATATCAAATTTGAGAATTCCACCTTGGCAGGTAATAGAAGTGGACTAGGGGATTTCAGTTGATTATCCAGAAAAGGCATAATTAGAGTGGAACCAGAACCTTGGGAGCTGTACCCAACCCTTTCATAGGAACCAACAGCATCATATGTGAAGACACATCCCTTTCCTATTTCAGGTTGAAGTAGCTGTAAGCAAAAATTGTAATTGGGTATGAACAAGCATTAAAAAAAAGAAATAGCGTACCTTCATTATCAAGACCACCTACAACATTGAAAGAATAGTAAGGAAAAAAACGTTTGTAATAAAGAGTGTTGGACAGTAACTGAGCCATAGCAGGGCAACTCATTTGTTTGTTGTGCTGATGCTGATATATCTGCACTCAAAATTAAAAAATGATATCATATCAGCTGCACCAGAGCAGCAGAACCTTCCTTTTCTTTTCATGGGTTTCTAAATAGAACAACTGGTGGTAAAATGATCGAACGAAACAGTTACAAGTCCAATACAGCTCCCCCAAATTTATAAAATTCAAACCATTCAACTGATACACATCCATAAAGGCCTAAAAGCTTTTACATTCAATGCAATTAATATCAGCAGATCAATTTTACTAGGTCATTCTAATAAAATATTAAATTCATATATGAATCTTAATTTGAAAATTGACAGAATTCACATAGATGTTCCATATGCAAATTAATTGGTCAAAAAATGACAAACAGGTGGTAAGTCAGAAAACTTGAAGTTGTCAGAATTTAGTAGAAACATTTTCAACCTTGCAATTTGCTTATTACCTTCCACTGAGTTTTATTTTATAATTTTAAATATAAAATAATCAAGCCAAAAAGGGACAATTAGTCTTTCCCAACATAATGAGAAGAACAAACGAGTGCTGCACAACCAACAATTGTACAGGTACTCCTACCATCTTCATACAATTGTGAGATCATACATGTAATTACAACAAACTAGAGTGTGGACCCACACTTTGCACGGATGGAGGGAAAATTTTTACCCAGGTGATGACAAATAGCAGCTTCAGTAACCGATTTCAGACTGATATTCAATTCAAAGGGGCAGAATATGAAATAAGTAACAATGAAAATAGAAGGAACATTTTTTCCAAGGGGATGAAATCAACCTTTTGATTAAAGAAAGTTGGTTTGTGAATAAAGTGCTTACAAACAACAGAAATTCAGGATGATCAATTTTCCAATTTGTTAACAGAGATATAACTAATTAAGAAATGAATCATTAAAAACAAATAAAGATTTGCTCTGATTCTTCTTTGTTCAAGTATAATAGAGATAATTTATTTGATATAACCAATACTGGAAGCTTAAATATGAAGACATTTGACATGTCTATAAAAATTTACAAGTGATATAGTATTTGGATGTGTCTTTACTAACCAAGTGCCTGGCAGCCAAGAGCTTTTGTAAAGCTTTAACATCAGCTTGAAAACCAGAGGAGGCCATCACACATTTGTCTGCTCTGTAAGGACAGATTAAGAAACACATGAAACAGGTCTTTCAGAGAGACTAACGAAAGTCCTGTCTACATCCATAAACAATATAAAGTTATAAACTTGCAACAGGAACACAGAGTCCAACACTCTGAGTTGATTGACAACATCAAGGCTAGAGACTCCTAAAGCAATACTGAAGTTGCATACAAATCAACAAAGAGAAAAAGGCCACAGCTTTCATACCTCTCAAATATTTAATAAAACAACTAGAAATAAAGCTAAAAACCAGTCAAATTCTTGTTTTGATAGTAACCGTATTAACTTGAATATATTACCAAATTACAAATCAGATTTAAGCTGGCAGGAAAGTATATATTATTAGCACCTGATTTGTAAACTATGGATAAAATAGAACGTGTACCCAAACCATCAAGTGATGCTAAAGTTTACCAAACTCGCTAGAGAAGAATTCCTGAGGGAGCTTCCCACCCCACTGCCATCTTGAAGCTGACCTATTTTTACTTGCAGAGCATATAGATTTTGGAGCAAAATAGATTATTGACCAAAATTAAAGTAGTAAAAACTTCATAACTATATGGAAAAATAGAGCATTTAAATCATCCAAAAAGTATCCCACAAATATTGATCAGAATTTCAGGATTGACCAAAAAAAAAAAAAGACAGAAGTGTTTAAATTCACCGTTTCAAATAGAATCGATAATTCTCCTGCATGAAGGGGAAAAGCCATCCTCAACTCCTAATTCCCTTCTCATTCTCAATAGCATCAATTAAAAAAAAAAATTCCAGCAAACAAGAACGCGATTTTACTAAACTCATCTGCGTAAGAAGAATTGAAGCTAAAAGCATATAGAAAGTATTCAAACAAGAAAATGATCCGTACAGCTTGCAGATTTTGGAGTAATCCCGGGTGAGGATATTGTAACCGGTCGACATCCTCGTATCGGCTGCGATTACACAGTAATCGGCTCCAGCAATTGCAACACAGGATCTACAGACAAATATTCATATAGCAAAATCAACATGGAAAATATTCAAAACCCAACAAGAGAGAGAAACAAAGGAAGATAGAGGGAGTCTGTACCCGCCATTGTTGTCGTACGGAGACCAGTTAGCTTGCTGCTTAGTCATGGTTTATGAAGTAGAAAGCAGTGAGAACGACAACGAAGAAGAGGCAGGGCGTTAAAGAAGAAAGAAGCAACAAAGAGGCAAGCTCGGCTTTCTTTTTCTCCTGGTCAGATCTGTCTTTGCCTTCAAGAAAGTCAACGATCCAAACAGTAAACGAGGTTGCAAAGCCTCCTGAAACCCATCCTGAACGACAATTTGCAGGCCCAGCCCAATTTATAATTAATGTCGCGGGGGAAAATAAAAAAGTTTAAAACTTTTCATAAAAAAATAATTGCAAATCATACACAAGTCTACATGGCAAAATAAATTCAAAAATATGCAAATATCAAAAACAAAACATGAGCCCTTAAGCCAGTCTCCAAATTTGAAAGATTGGAAAAGATGCACGTTAATGAGGCCAAAAGTCCTTGTGCTTACATAAAACTTCCTTAATTTTGATCCCTCTTAAATTTACGTTTATTCATTTATTTTTATAAATTCATTGGATTGTGAATTTTAAGAATTTTGCTTTTATGTTTGATTAACTCATAAAATTCTAAGGTTGGACTTACTCCCTTTGATTCACATTAATTTATTTTCATAAATTAACAAGTGCAAAAAATTAAAAACATCATTTAGTGATATTTAAAATAAATGGGCTAAAACCTTATTTTATTCTTTCACAGTTATTATTATTATAATTTTTTATTTTTAAAAATTTTTAATCACATTTTTCACAATTTAAAATAACAGTCCCTTCTATCAATCAACCATTAATATTATTAAGAAATATGCTTACGTGAATTGTTAAAAGAATATAACTCTGTCAGTGAAAGACCAGAAGTTTAGAAGATGATACGCACTGGATTGAGCTGGACATGTAATATCGAATTACATGATTGATAGCTATTTTAAACAGTTCATGTCAAGTATAAAAATTAGGAAACAGAAAAGGGAAGAATGAAGACGAGGGAAAGTGACTGGAACAAATGCGGATACGAGAGAGAATTGATATTGGGAAACACAGAGGAACTTGATTGAGAAAACAGAATCCTGGAAAGAGGGGACAGTTAGAGAGGGAGAGAAAGAAGGAGGCTGTGGTGGGTGTAATGGCGGAGTTGTTTTTTCTGGCTCTTGGACTTTTTTTCTCATCTTGGCTATGCTTTGTATTCTCGGTTATCAGGTGAGAAATTAACTAACATTATGAATTTCTACGTTTATTGCTGCCAGCAGCAGATTTGCAATCTAGGACCTGTTTGGTTGATGTGTTTCCTGTTTGATTTTAATTATTCGTTTGCTTATTTATGTGAGTGACACAGTGATCGTGTACCTTGTAATCAACAAAAATAATAGCTTTTCAAATTTTCCTTTTGAATTCGTGTTTGGTTTTCCAAGTCAGGCAACATTTGTTGCAAATTAGATAGTTTCCAGAAAATGAAATCCCTGCAAATGGGTGAAAATTTATATTTATGACCATAAAATGACAGAAATCATTGTTCTGTTGATTGTTTTTTTGAAAAGAATTTGGAGTAATTTTATGGTTACAGTATATAAATTTTAGAATAGTTATGTTGGATAAATTGTTTGTCTAGCTAATTTGTACAACCTTCTCTGACCCTCACAATTCTGATGCTTCAAATTTATTTTGACCTTTAGCATGCCTTCGAAAGAAAAAGACCTTCATTTAGAGAGCTTTTGTTTCTTCAAACTTTATTAGAGATTAAGTAATTATTTAATACAAAGATATAGGTCTCACGTAATTTTAACATTCCTGCCTTTGGCTTCCATGTGCTTTTCCTCACTCTGTAAGTTGCATCAATTACTATTTATTCTTCACGATTCCTCTGCAGTAAGTGGTCTTTTTCAGAAAGATAGGGCAGTGTTGCCCCATAGCACCACTGCTTCCATTCACCATGCGCTGCTTATTACCTGAAAGACAAAATCCCAGTATTATGATGTGAGATTGTAAGAAACTATTCACAAAGAAATGTTAACATGAACAAGTGTCCTGTTATATTATGAACAAGTGCCCTGTTATAAGAAACTATTCACAAAGAAATGTTAACATTTCCATGTCCTATTGTCCTGTTATCTTGCCTGAGTTTACCATCCAAGGAATCTTATGCTTTATCTTTCCTTTAACAGGACACTTGTTCATGTTATTGTTTTGTCTCCCGTACCCGTATTATGATGTGAGATTGTAAGTTGTCTTCCTTGCCATCTTGAAATTTTGTCAGTCTTACATTAATTCAGTCAGTTTCAATTGATTAATATTATGCATTTACATGTCAGGATATAGCAAATGAACAGATTTACTTCATATATTTATTAATTTTATGAAATCCCAGACATTTATGGCTTGATATAGATAAGATAAATTTTCTTAAGTTTTCCTGCGTTGCATAGGCAGCATGCAAAGTAAAGTTGAATCAGTTATATCCTATGTGCTTATATGAAATTGGTCCTCTAGTCTGAATAACTTCATGCTCTTTAAAGAAATTGTGAAGCTTGAAATAAAAAAATTATACATGCTGTTTCAGTATGCTGTTCAATGTTCTGATTAGGAGCCTCTGTAGAATTAGCTCCAAAACTTGTAAATGATGGAGCTCTAATATTGCAATTCTATGAGTAGAATAAGCAAGGCAAAGATTTTAAAACATTCTATTTGCCAAGACAACAACTTATATGCTTAAACTTTCATCCTCATTTACTGGGGAGAATGCTATTGGGACCTTAAATTACCAAATTCATGAGAGAAAAAACTAAGAGTTTTTTTAATCCTATGTATATAAAACATATTATAGGTTAGCGTGCAGGATGCCAGATTAGGTAGCTGTGTAAAATACAGCCGAATGTTTAAGTAGAAAGAATAGTTATTTATCCTGTTTAACTGCACTGGAGGTGATGCTGTCTAGAGATCTGCCTGCAGCTGCTGCAAGTAGTGCTTCTATGGTTTTAATCAAAGGATTTTATGATGTGTAGTTTTTACATTGATTAGGGGATTGGAAGGGTTGGGCGGTTGAAGCCAACAATATCTAGAACAAGAAATATATGGCTGAAATTCTGGGATGCAAAGCATTGTTTGGGGGGGTAACTTTATTGCTTACGATGAATGAATGTAGAGATCTTAGGGTTTGGATGATATCATGGGGTTGTAGAGAGTTGACAATATAACATATTTATTTCTACACTCTTATACTTTCAATTATCATCACTTCCATTAATCTTTTTTTAATTTTCTTATTTTATTTTTAATATTTTTTATTTTATTTACATTAACAAACATAGGTAAAGCGTTGAGATAACAACGTTGTCTCACATTTCTCTTGACAATATGGAAGAAGAATGAAGTTCAAGGGTGTGTTACAAAACTGTATAAAATGTAATTAGACTACTATTTCGCCAAGGCTTTATATTGGTCTCCCCCATTTTGTACCTTTTTCAAGGATGACAAAATGCAGAGACAAGCCTTTAAGTCACAACCACAGACATTATTAGAATTTAGTTCTTATGTTAATAAGAATTTAAAAAGCATAGTCAAATTTCAACGAACAATATGTCACAAAGATAAACTACAGGTTCTCTTCAAATGGTGCATATGCCTAGTCAACACACAAGAAATAAATAGATGTTATCTTCGCTTATATTGCACAGAAAAAAATGCTCCTACTTAAAAGGTACTACTAAAAGCTCATATAGGAAAATGTTAGATTTGTGGATTTAACAGTTTAATTTGGGAAATTCAATAAATTTAATATTTAAATTCTTTTTAAATAAAATTTTTATGAGAATCACTTTGTGAAAATAGAGAGAATGTGTCACATATTATTTTTCAGCTATTTACTTACTCCTAGTTTGACTCGGAAGCTGATTATCAGGTATATCAGAAGACAACACTTGGTAGATGTTACTGAAATCTTCATTCAGCTGAATAGGGAGAAAAAGCGGCGGTTCTATAAAGCAGATTACATTATTATGCTCTTTTTCGTATCTACATTCTGGTATCACAAAAAGAAACTTGCCCTTTTGTTAATTGATCTGTACTCTTTTTTTGAAAAAGTTGGTGAATATACTGTCATCTGAATGTGTTTGAGGTTGGTATGGAGCATTAGTGAAGATTAAGAACTGACTCTCCTTCCTCACCTTTTAGGTTTCCAGTTCTTGTGACGTGCTCAGACACCTCGTACAAAGAAGTTATGCTTTTGTATATGTATCAGCAAATTAAAATTATTGGAAAGAACTTATCGGTGGAGAGATTTATTAACTCTTTGATTTAGGTTTCTGTTTTCTACGGTTAGAGGATGGTCATTGACTTTTAGTTTGTATTCACGTACCTTGGAATTGATTTATGGCTGGAAACCGCAGTTCATGTTTTTGTCTCCGGAATTAATGATTAACACATACCCCGGTCGAGTCTAGAAACAGTCATCTTTTCTTATTTAAATGAGATTTAAGCTGACCCAAAATTCACCCTCTCATGTATCAGATATTTATATAATTAATAAATTCGATCTGGCTTGATGGCTCTTGCCATCAAAGGAAGATCGGCTTTCCTTGGATAGATAATTTTTTTTTTTAAGTTTTATGAGATATTCTCACTTTTTGAGTAAGACTAATATTTGATTGAGATAAGAATTAAATGATAAATTTTTTTAAATAAGAGTGATTTTAAGATTAAATCTTAAATATACAACTTATTTTAAAGTTACTTAAAATAAAATCAACTACTTCTGTACTAATCACTTATTGAATTGAACAAGCAAATCATTGTTATCAATCCAATTAGCCCTTTATTTTGTAGTACGAGGGTAACGAGGAGTCAGAATAAGGATGAGAAAAATGTCATCATTTCTTTGTAGTACTGCAATTTCTAGGAACACGATAACATAAAATGATAATTGAAAACTAAAACAACAGTCTATGACCCAGCTAGCTGGAATGGTAAACGCCAAATTTCCTTTTTTATGCATTAACTATATTTTTCTTTTACAAAAGAAGATTTGTTGATAAATGAATGGGATAACACAAGTCGTCCGAAGGTAACAGACCCAACTACTAAAGAGGGCACAATACAAGGTATATCCCATGACTATTGTTGAAAACTACCACAAATAAAGAGAATAATGACTATTGTAAGTTCTTTGCCACAATATAACCTGAAAGAAAGAGATATAAAATTCGATTTTCTTTCTCGTTATACTGTAAGAATAGTCTCACAAAACATGAGAACATCATTAATCAGACATAAATTCAACACAAAACCTAAAGCTTCCTAAAGATTCTGTCTCAATCTACAAATAGAATCTCTAGATTCTATCCAATTGAACAGAACAAAATTCCTCATGAGTTATCTTAGCTTGATCAGTAATAACATGGGAAGCTAATTGATGACCAGAAAAAAGTTGAGGTCGGAGTACTTGTATAATTGTTGTAGTTAAATTAAGATCAGATCATATTTATTTTGTACAACTATTTTATTTGATTTAGATTTATATTTTCAGGAAAAAAACTAGTCCATTGAAATTCATTAACAAATATCTCATAATATTGATTTATTAAATTCCACAATTTAGATAGTTAGATATAATAAATTTAATAATATAAATTTTTTAAATAAAATTCTTATAAGTTTAAGCTTATGATAATAAATAAATTATATTTATTATTTCATGTTCTCGTGGTTAATAAGGTATTCCATCCTTGAAGGATTGTTCCTCAATAATATATTGCTTCATCTAATAAATTAAAAAAAGCTTTTGCGGGTGTTTACTTGAAGAACTACAAAAAAATTGAAAGGTAGGGTTGAGCATAAAAAAATTGACAGTCGCCTTAACCTTGACTCTTATTGTCATTTGATGTAAATAAGTCACTAGGTGTGTTTTTAGTATTAATGAGAGGGATTTGGGTAATTTACAAGAGATATTCATATTCAAACCTTTGCCATCATGTACAAATGAAAAAAAAAATGATTTGATACAAATGAAAGGAATTAAAAATTTAAATAAAAAGTTGTTTATCAATTATTGTCAGACAATTAAGGAAAGATTTGTTCAAATCAATTTTTTGGTAATAGAAATAGTAGTATGTCATTTAACACATAAAATCTTTAATTTGAATTCTTTGTTTTGGAGAGGTAAATCGCAAGATAGCAACGAATTCACTGCACTACTAATTCATTTGATTAATGACCTCCTATATGTTTGTAGGGTGTATTATGTATTAATTTTTTCAGTAAAATAAATATTACTAAACAAATATATTTACTTAGATAATTTTTTTTAATAAATCGGATAAAGAGGATTTCTGTAATGCTATTTATATTACTCACCACTTCAAATCATTGTCAAATTTGTCAATGATACTTCTTTATTGCTGTTGATGGTAGAGGGTTTAAAATTTCTGGTAGAAAATAATTTTCCTTCCTATAATAGATCTACACAAGGAGATAATTATCACTTTTCCCAATTATCATCTCACCCATTTTCACATTTGGCAAATGTTAACACATGTATTTACTGGCACATATTAAAAAATAATAAATATGCATAAAGGTTAGAAATATTTACAAAAATTAGTCATAACTAGTTAGTGTCCCATATGATATACAGATAATAATTACATTAAATTTATTTTTTAATGATATTATTGTTTCACAAAGTTAATTTTTATTTAGATATTGGTAGTATTCAACAATATTTCAAAATTTTGATTGAAATGTACTTGGTCTTCTTTCGTCTTTAATAATTTCTTATGAAAGTTGTGTTATTTAAAAATTAAAAACACAATTTTATTGAAAATAAAAAGGGCAACACAACAGTTTAAAAACACTGCATATTGTTTCTTTATTAAGTTACATTAAATGCTCAAATTGGGATCAAACTTGACTGATTCCTCAAGTATTAGAATATAAAATTTGCATCTATAATTGAGGGAATCATTGACAAAAGGACAGCAAGAGTTTCACTCATCCTCCCCAAAAAGAAGGGCTCTTTCAGCTTCCAACAATTACAGGTAATGATATATATATAAATAGATTTGTACACTCTTTATACATACTTTCATATTTTATATTTCCTGTTTTCTCTTTCTTCAAATTTTCTATCTCTAAACTTACATTGAACGTGCACTTAGCATAGATATGACTATAATTATCGCTAATATATGAGTATGTCCATATTCTTAAGTATGCATACTTAACAGTTCCTGATTCTTAGGTTTGAACCTTTTTGTTTTTGGTACAAAAACGGAGCAACCAAGAAACTATCACTGAATACACGAAGTAAGCCACGGCCCTGATTGTCATAAGAGAGCCACGGCATCAACTCTTGCGGAGCAGTTTGAAAAACCTTGAGGCCATTACAGCCACGTAAAGCACTGTGAGCAAGCCAATCTGCACAAAGGTTAGTTTCCCTGTAGACACAGACTATCTGAACCTTCCAATCTTTCCTGATCCACGATCTAATTCGCTGAATAAGCTGTGCTTGTCCTGCATGAGCTGCAGTTGAAGTCAGTGCCTGAAAAGCATTAGTAGAATGGGTTTCCATCATAAAATATCTATGTCCCGTTTCCCACGCAACTCGAAGTCCTAAAAGAATTCCCCACAATTCTGCCCTCTCTACTGAGCATATGCCAATGTGGTAAGAGAAGCCAATGATCCATTGGCCATTCAAGCCTCTTATTAGACCTCCGCAAGCTGCTTTGCCATTAGAACGCTCCACGGCCCCATCAATGCTAAGCTTCAGCCAGGGGAAATGAGGGGCTTTCCATCTAATAGTTGTGTTATTAGTTCTTTGACCTGCTTCGCTTCTGTTCCTCCCAATTCGGCCCTCTAGAATCTCCCTTGTATAAAATAACACAGATTAATGAGGTTGCTCTGGGGGAACAAATCCAGGTTCATGGATAGTCTTATTCCTCCACTGCCACAGCTTCCAGCACCCCACAAAAAAATAAGTCATCCAATCTGCACCAACTCTCGTACTCATACTTGGAAACATGTTAAGGATACACCACTCATCAAACTTACTCCTGTAGAAGATTCCCTTCCTGGAATCACTTAGCATAGGATCCCATACCTTCTTAGCCATATCACAATCTCCAAGAACATGAACTGCAGATTCTACTTCCAAATTGCACACAGGGCATACAAGGGAAATGTTACTCCATTTGCCAATTACATTTCTGGTAAGTAATTTACCATGAAGGATTTTCCAAATGAGCATCTTAATACGGGGTGGTCCCTGCCATTTCCACAGCCTACTCCATTTAATATTATAATTGTGCTGATTAATTGCCATTAATCCCCAATATGCTTCTCTAACCGTACAAATACCCCTATTGTTGCCTTTCCATTTAAATTGGTCTTCTCCTGCATCTGGAGTTGGGGGACGTGTAGCATGAATTAAATTAATTTCTCTTGATCCCAAATAAGGTGAAAAACAATTAAAATTCCATGGACCATTAAGGTCCACTGTACCTTTTTTAACTCAAAGAAAAGGATCCTTCAAGGTTAAAAAGTGGGTAGCTTCAAATCTTGCATAGAATAATCCACCACAACTAACGCTGGATTTAGTAAAGTTAAAAGTTGATTATTCAACCAGTACACTATTGCTTCCCAAGAAAGATTCAACCTCAATTATATGAAATCTTGTACAAAATTTAATAAAATCGCATTGGATCACAATAATTAACTTTTTTTTTTTGGTTGAGATCACAATAATTAACTTTAATTATGAATCTTGTACAAAATTGTACTATGTTTTTTTTTTCACAAAATTAAAGTGATCCTGAGATATACATTTAATTTGTTGGTTAAAATTTAATACATCACCTTGATTCTATTGACTAAATCATTTTATCACATTTCTTACTGTAACTTTCAATGTAATTTTTATTCGCTTTCTTATAGCATTTTTCGCATTCATTATAAATATTCTCAATATCAATGTCCATTGAGAAGATCCACTTGTCTACCCACCAAAAATCAGTACCTCTAAGAATGTTTTTTTTTTTTTGGTAACAATGGGAGGGCTAAAGCCCTTACATAGGGGAAGGGGATAGGGAGTAAGGGAAGGGAAGGGGCAACCCTAGATTCGAACCTGTGTCTCCTAAGAGAGAAGCTAGTGTCGTGGAAATCTTTTGCCCTACCAAAAAAAAAAACACTCTTAACATAATTCTTCAAATTTTAAACAAACCAAATTTAAGTTGTACTATATATATATATATATATATATATATATATATATATATATTTCTTGAAGTCAACATGATGCCTTTCAATAATAAATAAGCAATTTTGTTTGAAAATCAATTTTAATATAATAAATATAGTTGATAAAAATGGTAATTTTCTTGTGGTTTTTCTATTCATTATGAAGCATTTGATGACAATGATTTTGATTTCATAATTTTAGGCTAACATTATAAAACCTTTTCATTAGTTTTTTCTTCTTCTTTTCATTTATTTAATATGAAAAAATAATTTTGTTTCCATTTTATTTTTTAGTGGTTTTGATATTTAATTTTTAATCTTAATTTTTGGTGATAACGACATATGTTAATATTTATTACAATAATAGAAGATCAAAAAATAATAAAGTTCTCTATTTGAGATACACACACACACACACAAAAGAAGCATTTAATAACAGACAATTTTACCAGAAAGTGTTTGTTATTTAATTTTTAATTTTTAATTATAATTTTTTATAATATTGACATGTGCCAAAATTTCTATAACAATAAATGCTTGAGGATTCTTTTGAAATATATATAGATTATTCATCATTTGTTTTTTATTTATTTTAAAGTATTTAGTGTCAATAAATTTTAAATTCTTCCATTTTATTTTGAGTACTTTTAATTATTTAACTTTTAATTTTATTTACAACGTTTTATGATTATTATAGTAATAAATGATTCATGAATCGAATCTTGTTTATATATATTATTCAAATTTTTCATTGTTTCTTTTTTTAATTTTACATTTCTTAAAGCATTTAATGTCAAAAATTAAAAGTGTTCCTTTTTTATTTTTTTTAGTATCTTTAGCTATCTGACTTTAATTTAAATTTTAATTTTCTATAATAATAAAATATGTCAATATTTATTAAACAATATATGCTCAAATAGTATTTATATAATTAGATATATAAATGCTTAAAGAATATGTATTTTCTTTTGATTTTGTTTGACAGTCAATTTTTAGTATAATAAATATAGTTTGTCAAACTATAACATTAATTTTATTTTGTGTTAATTATTGATTATTTAACAATAAATGATTTTGATTTCAGCTAAACTTTTTTCTTTATTTTTTTTCATTTATTTAATATTAAAAACTATTAATTTTTTCCTTTTTCTTTTCACTATCTTTTGTTCTTTAACTTTTAATTTAAATTTTTGGTGATGACAATATAAATCAATATTTATACAACAGTAAAGAATCAAAGAATGCATGAGGATTCTGTTTTTGAGATATCTATATATATATAGATCTGAAAAATTTAATAATAGATAATTCCAATATCATAAGGTAACATTATTTAAATTTGAATGTTGTTTCATTATTCGCTATGTATTTATTTCAAAGCATTTCTTGTTAACATATTTTAATTAAATTTGGTTTATTTTCAAAATTTATTAGTTACTTAATTTTTAGTGTTTAATTACAGTTTTCTACCAATGACCAATGTCAACATTTATTATAGTAATAAATGCCTTTTAGTAATCGATTATCAGTTTTAATATTTAAGTATAAATTGTAGAAAAATGAATGTATTCTTGTTTCTTCATTAATTAGAGATAATTTTAATTTTATAATTTTTGTTAACATTATTTATATTTTTTATTGATTCACTTCTTACTTTTTATGTATCTTATAGTATTTAATATTAAAAATTTTAATTTTATTTCCTTTTTAATTACAAAAATTTTTAGTTATTTAACGTTTAATTTTCAATTACAGTTGATTGTAGATGTGTCAATATTTATTATATCAATAAATACTTAATAAATGTTTAAAGATTACCCTTTTAATATATAAAATATAAAATATTCGATTCTTTGTCTTTTCTTTTTTTTTTGTTTTTGATTTCTTTTAAAGCATTGAATATTAATAAATTCTAAATTTATTTTTTATTTTTATTTTTAACTATTTTAATTTTGATTATAATTTTTCTAATAATAACACATATCAATATTTACTCCCATAATAATTACTCAAGATATTTTTAATAATTCTCTTTATATATATATATATATATATAAATTTTTGCACGAAGGTCCACACTTTCATGAATGCATGAATGTGCTAACTTTTGCCTTTTTTTGAAATTGTTTAATTCAATTGAAAAATATACATTTTGTTCAAAACATTGCAATTATTATTTCTTAACATGTCCTTATGACAAACATTAATAAAACTAATGTATTCAACACTTTTGACAATTGATTAATCCGAATCGAGTTGAGAAGAGCCATACAGGCGATGCTCTCTTACACAAAACCTTTTATATTCTCAAAATTCAAACTTATATAACTTGATTAAGCAATGAGAATCCCTTATTATTTTACCTTAGTCTTCGGTGGTAAAATATTTAAATTTTTAATATTATATTGACTTCTCAATTATGCTTTTCTTTTTTATTTCAAAAATCTTAAAAATTGATTAAACAAAATTTCATCAGAGAAAAAGGAATGTTAACATTAAAACTTAGAAGGCCGAAAAAAAAAAAGTTTGACTACAAGAATATTAAAGTTTAAAGATAAAATTAGTTAGGAGGAAAAAATGGTTAATTTTAGCAAGTAAAATTTTATCCTAATTTTTTTTTGGAAAGAAAATTTTAACATGATCTTATATAGCCTTTTGGTGATTTAAATAATTATTTCATTAACTTTATACTTTGAAATTTTACTCTTGAAATTATCAAAAATATTTGTATTCATTTAATACTAAACATATTTTATTTTTGAGTATAGATATTTATACATATAAATTATGCATATATTATATATATATATTTTTATTTCTAGATGTGTGCTGAAGATACAGTCTGAAAATGTACATAAAATAATTTTATTATTATTTAGGTATTAATAATTTTAATAAAATTACTCTCCTAAAATAGACAAAAGCCGAAAATGACCCAAATACTAAACGATATAGTGTCGGTTTAGGTGAGGCCGGGTATAACTGACCCTCTTCCACTCCGGTCCCTGGGGCACGCACGGGAGCCGGCAGCTGAATGCTGGCGACAGAAGCACAAGCTGTCTTCACCCTCCTTCCCATACTCCCTCCCTCTCTTTACCTCACACCTCTTCTAAACTAAGTATTCTCGCCGGCAAACGTACCTACTACTTCGCCTCTCTTCTTTTTCAGTTGCCGCAGCCCATATCGACCACGACGACGGCCTCCTCTCCTAGAGCTCCAGCTCCTTTCAGGTGTTTCTCTTTGTCTAAGATTATACCAATACCCACCCTTTCTCTCTCCTCTTCTGCTGGATGGTTTAATTTCTCTGTCTATAGTGTGGTTTGAATGATTCTGTGGAGAGACTAGTGGAGGAGCTTGCATAGCTTGAATACCAGAAAATGAATAGAAAAAATAGCTCTTTTTTAAGGGTTTATTTGTATTTGTTTGTTGCTTTATAATGAAGACTTAATCTAGACTGTGGTAAATTGGTAATTTATAATGTTTTGGCTTGTGGAGGTTGATCTTTTTCTGCCTCTATAGTTCTTTGTGTGATAGCCATTAGCATTTACAAAAGCTCCTACCGCTTTTGGGTATTTTTAATTTAGGTGGGAAATGAAGGGCATGTATGGTAAAGAATCAGGCTTTAAAGGATAATTTAGGAGCATGGACTGTGACATAGCTAATGAATTTTTGATCTTGTGCCTATCCAGGAAAGAATCAGGCATTGGGTGTTTTTATTTAGGTGGGGGCACGTTTGCAATATGTCGGAAAATTCTAACAATTCCATGGTTTTTGCCTTTGCGACTCCAAGAGTGGTGAAGTTTCCCTTTTATTACTCGTCTCCCTTTCCATCATTAAAAGCCTATCGACGTTAGGATTTGTTGTCTCTTTTCATGTTTAGCTACCCTGGTCTACCATTCAAGTTTCTCATTTTCCTAGCATTGGCAGCTGAATTTTTAGACCCGGTTCTCAACCCTCAACTTGCCACTGTTTTCTACTGCTCTTTGTTACTCTAATAACCAGTTTGTACAACTACTCCCCTAAATTTAAGATCGTGGTTTTGAGCTTATGGCTCATGTTTCTGTTCATTCAGTTATTGGGGCTTGTTCTGTCCTTTGTATTTTAGTATGTCTAATGGTAATGCCCCAAAATTAGAAAGATTGATAGGAGAAAAACAAGTCTAATATCCCACATTGATGCCCCTAACTTATAAAATTTTATTGATTTGTTTGAGAAAATAAGATTCTAAATTAAAATAAATTTTATATTTTGTATTTTGAGAAGAGAAGAAACCAGATTGCAAAGGAAGAGAGGGATATTAAACATAGAAAAGTTAAAAGGCAAATGAAAAATAAAAGAAAAACAGAACGGGGTGGGGGAAATGGCTAGTGCCCTTAAGGATGGTGACAAATTAAACTGGGGAAGAAAGAAAGGGGATATTGCTGATTGGATGGGAGAGGGAGATATAAGAGGAACTTTATGTTTTAGATGTAACTTAGGTTCAATTTTTAAAGTTTCATTTGCGTTCCTAACTTTTTTAATGTCAATATTATTTTTTGATCTATTTTATTTGTTTCAATATCTTCCTCTTATTACCGTTAGCAATAGTTGTAGAATGCTCTTCCTTATTTGTGTGCCAATTATTGAGAGAGTTTTTAAAAAAAATTAAAAATAGTGTAGTTTCATAAGTTTGGGTTCTATACACAGTGCATAAATTTTCTATTTATTATACCATTAATTATTTAGGGAAGAAAACATTGGAATGAACTTGATGGTTGGAGGACAAGTTCAATATTTAAAAAATTAAGGACTAAGGATGATATCAAAATGTAAGTAAAATTTCAGATAAAAAATTGTAATTTGTGCTACATATTAATAGCAAACTTTTTAAAAAAAGATGGTGGGTTAGCCTGGTTGTAGATATATAAGTCAATAATTGTCTGTCTGCCTCATAATTTTGGTCAGAAGTTAAATTTTCAATCATTTTGCCTGTCATTAGTAAAAGCTAAAGGTATCTCGGGACAGCACTTTAAAAATTAACAAGTTGGGTAGCAAAGTGAAAATAATTTGACTGGTTAGGGATTTATAGAGAACTCAAGAAAGAATTTTTCTGTATTTACAGGGAATAGTAAACTTAATATTCTTTTTTCTGATGATGAGACCTGGCATTAAATAACGTTTAATTTGTATGTTGTGTACACACACACACACACACTCACATTCAGTTTAAATTTTATTAGATCGTTGCCTGTTTGCCTCTTTTTCTTGAATAAAACAGTGGGCATGTGTTGTTCCGATTGTAGTTTTTTAACATTAAGTTTAGATAGCTTGTATGATCGGTGAAATTTGGAATGTGTGAATTATACAATCTCTCTAATGTTAATTTTGATTTCTTCATGGATTAAACCATATTAAAGCAATGCTATATCAATTGCTAATCAATTTTAAATATTTTTATGCTTGCAAATTTTATTTAGTGTCCTCAACAATGGCCAGATGGGATGCAATTCTATCTCTTCCTGTCCAAAATCCCCCCACTTTGGAGTTTTCTTCTGGTGACTTAGTATGGTCCAAAGTGGAAGGTTGGCATGACAAATTAGATAGAGTATCTCTAATACCCTTTGCTAGAGTTGATGACTTTGTAAGAGGTGAGTCATCTAATAAAGACTGTCCAACAAGATTTCATGTTGAGGCAAGACGTCGAAGGCCTCCATCAATGCCTTACAAGCCAAAGGTTGATGGAATACTAGAATATATTCTGTAAGTTGCAAATTTCTTTGCTCAGTGGCTTGTAACTGATGCTCTTGCTTCTTGTATTCTTTTTATTTAGTTTATACCATAACAATGTAGGTATTGGTGCTCCTTTGGTCCTGATGACCACAGAAAAGGTGGCATTGTGCGACCAAGTCGTACTACTTATGTCCCAAAGAAGAAAAATGCTGGTCGGCCAAATACTAAGAGAGGCTGCACATGTCACTTTATTGTGAAACGCCTGATAGCTGAACCCTCAGTTGCCCTGATCATATATAATGATGATAAGCATGTGGATAAAAAGGGATTGCCATGCCATGGTCCACAAGACAAGAAGGCTGCTGGAACACGTGCTATGTTTGCCCCATACATCTCAGAAGATCTTCGCCTTCGTGTTTTATCTCTTCTATATGTTGGAGTCTCTGTGGAGACCATTATGCAGAGGCACAATGAATCAGTAGAGAGACAAGGTGGTCCAAGTAACCGTGATGACCTTTTAACCCACCGTTATGTTCGACGACAAGAGAGGGCAATCCGTCGTTCTACATATGAACTAGATGCTGATGATGCTGTTAGTGTCAGCATGTGGGTTGAAAGCCACCAAAATCATGTTTTCTTCTATGAAGATTTCTCTGATTCAGATCCTTTCACTTTGGGTATTCAAACTGAGTGGCAGTTGCAACAGATGATTAGATTTGGTAATCGTAGTCTTCTGGCCTCAGATTCAAGGTTTGGTACATACAAACTGAAGGTCTGTTGCCATCTCTGTTCATTAGTTTTAAGTAACAAGAAGCATGTTCATTATCACTATTAGACTCAGAAACTAACTGCAATCACATTTGCAATTATTCCAGTATCCTGTTCACAGTCTTTTAGTGTTCAACTCTGATAAGAAGGCCATTCCAGTGGCTTGGATAATAGCACCAAGGTTTTCAAGCTTGGAAGCACATAGATGGATGAGGGCTCTTTACAATAGAGTGCACACAAAAGATCCCACATGGAAGTTGGCTGGTTTCATAGTGGATGATCCTCTATATGATGTCCTTACAATCAGGTTGGTTGCTATTTTAAATTTCGAACAAATTTTTGCAGTATATTGCCTGGTTGTTGCTGCTCAACATTGCAATGTCAACAAGAGACAATTTCATTATTGATTGGTGCTTGCTGTATGAAATATGATTCTTTTAAATTTAATTATGTCTGATAAATGGGTTTCATTGGAATGACTGAATAAAAAACTTATGGTGCTGCTGTATATGACTGCATTTAGCAATATAAAGTATGATGTTTAGATGCTTCTGGATTCAGATTGTTGAGTCACTGCTTCATCTGTTGTGTGTTTTCTTGACTTCAAAATTGATCCTTTTGTTTTTGTTATTTTGAAATTCAAATGCTAATTATTTGAAGAATAAAATTTATACATATAGTGGAGGAGTCAAGAGAAGGAGCGAATTCTAGGCTTGAGGTGTGGAGAGAGGCTTTAGAATCAAAGGGTTTCTGGTTAAGTAGGAGCAAAATAGAGTATATGGAATGTAAGTTTAGTAAGAAACAAGTTAGCAATGATTTAGAGGTGAAAATTGGAAATCACATTGTACCGCATGTATCACAGTTTAGATATTTTGGATCAATTTTACAAAATGATAGGGAAATTGACAGGGGTGCCACTCATAGGATTCAAGCTTGGTCGGTAAAATGAATAAATGCCTTAAGAGTAATTTTTTTATTTCAAAGTACCTATCAAACTTAAAAGAAAATTCTACTGAACTGCTAGAAGACCAACAACATTATATTGTAGTGAGTGTTGGGCAATCAAGTGCCAACAAAAGCAAAAAATGAGAGTAACAAAGATGAGAATGTTGAGGTGGACGTGTGGACATACCAGAAATGATCATATTAGGAATAAATGCATTTGTGAGAAAGTTGGCATAGTACCTATTGAAAAGAAAATGGTGGAAATTCTTCTAAGGTAGTTTGGTCATGTCAAAAGAAGAACAATAGAAGGCCTAGTCAAAAGTTAATCAAATGGAGAATAGTTCAATTAAAAGGGATAGAGGAAGACCTAAGAAGACGTTAGGCAATACTATTAGAAGACCTTTTAAATGTAATTTCTAAAGATATGGTTTTTAATCAAATGCAATAGCGTTGTTTGATCTATGCAATCGATCCCACCTAATAGAATAAGGTTTAATTTATAGTTGTATATCAATTACTAACACTAAACAAATGGGTGAGTTGCCCTGAAAATATAGATGGTCTTTCTCTTGAGATAGCACTTGATGGTCTGGATATATGAGCATGCTAGTGAATGAATTCAGTTGTAGCATGCTAATGACTGAAAATATGAGTGAAGATGCTTCTTGGTTCAGATTGTCTAGTAACCCTTGGTTTTTTTTTTTTTTTTTTTTTTTTCCAGTTCTAATCATATTTTAAAAGTGTTTAAGATTTAAGGATGGGTGAGTGGACTAAAAATATGGTTGACTCATTGGTCCTAGTCACAAGATGTTGCCTGGATGGTTTGTGTCTATGGCATGCTGGTATATGATTCTATTGTTGATGTAAGAAGTTGGATGGCATTCTGAAGCCTTGTCATGGTCTTTCTGTATCAGTCTTAGGAATGAAATTTTTATATTTTTTAATACTTTGATTTTTTAGCATCTTTCTTATCTACATGTTTCTCAGGGATGTTTTTCAGTGTTCGGTATTGATAAGCTTCTGGCGGGTTCGCCATTTATGGCATAAAAACATAGTGAGGAAGTGTTTGGAAACTAATATGCAAGTTGAGATATCAAGACGTCTTGGATCAATTGTGGAAAAGGTTTGCCGGCATGAAGGGACCATGTCACTCTTTGAAGATTTCATACAAGATTTTGTTGATGAATCTGATTTTATGGACTATTTCAAGGCCAACTGGTATCCCAGAATAGGTTGGTAATATCTATCTGCATCATAGAATGTCGTTCTTTTTCTTATGAAATGGGTTAAAATATCATGCCCACAGCCATTGAGCGTTTGTGGTTGTTTACTGTGATGTTTGTGCCCTGGAAAAGGGAGAAAATTCAGCATTTGCTGTAGAATGATTTTGTTTCCAAGTCAAATGAATGAAAATTTTACATCAAACTTAATTATAACAACAACAACAATAAACCGAGCCTTTTCCTACTATTCAAACAATTATATTTATGAAAATTGTTAATTATTAAATATTCAAACTTAGGCCTTCCAAATACTATTGATAACAAATTTAAGGTTTAATTAAATTTCTAGTCCTTATAGTTTGACACTATTTTTAATTTAGTCCCTATATTTCTTATATCTTGAGTGAGTTCTAATAATTTCTTATTTCAACAGGTTAGGTAGCAATATATCGACATGATAAATAGTTTCAATACCTAAATTTAGTATTTTTGCCAAGGCTGTATAGTTTTAAAAAGCGGATAACCATTGTTAACTGAATTACATAGCTTTAGTAGTAGAAAGGATAGTTCTATGATTTGACTACTTGTAAAGGCCTTAATTAGTGCCACTTACTAAATAGGCCTGCCATAATGATATAGAACAGAGTCCTAGAATTAAATTGGTGGTACTTTAAAGATATTGGGACAGAAAACAATGGGCAAAGAAGATCTGAGACACAGCCAGAAAGAGGGCCGGGGTTCTGGTGAATCAACCAGGAAAATAGAAAACTTTTGTTATTGTAAAGATTAATAGATCTGTTGCATCCTTTTATATAGGTTAGAAGCCTTATTGTAACTTCTAAAATAAGCCTAATCCTAGTTGTCTAAGGTAACTAGCTGAAAAAGGAACTAAAGGACATAAATGAAACATAAAAGTAACCTGTTACTACAGCAGGGTGAACAGTACTCCAGCTACACCAAAGTGAAGATTAATCTCTATATATTGTCATATTTGACCCCATTTATCCTGCATCACATAACCTCTAAATATTATGAACTATAAATTAATCGTGTGACAGTTTCTGTTACTTTTGGTACTTAAAGGCATAATATTTGCAGGATTTTTTGTGAAAATCTGTCTGCCAATTGAGTGGCTATCAGAGATTAAAGATATTAGTATCATTTTAGGGAAAAAAACACATGAATTTTTTGTTTTTGTAAGCTATGTAAGTAGGAATTCTTTTTTTCATCCCTTGGATGCAGAAAAGTGGACCAGTGCACTTGAAGCTCTTCCTCTAGCCAGCCAAGAGACTTCTGCAGCAATGGAATTTTACCACAACCAGCTGAAGATCAGGTTGTTGAATGAGAAAGACATCAATGTTTATCAACGTGCTGATTGGTTGGTTGACAAGCTGGGTACAAAAGTTCATTCTTATTTCTGGCTTGATGAGTACTCAGGCAAAGATGATTTTGCACGGTATTGGAAAAACGAATGGGCAAGTGGTTTGACATCATGGCGCAAAGCTCTGATGATTCCAGATTCTGATGTTGTCTTGGAAGATGGATTTGCTGAGGTTACTGACCAGGTTGATCGTGATAAAGCTTATGTTGTCTGGAATCCTGGCTCAATGTTGGGAATTTGTAATTGTAGTTGGGCACAAGTGGGCAACCTTTGTGAGCATATTCTGAAAGTTATTGGTATCTGTCGAAAGAGAGGGTCGATTCTACCATCTATTAGCATATATCAGTATCACCAGGCATTGAATGACATGCTGCACTGCCCACCCTTTGATTCTATAATTCGTGATCACGCTGTGTCATTGGCAGTTTCTATTCAAAAGCAATTAAATGCACTTCTTGATAAAGAAAGTGTCCAGGCTGTTACTGATCCAAATGAGAAGCAGACCATGGATGTTATCAACCAGCGAACATCCACAGCAGTTTCTGCTAACCCAAATTTGGAGTTAGTCAGTGAGAGGCACTGTATCAGTTATGAAATTTTATCTCGTCAAGGTGATAGCTGTGCAGATAGAAGTGAAGCTCCCGGATGTATATTGGCTGATATTTCTGACCAGGTTGTAGATCCTGCAAACGGTAGAGATAGCATTCCCTTTGAGAGTGCTAGGGAAGACATACTACCCGCTGACATGGATGTTGATGCGTCATCGATTTGTATTTCTCCACCTGGATTGTACTCTGTTGATGAGGCTGCTTCAAATAATGCCTTCCAATAGAGCGAAGAGAGTTTTAACCACTATGGGGAGTGAGATTTTGGTTTCTGAAAATGGTGCTTCCGCTGACGATAAATTTGAAGGAGATATTTTTGGATAAAGGTTGCAAAGATAGGGATATGGTAATGGATTTGGATCCCCATACATAGATAACCCCTCATCAACAATGGAGATTATAAAGAATTTTGCGACACCTCAGAATGGTGTCAATAGTTTCCAGTTCACAGTTGTATCTCAAATGAAACATGCCAATCGACTCAATACCCTACTTGAATAATAGTTCTCTTTTAAATCTACGGATGTTGTACTGCAAGTGGTTGGGCCACAAGCACTTGGTAAGGTAGAAAATCTAGATACCGTTAAGGAGGATGTAAATATGAGATCAAATGCATGAAAATTAAAGCATGAATAAGAACAGAGGCACATGGCTCGCAGTTACCCAAAAAGGGTTTCAGTTGGTGAGATTGATACATCTAAGTTATCTAACCCTCAATTATTATACGTCTTATGTGGATGATGCTAAAATTGTCCTATATTTGAGGTGTTTTCCCAGCCTGAGGCTGTCAGTGGCGCTGACAGTGCTGAGAGAATTTTCTCAGACGAAATAGCCAATGTATCTGTGCCAAGGAAAGCCTCCATTGATTGCTCTCGGTGGGTACCTTCCTTGTGTACAAATCATTCAGTCCACACATGAAATTATATTTGTTCATCGTTTAGTAGAGACTGACTTACAAATTTTGGTCCTGATAAGCTGTGTTACTTTCTCAATCTGTAATTCACATTGTATATATGTAGTCTAATTACATTCTCTAGATACTACATTGACAGAATATATCAATCTGCCATAGATAGAAAAAATATGTCTGGTTTGCTTGCTTGATCAGGTTCCTTTGTAAGTAGTAATTAAAGTGTATGCGCTGAAATGGCAGCAGAAAGCGTAAATCTGTTTGGTTCAATTTATTTGGGCATTGCATTTTTGGGCAGCAGGCATACCTGTAATTGTGTCTTTGCTGATGATTACGTACCTTAGCGGATGTCAAAAATAATATCCCACACAAGCATCTTCTGCTTGTAAATCAAAAGATATGGGTTCCAAACTAAAAAATTGACACTTCAGAATGCATCCAAAACTGAGTTTCATTTAATGGTTTGATGAGGGAGTTTACTAGATTTTAGCAAACAATAGTAGCATTGGTGGATTCGGATTCTTGAAGTCGAAATATTGTAAAAGCGGCAACCTTTTCGTTTCTTATTTTGCTTTGTTGTGATTCTCTGTGTCTGTAACAACTACCCTGAATTTTAACAGTATCGTTTTACTATTTGGGAATGATTTCGGTCGTGTCCACTAGCAATTCTCTTAATATTTATCCGATGAGCGAATGAGTTTTCTTGAAAAGTCACGAAAGAAAGGAAGTTACTAGCGCTATAATAAGAACCGTGAACCTTTCGCTGCATTTCATTTGCACTGCCTTAATTGAAGTGGTAAACGCTATTTACTTTTATCTCGATTTGGATCAACAGATGTAAATGTAGAAAAAGATTGAAAAAAAAATCATTAAAATAAAAAAGAAAAATCAATTAATCCAAATCCTATCTTATGAGCTCAGTGACTCCAATTTCCGCCAACTTTCACCATTCTTGGTGCTAACACTATCTTTCGGGGCAATATTGATTAAATGGGTGAAATCTAATACCTCCTTCAGTGTTTCACTTGCTATGTCACATCTTAAGGGAAGGCACCCTCTCTCAACTTGTTTAGCAACCATCTTCATCGCCACCATCTCTCACCAAACCCTTCCACGTTTTCCTTACTCCAAGTTTAGTGTGCCTTCACGCCGTCCCCAATCCAAGCATCCACATCACTTGGTTTCACTCTTACTCAAAGACCCATCTAATCGCCAAGCTACCCAACAGGTTCACTCTCACATCATCACCTCTGGGTTGCTTCAATACCCTTTTTATTGTGCCTCTACTTGTTTGCTTCTCTTCAACACCCTCACTCGCTGTTACTCCCTTGGTTCCTTTCCCCGGGAAGCTATTATGCTTTGTAGGTATTCCCAACATGGCAACACATTTCTGAATTATCTTTCCTTTGACAGCTTCACTTATGCATTTCTTTTTCATGCTTGTTCCTATTCAAACTCTATTGACGCTGGAGTTCAGCTTCACGCTCTCATATGTAAAGTGGGTTTTCAATTTCATGTGTATGTACAAACTGCTTTACTGAATATGTACTCAACCTGTGGACTCCTGGATGAAGCAGCACAAGTGTTTTACATAATGCCCGAAAGAAATACAGTGACCTGTAATGTTTTCATCACTGGTTTGGTTAAATGGGGTGAGCTTGGACTTGCTTGCTTTGTATTTGATCAAATGCCTACTCGGACCGTAGTTTCCTGGACTGTTATTGTTGATGGCTACACACGCACGAATCAGCCTATTAAAGCATTAACTATGTTTAGGAAAATGGTTGCTGTTGATGGTATAGAACCTACTGAAGTTACCCTTCTAACCATTTTTCCTGCCATTTCAAATCTTGGGTCTATTAAGATTTGTCAATCAGTGCATGGCTATGCAGAGAAAAGAGGGTTCAATGCCTCTGATATACGCATTACAAATTCATTGATAGACTTGTATGCAAAATGTGGATGCATAACTAGTGCAAGCAGGTTCTTCCTGGAGATATCAGATCACAGGAAAAATCTGGTATCATGGACGTCAGTAATCTCAGGTTTTGCAATGCATGGTATGGGAAGAGAAGCTGTAGAGAATTTTGAAAGCATGGAGAAGGCTGCGCTGAGGCCAAATCGTGTGACATTTTTGAGTGTATTGAATGCTTGTAGTCATGGAGGATTGTTTGAGGAGGGGCTCATGTTTTTCAATAAAATGGTAAATGATTATCAATGTGTGCCAGATATAAAACACTATGGCTGTCTGATTGATATGCTAGGGAGGGCCGGGAGGTTAGAGGAAGCTGAAAAGATTGCTTTGCAGGTACCTCTTGAGGTTGCCAATGTTGTGATTTGGCGGACACTTCTGGGTGCTTGTAGTTTTCATGGTAACGTTGAAATTGGTCAGAGGGTGACCAGCAAAATACTGGAGATGGAGAGAGGATATGGCGGGGACTATGTCCTGATGTCCAATATTCTTGCTGGTGTTGGGAGACATAAAGATGCCGAGAAGTTAAGGAAAGTAATGGATGAGAGAATTGCCTTTAAACTCCCTGGCTACAGTATAGTCTAAATCCTATATAGGTCATAGGCTATTGCTCTGTTAACAGATACTCAGAACTAATTCACGGCATCATGTTTCGATAAAGCTTGCTGTCGCATCTCTTTTCCTTCAGTGGATTTTTTAGCTTTATGTTTAGGTACATACGAAAACCTTGAAAAAGTTGTTTAGAACTAAGATCGATGAATTCCCAAATACATTTTCCTTCCCCAAGCTTCAAGGAATTTATTCTGATTCATCAAGCTTTATAAATTCCTTGATGGATTGCCTTTCAATTCAAGGCCAGATTTCTGGGCAAGTCATAATGTGTCCCAGGAGGTGGACACCTCTGACATCTAACCATTTTTATCCCATTTACCCTCCTTTACTGAACACTGTCATTGACAGTCACAAAGCGTTAAGGTTGAGAAGATTGAGGATCTGGCTGCTGTCCAAGATTTTGAAATCTCAGTGTCTTCCAGATGTAGTCCAGGCCTGGTTGTTCAAGTAATTCAGGATGTTATTCCAGTTTAAATATCTTTGCTTCAAATGTTGGCGCTTTGTGGTTTATTCTAGCACAGTAGGCGATTAACGATATTATATTTTTCTTAGGCTGTTTGTGACACCATCTTCGGAATTTGTCTTTTGTTATGGATACGGAGCCATCAAATTGTATATGGATGCGACAAAGTTTTGATTTACAGTTGAAATTTCTAACAAGAAAAACTAATTTCATAACTCTTGTTGCAAAAAGCCCAAACCTAATAGTGTGAATTGTTATATTTATAACATTTTGTAAATTTAATGGTATAAATTTTGTTATTAAAAAAATTAAATAAAAATAAAGTTGTGAGAATAGAGAAACTCAACTTTCAGTCTTTCACACCATGAATTACAAATTAATAGGCAATTGAAACAAAAGATTATCTGGAATATAAGGAAGAGTATGCCTTTTCGCTTGATAATGAACATACAGCATTAGTGAACCTAGCTAGGAGCTAACTATAGATGAATAAACTCTTGCTCTGTAGGTGCCAAGCCTGGAAACTTCTCACACTTGATCCCTGCTCTCCATTTTTTGTAGACCTTAGCTATGTATTCCTCAGTTTTTCTTACCCAAGTCCTCATCTTGATCGTCCTTCTGCACTGTCACTCTATCTTCATCTCCACCATCTTCATCATAACGAAGTTACTTTTGATCTTCCTCATAATTTTCACTCTCCCCCTTTTCTTCCTCAAACTCATCGCTAGTTGATCAAGATCAGTGCCATTTTCATGATCATCCCTGTTCGAGCTTTCTTTTGCATCGAACCGCTGATCAGTTGCTAGAAGAAACTGTTGATGACTTGAACTTCGATATCCAATGGCTTCAAACTTCTCAGAAAGATTGCAACCAGTTGTCAAATCGTGTATGGTATCATGTATTAATTACTTAATTTTCATGTGTTTCCATAAGATATTTTGATAAATAAAACATATATAAATTATATATTATTATGCGAGGTACTTTTTATATAAAAATATTAAATATTTCATCATCAAAAATATTTTAATTATCATAAGTCACATAAAACATATGAAATCAACTACAATAAAAATTGGTAAATCTTAAAACTAAAAGTTTAATTAAGTATAAAAACTATTGTAAAAAAATCCTATTAAAACAAGGGAACACTCTTTCATGGATTTGGATATCCTAATTTCCTTCACTAACTTTGGTAACTTTCTTTCTATCTCTTTATAATTTAATATGTAAATCTCATTCTTTTATCACTATTTTTTTTTTTAAATTTTGTATTGGTCTCTCTCCTATTGCAAATCCTAATTTCTTGTAAAATTAATCAATTCTTGAAATAGTAAAAATAAAATTTAGAGTTCTCAAATAAGGCCTAACCCATCCGGCAAGATCAATGAAGTACAAATTATTTATTGATTGGTCTCTACACTGTCAAAGTAATAAATTCTCGTAAAAATAATTTAAATTATTAAGTAGACTTTAAAAAAATAAATTTCTTTAAGTGCTACTATTAATAAGAAATTATGAATATTTTAAATCTATAACATACTTCTTTCTTTTTTTTTATCAAATTCCCTATTTTTTTTACAGGAATAAATATTTTTTCATACTCATCTTAACATTCTTACACCTATTCCACTAAAATCATTCATTAACTGTGTAAATTTCACCCACACAGTCAAACAATGTTGTAATGAAATAGGGTAAGAATTATATATTAAAATGAGTGTGAGTGTAGCAGTTTCCTTCTCATAGAGATTTTGAAAGAATGTCAAAGGAACTAACTTTCAAAAAAGTAATTTCATAGATCTAAGACAAAAAGTACTAAACAATAGACCATACAAACTATATTCCCTTTCATGTTAGGTATCTCTTTGAGCTCCCCATTAAAATAAAAAAAAAAAAAAGTATATCTTTTGAGTCCAACGATATATTGCAAGCTGGTGTCATCTGCGTCACCAAGTTAAGTCACTCCCAAAAACAACTAAATGAGACTTTGTTTGTAACCTTCTTAACTAACAGAAATGGTAATAGTGATGTGATGAGTGAGTCAAAGTCTTCATAACTCCATGCCTTTCCGGGTGGCAAACTCACCATGGAGTAGTCATACCGAGATAATAATCTTACCTATGTGTTAGAAGCAAAGAATTATTATAAGAGAAAATTATTATCACACTTGTTGCGTAAACTATTAAATTAGTTAAATTTTATAATTTAAAATTTTATAAATTTAATGATCTCAATTTATAGAATAAAATTTGTGTAAAAATAAAAATTTAAAAATAAAAGAATTGTTACTATAGACTCACATTAATCTCAAGAATAGATTCAAACTACAAGTGATTGAAAGTAAGATTAAAGTTGAATGAATTATAAAATTTTATAAATTTAATAATTTTAATTTTATAAAATAAAAATTATATAAAAATAAGAGTATGAGAATAAAAACATGTTACGATAAATCCACATTAATTTTAGAGAATAGTCTCAAACTGCAGGTGGAGGAAGGTGTAACATTAAAGTTGAACAATGTTTTGTATTAAAAAAAAAAGTGAAAATGTTATTTATATATATATATATATATATATATATATATATTACGGAGTGAATAATGAAAAACTTTATATAAGTGCAACTTCATATTGCCAATTGAGTTGTCCTTTATTGACATGTTAATGCTTACGATGGGAATGAAAAGCTCGTGACTTTGAAGGGGAAAATGCATGAATTCCATTCCACAATAAATCTCTGGTCAGATCTTCTTTTGAGGTCATTATACTCAAGCTTAGGTTAGATAGATGGGTTAATTCTACCTAATTTTGCCACATAAGTCTTCTAGTCTACCATTGATTAATATTTTTGGTTGTCCTTATTTTCTGTTCTCCAGATTCCGGACAGCATTTGTCAACTCATAAAGTACATTATTTTGAATAAATTGCAATTCAACGTGTCTTTGACTTTGTATTAACCTCTAATTGGCACGCTTCAAATTTAAGTATTGATATTTTTATACAATAATTTTATACACACTCTCTTGCACTTTTACATTTCCTCTTTTTCTCTTTTTTTTTTTTAGTTATATCTAAAAGGTTCAAACCTCTAAATAAAAAATAAAAAATAAGAATAAATTATACCATTCGTGTCAACCGTAATTAACCGTCTTTCTCTCTTGATTTTATTTATTATTGCACATGAACTCAATAAATATTGAGTTTCCATGCATCTATCATTTCCCTCTAAAATTGTTATATTATGGCACAAAAAAATATACTAAATTGGCACAATCTTTGTGAAAGCAATTTCCCTCTTTTAAAAAAAATAAAAATTTACAAATATTTTACTTTTAAAAATTTAAATTCATTAAATTTATTAAATCACATAATAAATTATAAAAACTATCAATCTATTGACTAACCTTATTTTTTAACCATTAATAATCCACTTTAAGAGGGCAAACCTTTCTCTTTGCGGCAGAAATCATGCAAGATTGTTTAATAGTTGGTGCTCCAAGACTTTCATCTGTCTACGAAAACATGATACCTCAATGTTATTTTCCATGCAAAGAAACAAATATTGGATTATAACCGACGTAAACAACACTTAACAACAATCTTGAGCTGTCATGCCCATAAGATCTCCACAGCCATAAACATGGGGATTATCGAGACATCTGAAACTGTTTTTTTTAATTTTTTTTTCCCTTGTGCTCTCCCACGTGTAGAGGCTTTTAAATAAACAACGTCAAAAGCAAAAGCCTGGTTTGTGGAACACAGTTTCACCAACAAATTCAGTCATAATAAATAGAAAGACAAGTTGTCATTACATCCGAAATACCCTACTCATAATACTGCATGGTGCAGCATCTACCTAATCAGCCGATAAATCATATACTCTACCTGCCAAGAAAACGTAAAATACCTAGCTGCAAGTTGACACTGCCAACTACTTCATCTATGCTGATGGACAATAGGTTTGAAACAATAGAAATCGGCACAGGGATTATTAAAAACAGCTCAGTCATAAGATGTTGTCGGAACGACTTGAAGATACATGGCTGCATGTTAATCATCAACTATCAGGCAGAGATATATTAATATCAGTAGTAGACTTTCTTGCATCAGGTATGGAGTGCATGTTCACCCAGTTTTCTCTTCGAAAGGAAGAGGGAGAAGTAAGGTTTGAGTTAAGAGTGCTGGAATTTTGCAGAACATGTCCACCCATGCCATCCTCTTTCTCAGCATTAGTTGAGGGTGGTACAGGTACAGGAGACACTGCAATGTCTTGGGTAACAGAAGCTGGTGCATGATCAGACTTGGTCTTCTTTGGTTTCGGATCCTGCTGGCTGCTTGGCAGAAAACTTCCCACCACCACCTGATATAACAAAGAACATCAAAGTGCTTAAGTGATCCTTCATTTTGAGCAAGAAATATGAATCTTCTCTAAGGTGTGTTGGTAGCTAAACTTTGACCAACTCCTTTGTGCCCTCTATTTATTAAGACATGCAGGCTAGCCTCTTTCAACTGTGCACGTTTGATACTATGTTCAAGGTACATTTTATGAATGTATGGATAATTTGTCATCATTAAACAGTAAACATTTAATCATTAGGAGTCATGAATCTAACCTTACTACCCAAACAACCTGTTATTGAAAATTCCAATAAGAGAGATACATGCACATGAACACATGTATTATAGGCACAATCTAAGTAGAAACCCCTCCCAAAAGAAGATAGAGAAGAGATGTTAACCTGCACAGGACTGGCAGCCACAAGTAGACCAGCAACTCCACCTCCAACAACACGACCATCAGGGCTTGCCAATGAGACACTCATACCACCTGACCTGCTTCTTGTGCCTTGGCTGTCGGTAGGCATGAATGATCCAGACAAAGAAAGTATCTCAAAACGGCCCTACAAGGAATTTGATGTTTTCAGAAATATAGAATTGAAGAGACTCAATTTAGTGCATATTCTAGGACCCAATCACCCCTAGACACCAAAAATATTATGAAAAGGACAATTTCCATGCCATCAGTTAATACATACAAGTTATGTTGGACCCATCACACAAGGGCACAACAACCTGGATCTTCTTAAGCTAAATAATACTGCCATCCTTTTCTTTCTAGGGCCTAAAGAGAAACTTTCGTTTATTGAACCTGACAAGCATTATCATTATAAATTAAGTATGATTTTCACATAAATATAGCTAACTTTCAACCACCTCCATCCCACTCTAGTTTCATTGCGTTCTATCTACCCCTCTTTCACAAAAATCAAAGGTTTGTTTCACCAAAAACCACCCACTATTTATCATCAGTAAATTTAGTTTATATTTTCCTTGGCTCACAATCATGTTTCCCTCATCACGCATTCAAAGCTCCTGGCTCAAGCAGCTATTGAAACAAATTATACAAGGGTAAGAAATACTGCCTCCTATAGGTTCTTATATTCTGTTAAGAACCAAGAAACAGGAATGCTTTTAGGCTTTGCCTCAAGTTTCCAAACACATCTTCGTGCTTAGGGTTCAGCTGAGTTTGCATCTGAGAAGTTTTATATAAAGTCAGGTAATTCATTTCTCAACAGTGCTACTGTAAATTTTAACAACTAGAAGTTATAATCATAATCAATATGTACAATGCTCAACTTGATAAGTGATTTTTAAAAATTTCACATGTATGTCAACAATTTCTCATCCTAAGCCTTTTTATTTAGTTAAACTTCCCATGCCTTCCCTACATATTTCCATCATCTTTCTTTTGGACAACACTATAGATTACAACAAATAGTGTTTCAGTCAGTATACTTATTACCCTCGTTTTACCACTACTATCAACTTTAATATTCCCATTTTCATTATTTTAATTACTAAAGAAATGTCATTACACAACTTTGGTAACATGTATTCATCACATGAATACTAATTCTTCAATCTTGGAATGATTTAGGTAAGAGGAAAAAAAAAAGTAAACAAATATATATTGGCACTCATTCAATTATAATCACATTAAAATGCAAACATTAAAAGCGCAAGTTTTAAAAAAGATAATGCAGCTAATCAATAGTTTGATTTCTTGATGCACCTCATAGGTCAAAGTACCCCCAGAAGAATCAGGCTGACGAAGTGTAACATTTGAAATTACACCATTAGCAGATAGTATGCATATAGCTCGGGGTCCTTGTTGAGAAAATGATATCACCTTCATAGTTATGTCCTGCAAAAACCAAAGTGTAAAGCAAAATATAATTATTCAGTCATTTGTTAGACAGGAGGAAAAAGCATCATAAAATACAAAGCATGCTTCTGAATAGGTACCAGTCAATTAGCATTACTTTTATAAGGGCAACTCAAATATAGCCAATAATAAAGATAACAGTTCAAAAAACTATCCAGAAGATCTAGAATCTAAGTAATGAATCATTAAACAAAATCACAAACATGAGATGACTTTATGGTAAATCTAACGAGAAACAAATTATACAGCTAGTTTGAAATTGTGCTCTATCAGAATTATATAATTACGGTTTGACCATGTATATACGAGAATATATGGAATAACATACAAATCCCAGTTCCAAACCTACAAGAACAAACACACGAGATGAATGCCAATAAGCAACAACAAATGGAAAAGAAAAGAGGTAACTCTCTTGCTGCAGAGGAAACTAAAACCATATACTTGGCCATTTAAAAATAAAAACTTCTTCAGAACATGGTAAATCCAAAGAGACAACAAGAAACTTAATAAAAGTGATTAAAAAACATAGGTGATTTTAGTATGAATTATGAAGGACTTCCGGCTTTCATCCATGTTATAGTATTACATATGCTTCTTTCACTAAGAAATCTGACCGAATAATTTTCCTAAAAAGCTCTATTTCAAAGAAAACAAGTTTCATGCCAGCCAGCCTAATGCACTGAAACTTCTGCACACAGAATCAACTCCAATATTGAACACTGACGCTAATCCTCAAAATGAAGTCTTCCATGCATGCACCTTGGGTTATCATACCAAACAACTTTTAACTAGTGTTGACATCACCAAAGAGACGACAACTTTTGAAATTTCATCTTATTTCTGAAGTCCCATATTCAGCATCATGCTGGAAAGGCAAACAGTTTGAAATATGGGTCTTAAATCATCCTTCAAAGTTTGAATCTATTTGTAAGAACGTATAATAATAACTCCGAAGTTCTCTTCATAGGTGGACAAAGATTAAAATAAGGCAAATAAATTGGTGGAAAGTTCCACAGATCACAATATCACGTTTCCATTTCTTCCTTTTAATTTGTTTCCATGTTAGATAATGTCAAGATAATAAAACTACTTTGTTGCTCATCCTAGTTAGGGCTAACGAGAAACTAGCGTCTAAAATACCATAGAAAATCTTCAGATATGTGTTGAGAGATAAACAAGGACAAAGAGCAGAGAATTGAAGCTTAGCTACTTAAGAATAACATAACCAGATATCGTTTGGATGCAAATATTACTTATATGAAATTTTGGTAACAATAGTAGCAGGAAATCACATTACGGCTGCTTTAACAAAAATCATCAGGTTACTGTGACCATAATATGTAGCATATAGACTTCAAGAATGCAATCAGCATATTAAGATGCTGACAATGAAATTTATTTTCTGAAGTTGTGCAGCTGTTTATAGATTATCTAAGCTGAATTCCTACTAGACAGATACTTAGATTTCCACATCCAGCTGGAAGCAAATAGAATGTTTAAATAATTATATTTATTAATATTCTTGGTTCTTTTCAATTGATAAAAGAAAGGTGAATATTATGGCAAGTATTCCTTTAACAAAACAGAGCATAGTTGTGTTAACCAGAATCAGAAAAAGAGTTCAATAATTAAATAAACGCCTCTTTCACTCAATTCTAAATAAACAAATTAATAATTAGAAGTAAATATATTTCCTTCAAAATGATAGATAGGCTAAGCAAGGTTATTATCTGCAGACATAGTTTTCCCTGTAGCAAGCAACCAAGCAATTTCAAACACGCAAGTTATATAAGGATATTTTGCAACTTAACTAACACAAATCTAACAACAGATGTCAGAAATTCAAACATAGCCATATAATGTCGACTCTCAGGGATAAAACTCAAGGATGGAGAGAGAATTTAGATTTGAACTTAATTGCACCAACCACCAAATCAACCTCCCAAAAAAAGAGGGGGAGAAAAAAAACTAAAACATACCTCGCCTGCATTGACAGTGATAATATGGGGCATAAAGTTTGTACCAATCGAACATGCATTGAAGTCACCTACAGAAGCAACAAGAATAAATATTAATAGAACTTAAAGTTGAAAATTAAAGTAATAATTGCTACAAGAGCAGGCATAACGTTTTTCCAAGGATACATATATTATGGACTCTATTTGCAGCTTTGAGCAGTTTTCAACAAAAATCAATTTGGATCCTCTAAAGTAGAAGGTGCACTTTAAAGAATAAAGTGTAATTGAATGACCATTAATAAAAACAACAACAGTCATAATTACCTCAAGTTTATGAATTGTGATTTACTTGCTTGTATTTAATAACAATCATAACCATTGATTTTTTTATCAATGGTCATCTACTTGCACTTTATTCTCTAAAGTGTATCCTGCACTTTAGAAGATCCCAATTCAAACCAATTCGCCTTGTGACAATTTTAAAACTATCCACTAGGTGGGTTGGCTACACACATTAGTACAAAATAAGTTTCACACATTTTCATGTCAAGATAAAACAAAAATGTTTTGTCCTGTTCAAATGAAAATTGATCTCTTCATGTCTTCTCAAAGTAGAAGCTATAGTCCCAAATAAGCTCAAGCTTTGAGATATCACTCAAACCTGGCTGTCACCACTAACCACTAGCCACCAATCAGCATTAAACCCCACCGACAAATTGACACCATTCAGAAGTGTCACCAAACAGTTGTGCCAACTGTTAGTCACCCTCCCAAAGTTCAGAGCACACACATCACCTTTCATTTCAGAAAATACCGATAATCTCTTATCCTCTTTCCCAACACAAACAAACAAGAACAAGTCAACCTTTTCTGCTTGGCATAACTTAAATTCCAACAACTGCCAACTAATCTGGCCAAGAAGGGCTACTAAATTATTAAATTCAGTTTCTTCACCAAATAACAGGGAACACATCAAAACATGTCTATTTTCTTCAGCATTGTTGACGGGAGTCAGTTTCTTGGGTGCCCAACCAAACTGAGAAACAAGGCTGGACTAACATATGACATATATGTTTGCCAAGGGCTTACATATCTCACTAATTATTTCAGAGGGGCCATACAAAACTTAAGCACAATGCTGATTTAACTCTAAGAAAAGACTCTCCTTCAGGAATGAACAGTTTGAACTAAAACTAGGATGAACTAGGTAATAAAGCTACTAAAAAAAGGCACCCATCCCCTCATCCGAAATATTCACTCTCTAAGAAGAATATTGCTTATCTTGCCAACCCGCAAAAAGGAAAAACGTAACAAATAAAAGCCACAAGAGAAAACTCTCAAGCTAACACAAAAAGCTCTCCTTTCTATTCATGGAAAGAACATCATACTTGCAAACTAATTGAGTGCATTCTGCCCCACAAAAATTTTCTTTACAGGATGACTTCTATTCACGCATTAAGAAATAAAATTTTGAACCTTTTTCATACATCCAAGGAAAGTAGTTTTGAAGTTTAGTAGGAAGCAATCCCGAATAAGTTAGACAAGTAATTTCACAATCAGAAACACAAAAATACTATAAATGATCAATAACAAGAAAAGGATACCATCAAAATCAAAGCAATTGATAAACCATATTAGTAACACATAATTTTGGTATATACAATACAAGCAATGCAACATGATCTTAAAAGTATCAGAGACCCATTACCTAGATGATCCACCCCAACTTTTTTTTGCTGCTTGTACTCCATGCCCCGCGGTTTCCCCCGCTTCCCAGTTGAGAAGTCATTAGAAGGTGGAGCAGAAGATGAGATCGGCAATGGTGACAATGCCATAGTAACTGACCCATCTGGCCCATATTTCCTTGGTCTACCTCTTTTCTTCTTACCCGTCGACCCATCCAACCCCACACTCACTGGTGACGCACCAACAGCTGCCGCAGCTGGTGCTACTTCAGGAACATGACTCTGGGGTGGAGCTTCACTTCTTGGTGCCACGTGATATGCTGACGGAGCTTCAGCTCCTATCACTGTGACACCGGAACTGATACCGTCTCTTGCCTCCATGCATATGTTGAATAATGAATAAATCTTCCAAAGTCTAAATAATTAAACCAACATCTGCAGTTCCACAAATCAACAAAAAATAAGAAAGTAAAGGATAATGAGAGAAAATGTCTTTAGAAACTGTAAATTATTTTAGCAAACCCATCAGTGCCTTGAACCTTCTCGAGGAATAGTGAAAACCCATTAAAGAAATCTCAAATAAGAGGAAGAAAGAACTGAAAAGATGCAAACTTTTTTTTTGGTTTACATCAAGCTGCACATTTAATCTAGCATAGATCCGTCTCAAACTTGAGCTATGCGTTAAATCGCAAGAATCAGAAAACTTTAGGTCGGAAGGGGGAATCGTAAGAAAGAAATGTAATAATTTTTAATCAAAGTTAAGGTTTCTTTTATTTGTTTTCATCTCCTATAGCTGCTTCCTCATCCTCATGTCCTGGAACTAAAATTTTACCTCAAGTTTTATATAACTAAGGATGAAAAAAAAAGGGCCATTAAAGGCAAAACAATAAAAATTACTAAAAATATTTTAAATTTTTAAAATGAAGAAACCCACTTAACTACTTATGCTAAGAATTTTCTGAAAATACAATTGAAAATAAAAAATTTCAGGCAACTGTGCTTTCAAATTTAGTTGAAAAACCTTTCTCAGGTGCAGCTTAAAAAACAAAGTAGAGGCTAACCAAAACTAACCAAAAAGCTTTTCAAAGACAGAAATAGACTGCATCCTTTTCGCATAAATCTGCTTCATGCCCAACATTATCTTAAACCTTTTAAGACAGAAAGCTGAAACCCCAGCGAAAATTATTACATAAAAAATTCTCAAAACAAAACTCCATCAACATCAAGCTCAGGATATCCTTCAGAATGCAAAGATCATGACCTATCACAGTGATTCCACACTTCGGCAAGCTTCTTCAAAGCTGTAATCCTGTCTTTAGATTTCTTTTCACAACTTCCAGAACTCAAACCAGCTCCACCCAGAAAATGAAAAAGAAAATATATATTTATTTATGTAAAACGCATGAGGAAATTAGCAGAAAAACTGTTTGCTCAAGAAATTCGAAAACAACTTACACAAACCTCAGGAGGTGAAAAAAAAACCCGTTGGCTGATTGGTATTTCCAAAGCTGCTTGAACTGAAAGACGAAAAAGAAAAAACGAAAAGCAGAAAATAAACACGACACAACACCATAAAAATCAAGGAGAAAAAACCAAAGGGAAAACAAGAATAATAAAGTATTTAAATATCTATAATTTCATTTGAATAATTTTGCTAAACCCGATAAATACAATTTGGTTAAGAATAATTTCACGTCCGTAAGGCCATTTAAAAATTTTTATGAACTGTCTCAGTGGACTGATATGGTAAATTGGTAAAAAAAGCAAACAAAATTAAAGGAAAAAAAGTGGCTGCTTTTTCTTTTTTTCCAAGCTGTTTTGTTTTTTCATTTAAAAGCTGCAAAGGTTGCGTTGGACGGCTGACCTTTCTATTACCGGTTACCTGCTTTTTGTCTTTTTATTCCAAATTAAAGATGAAGAGCTATTATGTACCCTCCAGCGGCACATAAATTACGATGTAATGGCACTGTAGTGAAATTTTTCTTTTTCCTAAATTGTAATAAAATTAATTAATTACTTAATTACATTTGTAGTGATAGGTTATTTAAGTTGATAACGTTACCCACAAGCCAAGTTAGGAATTTGAATTTTTTTTAATTTTATTAGTTTTAAGTTTGGTAATTTTTCAATTTTATATTTTATATTAATTTTTTTAATCGATGAATATCTCTCATTTATTATACATTAAGTTTAAAAAAATGTAAGTTAAAAAATCTCATTCAATCAAATTAACCATTTTTAAATTAAATTTATAAAACTCTCATAAAACGGAAACTTAATATAAAATATAATATAAATTTAATAATTTATTTTTTAAAAAATTTCATAAATTTAATTTATAAAAATATAAAGGTAGTTAGTTAATATTGGTATTTTATGAATAAAATCTCATTAATTTTAATAACATAAAATTTAATAAAATTAACTGTATGATTTTAATTTAAAATTTTAAATTTTTTATGTATATCTTTAGTAATTTTTTATTTCTTTATTTTACAATTAAATTTATATTGTAAATGAGCAAAATCACAAATAAATGAAAAATAAAGAAAAAAACTCCAAATGTTACACATCAATTAGGATCTCAATTCATATAATTCACACCTCTAATGCAGTACAGTTGTAAAAAAAAAAAAATCTTTATGACCTAATCTATACCTCTATAATAAAAAAAAAAAGAGATAAATGAAATAGAAAAGATTATAGTGCTATCTTTATTACTTATAGAATCTCAATGGATACGTTAGCACGTGACAGTGGCATTGGTCTTTGGAGCAGGTAGCTCCTCTGGTTGGGAAAGACTTTCCTTTCCCGTGAAAGAAAAAGAAATAATATTTGTATAGGGGAAAGATAGAAAAATGCTTATCTTACCCACAAAGTCATGGGTTGCATTAATAACTTTTTAAAGTTACGTTTCTTCTAATCTAATTATTTGTAAATTGTAACTAGATATTCTTTTTTTTTTATCAAAAATTGTGCCAATAAATGTTTTTTAGGTGGGCAGATCTCTGAATAAATGTATCTTTAGGATTAAAAATTGAATCTATAATAAGAAATTGATCCCTCTTTGTTGCCTTTCCAATCTTGACATCCTTCAAAAAGGTTGCAATAAAGGAAATTCACAAGGTCTTATTTGCTAAGAACATTATTATTCATTAATATTTTTTGATATTTATTAAAGGTCATAAACCAAGGAGGTGATTTGATAAGATAATAATTACATAGAATTTTGAAAATGGAGATATTTTTTGTCTAATAGAATGTGGCAAATGTTAGATCACATATTCTATTCAACTCGTGACCCATCTATTTATATTAGGTGATTGATAAGTCATTATTTGATCAAACTTAACCCAATTATGTAGAACAGACTTACAATCTACTAACTAGACCAATCTAAACTCAATTCATATATATCATTTATCAAGTTTGGATTAAAATTTGTAAATCTAATTTTATCCAACTCAATTGAACGCAACTCGTACACATAGGTTTAGTCTAAGTTTTTTTTTTTTTTTTGTTTCTAAAACTCAAAATATTACTCAAATAACACATTTGTATCTTCAAAGTTTTAATCATTTTTTGCTGTTCTTATATTTATATTTTATCTATTGTAAAATAATTATCTTTTAAGAAAGATGCATGAAAATTAAGAAAATAATTAAATTATATAAATATTTAAAAAGTTTACTCCTTTTATCAAAATATTCTTCTTAAAGAAGAACTCAAATATTAAAAGTCAACAAAAATAAATTATGACAATTTTTCAGTAATATCTCCATAATTTATACTCTTATAATTATTACTCTATCTGGTTCATATTATAATAATGCACAAAAATTAAAAAAATTATTAAATGGTCTTAAATAATTTTTTATATTTTTAAATTATTCTTTTTATAAAAAACTCAAAGTAAGAGAAAAATAAATTCAATTAAGTATTTAATAGAGATATTAATTCTAATGAGGGCAAAATTGAAAAAAAAAACTAATATTGTTTTAGTTTTGAGAAATGAAAAATTAAAATGAACTCAAATGAAGGCTAAAAGGACAATAAATTTAGACCAACAAAAGTAAAAAAAAAAATTCAATTAAATATTTAACAGAGATATTAATTCTGGTGAGGGCAAAACTGAAAAAATAACTAATATTGTTTTAGGATTAAGAAATGAACTTAAATGAACGCTAAAAGGAAAATAAATTTAGACCAAAAAAAGTAACAAAAAATTGATAGAAAGGTGAAAGGTATTTAACAGAGTGATGATATTTATATGTGAAAATTTTATACAAAATATTACCAGTATTTGCAATTGCTATTGAATTTAGTCAGTATCTACATATGCTAATAATATCACTTACAAACTTTATATAATCCGTATGCTAGCATTTCACTTAGCCAAGTGCAAACATCATTTTTTAATGAGCATTTAATAGAAAGTGAGTTGATTAAGAGTAAAGTTGAAAAAAATCAATGAAATGAAATGTTTTGATTTTTTATTATATAATATGTAAATTTTATTTTTTTTCTTTCATTATTTTTTTAGTTTTATGTGTGTCTCTTTTTATCTTATAATATATAAATTTTATTTTTATAATTTTTTTCTTAATTTTATATATACCTTTCTTTTATTATTACTATTTCCCTTGAAAAAAAGAGAGGAAATCCTGATTTACATTGTGCTGGTTTGAGCCCCTGACATCTTAGAGTTGCGCTGTTAACCAACAAGTCAAAGGAGAACCAGCAAAATTGATGAAATCTTAATTTTAAAGTTAACCCAAAAAGAATCTTAATTTTAAAAAATAATTATTAAAATAAAACAAATTTGCTTTTAAAACGACGGTTACTTTTGAAACAAATAAAGTAATTGGGTATGGCATGCTGTCTAACCCTTCAAATTTTATTTTCAAACACAATCATAGAGATAAGATTTTCTTAATAAAGAACCCCATCTTTTGCTTTATTTGAAATCATAGCATTATTACCACATCTTGTGGACCTAAATTTATTTCCAAAGACCAGCCTGTCATTTTTGCGCATACAAATTCGTTCAAACCCAATAAACTACGCTGGCACGCATTCGGCTATGGTCTAAGGACCAAAGTCCAAGGTATGTGTATCTATCTAACCTTAACCTCCACGTGTAGGATACCCATTAGATCAGACACTATCCAGCCCCAGACCGAGACCAGGTCTTTCTCTCCCTCTTTCATAGATCTCAGGTTATTGCTGGGCACAAGCAACCTTAGTCAAACCCACTATTATTACAGTGGGCCCCTCAAGCTCTCCAGCATTTAAACACAAAATTAAAATTTAAAATTTTTTATTTAAGTTGTAAGATTTTAAATTAAAAATTTTAATTTTAATTTTAAAATTATATTTATTAAATTAATCATTAACACTAATTTTAAATATAAATTAATTTTATATTTAGTAATAATATAAAAATATGCATAAAAAATTTTTAAAAATTTAAAATTTTTAAATTCAGATGAACCAAACCTACGAAACTATCCAGTCACCCGACAACCCTCAAGAGGGGAAGCGACTTTATGGGACAAAATCGAAAGCTACGGTCTTTCTTGTCCGTAATCTATAATCTAAAAGAACGATAATACAGAGTCATGCGTCACCCACCCACTTACAATAAAAACCAATTTTTTATTTATACAGTCTTTTCATCGTAAATTGTTTTCACCAACATTTTGACTCAAACAAAAAGTGTGCTATTGTAGATTAAAATTTTTTAACTTTTTATTTATTAATTTTAATAATTTTTTATTTTATATTTATATTTAAATTATAAATTTAATTTTTAATTAATTTTATTTTTATTTTTCACTTACTATACTTTAATTTTTTAAAAGTTAGACCCATCCGTACCATTGGTGAAGATAAAAAAGTTTTTAATAAAATTAATTTATACAATAAATATTGTTAAACAATTAATTTATATTTATATGTATTATTTTAGAATTAATTTTATATAAATTAATTATATTTGTGTAAAATATCAAATTGATAAAAATATATGAAGAATTTTTCTTATAATAGTTGAATATTATTAAATACAGATAAAATAATAAATTTATATATTATGAGTATAATTCTTTTTTAAAAAATTAAAACTTTTTTTTATCAGTGAGAATTAATTTCATTTTTTTTATCAAAATGCATCCGAGTGTCACACTTTATTATAAGAATCAATTTTAACTCTCCAAAATTGATTCTAAGGCGGCAAACAAACCCTAAATTTATTGGGTATGTATCACAATTAGAAACTGTAGTTAATTAGCGAGAAAAAATAATCTCAAAGGTCCAAGTGGTTGGTGTTAATTTGATTTATGCATTTAATACGCAACTGAATTCAACTACCATTCTAGCATCAAAATAATTCCACTGTTGTCTACAATTTGCATCCACGCCAAAGCTGCCCCACTCCACATGGTTGAAATTTGAAGATAAACAATATATATAATAAGTTTCAGAACAAGTTATTGTTCGAATGGAAAGTTGTCTCACATAAGATCATGTTTATTAAATCTTATAATTTAATAAATTTAATAATTTAAATTTTTTAAATAAATTTTTAATAAAATTAAAAATAATAAAATTGATACTAGTAAATTTACTTAAGATACTAACTATTAAAAGTGTCTGCGGTGGAGAGAAAAAAAATGATTGGATTAAAAAAGTTAAAATTTAAAATTTTTATCTAAAGTTAACTAAAAATATATATAAATTAAATTTGAATTGATGAATTTATAAATATTTTAATTTATCGTACTAATTTTGATCATATATAAGATACATAAATTGAATAATTTAAATAATTTAAAAAATATATTGAATAAAATTTAATTCTTTGAAAATGTGAAAGGTGTAACATAAATAAAAAGACAGGAAACGAATAGTGCAATCCACCTAAGTGGACCACATGTAGGAAAACCCACTCCCCTGGCGATTTGGATCAGATCAAAGTACAATTTTGCGTGTCGCCTTCGAATTCCGTCGTTGCAGTACGCGTTAACGTTGGACAAGTTCCGACCCAACCATAAGAGGTATGGTCAATCAATGTCTTTAGAGGGGCATCGGATGTGCTCATAAAACCGCCCAACTAATATTCCTCAAAGGAAATGAAAGCTTGGCAACTTTATAATTACCACACCATGGAAGTTGTCAGCAGACAATCTTTCTGGTAGTGATTCAAGTTTCCCCCCATAACCGTGCATCAGTGATTTTCGGGCAGATCGAATCAGCTTCCACCTCCTCAAATTAATATTCAAATGGTTACCTTTCTTTGCATCAATGATTAATTTGGGTAATGATAGTTACACGTTATATGTGTATATAATATATGCATAATAAATGAATTCATTAGATGGGATGCTTACAACACATTATTAGGGACCTATTTCTATTTATGCATTATATAAATGTCTAGCATATAATTAGTATTTTTTATTAAGCCATACTATATAAGATTTGATATATTATTATTATTTTTTATAGTAACTAACTAGAGAAGTTAAAACAAATTAATTTGTCTTAATCTATAAATTAAATAAGATAGTGTGAATAAATTTAATTTGATAAATTAATATATTTTTATATATAAATATATTTTATTTTGTCATAACTTATAAATTAAATAAAATAAAAATAAATTAATTTACATTTTATAAGTTAAAAAAATATAAATTTACTTGATCTTTTAAGTGGGATGGATGAGTTTATCCTGACATGTTTGTAACAACTATTGAGATATCCTTTCCTACATAAGTTTCTATGGACCTGTAGGATTCAAACTTTCACACAATCATCAAATGGCGAAGGGGCACCCTACTTAAAAAACTCCTATTGAGCATCAGGAAACTTTTGTTCCACTTTTAGTTTTAATTACAAGGGGCACATTATGACTTAAATGATATGAAAGAAGATAAGGAAAAGGATCGAATTACTGAACTGATTCGAAAAAAGAAGTCATTAGTGTCACTTGAGCTAACCTTTTACAGGCACCCTTATGCCACTTTGAGATCATCTGCGTTTTAAGCGAAAAAGTGCTTCATGCTGTGCCATCCATTGTCCCTGGAGTCTCCTCTGGTCTTATTATTAGTCTTGTAAAACAAAAACAATTGACTTCATTGATCTACGTCAAAAGAATCAACAGTTCACAAGAGGTAAAATTCATGCGGCATGCTGCTTATTGGATTAATATTCTAATATGCATCATAGCCTCTGCCTTTGCCTGTCATTCTCTTTCTCCTGCCATAAGGTGTTGTGTTCTTCAAGCATAGAAAGCAGTCGGCTCCAACGCAGAGATCCAAGAAAAAATAAATACATGAAAAGATATATGATGCATCCAGCAAAACCACTGCAAATTATAAATCATCAAGGAGTACACTTGGAATACAATTTTTCAGAAGAGGTCTCCCTCGGCTTTAGCAAGATAATTGTGTAATTGGTTCTGTAAAAAGCACTTAAACCATCAAACGAAAACTCAAGTCCTCTTTCTTTCTCCCATAATGTAATTTTTAAAGTTACTGCCTCTACCAATCCTGCTTGAGCAACATTCAGTGTATTAGGGGTGAACTGAGGCAGGATGCCAAACTTTGAACAATATTTATATGAATCAAATTATACAAATTCCTTCTGTCAATGGGGAACAAAGAGATTTTTTACAAAATTTATTAGGTCTTATAGTTTTATATATAATATGTCATAAGTTTTATAGCATAAATTATGTAAAAATAAATATATAAAAATATTGAGACTGTTTGATAATATAAGCATTGGCCTTTGTTGCTCATTTACTCCACATTATTCTCCGAATAATTACAACTATAAGAATGACACAAACAGCTGCATAAAAGTAATAAACCGACTTACATACATCAACATCTAGTCCAGTTTCAAGTTCTGGTAAAACTAGAATACAAATTTGTACAACGATGGGATGATATTCTTATTAATAAATTTTTACAAAATTTTTATAAAAAAATTTTAAATTATTAAATTTATTAAATTTTATAAATTATATTACTTAACTCAATAAATCTAATAAATCACTAATATTTTGTGACGATTTAGTCTTTACTTTTAAGTGAAAGTGTTTTGCCCTCATACAAAAATCAGCTTAAAATGACAAAGGGTAAAAATAGGACACATGACCTTTCAGGGATCTTTAGTCTGGCCTACATTGAGTTTAGCTTGATCTGTTTAACAATTTATGTTAGGCTTAAAATCTATTTTGACAAAAATTTGGCCTGTAATTTTACAGGCCAACCTGTTTTATTTAAATATTCAAATTGCGTATCTATACTATATGCAAATGAAAATGATTAAAACCTTTTCGGACCATGTTATTAACGTGTACATGAGATTACATATAAAAAAAGAGAGCATTCAAAGTTTCGTTCAAACTCCTACTCTGGGTCAACTTTCAAGTTTTAACTAAAGTCAAACCGTTTGGGGCCGTGTCCCGTTCCAGGTCAATAGCAAGAAGTATAGTTCCACCAGGGACGTCAGAGTCAATGGAACAAGTAAAGAATCATAGGATTTGACTAAAACGCAACGTTTGTCTTTCCATCCCTGAATTCTAAATAGCGCAACGTTCGGTCTACGTTACTAGACCTATGTTTCTCAGCCATGACGTAACTGAAAATCATAAAATTAAGAGTTAAAGAAAAATTATAATTTTTTTTAAATAAATGTCACATTATAAACGTAGATAAAAACATAGCTTTAATGTTATAAGAATAATACTGCCTTTTTAAATATAATAGAGGGTGTGAAATGATTCAGAGGAGAGTAGACACTGCAAATTCTCATGAATCTTAAACTTAATGTTTGGTTGAAGAAGAATAAGAGAATGTTTGGTTGGAGAAGAATAAGAGGAAGAAACGGAAGAGATTTTAATTAAAATTTTTTATTTAATTTAAATTTTTTTGAAAAAATTAAAATTTATCTCTTTCTTATTTTATTTTTCTTCTAAAAATAAGAAAAAATTTATTAAAAATTTTAAATTATAATAAATAAATTTTTTTAAATCATCTTCTTTCTCCTCCATTAAAATCTCTCTCCTGCCTTCTCCCGTTTAAACTAAACACTCTGTAAAGGATGAGGATAAGCTAGAATTGGTTGCACGGTGAATGGCTAGAGTTTGGGATGAAAACCAACTCTCAAGTTATCCATAAACGGATGTTACAGCAACGCAAATCAAAGCAAGGAGAAGCGTCACTGAGAGAGAGAGAATGAGTTTGGAGGAGAAAGAGAATAACACAGAGGGGTCACGTGCTGAGTGAAAAGGAAGGTGAGAAGAAGAGAGCTAGGGCAGAGAAGAAAACTTTGACGGTAGGAAAAAGTACAAGAGAGAGCACCGAAAATAATGAGTGAGCTGTAGAGAAGCTTCACATAGAAGAGAGAGAGAGAGTGCAAGATTGCTATAAGGGGAGAGAACGCCACATAATCTAGAGAGCCGGAGGCACACCCACGAGTTCAAGGCGGAGTTTATTTCTTGTTGGATTAGAAGACCATGATGCCGTGCCTTTACTCCCTGCATGAATGCCTCAGTTTGGAAGTAGTCAATGTTTAATACTCTATAGTATTTTTTTTGGTTACCTACTCTTATTATTTTTAAATGTTCATAGGCTTTGCAATTTCCTTACACATGCGACAGTGCAATCTTGTAATTTATGTTATTTTGTAGATTTATATGTTTAAATATTATTAGCTAGCTGTTGCATAATAAATTTAGAGAAATGATATACATATATATATTTAATTATATGCATACTTTCTTTCACAAAGATAAATAAATTTATCTTAAAATTTAGGTAAAATGACATAAATTTTAGTTTTTTTGGAGAAAACGTATACAATGTGTACATCCCATTCCCTCATTGTATGCTTATTATTCCTCTATTTTTTATAGACATTATAGAGCAATGCTATACTTACACCTCTATTTCTACATCTTCATCTACGTTTCAAATATCTTTCATTCAATTTTTATTTTCAATTTTTTAACATATATTTTAAATGCTTCAAAATGCGCCACACAAGCAACGTATGCGAAAACGTTGCTGGTGTGCCGTAAAAATAGCATTTCCCGGCATGATATGCCTAATTGCCTATTTAATTATAAGTTTAAATGAGTTTTAAAAACCAACAAATAATGATGCTGGTAAATGATGTTTAGAGATAATTAAATATAAGAGTGTGAATAAACAAAATTATATTACATAATTTATATGAATATCCATATTCAAACTAACTAAATCTTTTTTTTATTCTTTTTAACCATATCAAGTCAAGCCTTATGTAAAGCTTTAGTGAATAAGAATTAGTCTATAAAGAAACTTTAACAGCAGCAAATTTCTTTTAGTTTGAAAATCATGCTTAATGTATAGTTTTCTTTACTGTGATCACTTTATTTAGTTAGACACCTAAACTTATTTAAAACACAAAATAACTTATATTAGGCGTTTTGATAATAAATAAAATTTTAAAATACAAAATAAAAAAATAAGTAAGTTAATAAAAATAAAAACTAAAAATTTAAAGTCAAAATCAAAAGGGAAGATTAAAAATTAAAAAAAGAAAAGCTAAAAATTTTAGACTTTTTTATTTTGTCTAAATTATTCTTATTTTGAAAAAAATGATGTAAACATGAATACAATTTTATTCTTTAGATAGCCCAACGTGGTGATCTGGGCAGCCCAATTGATTGTTGGGCTCCGATTCCATTTTTTTCGTTGCATTTTATTTCATAGTTTTTCTCAGAATCTGTCTACTGAATTGTCATTTTCATGCCAAAATTCTAGGATTACAGCTCAAGCAAATCATAATTATTTTACAAACGTAAAATAATAAATTATTTTGTAGAATTAGTATAATTGATATGATATATTAATTTAATAACAAAATAATATTTATATTATTTTGCTAACATAATATTCTAAACGGTTAAGGTAAACATTATATATTATATAAATGATAATTTATTATTAAATTTGTATATCACATTAATTATATCAAATGATATAATTAATAAAGTGTTGATATAGTAATAATTAATTGTGTTCAAAAAAATTTTGAAACAATTTATCAATATAAATTTTAACTTAAAATTATTTTTATTGAAAGAGATTTTTTATTTACAATCTTCTATCTAAAGATCAAAAAAATTAAAAAAAAAAAATTATCAATCACCTGGGAGAGGCTTCAGGCCGTTTGAAGATGTCTTCAAGCCTTTTTGAGTTCTACTTATTTTTATTTTAATGATGGAAGGGTTAGCTTTTCATGTTGCAATAAGGTTTTTTCTGTTTTTGGTTGACAAGGGGGCGAACGTCTCAAAAAGGAAAAAGGTGCAAACTAAATAATCAGTTTCCTATATAAGTGGAGACTCTTACGGAGTGTTTGATTTAAATGAAAGAACAAAGGTGAGGAATTTTAATGGAGGGGAAGGAAGGGGAAGAGAAAAAAAAATAATTTTTTTATTTTTTTTCTTTTTATTTGAATAAGAAGAAGAGAAATTTTAAATTAAAAAAAATTATTATTATATTATTTTTTAAAAATAATTATTAAATTATAAAGATAAAAATAATTTTAAAAAATAATTAAAAATAATTTAATCATTATAATTCAAAATTTTAAATAACTTTTGGAGGAAAGATAAAGTGAAAAGTCAAAAAATTTTGAACCTTTTATTTTTTCTTCTCTCTTGTCTAAAAATCTAAACTAAACAAAAAATTTTGATTAAAATTCTTTCATTTCCCTCCTATCAAACATAGGATTAGGAAGTCAGCAGTAATCAAGCATTGGAGGTCCTTGGGAATACAGGTTAGAACATGCACTCCTGGGCTAGCAGCAGCCCCCCGAGCGGCAAGATGAACGGCACACTGTTCTACTCCCGGTAAATGTGTTTGAGCTTGACCTTCCATTGAAGGTTGAGGAGTTTACATGTGGACGCAAAAACAGGGTCTTTTGGTGGTCCCCTGTTAGATAACTCTGCAATATCAGTCTGAGAGTTAGATTCCAGCTCAATTCTATTGCACCCGATTTCCTTGGCTATGTATAAGAGGGATCATGCTCTGCTTTGTTCCTCCAATACTACAACCTCCAGCACGTGACAGCCTACACGGTAGACCACCCCCCGTCTTGTCTAACGCTCATATCCAGTGATACATTCCTCTCAAACCATTCCCATGTGGAAAAAGTTACACTTCCTGGCTTACTTTCCCCATGTCTTGATAGCTTGCTTACAGTTTCTCAACACATGGAGGGTTGTTTCTTCTCGTTGAGAGAACCAAGTGCAGGAATTTTCTCTTCCACTCCAAACGCTTGTATGGATTTTTGTAATAAGTTTTCCACGCGCTGCTTGCCACTCCAGGGTGCTAAATCTGAGAGGGACCTTTAATTCACATCTTCTTCCATGGAATTGGAGGGTGAGGTTCTGTCCATTCCGACTGTGACAGGGTTCTATAGGCGGACTCCACTGAGAATTCCCCAGTTTTGCTAGGAAACCATCTCGGTTTATCTTCTCCAATGTCGGGGTTGGGCAGGTTGATGGCTTGAAATTCAGCTATGACGTCTTCTCCAATTTATTTATTTTATTGTGTATTTGAGTAAAAAGCTAAGCTATTGTTGCAAAATATATAGTTGGATACATTTTTCTAATCAATAGTATTGTATACCAACAGAAGTAAAGTCTGGATTTTTACTCCTAGGTCAAAGGAATTCATATTATATTAACAATTTCTAAACCACACCATCAAATTATTGAAAAAGAATATTTGATAAGAATAAGTACTTTGAAAATAAATTATAAATAGAAAATAGTTATAATGTATAATCTATTAATTTAAACAATTACTTTAAACACTTTTTTTCTTTTTCTTTGTTAGTTCTTTAGAATTATACATAAATTGATTACTAAATTCATTATTTGTGCGCATATAACAAATTCGATTCAAATCTTTATTGAGAGTTAAACCCATTTTTAAGTGTCCAATCACATAATTAAAGAAATCTTATTTGAAAGAGAATAAATTAAATTTAGTAAAAAAATAATTATTTATGATTAATAAACCTAATCTCTTTTAGAGTGTAGGCAAATCTTAATGAGAGTAGGAGGAAGCCATTGCTTGCCCCAAAAAAACTTTTTAAACCCTTATTTTTTAATAGTTTGAAAGCTCTCATAAATTGTCTAGGTCCATACATTGACAACAAAACAAGTATTAATTAAGCTGATTGATACATTCACTACACCTTTTTACTCATTAAGATCCGCGTTAAATGTATATGTCGTTATTGCAAAAAGCTATTGTCACATAGCTATAAACAGAAAATATTAATTTTTAATATAAATTATTAGATTAATTGAATCTTATAATTTAATTTATAAAATTTAATAAATTTAATTATATAAAATTTATAAAATAAAGATTATATAAAAATAGAGATATGAGAATAGAAAAATTAATCTTTACTTATGATCAAGAAGGCCTTACATTAGTCAAAAACCTCCTCCTAAATTTGGATTTCTAATTTTATTATCTTTTGATATTGATAACTTTTTTATATCTTGTTTTATTTTACATTTAAACTCTATTAGTGGGTCTCATTTTTTATTAATTTTTTTTAATTTTATATCTATCTTTCTTTTACTGTAATATTAACTTTGATCCCCTTATTATCAGGGTTCCAATCCCAAGCTCCTCCCTATTTCAAAAAGCTCTTAAATTGATTGATGATAAAATTATCCCTAGTTTAGAAAAAAAAAATTTAATCTAATAGTTACAACATTGAAAGATGATAAGGATGTTAAACGGATTAGCTTGCCTTTTAGTTTGGTTACAAAAATTCAAGTTCATTTTACTTTTAAGCTATGAGCAAGTTAATTTAATAGATTAATTTATTTTTGCATTTAAACTTGTTAACGGCCTACGCTGCACCCACCCATATTTTAAGCAAATTACATATATAAATTCACCTTTTTTTAGCACCACTAAAAAATAGTGACAAGAGCTTCTTAGGTGATTCTCGAGAATTCCTTAGGGAAGAAAAATTTAGTGTAAGTGTGTAAAGATGACTTATGAGCTGTCAAGATCCTTAAACACTCAAGAAAAAATAAAAAACTCTTGCTCCTAGTACATTTCAAATTTTGTTTCCCTTTCTCTTTTAATAAATCTTTCCTTGTTCTATGTTTTTCTTACCTCTGCCATCCATATCTCTATCCAAAGTTCAAACATTTCTTTTCAACTTAGATCCTATAAAAAAAACTTATACATTATTTCATTCAACATGTGATTCCATTGATCGTTCACCTAAATATGGAAATGTTTGAGCAAGGTAAATATATTAAGGCTTTTATGGGTTTTAATTTGTAAAGAGAGTAGAATAAGTATATTATTAAGCAACAATCATAGAACTGTATCCTTTAATGTGAAGTCACTTAGAGTATGAGAGAGGTAAATGTAAAACAAAGAGAGAGAAAAAAATAATAATAAAAAGATTTTACATTAAATTATAAATAAAATTTAAAAAATATTAAAATTAATTAAACAAAAAGTCAAGTGATATAAATCCGACGACATGTACATAAAAGTATGAATTAATAATATATACTAAACCCAATTAATTACGCTAAACAGGGGTGAACCCACATTTAACAATGTCGGGGCATTTGCCCCCATCTTATGTTAAAATTTAATATTAAATATATTTATTTTATATTATTATTTTTATTAAATTTTATAATTTCTTTTACCATCATTTAAAATGAAAAAAAATTTATTAACAATTATTATATTATTTAATATTTTTTAGTTTTATTATTTCTCCATATATTTAATAAAATAAAATCACATACAAACTAAAAACTTAGAGAATCAAACAAACCTTTAGCTCCAATCATTTTTTTTCGTAATTTTAAAATTATTTTGAAATATTTCATTTTAAATAGATTTTGTTTGTATTTTGAAAACTATGGATATTATATGTACACTATTATTTCCTATATAAATTTGTTTGTTTCCTTCCGAGACTTTCCAATTTGCATAGTTGCCTTATAAAAAGTCAAAAAGGTACTGTCCGAGCCCTGCAAGTGTAAGGGAAAAACAAAGAAAGAAGGCGTGCTAAAATGAAAAAAAATAAAATAAAGAAAGAGAGAGAGAGAGAGGGAAGGTAAAGGTTCACCAAGACTTTTTCAGTTTTTTGAGTTGAGGTAGATAGACCGAGAGAGACGAAGACAGAGAAACCCTTGAGTCCCTCTCTCTCCCTGTATGTCAGAGACAGAGAAACAGCACCAAGCTTTGTTTTGGTCCAGAAACAGTACAACACTTAGAGACAATTAACTGTGACAAACTCACTTTCCAATTTCCATATCCTTCTTCTTCTTCTTCCCTCTACGTCTTCGTCTTCGACCTCATTCTTCCATGAATCCCGGTAAAACTGAGGACGATCTCTTCCTCCAGCATCATCCCCATGATCTGGACCCACCTTCCCAGATTCTACCCCACCAACCCCATCTTCAACCCTCCATTTCGAATCCCTCCGATGACCCATCTTTCTCCCTCCCCGAAATCGTTCTCTTCCGGTCTTCTTCTTCCGAGTCGCCGAGTCACTCTTCCACTGACTCGCCTCCTCGCTCGCCGGGTCGAAATCCCTCTACTTCCACTCCCACCAAGAAGCCATCTCACCAACCTCTCTATATCAGCCCAGAACCCCATATATCGTCCCAATTTTATACCTTTAACCCTGAGTCCCATGCCCTTATGATCCGATGCATCCTGGAGCAACGGCTTGCGACCCCAGTTGAGATCCGAGCCGCCACCCCTCGAGCCGTCCTCAAGTCATGGCGCGCCGTGTGGAAGGATCGCAATGAGGAGACGGCTTACCTCACCGCGTGGAAGCGCATCCAGGACAAGCTCACCGCACATGTAGATGAGAGCGGTAACGAATTTCTTTGTTTTAAGAACAATGCCAAGAACAATGCCCAGCAATTCGTTTCTCATATTAACCAATGGCAAGATATCGTTATGAGTTTTCATGGTGATACCGATTTGAAACACCTAGGCCTTAAAGAAACTATAGAAAGAATTAAGCAAGTTTGGACTGTAGGTGCCAAATTTTATGGAATTCCTGAAAGTTATATTAGGGTTTGTGTTGCTGCGTGCCCTGTGTGTTCTGCTGCTACGTCTGGAGCTGCAGCAAGGAGTAAGCGACGTAGGTTTGAATATACTGAATCTTTTGAATTGCCTGCCAAGGAGGTTCCTAATAAACTTCAACAGCTGGCAGCAAAGCATAAAGTGGTGCTATGTATTAGGCAGAAGTATATAAGGTATAAGCCCTTCATGGCCGAGGTGAAGGATTATGCTTGTCATAGAGCGGGGGAGCCTGCTGCCAAGAAATCAAAAATTTTGAAGAGGGAACCCTATGCATCAAAGCGCTGTGGGTGTGGATTTCGTATAAGAGCAATTGTGCCCATTGCAAATTATAATGAGAAGGATAAGACTTTTGTGTATGTAGAAGAGGGGATGGCAATGTTTAAATTGTATGCAGTGCATTCCGGGCATGAACCAGGGCCATTGGATGGCAATGCAAGGATTATGCATCGGGTTGTAGGGCACAAGGGTAGCTACTTGATGGATCAAGAAACAGTATATGGGGTGAGTGAGGACATGGACAATGATGTTTTTGGGTTGTTAGGAAAGGATGAAGGAGATTTTCAGTTCTCAGTTATGCAACAGGTGCAGGAATTGAGAGCTGAAGTTGGATTGTTGGAAGGGAAAATATCCAAAATTCCTCATGAGTTATTAGGTTCGGTTTCTCGAGATTTGTTTGATATTGTGAATAAAATTAGAAATATAGGGGAAGTGAGTTTGAAGCCAATTGGGTTGCTTCCTGACAAGCCACATGCAGATGATGTCTTAGTTGGGGATAACGATTTGGCAAATTGGAGTAATCATCACCATGAAAGGATTTATGGGGATGGCAAGGACACAGAACTGATTGAGGATGATGAAGACAGTTTTGGCCGCACTCTAGGAGAAGTTGTATCATGGGAGCAGATGAGGACAGAGTGTAGAAGTCAGAAGGATTTGATAAGTGAGCCTTGTAAGCCTGAAAAGTGGTTGAAATGCGGTGACTTTGTTGAGAAGAGCATTCTTGATTGCGAGGATACCAAATTAACCAAGCCCATCAGACATGATGAAGCTATAGTTGGTGAAGTAGGTCTTGGCTGTATACAGGTTGATAGTTTCTACCAGGACAATGCCAAATGGTATGATTCTCCTTGTGGTTTGGATACTGGTGCGGATTGTGGGGATAATGGATTTCGTCATGGAGAGATTTTATAGATCGATGAACATCAGAAGTTAATCCACTCTAACTTAGTCATCAATTTTCAAGGTGCCTATTTACCCCTTCTGACAAATGGAAGCGGGATTGTACATTAATGTATACAGAAGACTGGAGCCGCTCTCATCCTTTTTAGGTGTATTTATTGTGTGTGGTTCTGTAAAGTATAACTGATTATGCTTCTTTGCACATACCTTTGTTATGACTATATTAGTTAACCACTTCTAGGCCTTCAGATTTTTTAGGTTGGTACTTCTTATGATGCACATCAGTGTTTTTAGTGATCCATTTTGAAATTCAGAGATTCATATATGTATAATGAGCAGCCATTGGTATCTATTTCTTTATTCTGCTTTGAGATATTACTCTGTGATATGTATGTGCCTTACTCCTATTTTTATAGCCAATTACTTTACGTATATCATGCTTTGATTATGGATAAAAATATACTTTGAACCATTTAACAATTGGTTTAATGAGACAATTAGCAATTGAACTTGGTAAAGAAATACAATACTATTCTTTCTTCTTGCTGATGCTTTTTGATAGTTTCACTGATTCCAACTTGAGATTGGAGGTTGCGTTTGGTCATACGGCTTTAAGAAATGTCTTCAGGTCCAGCCATTTTTCCTGCTGCTGTTACATTTGAAACTATAAAATTGTGATGGTTGGGAATTCCTGTATCTAAATGTCTTCTCTGTCTAGCTGTTGTCTTGTAACTATGATTTTTCTCTATGTCTGGTCAATATCACCTCATCATCCAGATCTATACATCAAATATGAGCATTGGCATCTTTAAAGATGATTGGCAAAATTCTTTGTGGTCTCCTTGAGTAGGTTTTAATAATCAATTGGCAAAATGGGATGCTGTACTGAAAATCTGGATATCAATGTGAGTTCATTTCTTCCAAAAAGTGTTCAACTGAATAAGTGATAATGTAGTTGTACCAACTTACTATGAACAAATGATTATGCTTTTTGTTAAATATCTCAATACCTTTCCCATATCAAATGGTATTCAGGACCTTAATCTCTCAGGCATATTAATTGTGGTGTTCATTTTTTTTCTAAATATAAAGAAAGGATTAAATGTGGTGTTCAATAGTTGGTAATTGGAGTTATGTTTTCTTCCTCCTGCATCTGAGTGATATCTGGAACTAGGTCTACTTTCTGAGGAACTACTGTAGAGGTTCCCCTTTATGTTCCCTTCAATGTGAGTATGGGAGGGGTTTTTGTAACTTTCCATGAGTATGGAGTAGCATGCTGTATGAGGAGTTTACTGTAAACCGAATTAGGCTCCAATGTGTTGATGACAATTTGGTAAAGAACACCATAAACGTCTTCATTAATTAATTGCAATCCGATATATTGTCTAGATGAAAATGCCAAGGTTTTATTCAGTGGGAAGCATTACTACTAATTGAAAGGGTATATGTGGATAATTTTTTATATCAGTTAACTTCATTGTCATTGTCTCCCATTTCTTTTCTTTTCTTTTTTTTGTCCAAAAAAATGTATTCCTTTCTAATATTGTTCTAGGGAACTTACACCAGTTGATTTTGTCTTTGTTTGAAGTAGAATCCTCTTGTATGGCTTGCATGCATTTTCTCCTAGCTTTCCCTTTCTTTTTGTAGGAATTTCCCAAGAAGGGCTCCTTATGTCTTTCCTTTCTTGTTCTGAGTCACACTTAATTGGTGATTTTCAGATTTATAGTAAGCAACCAGAATTTCACAACCAGAAATATGTTTCAGATTTTGTTTTCACTTCTAAGAATTGCATTCTAATTTTTTTTTTTGGGTTCTAAAGCCCTAGTGGCTTATTATTCTGAGAACATAAACTTAGGACTTTGGCTTGTCCTTCATGCACCCTACAGACTGATGGTATTTCTGTGCTCAAAATTTGTATCTTTGATGCTTCTTCTTGCCTGACAGTTTGTTCATACATTTCATGTATTTCTTTAGCTACAAGCTAGCAATTGACATGTTCCTTTAATGCTGTTTGTCAAATGCTTAAAGGTTAAATTAAAATGATTTTTTCTTTTTCTGTTTTCTACAGTTATCAATCAGCTTTTCAGTACTCCACTAAAATGTCATATGTCTCATGCTTAAGTTCCCATTGACTTTGAAGGCAACTGATCTGGAGGAAGATGCTAGAAACTGCAGCACGAGGAAGGTCATGGTGCAGCATTAAGCTAGGTATGGTTTATATGTATAGATAGAGGGTTTACTGTTTTTAAAATTGAAAATCTGCGCTTTATTTTTCACTTTGTTTGACACACTCCTTTTATAAAGTCCTGAATCTATGGGGAGGACAAGAGTTTACTTTCTGGCCGTGCATTCTCTTGCCATTTGTTAACTGAAATTATTATGTTATTCGATCATATCCATTAATGGTTTTTTCAATCCTCCTTTTCTTCTTCTCACTTCAGGTTTTACTTTGAAATATATGTGCATTCTGCAAATTATTTTTGTTTTTTCTAGGTTTTGTTTTTACCCCCTTGTCTTACACTGATAGTCCGAGTTGCACTTTGTAATATTCTATTGTTCTCCAAATTACTTACAAATGTTCGATTTGCTGTCTAAATTCTTGTGCAATGGACTCCTTAACGTTGTTGTCCCATACATGGATTCAGAGTCTTCTAATTATATTGACATTAACTTCTCTTTTTCTTGGTCTTTTATAGAACCTAATGGTGTTATTTGATCCATGTATTCAATAAACTCATTTATTGAGATATGGCTTGTTTTCTTTTTTTCTTTTTTCTTTTTTTTGTTGTTGTTGTTCTCTTTTTCTTGGTGATTGCTGTGTCCTGAAGATCATTGATAGTTTGCTTTTTAGGCGATCATGGCTACTACGAGCAATGATAGACGAAACAAAATAAACACCGAACTGAATGAAGTGGCGATATAGCCACCATCTATCCACAGTGGTTTTCTTTATCAAATTTACATCAACTGAACGAATTTTTGCCTACTCATTGTGTGCCTGGAACACAGTCAAATTTGTTAAGTGTTCATTGGATTATTCCATCCATTGTTTAAAATATTTGCATTTGATGTTATTGTGTGTTATTTAGGATGCATTTTGTTAGGAACTTAAAGTCTTTAATATTCTGAGAGGCACTGAAATCACCGAAGAAGGCTGTCCTGTGTTGTCCTGGGCAGTGATGACTTTGTGTGTTAACTTGTTTGGTATTTCATCCTTGTCATTTAATTAATTGGTTTTATTGTTGTGATGTTGTTTGTATAATTGACCTAATTGGTGGCTGTAACATTCGTAAAAGCTGTGGTGAGTAATAAATGAGTCATCTTCTCATAAATGTTTAATGCAGAGGTATAGAAAATTCGTTGCTGAAGAGATTGCTTTTAGTGCAGTTTCTGCACTTTGATTTAGTATTGATAACAGCAAACCTAATTAGAGATTGATATGGGTTGTGTCATTGGAGCGGTACATATAGTTTTGAATACTCTAGCTCCATTGTTTCTTTGGAATTCGAATGTATGAAAGCTGGACAGTGCACACATTTGGAGGAAGTATTGGTTCATCTGCTGAAACCACAAATTAGTCTGGATTCATATAGGTTCCTTCACAAGTCATTTTAAATGATTGTGACTGTTCATCTAACTAATCAGTCTTGTGTTCTAATATTTAGTATGTTAACACGGTAGAGAAGTTGCCATGAGAGACCTGGTCTTTCCTACTAGCTACTGACTACTGTGGAGTACACCTTCAGACTGTCTAACAATTGGCTTAACACCAGAGGAGGATGGACAAAGAATCGTTCCCTTATTTTTCTGGTTTTCCCTTTGTGTATAGATCCTCTTATCACCTCTTTAACTTACCTAATCTCTACACAGATAACCAGTATGCAGTGAATCCCGTTGCAATGCAAACACTATCCAAGTAGACAATTACTTCAACCAAAACGTGTATGTTCAGAATACTAAAAATGTACGGATGTTAAGTCTCCATGAATAATATAACAACGTAGACTATTTCTTAGCCAAAAAAGAGGAAACGGTGGTCTCCATTACAGCATTCTTCAGGTTAAAAGGCACTCTTCCATTAGTTCCACCTAACTAGTCCAAGCTCAAACTATCAAGTACCATTAGCAATGGCTTGACAAATGAAGCACTTAATCATAAGAAAATACATTTTTATTTGTCATCATCATTCATCTCCAAAAGTGTAGTTGCATTATAAATTTCTCGGAAGCACAAGAAAAGAAAGAGAAGATAAACTCCTAATGAGAATTGGATGGCTGGAATCTAACTCCGGTTAAGTACCTAGAGACAAATTCCCTAGCCAACGCCTGGAGATCCCCATTGTCGAGTTGTTGATCAGATGGATTGATGAGAAAGCTGCTTAATTCTAACGATGATGGATATCGTTGAAGAGGATCAAAGTGCATGGATGTGTTAGAGGTGCTTTGCAATTGAGTGTTTGATGGTAGGTCTGAGGAGGAATGTAGACTTGTGGGTGAAGAAGAGCTTTGAGGCTGTGGAAGAGGTGGGGCCCAAGGTAGGCGCTGCAATGTGGAAAGATGAGCTTGAACATAAGCCAACTCTGCCTGCAAGTTCACTACCTGCGCCACACAACATTAGAGCTACATATGCTATCAAAATATCAAGTAACTCTCCTTCATAGTGGTAGTGCCATGATTAGTTTTCTTTTTTCTTTTCAGTTTGTTTTTTTGGGTATGAGTAGGGTGTTGCGATGTGTGCAATTTCATACTGCTAGTGAGAGAATAGAATTGGAATAGTTCATCATTATGTTATCACACGCAATAGAATCACTCTTGCTGGAGAAAATCAAGTTTCACAGAGAATATGAATACCAAGGACTTATGATTCAGTACCCAAAACAATAGAGGAATTTTCCTAAAGATAGAAAAGTAATTGGTAAACAGATCATCTCTTTTCATAAATTTAAATTTATAAAATTTTATTTAAAAAATTTAAATTATTAAATTAATTAAATTTTTAAAACAAAATTATTAGATTTCATAAATATAATTATTTATTTTTGTGAATATTTTGTTTTTTTTTTTTGCGCGTGGAGTGGTAAATTGCTTACAACTCAGTCAATGTACCAATCTAACCCAGTCAAGAAAGGGACAAATACTAAAATTAAAAATGAAATCTCTTGGCAGAAAGAGATAGAGATGTCCATTGTCCAACCACAAACATCATGTGCATAGAATTTAATATACTTTCTCTATACTCCAAATTATATGCATTCATGTATAAAAAACTTCCATATCATGACCAAGCATTACTATTTTAGTTACTTATATACTGCTTGCTTTGTTGTAGCTGATCAGATTATCTTATCCAAACAACAACTTTTCTTCTCTCCCTCTCTCTTCTAACAAGAATACTCAATTGCTACCTAATCTTATAGATAATGGAACTCTGCCTAATTAAAGCTAATGAATCCATTGGTGTATATCTCCCCCAATAATGTCCACCAAATGGAACAAATTTTAGAGCATAGTGATCTGCGTGCAGCTGTTAAATTACTAATTCTTCTAGTTATCTCTAGCTGCTTGGATGACCTTGTCAGAGGTTCTGCCACTCAATTATTGGATCATAGAATTTAGATTACATTTAATACATTTTTCAAAGATGAGCAAAAGCTTGTCTTTCATAATATCACGCATTAGATTTTGCAACTTTGTCAAGTATGTTGATCACCTATAAACCTCATCTATAGCCCATAGAATACTCCCCCTTTTGGAAGGTGTGAAATAAATGAAAAAAAAGATAAATTCACACAATTGAGTCTATTAATATTTCACAAAATTTAATGTAATATGTTATATTTGTTGAGTAGGCTTAATAAATTTAGTAGGCTCAATTTTTTTTAGTGAATTTTTAGTGAAATTCAGGTTATAAAAATAATGGGACAAAATAAATTAATTTGCCCCATTAAAACTGATCAAAAAATTAAGAAAAATTTATACTTTGACCCCTATGATATTAGGTTTTTTATTTCCATTCTTAGGATCAAAGATCCATAATATGGTGTTTGAAATTGTGGGAGTTGATTAATTTATGATGGAGTAGGTAATATTACTTATCACAAGGACTCAATGTCAAACTTAAATAAAAACATCGGGGCAAGTTCTTAATTTTCTAATAAAAAGGGTCAAAATGCAAAATAATATTGTATTTATAAAATCACACTTGAAGTTAATGTTATTGTTAACCATAAACCATCAAAGAGGGCTTTAAACGAATACTCCATATCATAAGGGTCAACCTAAAATTTACCCAAAAAGTTAAGCAATGGAGGTACTAGATGCCTAATGTTCTAGGTAATTAAATAAACACAAATTTTACTGAAACAATATGCAGAGTAAGAGATTCAAAGTCAAAATTGTAAATATATGAACATTTCTCGAGCTGCAAATTATATTGCTTGGTATCTCCGGCAAGCAAAAACAACAGGCCTCCACTGTCAGCCACCAAGTTTGGCGGCTGCCATTTCTCTCACTTATAATTAGTTCAACATGAATTTCACAAATCTTATTCATTGAAAACCGGATTTCTACAATACATGAAATTCAGGTACACAGATTTTATTGCAAATCTATGTAGAATTGAGTAATAATATTTTTATTACCATTTTATTCATAATCTGTGTGTAATTTTATCTAAACAAGAGAGATAAAAATAAGAAATGTAATATAACGAAAATAAGATAATAAGATGATTAACTTTAAAGCTATACTCATTAAATAAAATTTGATATAAATTAAAAATAAATAATCATTTAATTTTAACTTTTTTCAATTCCTCTATTCAAAACTCATAAAAATTTTATTTAAGAAATTTAAATTAACAAAAATGGGGAAACAGCAGGCATTACAGCACCAAGAAATCACAGTATGAGTAGCTGAATTACATACAAATGGGCCTTAGACCTAGAAATCACAACACCTGCCCTACAAGTAGGGGGCGCGTTATGTATAAAGAGTATATGGCTTTCATAGAAAACATAACCAAGGCTGACAAACTTGTGAAAGCAAACAGTATATATACTCCTAGATGGCAAGACCTTGACCTACGAGGAATGCAAAAACAGTGATACTGGTCAAAAGACTCAACCATTCACACCCATGGCGCATGTTAGCATGATTACCCTAATCAATCCTTAGTTAATTAATGTCTTGTTTAATTAATTTCTTGGGTGTTTGATATATGTATGAAAGTTTAATTAGGAAAATGATTTACAAAGATAGAATAATGCAACCCAAGATGCAGAATATATGAACTCAAGAAAGCAAGTTATAGCAGTATTATCCTTTGCATCTGGTTTTATTCTCCTAACCTTTTCAGATCTCAGAGGGATATTTTGTTTGTTTATGAATATTTTCATTTGGACTTTAAATGTTAGGAAAGGAGAGAGAGAGAAAGGGTGGTGATGATGGTGGTGTCTTCTAAGGAACTGCTACAAAACTGAAATCTGGGGAAACAAACACTTGTTGGTTTTTGCTTTTATACTTTGTTATCAACTCAAATTTGTGGGTACCAATTTAGAGAGATGAAAGCAGAAAAGGAAAAGAAAGGAAGGAAGATATGAAGAGAAGAGGGATTGATAAAGAATAAAGGGGGAAGGGAACTGAAGAGGTAGCAGACCTGCTGTTGGAGAGCGAAGATGTGGGCAACACAGCCATAGACAGGGTCTCTAGCCCTAGCAAGAGCTTCATAGCAGAGAGTAACGACAGCATCAAGACGCCTGTGGGCAGGGATGCGGGAGAGTAGCTTAGAGGCATTGCTGGCACCAAACACCTTGTGCACCGCAGCAAAATGAGCTGTGCCTTGGTCCGAGTCAAAATATGGTGCAAATATGCATCCCTTCACGCACTTTCTCCTCAGAAACTTACAGGCACCACAAGGCCCACCTCTATCTCCTCCACCAATCTTACCTACACAATCCATTTCCTTCTCTCTCTCTCTCTCTCTCTCTCTCTCTTCTTCAACCAGTGGTTGGGTTATTCTCCTTTCTTCTTAAGGAGCTGAAGCTTGTGGGTCATAAAATTAGAGTTTGAAAGAGAATATAAAGGACGAGAGAGATGGGTATTTAAATTCGAATAATACTAGTATCATATAATTTCATCATAATCTTTCTATGTGTGATCACATATATAAATACACATAGAAAAATTAGTCTAATGTCTATCTTTATTTAAAAAAATTAGTCTAAAGTTTATCTATATGTTCACATTAATTAATTTTATGTTTTATTCCACTATACCGACTACTTAAATCAAATAGTATTATTAGGTTAAATTAAAAATTAAAATTTTAAAATATTATTTATCAAAATTAAATTTTTTTTTACAATATTTACAAATATCTATTTTAAATCCTCTTATATTTTTATTTATTAAATTAAAAATTATTTAATTGATTTTTTTCATAAAACCTTCTAATAATCTTTTTTATAACAAAAAGATATACCTCTAATAAGCTTGAGATTTTAAATAAAGCTAATTAATTAAATTTAATGCAGTTATGTAGTATCTCTGTTGAGTTGATAATATTACTGTGATTGTTAAACAAATATTGATAGAAAATTTAATAAATTTTAAGAAATGAAATGATTTCTTATAAGAATCAAATTTAAAATCATTTAAAAAAAAGATTTGTACTATATATAACATACAGATAATGGGATTGGATCCCCTTAGTTGGGATTCCAAACTTTCTCAATTTTAACTAAATTTTAAACAATATAAAATCCAAACTTTGTTAACTTTAACTAATTTCCACATGTTAAAAAGTAATTCTTAATGATAAAATTTATTATTGTCTTTTTCAATTTCTAAATATATACTTCTCTCTCCTTTTATCTTTGCTTCAATAATCTAACTACATACAGAGATTTGTATCTATAGACAACAAATTTTAATTTCACATTTATATTTATATAAAATTGTCACACCTATTTTATTATAGTCATTAATTAGTTGCGTGGATAAATTAACAATTATAATGGGATGAATATGAAAATTTTCTATAAATATAGATGTGTACGATAGCTAGCTCATCCACAAATAATGAGTTTCGTTTGTTAAGTTGATTTTGGTATACCAGAATAATTTGAGGTGGGGCTTTTGATGGTGGGTCACATTGAGATGTACAAATAGTAGTTTGGTCCAATTATAATTTTAGTTTTAGTACAACTTTTTTTCATAATAATAATTAATTAAAAGGGTTTTTAAAAATTAGGAAAGGTCGTGCGTTTGTGGGCTTTGTGGGGGAGTACAAAATTTGGTTCAAAGTATGAAACTTTAAAGCCACGCTAAGAAAGTAGGAGAGGGAATTGCAGGAGAAGAGAAGGGGCAAAACAAAGACAGATTGCGTGAAGCAAACACTCACAGACACACACGTACATGCGGAGGTGACAATATCTCAGCTTCTTCCCAATTCCATCCAACCGCCGCACTGGAAGACACGTGCAAGGCCACCTCCCTTCCCTACCAGGGCCACGTGGGACAAACGTCCTAACACCTATTTTCTATCCAACTCGTCCTCTCTTCTCAGTTGTCACCTCTGTTTTCATCGCTTTCCTGTTCCTCTAGATTGACAGGAAAGAGAAGGTCAAGAGGGTGGAAGCTACAGCTGCCCAAACGATTACTTTTGCTGCCATGCATTTACTGTGAATTTAGATTTTTTTTTAATTTTTAATTTTTAATTTAATATATAAATTTTATTTTTTTAATATTTTTTTTCTTAATTCAATGTTTATTTTTTCCTTATTATTCTTTACCTTATCCCGATCCATTTCTCGTAAGCTTCTCTCCCTTCTTGCACCTCAAATAGGTAATTTTATTGAATTTGAATCCGATAACATTTTTTCTTTAATTTTAATAATTTTATTTTTATTTTTTATAATTTAATATATAAATTTTATATTTTTTTATAACTTTTTTTTACTAAATTTTTTCTCATTCTCTCATTTACAATTTTTTGACTTTAAGCCAAGGGTTCTTTATCCAGTATTGATCATTTATAATATTTAATTTTTTTATTTTTACAAATAAACTTTTATTTTAAAATATTTAAATTATTAAATTTTATAAATTCAACGATAAAACCTACTACATGTCATTAGTCCATGACTCTTTTTAATTGAGCATTGAGTCTCTTGACACAACTAACTTTTAGCTCATACAAAAATCATAATCGTTTATTTTTTATTAATAATTATTTATTTATATTTTATTTTTTAAAATGTATCTTGTATTTTAGAATATCAAATCTGAAGTTTTACTAAGGTTAAGTTTAGTGACATAAAAGTGTGCTAATCAAGTTGGGAAGTGCGGCTATGTCATATTTATTGGCTCACTAATAATGCACACCTTCATCACCTTGGCGTCAGAATCTTTTTACAGCCTCTGTGGCATGTTGATGTTTCGAGACATATATTGAGGGCAGCTTACCCTAGATATATTAGAATTTAGTTTGCTTCGTTTTCTTTTGTATTCTTTTATTTGGAAAAAAAAAAGTGTGGTAATCAATAGTAAATTTTGGACTAAATGTTTGGGAGACGAAAGAGGCATTTAAAAAAATTTGAGGGCTTAAAATCAAATTGTATTATGGGTTAAGTTTGAGCTGATCCGATTGGGATAAAAAGTCAATTGAGTTGTATAAATCAAGTTTATATATCTTGATTGAGCCCCATCAATTACAAGTATTAGCTAGATTTAGGTTGGTCAAATTAGAGAATTACATGCATATTTGTGCTATTGGATCTAATTCAAGTCAGGTCTAACCAAAAAAAAAAAAAGTTACCAGTCGATATAAGTTTGGACAGGTCACCGATTGAATGCAAATATTTTTTTAACACCCCTTATGGATATATAATTATATTATTTTTTTAAAAAGTTAACATTATAAATTTTAATAATTAAAAAATAAAAAATTACCATATCATTAATATCTAAAATTTTAAAAAAATCTAGATTAATCAAGACGCGGCCTTGAGTATCTAAGTCTTGTTCATGTTATTATGCAAAATCACGTCGTTTTGCTTAAACATGTGATTTTATATGATAAAAATTTTTCAAGGGCTAAAATAACATTATAAAAAGAAGATTTAATACGTCTAAAAGATGATGAAGATAATGTTAGTTATTATTTTTAATTATTTATGTTAATTAATATATTAATATTATATTTTAATTACTATATTAATGTGTATATGTAATTTGGTGACACAAATAAATCTTGAGAAAGAGTTAAAAGTCAATAATCTTAAATAATAAAAATTATGAAATTAGAATTTGAGACAAGAAAATATTTTATTAATAATAGATTATAATTTATGATCTAATTTATGTTGTGGTTGAAATTTGAATGGTTATTTTTAATTTAGAATGTTTTGTTTGAACAATAATTTATTTTCATATTAAAATTATTTCAGAATTAATTCGCCTAGTTATTTTATTTTTTAAATATTTTAAAAATCGTTACTTATTAAACAAGTACCCAATTATCTTAATTAAACTGATTTGACTAAAAATACAAACGTGAAGGATATAAAAAAAATCTCCACAAATACTGAATCGCCACTATAATTTTCAATAGATAGAAATTAACGTGTTTTAGAATTTAAAATTAATTAAATGTGTAAAATATGGAAAAATATTAAATTTTATTATATTTGAAATACATGAAAGTGCTTATAGTTTTGTCAAGCTTGAGAAGAGGCTTATGTTACATATTTTTCTCATAAATTAAATTCTACAAAAAATTTAAATTCTTAATTTTTTATTAAATTTTAAATTAAATTATAAAAATTAATAAATTTAATATTTCACAATATTTTTTATAAAAAATTTTAATAAAAGTTAGAAAGTGTGAAAAAAAATCGACTAATTCGAACCCGATTAACCCCTGCCAAACTTAAACTGACCCGTAATCCATCCACCTTATGTTTTCTCAAATACTTTTAGAAATAAATCTCTTCTATATTCAATTTAATCAATGTAACCTCTCCTGCTCCCAAAACTAAGCAATATGCACATTCTGACAAACATCCATTACAGCACTTAACAGCAAAACATCCCTTCTCATCCATTAAATGCTTGTTTAGCTTTTATTTATTTTTAAAACATGAAAATGTTGTGAACATAAGAACGTGAGTATATAATAATTCATCTATCGATTTTTCCCGCTAATTAATTCAACGTATGAGAAAAGTACCTCGTCGACAACTTTCATTAATGATAATTAGCATATATAATTTTTTTAGTAGGTTCATTAATCATTATTATTTTAGACCGTGGAAGGGTGGGCTTGTGAGCTTTAACCGTAATGAAGAAGCCTCTCTGTATTGCGCCTCCGACTCTCGGTAGAGATTTCTAGCCTTTGAAATTTTTTTAAAGGCAGAGGGGTAAGTGAGATAAATATAAAATTAAAAAAAAGTTAATAAAAAATATAATTTATAAAATATATTTTAATATAAGTTAAAAATAAATAAAAATTATTAAAATTATAAAATAATAAATACAAAAAATTTAAATTTCTCTGACACTAGGTTCCTCAGGTTACTCTGCTGCTACTCTATTACCAGGGCTTGTAAGTAGAAGCGTTAAAATGTGTTTTGTTTACTTTGTCTAAAAAGATGGGGTGTATTTATATTTTTTTATTTATAAAATTATGTAAGTTACTTTATTATTTAATATATAAGTTATAACAAAATAAATTAATAAATTTATGTATAAAAATATAACTAATCTCCTTATTTTATCTAAAAAATAAATTAAATTAATATTTTTTAATTATATTACAGCCTTATTCATCCCATGCCCATTTAATTGAAGTTTTATCGTAAATTAAGATAAATCAATCTACTTTTAACACCTCTACGCCAACCTCCTCATAGCCAACTTCCTCAGAGCTCCCCATATCCGAGAGTCTTGTGCTACGGCTGCCAAGAAGATTTTATTCGAGGGTCGGAGCAAGATTTAAGAGTATCAGAGGTTGCATTGATTAAATTAAAGGCAGAAGAGACTTTTTTTAAAAGAAATGCTTACATAAAAAAAGTTACTTATATTTTACTTTTTATTAAATTTAACCCATACAAACTGGTCGCATAAGCTTAGTTGAATTTAAATTTAAATCTACAAACTGAATTTACTGTATCCCATTGTTTTTCTTTCGCAACCAATTAATTCGCACACATTCTTGTAGGAGAATAATGATAATAATACAAGTGTTTTTACATGAGTTTTTTTTTTAAAAAAAAGAAGTGATATTGTTTAAATATAAAAAATTGTATAAAATTTATATAAAATTAATTTATATTAATAATAATAAAAATAATTTTTTATTTCATAATTTATTAAAGAAAAAGAAAGAAAGTGTAAATGGTAATTGGTGAGTGGTCAAAAAAGGGAGTTGATGAGATATCAATTAATGGAGAAGGAGGGGGTAGTCGAGTCAAGTCCACACCCGTCTAATTGTATGTAACGTAAGTCGGCTGGTAGGCCCGAAAAATCATGGTTGATGTGATTACCACATATCATGTCACCACACGTGGCACCTCTTGCAGAGACGTCACAGGAAAGAACCGTAACTGGATAAGCACAGTGCGTACAAGCTGGAACATCCTAAGAGCTGAGTCGCCTGAGATGAGTCTGCGTTGCCTCGGTGAGGTTGCCAGACTGCTTTACTACTACTGCTGTATGCTACACTGCTACTTATTCTGAAGTCCAAAATCCAAAGCCAAGACCATATCTTATTATTTTGACACATTAGATTTCATTTAATATTTATTTAAATTTTATATTTATAAATTTAATAAATTTTATCAAAAAATTTAATTATTGAGAAATTATTAATGAAATTATATTTTTTATTATCATTGAATGCAGACTAAAAGTTAAATCAATAAATGATATATAAATATGAAATTTTAATAATAAAATAATATTTGTTATTATTTAAAATTTTTTCTTTCATGAATTCATGTAAAATAACTTTTCATCAATCAGCAGTAATCCACGACTTGGTCTTTAAAAAGTTGATAAAAAGTTAACTATGCAGGAAGACCACGACCATTCATTTCATGAATTTTTTAAGGGTTGTATTTAGAGTATTTCTCGGTACCTTATTACAGGTTAAATTTTTTTTAAAGTATAAAAATTATTTAAATAAATTTTATTTTTTAATAAATTTTTTTATATATAACTTAAATTAAATATATAATAATATACTTAAAAAGTTTAATTATATATTAATTATATTAAACTTTGTTAGTTCATGATATATATTAATTGATAGAGAAAAATTACTTTCATAATGTTTTATAAAAATTTATATCTATTGTTAAATTTATTAAACTTTATTAATTTAATAATATAAAAAATAAAAAAAATTAAATAAAAAATAAAATTATAAAAACAATAAGAATCTAATTAATGCACTTCAAGCTTCTTAAGAATAACTTTAATTAGGCTAAAGAATCAAAACCTAGACACAGAGAGAAAAAAAAAATGAAGGCATCAAATTCATATGCTTTGAAAAGAGTGCCGTTAATTTTGCACTCTTAAACATACTTTTTAGATATGCTTGAGATAGAAAATGAATAGTATTAAAAGATTATGAATAAGTTGTGTAAAGTTATAGAGAAATAATTATAAATATAATATTTTTTTAAAAATAATTTACCACATCTGCCAACAAAATATTTTGAAAATGAGAGTTGTATATATTAAAATTATACAAAAAATGCATAAATAATGAGTTGAATGATTTAAACTTTTTAAATTTATTATGGGCTTTTATTTGTGAGGATTTATGCATTTCTTGTATACTACCACCATATGCAACTATCATTGTTCAACATTTATTAAGAGCAAACGATACATTCTCACAACACAATGAAAACATAATTTGAGGCTAAAAGAGGGGAAAATGAAAAGAAAAATATAATATTTATGATTATTTATTTATAATATGCACATATTTTTATTTGGTTAATTCTATGGTACTTGGATTAAAATTTATTGTATATATATATGAGATGATGTGTTCAAAATAGAAAAATAGATAAATTTTTTAAATAATCTTATTCATTAATATAACTTCATGAATAATCATCTAATCAAGTAAAATCAAACTCATTATTTGTTAAAATTAATTTAAATGAGCATATGTTTTAAATCTGTGTTATGATTATTTTAAGTTTAGAAATTTTAAAAATTAATTTGAGTACTATTAAAAGTTCTTTTTATTTTAAAACACCCCTTTCACCTAAGGAATGATCTAAATCCTAACAAATTTTGTGGGAATACTATTGAATATCTGTTGATCATATTAGAATTTAATTTATGATATTTAGTAATTTAATTTTTTTAATTATTTAATAAAGTTTAGTTTATAATAACAAGAGGAACATTTTTATTTAAATAAATTTATCTTGTAAAGTTAAAATTTTTATTTTCTTTACTTTATTGAATCAGTTATTATTATTTTTTTTCATAATTTTAAATACTACTATATGTGCACGCTACGAATAAATGATAGTAAAAGTATTATTATTAAAATAAAACAGGAAGCAAAACTGTTACATTTTGCTGGATGGTTTGATTTGAATAAATCCATATACGGGATAAAAGAAAAGGAGTTTTTTATTTTCATAAATTTAATTTTATTAAATATTTATTAAAAATTTATATTATTAAATTTAATAAATTCATAAATTAAATTATAAAATTTAACAAATTTAATAATTTATAAAATAATGAGTATTTTGTATATATTGACCATTTTTGTGAAACATATTTTCCTGAAGAAAGGTGATTCCTTGTTGTCGTGGTTGATAAGGTCCTAACTCTATGTTTGACCATTTTGATTTGTTTCCCTTACTAGTTATATATATATAATTACTGTATAATTAATTTGCAGTGTAGCAGCTGATTTGCCTCATGTTTAGGTGACATCCTGTAGTCGGAAACGCAATGATTCAAACAGAAAATCCGGCAAGCAATCATAGTGATTAGAGTCACGTTATTTTTTTAATCTTCCTCAGCTGTTGACCGCACGGGCACGTGCGATAAAACAAATTCGCGATTGACCATCGCTGGAAACGCTGCCGTTTTACCCGTCAGCACAAGTTTAGCCGGGCCTTATTACTGGACAATAATTAGACAACAGGAGCGACAACCTAAATAGCAATGCAAAGAAACGACTTTTCGTGTGCATTGTCTTCTGTCATGTGCTGCAACACACAAGTAGGCAATTTTCAAATCGTCTGGGGACATTGTTGCTTCAACTACCAACATGATAATGGCTATACATAGTTAATTAAATTTGGTTGCTATGTTTTTAAATTAATGTTTTAGTTTTATTATATTTTATAATAAATTTAAAATTGAAATTTCAAAGTGTAATTTTATATTTGAATTAAGTAAACACGTGATAAGCTCTTATAATTGGTGAGAGTTATTATTAGGGTACCGTGCAATGGGTCATGTAAATGAGCTGGATCAGTAAAATTGGATTTGGAAAATTTGGACTTGAATTATGCATAAGTTGGATTTGGATTAGATGGGTTAATGAGTTGTATATACGTGTGATTTCCATGTGTATAGAAGCAATTTCCATGTTTTATTTTGCATATGATTTTGTGTATTTTCTTGTATTAATATAAGAAGGAATGGCGTAAATTGTTCTTTTACTTTTTAGAAAAATAAATTAATTTCTTAATTTTTTATTTGAATAGATCTATTTTTTTGAAATAAAATTAAATAAATTTAATTTCTCATAGTACCATAGAAAAAAAAATTCTATCCATACTTTTATTGCACGATTCACTAGTGCCTGGACAAAATTTGCAACAGAATGAGCATCTCTTGCTGGAAATTCCATGTCAACATCTTCAGTTTCAAAGTCTGCCAGTGGTGAGTTATGAACTGACAATGAATCAGAGACATTATTTTGTTTTAATTCTTCAATTAAGCTCTCAATGGAGCTTATGGGCTGATCTTCGGAGAAAGAATGAGCCCTTTGAGGCTCATATTGTTGTGTATGAATAGAAAGATTGGGATCTTTTAACTTTGAGTCAAGAAATAATAAGAAAAAAAATAAATATGAAATTAAAAAATAATAAAAAATGTAAAATTTATATATTAAATTATATAAAATACCAAAATTAATAAAAATAAAATAAAAACATCCAATACAAATGATGTCTGCTACCAGATGATCTCTCTCATTGGTTTCAACACAAGAGTATCTCTCTTGAATTTCTTACTTATTCTTCTTCGCATCGATCGTGGGAGAAAACAAATTTCGTTCTTGTAAAACTATGGATGGAATTTTTTGATCTAATAATGTAAGGGATTCAGTTTGTTTAATTTTATTTTTAAGAATTTAATATACTTATATTAAAAGTTGAAGACTGAATTTATTCTTTACAAAAATTGAAAGACAATTTGTATCCTTGATTCATTAATATAAACGTAATTTTTAAAATTAGTACAGAGATTAATTATTTTATTATATTTTATGAGAAATAATTATAATTTTTATTAATATTTAAATAAATAATAAATAAATATGACGTAAAAAATGTAAGGAGTACATAATTGTTATAACGTACGCAGAGTCAATACACATGTACGTGCATTGGTGCCATTGGAGTACCCATCAAATGCCAAAAAGTCCCCAACGGTAATTTTTATATCAGAAGGAAATGAATTTTTATCTTTTGATGAGAGGATATTTTAAGTTTATTTAAAAAATTATAAATAGAAATGTTTGGATAATAAAAATATTTAGATAATAATTTATGCATTTAAAATAATTTGTATAATTAATTTATTATTAAGAATTATTCATTTATGATTTATAGTGTAAAATATATTATTCACATTAAAAAATTTTAATTATTACTTTATAAAATATAAATATATAACTATTAATATAAAAATTAATGATATAAATTATTTTAAATTTATGAACTATTATATATTTATTTATATTTTATGATAATATTTATTATTAATTATTATTAATTTTTAATCAATAATCAAACACTTATATATTTTTTGCTTTAAAGGATTCAAATATCCTCACAATAGCTGTGAAAATAAATTGAACCCACTCTTACATAATTGTTTTATTAAATTATGTTTATACACTAAATAAGTGATACATGAATGAAAACTTTTGTCCCATTTAAAATATAAATTAAACTTAAATTAATAAAATATTCAATTCATTTAATTCATAAGCTTGTTCAATATATATTATATATACTTAATATTATATTATTTTAAATTTATTATAATATGTACATAATTGAATATTTAAAAAAATTAGACAATTAAATGATGTATTTATTTTAAATTACGTGTAAATACAGGATAAGTTTTCATAAAAGTCACAAAAATTTTCTTCCCAATAACTAAAAAACATACAAAACATTTGAGTTGATTTGTGATACTAGTTGACTATTTAGCATGGCTTTAAATGTTATATTGACTAAATAGCTTTTACAGTCAATTAAATTAATATTGATATAAATGAGCTAGATTCATATTAAATTATAACTTATTTAGATTTTATTGCTTAGACATCCAGCTATCAAGTCAAAAGTGTGAGTTCTTTATGAGACAGACTCGAGTTAAAGAAATTAACTGACGTCAAATATTAACTAAGCCGTAAGTTAAATCCAATTTAATTCAATCTAACCTTAACTTAATTCAACATAGGTCATTTCCTTCCTTACTCCACATCACAAACATCCAACGAAGTAGCTACAACAGAATTACATTTTGTTTTTCTTTTTTTTCAAAATTTAAAATAAAAAAATAATATAAAATACAAAGGAACGTAAGAAGAAGAAGGATGTGGTGCTATTTTTATAAATAAAATTTTTATTTTTAAGATAAATCTTTAAGATTTAAAAATTTTACTTTTTAAAATTAATTCTTTTAATATAAAATTGATACCCTACATTGTGGGATGTCACTTTACTTGACTTATTTGAAGATAGTTAGAGAATACAATAAAAGAAATAAAAATAAAATTTAAAAATTAGTAAAAAAAGATTAACAAATATATTATATATATATATATATATTAAAATTAGTAAGAAAAGTTACTGCGTGACAGTTTTCTTAATCAGCATTTTTTGCCATTGCTTTGTTTCCTTTTTGTTTTTTAAAATAATTTTGTAATGAGGCATGCACAATTAGTTAAAAAATTTAATTTTAAATAAAAATTTATAATAACATTTAATTTATATAATTAATTTTATTTAATAAAAAATTTAATTTTTAATTAGTATTATTGTTGAGGCGTATGCAACTAGGAATGACAATGGGGCCAGTGGGTAGTCTCGCTCTTTGATGCTCTCTCACCCTTGACCTTGAGAAAATTTTTTTTTTTATCTCCACTCTAATTTTGAGAATAAATTTTTTTTATTTTCAATTCTTGTAAAAAAAAAAATATTTACAGACATTTAAAATTTTAATTTTTAATAATATAAATAAATTAAAATTATTTATAAATATTAATTTATCTGTTATATTACATATTATTTAAGTATGTTATAAGAGTATTATAATAATTTTTATTTTTGGAGATCCTGCAGGTTGAAGAATGCATCCGCGCCTTCACCCTTGTCTCCGTCAAGATTAAATTCTTCCCATTCCTTAACCAAATTAGAGATTTCTTGTGAATCCCCACCCAACCGGTAAAAATTACCATCTAGTGTTAGAATTACAGTTGTACATTCCGGTTCAGTCTGGGTTAACAGAAGTCAAAAAAAGTTTCCCCACCAAATTTTTTTTTAGTTAAAACATTTGAATTTAACATTAATCTTATAGATTATAAATTAAAAAGACTATAATTTTGTGCGATGGTGCTTTAGACTTAACATTAAATTTAAAGTAAATACATATTTAATTATTAATAAAATATAAATGTATATATTATAAAATTACATTAAGATATATAATAATTATTTATATACTTAACATTTTTGAATATAAATAATTAACTATAATTTAAGAAAAAAATATGTGGCCCCAGGTTAATTCAGTTTGAACCAAATGTGATCTCTGGTCAATTCCATCTTGAGTCAATATGGTTTGGGCCAGTTTAATCTTGAGTAGAAAAACATATGAACTAAAATTTTTGTAATCTAATCTTTAACTTTTTGTTTAGTTTTAGGTCAGTCTAATAATTTGAACTAAAATTAATAGCTTTAGCTAGAGTCATATAATTAAATTTAAATATAAAATTAAAATTTTTTATTAAAATAAAATAATAGAAAATTAAGTAATTGTTGACATCTTAATAATAAATGATACTCAATATTATTTAAAATTTTTTCTCTCAATATTATGAATTCAAATTTGAAAGTCAAGGTTACTTTCTTTAAAAGTGAACGGCGAGTGGGTCCCGCTTGAGATCTGAGATCATCGTTTTCACCGAGTCGTTATGCTGGTAACCACCGACCACACGTGGCGGCCGCACATTCCAGTGGGCCTTGCTCAGGCTTTGAACGCCGAACTTCGGTTTTGACCGTTTTATTTCAGTGGCCCTCTTCCTCAGACATTGCCGCCACTCGTCATCATGCGTGTGGTCCTTTATTTTCCCCTCTTTCGTGCTTCACCACGATACAATCTCTAGCCCTTTAAATCTCACAACACACATACATTGAAAATAAAATGTTCTAGTATTTCTCGGTGAGCTTACAGCGCAATTGGTGTAAATGATTATTTTTTATAAGTCTGTATTTAAATTTAAATTTTTTATATTTTTTAAAAATCATCTTATAATTCTTTAATCATCAAAAAAATATTTTAATATTTAAATTTTAAATAATTAAATAATTTTAAAAATTAATTATATAGATGCTAAATATACAATTTATTATAAATATTTTATTTCTAGAGACTGCTATGCTAATGCTTCTTTTACAATGTTTCTGCATGTATTTATTTAGTTATTTTTTTTTAATAAAAGTTGATAACCTGACCAATATATATGTAATTAACTACAAAAAAGAGTGTGTTAAACATAACATAAGAAGCCTTATATCATATTATATGCTATTCAATAACTTGAGGAAAACAGGCCTTATTTTTTTAATTTTTGGCAAAAAAATAATAATTAGTGCAAAATTTTCTCAATTACTTTAACAATTAATAAATAAAATTTTATTGCATTCAGAAAAAGAAAATATAATTTTATATCTTAGTAATTAATTGGCATCATTAAATTAGTAATTAATGAGAATCTGATAACTCTCAGCATTAATGATCAAACATTAAATGTAAATATAATTAATATGTGTGACGCAATTGTGTAATAAATTTATAAATAAATATTGGTATTAAATTATTATTTATATTTTCATTAAAAATTGATTTATTATCTAAAGACTTGCAATGCAATTCTCTTTTCTATTTTATTGTAATGTAATTAAATATAAGATGTAATAGTTGAAAAGAGATAACGTAACATAATACGGATTATTTTATATTTAATATTTGAATAAATTAAATGATATTATGGAATAATTTATTATTTTTAATTAATATCTTTTATCAAGTGGAAAAAGAAACACGTAGTCATAACTTACATTCAAGATTGTCATTTTTGTGCAATTAAGGCCACTAAGAATATGGCAAATTGTATTTCCAATTGGAACTTACATTTTCTTGATCACTTCTCTTGTAAGTAATGGCTTACTTCCAACTCACATAGCTGCATTAACTGCTTTATATATGCAATTATCTCCCTCTCTCCCTTAGTTGAGCAGCCACCATTTTAATTATCATCCACTACCAAATATTTATTGTAGAATTACATGTTAATCACCCAACTTAGTCATATAACCTGCGGGCAATCATGTCATGTTCCAGCATAATACACAGGCTAAGCCTTTTGGCATTTTCTATAGAAGAGGGAAGACAAAAGAGGCGAGCCATTTGCAAGCTCGTGTGAGTGACAGAAAAGAGAGAGAGAGGAAAAAAAAAAAAAAGAGATAGAGAGAGAGACTGAGTTGGCGTCCTTTCCCCTCCACGCAGCTTAAAACGCGCAGTTGTAAACCTTGGCACGTTAAGAGTCATACCCTCTCTTCAAATAGCCCCTAACATCCCCCATTTCTACACATGTTTTCCATCTTGTTTCCTTTTCTTTTTGGGTCTGCAACAAAAACTTCATTCAAGATTTACATCATCTCCCATCTCTGATCCAAATTAAAAGCTTCCTTTCACTAACATGCCTTCTCTCAGCTCACACCCCACATGAACATAGAGAGAGAGTGAGTGTACTGTGGAGAGAGAAAGAGAGAGAGAGGAAGAACATGAGTTCTGTAGTAAGGGGCTTATCGCATGTTTGCTTCACGCAAGCAGCTAAATGGTGGAGGTTAACCCTTTCCTCTCTCGCGTGGCTTTAAAGACTTCGTCTTTCCTATCAAATCCCTCATTAAAATACTAAGCCCACCAAACCCTAAATTCATACATCACCACCATTGCCTTCTCTTCTTCTTCCTCTTCTTCTTTCTCTTCCTCCTCTTTTTCGTTTATGATCCTCTCAAAACCCTAACTTTGTAACTTAATCACATCCCTTTTATTGCCTTCCCTTAAAAGGTTAGATTTTATCAAAAGGAAAAAATAATCACCCTTTAAATATGAGTGCAAAACCTAATTCTGGTAGCGGTAGCAGTGGCGGTGGTGGTAGCGGAAGTAATAACGGCAGCGGAGGCGGCCCGTGCGGCGCGTGCAAGTTCTTGAGGAGGAAGTGCGTGCCGAGCTGTATCTTTGCGCCACACTTCGATTCGGAGCAAGGTGCCTCCAATTTCGCGGTGGTGCACAAGGTTTTTGGAGCTAGCAATGTGTCCAAGCTGCTTCTCAGTGTTGCGGCGCACAAACGGCCCGACGCGGTGGCCACCATTTGTTATGAGGCACAAGCTCGGGTAAGAGACCCAGTTTATGGCTGTGTTGCCCACATCTTCGCCCTTCAGCAACAGGTAATTAATCTATTATTAATTAATCAGAATTTCAATATAGGAAAACATTCTTCATGTGATGTTCTAGATAAGGGTTCGAATGTTTGACAGAGAAATTAACGCATCATTTGTTTGCTTCGTTGGTTTTCTCATAATCAGTGTCTTCTTCCTAAACTTATTTAGTTAGCCATGGGCTTCTGGAAATTGGTAAGTTTCCAGAACATCTTAATATGGAATTTTAGATTTAAAAGGTAAGATTTTTAGTACAGGGGAATTCTTTGCTGTTTTTACCAGAAAATGGAATTGAATTCCCTCTTTTCTTATCACATTAAATTTGGATTTGGGTACTTTTTTGAGCACATTTTGCAAAAAGGAAGAATGAAAGAGAACGTTTATTTCTTTATTTATAGAGAGGTACCCTTCTGGTAGGTGCTTTGTGCCCTCTGAAAGAGGAACAAAAGTGGAGTTTGGGGAAAGAGGAAACAAGAGTAGGGCAGGGAATGCCATGGAGCTCTGGGGGTAGGGGACAATGTTTATGCTTCTTACTGAAATCCATAACGTTTAATTGATTAACAAATGATGTGTGGTTGGCGGTTACAAAATGGGCAGAATCCATTGCTTGGGTCATTCACGCCTTGGTTTTTGCTGATCTTAGGGAGATGGTCGGTTACTTTCTTGGAATTTGACAAATTTGATAGGGGCACTTTTGTTTTCTGTCCCTATCATTTTTTTTTCTGTTTCTGAAAGATTCAACGAAAAAACTTAAGCCACTCAAATTTGATTTTTTTATTTTCATAAATTAAAATTTAAAAATATTTTATATAAAAATATTTAAATCATTAAATTTTGTTCAATAAATTTAACTACTTACATTTATTATGTAACAGTTTTGATTTTTAAATTAATTTAAATCATTAAAATTGGAGAATCCTACCATTTAAATTATGATATCTAATAAATGTAACCACTCACGTTGATTTTGTTAGCAGATTTAATGGAAACAAACTTTTCCATGAACACCAAATTAAGAAAAAGAAATTTAGGATACCAACAATTCGGCATTAATTTTTTTCCTTATAAACTTATTTATTTATTTTTTGAAACTCAATTTATTAGTGTGATTTTTCAGAAAATATATGTTCTTAGTATTTATTATTATGAGAATGGCTTGTGTTTTGCTTTTTTCTTCTTAATGAATTGCAATAAATAGGGGTGAGAGAAAAAAAAGAAAATTGATAATGTGGTTGCTTTGCTCTTTCTTGTTAGGATTTGGATTCTTTGATTTTTTTTTCTTTAATTTTAATGACTTTTTTTTTGTCTTTTTCTATAATCTAATATGTAGATCTATTTTTTTTATTACTTTTTCTTAATTTTATATCTATTTTGCTCTTACTCTCCTTTAACTTAATGTCGGAGAGCCATATCCCTCTATACTATGTTCTTCTTACAAAGCATCTTTTTTGTGCCTTTTCTTCAAGTTTAATGATATTTGTTTCTTTCCCCAAATGACTTGGTTTCTACAAAACTCTCTTTTAAAACATCAAAATGTTTGTTTTGAAGTCAAGCTTTTATACTTGTCAAACTTAAGTTCATTAATTCACCTTTCATAAACTCTATATTAATTAATATCTACTCATCAAAGTTCAAACATTAAAATTAGGACCACAAGAGAGTAAATCAGGAGAATCCCATAGACCCTAATTACGCTTCCCATGATTGTATTGCTTAGATTTAAAGGAGTTGTCACTTTCCAAAAATGTGACTGTATAGAAGGTTTTTAATACTCCTTCTCTTTCTAAATGTTTTTTTTTTCTTTTTTAAATTTTATTCTTTTTTAATTGTCACTTTCATAAAATTAAGACTTTATTATTAATTTTTTATCAATTTTACCCCTATTTAATTCACTTCTCATTAAATACTCAACTAACTCTTTACTCTCTTTATTATTTCTTTTGAAAATGCACAAGAATATTAAAAGTTATTAAACAGTCTTAAATATTCTCTTATCTTCCTATATTACCCTTCTATAAAAAAACTCAATTATGTTATTAAATATTCTTAGTTAAAAATTTAGTTAAACATGTATAATGATTTTAATGAGGGTAATAAAAAAATAGTTTAAGTTATTGTGATTTTGAGAAAGTAAAAATTAAAAAGGACCAAAAAGAACACTCTATAATGATAGATAAAATGAATCAAAAGAAGTAAATAAAACAAAATAATTTTATCTTATTAACTTTTAATATTTTAATTATTCTATGTGAAGAGTAGTACAATTTTTTTAATATCAAAATAATTTTATTACTTTTAAATTCTTGTGCATTTTGTTTAAAAGACAATTATTTATTAATAAAGTGAGCATAATTTTGAATTGCAATTCTTTGGAGATAATTGTCAATAATTGAATTACTAATTGTTTAATTATTTTGGACTTTCTGTTCGACAGGTGGTGACTTTACAAGCCGAACTCTCTTATCAACAGGCCCACCTTGCAACATTACAGGCACCCCAGCCACACCCTCCTCCACCACAAGCAGCAATGGTGCTGCCGGCGCTCTCAAATACTGATCTCCCGCCCGGCTGTGCCGCCTCCGCGCCGGTAACATATGATTTATCTTCCCTTTTTGAACCCGTTGTGTCGCAGTCTTCATGGGCCTCACAGCAGCGGCCCATAGAGCTTCGCCAACACGCTGCGGGTGGCCCATCAAGTACTGCCGGTGATCTTCAGTCATTGGCACTTGAGCTCCTACTGCACAGACGTGGGTCTCCGCCTACAGCTCCAGCGCCTTGCTCTAATGCCTCCTCATCTCCATCACTTTCCAAATGATCATTCTGATTTAGTTATGCTAATCTTTGCCTTGAGTTGATGGTTGACAAGGAAGGGGTCCCAAATTTTCAATGGGCAAGTAGTTATAATAATCGTTCTTACAATCATAGAATTACATTGACCATTAATTGGTCATTTTGAAAATTTCTTAGAGTTGCTTCATGTTGAAAACAATGATTTTTTTGTGGCTCATAAATTATAGTAGCTTCAGTAATTTAGAACAAAATTAAGCTTTGTGGAATCACATAAGAAAATATCATTTTACTGCATTCTCTAAAAAGAAGAGATTTTTGTGTAGGATTTAAATCCTTTAAAGTATATGATACATTTTTAAAGTATTGGGCAGGAATAGAGGAAAGCCTGTACGCTTTCTTTCAGAACAAGGCAGAAGTTGAAAACTGAGTGCAGCCTATTCATGGCCTTGAGTTTTCTCATGAGAGAACCCCGCTATTTCCATATCATATTCCCATTTGTTTCGATGGAAGTCGTTGAATGGCGTAAAACTCATACCATTGAACGACTCCCACTGATTAATGTAGGAATAGTGTGAGTGAAAATATATAAGAATATTTTTATTATTTATAAAATATGTTCAGTTTTGCGAAATAAAAAGTTTAGTCATATTAACATTTTTGAACCGCAACAAATTTAGTAATTTCTTTTGATCGGTTAAATTCATAATTTAATTTATAAAATCTAATAAATTTATCAATTTAAGTTTTATTAAGTGAATCCAATAAAATTTTTGTTTGGGAAAATAATTTGTCAGAACCCGCAAGTCACCAACTTGTCACTAACATCATCACTTCTTGCCCACTTCTAAAGCCGCCGTTGGCTACCATTATTACTCAAACTGTCAAACATGTACAACTACGATCGTTACTAATGCAGCTGTGATAACAACTACTTCCTCCAGGAATTGTATCAATAGTTTCAAATAAAATCATGAAGATGAAACTCTCGTACACGTTTCTGTGGCAGCATATTCTCTTAAAACAAGCTCCACCTCTTCTACCACCCCTAGTTTTCGAAACCACTTAGCTAGTATTTCAGAAGCTTCTTTCCCAAGTATAATGCCACCTCTCTCCAGATCTATAAGGAATTGTAGTGCATCGTTTAGCTTGCTTTCCTTCTCATATGCAACCAACACCAAAGCTATGCATTTATCAGTAGGTTTGATACCTGCTCTTCTCATATTCTCAAATGCAATGCGTGCCTTTTGACTTTGGCCAGCCATTCCGTAGGCATTAATAATGAGCCCACAAATCTTATCATCAGGGGAGATACCAGCCAGCTGAATTGCATCAAACACCCTCTGTGCTCCTTCAGTATCACCGACCATGGAGTAGGCTCTAAGCAATGCTTTATACACCTCACTGCCTGCATATGTTTCTTGTGCATCCATTTCTTTAAGTAAAATCTCACCCTTTTCAGGCATGCCAGCTCTGATATAAGCCATGATCATTGAGCCATATGATCTTTTATCCAAAGGTTGGCCAAGCAATTTGATTTCTTCAAAATATTCCTTGGCCTGCTCAAGATGGCCAGCTTTGCTGTACATGTCAACCATGGCAGTAAGAATGACTTGATCACAGATAAAAGCCCTTTGCTTCATGGCTGCTACAGTATTTTCAGCATCTTTAAGTCGGTTTTTCTTCCCATACCAATGTATTATTTTTGTATAGTCACGAACATTGACTTCAAAGGAATCTTCTAAAAGAGCATGTTCTGCCACCTACATGTGTGTAAAGACCCACATTTTTAGTACCCACTATAAGGAATAAATAAAAAGCTGGCCATGCATTATAACCGAGAGAACTTTACCAAATATTTGGCAATTGGAATTCTAGCATGCAGAAAATTTCTAACCTAGTTACTAAAATAATAAAGACAATGAAAATGAAAACCATTAACATGTTTATTTTTCTCCTGTTACAATATCATTGAGACTAAGAATGTATATTGTGAAAATGCAGCTGTCCTTCCCACACAGCCTACAAAATGTGCAACTTGTTTTGCATGAACTTCACACTAACAAAATTGGAATTTATGGAAATTGACCACAAACATATCCATTTCAGAACATCCAGAATTGTCTACACCTGCTCCTGCCTTTGAACATCACACTTTTTCTTATTTCAAAATAACATCCATGAGATACTAGATACAACTCCAATTGGATTACATATAAATTATAAAATAGACAAGCAAACTTGTCTAGTTCCAAAAAGATTCTGCAGATAGAACATAAATGAAAAATACTCTTTAAATGAAACAAGAAGATGAGAAATACCTCAAGGTAAAGAGGATGATCCATTGTCTTCAACTCTTTCAGAACTGAAAGCCAGTCTGCTCTGCTGGGCTTCATGATCCTCACCCAAGCCTCCAAGAGATCAGTTATGTTGCCTTTTTCAGGAGAAAAACATATAATCTGTCTCAGCAGGGCCTTACATCGATTGGCCATCTTAAAAGGAAGTTTAGATATGGCCTGTTTCTGTGCTTCTGTTATGTTAGGGCCTATCTCAACCCACCTAAACTTCCTCACCTCCCCTTTAACCTCTGTTTTTACAGTGTCCTCCGTACCAACACCCACTAACACTGAATCATGATGGCATTTACAGGTATCAAAATAATTTATACATGAGGTTCCACCGGTCCGAACATGATAAAATTTAGTGATATCGCCTGCTATTGAGTAACTTGGGTGGCAAAAATTGCATAGCAGATTACAGGAATAGGTGCCCATCATTAAAGTTATGCACGCACGAACAAGCTGCTAACTCCTTATATATTCATCTTGAGCAAGCAAACTGGAAGAACATAATCAGATTAAGTTTTCAATCAAGAGAAGTTAAGGAACACAAGTGAAAAACAGCCACCTGTTGGCACAAAATGAGCCACAGGAACAAGCTTGTTTCCCTCTATTTCCAAATAATATAGTTTGTCAGAGTAGTAATTGATTCGTGGTGAGCTCTATCATGGCAATGTACAGTTGAGATAATCCAGTTGGGTTAGGAGTCTTTACGAGAAGAGTTTTGATGACAGTGCTTGATTTATAAATAGGAGTCTCGCCCTTGTGAGTGAGTGAAGTGAGTTCTGATTTCTCATGTTTTCCATTAATCTACATGGTATCATAGCTGTAAAAAAAATACCTATCTCAGGGCAGCCAATCTTCCGGTAGACGTTTCTAACTTTTCCGCTTTAATTCTTCCTAAAGGGTGGGTCAGATTTGTCTTCTAGTTTGATCGGCCCTTAGGAAGCCTCGATTTCGTGGTTTGTTCGAGTAACCCGCTGTGAAGAAGCGGGGATGGGAGAGAACTCTGCAAGTGTATGACTCAAGAAGAATAACAATTGGAGCGGTGGAAGCGTGCCGGAGCCGGAGACGAACCAGGCGGAGGCCAGCGACCCACCCAGGCCGGCGACGATAAGATGGGCGCAGATCGAAGATTGTTTCTGGGGAGCGTGAAATAATACCCAGCTGCGACCCGAGGAGGAACTTATGGATCCTGTGACCCAAGGATCCGATTGTGACCCAGACCCAGATCCAGCAAAGGAAAAAAAAAAAAAAGGGAGAAAGATGGCAAAAGATAGCTCTAAACCAACAGAGATTCCAGCGACACGAAACTCAATAGAAAAAATTATTTCAGAGATAATGTCTATCGAGGTAAGATTGCTGATAGGCTTTTGGTTCGCAGAAAAAAATTATGGGACATGGAAAAGAGGAAAAGAGAAGAGAAAAAATCAATGATGATGATAATAATCAGCTAGACTCAGAAAATGTTGGACGTGACCACTGATGACATCATCCAACCCTGCGACACAATAAAGCAAATGTGGGACAGCTTGCAATTCATGTATGCTAGTATAAAAAACTTGGTATATGTCCATGAGCTCCTAATAAGTATTTGCAGAGCAGATCCAAAAGAAAGGATTCTGAGAGAGTATTATCCTAAAGTCAAACGTACCTTTTCTGAATTAGAGGCTATATATCCTATTATTATAGGTATTGAGAAAATGCAATTACAACAAGAACAAATTGTGGTGGTTGTAGTTTGTTTCTTGGCAGGTTTAGGGCCGAATATGATATCGTCAAAACACAACTCCTAACAAGTGAATCCTTCCTCTCTCTTGATGATGTTTTTGCTAGACTTCAAAGAGTCAACAAGGATTCGGAGAGTGAAAAACATCCTGTAGCAATAGGAGAATATGTAGCCCTTGTAGGAGGAACGGGGACATGTAGAGGTGGACAAGGTGGATACGATGGAGGGAGAATGAGAGGAAGACGACATGGAGAGGATAATGGATAGGGTGGTGATAGTAACTTCGATTGTTATCATTGTGGAGAGGTTGGACATATTAAAAGAAATTGTCTTACACTACATTGAAATGGCCAATGATCTTAAAATCAGAAATTTGAGCGATTTGCGAATACAGTAGTACAAAAACCTTCATCATTCACTCCTTTAACTGGTGTAGGGAATGGCACCAAAACCATGACTATGAGTGTAGAAGAGTTCAAAAGTATACCTAGTTTCAAGCCACTCGAAATGTTGGAGTTCCATCAGCCATGTTAGCACAATTAGGTAAACCCACTACCTGTCTAACTTCCTCTTCTAGCATTAAGGTTATTTATTTAGGGGCAACGAACTACACGACAAAAAATATAGGTATTTTAACCTTTTACCATTGTTGACCCTCTTTTTTTTTGTTTTGAAGTCTAAACAAGTCATGTTGTGTGTCTCGTTAGTTAGTCCCTAATCTGTTAGAAATTGGAAAGATTATTTTCAAGTAATATTATTTGTCTACACTTAAGCAAATTTGGAACGATACTACAAATAAAAGAACTTTTTTTTAACAAAATTTAGCCACTTAGGATACTTGTTATCTATACCAATTGATGAATTTTTATTCAAGACTTTGTTATTTTTTTGAGACCCTGAATATAGGGTATTCTCCTTTGGAAATATGAACTTAACTCCTACTATAGAAGAAAATGCTGCAATTTTGAAAGTTCAACCTAATTTGGCATGGGGGCATATTCTTATAATTCTAAGACCATCTTTAACAAACAGTTAGCAAGATTAATAGTGGATAAGGCTATTGATTTTGATAAGATACTCTATAACAAAGGAAGAAGGCAATGTCTTCCTATCAACTTTCTTCTATAAGTTGCAGAAAGTTACATCAATACTGAGAAAGGATTTAACATGCTCACTTTGGCTATATATGACCTGCTTCTTTATTCAAGGGTAGAAGGCTATATTGATGGCTAGGTGGCGCTTTTGTTTACTGAAGTGAAGCATGGGGCTTATTCAATTCTACTTATTGTTGCAAAGACTTTTCGTACATTATATCATTTTAAGAAGAAAAAGAAAGGATGTTTCATTGCATGTGCACAATTACTAACAATATGAACATTTAGTCATCTTTACACATGAGTAATTTGGGATATCCTTACTTGAGATTACAATACAATAAGGAATACCTATATGAGTTTTCTAAGCTTTCATGGCCCAAGAGCAGATCAACCCGAAATCAGTAGATTCAAGCACTGAGTGACATAGGAGAAGTAAAATGGGAAGTATCCTAGATGCTAGTAGTCTTAATACTTTATAGTTGGTGTGATAGGCCATAGGTCTCTCTCATTGGCTCCTAAAGAATAATAAGGTACTCTTCCTTTACGGTGACAAGATAAGTCAAAAGTGTCTAATATGTACCAATAATACATGGGTTACATTCTTTAGTTGTAACTTTTGATGATGATTCCACTGGTACAAAAGTTGGAGAAGCCAATGCCTTTTGAAAAAATATTAACTTTATGCACAATTATTAAATTTATTAAGTATTATAATTTAAATTATAACATTTAACAAGTTTAATAGTCTATAAATTAAAATTTTTATAAAATTTAATTTATAAAAATAAAAAAATTAATTGACAAGCGATATTGTATACTTTGTGTTAAGAGTGTATATGAATTCATATCATATTAAAATACATGAAAAAGACTACATCAATTCTTTAAAGTAGACTACCTTTTTTTGTTAAAAGATTTACAAGGAACTTTTTCTTTCTTATGCGTCACTCTTCAAAGTCACGACTTTTGTTCCTATCATTGATGCAAGACAAGCCATTCATGTTTCATATCGTACAAAAAAGAATAAAAGAAAGAAGACTTCCTCACCAGGTGGCATGCATTTTTGGCTCTTCTGTTTTATGAAAAAGGGAAGAAGAAGTATTACAAGTTACAACAAGAAACTGTATTTAATAAGTCTCTTATATAACTTGCTTCTAATTGGAAGCATTAGATTTATGTATGTATCACCAAGAAAAAAAAAAAAAGCATTAGACCTCTTCAATGTCTAAGCCTACCTAATCTTTCTTTGTGATTATATCATTTGCTGCTCCTTGCTATTACCTGAATTTGTGCTTTAAAAAAATATTTACAATTTTAACATTGGGAGCAAAGATAAAAGTTTTTTTATCGTTTTATTTTTATAAAAGAATAATTTAATTTTTTTTAATTTTTAAAATTAAATAATTTAATTTTTTATAATTATTATTAAAATAATTTATTTTTATAAATAATTAAAATAAATAAATAAATTTATAAATATAATTAAAATAATTTAACTTTTTATATATCATATTTTCTTTTTTTTAACTTAACTCAACTTGCCATTAATAACTTAAATTTTATTTTTACATTCATTCTTTTAAAATAAAATTATATTTTTTTATTAAATTTTTAAATCTTAATTTTATATATTTTAATTAAAAAATAAATTTATATAATAATTATATCACATTATAATAAAAAATAAAATTGAAATTACAAATAATAAATTATGTTATATTAAAAAAATAATTTAGTTAATAAATTAAATTATTTTAATTATATTTATAAAAAAATAAATTATTTTATTTAAAAATTAATAAATTAAATTATTCATATAAAAAATTAAAAAAATAAAAAAATTTTAGTTCAATTAACATCTAATTTCAAGCTAAACCGTATTATATTTAAAGTAGAAATAAACATAAAAAATATACAGAGTTCTGAGAAGAAAATTATAAAAGATCACCAGTTTTGCACTTCCCTATTCCACATTATCGCTTTTTTTACGTTGAGTGTTCAAAGTTGTTCAGAATGAACGAAAGGGCGTTTCAGTCACTTCACTAATATTGGATCTTCTGCTGGGTGCCAAGCTAAACACGATCTAAAATCTCTGATCGTTCCATGCGATTAGATCCTAAAGCTCTGTCCCTCCTTCTCCCTACTCTTCCTATGTATAATCCACCATTGGAGCTAGGGCAAAACTCGCGAACCCACTGAGTCAACTCGCCGCCATTGTTGAAACTGGTAGCGAGCACCACCTACTCATTCGCGGAGATCATGAGAAATTCCTAGCGAATTCGTTGCATTTCCTCCTTTCCGATTTCAGATCCGAAGTGTCACTGAGTTACATCCCGTTCCAACTCGGGAATGGCTTCTTCGGAAGTCGATTCCCGTCTGAGTCAGGTCGTTGTCCCTGTCCTTGAGAAAATAATCAAGAACGCTTCTTGGCGAAAGCACGCGAAGCTAGCTCATGAATGCAAATCCATTATTGAAAGGCTCAATTCGTCTCAGGAACATTCTGTACCTGATTCATCCTCCGATACTGAGCCCGAGAATTCGGTGGCGGGTCCGCTCCATGACGGTGGTTCTGTTGAGTACTCGCTTGCCGAGTCTGAATCGTTACTTAATCCTTTGATCAATGCCGCCAACTCTGGCGTCTTGAAGATCTGTGATCCCGCTGTTGATGCTATCCAGAAATTGATCGCCCATGGTTACCTTCGCGGGGAGGCGGACCCTGGAGGTGGTGGTCCCGAGGCTAAGCTTTTGGCTAGCTTGATTGAATCAGTGTGTAAATGCCATGATTTGGGAGACGATGCAATGGAATTGTTGGTGCTGAAGACGCTTTTATCTGCAGTAACGTCGATATCATTGAGAATCCATGGTGATTGCTTGCTCCTAATTGTGAGAACATGTTACGATATATATTTGGGAAGCAAAAATGTGGTGAATCAGACAACAGCAAAGGCGTCATTGATTCAAATGTTAGTTATAGTGTTTCGTAGAATGGAGGCGGACTCATCCACAGTTCCAATTCAACCGATTGTAGTGGCTGAATTGATGGAACCAGTTGAAAAATCCGATGTAGATAACTCAATGACACAGTTTGTGCAAGGTTTTATCACTAAAATTACGCAGGATATTGATGGGGTGTTGAACCCTGTAACGCCTAGTAAGATTTCTTTAGGTGGGCATGATGGTGCATTCGAGACCACTACAGTGGAGACCGCGAACCCAACGGATTTGTTAGATTCCACAGACAAAGACATGTTGGATGCCAAATATTGGGAAATCAGTATGTATAAGACAGCTTTAGAGGGAAGGAAGGGTGAGCTGGTAGATGGGGAGGCAGAGAGGGATGATGATTTGGAAGTTCAGATAGGAAATAAGTTACGGAGGGATGCCTTTTTGGTGTTTCGGGCACTTTGTAAATTATCTATGAAGACGCCCCCAAAGGAGGCATCTGCTGATCCGCAGCTGATGAAGGGGAAGATTGTGGCTTTAGAGTTATTGAAAATTTTGCTGGAGAATGCTGGAGCTGTCTTTAGGACTAGTGATAGGTATCTTTCACGTCAATGTTACTTTTTAATTTTTTGTTTATCTCTGTCCTTTGAATATTTTCTTTGGGACTTCGTTTAACCGTGAGCTTGAATTTTATATGGGAATAAATGTGCCTTGGTTTAATTTTCTTGATAGACAATACGAAGATGTATTTCTGCATTAAACACACATAGTACTGAAAGGGTAAATATTATCACTGCAGTGTCTAGAAGTTGTCTGGAAGTTCTGTCAAGCCAATGTCACTTTTACAAGGGTACGTCAAATTGTTTTAATTTTAACCATGAAGATGAAATTATGGATAACTATATGGGCAGGGGAGGAGGATAAGACTATCTAGATACTAGGTTGTTTACTGTATGTATGCATACCTAATTAGTAAAAGTCATATACTGCTAGATCTGTAGATCATTTTCAGGAGAGGTACCACAAGATATAGATAATTTAAAGAGAAGTATGTTAGGGTGTTGTATCTGGGTATTTCTAGTGGGGGATTACCTGGACTCAGGAGTTTCTTTAAGCAGCAGAGTTTATGCTTTCAAATAGAATGGAGCATCTCTTTTGAGAGTTAAATTTAGGTTATAATATTGTGCGTTGTAAGCTACTCAACTTTACCTCCAAGTTGATTGATATGGTCACCCAAGAGTGGTGATCTCTGTCCATCTTAATATTTGAAAGTACTTTGGTGCATGCATGTGCAGTGTAAAGGTGGTCTTTGTTGCTTTTGATTTCTTGATCCTATTCTCATATTCCTTCTTTTCTGTAGACCTTACATTGATGATACCTATGCAAGCTACACATAATCCTTGGAATTTAAGTTTCGTAATGGATTTTTTTATGTTATATTCACTCATAATAAGAGTGAATGCAGGTGACATTCTAAAAGGTAAAAGGGGACTTTGCATCGATCTGGAATTTTGTAATCTTTATGCAATTCCAGAATTCCTATGTTCAGTAAGCAGTAAATTATACGAGACCCCCCTTCAAACTTGTCTCCTCTAGTTTGAAAGCATATGATTTGCAAAACCTATACCCATACCCCTGGTCTTTCATCTCTCTCTCTCTCTCTCTCTCTGTGTGTCTGTGTTGAGACACAACCCCCCGTCAGGATTGGACAAAGCTTCAAGTTATGGGGGATTGGTATGCAAGGAAAATTTAAACTGTTGGTTCTTTTTCTTTTTGTTATTAGTTGCACAGAGGAAGTTAAACATATTCATTAATTTGAGTTTTTGTGTCCCTCTTTAAGTATTTGGGGATTAATTGACATATTTAATCGGATAAATCTTTTCAATTAGAATTGACAAGCTACTGATTGACTAGAACACTGACTCTGGATACAGACTACAGATAATTTGAATTTTCCCTTACTGAACAAGTTCTTGGCAATTTATAATAACCCAGGCCTAGGACCTATTGTGGAACTGAAACAGATTAATTTTTTATTGGCTACGATTGGTTTGGATTATATTTGGTGGTATATTACATTGTGCTAGTCTCAGATCAGAAGTATCTTAAACATATTATTTTTGTTGTAGAGGTATGGGATCTATGAGCCAAAAATTTCAAACTTTCTCAAGAATCGTTTGTTAGTGAGGGACCTTAGCTAGATGAGTTACTAAGCATGCCTTGGTTGCTGAACCTCCTGCATCTTCGGCATTGTTCTGACTTCTGAGGCATTACCATTCAGGTCATGTGAAGTAGCAGGATATTTCTATTTGAAGCTCCCTGAAAAATAAATGAACAATTGGATGAATGAATGCATACAAGGAGAAATTCAACCTTGCATTCTTTCAAAATTCGGTTTACTTTATTTGCTGTGTCATACGCATCTCATATCTGTGTTTTGTCAGCAGTTAGTTGAGTAACCAAATGTGGTTAACTGTCCCTGAGTTGCATATGATTGACCCTTTGCTTTAATATTTTTGGGTGTGTATGGACTATTATTGTGCTTTGATATTATTTCCTTTATTCTTGTCTCTTTAATGTGGTATGGACCTTTCTTTGAGTTTGACTTTTTCTTTTGGTGCTTGATGATGCATTTTTTCTCCATTTTATTTTCCTGGATGATAAAGTATCCTTATGATGTTTGCATTTGCATTTGCTGGTGATGAAGCAGGTTTTTAGGTGCCATCAAGCAGTATTTATGTTTATCATTGTTGAAGAACAGCGCTTCCACTCTTATGATTGTTTTTCAGCTATCTTGCTCCATCTTCATCAGCCTGGTATCAAGATTTCGGGCTGGATTGAAAGCAGAAATTGGAGTATTTTTCCCTATGATTGTTCTCAGGGTTCTGGAAAATGTAGCTCAACCAAATTTTCAGCAAAAGATGATAGTGCTTCGTTTTCTAGAGAAGCTTTGTGTTGATTCACAGATATTGGCAGACATATTTATTAACTATGACTGTGATGTCAATTCATCAAACATATTTGAGAGGTGTGCTATGTTTTGTTTTAGTTGATGTACTATTAATATATGTGTAATTGCACGATTATAATATGCATCTCCAATGTAGTAGCATTTCATATCCTGATTATTTCACACGCTATTCCAGCTGCAGTCGTGTGATGGTCCTTCTCATTTTATAATTCGCAATATGCTTTCTCTGTCTAATTGTTTGGGTCCTCCTAGGATGGTCAATGGACTTCTTAAAACTGCCCAAGGCACCCCTCCTGGTGTAACAACCACACTTCTGCCACCTCAAGAGGCAACACTAAAACTTGAAGCCATGAAATGCTTGGTTGCGGTTTTAAAATCAATTGGAGATTGGATGAACAAACAGTTGTGCATTCCAGATCCTCATTCAACCAAGAAAATTGAATCAGCTGATAACAGCCATGAAACCAGAGGTCTTCCCCTGGCAAATGGGAACGGGGAAGAGCCTGTTGAAGGATCAGATTCTCATTCTGAAATATCCAATGAAGCATCTGATGTTTCAACCATTGAGCAACGCAGGGCTTACAAACTGGAACTTCAGGTAACCTAATTGTAAGGTTTTAAAAAGCAAGTAATAATCTGTTCTCGCTTTAGATGCTTATCATGTATGAAGCTAATGCTATGTTTGTGGCAGGAAGGTATATCACTTTTTAATAGGAAACCTAAGAAAGGAATTGAATTCCTCATCAATGCTAACAAGATGAGTAATTCTCCGGAGGATATAGCAGCTTTTCTTAAAGATGCATCTGGGTTGAACAAGACTCTGATTGGTGATTATCTGGGAGAAAGGGAAGAATTACCGTTGAAGGTAATGCATGCCTATGTAGATTCCTTTGACTTCCAAGGCATGCAGTTTGATGAGGCAATCAGGGTTTTTCTTCAAGGCTTTAGACTGCCTGGTGAGGCACAGAAAATTGATCGAATCATGGAAAAGTTTGCTGAACATTATTGTAAATGTAATCCGAAGGCCTTTTCAAGTGCTGACACAGCATACATCCTTGCTTATTCTGTGATCATGCTTAACACTGATGCTCACAATCCTATGGTGAAGAATAAGGTTTGCGCAGGCAACTCTCTAAATTGATGTACAGATGATTATGGCATAAATGATGGAATAAATTATTCTGCTTATTGTATTATGCAGATGTCTGCTGATGACTTCATAAGGAACAATCGTTGCATTGATGATGGAAAAGATCTGCCAGAGGAATACCTGAGGTCATTGTTTGAAAGAATATCTAGAAATGAGATCAAAATGAAAGAAGATGATCTGGCTCCCCAACAAAGACAGGCTGTGAACCCCAATAAAATATTAGGCTTGGATAGTATCCTGAATATTGTGGTCCGTAAGCGTGGGGAAGACAGTCGTATGGAGACCAGTGATGATCTTATTCGTCACATGCAAGAACAATTTAAAGAAAAAGCTCGAAAAACTGAGTATGTTCGTCTGTGATTTCCCATACTACTGAAGAGATTCTGCAATGTCCAAATTGTTTTTTACACTTTGAACGCCACTAAGTTTGGTTCTGTTTTTGGCATGAAAGATCTTCTGTTTCCACTGCTCACTTGATTTTAGGATGTACTCCTAGTACTTTTATTAGCTGATTTTATGGGCAATGTTTGTTTGAACTATGAATCTGAAATATTAGCAGTAGTGTTGTTGTGTGTGTGTGTGTGTGTGTTTACTATCTTGTGACTTGTGCATAACTTTTTGTGCCAAATATATATATATATATATATATATATTATTTCTATTCTGGTTCTTTTGTAATTTGCAAGAAAAATAAAGAAGGTTCTAGATTTTCTTCTTGATATGTATTTGCTTGCAACTTGTAGGTCAGTCTATTATGCAGCAACAGATGTAGTTATCCTTAGATTCATGATTGAGGTATGTTGGGCACCAATGTTGGCAGCCTTCAGTGTTCCTCTTGATCAAAGTGATGATGAAGTTGTAATAGCTTTGTGTCTGGAAGGCTTCCGCTATGCTATTCATGTCACGTCAGTGATGTCCATGAAGACTCATAGAGATGCTTTTGTGACTTCATTAGCAAAGTTTACCTCCCTCCACTCTCCTGCTGATATTAAGCAGAAAAACATTGATGCAATCAAGGTTGGTATACTGTTAGTTTCTCTGGAGTCATTGATTCTCCTTGCTTTATGTTATTATGTCCTACTTCAGAATTAATTTCCCCTTTCAAGATTTGCAAGGTTTAATGTGTTTAATATGTTCCTGTGACATCTTTTATGATTTCAAATTTTGTTCTTAAATGCATACATATGTTGTGCTGTATCCTTTTTCATTATAATTTTTGTTTGAAAACTATCTTTTGGTGGTTACATGATCTTTAATTGATAATTGTGTGATTGGAGATTTGGACATAAAATGCTAACTTTGGCATTCTTTTATGAATTGGGGAGGGGTAGTCTGTAAAAACCCCATTCTGATCTAAACTAATCCTGTTGCCTTTGATGTGAACCCGTCCTGTGGTATGACTTTCCTTGTGGGCTAACATAATGCTGGACGATTGTCTATTTATGATGTCTCCTAGCTGACTCAAATACAACAGCTTAGATATAATATCCAAAAAATATTATGATTGAGACATACTATGACGAGAAGCTACATAGTGGGAAAATAAAAGAACAAAATTGTTGAAACCAGAAACATGAGAAATTTCTCTGTCCCCCATTCTTCCACCTGTTGCTATTAGCTCACTCGCTGATAAAATATTTGTAATCCCCTTTTCGTGTAGTGCTGACAGAGGGATGAATGTTTGTAAATTGTAATCCTTTCCATATGTCCTGTTGACCATGTAAAGCAGAAAGAGAAGGAAGCCCATGAGGGGCTCAGGCTCTATATATTTATGAACAAAAATTGAATTAAATATGACTATTTAACTTTTATGCTGTGCCATCACGAATGGGAGGAATGCTGACTCTCCTCTTTGTATGCTTGCTATCTTATGGAATTCTTTCGCCCCTCTAATATCCTTTAGAAGTTATGACTGTGAAGAAAATGTATAGTTGGGTCTCTCTCTTTATGTCTTTGGATGAAAGCAGGTATTATCTTAAAAGTGGTTAGGTGGATAATATATACAATGCCTGACACATAGTCACATTCCTTGAGAAGTGTTCTTGGCCAATATTTCAAGAAACAAACGAAAATAAAAAATTCATGCGTGTGTTTAGACATTGGCTCCAATTTATGAGTGTGCTTTCTTTATGATTGATCTGTTTATGATTACACTTCGAATTGCATTATGTTGAGGTTGCATAACTTCTTGGAAAATTGCTGAAAGATGAATAAGTGACATTGGCATATGAAAGTATTTGAGATGTCCAAGCCTATTCGTGCTTTTTGATGTTTTAAGTGCTGTAATAATTTTAAGATAATATATTTCGTTTATAAGATTTCTGGGATTGAGTAGTAGTCATGAGGAATTTTTGTTTAATAACTCCTGTAGGTCTCATAAAGCTACGATAATGGTGCTGTTAATTGTGCATAAAATGAAGTATTCATTCAATAAAATGATATTTGAGAATTGATTAGATTGATTCATGCCAGGAGAGCATAGTCTTGCAGAGACTGAAATTTTCTTTTTCCCAGAATGTTTGAAATTTGAGAAATCTAGCTATACAAAAAATCTGTATTCAAAGCACTCTATTTAGAACTTGTTTATGAAGCTTCTTTCTGTTTTCATACTGGTGGACTGTTTGCACAAAGGCACACAGCATGTTTTGTTGGACGGTTTTCTCAAGACAAAAATAAAAAGACGAACAAGTATATCATATATTTCTAAGTGTTTGTTGTTAATGGAATTGTTACCAAAATAATGGCCATTCTATAAAAAATATCTGAAGGTAAATTTTATACTGTTTAATACTGAAAGTTTACAAGTTGATAGTAATGTATTCTTGGAACTTAGATCAAATGGTAACTTATTATGGATATGACTTTGGACTTGCTATCTGTGATGTTGATAGGCAATAGTTACTATTGCTGATGAGGATGGAAATTACTTACAAGAAGCTTGGGAGCATATCTTGACATGCGTTTCCCGGTTTGAGCATCTACATCTTCTTGGAGAGGGGGCTCCACCTGATGCCACATTCTTTGCCTTTCCTCAGAATGATTCAGAAAAAGGAAAGCAAGCGAAATCAACTGTTCTACCTGTTTTAAAGAAGAAAGGACCTGGGAGGATGCAGTATGCAGCTGCCACTGTGATGCGGGGTTCTTATGATAGTGCTGGTGTTGGTGGCAACACTTCTGGAGCAGTCACATCAGAGCAGATGACCAATCTTGTTTCTAATTTGAATATGTTGGAACAAGTTGGAAGCTCGGAAATGAATCGCGTATACACCCGGAGTCAGAAGTTAAACAGTGAGGCCATAATAGATTTTGTTAAGGCTCTATGCAAGGTCTCCATGGAGGAACTGAGATCTCCTTCTGATCCACGGGTCTTCAGCCTAACTAAAATAGTTGAGATTGCGTATGTATTTATCGTACTACTTTTTTAATGCATGCTTACGCTCCCCCTATTAATTTTATATTATGATGCTGTTTATACACTGCCATGTAAAATTAATTTTTTAACATGATTGCTGTATAACAACAGGCACTACAATATGAACCGCATTAGGCTTGTGTGGTCAAGCATCTGGCATGTTCTGTCTGATTTCTTTGTAACCATTGGCTGTTCTGGAAACCTTTCAATCGCAATTTTCGCAATGGATTCCTTGCGCCAGTTGTCAATGAAATTTTTAGAGCGGGAAGAGTTGGCTAATTATAATTTTCAAAATGAATTTATGAAGCCTTTTGTCATTGTTATGCGAAAGAGTAGTGCTGTTGAAATCAGAGAATTAATTATCAGATGTGTCTCCCAAATGGTTTTATCTCGTGTTAACAATGTCAAATCAGGATGGAAGAGCATGTTCATGGTAAAGCTGATCAATCTCTGTTGTCTATAAATAGCTTCAATGTGCAAGAATATAATTTTGGTTTGGTAATGTATGCCAAGGAATATCTCTTATTCACTTATTGCTTGTGGATTTGATTTCAGGTATTCACAACAGCAGCTTATGATGACCACAAAAACATTGTACTGTTGGCTTTTGAAATTATTGAGAAGATTATTTGTGATTACTTTCCGTATATCACTGAAACTGAAACCACCACTTTTACAGATTGTGTAAATTGTCTGATTGCATTCACCAATAGTAGATTCAACAAAGAGATTAGTCTAAATGCCATTACTTTTCTTCGGTTTTGTGCAACAAAACTAGCAGAGGGAGACCTAGGCTCTTCATCAAGGAATAAAGACAAGGAAACTTCTGGAAAGATTTCCTTGCCTTCACCTCGAATTGGAAAAAATGGGAAACAAGATCATGGAGAGGTGATTGATAAGGATGATCATCTCTATTTCTGGTTTCCTTTATTAGCTGGTGAGGAAACTCTACTAGACAGGAATTGGAGCAAGTATAGTTTAGTCATGTTTCTTAATTTGGTTGAATCTTTAATACTTAATATTACTATCTCATGTTTAAGTCCTAAGAATCTTAGCTTGGGATGAACAAATTTATTCACTGTCTATTTTGTGCAGGTTTGTCTGAACTTAGCTTCGACCCAAGGCCAGAGATAAGGAAGAGTGCCTTGCAAGTGCTGTTTGAAACATTACGCAACCATGGCCACCTGTTTTCTCTACCTTTATGGGAACGGGTATTTGAATCAGTCCTTTTTCCAATATTTGATTATGTGCGCCATGCTATTGATCCTTCTGGGAGTAGCTCGCCAGGGAATGATGTAGAGACTGATGGCGAGCTTGATCAAGATGCATGGCTTTATGAGACATGCACATTGGCCCTCCAATTGGTGGTAGATCTATTTGTCAATTATTATAACACAGTCAATCCCCTTTTGAGGAAGGTGCTGTTGCTCTTGGTAAGCTTTATAAAGCGCCCACATCAAAGCCTTGCTGGCATTGGTATTGCTGCATTTGTTCGTTTAATGAGTAATGCCGGGGAGCTATTTTCTGATGAAAAGTGGTTAGAAGTGGTTTTGTCACTGAAAGAAGCAGCAAATGCAACACTTCCTAACTTTTCATTCCTTGACAGAGGAGAATTTTTTGTTAGAAGTCATGACCATGGTTCAACTGCTGAAGATGGTGGAGAACATGCTGAGGCCTACTCCCCTGACAATTCAGAAAGCCTGAGGAGTCGCCATCATTTTGCATATTTATCAGATGCCAAATGCCGAGCTGCTGTTCAGCTTTTATTGATTCAGGTCTATAAAATATTCTTATTCTATGCCCGTAGATATTGTTAAAGTTTCTGATAGAAAGAAATATATAGGAAAAAGCCATAGCTGTTATGTTATATAAATTCACAGATGCTTTAGCAAGTGTGCTGATCTTGATAATTAGTGATGTAGAGTTACACTTTTTAGCTATAATAAAATTGTATAACCTTAAGAATATGCACAAATAGAGAGGAAGTGTAATGTCCTCTACTCAATATCATGCATGCCATCATTAAATAAGTGTGTGCTTCTTCTACTTCTTTTAGTGCTTTTTCTTTCTTTTGGTTGGGGTGAAAAATGATGCTAACTCTCTTAATGAAATTTTCAGGCGGTGATGGAGATCTACAACATGTATCGATCTCACCTTTCAGCAAAAAACATGCTAGCCCTGTTTGATGCTTTGCATGATGTGGCATTGCATGCTCACAAAATCAACAGGGATACTATTTTGCGATCGAAGCTACTAGAGTTTGGCTCTATGACACAGATGCAAGACCCTCCGCTGTTACGCCTTGAGAATGAGTCCTACCAAATATGCCTTACATTTTTAGAGAACCTTATTGTGGATAAGCCTCCTAATTTTGAGGAGGCCGAGGTTGAAACTCATCTTGTTCGGCTTTGTCAGGAGATCTTGGAGTTTTATATTGAAGTTGCAGGTTTCAAACAAATATCAGAATCTTCTTGTGATAAACAGCCACATTGGTTAATTCCTTTAGGTTCTGGGAAGCGTAAAGAACTAGCTACACGAGCACCTCTCATTGTGGCTACTCTTCAGGCTATATGTAGTTTGGGAGATATTTTTTTTGAGAATAATCTGTCCTTTCTTTTCCCGCTTCTCTCAAGCTTAATAAGCTGTGAACACGGGTCAAATGAGGTCCAGGTAGCTCTCAGTGATATGCTTAGTTTATCAGTTGGCCCCGTTTTGCTAGGGTCATGTTGATCTTGGGTAAGAATGACACTGTATTTTGAGATGTAGGATATTTTTGTCTAAATCTTTTGTTTATATTTTCTTCGCTCATCTTTACTTTAGATTTTCTGTCAGAAGCATAGTCCGATAGTGTATGAAAAGCTAGTTGTGATCTTCAGGTAGTTATACCTTCCAAATCTTCTGTATTTAGGAGTTTAGGTTTTCCAATCAGATTATTGGTATTGACAGGATGTTTAATGTTGTATGCTTAACTTTTTCCCCATTTTTGATAAGAATGAGTTTTGCACCATTGATCTTGCTGTGAAAAGTTACTTGTTGAGCTTTGGAGATTTTATTGTTATACTGATTATTTTGCTAGCTATGTGATGCAAGATCTTAGTTCTACTGCTAAAATTACCAATTACGAGGATTGGCTGTTTGTAAATGAAAATTTCCTTTTAATGATTAGTAAGAAATATCTTATGTTTAGGTGTGGGATTGGGAGATCTCTTAACCCCGTTTACTTTATTCAGAATTCGTTGTGCAACTGTGGCGAAGTTCTTACTCTTCTAAGTTTCCAGGCGCAAGGATACTAGGTATTGCTGAGTAACAGCCACTTTTGTCAAAAGAGAAAAAAAAAATCCTGTGCATTAGATCTCCAAATCTAACTGTCAGTACAGGAGTGTGTTCTTCTGTGGATTGGGATCATCCAATTTGGGATTTAAAAGAAGAGAATGCCATATAAAATTAAAAAGTAAAAAAAATGAAATTTAAAATATATTTTATATTAAAAAGATTAAGATAAAAAATTCAAATCCATTCTTATGTTGCACATTCTGTATGGGACACATCAGTTTTTCTACAAGAGGTGTATGTTAGAGTTTATTTTTAAAGGACACATTTTTACAATCTCTCTCCTCAATATTTTTTCTTTCTCAACATGAGAGATTACATACTTTTAAATTTGCTGAGTTACATCATCATGTGGATTACAGTATTTAGCGGAGGACAACTAGTATGGAGCCTTGTGAATTTGGTAATTTTAATTTTTAGAGCACTGTTTGCTTCCTTGTATGTAAGCTCACTTTGAACAAGGTCCAATCTTCTTATTGACTCGTTCGTACGGGAGGCTATAAACCTAGCACATGTAACCCAGCTAGAAAGCATCATTATTTAATCGAAAACGCAACTGCGAATTGTTACCAATGGCTAATGGATTGTTTTATATTTTAGGTCCTTATAAAATTTAATAAATTTTAAACTTTTTTAAATAAAAATCTATTTATGAAATAACAGCTGTTACTTAATTCCTGGCAATTAGAGATCTAAGCAGTTGGATGCATTCTTCAAATAACCAGTAACCTAACTCTATGATTGGCCTTTGAAGACGGATTATGAAAGTAACACTGAAGTTTCCTTCTAAGATGGCTGTCTCCAAAAAATCGAGATACAGCCATGAAGATAACACTGCTTTGTCGCTGTCTTGTGGAGACCACAACAGGCAGAACACAATAATTGCAAGTCTATGAAAGCGAAATTCACCGGCTCTGGGTGTGAATTTTATGACTCTTCTAGCAACTGCCAAACAAGACCTAATCAAAACTCATACATAGGATTTGGTCCAACCCTATCCAAATCTGCTTGTGCGTGTGATTTTTTTTACGAGTACATGAGAGGCATAGACTTTTGAAGTTATGAATTACTGCAAAATATTCAAGACAGATTTTTAACGGGGGGAGAGAGAGAGAGATCTTAAAGAAAAAAGAAGGAACATAAACCCATATTTTGTCCCCAAGAAAGGGCTCAGCCTAAAGGCCTTCAAAATTACGAGATTCATACCAAAGTGGCAAATAAGTTTGTGATAAATCAACACAATTTAATCGACATAAGTTAACTTACGTGGTAAAAATTTAAATATCTTAAATAAACTATTTAAATCTTACGTATAAAAAAACTTCGCTTAGAAAAAAGTCTATTCGCTTTGGTGCATTTTGTACTCTAAGAAGATTAGTGTTTTCTTGCTGAACTGAAAATATTTGGAGAGACCAAAAAGCTACTCAATTCAAACAAATAAAACCCTGATAGGCAAACGAAATCCAGTCAACCTTTTATGACTACTTTTACTAGTTTCATTATCCCTTCTCTATTAGTCATTATGTTAGAACCTTTGACTACTTGCTTCACCTTTCTCCATCGGAAGTCCAAATTCCTCCTCAATCGGCCAGGAAACATGGATCAAATCAGTGGCTGCTGCAGAAGAAGACCACCCAACAGATTCTCCTCCAATTCTGATTTGTCACTCTCTTCTTTCACCGACATGGGAGTGTCCAACCAGTTCAAGCAAGTTTTCAAGCTCATGGATACTAATGGGGATGGCAAGGTATCGACCACTGAGCTCACTGAAGTGCTTCTATGCCTGGGATACAGGAAGTCCACAGCTGCTAAAGATGCTGAAGAAATGGTAAGAGTGTTGGATTGCAATGGAGACGGATTTGTAGACTTAGACGAATTCATGGTTGTCATGAATGATGTGGAACGCCAAATTGGTAGACGGAATGAGGAAGATGACAATCTCATGGATGCTTTTCTTGTGTTTGACACTGATAAGAATGGTCTAATCTCAGCTAAGGAACTCCAGAGAGTTCTGCTCAATCTGGGGTGTGATAAATGCAGTATCAGAGAGTGTAAGCTTATGATCAAAGGGGTTGATAAGAACGGAGATGGGTTTGTTGATTTTGAAGAATTTCGATCCATGATGAAAACAGGGTTTACCAACTAAAGCCGGATTAAAAATATCAGATGAGTTAGTTCTTTTTTTTTTATCAAATGTCTCTAATTCCCCTACCTTTCCTCCCCCCTTTAATCTTTTCTGCTATCTTAAATGTTTTTTTTATAGAAATCTTATTGGAAATAGAAGATATTAAACAAAAAAATTTGCTTCTAGTCAAGCATAAAGAACATTTTAGACACAATTTATTGTACAATTCTGCGAATTAAACAAGTTTTGAAACAAATTTGGGTTAAGAGATGGAAATACCCTAATGTTAAATTTTTGACTTTGATAACTTTAAGCAATTTTAAAGATTAGAGAATAATTTTAAACTGTGGATCCTATTATTTACTTTTAATAATTTTTTACTCTCTATATTGTCTCTCTCACACTAGATAACTTTTTAAGAAGATTTACTGATTTTTCTCTACTGCGCACACCTTTCATAGGTTTCTTTCTGATCCAAATGGATGAAATCAGAATTGTTTATGTCTCTTACTTTCTCTCCTTCATTCATATGGTTTAGCAAAGATAAATGAGTTATGGGTACTGTCATCTTTTTGTCCATTCCTCTCAGAAGGTGCTTGTCAAATTGATAGGCTGACCTTATTGCCTGCATAGACACAAGGTACTCATATGGGTGCCATTAATTTTTTCATAATATGCCAAGGAAACATGGGAACATAGTGGAGCCCTCAAAAGCTCGAAAGCAAGGAAAAGAGCATTAGTTTTTATGGTTTTCTTCTTTTTCAATACTGCATTTTTTAACTTATTAGGCCAGAATCTTCACTCCCTGTATCAATCATTCAATCTGGTTAAAAGAAAAGTCAACTTTTTTATACCTGTCATCTTTATTCGGATCATTATGTATATCAGCAAAAGCAAGCAGGAAATGAATCAAAAGTTGAAAAACATTTTCTATCAAGTTTTGAGAGAGAGAAAGAATTACAGACTATAATTTGAAATTGTCTTTGCTAATCATTGTTTAGCCGATGTTATAATAACTATTAGATTACAAGAATTATATCTCTATATTATAATATCTATTGCTAGACATTGGATCAATCACCAAAGAGATTAATTATATTGTAATAAAACATATAGGTGAATATTAAACTATATATTCCAAGCATCATGAACATATATATATATATATATATATATATATATATATATAGAGAGAGAGAGAGAGAGAGAGAGAGAGAGAGAGAGAGAGAGATTTTCTATTTCAGCCAACTGCTCTTAGGTTAGGGGCAAAGAATTTTTATGTCACCTTCATCCTTGACTTAGTCTTTATTATTGTTCATTCCAAAATATTTTTTGAAGATTAGTTGAATCTGAGAACTTACTTGCTAAAAGATGGTGATTCAAAATAGTAATACTATTCAGATAAAATAAAACAGACATAAAACGCACGTAAAATAAATAGATTAGTTATTAAAAAAAAAAAGACTGATTTCTATTTCCGGAATTTTCTAATTCGGAAACCTTGCATTGAGAAGATTCCTTGTACTTTTGTGGTATCGAATACCCTAATACTTGTTAAAATATTTTTAAAGCCTATTGATGAGCAATTTGGATGAGAATTCTGAATTTGAATATTCACATTGTTATTATTTGAAAAATGATTTCTTGAGATGAAAAAGAAATGGTTTGATCATGAGGAATATATAGAACTGCTTTATGATCAATAATAAAATATAAAACATGGTCGTCTTCTAATTACATTCTCATTTTCAAGTTGAAATGTTTCTATGTTTAAAAATTGGTGTCATTTTTTTCTTTTTTTCTTTTTTTAGGTGAATATAAAAGCCTAATATGATATTATAGGGTAGAGGGCATACTGGAAATTGAATTCATGCGAGATTTGAAAGATAGAGATTAGTGTGCCAGTTGAGCTAGTGTTCACCAGCTTTTTTTCTCTTTTCTTTGATTGTAGGGGTGAGCTAATTTTCCGCTTCAAAAAAGAGATGAGTTAATTTCATTGGGCCAACATTGTTTGGGTAGGGTTAGGCCCATCATCGTCTTGAGGCCCATCATCATATGCCTGAAAGAAACATGGATTCCCTACCCATTTGCAATACCAATCTAACTTTGGGCCGAATTCTAACTTTCTAAGTACTTACCTATATAAATAAAACATGCACCATATCGAAGAAACTCATATTTAAGTCCATATATATAATAACAATTTATTTATTTCTTTTATAATTAAAATTTTTGTTAGTAATCTCTTTTCTAACATTTTATTTTTTGAATAAGTTACATATTCTTGAGTTAAATATAAATTATATCCAGTCACTGTTTAGCATTTAGACCTATTAATGAATAGAAAATTGTACAAATAGTTTTAGGTTAAATTGTTATAAACTCACACTAGATTTCAATATGTTTAATAATATATCCAAACCTGACCCATACAGATGCAAAATCTTTTATCAAATTTGTGATTTGATAAAAAAAACTTTACACATTTAATTAATGATAGTCAGAAAAATATCCTCCAAAGCGACAGATGTATTACACAGTGTAAGGTTGATAACTATTCATCAAAAATTAATAATTTAAATTATTATAAAATATAAATAAATAATTCCTACATTAAAAATACTCTATTCCATTGAACATTTTATCAATAATTATCCATTTCATTCATTATTTTTCAACCACTTTCCCATGAACCATTTTAAGTAACAAATGTTTGGCCTACTTTGTTTTCTCCTCAATTTAAATTTTAACAAACAATTTTTTTAATTTAAAAATGCAATAGGAAGATTTTTTTTTTAGTGTATATATATGCAGCAAAGAGGACTTAAACCTAAATCTTTCTATAATACTATCCAAACCCCTTGCCATTAGATTATAATTAAAATGCCTATGACATTTACTTGTGTATGTTGCTTTGATTAAACAGCCAAGGACAAGAAATTTAATTGTATATATTATAGACAAAATCTTGCTCACAATCTATCACCCTGATTAAAGAGTATGTTTAAGGAATTAAACATGCTCTACTAATCATAGTTATTGTCTGACACTTTTGCTTGTATTGTATATATATGCACTAGACATATAATATGATGTGAAATGGTATCATAGTGTTCCCTTTGTTCTCCTTAATCTATTCAATTCTTTTGGTTCTACTAACAATCATACCTTCCATATGCCAAGTTTAATGGCAAAATCAAATCATTAAATAAAAAGAAAAACACTTTTCATTGGTAGTTTAAATACCATTTAATGTATATATTAAAGAACCATTGGAAGTCATGTTTTCAATTCAAGTTATCATTCTTTAAAGACAGTTCTTTATCTCATAGACATCAAACACCAATTGTCATGGCAGTGTTCTTTTCAATATTCAACTGCTTATTATAAGGTCCCTAAGCCCAGCAAAGTGCAAATTAGTTACATTTTTAATTAATATTTGTCATAGAAGTTTCTAAACTACAATTGCACTTCCAAATATGTTGGAACTAAATTCTTTAAGGCTACCTATTATTTTTCTTTTTCTGGCTAGATAATTTAGCATAAATATAAATAGGTCATAGGCAAATAAAAAAAATTCATTGGCATATATAAGATAACCTATCTTTTGATCAATTTCATATTTTCCGTTCCCATTGGTTCCTATATATGGAATTTAAACCTACCACCTCCTTTTTTGCCATTTGTAATGTTTTCCATATTAGCATGCATGGCAACCAAAGTGATCCTTGAGTTTGTACAACATCACCTTGACTAATCAAAGCTTGAAAGAGGTGGACGAGGTTTCAATGAGCTGCTCATTATTAATGCAACCCCAACAATATATATATATATATATATATGGGGAAAGTCTATTCCTATTAAAAGTTTACAAAGAAAACATAATTATTAAATCTATTGAGTCTTATAATTTGAATTGTAAAATCTAATAAATTTAATCGTATCAATTTTAATGAAATTTTTGGTAAAATTTAAAAATAATGAGTTTGGGGACTGATATATATATATATATATATATGTATGAAAAATAATGATTGTTCATATTAAAATCGTTCAAAAAACATACAATCACTCACAGCACTTAGTGAAAAAAATAAAAAAAGAGGATTTAAATGTAAGAGGATGTACTTACAACGTGAGAGTATCACTACTATATATATATATATATATATATATAAAAGGAACTCAATGAATTCAAATTTTAAAGTACAGAATGGGAACAACAATTAAAGAATTGACACCAAGGATCATGTATCTATCCAATCAAATTGAAGCAAAATCATTGACATTATGCTACCCAATTGTTTCTAAAGCTTGATTTGAAAAGAGCGAGGTTGAAGTAGCTATAGCAGGTGCATAGGTGACTAGAAAGGTTCCAAATCCATCACATGGAAGGCTCAGTTTGGTCGGCTGTTTAGCCCCTCAGAATAATGCAATGCTCAATGGGACTTGAATTAATTAACATTAAGTCTGAAAGCTTAGGATGGGCTTTCCATGGAGGACAAGAGATGTGTGCAACAATCTCAACCCACTTTGAGGGAAAAGTAGCTTGTGAAAGTGTGAGAACATGCATCAGCGTGCTAGCTAGCTTCCAAGCTTTAGCTGCCCTTCACATGGATTAGATTGTTAAAAAATTTTGCTTTTCAAGTGGTCCATACTCTTTGGATTAACTTTACTATTCATTGTTTGATTACACTACATAATGGGTTCCATTTGTTTAACATAAAAAGCTTGATTAAGATAAGCATCCTATTATAGTTGTTGCACTAGTAAGATGAACCTGCAACAGTTTTTTTCTTTTTTTATTTTCTTTTCCCAGTTGATACATGAGATTATTTAATGAATTGGTTATATTATGTGAAATAATTAATGTTGTATATCAATTCAAATAATAAATCACCATTCATGGTTTTAATTAACTATCAACGTTTATCATTTATAAAATTACATTAGCAAATCATCAAGATGTTGACACAATAATCACTATTTATAATCTAAATTGAGGGAGTTAAAGTCGAAGGCCTGCATTTAAGTTTTAGAGTCATTATTGTAAGAAAAGACCTAAAATTACTTGTTTGTAAATTAGTTTTACACTCAGTAACGATACGAAAATATTGTATAAAAAAAAATTACATCAACAAAATAATACAAATATTAATTTAATATTAAATTAGTGTATATATCGTATCTACTTTATATGTCAGCTAGTATAGCGAACAATGAATAATTTCTCCGTTGACACAGTCACTGATTTCTTCTTTTTTCTAAAGGGTGGCTCTGCCCTTCTCAAGGACTTCATATAATATGGTTCGCGAAATTCAAAACACTATTACTTATCGTGTTTAGATTGTTTCACAATAAGATGAATTGGAATGATTACAAATGGATTCCGTGAACTAAACGTTGTTTGAAGCTGGCTGTGATGGACTATTGGAACCCTATCAGCTTTAGCTTACGTCAATGACTCAAGTTAAAGCAAGTTTGTGCAGTAATCGTAGCAAGACTTGATACTTACACCAGAAGAAAAACACGCATATAAAACCAGTTCAGCAATGGAGAAAAGGTAGAAAGTTATACAGAATTCAGTTCAGCCTTACACATACCTCAACTGTATTTATGTCGAATTGCTATCACATGGACTATTCTAATAAATGGCAACACTTGGATATATATATATATATATATATATATATATATACACATATGTGTGTGCGTGTGTGTGTATGAAACAAAAGTTTTCACTGGTGATGACCCAAAAGAAAAGTGCTCATAATTATTGGCCTATGGAGTTGGGGAAAGCTGGGAAATAATGCTTCAAGATTTTGACAAGGATATTAATGATATTCCTACTTAAAATTTTTTACCAAATTTGTTATATAATATATTAATTTATTAAAGTTTACAATTTAAATTATAAAACTTATAAATATAAATATGTAAAAATAAAAATACTGTTAAGACAATATTAAAGTCACCAAACTAATGAATAAGTTAATTGAACTGGATATAATGCAATATAGTTCTACATACACTTAAACATCAATTATTAGAAAAATAAAAGAAAAATCAAGTGCCTATCACATCCTACCTATAAATTCAAGATCGTAAGTTCTTTTCCTTTCATTATTTTTTTATGAACTTGGTGGTCCATTCATGTTGAAGCTCCATGGCCTCTCAAACCAATTGACATAGTTTATGTGTCCTAGAATTAGTTATATTATAATATATCGTAGTCAATTCAGAGCACCAATATATATATATATATATATATGTATATGTTATAGCCTTAACCTAACTATCAGTCTCAATCAAATTCGCACCTCAGTTGTATTGTTTAATAAAAAAAATCTTTTTCATATAAAATAAATTATCTAGGTTTCGAGATAAGCGGTCAGTATATAAGTGTTAAAGCTGAAGTTGGAAAGGGAATAGAAGTTTTTTTTCAGAAGGGAGGTAACCAATTATAATCTCTCTTGTTAAAATCTTAAAAAAATTTTATTTTAAAATTAAAAATTAACTCTCTTGTTAAAATCTTAAAAAAATTTTATTTTAAAATTAAAAATTAATTTAATTTTATAAATTAAACTATAAAATTTAACAATTTTTTTTAACCTTTTATAGTTCTATCTAAGTAGAAGTAATTTTTCTAACCAATTATAACGAACTGAAATGAAGGTAATGAAACATATTTGTGTTAGAATTTAGGTTTTTTTAAAGTCAAGAATATATTTTATATAATAAAATATAAATAGATAATTATTAATTAAAAAAATTAATAAATAATAATTTATAAATTTAAAATAATTTATATTATTAATAATTATTTATTTATACTTTATTATATAACATACCCTCTTCATTTTAAAAAATCTCAATTTGTTTGTGACAAAGAAATTACTTGAATTTTAGAACCTTGGAAAAGAGTTGTTGAAGGAATCGTTGACTTGAAAATCGAAAGCGATGGATGCTTTCTGTTGTGTTATTAATTTAAGCTACCCATTTATTTTTTTATATATTTTCTGTTTGTTTCTTGAGAAAGGGTGGGGATGGTCTGCTACTCAGAAGGAAGAGACAAAGTTTGGAAATGCTAATTAGCATCTGGTGAGAAGGAGGAAAGTAACGTGAAGAGGAGAAGAAGACGGACCGGGAGTCCCGGAGATCACTGTTATTAATAAATTAGATTCTCCATCATCAACCAATCACCAAACCGTACCCAGCTTCTTCTTCTGCAACTTCTTTTATTATTATTATTCTCTTCATCTTTTTCTCTTGATCTCTTTCTCTTTCTTAAGCTGTTGAACCGCCCACCTCTCTCAGATCATAAACTCATCAAGACAGACCTACAACATTGATGCATTTATATATGCTTGTTGTCTTCTAAATTTGGAAAAAAAAAACACAAATATTTGTTTCTTAATTTCTCAATTCCTTTTATTATATATTAAAGCACATATTAGCGCGTGGAGCTGGTACTCATTATTGTTTTGAATTTTTCTTTAAAAATTTTATTTTAAATTTTAAAATATATATATATATATATGTTAAGTAATTTATCATTTTTATATAAGAAAAGGACTTATTAATGGAGAATCCTGTGGCTAATTAATTTAAAATAAAAAAAATCAAAGTTAAATCCTAGAGTTTTCCAGAGGAAACTGGCATCATAAATTAAGAACAAATACTGCTGATTTCGGTATATACCAAATTTAGCAACATACCAAAAATTTGGATTTGGATAATGTGAATCAGCCTCTATAAAACTATGATATATTGAATCTCAGAGAGACTTATTTATATATTTAAGTAATCATTAGTAAATATAATAGTGTACAATGTTTAATATCAAAAGAATTCTAGAAGAAAAATAATACTTTTTTTTGTCAATATAAATTGAGAGATATTTGAAAAGAAAAATTATTCAACTATTTTTTTTTTGCAGAAATGAATTATAAGATAACTTCTTATAAAATATGCACTTACAATACCAATCACACCAAAAAAAAAAAAAAAAGCACTGAATACCAGAGAGGCGTGACGGGATAAGTATACAATCAAGTTGATGGAATTTTATCAGTAATGTTATTTTTATAAAAGTATTTTAAAAAATTTAAAATATATTTATCATAAAGATGTACCTAATTATATTGAATAATAAATAAATACTATAAAATTGAAATAAAATCTTTTGTAAGAATAATATTATTGTAACTTTGATATAAGCAATGCATGCAATAAAGCATTCTAAAGAAGAGAGAGAGCGGAGATGTAATATATGAAATTCAACTATAGTGACACCCTCACAATCACTATGCTACTATCTTTGTATTTCTCTCGAGAAATAGATATATTATTATAAAGTTTAAATTTTTTTTATTTTGTTAATTGAAGTCAAGGGTGTAATTATAGGTGAAAAAGAAAATATTGATAAGTTTAAAAAAATAATGAAATAAATAGGTTTATAATTAGAGATTACTCTATTTTTTTTGAGTTTTTCGAAGTAGCTTCTACTTAACAACTAAAAACTAATCTTTTCAAATTTCTAAAAGTGCCAAAGGGGTAGATCTCTCAGAAAAGACTACTCTCAAAGGCCGCTCTCGATCTTAATTAGTAGTATAATTGGAGAAGTAGATGCAGTAGAAATTTAGGAAGAGAGGACACAGACAAGAAGCAATAAAGTGGGAGTGGATTGGCCAACTATGGTTGGCACAAATGATGCAATCCATTCCTATTTTTTATCTCCTACCCTCCACTTAAAGGGTTCAAACCCTCCTGAAGTAACCAATAAAAAAAAAAGTGGGAGTGGATTGCGTCCCTCGGCGCACGGAAAGGCCACTGGTGGTGGTGCTGTTAGTCTCTGTCAGCGCCACTCACACCCCTCTCGCTCTCATCTCTCTCGCTGCTTTCTCTGCTGCTTCTAAACCCACACACACCCAGTACACAAACTCCCAACCACATTACATCCATTCACGCCCACACGCCTTGGTTTGCCATTCAACCTACATCACCATCCACGATGCACTCGGTCAACACACAACCCCATTTCTTGCGTACCCATCCATATGACATCAATTTCTTTTAATCTTCTTAAATATTAGTTTTTAAAATTAAATTATTATATTTATTAAATTTTAATGGCTAAATTATAAAATAAAAATTTTAATAATTTAGATAAACTTGATGAGAATTTGGCGTGTTTCCTAACATCACATACTTACATGCTTCAACCAAATAATTTGAGCAAATTTATTGTTATTTTTCTCCATTTTATAATGTGTAGGTTATATTTTTTAATTAATTATTTTCTTATTTAATTTATATTTATTTCATTTTTACTACACACTATACCTTTCTTAAAGAAAAAGAGAAGATCCTATCCTATATTATACACACACACACACACACACACATACATGTATTATAGTGACCTAGCTACCTTCCTTCCTCTATTACCTTCTCAAATTTTCTCCAAATAGTCAGTAACTTTAGTGGTATATAGTAGTATCTGTTATTGTCTAAAGATTACTCTTTTGGAAATTTGGTTTAAACCTAGAACTTTTTGTGTATGTTAAATGATTTATCAATCCTGCAATTATAAAAAAATATTCCTTTCAAATAAAACTTTAATTAAATGGTTTATATTTTATTAAAATCCTTCTTTCCATCATTTTCTTATCAAGCTAGGAATCTACGTGCAAAAATTAAGTATTGTGATATATATTTGAATTCATGTCTTTTCCATGAGATTGACCGCCACTTTCTTTGCCAATTGGTAGCATCAAAAGGTCAAGTGAGTGCTGCTATTTTCACATCTTAATTTTAATATAGAATTTTTGTATTTTCAATTATAATTTTTTATGTGTAATTGAGTCTCATATATTAACAATTATAAGTGAAAGTATAAAAATTCTGTGTTAAAATTAGAGTGTGTGATATTAAAATTGTTCCATATCTTATATACATGTTAGTTGAATTACACAATATAATTAAATATTTAATGTATTTTCTGTAAGAGGTGATCCTGATTCGATTCCAAATACATATTAGTCAAACCATTGATGGCATCAAAGTGGTGGGGGCATGAAGCATCCCATCGCCCAAGTTTCGACCTGTGGGAAATATTCCCTTATGTATGTTTCTATACCCACAGATTTATTGTCTTTTGCAAGAAAAAGAAGAACAGAAAGTCTACTGATGCATTTTCTTTTGGCATACGTTTCTTTGTCTGTGTAAAGAGTTATTAAATTTGACATGGTTTTATGTAGAAAGTATGATTAATTTGTCCTAATGGACCGTCGTTATCTGTCTCTCATGCTTTGGCATCTAAACAGAAAGATAGAAAAAATCAATGAATGAATGTTTAAGCAACTGAGAAAAAATAAGAGAGAGAAACAAAGTACTCATGGAATGGTCCTATTGAGAATTTCATAGGTCTCGAAAAACCTTGTACGCTATATACATAGCAAAAGCATGTACTTCAGGAGACAAAGGTATTTTGGAACTTAGTAGCCCCAGTTTAATCTTGCTGTAACGTGTTATATATATATATATATATATATATATATATATATATATATCTCAGAACAGAGAAGAAGATCTCAGCACTGTCATATACTGGAAGAAGAGTATTCTTATTTGCACAAACACACTCATGACTCAATATCTTAGTTGTACATATATATATATATATATATATGTATAAAATAGAAAATATTAGTCATACGTATGAGAAATGCACATTCCTCTTACAATATTGATATTTCTATATCCTTATATATATAATTTCACCTATAACTAGTATCTCATCTATTTATTTATTTTTATTTTTTATTTATATTTTTAATGGATAGATGGTGGGTCATGTTTCTAACATTTCTCCCTTTTGACGTGGATCTATACTTTTCCTTCCTCTTATGTTTAGATACACAACTTTTGAGAAGAAAGATAAAAAAGAACAAAAATATGAGAGTGTATGATCGACATGTAGAATTTATGAGTACTTATATCATTACTCCATATAATAATATATGATTATGATTAAATGTATTACAATTTTAACTAAATTAATATAAATTATCTGCACTTTATTTTCATTTTGCTTAATACAATTTGAATAATAACAAAACTGTGTAGAATATTAGAAACAATATATTTCAAAAGTTTTAAAAAGCTGATATTTAGAGTTTTATTTATAATTTGCCTTGCCTTCAAAATTTATCAATTTTCATAAACTTAAATCTAACTCATGGTAGCACAGATCATCATTAAGTAAATGTATCAATAATTTTATTAAAATGTATTATAGTAGATTGATTAATTTTCTAAACCTCTTGTCATGAAAGTAATAGAGAAAATATCCCTCCACCGGACCGAGTTTTTTTTGTGTCGAAAAATCTATATAACTAATTTACATTAGAGTTTTGCAAAAAGTGATGTTAAATGACCTGAAAATAATATCTATGAATAACTAATTAATTAATCTCCTATTAATAAAATTAGAATTTTGTTAATAAATCAAGGTACGAATCATTATAATTGGTTTCTTCAAATTGAATTATAATTAAGACAAAATCTAAGAGGTCTAATATTGGTGTTGTAAATACCGGACCGTCAGTAAATTGTTCTAGAAGATGGATCATGTTTAGACTGGATAATATTATAAATATAATTTATATAAATAATATTTGTGAATTTATGACAAATTACAATACATATTTAACCAAATATAATTTCAATGTAGGTAATAGCACCAAATTTGTAGACATGGCACCTAAAATTGATTTTAAGATTAATCTATGCGTTACTGTCCCATGTATTACGAAGTGAATCTATTCAGTATATGTAATGCTTAATTTAAAATAATTATAAATTGAAAAATTTTTATATATTTAAATATATAATAAGAACTTACGAACCCAAATTAACTAAAATTTATATCAATGTCATTGATTTGTTAATCGGTACCGATTCTCCGGTTTGTACTGAGTTAACCGGTTTTGCACCGATTTTTATTGATTCAACCAATGAATTGGATCAAAGGATCTAACCGGACGGATACTATGATCGGTGAGCGGTGATTCGATCCGGTTTTTAAAACCATGAGAAGAAGGCGCGCGTGGCTACCGTGAAGTGATGATAAGATTGGAGTAGATGGGGTGGGGAAGAGACACGTAAGGCAAGGAGCCGCCAGTGGACCCCACAAACTTAAAAACGCCGAAACCAAAATGTTTTTAAATTAACCTATTAAATTATATAAAATAAAAAATAAATAAATTTTATTAATAATTTTATAATTTTATTTAAATTTAAAGATAAATATTATATATTTTAAAGATAATATAAAAATATATATTATTTTTAATATAAATATATTAATTTTTTATTTTTTTATATTATATATATTAAAATTATAATATTTTAAAAAATATATAAATATATAGAGCTACACAGCTCTGTCATCTTCCATATCGCTTTGCTTGCGGTCCTAAAAACAAGGGTCGCCCTTGACACACCCCATCACCCGAATTGCTCGGGTGGCCCAATTCAATTTCCCATGACCCCACATATCCCTCTTTTTCACACTATTCATTTTTTTCTTATTATTTTTATGTATAAAATATGTATTAAAATTATAATTTTAAAAAATATTACATAATATTTTTAAAATATTGACATAAATATATTATAGGTATATAATTCTATCATTTTTTACTTTTACTTTCGCCCATGGTATGCCGCCAAACTATTCTTTGTGCCGCAATTTACGACTGCGTAATTTGGTCAGCAAAATTTATTTTATATTTTTAATTTTATATAATATTTATTTTTAATATAAATTTTAAATTTATAAAATTTTATATTTTAATTTATAAAAATTTAATAATAAAATTTTATATTATACTAATTAAATAAATATAATAAAACACTATCCAATATACATTATTTTAATGCCTTTGTCTGCCGCAAAAAATACATATAAAAAATTGAAGCATTTCTTAATTTATTAAGTCTTTTAAATTATTAGTTTTACTAAAAAATAATTGACTTTCAATTAATTTATCTTCCATTTTTTAGCCATGGCCTGCAATGTATAATGTTTTCTCTGGCATGTGCGTTGATTCTTTTCTTAAAAGAAATTGTTTATTATTTCACTTTTCACATATTAGATTAGATACGAGCAATATCTTAATGATTTGATTACCAAATATATATTAGTTATTATTTAGTAATTAAAAAATAAATATAAATTAAATCTATCTTGTCATTAGTCACTTTTTATAAGAATTGGCTGTGGATAAATAAGTTGATTAGCTAGTTATAAAATTTGAATTTCAATTATTGGAAGTACAAGGTATATTTTATAAAATTATAAGTGAATAATTATTAATTAAAAGTAAGAAAATAAATTCTTTTAAATTTAAATTATAATTATATATATTTTTTTATAATAATTTAAATTATTAATTTTTTATTAATAATTATGTATTTTATATTTTATTATATAAAATACACTCTACACTTTTACTACCTTTCATTAGACTTAAAACAGGTATATAAGTTGAAAAGGTGAAATCAGTTACATCGTTATAGCAATTAGAGTCATGTTATCTAATTGGATTTGTACCCTTGGATTTTTAAAATTTTTTAATTTTAATAACTTTAAAAAAATAGAAGGAATAAGGAATAGTTCTTACTTGTGAGTTTTATTTTTTCATACTAATTTTCTAACTTTTGTAATTTTATTTTTTTACTATATCTCATAATATTGGACACCAAAATCAAAGTATTCGAATCCTTATCCAATTACATGCTAATAGTAATCAAAGTTATGTTCTTCATACAAAAATGATCTCTCAAAACTACTACTCCTTCCACACTTTATTGCAAATCACTGAATATCAAACAGCAAGTGCAAGTCAACTGCTTTTGGGGTAGGGTTGCGCAACAACTCCTCACAATTTGAGCAATGGTTATTTCCTAATTTAAGAAAATGATATATGATATCAGCTTTACGATCTAATAGTAAAAATTGATGGAAGAATTAATGGTGATTCACAAGAGAAGTGAAGTGAGTAAGAAGAAAGTTCTGAAGCACGGGATATGGCTGAACTTGGAAGTATACTCATTCTGGGAACTATCAGAGGAAGCAATAATGAGCTTCAAAGGGAGAAAGAGGGAGAGCTGAAAGCTAAGCAAGAGGGCAGACAGGGCACAGTAGCTGAGAAAGAAAACAGTAGACAGCAGAAAGTGAGTGAGGCTTTGGGCCAACAAATGAAGAACGGAATGCATTCTTTATTTGCAGGCTTTTGGATGGTGACATTTACACTTACAATGCTAGCTAGAGAGAGAAACAAAGAGAGAGAGAGAGTATGGTTGTGATTGTGTTGAATTAACTGGGGCCCTCCATTGCCATGGAGAGGACAGAGAATGGGAAGAGAGATCAAGCGAAGAGAGAGAGAAGTGGGGCCCGCAACACCGCCCACGCGCACGCTGTCTTACCAAAATCATACCCATCATCGATCCGATTCCGTGGACGTAACTAACCCTAACCCAACAACACGGTAATAACCCCCCGGCAAAAAGGGTTACCCCCACAGTACTCCTCTTATTAACCCAACGCATGCTGCTCCCAACTCGTTTTTTCTTTCCCATTTTGCTCCCTTTTTCTCAGAACTCTCTTACCTTATTTCTTCCAAACCCTTAACCAACAATTCTTACTTCCAATCCTTTGAGAAGAACATAAGCTTCTTCAGATACCAAAGAACAAACCCAAGCCCCTGCAATTGTGAGCTCCTCACGCATGAGACATCAGAAATGATGGCTGATTCAGCTCAGAAGTTGGTGGGTTTAGCATATAACTTCCCTTTTCTCCTTTTCTGCTGAATTAAGGTAACCAAGTAACCCAGCTATAGCAGCTACCTCCCCATTAATTTATCAAAGAATTGAACCAAACAATCATCATCGCCACCACCACCCGCTCTCTGTTAATTTTCCTCTCTTCAATTTTGCTTCAGCTTTATTTTGTTTTTGTTCAAGTAAACAGCAATCTAGGGTTGAGCCTTTTGAGTTTTGACCGCTTAACAAATCCACAAAAGAAACAAAATGGATCCGGTAACCGCACAAGGGCGCCCTCTCCCACCTCCTTTTCTTAGTAGAGATCTTCATCTACACCCTCACCACCAATTCCAACCGCACCACAACCATCAGAACAACGAGGACGAGCAGAGCGGGAATGGTAGCTTAAACCGTGGACAGAAAGGAGATCGAGATGAGAACAGCAACGCCACTGCAACCACGACCAACACCGCCACCGCCACGGTGGACGGCGAAGAATTAGTGCCAAGCACGGGAGAGGGTGAGATCGGTAGAAGAGCTCGTGGTAGACCTGCTGGGTCCAGGAACAAACCGAAACCTCCCATCATCATAACTAGAGATAGTGCCAACGCTCTAAGATCCCATGTCATGGAAATCGCCAACGGCTGCGACATCATGGAGAGTGTCTCCACCTTCGCGAGGCGGAGACAGCGTGGCGTTTGCATTTTGAGTGGGGGTGGCACTGTCATTAATGTTACTCTGAGGCAACCAACTTCGCCGGGTGCAGTTGTGACCTTACATGGAAGATTCGAGATTCTTTCTTTGAGCGGATCGTTCCTGCCGCCGCCAGCGCCGCCTGCAGCTTCCGGGTTGGCGATATATCTAGCTGGTGGTCAAGGGCAGGTGGTTGGAGGCAGCGTGGTGGGGCCCTTGTTGGCGTCGGGTTCGGTTGTTATTATGGCCGCTTCGTTTGGTAATGCGGCGTATGAGAGGCTGCCGTTGGAGGAGGAGGAGACGCCAGTACCGGTTACCGGAAGCGGCGGGTTAGGGTCGCCGGGAATTGTGGGGCAACAACAACAGCAGCAATCGCAGCAGCAGCAACAACTGATGGCAGATCCTAACACTCCACTATTTCATGGAGTGCCACAAAATCTTCTGAATTCATGCCAATTACCCGCTGAGGGTTACTGGGGTGGCAGTGCACGCCCTCCTTTTTAACAGACGTTTGAGTTTCATGATCTCTTTCTTTTTCTTTTTTTTCTTTCCTTTTTTTCTATTCTGGTTATTTCTTACTTTCTTTTTTCTACTTAATTATCTCTGCTGTTCATATTCTCCTTCTTCTATATATAACCTAGTACTTTTACGCTTTTAATCGAAGCCTCTGATCACGGTGCTGGGCAGTGCTGAATTGAAGAAGGATGTAAAAATGTATGAATTTTTGATGAGGTTTTAAACTTTTAATGTTATATTTAAAATAATGGTTTTTCTTTCCAGTTCAACTGAACTTGTTCGCAATTGCATCAATATGAGGCAGCAGCATATGCTCTCCTCTTTTCCCCTCTCTTCCCCAATTTTCTTGTTGCAGTTCTGTTATTTTGCCTGATAATTTATCAGTCACTCCTTAGCAGAGATGAAAGAAATGGTAAAATCTTAGTCATCTCTTTTTAACAAAAAATAAGATTCCTTTCAATATTTATTATAATATTATTTATTTTTGCCTTTGATGTTGGGGTTGGAGGTTATATATGTTTCCAGCACTCTGAGATTCAGATTCTAGTACATGATCAACACAAAAATGATAGTATATATGAGAATTCTGAAAAGTTTTAGACACAATTATGAATAATGAACACCCCCTTTGTACTTACAACCATGTATATACACTAACATTCACCTATCATTATCATTCTTCATCTCTCTTTTTGCTACTAACACCCATCATTACATCCAAACTCCCACCCTTTTCTCACCTACATTCTTAAAATTAGTATTATCATCGTTGCTATTTTTTAGGTCAAGACTGACATGTACAGCACAAGCACAATTGGTGTTTGGCCTATTCTTCATAAGATCTTTAGTCCTTAATTTAATTTTTGCCAAAGGCAGTTGAATTATCTCATTCCTTAATTATCTCCAATATAGAAAAACGAAAGCCTACTCAAGACTCTATAGTTACGATAAATGTTGCTGCAGTTATATAAATACTATATTGTCTTAGATTTAGTTATTTTTAAGGTGATGAAAGGGTTAGCTAGAAACGTAGATGCATGTTGGACAGAAAAATACATTCATTCATTCAGTTCAAGGAATACAAGATGAGGTGGTGGGAGTTATGGGCTTCTTCTCCCTGTTTGTCTGTCTGTCTCTCTCTCTCTGGTGATTTAGGGTTTATTATGGAGGCAGAGATGAGCATTGGGTACTGGGTCACACGTGCGCTGCTCTGTAAGAAAAGCTCCTTTTCGAGGCAACAACCAGAACAAACGGACCTCAAGGTCAGCAAGCGTTAAAGCCTCTCTCTAACAGTGATTGGCACCAGAGAAACAAAGGGCTGGAAGTGAATCAAAGTTCATCGAGGCAAGTAATATAGAAAGGTGGGAAGGAAGGGGAGGAGAGATAGAATTATAAAATAAAATATACTCAATCTCAGAGTTTTGTCTTGGCTATGGAATAGATGCTCCTTGAAACCCTAGTTGCCTCTCTCTCTCTCTGTCTCTCTCCTTCCTTTACACTGTTATTCCACCAATGCCAACATTTACTTTGTTTATTACTATTATTCATAGTTTCCTCGGATTCTATTTTTAGCTTGTCCGGTTTCTCTTGCTGAGCTTTTTCCATGGATCATCAGTTCCCAAAAATCATTCCCAGTTACGAACAATATCAGAGAGAAAAGTTTATTTATAGCTCTACTTGGTAAGCGTACATTTTGTACACAGTTAGAGTCATTATTTTATTTTTTAAAAATATTAAAAAAGTTATAATATAAAAATTTAATCTGAAAGAGATTGATAATAAAATTAAATTCAACTACTTAAGTTAAATTTAAGTCCCAGTCACTCTTCTTAATTTCACACAATTATTACATGCAACAAAGGGGTTTCTTAATTATTTCACGGAATGAATGGTAATAAAAAAATGTATATCTGAAAATTAATTACATTGAATTCCAGAATGGTAGTGTTTAGAGTCTTTTCAGAATCAGAATCTGCCCTTATCTCCTTTCAAAGAATCTATTCTTTTCTAGTGATCAAGACCAATTAATTACTTATAGCATAAAAACCGTGGAATAACAAGCTTTTGAGTGAGCAATATATATATATATATATATATATATATATATATATATATATATATATATAAATGGGTGAACCTTAAAATTTGATTACTATTCTTGAGAAGATGATAGCTTTTTGGTCATGATGAGCATCCCTTGGAAGTTGGAACTTGAAAGTAGATTATAATAGCAATGAGATTATAAAATAATAAGATTCATGATAACAATCTTTACTATATAACTAATATTTCATTATTTCCTCAAAGACCTGGCGGCCAACTCTTTTGATTATTTAATTATTAATATATATCAATTAATAAGGTGCTGTTTTGGTAGAAATTGATTGTCATTGAATAATCCCCTCAATTGACCCCTGAACCATGGCAAACTAGGCATGCACAAAGCAATCTTAAATTTGGTAAGAGCCAATTAATGCTGAGTTAGTTCAAGTGGAAGAGGTTTAAGGATATTAAGCAAGTTATTTTGAGTTCAATTTAAACCTTATGTCTAAAAAATACTTGCTTGGGAGAGATCCCGACTTAGGCATTTGATTATACTTCAAGAAGATTAGTTTTCATCTATTAGATAGAAGTTGCTTCAAATCAAATATAAAAAAAGAATTTGATAAGAGCCATACCTAGAATGGTATAAGAGAAGAAATTTTGAAATTCATACAATTTCCCTCATGATTAATATGACCAATGGGACACTACCATATCATATATTAACCATCCAAGGTATTTTTTTTTTTGGTGATAACCATGCAAGGAGAAAAAGGTCGCACTTAAGTCTAGGGCCACCACAAAACAGAATTATTATATTTTATATTTCGGTCTTTTTAAAAAAAAAAGATTATAATTTTCTTACTTTCTGCCCATCCCAGAATTAAAGTCTAGAGATATGCTTTGACTTTAAAAATGAGGAGCATATGTAGACTATTTAAACTGATAAGTAAATCATCAAATCGCAATTTATATGTTATTAAGCTTCTACAATTTCTTGTACATATAATTATGTCATCGAATTGGTGTATTTGAAATTATATATAAATAAATGTTTTAAATTCGAGAAATAGAAAAGACTCTTCAACAAAGAAATAAAAAAAGACTTTGATTCTTTTAAAACGTAAATATGGTTTCTTGTTTAAAATTTTAAGAATGATGCTAATGAATATGCATGGCATATATATATATATATATGATATCTTTGCCTGTTTACTTTCGTTTTTATTATTATTATTATTTTTGATTGAAATAGGCAAAATTAATCTCGATAAACATATAATAAGAAACGCATTGAAACGTTCGAAACACAAACATTTTCGAAATGTTTACCCTATTACTCTTCTAAAATTAAAACGTTTCAACCAATCCCTACAGGATATGTATCAATGCGTTGAATACTTGTTCTCTTGTGGTATCTTCAATGCCTTTGCTGGTGGCAGTATGTATTGGGCGCGCAGTGGAGGAGGGAAAGGAAGACTTTAGGGTTGGGAATGCCTTGGTTGTCCTAATTTCCTCATTTTCATATGTACTTACATATTTTAGTTAGTAACCTCATATTACAGTTGGAGAAATTAGGAAAATGATATATGCTCGCAATTCTACACATGATAGATGTACATGTATAAACAAATTAAAAGATGAGAGAGAATGAAAATATAAGAGAATGTATATGATTTGTATTTTTAAGAATGTACATATAACAAAACTTAAAAAATTAATGCAAGAAAGAGAAAAATAATAGAGTTGAACAAGTGAGACTCATAATTAGCGAGCACTCTCTATTGTCTCATTTTTTTTTTTTTTTAATGTCACCAAAATCAAAGAACTTTCAAAGATAAGGGGTTCATTTCCCATAGATTAGATAACACAACACACACAGCACAACTACTCCCTTCTATTCAAACTATATGTCTATTTAAGGTTAACGCACACAAATTAAGAAGATTATTCAATAATCTTAAATATTTTCTATCTCCTTAAACGACTTTTTTATGAAAATCTCAAAAAAGAAAGAAAGAAAGAAATTTAGTTTAGTAATCTTTAATAGAGATAGTGGTTTTAGTGAAGTAAAATTGAAAAGAAGTAATTAATGTTGTTTTGATTTTGAGAAAGTGATTATTAATTAATAAAAAGGACTAAAACAAGATATACAATGACAATTAATTTGAACTAGATGAAAAAATATTTAATCCCTTCATAAAATTCTACGCTCGAATGTTCCTACTGGAGACACTTGAATTATCTTATTCTCCTCTTATATCCCCCAAACTATCTTTGCTTGGGAAAAAAGCCGTCGTAGATTACATGCCATATTTTCATTTGACCCATCTTATATTAAATTTCTGGCTGCACTTGTAGTATTAGGTAATGCACAGAACATGTGGACATGTACATACTATAACTAGAGCTTCGTTAATATATAATTTCATTGACTTAAACGGAACATCTTATTTAATATGATGTTTGTATTCCATTTGAGTGATTTTGAGACTTTTTAATAGTGTAAAATACCCACTAAGTCTTAGGTTCAATTTGGATACATAATTAAGTGCTTGTATCTCATGAACTTTTTAATTAAGTTCTACTAACATAAGTGTAATATAAAATAAGTTAATTTGTATTTAGTTTTACATTTTGGTAAGTATTTATATAATAAATATAATATTTAGATGCAAAATTTTATAAATGTTTATAACTATAAGAATTACTAAAATGGCCTTGAGATCTCATTCGTTAAACACTTTTTATCTTTTTTTTAACAAAAAAATATGATAACAAGGATTGAGACGTGATTGTCTAAGATGAAATTTATCTCTATTACAGAGACGTGTGCCCTTATGCTGCACATTGCCTATGCACTTGGCGAGCACTAATAGTTTTCATGACATGCATTGGTTACTTCAAAGAAGGTTCACTTAGGACTATTATGACATATTGTGCTTGTCCATGTGAGTGTCATTTGGTTGCATGCCAATGTGATGCAATGCACAACATCAGTGTTTGCCATGACATGCCTTGGTTATCTCAAGAGAGATTCACTTGAGACTGTCATGACACACCTTAATTGTCTTAAGAAAAGTTCATTTGGAGCTGCTATAACAAGTCGTGCTTGTTGATGTAAGTGTTATGGTGCAGCTTGCTTACCAACACAACACATCACATTGCCAATAGGTGCTATGACTTGGCCTACCCCCTGATCTATGTCACTTTATACAAGCCCATTTTCGTCTTTGTTATGCATCTCTTTTACAAAGACAAACTTTGTTAAAGAAATCCCATATAAGTGGTTACCTACTTCCATAATGGCTTATTTTTATAAGCTTTAATTTTTAGCTCATAAATATATGCCTAAAATAACTTAATTAACTACTTGAATAATTTTTATAAATATATTTAAATACTCAAAATATTTTTTAAGTACTTTTTCTCTATATAAATGTTTTATTGACCTTTTTTTTTTAAATGAAGTGCTTTATTAACCTTGTGCAAATGACACCTTAGTGTATATAGATAGTGCATGCGGTTAGGGGATGCTGAGGTGTTAACTGCAGGATCTTACTTTTATTATTATTTTTATTATGATAATTATTTATTTATTTTTATTTAAGTTATATTTAAATATAGTTTTTAAATTTTAATTTTGTATCTATCTCTTTAACAGGTAACCTTAAATCCTAAAGGATCCAATCCTCTAATAGGGAAGGGTTGGTAGGTTATTTCAAACATATTGGGCAGTGTAGTAGTATATATGTAACGGTTGAATTTTTGGGCAATATTTGAAGGCAGGCAAATTTCTTGGGAGAATTAATGTATTCAAATATATCTGCATGGATAGGGACTCACATGGTTAAGGGGGTTCCCAATTTTGTGAGTGAGTAGATTTGGCTCTTGCACCCTCATTTATCCTTGCGTAAAAATTTAGCAATCTTTTTATTTTTTGTATATTAAATCTCATAAAAATTTCATTTAAACAAATTTATAGCATTAGTTTATTAAACTTACAATTTGTTTGAACAAATTCAACACCTCACATTAAATTTTTTTAGTATATTTGTTACTTATATTAAAACTAGCTTTCCCAAAATTTAAAGGCTTAATAGACTTTGGCATCTGCAATATAGGCACAACTATTGTGAACCTAATCGGGTAGCAGACTGGCTTGCCAAACAAGATGCCAATGGTGCAAATAGGTTACAGGTTTTATTTGAGCGTCTCCCATACATGGTTATATATACTCATCCTTGTTAACTAGATAGTCATATATGATTTCATCCCACACAGTTCTTGTCTAGTTTTTCTTAGCTACTTTTTGGGTTGAGGCTGCATTCTTGTACCACAAGAAGAGAAAAAAGTTACAGCACGTCTACAAATTCAAATTCCACTCCACCGTTGAAAATTTTAGTATCCCACTGAGATGTAATATTAAGTGTGTACATAAAATATTTGTTCCGAAACTGTTCTTGGAGGTTCAACAATTTTATAATAAAGCAACTATTTACAATGATTGTTTAGGTTTAGCTATTTTATATAAGTCAAAGGGTCCAACATTTTTCAAAAGCTTTTTGGTTTGATTATTTAGGCTTAACTATTAGGCTGCATTCTTGTACCAAAACTTTGTTCACCCCAAAAAAAAAGAAAAAACCAAAACTTTCAAAGGTGAAGTGGAATCCCAAACTTTAGACATCTTTGGTAATAATTGTCCATTGTTCAGAAAGGAATTGACCTATGATACCCCTTTATGTTAGATGATGTCTAAAATATATTTCAATAGTTTCCATTAACTTTTTTGCATTTGCATAAGATTAATGGTAATTTTACAATCATTTATCCACAATTTATTTATAACCTTATCCGAAGTAAGAGAAACAATGGGATAAAGTGGAAAAGTGAGAACATATGACTAAAAATAATCTTAGTTAAGTAAAATTGTATGCAAATTGTGAGTAAATGATTGTATAAGTAACCTTATCTTTGGCATAAAACTTGGTATACTGTTTTGTCACTTAACCAATCAAATGGGTAAGTTTAACTGGTAAAGTTTGAAGTACTTTATACGTAAGATATAGATTTAAATTTATCTACCAGTAATTATCTTTAAAAGGTGATTTATCAGTATCATTGCAAGCTCTGGTTGAGAGCTGCAACATATCCTAACCTTGAAATTAAGCAACATGCCCCACCATAAACTTTAATTCACAAAATATTATATGTTACTTACATATTTATACACATGGCGGGATTAGACTTTAATTAAAATAAATTAAAATTTTAATTTAATTTATTTAAATTTTTATCTAGAAGGCTTTGGCTATCTACCTACAATTTAGTATTGACCAAATAAAATGTAATAAAATTCAATTATACTATTCTCATAAATTAACTTTTATTAAATAATTATTTTAAAATTTTAAATTATTAAATTTAATAAATCAAACAGATTAAACTATACTATTCACGTATTAATAATCCAAAAAAAGCTTTATGACATATTGTAACCTCATTTGATAGGAGTTCTCTTTGTCAAAAACATTTTCTTTTTTTTTTTGGTTGGATTTCCTAAGAGGTATCGCCACTCTTCGGGTGGCTCTAGTCTCTTATGAGATAGGAGTACGCGATTTGATTATACCTTTGGCTTCAGAGGTCGTTATCAGAATCAAACCCCATATGAAGGGGCTTTCAACCTGGGGTTACAATCTGTTTACCAGCTATGCCAATCCTTGGGGTTACAAAATAAAAAAGGAATTAGTGGCTAACCTGTAAATAGTGTCCTTATTATGTTCCAAAAGGATGGTTTATCATGTTGATGTGTAGGTTTGTGGTTAATATGTTCTTACGTCGCCACTTCATTCACTAGTGGCCAACGTATAGATTATATTAATTCCAAAGGTGTGGTTATAATGTTGTCACACTCAGTAAGGGCCATAGAGAAAAACACAATTTCCAAAGGAGAATACTATGATGAGTCAGTTCTCAATTTACTCTGTAAAGTAGTAATGAGATTTAAAGGCTACATCAGCTGAAATAATATCTTCTGAATCTTTTTGAGAAGTTCGGATAGCTGCTGTGTATGTAATAATGAAGAATACTGATATTTTTATGATTTTACAGTTATGTTTTGCTTATAAAACATAATTTAAAATAAATTTTAAATTACATCAAATTTTATATTTAATTAAAAAATAATATTAAGTATTATATAAAAAATATATATATAAAAATAAAAATGTAACATTTTTTAATAAAAAAATACCGAAAATCTGCAAATCTTCCAAGGAGGGAGAGTTAATCCCACCAAATTCTATCAACAAAGGCCTAAAAAATTAATTGTAAAATATTAAATCTCTTGACTCAATCTTTCTTATAAATCTCCATTTACAAATAGTTTGCCAAATTAATTAAGATATCAATTCCGCTTAATTTTATAACAAATAAATTTAATAATTTAAAATTTTAAAATATGATAATATTTAATTTATAAAAATATAATGACAACATAGCTAATATGATTTTCCACGAGTATACCTCTTTTCTCAACAGACCATTCTGCTTACTCATTCTTATTCATTCATATAATTTCAATTTCAATACTTCAGGAACCTCCCATAAAAAGTCTAATATTAAGGAAGGCAGATCCATTTCTAGCTCATGTCAAGCTTGGAAGGGCAGCTATATTACAGAACTGGCACATATTGCCCAACAACACTTGGATGCTTTGATTGACCAAAATATAAAAAATGAAAAAAAACAGAGAAAACATCAATGCTACGAAGATCTCAGTAATTATTTTCATTACATACATATGGCAACAAAATATCGATGATTAACATTACTTACACGAATCAATAATACAATATTGGGCAGCTCCATCTAAATTTGACAAAAACGGACGGATGGTCAGAATTTGGCTAACCCGTGTTTAACTTCAAAACAATAACTATCTCCTTACGCCTACCCAAAATCAATTTGCCTTCATCCATTTTCCCTCTATCAACATTCATGCATGACATTCTAGGTCAAACAATGGCCAACAACCACAATACAAAACGCGAGCCCGTGCTTTCCTTGCACCCAAATAGCAAGTTGAACATCTACTGACCAAAATTTCCCGAGAAGAATGCAGATGTATCTCCAGATGCGTAACCCCACTGCGGACCAGACCAAACATGAATATGAGTAGTTCGAGAAAGAATTCTAATTAATAATCTATGCGTAATCTCCGCAATTCATATTTGAATGCCGGGATAGAGTTCAGAGTCCGATGAGCAAGGTTGCGTATGTCCTCTCGCGAGCAATCACGCGAAATTCGGACTAGCTCCCACAGGGCACCTCCACTGATCATGTCTTTTGCATTCACTTCTGCAATTTGTGTAACCGAATTTTTTATTGAATTTGGCAAGTTTCTATCATTGAACAACAAAAAGTTGTAATGAAAAGTCTTATACCATGCTGTGCCAAGTGGCAGAGTGCAAGCTCTATGTGACGCCTGATTGGTGCAGCTTCATCATTAGCATTTTGTACTATCCAAGGAAGTGCACCATCTTCTATTAAAAAGGATCTGCCGCTTTTTATCCCTGCAAGAGCAAAATTAAATTATGAAACTACAAACGAAAAATAATGTCTGCTCATTTCATTATTTTTTCTTTGGCACCAGGCTATCAGGGGATTGGGCAAATTGATGGCGATGACTTAACCCACTTGAATTTGGTGCACACTTTAGAAAAGAAAGTACAAGTGAATACCATTGATATAAAGAGCAAGAGCGTTATCCTAAGTCCAAGAAGTGTTTATAGGTTACTTGTACTTTGTATTAATCTTAATTGACTATTTTTCTCATCAACCATGATCTACCCCCACACTTCACTCTCTAACATGCATCACTCACTTTAGACGATCTAACTCCTATTTGACAAATAAATCCACAGTGAAAGTTAGCCCATTAAGAATTACTATATTTTGGTGGCAGCTGCAAGGTAACAACTTGGCCACTTTTCTTCCTTATTTAACAAATATCCAGCTTAAAATTTACAGCATCAGCAATCCAATACTGACAAAGTAAATGCAAACCTTGATTAGAAGCTCGGGATTCACATTTTGCAAAGTTGGCTATTCCTCGTGCAACTTGAGAAAGAACATCTGGATGTCCACATCTTACAATACCCAGTAACGCCTTAATACCTCCCTGAGATCTCAGCTTCATCAATAGCTTATCTGGACAGCAATAAGTAAGACAAAATTGTAAATGAAATTAAAATTCATAGCTAGCATATACCAACGTGAAGATTAATCTTAACATAGAGTGCCAAATCTACAAATGAAAGCACAACTTTTTTTCTGGTTACAAAAAGTTGAGTGGGGTTGGCTCCGGTTCCCCACCAAGACCAGGGCATACCCCCAGACCTAAAGCGCACTTACAGAGGTTCTTATAGATTGCCTATTAACATGGTCCTCACAAGCACAATTTTTGATATCATGTAATGTAACAGAAGCACCAGAATGAATAACACTGCTATCAAGCTAGACAACAACAACAACAACAAACCAAGCCTTTTCCCACTAGGTGGGATCGGCTACATGGATCAAACGACGCCATAAACTTCTATCCAAAACTATCAAGCTAGGACTCAGATTATTTTATAACACGATGACTTCACCCAGATCAATTTAGCAAAGCAACTAAGAAAAGTAATGGAAAGAAAAATGATACTAGTCTAGTCTCTAGAATAGAAAAATCACAAAATGATTTCAGCTCTTTCTATCACATTTTGTACTATTATTTAATTTGAATCTCTCTGAAGTCCGAAACAGGCAGATTACATTCTGCAGCAAGTACACAAGATAGGTTTTGACTGTTATGTCAAGCAGGGTTGCAGAAAGGATGTCACGGTCATCACTAAACATTTAATAGATTACAGGCAAATACGACTTACAAGTACATCACCAACTTGATGTGTAGCTAATAATGACATCAAAATTGGACTTCCTATACCAACTTGATGTGTCCTATAAGCATTCTTTCCAATGCCCTTATTTGATAGCTGCCAATAGACTTAGCAACAAGCATGACAAGGAAACGCAAAAATATACCATTTCCACACAGGTTAGCAATAGCCCCTGCTACCATTCGAAGAGTTTGTGGATCCTCAGCATCAGAGGCAGTCATTGATAACAGAGTGATTCCACCTTCAGCCATTATAAGTTCTTGATTGGCTTCTGTATTGCCACATAAGAAAGCAAACAAAATCAAAACTAAAATTAGCCACATGCAACATTATCAAAAAATCGTACCAAGACTAAACTATGAAACAAGATACTATTGTCTCAATTTGACAAAAACTAATCAACAATCACCATTCATGGCAAGATTGGCAATTGCCCCTGCTGCCACTCTACGAACAGTTTCATCCTCATATCTTCTAAGAAGCATCAGCAAGGAAGTAAGACCACCAGCTTCAACAATTTTTTTCTGATTTGCCTCTGCATATTACATTGAGACACATTACTAAACAAACTACTAAACAGAACATGAGATACTTCATTACATACTATAAAATATGATAGTCCTTAATTATTTCAAATGCTCAAGTATAATAGTCTTGACGGATTGGGGTTCAATGGGAACAGATCTGGATGAAGTGAGAACTTAAGGATGGCTTCACTTCAGCAATATTCATCCTTAACAAAGAGCAATCTGTCATGTAAGAATAACATAGTGATAAGAGATATATCATGAAAAATAGAAGTTTCTCAATGAACTGCTACCAGCTATGCAGACTAATGATGATCTAGGCTCTCACTGAGACTTAAGGTTAAGATCTTTGAAAAGAGAATACCAAAAGAGGTAAAATACAGGCTAAGATCTCTCTTCTCTAGATAGGTACAGCATTCTTTTTTCTAAACCACCTTGGAAGTCCAAGACCCCCTTAAAGGTGAACTCTTTCATTTGGACAGCAGCAGTTAATAGGATTAAAACAAATGATTTGTTGCAAGATCATAGACCAGATAAAGCTTGCCAAATATTTGTGTTTTTTTTTTCTGATTCTGAGTCTGAGTCTAGCAGCCACTTATTCTTACATTATCCTGCTGCTGCCATTTGTGAAGTAGATCTTTGCGATTCATGGTGAATGCTGGATTTGTCCTCACAGTTTGGAACATTTTCTCAATTGTCACTTCAGAAATTAATTTACAATTCTCCACCTACAGATCCGAAAAAATCATTCTCTATTGGAAGTTGCCTGGTCCCTCATGATTACTAGCCATCTCCCAATGAAGCTATTTTAACTTCAGCTTACCTTATTAACCGCCTGCCCTCCAAAGTTCTCAGGTTCATCACTCCGTTTAGTGCTTTATTATCTGTCTTTCCGTCATCTCACATTCATAATTCTCTTCCACTCTGGATTTTTGGGTGCATTGCCTTTGTCCAAAATAACCAACCTAACCCCACTAAGGTCGCACCCAAAGCCTCTAAATGCATCTTCCTAGGGTATTCTGCATCTTAGAAAGGATACTGGTGTTATCATCCTCCTTCCAAATGGTTCCTGATTTCTTGTGATGTTTCCTTTGCAGAACAACAATTCTTTTATCCCCAAGCTTCTCTCAGGGGGAGGATTCATAAGAAGATCATCTTTAGGATCCAATAGCTGTAGATGAACCTGTTATACCAAGACTTGAGAAGCCAGAATTTCCCTTGCATCTTGTGACTCTATCTGATTTTGGTCTTCCTAGCTCTTCTCAGATTACTCAAACTGAACCTGTCCCAAATCGAAGGGGAGTGTCACATGACCGTAGACCACTGTTGAGACATGTTTACTGTCGTAGGTTACAAACTCTTGAGCAGAACATGAACCAGTGATAGATCCTCCTGTGTAAAAGGAACCAAGTTTGGTTGAAGAAGAGAATCATGAAGGAGAAGAAGATGACTTGGATCTCCCAGTTGCAATTAGAAAAGGGGTAAGAGCTTGTACCAAACACCCAATTTCTAACTATCTCACATATTCTCAGTTGTCAGGAAGTTACAGGGTCTTCATTCGCAAAGCGGATGAGATTCAAGTGCCCAACACTGTTTCTGAAGCATTACAAGATCCACTATGGAAAATGGCCGTAAAGGAGGAAATGAAAGCACTGAAAGAAAATGGGACATGGGAGATGGTAGAATTGCTTGAAGGAAGGAAATCGGTAGGGAGCAAATGGGTGTTTACCGTGAAGTACAAAATAGATGGTACTGTAGAAAGATACAAGGCTAGATTGGTGACTCAAGGCTACACTCAAACCTATGGAGTTGACTATGAAGAAACCTTTACTCTAGTGGCGAAGCTTAATACAATGAGTATTGCTATCACTAGGTGAAAACTTGGATTGGGAATTACACCAAATAGACATCAAGAATGCATTCTTAAATGGCACCCTGGATGAGGAAGTGTACATGAGAGCTCCTCCAGGGTTTGTAAACTGAAGAAATCCCTCTATGGCCTAAAACAATCACCTAGAGCATGGTTCACCACATTTAGTTTAGTTACGAAGAAACTTTGGTATAAGCAAGGACAGGCAGATTACACTATATTCGTCAAAAGGGGTGATAATGGGAAGGAAGCAGTCTTGATTGTCTAAGTAGACGGTATGGTAATTACAAGTGATGACACTGCAGAGATTGTGACTCATGTAGAAAGAATTACAGTCAAAATTCAAAGTGAAAGACCTCTGAACTCTAAAATATTTCTTGGGAATGGAGTTTGCAAGGAGTAGACAGGGAATTTTCATCTCAGAGAGAAAATGTCCTAGACCAGTTTAAGTAAACTGGTAAATTGGTGTGTAGACCTGCTAAGATACCTTTAGAGAGAAATTTAAAACAAAAGATTCCAGATGATGATCCTCCAGTGGACCGGGAGACAGGAGACCTATCAACAGCTAGCTGGAAAATTGATCTTCCTATCCTTAACTAGGTCAAACATCGCCTTTAGTGCGAGCTTAATCAATCAATTCATGCATGCTCCTGAAAAGAGGCATATGGATGCAGATTACTGTTCAAAAAGACTAGTAAAATAGACATAAAGGGGTACTCAGATGCAAACTATGTTGGTGAAGTAGATGACAGTAAGTCTACAATGGGGTATTGCACTAAAGTTTGGGGAAATCTAGTTACTTGGAGAAGTAAGAAACAAATTGTAGTTACAAGGAGTAGAGCAAAAGCCAAATTTCGTTCATTAGCTCAACAAGCTTGTGAGCTTATTTGGATTCAGAGACTTATGATAGATTTGAACATGTCTATCACCAGTCCCATAAAGCTTCACAGTGACTATAAATCGGCTATAAGTGTAGTGCACAGTCCAGTTCAGCATGATAGGATGAAGCACATGAGAATGAACAGACATTTGATCAAGTCTAAACTTCTCAGGAAGCCGATGTTTTTACAAAAGCTCTATCCAAACCAAGCTTTGAGTCTTGTGTGGGCAAGCTGGGAATAATTAACATCTGTTCACCAACTTAGGGGGAGTGTTGGAGGATTGGATCTTAGATTAGTGGGATTTAAATCAATCTCATTTATTAGGATCTTAAATTAGTGGGATTCAAATCAACCTCATTTATTGGGATTGATTGGCTGTATATTAGCTATATAATATCTTAGACTAGTAGTTTCCTTTTTTTTTTTTTCTTAGTTATAGGGATTTGATTGATTCTTTTTGTCTTATATATTGTAATCAGTCCTAGTCAAAGAAATAAGAATAGAATTTGTTTCTTCCAAAATTTGTTCGATCCTCTTTGGCCTTTGCCTCTTTATTCTGCTCAAATAACGGCTATTTTAGAGGGGTTCCTTTGTTGGATAGTCAAGAGACTGACAAGTTTAGTTAACTTGATGTTCTTTTTTTGTCTGCTCCAGTGTTTTGTTGAACTTTTTGAAGTTCTATTATGAGGATTTTTTATCTTCTACACCAAACTGCATTTTTTTCCCCAATAAATTTCGTCTTCCATCAAAATTTCTGTAGAAAATACATGACACTCTCAAACTGTCTAACAAGACAAATAAGATCCAAAATAAGATTGACAGATTAAACTCTTATGAACACCAGAAAAGAAACATGTCATGGACGAATTTATGTTAAAAACTAAAACTTTTGAAATATGTCTCTAACACCCTCTTGCACGATCTACCTTTGGGCTTGAACAGGCATGGACAAAGCACAACGACTAGGCAAAGACCTAGAAATAGTTTTGACTCATATCTCTAATAGAACATAGTGACATCACATAAAATATTGCAAAAGCAGCCTAAGGATGACATTAAAGGCCACCATAAATCAATGTTTAAAGGATTTATAAATTGAGCATTGCAAATTGTAGAAAGAGACAGGAAAAGATGTGCAAAAGTATAGGCTGGACATATTTAAGCTCTGATTATTTTGAACAAAACAATGTTACAATTGGATGACCACTAAATAAATTCTGCAACGATTTAACCAATTCCAAGAGTTAGTAAAACATGGAGCAAAGATAAAAGCAACCAAACCAAGAATTGGATAGTCAAACAATTATTGTCTGAAATCAACTGATTATAAAACTTATTCATATCACAAGAATGTGATCCTCTACAAGATTTTGCAATAAAGAAACAGAACTTGAAAACAAAAGATAACATTCAGAACCTTCAGAAGAAATTAGCACCTACCTTCAGCTGCTAGGTTGGCCACCACTTTCACTGCGTGAATTCGTACATTGGCATCATCTGACTCCAGCAGTGACAAAATCTTTTGCATTCCAACTGTTGGATTAATTTGAGTCAAATTCACCAGGATGATGTAATTTTTCAATAATTAGCCAAGACTAAATACTGTACCTTGTTCAAAAAGTGTAGCAACAGATGCCTTCTGACCATTCGCAGCTTCTTTGAGCTGGGATTGTCGAACTTGAGACATGGAAGAATCCATGACAGAATATGAACCATTACTTTCCAAACACCTTCTCATCTATGGACAAAATAGTTGAATCATATCGCGTCAAACTGATGCTAAAAAATAAGGTAGCTGTTGCAAGAGGTTATGGAAAGACAGTAATTGACTTTACTACCAGTGACTTAAAATATTTCGATATACCAGAAAGTGTTTCAAATTTGAGGGAACTTCTTTTTGAATGAATTTCTAATGTAAAAGTGCATCAAGAAATCGATAGAAACTAGCTCTCAGTGCTAATATATACACATCCAAGTTATTATAAATCCAAAACTAATTATGGCTTTAAATTAGGTAGACACTTAGAATTAGCCAATGTCTTCAAATATATGTGGACTTATAGGTTATTAATTTATAAGACACTAAACGATTAAACACCCCCAGCAAAGTAAAAATATAAACTCCAATGTATTAAATGTTAATCAATATGCTGCACACTTACAAATAAAACAAATACCTGGTCAGCTTCAAAATTCAATTGTAATAATTGGCTCCGTAATATTATCATCTCTTCTTCAAGTTTCCTTTTCTGATGAGCCTCATCCTCTATGGTTTTGCGCAGCTTTAGAATCTCTGCATCCCCTACTGCCTAGTACATGAAAAAGTTCCCAGTATACCCACATGTGCATGGTCGGAAAATAAACAAACCAAAAATGTTTGTCATTTATCTGAAATTCACCTCTGGATTCATATAATTTCCCAGTTGACTTTTGAGATATTCTACCTCTTCTTCAGCAACCTTTCTCCTACTAGTCTCATTTTCAAGCAGCTTTTTGACCTCAGCAACTTCATATCCAGAACCTGGTCCAGGCCCCTGTGCCCCAAAAAATTGAATAAACAAAGCTAGAATTTAAAAAAACTAGCAGGCACTACTAGTTATGCCAAAAAGCAAAGAAGCTGTAAAGGTAGTACTACTAGTTATGCCATTTCAATAAGCCAATAGTCAAAAGAAAACAAACTCCCAAGTTCTGTAAGATCAAAACAAAACAAGATGTAGAAAAAGTTGTAAATGAAATCAGAATGGCTTAATGGAAAGTATATGGAAACACAGCAGCAATTATCTTTTCCACCATGAGGATGCAACATGACCAATGATTGTAATCACAGATGACAGTGGAACGTAGCTGATATATTGTCAGGCATTCTACTCAACTCAAACCAATATTAGCTGATTCAGAGAAGAGTTCATTTCTCAAAAATCAAACCACAAGATAAACAAAGTTCAAAATAGAACAAAGAGTGCTTATAGTAGTAGGCACAGCTCATGATTAGCTGTAGCATACTGGTGGAAATAACCAAATGCAAATTAAAAACTTGACCTAGTTACTTTATATATTCAAAAGCAAAATTTTCATAAGACCATTAACAGAACTAATACAAGTTTAGAAGAGGCTGATAAATCCTTGGAAACACCAATAAGTATATCAGTATCTCAAATATCCACCGACCACTGCTAGTCAGAAAATCAACACTAGAATCCACTTCATCAATTTCCAGATTAAAGGAAATAGTTTATAAAAGGAATACCTCTACATGGCCATCAACAAAGCCATTGCAGTTAAGTCTTTCTTGACTTAACACCAACTTCTGCTCCAGCTCTTTAACAGATTCCATATATTCCATCTGGCAATTCAACCTCTCTTTCTACAGTGAATGGTACAATTTAAAATCAGGCATCATGTAAAGAAGAAAGAGTGCTTTCTTAGGGTGTGGGGTACAATATAAAAACTGAAATGCCTAAGATGCCTTGGATTCTCAGAAAACATGACCTAAGGGAGTGCATCATTTCTAAACTCTACTCTTTCCAAAATACGATGTAAAAATAGCCTAGAAAGGCATACAAAGGGTTTAACGTTGATAGAAACACAAAAGAAATTCAACATTGTACATAAAAGTTGGAAGATGCCAACAATGAACAAAGGGATACTAAAAGTTTCTGAGATAAAAGACAATGTACAGAAAAGCTTAGCTTAACTTAGAAGAAAATAAGTCAAAAAATCATCGAGAAGCACCAAAAGGGCATAACCCCACCACAACTCACCACCAGTTGAAAAGAAGGGTATAGAATTATATCCCAAACAGAGTCCAAAAAGTCAAGGAAAGAAACAGAAGCCTAAAATCTTTAATATTTCCATGTCGATCGGTCTTTATCCTCAAAACATACAAGCTAAGACAATCCAGTTAAATCTTTAACGCAACATAACTCATCCTCTCTCAACAAGACAAGATTCCCACCAGTCTAAGGCAAAGCTTATTAAATTCCAAATACAATAAATGATTGCCCACAAAACAACGTCGTAGGATATGATTAACTACATTTCTTACTTCAAGAAAGACCAGTGGACCATAATGATATTCTGTTTCCTTACATGTTCAACGTCACATTCCTTTCCTAAAAAGAGTCCAATAAAAAAAAGGCCTTCAAAGGAATATGATAGACACTCAATCAAGAGGGAAAGGAATTTTTATTAATAAGATAAAGGAGCTGCAATGGAACAGAGAATTGCTCAGAAGAACAATTCTGTCCCGCCCATCCTAGTGGCCATTCGAGGTGCCACACTCCTCCCTACCAATCAGTAATACTGTCCTACCTCACATCCTACCACTCACTCCAATATATACCCTCCCTCCAACACTAACTGAATTACCCTCTGCAGTCTCAGTACATTCCACGTGTCCCCCTTCCCTCATCCAAGCTGATTCAGTGGTCCCACTCCTCTTATCTCTCCTCCGCTCTTCTTCCCACTTCTCCTTTGGTACACCTTCATGGTGGTGGTGGGAGGTCTAACAGAATACCTGCCTGCCAAACAATTATGCATTAAATAAAGAAAGCTCATTTTACATCCTTTCCACCCTGAACCTCTTCAATGTCATGCAGGAATACGAATAAGCAGTTTACATTAAATTAACCATCCAATAATGGTTGGAAAGCATACATAGCATTCTTTCTCTTCAGCTCCTCTATATGATCACCAATAAAAGAATTAATCCCCCACTGAAAACCTCTTAGTCGAAGTTTTACTCCCACACTACTCATCTTCCAATCTTAGAACCTATCACCCATTTGCCACATAGATATATATAATTTTTAAAACAAGCCAGAGGCTTGTAAGTAAATTCCAAAACTTTAAACCATAAAATTATAATAAGACCATCGGAATCATACAGTTCATTCTGAAACCACCATCCTTCATACCCACCACTCTGCCCAGATATTTATTTCCATAGTGGTAACATAACCAACTCAGGAATATGTCTTATAAAAGATCTTCACATTTTTAGCACCCAAACCCCTATGCTAAACCACCAAACTAGCATCCTTACAGTCAAAAATATAAGAGAAAAAATAATGTCCGAGTTTGTGGAAGTAAATACAAAACTACAGCAGTGACATTCAAGGTGTCCCAAGGAAGTTGAGTTTTGAAGGGAAAGAAGTACAGGGAAATGCATGTCAACTCAGGCTTAAAAATGAGACTGGAAACTAAGGAAAGGGGTCCCTTAATTGGGTATGGACAACATTTTAAGGACATCAATATTTTCTGGGCAGAAGCTCTATGAACCCAATTAAGGTGAATCCTAAATCCATTTTCCATCTATGCAATGTCCACAAGTCAAAGTTATAAGTTCTAACTTCAGAGCACAAGCTCAAGCATAAGAAACAACCAAGGCCTTCCCAACATCAAAATAAAGTATGTACATATTTTGGTTGTTTGCAATAGTGAAACATTAAAACGAAAACAATACAGATAAAAAAAATGTACACTGAAATCCAATCCCTCTTGCTCCTTTCTAAGCAGAGGGTCAAACAGCATACTAAAAACAAATTTTGGAGCCAAAACAATTGAAATCATATCTGAGAGAAAATAATTCAAAGAATTCGTAAAATCATTCATCTATAAAGGATATGTATAATGGGGTAACAAGTGTAAGGATTCGAGAAGGGGTAACAGAAGATTTTCCCATAAAGATTGGTTTGCATCAAGAGTCATCCTTAAGTTCATCCTTGTTCACCTTAGTGTTGGATATACTTACTGGACACCTCTAAGATGTTGTCCCGAAATCCATGCTTTTTGCGGATGATATAATCCAAATAGAGAAGTCAAGAGAGGATATTAACTAGAAACTAGAGATGTGAAGAGAAGCCTTGAAATCAAAGGATTTTGTTTAAGCAGGAGTAAGATAGAATTTATAGAGCACAAATTCAGTAAAAGGCAAGCAAACAATGATTTGGAAGTAAAAATTGGGAAGCACATTATACCACAAGCGTCAAGGTTTCAATATCTTGGATCGATTTTACAAAATAATGAAAAGATTGATGGGAATGTCACACATAAGATTCAAGTGGGGTGGACAAAATGAAGGAATACCTCAAGGATCATTTGTGATCGTAAAATACCTAAAAAGTTAAAAGATAAGTTTTATTGAACTGTTATAAGACCAATTATGCTCTATGGTAGTAAGTATTGGGCTTTAAAAAGTCAACAAGAGCAAAAAGTGGAGGTGGTTGAGATGAGAATGTTAAGATAAATAAGTGGACATACTAAAAAAGATAAGATTCAGAATGATTGTATTCGAGAGAAGTTGGTATGTTATCTATTGAGGAGAAAATGACACAAACTTGTTTAAGGTGATTTAGACATGTACAAAAGAGACCGTTAATGGCTTCATGAGAAAAGTAGATCAAATAGTTTTTAGTCCAATGAAGAGGTAGAGAAAGACCAAAGAGGATACTTAGATAAGTTGTTAAAAGGAACCTTTTGTTAAACGGTATTTCCAAAAACTTGGTTTTGGATAAAGCATAATGACGTCGTTTGATCAATGTAGCCGATTCCATCTAGTGGTATAAGACTTTATTATTGTTGTTGTTGTTATAAAATCATTAATCTTTTTCAATCTAATTTCCTGAACTGTATCATTCAACCATTCGTGTTGCTCATAAACACAATTAAGGACCCTTGAGGAATAGACATACGGAGAAACTTAATGAATGTTATCTTCATAAAACATAATCCATTAAATTCAATTCTATAAAGTGTGATTCATAAATTTTATAACTTGTTTCGGAACTAGAAGAGTTATAGCATAAGAAAAAAATTCTGGGTCAAGATAGTGCTATTTGCATAGAGACACGCAACAAACCTCCAAAGCATCCGCAAAGTTCCTTTCAACCTCAGCAATGCGACTTTGTGCCTCCAAATTTATTCTTTCTAATTCGTCCTCAAAAGCTTTCTGCTGTCTTTCATTTTCTGCAATAAGCTTATCCAATTGTACCTCAAGCCTCCGAGACAAACTCTTATAATCAAACTCCTCCTTTATTTTCAACATATTCTCCACTTTCATAGCCTTTGAGAGATAGATGACACATAAAGCAGTCAGTCATGCAGCCAACAAGATCAATTATCAGCAAAATTTTTCAAGTGAAGTAATAATAATATTAATAATAGTAAAACAAGTAATAATAATAACAACAACAACAATAATAAATAATATAACATAGAAAGCGTCAATAACAAATAAAAAGTCCATCAAAAACCATAAAATAAAAATAAGATACATTAAGTTGTTAGGGAAAATAACAAGTTATGCTGATCAAGATAGTGGCAAGAATTAGTTTAAAAGCCATTTTGTGGCAGAGTCACCACTGAAGAGGAGGGAAAATTTTAATCCTGTCAAGGTAATGCCTTTAATAATCACTCTCTCTCCCAATAACAATGAGATTGGGGAAGACACTTTTCAAACTTTCAAATTATTTTCCAAAATGCCAAGAGCTATGAATCACTTTTAACCTCGAAAAAGATGAAATAAAACAAGAATTTAAAGCATATATATTTAAAAAAAAATAGCACATTTTGTATGAGAGAAATTACATAAAGAGTCTATATACTCATTAATATGAAAACTGACCCTTTGGCCAAACAGTATGGTACTTGCAGTCTCTCCTCGATGACGTGGAGATGGCCCAATGGTCACAATCAATGAAGTCCTGGCTGTGCCTGCAACATGATTAAGAAATGCAAAGCATGGAATATCAAATCATAATTGAAACCACAGCAGGCTTCAATGAATCAACAGCTGAAACAGTGTCAAAGCAAAACCAGTTTCCTAAATTATCAATCACATCGCACTCAAACAATTTGATCATATAAAGTTGAAGAACTGAGACTAAAAATACTATAACATCTCACATAGTAGTGTAGGGCATCTTACCTCCAAAGGAATCTCTGAGCAACCTAGTAAGCTTTGAATCACGAAATGGAACATGAGCATTGTTCTCTGCTAGAGCATTGATACATTTTCCCAATGCACTAAGCGAAAGATTAATAGATTTAGCTTCCTCCAGCATATGGCCTTCACTTCCTGGTGGAGAAGAGAAGAGAGTTTCAACAAATATTAACATAAAGGTACAAACTACCAGATCATCATAATTAAGATAAGGGTAAAAATCATGTGAACGTATGTTAATACAGGCACCAAGCAGTCTCTATCTGCACAAGAAACAAGAGGTATACTTATTTCTGAATACACACTGTCCAACAAAGGACATCATATTCAATCACCTGTTCACATTCACATTCTTCATACAAAATATCAGCTATAGTAGGACCAAAAGTGCAAGCAACAATCAAATTCATCAAACAATGATCTTAATTGCATTAAGTCATTAACACGCCTAAAATATTCAGGTCAACTTTCTCAATATTCTCAAGACTCCTAGGAGCTTTTAGAATATAAAAAAAACATAAGACATGCAGGGTTATTAATATATCCACTTTTGCCTGCATCAGAAGACAACAGTGATGATAAACCAGTGAGACAACTTAAAATTTATTGAAGTGCAAATTACTTATAAACAATAACAAAGACAGCGCTTTAATTAGAAGAAAAGCATATGCAATTAAAGTAGACCTCAAAATTTCTTTCTTGATCTGGAGCATGAAATCATGATAGATATCGAATCCTTTGTTGGATAAACCTAGTCCCCCATATTCCAAAAGTTAGAGAAATCAAACCCTAATTTCAAAGTTCATTCTCAATATTTTCCTTTCGGAAATTACATAAATGATAATAATTGTTTTGCTATTACCACATCTTGAAGTTATCTGAAATCACAAATAAAATTTTGTGAGATCTGATCATCTGATGCATAAGGGTATAATCAGGACAACTTGGCATGGGTCTAGCTAAGAATATTCAAACTTGATCTCAACCCAAGTCAAGCTTGCGAAACATGCCATAAGTCCATAACAGTCCTGAACAAAGATTGGCTTGAAACATATTCAAGTCTAACAATCTCAAATCCATGCCCATTTGAATTCATGTACTTGAGCTGAATCATGTTAATTAACATCATCCTTGAAAGTGGCAATAGCTTGTAGTTAACACTTCACAAAAGAAATTTTCTTTTTATTGGAAGATCTCAATTAATAATAGAGTTACTAGAAAACTAATGTGCCAACCCAAGTTACTGCTTAGGATATTTAGCTTAAACAGGCACTATTAACTCTTTCCACTTCCAGCATCTTTAATTTAATAACCAAGGTCCAAGTTAGGAAAGATTTAACATGAGATTCTAAGCAAGGTTGATGCAATTTAAAAAGCAAGACATTCTATTTTACCGCCAAAGGTCCAACACAACAGAATAAGTCCACACTAAGTGTTAGTAACCAAGGGAGAAAAAGTCCCACATTGACTAGAAATGAATAGTGTGGGTTGGTTATAAAGGCTTAGCACCATCACCTCATAAGCTAGCTTTTGGGAATGAGTTCTACTAAGCCCGAGTAACCTACCAAAGTGATAAATTGATTAAAGAAAGGAAAGAAGATCCGCAGATAAGATCACTTCTTGTTCACTGACACCAGCATACAACATGTGTACAAACAATAGAAATGTTTCATAGAAAGCCACTTTCAGATAGGTCTATGATTTCATAACATACTTGAACACACGTGCACACACACATGCAAACCTTAAGTTCAGTACACACCTGACTTGTGGACACGCTCTGAACCTGCCAAATCTACCACAACCAGCTTGCTCTTCCGAACAAGAGGTTTTGAAGGTTTAGTCAAGTGTGAGGCATCCCCATTTTCAGTGGAAACAATATCTTCACTTTCCACAACTGACCTCTTAACATTTACCTGTGTGACCAAGGATGTAAAGATCAAGATTGCATATCATTTATATGAAATGATAAAAGCAATCAGTGGTAACTTAATTAGTTGATTCATGAAATAAATATTTAAAAGAAAATAAACAGAATACAGCTTATTAACTCACCATCAGAATAGCATGACTACGAGAAGATTCAGTATTCAACTTTGTGTTAGCAGCAACTCTATGAGTTTCCCCTACTCTCAGCAACTCCAAGAAACTCTGTTGGTCCCTGATTTCCACAACAGTTGCCCCTGGCAAGGAGACATCACCAGTTCTTGGATCTTCCACTATAGGAATATTATCAATTGTTGGATTAAGCAAATCCTGGAGAGTCTCCATGTAAAGCTACAAATTTTCAGAGGATAAAATAATTAGAACATTTTCTATTAGACTAAAATAGCCTAGAAAGATGATATCAACAAAAAGCATCAGTATTGTCACCACATGTCTGAAGGACGGCACACAAAGGATGGCGGGAAAGAAATTTTACATTTGAAAAATTGTTCTTCTTTGCATTCTATGTTGTGGTATCCTCATTTTGTGACAAGCATGATCAAACTAAATCAGGCACAATACAACATGACACTAACTATTATACAGATGCAGTAAGTAAAGGTATAACTAAACAACAAGTATGGATGACAAAATAGGCAATGGTATATGTAGAAGTATGGAACCTGCAGATATGAGACAGAGACAAAATCGGTTTCTGGAGACAAATCTGCCAAAATATCCTCCATGGAACGAACCATGATACCACGATCGGAGGTGTCTTCTTCCCCCAATCTTCCAAGAGTAAAAGTTTTCCCTGTTCCAGTTTGTCCATAGGCCATCACAGTACCATTGTAACCATCAAGAACACTCTACAAACCAGAAATAAACCACATCATTGTATGTAAGCCAAGAGATGATTGAAGAACTCATTAAAATCAATAGAACATAACAACACAAAGGTCACCCTTTGATGGAGATGTGTATCAATATCAGTAATGATGTTTAGTAAATCACAAATGGCAGTATAGCAAAAATAGCTCAACAAAAAACATTCTTAAACAATTCAGGAATTGTACCAACATAACAGACCTCTACTACTGGCTTAGCAACAACTTCATAGACACGCTTCTGTGATGCATATTCAGTAAACACTTCATCAAATTCATAAGTGTCTGAATCCCAATTGTTTTTCCGAAGTTTCAACCTTTTAAGCTGAAAGAAAGAAACGCAAACAAAAATTTAATCTAAAACAGGGGTTATGGGGAAAACAATTAAAAAAATCAGTAAGTCAAAGTAAAATGCAGAATCTACAGACAATTCAGCAAATAGAATGCACCTCTGGTTGCAATTCAACACAATCGGCAAAATCTGCATCCGCCACCATTTCCTCAGCATTTCGAGGTCGTAATCTAACAGCAACTCGAACTCTTCCAGGTACTGTACACAAACATCATAAAAAAGCAAGTTTAGCAAACATACCATGCAGGACAATAAAAAAGAGAAGCAATTTAAGCATATGTATTCTTTTCAAGCATTTACTATCATAATTGTTGGAATTCAGCATGTGTTGTATTAGTATTGAGCATGTGTATTAGCTATCAATTAGCTACCTTGCAATTAGGCCTTAATTTTAGCCTTAGATTTAGCCTTGTATATTGTACAAACCTACTATGAATCACAATAGAGAGAGGCTAGACTCTCATATCATTTTTCTCTCCTAAATGGGTTTTATCTCCTTCCCTCTCTAGTTTAACATTGGTATCAAAGCCCCAGTTTGTAGAGGTTATCCCACATCGATTGTGGAATGGCTGGAGCCCGGGTTGCAACATCTCCTTATCAAGGGCTTGAAGTGTGTCAGGTCTTGCAGCAGGCTTTATGAGTGATAGGGAATTAGGTTGATGAAGTGTAATCCAACGTAGGCTTGACATATGAAGGGAGAGATTGTTGGGTTGCCCTACATTGGTTATGGAAGAAGTTAAGTGTGATATATATGTGTGAACGAAAGCCTCATCTCACGAGCTAGCTTTTGAGATGAGAAGACTCAAAATGCACCCAACATAATTGTTGAATTGTCCCACATCGGATGTGAAAGGTGTTGGATGTTGATATATAATTGTGAGGGAAAACCTAACCTCATTTGAGATGAGAAGGCTCAAAATGCACCCATCATTAGTATCAAAGCCTGGCTCAAGAATACCTTAGCTTTCTCTCTCTCTCTCTTCCCATTGAAAACATCACTTTCTCTCTTTAAACCTGGCTGTTATATCTGGTTGACTCTCTTCCCCCTGTCTTTTTGGAAAACCAACCCCGCCACCCTATCCGAGACTGCTTCATGGCCTACCACCAAAGTCTTGCAGCTAGCCGCCGCATCACAAGCTGAAGAACAAAGATCCGCCCAATTTTGGTTTTTGCCTCAATCTCTCTCTCTAGTGCTTCAATTAAGACATCACCACCGTCGTTACGTTCCTTTCCTCGAGACAAACCAAACCCTGGAGTTTAACCACCGTCTACCGCCACACACACATTGCCACCTCACTCAGTTCTATTCAGCCTCAAATCTGTATATTAAGAGCTGTCTTCCATCCAAAAACATGGAGAATGTAGAGTCTTCAGTCACTTCCGAATCTAAATCTGCAGGATTCTCTTCAACTTTTTCCTCATCACCTATGATTACTTTTGGAAATCTTGTTGAAAGTGCCAACTACATGTCTTGAGCTGCTTCTATTGAGCTATGGTTTACCGATCATTTGAGTAAGAAAGCCGATAACATTCCTAATGCTAAGAGAGTAACATGGAAGCAATCCATTGATCCAAAACTATGTCATTTATAAGGCATACAAGACTTGTGTTTAGGTATGGGAAAAGGCCAAATTTCTTTATATTAATGGTATTCAATGCCAGTACACTCTTGTTTCCACCATTGTTCACTTAGAAACAACAGGATATGGACATGTTTGAGTTTCTTGGCCAACCAAAGTCTTTAAAGGAAGAGTTTAACTCTCTATTACCAGTTGGCAATACTACAGAAGAACATCTAACACAATGAGACAAGTTCTTTAAGATGCTAGGATTGACTGCTATTTGACCTAAGCTTGCTCCAATCTAAGATCAAATCTTATCTAGTCCCATTGTTCTAGCTTGAAAATGCCTTTGCAAGACTCCTTTGGGTTTCTTCCTCAGCTTTAGTCACCAATGGTTCTCAAGTTGATTCCTCTGTCTTAGCTTCACAAACCAATTTAAGCAGAGGAGAGCAAAGAAATAACCAAGGTGGTAACTCACAACAATGTGACCACCCCAAATCCACTCATAAGTAGGGCCATCCTTGAGAACAATGTCACAAACTACCAATGTGGCTCAAACTACTATTGCCAATCCCCAAATAGAACCTTCCAAGAGTCATTCTTCTCCATCCATTGTTTTGATTGGAGCTGATTATAAGGACTATCTTCAATATCAGGCTTCCAAGCATGCAGCAACATGATCTACTATTTCTGTGGTGCACACTGGTAATTTTATTGCCTGTGTTATTAAGTCTACCACTCCTAGACCATGGGTTCTCAATTCGAATGTAATTGATTATCTCTTTGGTAACCAATGTCTTTTCTCTTCTCTCTCTCTCCACTTCTTCATGTCTTCCTATTGTTACTCTTACAAATCGTTCCAAAACATCTAGTACAAGCATTGGTCAAGCCCAACCTCTTCCTTCATAACCTTTAGATTCTGTTTTATATGTCCCTAGAAGCCCTTTTAATCTTTTATTTGTTAGTAAATTGACATAAACTCTTAGTTGTTCCATAACCTTTTCTGTGATTTTGTTGTTCTGCAAGACTAAGGTACAGGACAAATGAATGGTGATAGGTGCGAGTTACAAGGACTTTATTATCTTGACAAGCTGTCTTCACCAATAGCCTGGATCTCAACTAAGTCTTCAACCTTTCTTCACAACCATTGGGAACATCCAAGTTTATCAAATTACAAAAGATGATCCCGAGTCTTTCTGGTCTTTCCACTTTAAATTGTAAGTCATGTCAGCTTAGAATACAATCTCGTACTATGTTTTAAACTTTTCCACTGACCCCCCATATTTTGAAAACCTCAAGCCTCAATATTGCAATGAAACAACAAATGGTAGATTTTTATGAATGAAAGTTTGCACTCCTTCAACTACAACTTAGTTTCACTCAGGTTTTGACTAGGTAATTATGGTTGTCCTTTCCGAATCATCTTTCACATTACTTTTTTCTCATATAACTCAAGTTTGTTGTGTTAAAAATCCTAATCACATTGCTTGCAAGGATCTATATGATGATTTGGGGGCAGTCATGTGTATCAATATCATCATGTATCTTCTATCTTTTTTAACATACAGTTGGTCCAATATGGCACATTTGCTTTTCAAGTCATCAAAAGAACACATTTTCAAAAGAGATACATACAAGCCTATGACAGACACATGCAACACCCAATTTATGCAATACAATAACCTTTCTTCTGTAACCAATCTCTTAATTTACACCTCCAATATATATGTGAAGTATGTTACATAAAGTATTAATCGTAAGTAATTGAAGTCTTCCACTCCTACATATGGTCCTTCATTATTCATTTACATCTAGATATCTTCCACCAGCGTGTTTGTGACCAACTGACCATACTTTTATCACCTCACAAACCACGTCATACCATAGTCTCCCATTACTCTCCTTCAAAAGTTTATCTCTTTAGGCAAAAGTATTTTGTCCCTCTAATACCTAAGAAAGGGAAAAATAAGAGTAATAGGCAAGACTCCGGTCTTATTCTCAACTAATTACCCCTATAAATTACAATACTCCATGGAACAGGATCTCTCGTCCAGCAAAACATGAGTCGAATCCGTTGATCGTTAGCATAAGATTGCGGAGCTACAATTGCATGCAGATTGCTTATTCACCAGACCAAACCAGGTCAAACTGAAGTGGGCATTCAGTAATAAACACAGCAATTCCACATCGCAATTCCAACAAACTGAAATTTGTCCTATTATCAACACCCAGCATTTGGATTTAGGAAACCGGAGAAATGACACTGACCTCCGTCTCCATTTCTAGCAGCCAAAGAGGCTGGGCTGCTCCGGCGAAGCACGGATCCTGGGGACTGAGACGGCGAAACCCTGGACTTAAACGACACCGTTTTTGCCGCAACGGCGCGATCGAACTTCGCACTCCCCCTTGAAGCGCCATTTCTGTAAGCATTCAAAGCCATTGCAGGAAAAACTCACTTTGCAGTTCGAAATTCAAAGGGTGTCGACCATTGATTCAAGGAAGGAGAAGCATTCGTCGTCGGGAATTGAGGAGGCTTCGAAGTTGTCGTTCTTTCAAATTCAAAGGCGAGAGACAGAAAGCGTGGCCGCGAGAGACGAGGGGAACCGGGTGGGTCCAGGTGGTGTGGGTGAGAGAGAAAAGAAGGAAAGCAAGCGAAAGAGACAGAAAAGCTCGCAGAGTAGCGGTGGGACCCACTCGAACCAATCAGTGTTCTGCTCCAGTTTGCAAGCCGTGACCTTGAACTGTGCGAGAGAGGAAGAGTGTTGCCGTGACTGTTTACTTAAGATCTGTGCAACGTGTGAGGGAAAAATGCAACCACCCTGGAAGACTGGTAAGTCTCAACTCCCTAGAACAAGTCCCAAGTGACAATTGCCTACATTGCTGGTCTTGGTCTTCATGTGCCGTAAATTTGCAACAAACTGATTATTAGTTCGCTTCTATTTTCATGGTGCTCATATTAATTTTAAAATATTAAATTTAAATATAATTATAATATTAATTTAAGATATATGTCTATATAAATTATTTATGTAATTATCTTAATAAAAAATAGAGGTGTTTCCATATTAAATTAATTTAGGTTTGGGATATTTAAGTAACTCAACCAACCTTTGGTTGAGTTTATTTAGTTTGAATTTGAGTAAACTTTCTTTTCAAACCCAAAGTGACTCAATCAAACTATTGATGAGTTGGATTGGATTGCTCATTGGTGGGTTACACAATTAATTTTTTACAAAATTAAATGTTTTAATTTAAATCACATATAATTATTTTTATTTAAATTATAAATTTTATAAATATAAAATTTAAATTATAACCTATAAGTCAAATAATAAATAAAGAAATCCAAATCATAAAACTTATTTATATTGAATTGAGAAACATACCAAACTGAATCCCATAAATATTTAAAAATAAATAAATGACCTTAAATGCATTTAACTTCAAATAATACAATAGCAATGAATATTTAATTTTCGGCATTAACAATTTTTTTTTTTAAGTTTCTAGTAAAAAATTTAACTTGATTTACAATATTATTGTTTGAACTTTTTAAGCAAATATATAATAAATGAGGATAAAGAAAATAGTCAACAAACTAAGGAGATAAGTTTTCATTTTATTGGGTTGGGTTGGGGTGAAGAGTTGAAATTTCAAAACCTGTGACCAAACCAATATAATCGGGTTAGAGACATTTTTATCTAGTCAAACCTGACAACTTGACCCAACCCATAAAAATATGTTTGTTTAGGTTGAGTTAGTTAGATTCGTAGGTCAACATGACTCAATGTACACTTCTAATAGATAAGATTATTTAGAAAGTTCATTCATTATTCTTATTTGAACATATTACCCCATGTATTTATATTATAAGTTTTAGCCACATTATCATAGAATTAGGCATTTTCTTTAATTTGAGTTTTGCATAAATTGTACTTTTGTTCCACAATTAAGGGAATGAGAATGCTCATAATGGTCATGTATTGTTAATTTTTATAGATATTACAATTTAATTTATAAAATTTGATAAATATAATTATTTAAATTATATAAAATAAAGATTGTATAAAAATAAAAAATACTAAAACTTTAATTTGCTTTTATTACATCTGGTCTTAGACTCCCTTTCTACAAGAAAATTTAAACTAAAGTTGAAATAATAATTTTAAATTTTATCAAAATTATGATTTGATTAAAATTTTAAATTTTATATTTAAATAATATAATTAAGAAATAACATTATAATTTAAGTATAGTTCTAATGTTATCATTTAGACTTATTAGGGTTATGACAAGCACAATGTCATGTTAAGTAATAGTATATTAAGGAAAGGTAGCTATAGTGAGGATGACTGTGTCAATTAAAATACAAAAATATTAACAAAAATAATAGTAGTGAAAATAGCGATAAATGTTTAATGATAATTGTTAGAGTGGCAATAATAGTATAATAGTAAAGACAATGATGGTTATTCAGTGACAAAAGTGTGATAATTTAATGATAGAAATGATCATTGGTGATTAATAATGTTGATAACAATAACAATAATAATGATGGTTAACGACTATCATAGCATAAAGAGTTTGTGGTTGAATTGTTATAGTGTTGCGATTATCTAGGGTAAAACTAGTCGTATAATGATGGCATCAATAATAGTCCCATGGTGATAGCAGAGGAAAATGATAAAGCTAAATTGGGGAGAGCATATGCTCCCCTAATATTAAGAAACAAGAAATTTCAGGAGCAAAATAAAGAAAAGAAAGAATATGAAAACATATACAGACAATATACAAATTTTCTTTATTTCTATGACCCTATTCGCAGAATTAATGGCAAGTAGAGTGACAGGGTAAGGTGGCGAGAGATTATATAATACAACATATAGAATATATTTCTTATCATATCATTGTTTAACTTTAATCTCTCTTATTCTTATTGAATCCTTCTCGTTTCTCTTGTCTTTCTCTTGCACTACATCTTTGCAAAAATTTTCTAACCTAAGCTACTAAAACATATTTTGCTAGCATCTATCGGTCAGCTCTCTTTAGAGGGCAAGAATGATCAAAATTAAAGGCAAAGTCCCTGTTTAATTGTTGATGGATTTTCACATCGAATCTCATCACCTTATATGGAGTAATTAGGCTCCCTTAAACTATAGGAAAATGCTACATCTAAGAAATGTAGTATACAAAAACTATACAAATATTAATTTAGGATATTGGGATATTTTTTTAAGCTTCACAATTTGAATTGTAAGATTTAATATAATGATTTAAATTTGTTGAATAAAATATTTATAAATTTTAATTTGTAAGAACAAAAGAATTGTAAGTAGTTTAGTCTAAATAAATATATATATTTTTTTGAGGTTTTAAACCCTCTGTAGGGAAATTATGCCTTAAATTAAGGCATTGTGGCCTCTTTTTTAAAGCAGTGTTTAGTCCTAATGACAATTCAAAATTTCTAAAAATAAAGAAAGTTAGACTTCAAAGACAAATAGAATCCATCTTTGAATGAATCCGGTTTTACAATGAGCTTGTTTGAGCTCCAAGCCTAAGTGATTTCCAAAAAAGCCACAATTATTCTTAAACTCTTATAGGGTCAAAAACTTTTAACCATTAATTTAAATTAAGCAAAATTGTACCAATAGAAAGCTTACGAGCTCTTTATCCTAATTGTCCATTTTAATTCTACCAAGGCCCAAAGACCATATATTTGCTTAAATCAAGTAATTTGTTCCTACATGAAGTAATTGACTTCTATTGCGTGCATTGCATATTTTTTAGGTGCAAAAATGGAGCTTAGGTTGCGTTTCATATAGCGATGGTTAAAATTGGTTTTAATTGTTTCCATCAAAAAAATTGATTTTAATTGAATTGTTAAAAGTAATTGGTTGAAAAATTGATAAAATATTAAAATTAATTTAGGTTTAAATATGTTCATGTAGAATTGATATTTTAAGAAGTGATTATATTTGGATAAAAGTTAACAAAGCTATTTTAAAATGTAAAATGACAATCATAAGTATGTGAGTACCTCACCAAAAAAATCAATCAAGGTAATACAAACTAAAATAAATGTCCATATTATAAAAGTAGATAAATGCAAAATAGCGAGTTTAATCATCAACTCATGGGGAATCAAATTAAATTTTTTAATTGCAAAAGTAAAAACTTGGCAACTACAAAATAATTCTAAGACATTGCTACAATTGAATACCCAAACACTTTATTATACTATTAGAATTGATTTTGAAAGCCAAAATTGATTCTACTATGGGTGCATTTGCGGTGGTGTATGCTAGGGTCAAACATCTATTTGGTTTGGGCAAGTTTGCACTTTGTTGAGAATGAACTTGAAGCATGCTAATCTTCCATCCGATCTCCACTAAAGTTTTACTTTCAATCGACGTTTTCAGGTTCATATGGGTTATAGAGATTTGGGTAGGTTTAATCGAATACATATTAATTAGAAACATACCAATTCAATTACTCTAGATTTATTCTTGATTCCACCACAGTAGCAACATTTCCAGAGCTTGAACTCGTAGAATTAGTAGTAAATACATGCAAGGAGATCGGAATGTGGTAGACAAAAGCAAATCCACCGTTGGAGAAGAAGCACAACATGGACAATAGAAACATTATCATCTGCAATAATGGCAATAGGGTACTTTTCTTCCATCACAAACCACAGATTAGCAAACTATAGAGTGAGAACACATCATTGGGACACCAACTTTGTTCCACACATAGATCAATAATCACGCATCATCTAAACACCAACTCTTCTTTATCCACAGATTTGCAAACCACAATAATCTTATTGCACATTACATTACCAACTTTATTATACTAAGCTGAAATCGATTCCAATTGCTAAAGTCAAGCACAATAACACCTTAGCTTGAATAGACTACCCCCAATTAATTCTAATTACAATGGCAAAAGGGACAAAAATTCCACCATCAATTCAAAGACGTTGAGCAAGGGCGAAAAGAGTTAGAGCATAGAGAGAGGTTGCACATCAAGAATCGTTAGATTGGACTATGGATAATGTTCTTGAATGGGATTAAATTGAGGAATACGGGTTGCTAAATCTAGAATTGACCCAACCAACATAACTCTACATGAAATTGTCTTATCTATTGTGTGAATCCAAGGATCCAACCTAGTCCACCCATTTTCCCTTCCTTTTACCCCAATTTCAGGCATGTTAATTTAGGCGGGCGGGTTATGCATGTTTGCCACCCTTGGAATCAATTTTGAATTATTCTAATAGTAAATCTTGTAAAATAAATTTTGAGATAATATATCCAAATCCAAATTAATTCTAAAATAATCAATTTTTTTTACATAACTTGTATCATCATTAAACCAAATCAGCCACCCAAATTAACCCTATACTAAACTAATTTTATATCAAATAAACACATAGCCTTATGCCCTTCCTCTAAACACTGCCGACTGCTTTCATTTTTGTAATTGTTTTATGTACCTCCTTTAGCAATTTTCTCAACAATTTTGCTTTCAAAATTGCTTTGTTTTTTCAATAATAAGTATTTGTACATTGCCTTTATGCTTATGGAAAAAGTTAGTCTCACAAAATTCTATTCACAAATATATCACAAAATTGATTATAGAATATTATATTTATTAATTTTTAAAGTTTTAAATTCTAAGATTCAATAACTTTAATAGTTTAAATTTTTTTAAATAAAATTTTCTTTTGATTTGAGTTTTGTTGGAATATAAGACTTTCTATATATGTTACAATGGAAATATTAGTCTCACTATGGTCTAGTAATAAATAGTTGGCTAAAATGCATAGAACTCTCCTGAACTTTAGGTCGATTTTAAAAAACTCTCCTAAACTTTAAAAAATTCTAAATGACCCTCTTGAACTATGAAACATTTGCAAAACATCCTCTTCCGTCAAGTTTTTCGTTCAAATTTGGATATTTTTTAGTCAACTTCCACTTTGACCTTATAAAAAGATAAAAATACCCTTCAAATGCACATAAAATTTCAAATCTGCCATAAGTGCAAAAAAAAAATCTAATGTAAATTTGTAATTTAAGGTTTAGGGTTTAGGAATTTAGAGTTTAGGATTTAGGGATTTAGGGTTTAGGGATTAGGGATTTAGGGTTTAGAGTTTAGGATTTATGGTTTATGGTTTAAGATTTATGAGTTTAGGGTTTAGGGTTTAGGATTTAAGATTTAGGATTTAGGGCTTAGGGTTTAAGATTTAGGATTTAGGGCTTAGGGTTTAGGGTTTAGGGTTTAGAGTTTAGGGTTTAAAGTTTTAAGATTTAGGATTTAGGGTTTTAGGATTTAGGGTTTAGGGTTTAGAGTTTTAAGATTTTAGGGTTTAGAATTTAGGATTTTAGGGTTAGGATTTAGAATTTAGGGTTTAGGCTTTAGGGTTTAGGGTTAAGGTTCAATGTTAAAACTCCAAAATTTTACTATTCACAGCCTTCAATTTCTTAACTTTACAATGAAGGTCATTTTCGTTATTGTTTTAAATTTTGACAGAAAACTTGACGAAAAGGGTTTCTTGCTAATGTTTTATAGTTTAAGAGGGTCATTTAGAACTTTTTAAAGTTCAGGAGAATTTTTTAAAATCGACCTAATGTTCAGGAGGGTTCTGTGCATTTTAACCTAAATAGTTTGGATTGCAGGAGAATTTAAATTCAAGCATTTTTTGCTCTATTTGTATACAAAAAATCCTATCAAAACATGAAATAGAGTGTTAGATCTAATGAATTCATATGTTCAATTGTGACATGTAATAAATTTAATAATATAATTTTTTAAATAAAATTTTTATAAAATTTAAGAGAGATTAATTTTTAGTTAATTAAAAAGGTTTTAGTTTAATAAAGAAAAATAAAAAAGACTAAAATATTATTAAAAAAGATATTTAAATAAATAATATTTTTTAAAATTTAATTTTAATTAAAATATAAAAATATTATTTAATTTATATAATAAATTTTATTTAATAAAATAAAATTTTATTTATTATTATTCTTTGTTGTTAGTATCGTTAAGCGAGATTGATTTCTTAAATGGTCAAAATTGACATTTGCATGCAGATGACCCTGCGCAAGCACAAATCAAAAGTTGACATATGCAAAGGCACAAATATAATTTTTTATTATATGAGTAAATATAATTTTTAAAAATTGACATATAAAACAAAAAATTGACATGCACATTCTAAAATAAAATAGCTGCAAAATCTATATAAAATACAAACTAAAATATTAAGATAGCAAACTAGCCATACCTCAGTTATCTGTTAATAATTGCACACTGAAAACCCTACACTCTCGCTCACCGTGGTCGTGCATAACCTCCGCCGTTCTACTCATCGCCGGCATCTGACGTCATGGACCGCCGGACCATTGTCGCATACGGCCTTTTTTCAGATACCCAAATCTATTTCGCTACTATCTCGACCACGACCACTACCGTTACCCCCATTTTTATCTAATCTTAGGGCCTTTTCTCTATTACGATTACGAACAAAATAATTTCCGGATTTCTATTCGGGTCGGTTTTTGGTATCATAACCGGATACGGGCTTGACTCGGTTTGCAGAGTTACGGTGAGTGATGGCCATGTTGAAGAGCTATAGTGTGTGCATGAGAGGTTCCGGTTTCCCGCTTTGCCGCTCCAATGTTAGCGATAGCAACAAGAGGTTAAAGCTGGTTCTCTCATAATTATTTAATTGCTTTGTTAATTAATCAGTTATTTATTTTATTAGCTGATTTTTAATTAATATTTGTCTAACTACTAACCAGTTAAATAAATTGTCTTTTGTATCTTGCCTATATGTTTCTTTTACACTTTGCTTTGCAAACCCAAATCCCCTAATGAATGGTATATTACTTTCCGGCTGATATCTGTGCCACCATGATGTGTGTTTTGATGGCTTATAATTTTAAAAATTTTAATTAATTAGTTTCACTGATGGTCATCTATAGCTCAAGGAGATATTGATCAGCATATAAGTAGCTGCTATGCATGATAAGAAGAAGTTCAAAGGTGACAAGTAAAATTCACTGCTTGGTAATTTATTGATTAATCTTCTTCTGCATATTTACGTGTTAAACGCCATTCTTTAGATTTTTGTTAACATCTAGCTAATGTCGTCCTCTAGATTCTATCCATCTGAGAGAAGAATTGATTATAAGGATCAAAAATGAGTTTAGAAGAAAAGATCTGGGAGTCTGGCTCCATCCTTTTGACTTGGGGTTTTTATATTTTAAAATTTTGTTCTTTATTATCGGCAAGCATAGTTAAGGTTGCTTGCTATTTGCCATGGTAGAAAGAAGCAAAAAGATTATTGAAGGAAGCATATTATGTGTGTTTGTTACTGAAATTGCATATATATATATATATATTTAGATTTTAGAAGTCCACATCTAGTTGTTCTTGTTGATTATGCTGTTTAATTACAAATGAACCACTGCGTGTCACTTTCAATTAGAGTTTTCTTTGTTTAATAATGTTACATATTTCCTTGTATAAACCAGGAATTCATCCTGGAAGTCTCCACAAGCAGCTGTAATACCCAATTTTCACCTCCCAATGCGCAGCTTTGAGGTGAAAAATAGGTAGGTTATTGAATATACTCTTCCAAATGTATTTATTCTTCTAGTCATTATATATTGTTTTCATTTCAAATATGATTTGTGCATATTAGGTTGTGATATTAGATGGGGACAAGTAGCATTTCCGGAAGAGTCAATCAGTTTGTCAGGATCACAACCTAAACTATCACAAGAACTAAAGGAAATCACACAAAGTGTTTGCAATCACAAAAACAATCAGTCTCTCTCATCTTATTATCACTTCTTTATAATAGTGGAATTTGGTTACAATGGATAAGTGGATAAGAATCCCTACTAACTAATAACTACTTTCTAACTAATTAGTAATTACAATGGATCCATAACATTACCCCCTCCCTGAAAATCCTTGTCCTCAAGGATTACAAAAGAATAAAAAATATTGCTTACTAATAGACTAAATATCCATAGCCTAAGTAATGGGAAGAAAAAGAAAACTAGTGAAAGAAATGACATGGAAAACTAAATTGATATTACAGACATCTAAAAAACGAAAAATTATCCTCCACTGCAGTATAAATGGACCTAGTATGGCATCAAGAAGACCTTGTTTGACAAAGTCAATTGTGGGGCCCTATGATCTCCACCGCATAACTCAAATTTGGATGTATGGCCTTCACTTCTTCACCTCTTTGTAATCGGAAATGCATACTCTTCTGTTCTCTGTGTAGAAGATTGAAAAAAAGAATTTATGTTGGATGGTCCAAATCATTTAGCATATGAGTAAATTGATGAAAGAAAACTCAGATTGCAGCGATAGATCAAGGCAACTGTAGAATTTTGGGTCAGAGATTGCAGATCTGAGCAATCTGAGTTTTCTTTCGTTGCTATCTCTGACCCAAATCATGTCATTGCGACTGCCCACTGGTTTCTCTTGGCTGTCTGTGTTGTAAAGGAGAGGAGCCCATTGCGTAGGGGAGAAGACGAAGGTTGATAAATCCCTCTTGGGTTCTTGTCCAGAACCCATTCTGGCAGATCATCTTGTGTCTTGGTAAAACAGATGACTGAAAGAACCCTAATGCAGTATTTGGTTCAAAGGAGGGGACGGGAAGGGAGGGAAGATAACCCTTTTTCTCGCTCCCCTTGTTTGGTTAGTAAGAGGAGGAATTTTAATTTGAAAGTAATGTATTATTATACCATTTCAAATATGTCTTTCATTTACCTCTCACAAAAAAGCAAAAGACTATATCCAATCCACCAAAAAATTAGCAATCACCTAGACATAAAAAAGAAAAATTAAAGAAGAAAAATAGGAAACCCATGAAGAGTGAAGTGTTTTGTCCTAGGTTGAAGTATCGTGAAGAGAGTTTTGGGAAAGAGATGATGGTTGCTAGGTTTAATGGAGATGAGGGCACTTTTGGAATTAAGAAAAATAAGTGAGGCTGACTTGATTTTCACAATCCAAAATTTTTAATCAACTTCCCTTTCCCTCCAAATCCACCCATTGTTGGATGGAAAGCAAAATGGCACTTGGAGGGATTTTGGACCTCCATTTTCCCTCCCCTCCCCTCCAAAACTCTAAACCAAACATGGATTTTAATTAAAATCTCTCCCTTCCATTCCCCTCCAACCAAACAGTATGTATGATCTCGTTGTGTTTAGCCCTCCCAAATTTTCGCCCCATTGATCTCACCCCTTTTCTTGCCTTCAACAAGATCAACATTTGGTTGATTTTCAACTTTTGATGACTCTTCCAATGTAGAATCTAATGACTCCTTTCATAGTGTTATTAATAGTGCGCTATGGTGATCGCTATGGCCTATTGCACTACTCTATAAGGCTATAGCGCAGCGTAGTACACATAGTGCAGCATAGCATGTGCTATTTGTGCTATTGGAATTGCGCAAAAATAGCGGGCGCTATTTATGCTATTGGTATTTGGCCTAATTTCTCCACTTCAAATCTTCCTCTGCCTAAGCTATCTTTCTTATTTTGTTTTCCCTCCCTTCCTTCAGTGCCTTTATCATATTTTTTTAAGAATATTTTTTACATATTATTGTTATTTGAGGTTATATTACATATATAAAAATATATATTTATATATATAATATAATTACGCTATTGTTTAAATAGCAATGTGCAATGCTATGCACGATGTCGCAATAGCCCTAAGTACTATAAGTGTATTATTCGCTATTAACAGCTATGACTTCTTCATTGTAGAACTTTCTTGGAGGTTCTTTGAAGCCTCTGATGACTCTTACAAAAGATTCTTTGGGAAGTGTGAAGCAGCTGGTGGTGCTTCATCCCTTCCCTTCAGCAACTGCAGAAATTTCTCCAACTACCGTGGATCTTCTCTTGATTGAAGATCAAGGCATCACTGTTTAAGTCGCAGCATTGTCTGATCCAGTTCTTCTTTGTTTTTGGAAGCGTTTGGCTTTGATATTGATTGCAAGGATCACAACCTAAACTATCACAAGAACTAAAGGAAATCACACAAAGTGTTTGCAATAACAAAATCAATCAGTCTCTCTCATCTTATTACCACGTATTTATAATAGTGGAATTCAGTTACAATGGATAAGTGGATAAGAACCCCTTTTGACTAATAACTACTTTCTAATTAATTACTAATTTGTGTCATGAGCATCTAGAGCTATAATATTCTCGCATAAGTCCATAATTTGAAGGAAATCTGTATTTGTTTCTCATTTTTCATTCATATTAAGATATACTTAGTGTTTTAAAAACTAGACTGGTTAGCGAACTGTTTTGCAGAGTTGGTCACACTCGGACCCATCCAATCGGTTGAATCAGTGGTTGGACTGGATGATATTATAAATATAATATTTATTTATTAATAAAAGAATCTCAAAATATATCATGTAAGTATTTATTCATTTACTTTTATCAAATTAGTATAGATCTTAATTCAATAAAGCATGTGGTTTAGGAAAGTTATAAATTTTATGATCATTTAATAATTTTTTATCAATTCAAAGATAGTATGTGTGACTAGGACAATAAAATTTGTAATTGCAGATGATTATATATATATATATATATATATATATATATATGTATGTATATATATTTAAAGTTTTGGTAATCTAACCGATTCACCGGTTTTGGCTGGTTTTGACTAGGTTATGAGTAGTGAACTGAACTGGTTTGCTGGTGGTTACTGGTCTGACCATTCGGACCAACTGGTCTGGTCCAGTTTTTAAAACATTGGATATTCTTCATATATGCAAGGCATTTTCATCTTATTTAAATCTGTGGATCATTTATATATTGGTTTATGATGAAAGAAAAAGGTGCTCGTATATATGATAGACGTGTTTTGAAAAAATGTGCACATGTATCTGTGGCTGGCTGACTGTGTTTGACAAATCTGAACTTGTTTGTAAATGAATCTTAATAAAGAATTTGTTTATAGAAATGAAGTTGTGTGTCAATGATTTACAGGACTTCAGCAGAGGACATAAAATGTTTGAGATTGATAACCGCCATCAAAACACCATACCTACCGGATGGCCGATTTGATCTTGAAGCATATGATGATTTAGTGAATATGCAGATTGTAAATGGTGCTGAAGGTATTATTGTTGGTGGTACAACTGGCGAAGGCCAATTAATGAGCTGGGATGAACACATAATGCTTATTGGGCATACAGTTAACTGTTTTGGTGGAAAAATTAAGGTTATTGGAAACACTGGAAGCAACTCCACAAGGGAAGCAATTCATGCCACTGAGCAGGGTTTTGCTGTTGGAATGCATGCGGCTCTTCATATAAACCCTTACTACGGCAAAACATCATTCAATGGATTGGTTTCTCACTTTGATTGTGTACTGTCCATGGGGCCCACCATCATATATAATGTGCCTTCACGGACTGGTCAAGATATTCCTCCACGTATAATTGAGAAGTTGGCTCAAAGTGCTAGCTTGGCAGGTGTCAAGGAGTGTGTGGGAAATGACAGGATCAAACAGTACACGGGTAATGGAATTGTTGTGTGGAGTGGAAACGATGATCAGTGTCATGATGCTAGATGGGGTTATGGGGCATCTGGAGTGATATCAGTTATAAGCAACCTCATTCCTGGTTTAATGCGAGAACTCATGTTTGGGGGGAAGAACCCTACACTGAATGCAAAGCTCATGCCTCTGATTGACTGGCTTTTCTATGAGCCAAACCCCATTGGTTTGAACACTGCACTTGCTCAACTTGGGGTCGTCAGACCAGTTTTCAGGCTACCATACGTACCTCTCCCTGTGGAGAAAAGGATAGAATTTGTCAATTTGGTGAAGGAAATTGGCCGAGAGCATTTTGTTGGAAAAAATGATGTTCAAGTTCTTGAGGATGATGATTTTATCTTAGTTGGTCGATATTAATTTCATTTGCCTTCTTGTAGACTTATTTTAAGTTGCCTTTACTGTGGGATTTTGTGTCCTTTCTGGTAGTTTGCTAAGTTCAATAGCCAGAGGGTTATGTACCATAGAGTCAGTTTAAGTGCACCTAAATTGAACAGGGATCTATTTTTGAGGAGTAGCTTTTTTGTAGCTGTAATTGGTTCCCAGTTATATCTGCTATTATGTATCATAACTACTTTGAGTTCTGGTTTGCACCAGTTTCCAAATTTGCTAGACATCTTCGACGTTACTGCCTTTCTGTCTCATGCACACACTCACGATGTAACTGTAGGAGTTACAGCTTGATGCAGAAGATGATGATGAAATTTATGGCTTAGGAAAATAATCATAGCTATGGTTTGTGCGTGGAGATGTAACTATGATTATTTTCCTAAATAATTTTTTACCATAAAACATGCACTAACCCTCATGGACACATTTGGGGGGATGTAACTATTGTCTGTAGAAGTCAGAGCTCAACTTCGAAGAATCGGAGGTGGGACTAGAATGGTAAAACAATACAGGTGAAGAACTTGCTCTTGTTTTTTTAGTAGTTCCCCGTATTGTTTTTGTCTGTTACACAGTGGATGTTTTTTTTAATTTCTCAGAAAAGTGTAATGCTTATTGTATGTTTGAGTTCGTAGTCTGTGTATTCTCAAAAGGGTGTCACCTGTGCCTTCGGGCTGAGCGGTTAACAATGATCACGGGAAAGATGTAGTCTAGTGAAAGAAAGATACTGCAAGTACAAACAGATGCCATGGTTTCTTCAAGATCCTGGGTCATTTTTTGTAGACTGCCCTGATTGTGTTTACTCTTAAGAATGAAGGCTAAGTTCAATCTGGCATCTGCCATTGTGATTTCGTCTTATCAAATAGTTGAGACTTGTGCTTTGTCTGTGTACTGCGCTTGTCTAAAATCATTGAGAACCAGCAGAGTCTTTAAGCCATTACTGCCCCTCATGCCAAGGCTTCTGTTCTTCTGCATTGCATATAGCTAATGTCTGCGCCTATTTTCTCTTTCGAAATGTCACAAATTGTGAGGTTAACTATGAATTAGTTGAGTTTTATAATTTAAGTTATAAGATTTAATAAGTTTATTTTTTAAATATTTAATAAAAATTAATTTTGACTCAGAGACATGAAAGATGCTCTGTGTTCAGGGAACTTGTGTAGTGTTGCAAACGTGGTCTTGAATGCTAGATTGCTTGAAATAAAGACATAGGGATGGGGGGATGAGGAGACTAAAACTAAAAGGGAAGCACTTGACATATGCAAGGAAAAAAGCAGAAAGCACCATTCAAAAACCAGAATCTGCATATTCAAACACCGAGGAAAACCAATTTCGCTTCCTTTCACTCTGTTCTTTATTTTTGTTCCAGTGACTTATAATTATTATAAAAAATATAAGGTGAACAAATGGGTTAAAGTAAGGTTATTCGATTAAAAAGGCTGAGAAAGGCCAAAAGCAAGTAAAAATGTTAAAATTATATCATCGTATTTTTCCAGATGAAGGATTATATTGTAAAGAGATTTGATTATAAATAAAATTGTCCAATTAATCCATTACCTCGCCTTTAGTTATTTTTCCCCCAAGGAGTTGAAAGGCAAGACATTACCATCAGCAGAATAACAGAAAATTAGAAAATAAATTGTAACATTTCACAATGTTATATTCCTTGTAATTGTTACAATTGGCATATTACCCATTTATCCTTATTTTACCACACTAAACTTATTGCAAAGAAAATTAATCTAACCTCAAACTAAGAAAGAGAGGGGGAGGGGTAATTAAAAGCTAGGATAAGATTCAGGGCTCCATATAGAAAAAGGATCAATAATAACAGAGCCTTCAATTTTTTCTACTCTTGGCACTAGTGATTGTATTAGTTAGTGATTGAATTCATCTTGCTGATATTTTGTTCAGAAAGCTTCTTTTGGAGCTGAGAATAGAGGACTTGGTTCTCTTTGTGAAGAAGCATGGCTTTCTTCCTCAACTTCTCATTCTCCTCTATGATGTTCTTGTTCTCCATGTACAATTTCAAGTTCTTCATCTCAATCTCCGCTTTCACCACAATCATCCTGTTCCTCTCCTTTCCTTCTTTCAACTGCGCTTTCCTCCTGTTTCATTGAGCTTTTCAACGTTAGACATACATAAAAGCACGCAAAAAAAAGAAAAAAAAGGCAGCATGAATATAGAAGAAAAGTGCCTGTTGAGCAGGCCAAGGCGAAGGTGCCGCCGGTGGTGTCTCTTTGATGCCCATGAATGGTGAAGAGCAGAAAACAGGGGAGCATAGGGGCTCTGTTTTAAAGAGTAAGTCCACATAACTTTTTCCTCTAAAATTGAAGTCTTTGAGAGATAAGTAAGAAGCTTGAGAGATAAGGCTGTCTTGCAAAAAAAGAGAGCAATCAACGAACGAAAAATGGGAAATTTAAGAGACAAATGTGAGTCTCAAGAATTGGGCTTCAAGGGCTTTATATAGATGAGAAACTTCATAAGAAACTACACGGGAGAAAGAAAAAGAAAGAGGTTGGGGGAGGGCGTGGAAGGAAAGTGAATATAGCTGTGATTTTGTGTTTGTATCTGCACCACAAAGAGAGAGAGAGAGAGAGAGAGAGAGAGAGAGAGAGAGAGAGAGAGAGAGAGAGACTTTTCATAGCAATGATGGCACAAGGACTCATGATTACAAAGGGGCAGCAATAGATGGGGAAGGCAGAAGAGGGAATGAAGAAAAAGTTTCCTCTCTTTGTTTCTTGGCCTATTTGAAAACAGTGTCTAAAAGGCTCTAATAACTTGGCTGGTGGGCAACCTTGAGATGGGGTGCACATAGAGAAAGTACCGTGCACACTCTTGAAGTCCAGTCACACTTTAATCGAATTTTAGAACTTTCCCCTTCAGTTTGAAGACCGTTTTTGGTCCTCAGTCTTCACTCTTTACCATGGGATCTCAGACTGGAACATAAGTCATAAAAGCCATGTGGGGGTGTGATCATATTAGCTTGATAATTATGGTAGAAGACAAGAATGACATTATATTCAAAGTGGGCAACCTGCCTTTCCTCCGGGTTCATTAAATTATGGGACAAAATGTTGTTGCTTTAAAGTTTCGATAGTTATTGCAAGACCAGTCCCTGCCTGCTGCTACTGTCTTCAGGTAGAGTTCCAAATATAAGTGCCACACGCAGAAGTGCTAACCGCCAGAGCCATTTTGATCTAAAACAGAAAATAGGCAAAGATATTGTTGTTTCACAACATGAATTTCCATGGAGAAAAGGAAAACTTCATTTTTTTTCATATGAAAAAGGGAAGAGTGTAACAAAATATCATAGCTTTTTTATTTTTGTGAGTCTCATAGTTTAATTTATAAAATTTAATAAATTTAATGATTTAAATTTTATAAAAAAATTAAATAAAAATAAAATTATATAAATAGAAGAATTGTGAAAAAGGAAATCACGGATTGTTGAAGTGTATGTATGCCACAGATGAAAAAGTGGAATGAGAAGACACTGTTTTGATCTGTTTGATTCGCCTCTTTTCCTATAAAGAGAAAATGAAACCATGTTTTGTTGGATACACTCGTGGTTTGCAAAAGTTAGACATACCTTTAGTACCCCCCTGAAGGATGAAGTGCTTTTGTCACTCCCTTATCCAATATGAGGCTTGCCCACACCATAAATACAGATAACTTATTTTTAATTATTTCTACATATTTCTTGAGAGAAGATGTGTTAACATAAAAATTAGTTTTAGCACTATGTTGATGAACTTAAGTTTTTAGGAAAATTGATTATTTAACACTAATATTTCTTTTTATCTCATACCAAGTACATTGGAAAATAGGTGCACATGTTGCTATGCAATCATACCCCGACAGATCAAAGAGGAAAATCTACACCGAACACTCCTTTTACCTTTATTAGCTTAAATAGATTAATAACAGAGTAAATGAAGACTCTACGCTAAAATTAGCTGGCATTACAGGAAATTAACTGTGATTTTTCAATGGAAATCGAACTTTTTGAATTTAAGAGGCCAAAAAGGTAAAGTTCAACCAATTAAAAATGACATTATATGGTCAAAAAGTTATAATTTGTTTCATATTATATATAGGCAAGACTAGACTTAAGTACTTAAGAAACGTTTTGTTTGAAAAGCAGGCACAACCTTCCAGGGTCTAATCCCTATTTTGCTTTCACATTATGGACATGTCTTTACGTGTTAGGTTTCTCCAAGTTCGAGCTATGAAATTCCAAATCATTGTCATTATGCTTAATCATTTGCTTTATTTGAAAAACATATATAATCCAAACTATATTACGTTTTGTGTTTGTTTGGGTGGCAAACACGATCCTAAAATCAATTCCCACTGTAGAAAATAGATATGAGTTTTATTTTTTCTTTAAATATTATTATTCTTTTTTATCAAATGAGTCTGCATATTTTACATATTTTTAATTATTTTCTTTTATTTTTAACTAATCCAAATTAACGTAATATCAATCTTGCTAAACGTAATCACTATTAATTAATTTAAAAATTATAGGTGCACGTACGGAAAATACAGAGACAAGAATTTAAAGAGAAAAATAAAAATATAAAAATATAAAAAATTATCTAGACTGTAAATATATATATATATATATATATATATATCATTACCGGAATAATTATATACAGCTGGCTTACATGACTTCAGTTATAATATAATTTAAAAAAATATGGGCACGTTGCTTTAGAGTCACCACTCCATGTTTAGTGCAGCTTGATAAGAAGAGTCACATGGAGTTGCACGTGAAAGTCACATGTGGGTAAGAAGAAGCCAATGGAAAATGAGTGGGGAATTGGAAGGGAAGGCAGAGGTAATGAAGATGAAAGGGGTAGTAGTCAATGTGGTTAGGTCCCTTCTTTTGTCCCTTTTCTTCATGTAATTGAGTACCAAAGCCATGCTCATTTATTTGGAAAATGAAACCCCATTTTGACTTCATCTTCTTCCCCATCATCATGACCACCATGCCCCCCTCCCACATCCATTGGATGGTTTTTGTATATATCATCATGATAGTGGAAGCTAGTGATTTTGTCCAACTTGGGCTAATAACCCACTTCACATTTTCCCTTTAACTCGTTAGAGACCAAATAAAAATAATTAATTTATTCTGTTTTTGATCCTATACTTAACATATAGTAAGTTGCTACAATGAATTGAATTTATGCATAAGGTCATGTAGTGGATAATAGGGAGATGCTAGCTAGGAAAGCAAAGTGTCATACTAGGGCAAAGCGTGTGGGGTTACTTTGAGTGAAAGGAAGTCCTTTTCTACTTTATAGAAGGTAGAAAAGAAGGAAAAGCAAGGAAAGAAATAAAGGTAATTAACGTATGACTTCACATTTTGATGGGGATTTGTATCTTTTTATATGCTAGGATATATGCATGATCTATCTACCAAAATAGATTCCCAAAATGTGGGTTCTTGTACTCCTCATCATGCCCTTTTGAACAAGGGAGGTTGAGCCATTTGATGAAGACTAGGACCACTAGCCCTTCACTCATTTCTTGTATTACTACCTCCAAAAATACTTGCACTACAAGGGGAGAAAGATGTTGATAGTCAATTATGATATCGAAATCCCTCCCTATTTTTCAAAATGATCTTATTGCATTTGTGTGTTTTTCTTTTTTAATAATTTGGATGCGTGTACAACTTAGAATTTTTCTATTTGGCCTCTTTCCTCTATGATCAGAGAAATTAAGATTCTTTTGGGTGTCCAAAATAGGACACTATACACACACACACACACACACACACACACACACACACAAACACACACATATACATATATATCATGGCCCTCCATTTCTCCCCTAAACATTACACCAACTCTTTAATGTATTATACTAGATTTAAGACACATGCCTTATATGTGAAATGTTAAAATGATAAAAAAAAATATAACTATTTGGATGTATATAAGAAATTAATATTTTAAAAAAATTAGAGTAAAATTTGTAGTAATATATAAATTATTGGTAAAGTTATTTTTTAAAAAGAGAAAATAGTTTAGGAAACAAAAGATTAAGTTATAATAGGAAAAATTTAATAAATTTTAAAATAGTTTGAGATTATAATTAATAGATATTTTGATAAATAAAAATTTTGAAAAAGATATTAAAAGCAAGGTGAATTGTATTTTTATATAGTAGAGATAGTAATATTATTTTTTTATTTGTAGATAATAATATTATTTCAGAGTAAATAGAAAGTTTTTCATATTAAGTTATATAAATTACAGAATGATAGAATTAATATCTTGGAAACATCTAAATAGTTAGAAGTACATTATCAAAAACATATGAGGTGGATTATGGAATAAGGGTAATTGCATATTGTGTGGCCTGCAATAGACTGAACAAATAATATAATCCCATCTATCTTTCGCCTTTATGGGGATGTGTTTATATGTAATTAATTCTTTTATTTTTATATAATTTAAAATTTAAATTGTTAAATTTATTAAATTTATAGAATAAACTATGAAATTTAATTAATTTAATAATTTTTACTTTAAATATAAATATTTTACAAAAATACTTTTTTTTCATATATGTTTGGATCACTTTCTGGGAGAGGTTTGCGTCCCTCTCAGCCTTGGTAGAGATTTCCATATGAATATGGATTTTTAAGGTACAGGTACTGTGAGTGTCGATCTCTCCCTACAGTGATATATAACTCCTTGAAATCATATTTAAGATTTTAAAAAACTCAGATCTATTTAAAAATATTTACTTATAATAATAATTGAAATGATTATTAGTTTTTAGTAATTTTATTAACAGAAAGCATTATAGAAACAAAAAATTGAAATTATTATTTATAGTCAATCCATTTTATGTCTCATATGATAGAATATGAAAACTTTTTAAATTTTTATATGTAAAATATATTTTATATTTTAAAAAATTTCTTGAAATAAAATGTATAACTAATTTAAGAATACTGATAACATAATTTTGATTTGTTAGTAACCCAATCATGAAACTTAAGCCACTTTAACATGTGTTCTACTATATAATATGACACATTAATTAAATACAAGGAGTATTGAAGAAGTCTCAACTTACTACATTTATGGGAGTGAAAGGATTTGAACAAATTTAAGGCAACAACAACATGCCAACAATAACGCAACTAACAATTTCGATTAAAAAAAAATTGAATCAATTAATGAAAACTTAATCTATTGAGCCATCTCCTTTTTTATACCATTTTTCTTTCAATTAAAAGAATCTTTTTAAGGTAGAGGTTTAAGTACATTAAGTAAGTTATCCTGAATTTGATATAGACTTTGTTTATAAAGAAAACTCATTTGATAGAGATCTACCAGTTTTGGTGTCTTTAATATTTTAAAAAAATTAGTCTTTATCTATTAGATAAAAGATATTCTACATAAACACATAAGAAAAAAGATCTTTATGAATAATATTGATTGACTTCGGATATTGTCTTCTCAGTTCCTCCAAAATCCCCATTCACCTTTACTTTTGAGATTCTGATCCCTCATTGGGTTGCAATTGTGGCTTTCAATTTCAATAATACAAGATTTAGTAGGTTTTAATTGCAGTTAGTAGATATAAACCCTTCTATTCTATTTGACTCCGTGAAAAAGAAAAGTAAATAAATCAATTGGAGTGATCAATACAAAAATGTAATTTTTATTTTCTTGAGCTTATATCAGTTGTATGTAAGTTTAATTTACAAATATTTTACTACCCATATTTTCTTTTACAAATATTTTTGCCTTCTTTATATTTTTCATATATTTATTTTTTTAAAAAAAATATTTAACTCACATAAAATTTTAAATTTAAGTTAAAATTTTAAAAGAACAAAATCCAAAACAACAATAAAATAGTATTACACTATTAAGAATTCTGGCGATTCTCCCATATCTTTGTCGTACAATTTGAATATAACTAAGACTTTCAGCACTAAAAACTTACTAATGCAAACTTATTAAATTGGTATGATAAAAGGTTGAAAGCATGAATATCCAAGTCGGCTCATGCTGATTTTCTGGTGGAGGATCGGATTTGGATTTTGTCGAATTTCTTATTTTATAATGTTAATAATGTTTTTATTTTATATTCAAATCTCTTTTACATCTCATTTTTTTAATTTTATCTATCTCTCTTACTTACTATTTATCTTCGTTGACTTTGAGTACCTAAAATTAGGAGATTCCAGAGAATATTGGGTGATTTAGAGTTTTTTCAGAATTTAATTTAATTTAAAACACATCATTAATAAAAAAAATGTTTAAATTTAAGATTAATGCCTTAAACAAAATATTGAGTTAATGGTGTGATGGTGGTGAAATAGGATGCAATATTAAATTTTATAAAAATATTATTAAAAAATTTAGATAATTAAATTTCTTAGAACTTATAGTTGAATTATAAGATTTAATAAATCTAATATCTCATAATTTTTTTGTGAAAATTTTGTTAAAAATCTGTTAGAAAGAATAATTTTTCCGTTCCATTTTTGTATCCAAAATCATTAAGAATTTTCACCCAAAAAATCCTTAAAAAAAATCTATCAGCCAAACATGTCCATAGGACCTGTAAATATCAGAAGCATTGTACCATAAAATAAGGTGACAAGATATATGTACATGGACAGGGATGCATGTCAACAAAATATAACTTGAAGTGAGTCGGAGAGCAGCAGTAGATTCACATGCAATATTTATGTAGTGACTGCAAGGGCTCATGCACCTCTCACCATCAATCTCTTGTGGTCCACCTCAAAATCACCGATTCTCCCTTCAATTCAAATAAGAAATCTATGATCTTTCTCTGCCACTACTCAATTATCCACTGCAATTGATTGCCTTCAATTTTGGTACACATCCTCATCATCATCATCGCTTACCTTCTTCTTCTATTAACATCATCATCATGACACTTCAAACATGTGCAATTATGGCTCTATGAATTTTGCACCAGATTCATACAGACACCAGAATCCCATGCAGTACAGTGACAGCGGGAGACATGAACTTCATTTGGGCCATTATAGATTACAAATATAGTATTAAAAAAACCTGTGGGATCTTGATTAAAGCATTCATTAATTTACTGCAGATTTGTATGAACTAGCTAGGAACTGAATGCATGCATATATAGATAATCTTAATAGAAGTTATCTTCTTTCTCTCACATGAACAGAAGTTGAATGAAGAATTGCTGCTCAGCATTAAGCAACAAAGCAATAAAGTAATAAAGAGGTAGAGTTTATCTTCTAATCTACAATTGCTCCTTTTCTTCTGCAGACAATCTATGCAGATAGTATTCAAAATTTGGATAATTTTTTCTCCTCTTAGCATCAGATTGTTTAATAATTCACCAACCATTTAACCTGTTGGGGTAGTTGATTTTTTAATATGATATTAGAACTTTGGGTCTAAACTTCAATCCTCTTCACCTAACAATTTGTACACACTTTAAATTTAAAATAAATTTTGGTATAAAAAAGTATGTTAGAGATTTAAAAATTATTCTTAAATATTTAACTAAAATGGTTAATTTCCCGAGAATATAAGTTTATGAGTGGGCATATCCCTCTTCTGGAAACTATTAACCTTTTAAGGACACTGGTTTTTATGTGGTGTCAGCTTATAATTTCCTTCTCAAACTCATACGAAATAAAATATGGAAGACAGCACAGGAATCAGAGATAGGAGAATCTAGGGATTATGCTAAGAGATTGCTCGCTTGCAAATGAAGGCACAAGTGATTCATCGCTTTTATTGAAATTTTCATGGTAGTTTCCTGGCAAGCACCCACAAACTCCAGTTTGACTTTAGGGTAGTTTTTAAATGTATTTATTTATTTATTTATTTTTTGGTTGATAGGATTAATGACAAGTAGTACTTTAATATATACATGCAAAATCTTTGAATTTTCAACTTAAAAATTTGAAAAAAGAAAGTCACAAAATAATAATCAAGTATTATTACATCACTAAAAATACAGATTTTATTATTAACAAAGTAAACGAGGCTCAAGCTCTCCTAAGAGATCGAGAGTGTTGTATGCTACATGAGGAAACTAGAGATCCTCTTTAAATGCTTATCAGATTTATCTGCAATAGGAATTGGCTTCCTTTTCCAGCAAAGATAGTTGGATATTTGTAGGATAGCAGCATATAGATCAACCTCCTTTACTTTTTTAATTCCATACCACTATAAAATGTACTATTATTGTACTTCGACTAAATTACAATATCACCATTCCCTCCCACCCAATTGTCCCCAGTCTAAATATTACTTATGTCTTCTGATATGAAGCTTTTATCTAGAGGATTGCACCTGAATGCTTGCTAATAGTGACAATTTTTTTTTCTTCTTTCAAATAAATCTAGTTTTTTCAAAGCTGCCTTCGAGCTGAGGAAAATGCCCATTTCTTCTCCTAGTAGATTCCAAGTAGTAAAATTGTCTTATAAAAGTACAATTTGAGTCTATTTTGATAATTATTCATAGAGGTGTGCAAAAAATTTAAACCTTATCAATATGTATGAAGTCGGCTTGACTCGTGGCTTGTCTATGTATGTAACATGCAAGTGACGGCCCATATATAAATATATATTATCAAATTCAGTTTAAACCCCAATCAATCATATAAAATGTGTGTATAGTCTATTAATTCGACTAATTTAAACATTTTTTTGCACAAATATAATTTTATTTAATTTAACTAATTTTTTATATTGACGTAATTTAACCTGTTGTACACCCTTAAATAGAATAACACATTTTAAAGGAGAGTGATTTGTATGGAAATGTTACACATATATCGTATGGATCCAAAGATGTATCCCCAAAAAAAAAAAAAAATCACCATGGATCCAAAGTATTACAAAATCTAGCTAGGGTACGTAAATTTGTGAATGGCCTTGTGAACTTTACATCTGCGAATCAATTATGGCCCCCCCTCCCCCCCTCAAAAAAAACAAACCGTGAATCGGTTTTGGATTCCTGTCTTCTATTTAATTTTTTTGGTAGAAAATTATTGCGTGTGTTACGGCGGAGTTGCTCATGGTCTTTTTGTGTAGACAAGTGTCCGGTTAGGAGTGGTTGTGTCAGAGGATGTGGGGAGATGGATCTGAGTCAGAGGATGTGGGACATAGATTCTTTGTTTTGAAAGTTAAAAATTATAAGTGAGGTATAAAAATAAATTTTAATAAAAAAATAAAAAATATATAAAATTTATATAATAAATTATTAAAAGAAATAAAAAATTATTAAAATAAAAAATAAGTTAAAGTATTCAATTTAAGTGTGGGTGATTTCTGTGGATATAAATTTGCTTGCATAATATTAATTAAATATTAGTATAATAATAATTATTTATATTTTAAATTAAGAGATTTAAGATTAAAAATTTAAATTTAAATCTTAAAATTATATTTATTAAAAAAATTATCTGTAATTAATTTTAAACATAAATAAATTTAATATTTAATAATAATATAAAGATATTACATAAAAATAAATTAAAAAAATTTGCCTGCACAAGGTTATGAGATTTCTGTGTGGAGCAAAGGTTGGCGGAGAGAGTGGCCTTTTGTCCACATAAGGTGGCTGGCGTGGCGGCGCATGTATTTCTGTGTGCACTATGGCTGGCGCGTTTGGGAGTGGGGGAAGGGGTTGCACATGTATGTTTAAAAAGCCTGCTGAAAGTTTTGTTATTTGTGTGATTGCTCTTTGGACTAGTCTTATATAGTATTGTTATTTTTATAATTTTTTTTAATTTTTATAATATTAACAAATTATAAATTAATTGTGTTTAAGAGAATGAATTGTATGATTTAATAAATTAATATACTATATTATTTAATTATGAAAAAAAGTATAAAAAAAGTGTTTTTAAGGGAGTAGCACTTTTCCATATTAAATTGAATTTCGTTTGTAGTGTGGAGTATCCAATCACTTAACATGTAAAATTTTGAGCTCAAAACTAAGAATGTCAAGGAAAAAACTTTAAGATAACAATGGAAGCTAGCATTTATAAGCATGCTAGCTTATACAAATTATATACCTAGTCAATGTCATATGATGGAAAAATCTATTTTCACATCTTGTTTTTGTTAGATTTAATATTTAATTTCAGATTCGTTAAATCTAATATTTAATTTACGAGATTAAATAAATTTTAAATTTATAAAATAAAGATTATATAAAAATAAATATATAAAAATAATAAGATTGACCATTTGGTCGACTTGAATTAATCTTTTGAACAAAAATTTCCACTAAAGCTGTTGGAAATTAATTTTCCTAGGAGAGATTCATTTCTATCCAATACAATTAATAAATTAATTTTATTATTTTCACAATTATAATTTTAATAAATTTTCACTTAAAAATAAGTTAATAAATTTATTAAATCTCATATATCAAACTATAAAATTAAAAAAATTAATAACTGCAATTTTCTTTATAAAAGTTTAATAATTCACAAACTATATTTTTCCATTAAAAAATATATGAAACCAGCACTTAGTAAATTACTCAGGGTGTCAGACTTGCGCGAATTAGCAAGAATTACATCCCAAGCGTCTATTTACAACAATTTTGAATCTTACAAAAAATTTTCTTTAAAATAATTTAAATAGTTAATTTTATTACTTTTATAATTTAATCTATAAAATTCTTAATATTCTATAAGAGATCCTTTTTAAGCGTGGGTTACAACTTCAGACGTTTAGGGAAGTTTCAATTCTTTAAAAAAACCAGATATCAAATAAAATTTAATACAATAATTAGATGTGTTAAGTTTCAATTCTTTTTAATAAAATTTTTATAAAATTTAATTTATAAAAATATATAAACCCTACAAAATTGCATTGTGAGGGATCTATTTAGGTAACTTAATTTTTAAAAAACGAGATATCAAATAATTTTATTATCTATGAAATACAGTAGAGTTGTCAACTCTAATGTGCATAGCATGACCTCAATAACTGTAAACCAAAACTTGTCAACTCTACTGTATGCTACACTTTCTATAGTTGTTACTTAAATCCATAAGCAGATGTAGAGAAGTTCTGTTGAAAGACAAGGTAAAATAAAACTAGTTAAAAATAGTGGGTTAATTAAGTTGAAAATAAAATGAGAAATTAATATGACTTTTTTGGTTTCTCTCAAGTATTCTTTATAAATAACTTTTAGATTAAATTTAACATAACTTATTTAAAATATTTAAATTTTTACCACTTGAATCAACTTACATTAATAAATTAATATGATTTTAGTCTCTGGGTTGTGAAGAGCTTTGAAGATTCATAGCCTGCATTGGCTACTATAAGTTATGCCTTAGCTTTTAGGCTAAAAACTTAGTATAAGAATGTTTCTTTGCATTCTATTTTGCAGTCTTGGTTATTTTTTTAAAAGAATCAGTGGGATTTTAGAGTTGACAAGCAGGCGTGTAGCGCACGCTTTCACCCCTAGACTAAATACCTTATATGTAATGCTTAAGTTTTGCCACCTTTGTAACAGGAAGAAGATAAGCTACAAAAAGTTCACAAAATAATATATAAGTTATTAAATTAGTTAAATTTTTTAAATTAATTTGTTAAATTTCATAAATTTAATAATATAAATTATTTTAAATAAAATTTTTATAAATTTTAATTTATAAAAATAAAACTATACGCACTGTTATATTTTTAAAAAGATAATGCCTACATACTGACATTCAATTATGATTATTACATAAAAAGTAACTTAGTAATTGTTAAGTAAGTAATGCCTAGATAGCCACTAAACTATAGTTAATTCATTAACTCATCTATCGTTTCGCCAGAAACAAAATGGTGTTTTCACATGCTTGGAGATAAGGATACCCAGCAAGACATGTTTGTTTCCCAGAAGGAGAACCAAGGCAAGAAAAGCCAGGAAGCGGGATCTTTTTCGCTGACTATCAAAGATGTCCATTATCAATCCGCCATGTTCATATTAGATTTTGAGCATTTATTGAATAAACCAAATTTGCACACCAAGTCTTGAAATATACACAAGCAATTTTTACAAACTCTTTCACAACTATTTTCTAATAGCTATTAGGTTTTATATTAGAATCCACCTTAACTTTTTCCGAATTATTCTGATTGTACACACCTTCCACAACCATTGCGTACTTATCGTTTTTGTTTACAAACCATTTGTATTGAATGAGCACTCTGACAAAATCATGCCAGTAAAATAGCTGGAAAAGACGTGAACTAGTAAGTATATACAATATAGTGCCCTAAACAAAATTACAGGGTTCACTTATAGGGGAACCAAAAAAGGGTTGTTTGGAGGGGGGAAAGGGAGACAGGTTAGAATACAGGATATTGCTACAATATAGTGCCTTAAACAAAATTACAGGGTCCACTTATAGGGGAACCAAAAAAAAGGCTGTTCGAAGGGGGGGAAGTGAGACAGGTTAGAATACAGGATATTGCTACAGTATCTACAGCTTAAATATCAAATCAAGACTTTCTACAGTCTCCACTATCCAAAAGAACCTTCTTGAGTAGCTTCATCATCTTCATCCATGGCATCATCCTGCTTTTGATCCTCCTCCGCATGGTCACTTCCCTCAGTTTCTGCATCCGAAATTGATCCACCTTGTGCATTGACTCCATCATCATGACCAGTGTCACTGCAACTTTCAGTTTCTGAGTCAGACGAAGTACAATGTTTTTCTCTATCTTGCTCACAATCATCCGCAGAACCTCCATATTGCTCCCTCAAATCTGGAGCAACAATGCCAATCATCTCACTTAATGCTCGTCGTTCATGCTTCCGTCTAGTGGCAGCAGCATCCGAAGGTGTACTCTGACTCTCAGCCACCAGAACATTTGAGTCATGCATCACTCCAGCACCTTCATTGTTGTCTCTGCTTGGGGATTCATTTTCTCCGTGCACAGAAGGGGCTGTGCTGCAAGCCCAGCTGCCAGCAACTTCTGAAGCTAGAAGGTCTGCTGTTCTGATTGTGCCTCCACCTTCTGTATCCTCAATGGTTTTTTGAGTGTCCCCAGGATTATTTGATTGTGAGTGATGTGAGACTTCCCGACAAATTGTTTGATGATGCTCCTCTGTTTCTTGTACATGGACATTTTCATCAAATTGCATAGTGTCTGCATCTAATGCGCATCCCTTGTTCAAATCAATTTTTTGTTCACCATAATTCGCAGGACTTCCAGTTTCAAGAACCTGTTCAGTGCCTACAGCATCTTCCTCCATCATAGGTACTGTGCCAACACCATCAACATCAGCACCAAAGCCACCTCTGACATCATGGTCACGATCTGCACTTGTGAATTCTGCCTCTTGAGTATTTTGGCAATCTTCACTTATGTCACAATCATGCTTCTCAGTGACACTGGCTTCATTGCTTGATGTTTCAACCTGATCTCTGCTAAACTTCTGTGCAGAAGTAATTGATCCTGTCTTGGCACCATTTTTACAATGGTATCCAGCAACTTCTTTTTCTTGACCTAATGTTCCACCTGCGACTCCATCCACATCAATAGAAGTATTCTCATAATTCTCATCATCTTCTAGGGTTCTCTGCATAGCCTTCAATTGTTCCTGTTGCTTAGCAAACAGTACTTGTATCTCTTCAGTTGTTGAATAAAATGCTCGTAGCTGAGTTTCCCTGTATGGAAAGCATATTATCGCATTTGCATTTAAGACACAAATAGAACAATGCAGCAGCGTGTAAAGCAGCTGGTACTTGTAAAGAGGTATCTATAATTACATAATTACATCAACATGAATGACATCAAGCTTATGGTAAAAAAAGTAAATTAATGATGAAGAAACTGAAAATAATAATGTCATAATTCAAGCACACAACCCCCTGGTGCGAATAAATAAACAAATAAATATATATATTAAAAAAATAAATATATATATTAAAAATGGAAAACTGAAAAATCAATGCCAATGTGACATTGCCATAGGAGGAATTCAAGGAAACCATTAAGAAGTAATTGATATTTATTCAGCAAATGACTACAAACAAATCACCAATTTGAAGCGCAATGAAATGCTTTCATGTATATTCTAATTGACCAAAGAACAAAAGTTTACAGCACTTGCATTAGCTAGTCATACACAGATATGCCCTTAAGAGATAGCACCCTTAATTTTCTCTCCATTGTTTCTAAAGTGGAAAAATATGTAAATAAAATAAAGCCAAAGTGCTAGCCACTTGATAGGGTTTAAGCAAGGCCTAATCCTATCCCAATCCATTTCATGTTTCAAAATCTTTCATCTCTCTTTCTTATTTAGAGTTGCTCAATATTAGTTTACAGGCTACATTTTTAATGGTTAGACAACCATGGTTTATACCCTCCCATTGAAGATTCTTATTAGAAGGTCATAGAATTCCTTACTTTGTCGGAAGAAAACTGTTATTTTCAGAAATACGATCAAAAATTGCAACACAAAGAGGATAAAGTAATCGCCTAAGACAATAATACATAAAAGAAATGGTCTTGAAAATTAGTAAAGCCCTGTCCTGAAATTCAATGCAAGCATGTCTTTGCAAGAGGTCTAACAGTAAGCAGTCTAAGTTGAAAATGGTGAAAATCATACTCATTCATTACACACAGTACCTAAACTTCTGATTTCTATTAACTGCCGCAGATCTTATGATAAATCACAAATTCGAAAAAAACCCTGTTGTGGTCCAAACTGTAAAGAACTACAGATATCCCATGATCATCGTTAACTATGCTATGGAGTTCTTACCTAAGCATAATTCTCTCTCTGGCACCTTTTAATCTCTGTCTCTCAAAATCAAGATCTCGCATTGCTGCATTTATCTCAAGCTCAAGAACAGAAACCTTGGCCCATGCTTCTTCTCGAGCTGCCTGCTACCAACAAGAAGAAATATCTCAGCTTCAAATAAAGAAATTTTCACTATAAAATCTTAAAAGGAACTATTATGAAAAGAAAAGAAATGGGAAAGGAATTAATCAGGAAACCGAAGTAACAGATTAATCATAAGATCCTCCAATCTTTGTGCACAGGTCACTTACAAATCATGGCATTTGTCATATTAATAACTTATTTTGGGCAGTCACATGAAAGTGGCATTAACAAGTTTAGTTTAACCACACATAGGTCAAGGGTGTACGGCAGACAACATTTTCATATAGGACTTTCTATTAAAAATTCCACGCATTCTACAACTTGAACTTCTTATCTATACCTTTTCACTCTCAAGCTCTTTCCTTAAACGTCTTGTATCCAGTTCAAGTTCTTCCACTCTCTGCTCCAGCATTCACCACAACACAATGAGAGGTAGATTCGCACTTACTTGCAGCTAAGTATCAAAAAATTATGATAAGGAACATTATTTAAAGTGTTCTGTTAGTTTACCTTTATTCCATTTGCAGAAGTCAGCCGCTCTTCTTGGACTTGAGTTTCCAGCTGGCGAACTTTATTCTCAGAGACAACCAACTTTTGCCTAGTATCCTCCTGCAACAAAACGAATGAAGATACAATTCTCTAAATGTTCAAAATTATATAACGTTTTGCCTCAGGCTAATAGAAGCAGAATGGCAAATTGGCAACCATACCAGCTTAGACCTCAAGGTTTCCACCAGCAAACACATTTCTCTTTCTGATTCCTGCATATGAAAATAAGAAAGACACCTTGTAAGCTATTTTAAAGTGAGAGAAAAGTTGTGACTCCTTAGCACCAAAAAATTTCAAACCTGAAGCTTATTTGTTGCTTCTAGTAGCTCTCTTTCCCTTCTTGAGGCAGTATCAGAGAATCGTTTTAATTCCTCTTGAGCCTCAAACTGGACTCTCTGTACAGCAGCTTTTAGATCAGCAGCAGCCTTTTCTCGCTCTTCTTTTCTCTGACTTCGTTCTTCACCTAACTGCTCCTTGAGTTCAGCTATATTTACCTTTTGACTGCAAGGACAAAAAAAATGAGCCTACTACCACACTACCACACAATTTTACAACAATTTCCGGCCATGTAAGATGTAAATAGGGGGAAAGCAAACTAAAATGGTGCACCCTCCTACAAATAGTAGTAAGCAAGAAAAGTGAAAGTTAGAGTATATGAAGCATTGAGACTAAGTAATTCAAAACTAATATGATAAAAATCACAAAGTTATTCAAAACTAATTTAATAACATGACATAGAAAGGCAAGTAAACATGGGTGTGGACATAAGCAACAATAAAGTATCTTTTAAAAAAAAATCAGAGATGTGAAGCCATACACCTGTATAGATGAGCCACAAAGGCCACTTAACATCAGACACAGAATCAATGTGCCAAGAAAAAGGCCACCTGCAGTTAAGCAAACATGCACACATGCATGTGTGAAGCTACCCAGTTGAACTAACATGTGGGCCGCTTAATGCTGAACCTAGAATGTGCAATTATATCATGCTCAAGCTAAAATATTAAGCTCATCTCAGAATTTAGTAAAATCAACCATGGGGCTCACGTCCACATAATTACAGGGATTGAACTGTGGGCTCCATAGAGTCTATGTACTTCATTAGCATTCAGAAATACGCCTTCCAACTTAACTATCCATCGCTATCTGGTTGACACTTCTCATGAACTGTCTACAAGTCCAACTCCAATCAACAAAAAATTACAAGATATGACTGATGCTCACTGTAAAAAGCATTCCTCCAGCTTAGCTTCCTGTGGATTCAAACTTGAGGACATTTTGAAGGTCAAATCATGGTTGAGTGTGAGCCCTGTAGTTCCCAGTAAATCAATTTATTACATAAGTCTACAGATTTTAGAATTTTTAATTTAGTCCTGATTATCTGAGATTTGAAGCCTTGATTTTCTTTAAGTCAAACCAAAGGTTTTATTCTTATAGCAAGGTCAACCTCTAATATTGTAAAACAGACATCCCAAGGTTCTTTGCCACCGTAGAGAACAAATATGTGTTAGAGTACCATATCATACTTAATAGACTATTGCAACTAGATTAACATCAGGAAATTATTTCCATATTGTCTAATGCCACAAAACATCAAAGCAAATTAACCGGGGAGCAGCTCAAAATATACCTTTATGATGATAAGCTAACGTCCTGCAATGTTTACATCAATGATCAATCTGTTAGGAAGTAAATCATACCTACTTATTACAGCATTTGCTTCAGCACATGACTGCATAGAAGCATTAAGCCTTTCATTAAGGTCTTCAATGGCATGTTTTTGTTCAGCAGATACTCTGTTGACTTCCCCTAGTTCCTTCTGCTTGAGATCCACCGTTTGCTGAAATTCTTTTAGTTGATCAAGATAACATTTTGCTATTGACTCTTTAACTGATTTTAATTCCTACAGAATGGGTCATAAATTAGCTAAAGCATTGTTGATTAGTAAACTGTATTATATGAATAAACAAGCAGAAATCAAGATCAAGTATACCTATAATCCGTAGATAGCACAGATAGCTGCAAATATCACAAGTGTTTGATTTTGTAGGAGAGAGAGAGAGAGAGAGAGAGAGAGAGAGAGTCATAAATGACCAATAATTACATACATTTTCATGATGCTCAACAGCTGTGCGATTTTCACTGTGCAAATTATCAATTAAAACAAACTGATTCTCCAATTGCTTTCTCAGTTCCTGCCAACAAGAACACTGGAAACGATTAAAAAGAAAAAAAAAATGCCACGCTATTACAATTGCAATTTTTAATCTTGTTAGATTAAATGCACCGTATTTGATCTCTGAAGGCTGCGAAAATCATCAAGAGATATAGGACCCTCGGGAGCACCAATGCCTAAACCTTTTAATCTCTTGCTCTCAGAAACAAACTCCTCTACATATTCAATTGAAATAAATGAGGGAAAGAAAAAAAAAAGGACATAAGGAAATGAAACAAAGAAATAAACATCAGCAAAGCATATAAAGGAATGAAAGAATATCAATATATTAATGTGTCTAAATTTATCAATATGAAGTGAAATTAAAAAAGGTTAAATCAATAACCATGTCTTATCAATGATGCATACCAAATGATGAATGTGACACATAAGCCTAAACTTTATTCATGAGTGTTGAGCGAAAAATGCAAGAAAAGAATGGAATGAGTCTCCTGATCATAACATTACCAGCTTTTCTTTTAGTAGCTCCATTATCCGGTGTAGGGGCAGACGCAATCACCTCCCGATAAACAAAAGCAAATGCAAGTTCTGCATGATAAGACAAATTTTAAAAACTTCAAAAGCAAACACAAATATACTCTCAAACTCTTGCAAATACAAACGCACAACCATTCATAGAAGGCAGAAAATGCATAAAAGCATCCACTCCTCACTTTTAACAATATTGTGCCCATAGCTCAACTTTAGAGACATGAAACAAGATTTTAGAAGCAAAAGAACATTAACAGAAATCATATACAGTTAAAATTGAATGAAAAAACTTACTGTGATAAGAGATATCATTTTCTTTCTTGTGACAAATAACAATGAAATTATTACACGGAAAAGATGGATTAAAATATCTCATATCAACTTTTTTATTTTTTAACTCCAATAAGAGAGCACCAAAATATATTTCCCCATTTTCATCTGATATTTTCTTCTTTTCATAAAAGGTACTTAAATCAGAATTAGAGAGCATATATACTCAGTTTGGGAAGACAAACCAAGACATTAACTTACAAAATTATGAACTAAATTTCAGTTGAGAAAGCTGAGATAGAAATAGAAGAAACATGGAAGCATTGAAAGGAATTCGTATCACCATGCTGAGGAGGAGCAGCAAATGATATAATGTCTCCATGGCTTACTTTGACGGCAGCGCTACTTTTTATCTTCCTCTCCCAATTAAGATATGTTCCATTTGTGCTGAAAAGTGCTCTAAAATAATCAGAATTCAAGAAAATAGAAGCACTTTAATTTAATCTTACATTTGCTACCAAAAAGGATGGGGATCCAAGGTCTAAGATTGATTCACAACCTTGTATCTTTCAAAAATATTGATGTGGTGCTCTCCATATTTTCATTAGTAACCCTTGTCCTGTATATTTTGCAATGATTTCCGCTAACAGCATTTGAATCAATTTGGAAACGCACATCCTCTACTAATCGCCCAAAACAGTGCTCATCGGCAGTTAATAATATATTCATTCCCTGGTTACAAATTTTTATTAGAGCAAATTGAAAAGAGCAATGAATAGTTAAATTAAAAAAAAAAAAAAAAGAATGAAAACGAATTAAGCCTCAAGACCATTAGCTACAGTCCCAACAACAGGAGTGTGAACTCGAAATTCTACTAAGGGTTTAGCTCCAGTATAATTCTTTTACTCCAGACGCTCAAAGATGGGTTCCAATACATGAGAATCCAACAAGAAGTTGAAAAAACAAAAATCGTAGACATGCGTCAAACCGCTTATTGAAATACCCAAATTAATTCCAGTCCGCCCTTCTAATTCTCGCAAAATTAGATTTTTAACAATGTACAAATGAAAGCAATGGAACCTGTTGCCTCTTGCGAGCATTGTTGGAAATCGCAGTGAGGACTCCCCAAATGTCAGGGTCGGAATTCTGAAGAGGCTGGGCAGCGATATTGGAGGCAACATGAACAAGGAACTCTCTGGGGCTCAGAGGCTTCTTTGGAGGAGTATCGGCAGGGTTTGCACAAGCGGGAGAAAGGGCACGAGCAAACTGGGGGGAGTTAATATCCGTGACTATGTCACTGGGTCTTGCACTTGCAATTGGCATTGGGGTTGTGCTGGGGGCTTCGGGATTCTCATCCTCCACCGCCATTAGAGAGAGGTGTGGGAGTGAGATTGTGCGTAAATTGGCGGGTATTTTGAAACCCTAGTCACCTGCTTTTGTGTGAACTGAGAAACAGTTGGGTTGGGTTAGTCTTCTGTTGCTGAAAAGCATGTGCGTTAGTCAGTGGGATGGTTTTGGTCCTTCTCGTTGGATTGTTCCTCTGGCTTCCCCAGGAAGACTGCCTTTATTTCTTTTTATTTTTTATTATTTTTTGCATTATAGCGTGAAACTTACGTAACCGGAGGGGATCCTCTATTATTTTTCTTTTTAGTAAAATAGGTTTGAATTTGTACAATTTTATTTTTTTTAAGGTTTATTATTTATGTTAAAATAGTATTTTAAGAACAAACAATTAAAGTAATTAAAAAGATTTAAATAAGAGAAAATAAATTATATTACAATTAACATTTGAAAATGTTGTTAGTTGAAAATAACATAAAAATTATTAAAATTACAGATTTCAAACAGTAGAGGATTTGCTTATATGTAAGTACATTTTTAAAACCGGATTAGACTGGTTAGTTTAATTTGTAACCAAACAATAAAGAGATAAAACGGGTATACTGATTAAACGAGTCTAATTGATTGGTTCATCAATACTAAAGACATTTAAAAAAAAAAAGTCATTTATAAATCACAAAATCTTATATCCCAGAGTTAGATAATACAAAGTTTGAATTTGAAAAACATTACGTTAACATTCAATAAAATATGCAAATGCTTATGTATTTTACATTTTTTAAAATTGCAATCATTTTGAAACATTTTTGTAAGTATTTCACAAAAGTTTCTGTAGCATTTTAAAAACACAAAAGAGTCACTTTTAAAAACATTACCAATTATAATGTTTTATGGTTATTGTCATCAATAAACGCCAAATATCATTGCTTCATGGCAAGGCGAATACAGATATGATAGCGCCGACAAAAACAGATACATAACTGAAGTGGCTGCTTTTACTGATTCACACGGAATGTATACGTCACATTACACACAAAATCAAATATGAAACTTTAGTTCCAAATTCCAAAACGTAAATCTTCTCAATCTATCAAATTGCTGCCCTGCCTTAGCTGATAGTATAAACTAGAGTTCTAATTCTGCAGAAAGCGTTCCTTCCTTCCCTCCTTGGTTGTTGAAACTAAGTTTTGTGAGTGTAGTTCCTTACACCGTAAATATAACCAGAATTGCCAAGTCTACCCAGCAAGTGGATTAGCATGAATTGTTACACGATTGAGCCTTATATCTCCAAGTGGCCGGTCACCTGGGCCAGTTGGAGCCTGCACAAAACAATATACAAAAATATTACTTATTTCCTTCTCCAGTAAAGACAAATTGGACAAAGATAGAGATAATTAACATACAAGTTGAGAAAAAATGAGAGCAATTTTGAGACAGTGGATAAGATGAGCATTGATGCCAAGTGATCAGTTGAAGGCTCACCCATTATTTAAGCCTTCACCCTCATAATAAATAAATAAATAAGTGAATGAATGGCGATTCCTCAGATAGAAGCAACAATAGCACACCTTTTCCATGAGATCAAGAACTTCGAATCCGTGAATGACTCTCCCAAATACAGTATACAGTCCATTCAAATGTGGCTGTTTTGCGTAAGCTAAAAAGAACTGGCTTCCATTAGTATTTGGACCACTGTTAGCCATTGATAATATTCCCCTTGCGTTGTGCTGGAACATACAAAAGGGAACAAATTAGAAAAACTAACCCGTCATTTATTACTGTCTACAGAGAAATCATCCAAATATGTTTAAAGCAAGCTCACTCAACACCATCTTGAATGAATGATACATGCATTCATGCTTTCTAGTTTCTAGGCATGTTCATAGCTGCAAATTGGGCACAAAGCGCAGGGCCACAATGATTGGAGCAAAAAATTGCCCACCGGCCCCACCCCCTTGCATTGCGAGTCTGACAGCAATGACACATGCAACATACTCAACTGCCTCTAGTGCATAGCATGTAAAATTCAAGCAATGTTTTAAAACAGCAGCTGCAGCACTTAAAACACTCCAAAACTTGGGGGCAACCTCATTCATCTCTTAGGAAAGACAATATCAGCAGCAGGTTTTGGCTCCAAGGAGCACACACACACACTCTCTCTCTTTCATTTCTTCTTGTTTTCTTACCCTTTCTTTTCTTTTCTTTGCATGGGAAGGCTAGCCAGCCTTGTCTGCCACCAGCCTAGTGTGAGCACTTGCCCGAAGTTGCAAGTGGTCAGCCGAGAGTCCCATGATGCTCTGTTCTATGTTTTTGCATCCACCAATTTATCTATTTGAGTCAATTTTCAAGTTACTAAATATTCAACCAGAAACTTAAGATAATGCTCTGTTGAGGATTAGTGTTCAGTTATTTACATATACTTATCAATGCTCTATAGTGAACTAAACTATACTGTGTTCATTATTGAAGTTCATGTCGTTTTAATTGTATATTGATGGTATTTTGCGTCATATTAAACATATTTCTCATATTTAATATAATATACACCATGCTTCAAATTGAGCTGCACAATGTAATGTGCTAGGCAATGCACTATGGCACCATCATGCAATGTGCCATAAATAACTATGGGTATGCTTGTGTGTTCTTCAATTTCAAACGTTTCAAAGGCTGAGCCCATAATTTTGTACAGGCCGACTTGCAAATTATACTATGTTAGCATGTAATAGCTACCAGCAAGCAATTAAAGACTGTCTCATATTCTAGGCTTTGGTTTTGAAATCGTACAGCATTTTCTCATCAGAACCTACAATGTAAAGTAGTTCTGTGATGACTTCATTTCAATAAATGACAAGATGGACCCTCTATACTTTGGAAAAACAAGCAAATTCCATGTTTGTCTTCTTCCAAGCAGTACATGTGAGCTGTGCAAGGTGACATAAACCTAGTACATACCAAGCTAAGACATGCAAGCATGTCACCATAAAATGAAATTCCTATATGACAATATCACAAACTTATAACAGAATTGTAATGATGATCATTCGTATATAAACAAGAGTATATAAGTAAAACATTAAAAGCCTTATAATGCTAGACAATCTAGAGTTGAATTTGTTTTATGAGAAGATTTGTATATAAGCATCCAAACCTTTGAGTCCTTTGGAAAAACATACTTTTACATGGGAGCAGGGAATTCTAGAAACCAAAAACAATAAAGTCTCAAGCTAATAGCTTGGTTTTTTATGGAGATTTTGTGATTATTTACTTCTGCTTTATCCCCTATTCTCCCACTCAAATTACATAATTAAATTGCCATTCATGTAGATTGCCCTTATATTATCTCTTCCAAATTAACAGCCTCTTAGAATTATCCTCTCTGACCTGCAAGGAGATTGGGCGACCTTGTTGAGTGTTTTGAGCCTTTTAGTCACCCTCTCTCTTTTCCCCAATTAGTTTCTCTCTTTAGGACGATTTCTTATCCTCTACCCTCTTCATACTGCTGTTCTTAGTCTCTAATAACTTTCTTTTAAAGAGAAGTTTTGCCGTATTGCTATAAGACCCGCTGTATTCTATAGTAGTGAGAATTAGATATTGAAGGGCTGACAAGAGTAAAAAATAAGAATAACAAAAATGAGAATGTTGATATGGATGAATAGACATATAAGAAAAGATAAGATTTGAAATTATTGTATTTGGGAGGAAGTTGATGTTGTGCATAATGAAGATAAAACAATAGAAATTCGGTTATGATAATTTGGGCATATGCATAGAAAATTACTAGAAGCTCCACTAAAAAAGTTGATCAAATGGTATTTAGTCAAATGAAAAAATATAGAAAAAGACCAAAACAACCACTTGGAGAAATTGTTAAAAAAGATCTTATGATAATTAACAATCCTGAAAATTAAGTTTTTAAATAGAATTCGATGGCATCGTTTAATCCATGTAACCGATTCCACTTATTGAGATAAGGCTTTGTAAGTTGTATATTTAAAGGCAGACCTCACAGCTTTAATAGTAGTGTTGCTGTATTGGTTGCCAGACTATGTGTCTTCATTCAAAGTTACTTTTACTGAAACTGTAATACTTGACTACTTATTATTCTATGTAAAGTATAAAAGCTGTAACAAGTTACTAGTTTTGTTGGTAGAAATTGTAAGCTATAACCTGAAAGCCATTTTGCATCACAAGAATTGAAGTTTGTACGTTCTATCATTCAAAAAACATTCTATCACACCAGTAGTTCTGATCTTATGGTCATGCTAACCTGAGAAGAAATTGCTCAGTTTCTAGTAAGCTTACATTTTATGCACAGGCGTGCATACTAGATTTTTCTAGTTTCTTGACAATCATTGATAATATAAATATGTATAACTATTAATACATTGATTTCTTCGTTTCATAGACATAGTAATTAAGATTGGATATTAACTTACCTTGAGAGATTCTCTTATCTCATCATTAAATTTCTTGCCCCATATACTGGTCCCACCTTTGCCAGTGCCCGTTGGATCTCCACCTTGAATCATAAAGCCCTTGATGTTGCGATGAAAAATGGTCCCATCATAATAACCACTTGCACATAGTGCTAAAAAATTCTACATTCAAATATAAAAATCAGAGTTGTTAGTCATTATAACCATGAACAGAACATTGGAAACTATGATTATGGCATAAATGAAATATGAACAGTTAAGGTGATGATTCAACGACATGAGAAAACAGGCCAAAAAATAGCACCATACAAATCCCATTTATGAATACGTGCTCATTCTTACAGCATTCCTACACTGGATCATTTGCGATTTTTATTATTGCATTTTGCTTGGTATATATATTTTATAGAAGACAAGAGTGGATAAGCTAAGACCATATGAACATAAAACAAAAGTGTAATAGGTGAGGAGAAGGCTACAAAAATGGAATATTGGTATACTAAGTTAACATCTAACTGGAATGATTGCCGTCTTTCCTAAATCTTGCAAGAAGCAGTAACGTATCATCTTTCTTCATCCCTCTTCATTGAAGTTGTCTGCTACGCATAGTACACAATAGTTACAGTGCTAACGTTGTTACTTTTTAGGAACAGAAAATGTAGGAGGAAAAATTGCGAATTGTGCTAACTATTTTTGCAACTCCCAATTGCAATACTTTCCAAATCTATGTTAATTTCAATGGTCAAATAAACGCTTCAGAGCCCTGCTTCAACACCCCAGACCCACCATCACTTTGATGTAAATCAGGCTGCCCAGAGCATAGCGGGTTTCAGAAACACGTAACATAGCTAATACAGTTTCATTCATGCCGTTCCCCAACTATTTCACAATTGTAACAACCTCAATGACCATAAAAATTTTCCTTTTTCACAAAATAAAAACTGAAAAGTTAATAACAAATGCATGCCACAAAGATTTTATCAACAACATTTGCTGGACTAATGTTCTTTTCGCCGAAGCCATACAGAATTTCAATACTCCAGCTTTATCGTTGTTCAGAGAAATTCAGCTTAAATGAATGGAACACGGAAGAACCAAGAACTTACCTCGGCAGCCTTGGGGACCTCGTCGCAGAAGATCTCGCACTTGATGTCGCCGAGGTTTGTGTGCAGAGTCACAGACTGTAATGCCAACCACACAACAAAGTAACTCAGTTAGCTTTCTTGTGTCGAACCTATCGCAAGCTAAGTGTTCGCCGATATTACAAAAAGGGAAATCGAAAAAGAAGACTAACCATTTGCCTGATCGAAAAGAGAAGAATTTGAAGCCAAGGACTGCGCCGATGCTTGAATCGCAAAGCTATGATGGACGCTTATGAGTTTCAGATTCTTCTAGAATGTGACGCCGCTTTGGACCGGCAGGCATCGAATAATTTCAGAAATATCTCAAATTTATTATTTAAAAAAAAAGGAGATCATGTTTTTAATTTCCATTTGGGATATAATATATATATAAATTTTTTGTCAAGTTTAGAATTATTACAATTTCTAAATTTATTCCGTCCTACATATGTTATTTATTTTTCTTAAAATTGGTAGTGTTAAAGAGTTATTTAAAATTTATGTATTTATTTTATTTAAAATAATATCGAATATTGATTTAGTTATGCAATGTCTTCCTTTTCTTTTCTTTCTCCTAACATCGTTTGACAAACTATGACCCAATGGGGACTCATGTTGGTTAATATGGGGCAAATGAACAAGTAACATTTAAAAGAGCAATGCTACAGCTACATTTATAGAGTTGCAAATTTTTTACACTCCTTCATATTGTTATGCAACGCACCGTTTTGTCAAGGCTCATTTTGCTGGACGCAGCCCTTGCACATACATGCAAGGGCGTAAATCTAGCATTTTCCCATTTAAAATTTATGTATTTATTTTATTTAAAAATTATTATACTACCTTTTATTTCTTTTATTCCCTTCACATTTTCCCACTTCATATATTCAAACACACTTCTGCAGATCAGGTTGTTGATCTGTTCCCAGAGAAGTACGAGATGGCAAATCACAAAAAGAAAAAGGTGTCTGCAAATGGGCACCCGTCAAATACAACCCGAACGGAGAAAATTGGAGAAAATCCGAAGTAGAAACCCTAAAAATCTTCGCTAAAAGATGGGGGGAAATGGGGAGATAAGATCATAATACTTGCTTGTAATGATGGAAAATAATGCTTATAAGCTAAGTGTAAAATATGAAATTGAAGAAAGCTGAATAATAAATGTGTAAGTCACTTCTAAGTCATCAAATCCGTGTACAACGGCGATGGCCTACAAGTTCATCAAATCCATGTAAGTCTCTGGCAAAAGTGGCAGTGTTGCCCTCAAGTGCCATGGTGGTTGCCGGCGCAGTAATTGGCGAACATGCTTATCATAAAATGTTTTAACTATTTGGCGCAACTCAATCAGAACGAGCAGAAAGCAGGAGATATACCAGCTGACATAGCACCAGGAGTTCGGAAGAAGCAGTGAGACCAAAGAGGCCACAGAAAATGAACTAAAAATAGCCATGGCAATGGTTAGTTGAGGAGCATAAGTGGGAATCCATAGCCGTGCCTTAAAGGTAAGGTAGTAACCCAATATGCAGAGAACAGAAGCTCTAGCGATCACGGGGTGCACTTCAAATGGAGAGGGCAAATTATTGCCAACGCTTTGGATTTGAAGGAATCCAACAAACAAGGTAACTGCAAATGCAAAAATGGCATGGTGATTGGTGTATGACTGGTTGGCAGAGTTAAACACAATTAAGAGAGGGATGGTTACATGAGATGGAAGCAAGTGGGTTCGATAGGCGAAGAAGGCTCGCCACTGGTACGTTGCCTCAACTGGGACATCCATTCACCATGAATTGTGTGAAACCTCGTGAATACTAGACAGCAGAGAACATTAATGATTTAGGGCAATAATAACGTTCGTTAGGAGGGTTGGAAAATTTATAAATGGTGAGCGTGGGACTTTCTTCATGCTTCATGCTTCTTGGAGCTTTCCGTGTAACGTGCTCACTCTAGCAAAAAATTTGATATCCGTGTGAACGCCAGCATCTCTAGCAAAAAATTTGATTTCCGTGTGAACGCCAGCATGCTCGCTCTTGTTAACGGCAACGTGCTCACTCTAGCAAAAAATTTAAGTCCAGCCGCCAACGCATTAGTCCCCAGATCAGATGGATAAATAGCAATCACCAGGGCCCACAATCAATAAACAAATAGCGAACACAGGACCATACCGAATCGAGCGAGACTACGTCAAACAAAAAATGTATTTAGTTAAGAATCTTACGTGAATTGATAGTTAAATGAGAATAATAGAACTGCCAGTAATACGTCAAACAAAGTATGTATTTAGTGACGGTTTGAACCATCACAAACATAAATTATGATTTTAAAAAATATTATATTTAGTGGTGACCATTCCAATGGTTGATTAAAACTGCCAGTAATAGTAACGCGTAATTCTATGGCAGTTAACCAAGGTATAACCGTCACAAAATGACTTTTTTCTTGTGGTGTATATAAAATATGAATATACTGATAGTGATGATCTAATATTGGCTTTTAACAATTCTTTAAGTTATTATGCTCTTTAATATCAATGTTGTTTCATAATTTGGTTTCATAATTTGGTTTCATTGAAGTTATTATAATAATTAGTATCAATTTTGTTGTACAAGTTCGTTTTATTATTGCAGTTCCTTTCAATATAGTTGCTGTTATCTTTCCTTTCGTTTCTTTCTTTTGGGATCTATTAACTATTATATTCTTACTTTTTTGCAATGTTTATAAAAGTACATCATATTAGGTTTTCTGTAAATGGCTTTTTAGGCATTAAGCCAAGGAAATACATTAAAAAATAAGAACACATGAGATTATTAAGTAAAGATGACTAAAGATATAAATGTCGAGTCGTGATGAATATGCACTTCATCAAAAGTAAGAAAGGTTTTAAAAGTCTGCTTCTATAATAGAAAAGGAAAATGCTGGGGATACGTCAGTATCCCCCACGGGTAACGTCTGAGAAAATGCTGGTGATACGCCAGTATCAGACGTGGCCCAAGGCAAAGTCATTTTAAAATAAAGTGTAAAAATTTAAAAAAATAAAATAAAAGGTGAAGATAAGAATTATAGATGAAGTTGTAAGTGTAAAGATATAAAAATAATATTATTGATAAAAATTAAACAAAAAGTTATCATTGTTGTAGTCATTGTGTTTTTAAGCAATTCAATGTATTGACCTATTCTTTTTATGTTTAATTCAAGATAAATTTTAGTTTGTAATTAAAAATTAATTTTTTTAAAATAAAAAATTATTAAAATAAATTTTTTTTAATAAATTTATTTTATATACACAATTAAAATTAAATTTATAAAAATATATTTAAAAATTTTAATTATCTATCAACTCTAACAAATCTTGCCGAGTGTTGTATTCCAATTTGATTATAGGAAGAGTGTTAGAATCAGGAGAGAAATAATTGCAGTATTTGATTATAACCATCTGTAACTACTAAAAAAGTTACACGTTAGAGGAAGTATATGAAAAATTAATTGCATATTTACTCATTAGAAAGCGAATACACCCCGTTGTTGTTGAAACTTTCTTTTTTGGCACTTTCTATTAGTCGGTTTTGCATATGTATATTTTTAATGGGATCCGGATTTCTTTTACATAAAGTTAGGGTGAAGTATACAAAAAAAAAAAACAAAATTAAAAAAAAAAGTAATATAAAAAATTATTTATTAAATTATAAAGAAAAAATTATTAAAATAAAAAATAAAAAAAATCTAAATCTATCTGCAATGTTTCCTATATGTAATATGTCCAAGTGTCCAACCTTTTTTTATCATTGTTATATTGTAATTACAGTATTAGAGTTTGATTTGTAACTGGCTGTAGTAAACAGAAAAATACATCAATACTTCATCGCCACTTATTGTAGAATAACTATTAACTATTACATATTGAAACTTCTTTTTTTTTCTTTCAAATAATAGAAACGTTAAAATATAAGAACTGAATTCAATGACCATGCACTCTAGTATAGAATGTGAAGATAATTTTTTTTATAATTATAGCACGGTAGTTTTAAACAATTTTTATAAAAATTATTTAAATAATATATACATAATCCTTTTTTTCATGGGGTGTGTGTATATATATATATATATATATATATATATATTATTATACAATAGTATTCAAACTTAATTGATTTTAAGTAAGACAAATTGAATTCAAATATTACTACGTAGTACTTTGCATGCATATTAATTTTAAAAAAACAATGGTGTATAGTATCCTCTATTATGTAAAACTGTAAATCAATTACACAATTCCAATTCTTCATCTTTTTGTTCTTTTAGACAATCTATTACACATCTATTGTTTGTATCTTTCCTGTAACCAAGAAAGTTTAAACTGAATTGATCAGTGTAGTTGTTTAGAATAATGATATATGTATATATTTACTTTGCATACAGATTGTATAAAGTGGTGTTATACCTATAAACTTACATCTATGTTTCGTCCATGTGAGAAAGAGATGCGAGCAAGAGAGATGAGAGTGGAAAAGATGAGAGCAGTGATTTTTTTTCTTTAAAAACTGAGATTACATAATAAATGTGAATAAAACACGAGTATAAGATGTGCATATAATATTTTTCTATTGTATATAATTTCATATTTTTACTCTTCTTTCTCTCTTACCTTTAAAAAAATTGTATCTAGAGGTGGAGAAAGCATAAACTCTCCACAATTGAGCCTTATATCTCCAAGCGGCCGGTCACCTGGGCCAGTTGGAGCCTGCACAAAACAATATACAAAAACATTACTTATTTCCTTCTCCAGTAAAGACAAATTGGACAAATATAGAGATAATTAACATACGAGTTGAGAAAAAATGAGAGCAATTTTGAGACAGTGGATAAGATCAGCATTGATGCCAAGATATCAGTTGAAGGCTCACCCATTATTTAAGCCTTCACCCTCATAATAAATAAATGAATGAATGAATGAATGAATAGCAATTCCTCCCATAGAAGCAACATTAGCACACCTTTTCCATGAGATCAAAAACTACGAATCCATGAATGACTCTCCCAAATACAGTATACAGTCCATTTAAATGTGGCTGTTTTGAGTAAGTTAAAAAGAACTGGCTTCCATTAGTATTTGGACCACTGTTAGCCATTGATAATATTCCCCTACATTGTGCTGGAATATACAAAAGGGAACAAATTAGAAAAACTAATCTCTCATTTATAACTGTTTCCAGAGAAATCATCCAAATATGTTTAAAGCAAGCTCACTCAACACCATCTTGAATGATTGATATATGCATTCATGCTTTCTAGTTTCTAGGTATGTTCATAGCTGCAAATTGGGCACAAAGTGCAGGGCCACAATGATTGGAACAAAAAACTGCCCACCAGCCCCACCCCCCTTGCATTGCGAGTGCTGACAGCAATGACACATGCAACATACTCAAATGCCTCTAGTGCATAGCATGCAAAATTCAAGCATTGTTATAAAACAGCAGCTGCAGCACTTAAAACACTCCAAAACTTGGGGCAACCTTATTCAACTCTTAGGAAAGACAATATCAGCAGCAGTTTTTGGCTCTCCAAAGAGCGCACACACACTCTCTCCCTCTTTTCATTTCTACTTGTTTTCTTACCCTTTTTCTTTTCTTTGCATGGGAAGGCTAGCCAGCCTTGTCTGCCACCAGCCTAGTGTAAGCACTTGCCAGAAGCTTCAAGTGGCCAGCCAAGAGTCCCATGATGCTCTGTTCTCGGTTTTTTGCAGCCACCAATTTATCTATTTGAGTCAATTTTCAAGTTACTGAATATTCAACCAGAAACTTAAGATAATGCTCTGTTGAGGATTAGTGTTCAGTTATTTACATATACTTATCAATGCTCTATAGTGAACTAAAGTATACTGTGTTCATTATTAAAGTTCGTGTCATTTTAATTGTATATTGACGGTATTTTGGGTCATATTAAACATATTTCTCATATTTAATATAATATACACCATGCTTCAAATTGAGCTGCACAAAGTAATGTGCTAGGCCATGCACTATGGCACCAGCATGCAATGTGCCATAAATAACTATGGGTATCTGTCAGGACTAAAAGGGGCAACCAAGACCCAATAGAAAAGCAGAAATGGAGAGTATATGTGAGAAGGAAAAGAGCAGGGAATTAAAGGGTATTTTAGGGAGTGGTTAGTAGGGAGTGACGGTGGTTAAAAGAGTGGGTGAGGAATGAGAGGGGTAGCTGATTTTCTGTTAAGTTGTAAGTTTTTCAAGCTGGGCCAGAGGTGCTCTCTGAGCAGGGACACTGTCCTGGGGGTGCAGTACCCTTTTGTGCTTCTTGTAACGCTCTGTGATCAATCAAATTCTCAGCTTTTGCCTCTGTATAATTCTGAGTTCCATCAGTATGCTTGTGTCTTCTTCAATTTCAAACGTTTCAAAGGCTAAGCCCATAATTTTCTACAGGCCGACTTACAAATTATACTATATTAGGATGCAATAGCAACCAGCAAGCATGCCAAGCAATTAAAGACTGTCTCATATCCTAGGCTTTGGTTTTTGAAATCGTACAGCATTTTCTCATCAGAACCTACAATGTAAAGTAGTTCTGTGATGACTTTATTCAATAAATGACAAGATGGACCCTCTATACTTTGGAAAAACAAGAAAATTCCATGTTTGTCTTCTTCTAAGCAGTACATGTGCACTGTGCATGGTGACATAAACCTAGTACATACCAAGCTAAGACATGCAAGTATGTCACCATAAAATGAAATTCCTAGATGACAATATCACAAACTTATAACAGAATTGTAATGATGATCATTCATACATAAACAATAGTATATAAGTAAAACACTAAAAGCCTTATAATGCTAGACGATCTAGAGTTGAATTTGTTTTATGAGAAGATTTGTATATAAGTATCCAAACCTTTGAGTCCTTTGGAAAAACATAATTTTACATGGGAGCTGGGAATTCTAGAAACCAAAAACAATAAAATCTCAAGCAAATATCTTGGTTTTTTACAGAGATTTTGTGATTATTTACTTCTGCTTTATCCCCTACCCTCTCTCTCAAATTACATAGTTAAATTGCCATTCATGTAGATTGCCCTTATATTATCTCTTCCAAATAAACAGCCTCTTAGAATTATCCTCTCTGACCTGCAAGGAGATTGGGCAACCTTGTTGAGTGTTTTGAGCCTTTTAGTCACTCTCTCTCTTTTCCCCAATTAGTTTCTCTCTTTAGGACAATTTCTTATCCTCTACCCTCTTCATACTGCTGTTCTTACTCTCTAATAACTTTCTTTTAAAGCGAAGTTTTATCGTACTATTATAAGACCAGCTATATTTTATAGTAGTGAAAATTAGATATTGAAGGGCCGATAAGAGCAAAAAATGAGAATAGCAAAAATGAAAATGTTAATACGGATGAGTGAACATATAAGAAAAGATAAGATTTGAAATTATTGTATTTGGGAGGGAGTTGATGTTGTGCATAATGAAAAGAAAATAATAGAAACTTGGTTATGATAATTTGGATATGTGTAAAGAAAATTGCTAGAAGCTCCACTGAAAAAGTTGATCAAATGGTACTTAGTCAAATGAAAAGGGATAGAGAAAAACCAAAACAAATACTTAGAGAAATTGTTAAAACAGATCTTATGATAAATGACAATTCTGAAAATTAAATTTTTAATAGAATTCAATGGCGTCATTCAATCCATTTAGTTCACTCCACCTACTGAGATAAAGCATTGTGAGTTGTATATTTAAAGGCAGACCTCACAGCTTTAATAGTTGTGTAGCTGTATTGGTTGCCAGACTATATGTCTTCATTCAAAGTTACTATTACTGAAACTGTAATACTTAACTACTTATTATTCTATGTAAAGTATAAAAGCTGTAACAACTTACTCGTTTTGTTAGTAGAAATTGTAAGCTACTACCTGAAAGCCATTTTGCATCACAAGAATTGGTTTGCCCGTTCTATCATTCAAAGAACATTCTATCACACCAGTAGTTCTGATCCTATCGTCATGCTAACCTGAGAAGAAATTGCTCACTTTCAAGTAAGCTTACATTTTATGCACAGGCGTGTCTACTAGATTTTTCTAGTTTCTTGACAATCAATGGTAATATACATATGTATAACTATTAATACATTGATTTCTTCGTTTCATAGACATAGTAATTAAGATTGGATATTAACTTACCTTGAGAGATTCTCTTATCTCATCATTAAATTTCTTGCCCCATATACTGGTCCCACCTTTGCCAGTGCCCGTTGGATCTCCACCTTGAATCATAAAACTCTTGATGTTGTGATGAAAAATGGTCCCATCATAATAACCACTAGCACATAGTGCTAAAAAATTCTACGTTCAAATATAAAAATCAGAGTTGTTAGTCATTATAACCATGTACAGAACATTGGAAACTATGATTATGGCATAAATGAAATATGAACAGTTAAGGTGATGATTCAACGACATGAGAAAACAGGCCAAAAAATAGCACTATACAAATCCCATTTATTAATATGTGCTCATTCTTACAGCATTCCTACACTGGATCATTTGCGATTTTTATTATTGCATTTTGCATTGTATATATATTTTACAGAAGACAGGAGTGGATAAGCTAAGACCATATGAACATAAAACATAGTGCCATAGGTGAGGAGAAGGCTACAAAAATGGAATATTGGTAGACTAAGTTAACACTAAGTGGAATGATTGTCGTCTTTCCTAAATCTTGCAAGAAGCAGTAACGTATCATCTTTCTTCATCCCTCTTCATTGAAGTTGTTTGCTACGTATAGTACACAATAGTTACAGTGCTAACGTTGTTACTTTTTAGGAACAGAAAATGTAGGAGGAAAAATTGCGAATTGTGCTAATTATTTTTGCAACTCCCAATTGCAACACTTCCACAAAATTCGCCCAAATGATGCAAACCCTTCTTCCAAATCTATGTTCACCCAGCCCGATAATTTCAATAGTCAAATAAACGCTTCAGAGCCCTGCTTCAACACCCCAGACCCACCATCACTTTGATGTAAATCAGGCTGCCCAGAGCATAGCGGGTTTCAGAAACACGTAACATTGCTAATACAGTTTCATCATGCCGTTCCCCAACTCTTTCACAATTGTAACAACCTCAATGGCCAAAAAAATTTTCCATTTTCACAAAATAAAAACTGAAAAGTTAATAACAAATGCATGCTACAAAGATTTTATCAATAATATTTGCTGGACTAATGTTCTTTTCACCGAAGCCATATAGAATTTCAATACTCCAGCTTTATCGTTGTTCAGAGAAATTCAGCTGAAATGAATGAAACACGGAAGAACCAAGAACTTACCTCGGCAGCCTTGGGGACCTCGTCGCAGAAGATCTCGCACTTGATGTCGCCGAGGTTTGCGTGCAGAGCCACAGATTGTAATGCCAACCCCACAACACAGTAACTCAGTTAGCTTTCTTGCATCGAACCTATCGCAAGCTAAGTGTTCGCCGATATTACAGAAAGGGAAATCGAAAAAGAAGACTAACCATTTGCCTGATCGCCGAAAACAGAAGAATTGGAAGCCAAGGACTGCGCCGATGCTTGAATCGCAAAGCTATTATGGACGCTTCCGAGTTTCAGATTCTTCTAGAATGTGACGCCGCTTTGAACCTGTAGGCATCAAATAATTTCAGAAATATCTCAAATTTATTATTTAAAAACAAGGAGATCATGTTTTTAATTTCCATTTGGGATATAATATAAATATATATATATATTTGTCAAATTCAGAATTATTACAATTTCTAAATTTATTCCGTGCTACATATGTTATTTATTTTTCTTAAAATTGATAGTTATGGTAAAGAGTGATTTAAAATTTATGTATTTATTTTATTTAAAATAATATCGAATATTGATTTAGTTATGTAATGTCTCAGTTCCTTTTCTTTTCTTCCTTATAACATGGGTTGACAAACTATGACCAAATGGGGGGACCACGTTGGTTAATATGGAGCAAATGAACATGTAACATTTAATAAATTATAATATTAAATATATTTAATTTATATTACTATTTTTATTAAATTTTTATTACTACTCTTGCTATTATTTATAAAAAAACAAAAACTCATTAAAAATTATTATACTACCTTTTATTTCTTTTATTCCCTCCACCACTTCGTACATTCAAACACACTTCTGCAGACCAGGTTGTTGATATGTTCCCAGAGAAGTACGAGATGGCAAATCACAAAAAGAAAAAAGAGGCTGTAAATGGGCACCCGTCAAATACAACCCGAACGGAGAAAATTGGGGAAAATCCGAATCAGAAACCCTAAAAATCTTCGCTAAAAGATTAGAGGAAATGGGGAGATAAGATCATAATACTTGCTTGCAATGATGGAAAATAATGCATATAAGCTAAGTGTAAAGTATGAAATTGAAGAAAGCTGAATGATAAATGTATAAGTCACTTCTAAGTCATCAAATCCGTGTACAACGACGATGGCCTACTAGTTCATCAAATCCATGTAAGTCTGTGGCAGAAGTGGCGGTGCTGCCCTCAAGTGCCATGGTGATCGCCGGCGCAGTAATTGGCGAACATGCTTATCATAAAATGCTTAACTATTTGGCGCATCTCAATCAGAACGAGCAGAAAGTAGGAGATATACCAGCTGACATAGCACCACGAGTTCGGAAGAAGCAGTGAGACCAAAGAGGCCACAGAAAATGAACTAAAAATAGCCATGGCAATGGTTAGTTGAGGAGCATAAGTGGGAATCCATAGCCGTGCCTTAAAGGTCAGGTAGTAGCCCAATATGCAGAGAGCAGAAGCTCTAGTGATCATGGGGTGCACTTCAAATGGAGAGGGCACATTATTGCCAACGCTTTAGATTTGAAGGAATCCAACCAACAAGGTAACTGCAAATGCAAAAATGGCATGGTCATTGGTGTATGACTGGTTGGCAAAGTTAAACACAACTAAGAGAGGGATGGTTACACGAGATGGAAGCAAGTGGGTTCGATAGGCGAAGAAGGCTCGCCACTGGTACGTTGCCACAACTGGGACATCCATGCACCATGAATTGTGTGAAACCTCGTGAATACTAGACAGCAGAGAAGCTTGATTATGTTAGGGCAATAAAAACGTTCGTTTGGACGATCGGAAAGTTTATAAATGGTGAGCATGGAACATTTGTTTATGCTTATGCTTATTGGAGCTTTCCTTGTTGTTTCTAGCCAACGACAAAAACTGAAGGGTAGTCACGTCATCTTACCATTAGCATAAGGGCGTAAGAAATTGACATCACTAGCTTCAACCAAAAAAAAGTCAGTTAATTCATACGAAAAGAAGTGAGTTGAAACTTGAGATGTCAATTTCTCACATCCTTGTGCTAATTTGATAGAGCATGCTTGCGATGCCGACTACGGACATTGGGATATTCAGATTTTTCACACTGATAAAGAAGGGAAAAATAGTCTCATATTTTTTTGTTATAAAAAAATCACATCTAATAATGTGGATTATTAAATATATAATATTCAATACAAATTTTAAATTTTAAAAATTAAATATAAATAAAATTATAAGAATAATAAGATTGTATGAGAAGGAAATTTTATAGTCTATATGAGAAGGCAACGTTATAGTCGACATGTTGGGAATAGTCTATATGAGAAGGTAATGTTATAGTCAGACATGTTGGGAATAGTCTATATCAGAAGACAATGTCATAGTCGACATGTTGGGAAATTGGACCACGCATCCCGAGTCATGATCAAAATTTCTTAGACCACCTAATAATTGTAATTTGATGTCAATTTCTCACATCACTATGCTAATTTGATTGAACACGAAATATCCACATTTCTCACACTGATAAAGAAGGGAAAAATAATTTTTTGTTATAAAAAAAATTACATGCAATAGTATAAATTAATTATAATAAAATATTACATATAATAATATAAATTATTAGATTTATTAAACTTAATAAATTTAATAATACAAAAATTTGAGTTTAATTTAACTAGTCGAACTTAACTTTATTTTCTCTCTCTCAAATTGTTTCTCTGTAACATTTTTAATATATCAAAATAAATAAATTAATTAATAATATAAATTTTAAAAATTAAATATAAATATTATGAGAACAATAAAACTTTGTAAAAAAGGCAATGCTATAGCCGCTATGTTGGCTAACTAGACCCACAAATCTCAAGTCATGATAAAAATTTCCTAGGACCACCTGATAATTGTAATTTGATGTTCCTTAGGCATGTGTTGTAAAAATTTCTTCAAAGACACGAGCATAAAACTTGAAATACCAAATTAACAGGAGCAAGAATATTTTTGGAACTTTTATTTTTTAAACAAGTAATTTAATCTTTTAACTTGTGAGTTGGGCAATTAATTTTTTTACAAAGATAATTAGGGTAATTTAGTCTTTCGCTTATTAGATTCTCCTTTTTGATATGATATGGCTCACTTATAGTAACTTGGACTTCATTTTTGTCTTTATAGTGTGACATGACTAATATATGAAATTATCTCTTAATTGAAAGTTATTAAGATGCATAAAATTAGGGCTTATAACTTGGCAAAAGAAAAGATAACTCACACCAAAGGGAGGGTGCTAAAATTTTCAAAGCAAAAATAAAGTCTAGATCACCACCAATTAGTCATGTTATTTTGAGAAAGGAGATTCCAATGGGTGAAATTGCTCAAATTACATTTGTTAAGGGACTACATTGCTCCAATTGCACTTATAAACAGATTAAATTATCTTAATTATATTTGTAGAAGGACTAAATTACACAAAAGTTAAGGACTAAATTATTCTTCTTAAAAAGCAAAAGGGACCAAAAACACCTTTAGTCCTAAACTAATAATAATTTAAGACTTAAAAGTTTTTATAACTATTTCCACCCTTGAATTATTTCTTAGGCTTAATCGCATATTTGGTCCCTTAACTTTGATAAATGCAATAATTAGGTCCCTGCATTTTCAATCAAAGTAATTGGATTCAAAACTTTTTAGGATTGTAGTAATTGAGCATAAGCCTTAACAGGCCATTACTACACCAGATGACACTTGTTGACATAGATACATATTTTTTGATGTGGCATAAACAACAGGCTTACATGGACATAGAAGCCCTAAAATTTGCCCAAAATCCAAATAAAGTCATGTGGTAATCACATGATGCAACTCTAAATTTTGCCCAAAAATCATGAACCCTAAATTTTGCCATTGCTCCAGAATTTCAAAGGAATCGAAGGAGAGGGAATTGAAGTAAGCAATAGAGCTAAGAAGGAAGCCAAAAGTGAGGAACTAGAGGACATGATGGGTAGTGAGGTTGTTTGCAGTAAGATCAAATCATTAAGGTCTCTGTGCAATGTAGTCAATAGAAGGCATGCAAGTGTGGAAGGGTGGCAAAATTATGCACTTCATGGACTTAAGAGAACCTAAGATGTTGATTCTTTAATTGTTTTGCACCCAAACATGAAGGCTGCAACTACTTTGAGTGGCATGACCTGCAATGCCTTACAAACCAAGAAGATTATCATAGGTCTCCTACAAAGCTTGGATAAGGTTCAGCTAAGGGAGAAGTGTATAATGGGAGTATAGTTTTCCTTGGGGTTGTCTATATGTTTCTAGCAAGTATTATAAGAAAGCTCATGTAGGGATGGGCTATCTATTTAAGGATTGTACAATTTAGGGTTTAGGGACTATGTTGGCTGATGAATGACTAATGTAGGGTATCTAGTCAACATTTTGTATAACTTATGTGGCCATGAATGACTTTTGTCCCTCTTGTGAAATGCTTTTGTTGTGGGTTTTCAACATTAGATATACATGCTTGCTTCTTTGAATTGCATGTCACAATTAACTATTGTTGATGTATCAATGGGGTGCTCCACATAGACTTGAATCCCAGCATGACCTTTTATCAACTCCATCAATAGGATTATATCCCTATCACATGTCAACTGTCTTAAGCCAACTTTTAATGAAAGGTTAGGAATGCAAAATTACAAACTAGCATCACTCTTGAACCCAGCTTCACTCACCTCTTTCTTTATTATTCCTCAATCTGTGTCCTTGTCCTTAAATGTATGTACCTCAGCCCCAGCATATTGTAATGTCTGGGTTTCTCTTGAATTGACCACCATGGTGAAGATGAAGGTCAAATATATATTTCAATAGAAAAAGGCCTACAAATGAATAAGACAATTATTTAATTAAGCCTTACATGAATAACTAAGTGACTTCCTGATAAATCTCTAGAAATTAAAGTCCAAAATGCTAAAAGTGAAGGACCAAATACTAAATCTAACCATTACTACCTCACCAAACAAGGAAAGCATATAATAATCGGGACATGTGATAGACAAATAACAAGCACCAAGACCATAATCAGTAAACAAATAGCAAACACAAGACCATTACCAAATGAGTAGGACATTACATAAGAATTGATGGACCACTACAAACAAAAAAGTTCTTTAGTTAAGAATTTTATATGAATTGATACTTAAATGAAATATGATGATGTAAATATTTGTCGATCAAGTCCATTTCGTTCCTCATTAAGATTGAAGTCAACAAGCCTTGTTACAAATTGTCCTCCCTAAAACCTTCTTTATGCCCTTACAAAGTGATAGCACCAAGCCTTAAGTGTGTTACGTGAGAATTAGAAGTCTAGTTCATTGTAGTGTCAAGATAGCATTTCAAGAGAGAGATGGCATTATGATTAGGGAATTTTGCAACCTTCAACTCTGAAGATTTAGCTCCAATTTCTAAAGGTAAGGGGTCCTTGATTGTCACATGCTATCACATTATAGTAGTTGACACCCATTTAGGCTTAGTTATAAGCTAGCTTTTATTCATGCCATGCTTGAAAATATGTATCCATGTTAGCAAGTGTTGTTTGGTGTAATAACGGCCCATTAGGGCTTGGACCTAATTGCTACAATCCTAAAACTTTTGGACCTAATTACTCTAATCGAAAATGTAGAGATTCAATTACTTCATTTTTCAAAGTTGAAGAACCAAATATGCTATTAAGCCTATTTCTTAAGATTTTGGTCAATACTTTTTTTTTTTTACAATTTTAAAGAAATATTTGATTTAATAAGCCATATTTTCTGAATTTGGTAGGTATATTATACATTAGCTTGAAAGTATATGTATGAAGTACAAATAATCTTACATATGAAATTTTATCAATAAGTATTTAATTAAAACAAAGTTTTAAGTCAACAACAGAATATAACATTTATATTATAAAAAGTTATTTATTGGTGCAATTAATATATATAGTTATATATTTCCTAAAAATGGATGTAAATAAAAATTAAACAGATACTTTTAAAAATAATTTTTTTAGATTACACTATAGTACTCTTGAATTTCAGGATACTAATATACAAAATCGATCAATAATATTATAACACGTCAACTTATAATTTGATATATGTTGTCGAAGCCATATCTTTTCTTGTTATATATTTTGTAAAAATGGATGTAAATAAAAATTAAACAGATACTTTTAAAAATAATTTTTTTAAGTTACACTACAATACTCTTTTGAGTTTTAGGATACTAATGCACATAAAATTGATCAATAATATTATGATACGTGCCAACTTATAATTTGACATATGTTTTTTAAGCCGTATCTTTTCTTTGTTTTCTTTTTTTAATTTTTCATGCATTCTAATATTTTGATTTCTTCACTTTCATTTCTCTAATATGCAAATAAATTTATAACACTTCCCCATATTTCATTTTCCTCTCTAGAAAGCAAAATCACTCTTTTTCTTCACCAAACTCCCGGCATCTTAGAGAGCAACCAATAGTAAGAAGATACATAATTTCATCTAAAGCTTAAAATGGATCATTTTAGAGTGTTGCTCCAGATTATGTGATCAATTTAGTTCTTTTAAAAAAAATGATAAAATGCAAAATTAATTAACTAAAAATTAATAAAAATTATAATTAAAAATTGAAAAAAAGAATAAGGTAAAAAAAGGTTAAAAAAAGAAAAAAAGAAAAAGCTCAGTAGCAGCCCAAAGGACCCATTCCTTTAAATTTGAAGTTGGATATAAATTTGGCCAATTTTATGATCCTTGGCTGTGGACCATTTGACTATTCTTGGGCTCAAATTTATGTCAACTTTTATTTTATTTCTTTCATTTTTACTTCATTGTTTTCCTTTAATTTTGTCAGTTATGTGTCCTTCTCGTCTGCTAACAGTACCCAGCTCTGAATACTCTCCCTGTTCCCCATCAGAGTGTACTGTTTCCCTCCCACCATCTGCTGACACGATCGAACATTAAGCACAAACACAGAGCAAAAGAAACATGCGGCGGATACTTCTCCGTTACGAGTACTGAAGTTGATGAACCAAGCCTCAAAGAACCCGGCATCCGGGTGGGACCTCGTAGAACTCAAAACCTATCCTGGTGGTTAAAGAATGACGTGCCAAGGTAGTGGAGGAGGGGATTGGGAATTAAGAGGTAGTTGCCTCTGGTGGGAGCAGTTATGTACCATAAGCTACATTGAGTGTGTTTTTCTTTTTTCTTTGTACTGTAAGCACTAAGGAAGTTGATAAGAATTATGTTATTTCAAATCCTGGGAGCAGTTTTGCTATTTAAGGTTTGTAATGTTTTCTTTAAGCATCAATGAAGTTAATTACAATTTTGTTAGTCTTAGACATAGAATAGGATAGCTTATATTCTACTACTTTAGTCTCATGTTTGGCCCGCTTATCATATTAGATAAGGAAGTTGCTATCCAATAGAAAAGGCTGAAATAGTAGATTTCATGACTGATTTAGAACTATTGAGGACATGGTCAGGGCCATCAAGTTCTCCCATGCATAATAAATCTCTGTTCTTCAATGCATAATAACTCTCTACAAATAAACGTGTTGCTTTCATCTGAGTACAAATATATTTGGTAGATCACACCAATTAATGTCTTTTTATTTATTGATTTTTGCCTCCAGACATTATTGGTCCTCAGACAAAATGGGAACAGCAAAAAAACCAATGAAAAACCCCTTTAAACCTTCAATTACTGAACAAAAACATATGGAACCTGATCAAGAATGATAGTGCTTCTGATAAAGTAAGATTGACAAAAATTTCAATGGCAAATTTGATAATATTTCTAGACAATTATGTTCATGAAACAACATCAAACTATGAATCTATAAACATTTTCCAGCATGCAAACCATCCAACATAGTAAGTTAAGAGGATTACTTAGAGCAACTTGAAACCCCATGGCTGCTTAATAAAGAGTGGCTGAGAAGAGGATGAGAAAGTGAGGAGAGAGTTGAAGTTGGTAGAGGTACTGTGAGAGAGAGAGAGAGAGGTAAAAGGCGATGCATTTCTCTCCTTGTCAGTATGCAAATTTTTCCAATCAATATATATATACATATATTTGTATATTAAATTAATAGGATACTAGTACTATATAATAAATAAAGAGCAGGGACCCTTTTATTATGTTAGCACAAAAATATTATCCTACTTATCATGAATAATACAATAAGACCCATAATCATAAGAGTTCACAAAATAATGATCAAAACAAATTTCACATTGATTAATATTAATCTAAGTTTTATTAAAACTTAATATAGAAGCTTGATATATATAAGTCCATATATATAAAATATCTAACAATTTCTCACTTACACTATGTTTTTAAAAAATAATTCTTCAAATTAATATCAACGAAAGTAGCCACAAAAGTGTCAATAATAAGATACATAACATTAACTACATGAAATCTTAAGTCCAAAATGAGGCCGAGTACCTAATAATATAGAAGTCATATCTAATAAGGATACTAACATCACACATGTTAAAACACCCATAAACTCGTGACTTAAGTAATAATGAACATATAGGATAAGAATACGCACCACAAAAGTAAAATGTATACAATCTTTTAACATAATAGTCTTAGCATTTAAGATGTTTACTGAGTAACAACACAATATCTCAATACCACAAAATTAATGCTACAACAAAGTGTCTTCAATGAAGTTAGTGTCAACAAGATCAAAACATTATATACAATGATATTGCATGTAACAACATATGTGGTATAATTTACAATAATCAACAATACTAATTATCTCGAGACATACAACATTATTACAAAACAAATATTGAACTCCCACTTACTTAAAATATTATATAAGTTTCACAACACCCATATAGATTACATGTTCTTGAAACACTTTAACTGTTAAGCCTTTGGTTAAGAGATCTGCAACCATAAGCTCATTACTTATATCTTAATACGAGTCTGATTTTCTTGTATTTTCTCTCTAATAAACTGGTATTTGATCTTAAAGTGTTTAATATATGCAGAATTTTTATTATTTTGAGAGAAACATATAACAATAAAGTTATTACAATAATTAGTTAGAGGCCTAACAACTTTAAACAATATGAAACCTTAAAATCAAATTTCTAAACCATACAACTTCAAGAGTAGCCTTATAACAATCAATATACTTTGTTTCTATAGCTAAAGTAGTTGTAAGACTATGTTTAGTATTCTTCCCAGCAATAACTTATCCAGCTATCATAAAAAATATATTTAGAAGTAGACTCTAACCACTATTGTCCTTAGTAGCAACTCACAAGGTTAGTTTTTTTTTTTTTTTTCTTTCAAATGGCTACTTGATGTTGTCTTTTTTTTTTTGTATGTTTGCTTATTATGATCATGATGGTGTTTGAATCTTGAAATTTTCGACAATAATGAACTTGCTGAGTATAAGAGTTGATTAAAGGTTATGTTGATAAGATCTACTATGCACTTTAAAATATATTAATTTTACATGTATATGCAAAGTCAAATATGTTGATTGCCTGCAATATGTGTTACTCATTTCTCTATTTTGGAGGAGTAACAAAAAAATATTATAGTTTTTATATTTATGTCAATGGATTGCAGAACTATATTTATAATTTAATAAGCGAAAAAATTTCAAGTGAAACTTAATAAATAAAATATAAACAAATTCTACATTAACTTAATTATTAATTTAGAAATATATAATTTTACATTTTATACTATATTACATTATTTATATTGCCACTTCTTATTGAGCTATCATAATATGAAACCTTCTGTTTAAAAGGGTGAATCTTTTTTTTTTTTTTGGCATGGAGTTTAGTCAATTTTTTATGGGATGTCACTACAAAAACAACAAATATTTAGAAGTGGTTGCATATAACCACCAGTTCACCAACTGCCATTATGTTTTTTAATTTTGTGGCGGTTGATTAAATATTGTGGTGGTTACCACCACTACATTTATATAAATTTATTATTTGCACTTTTATATATTTAAAATATTTATTATATTGTTTGGTAAAGTTAGTAATACTTATGACTGCCACTAACTTTTGATCATCTTATATTATAAAAAATAAATAAATTGTTAAAATAAGTTAGTGGTGATTGTAATCATCATTGTTTTGTAATACATTTATATTGGTAGAACATTTATTAAAGTATTTAAAAATGACAGTAACGGTCAGAACCGCCACCAAGCTAAAATTATTAAAAAATTGTAATAACCGCGCAAGAAGGCGCTCTTGCACGCTGCAGTCTCCTTTGACCTTTTCAGAACTTCCCATTTGATTCTCTGCAACGGTTCCGAAACAGAAATCCCAATCTCTTCTTTCTTTGTCGCAATCTCTTCCAGATTGAAGAAGGTGTCGCGGCTGAACAACCCACTGCGTATCCAAAGCTTGTTTTCCTTCCTATAATGTGGCTTTTCTCTCTGTCTTGCAACTCACTCAGCGTCTCGCAACTCGCTCAACCTCTCTCGCCCACTGCACCTTTCACTGCTATTTATTATTTAGGTAATCTTCGATCTCTGTTAGAAGATTCTTCCTCTCCATTTCACTTTGGTTTAACAACTTTTGGTTAGAAAATTCCTTAGAATCCTAAGATACTAAAAAAGACGTGCATTTCCTTAACCCAAAAGACGTGACTTAGGTTAGTTTCCTGTCTCTAGACGGATGAAATTTTGAAATATACTAGTGGATTTTGCATTTTGTTCTATAGATCCTGATATACTACAAAATTTGCAGTGGTTATTAGTGTGGTAGCTTAAGAGAGCTATATATTGCAAATGTCTCAGAACTGAATGGATTCGAGTGTAAGAGAGAGGGGAATTCAATTTAATCACTTCAATTGGTCTGTGTCAATTCTGCATCTCGATCCGCCATCCTTCTTCCCGTGCCTCCTCCTAATTTATCCGAGTAAGAGGAAAGCTTTTTGGTTACTCCATTTGCCCAATTGTCTATGCGAGAGGCTTCCCATAATGATTGTTGGCTGGGATTGATTTGGAAGTCACATCCGTATCTTTGTTCTTTGGGATTACTTTGACGGTAAGCTCTGCATTTCTTGCCTTGTTTTTTTAGTTTCAAATTTGGGTTATTTTCTTTGCCTTATCTGGAGCTCAACATGGCAGTTCCTTCGATTAGTCTTGGTTTGATATGAAATATATTGAATGATTGCTATCTTAGAAATTCAAGATTAAATGACGATTCCATATATTCCTTATGGATCAACTTCGGGTGAGAAGTACTTCTGGGTTTAAGGGGTTCTCTATTTTTCTTTAATTAAGTTTTGGCAGTGTCTATGCTTCCAGGTCTTATCTATTTATTCACTGTTTTAAAGATCGTTTAATGGCTGGGACTGTTTACTATTTCAAAGGTTTCTATACATGAGTTCTCAGCTCTATTTTGTTGTTATTGTTACTGTTCTCATCTTATATGGTTACTGAGTTTTCACACCTTTCAAGCTATGTTGCCAAGTAGTTTTTCATTTTCTTGTGTTTACTGAATCGATCAGCAAAAGTGTATCTATTTGGCATAAGGCAGGAATGTTGAAGGGGATTGGTTCTAAGTGTTCTATCATATATTCTAATTTCCATATTGTTGGCGACTCTCGGGCTGCTCTGTTGTCTAGATTCAATCTTCTGATATTGTATTTCTCATGTCAAGCATTGCCAATTTACTGCTATCACCAATCAATGATCATAAGTCAATAATTCTTTTGTGCACTTTTAGGCTTATTTTTTGTTTTCTTTGCGCACTGTGAAAGTACCTTGGCCCATTCTTGGAAAAGAATAAGTAAAGAACTAAAAAATGAAGAGTGTAAGAGCTGAAAATTTTACAATAAAATAAAGTTCATTTATTCAAACATCTTTCAAACTAAGATTTAGGAAGTGGATCATAAAAGTGGTCTGAAAGTATGGGGCTTGACTTCACTGTTTCTCTGTAGTTCAATATTTCTCCATACTGTCATATATCAGAAAAGTAAAAAAGTGTTCCACTGACATACACACTAGTTGTAAGTCAGCTACTCGCGTTTATGCCTTTTTAAACTTTTCTCATTCTTGGATATTGGTGGGTCGAGATCCAACGTGAAATGAATATACTGGTCAAATGTACAGTTTTAGCAAATAAGGGTGGCATGGTGAGTGAAAACCAAGACCAAAATTCAATTTGAAAGAAATCATTTGTATGTTACACCAAGTTATGCCTATGGGCTATGGGCAATGCCTAATTGCCTATGTCATCTTATAGTAGGTCTTATGAGCTATTGAATAATTGAAATATAATGTTTTCTCAGTCTTATGAGCGAAAGTACCTTGGACCAATTCTATGGGCAAAAGTACCTTGAATAATTGAAATATAATGCCTATGGGCTATGGCCAATAATTATTTTCTTTTGTTTGCTAAGACACAGATTGTTTGCTCCTGATTTGCTAGTGTACCTGTGCAAGCTGGTAAACACCACCGCTGTTGCAGTACTAGGTGAGGAGCCTGGCGACTTTGTGAAGGTATGCTAGAAATATGAAATGATTTTCTGTCATTTAAATCCTTTTTATTGTTATTTATATACAAAGAAAAGGTGAATAAGAAAACTAATGGAAGATATATAATATAATTAAACCTTTGGTAGACACTTTTTTGCATTTATTTACTAAAAGAACAAATTTTTAGTAGACACTGCTGACCCTTATTTTTATTTTAAAATTATTGTTAATTTAAATTATTTAAAGTGATATCAAATATTTAATCAAAGTTTTAAATATTAGATTTGAGAGTTTTTTATATTTTAAAAAAAGTATTAGTATCTTAAATAGTTTTTTAGTATCAAAATGATTTAATTAATTAATTTTAATTTAATTTTATGTTGATTTAAAAATTTTTTAAAATATAAAAATTTTAAAAATAGTCCCTATCCATTTTAAATTAATTTTTTAGATAAAAATAATTTCAAAAATTTTTTTACTTATTTTAGATTGAGATTTTAAAAAAAATAAAAAAGTTTTAAAAAATTTCTTACCCATTTCAAATTGAGATTTTTTTTTAAAAAATAATTTCATAAAATTTTTTTATCTATTTTACATTAAGGTTTGTGAACGATAAAATTTTAAGAAAAATAATCTTTTTACTATTAAAATTTTTCTTTTGTAATTAGAAAGAAAAAAAAATAAAGAATGACACAAAGTTTAAAAGGAAATAAAAAATACATAAAATAAAAGGTGGCCCATGCATGTGATTTCAAATTGGGTTTCTTATTTATTTTTATTTTCTTTTTTTAAATTATAAATTCTAAAAAAACTTATTTACATCAATAAAATATTTTTAAATTCATTTACTTTTACTAAATTTAAACTTTAAAAACGTCTTAATGAAATTAAAATGACTAAACTCAACTACTATTTTTTTTTTTTACTTTTAGCTACTTATTTTTATTTTTTTCCAAAAAAAACTAAAAAAACAACAACCAACTAACTAAAATAAAATTAATGGCGCAAACCCAAGACAATAATTAATCACATTCCAGCCATTCCCTACGTTCTTTTATTTCAGTTTATTCACAGCCCTCTACATGCTGTTTTTTTTTTTAATTAAAATCATAAACGATGTAGCCATGACATAAATTTCAAAGGCTCAGAACCACACCAAGAAAATAAAAGACTCAGGACCCACGTACACGAAAGTCGAAAAGAACAATTATTGCAACAAGACTGTATTAGAAGGATTTTACAATTGGGCTACACAGCTAAAAGAAATTATGATTATTAAAGAATAAACAAAAACTAGCCTATGTAGGAACAGTGGAAACCATAGTTATTACTCCCATACCACCTACAGCCAACTTTAAGGCATTATCCACAACATTCATAACTTGATTTGACAATATGGCATTTTTTTTTGGTGAAAGTAGGAGTTATATAGTGATTTTTTAAGAAAAAATAAGAGAGTTAAATATCAAACCCATTTCTAGATTGATGAAAGAAGTTCAGTGTGCCATATGAGTTATAACTCATTGGCGTCAATATGGCATTTTAACTTGAAGAGAGCACAGTAAAGTTAAAAGAGTCTTACCACAATTATTTCGCAATTGTGAATTCCAGTGTTAGCGTACCCAATTCAGGAGCTTGAACCACGATCAAGATTTCGTCAAGTCCTTCTCAGCTTCAAGTTCCGACCACAGTCCCACCTCTTTTCTGCATTGGGGGTGCAAAACGTTCTACAATTTGTGTAAGCAAAGTGGATTTTTCTGTGTGTGTGGGAGGTGGAAACTTAAAAGCTCAGCACATAAGCGTAGGGCCTAAGTGTGTAAGAGTGAAGGTGAAAGTGTGGAGTACAACATTAAGTGTGTGAGTTGTCCCACTCATTCTGAAAATTCTATGTGAGTATTTATAGTGGTGTTTTAGGTTACTTTCCTACTTGAATTCTAACTCTTTATTTTTAATTATCTTCTATTTTTTTTTTTACTTTTTATTATCTTTCTTATCTCTTATTTTTTATTTCTTAATTTTTTTTTATTTTTTTTTTATTTACTTTTTATTATTGTCTTTTATTTTTATTGTTATTTCTTGATATTTATCTTTTCTTATTTATCATCTATAATTTATCATTTTCTCTTGTCTTTTATTATTATTTTTATCTTTTTTTTTTATCTTTTGATTAATTTTTTTTTAAAATTTATTAGATTTTATCACTTATTATTTATCTTATTATCTATTTTCTTATTATCTTTTATCATCTTCTTATTATCTTTTTTACTTTTAAATCTTTTATTTATCTTATATCATTATTTTATTATCTGATTTTATTTTGAGATTTTATTCTTTGAGTTTAGACTTGATTTTGAGTTTATTTTATTTTAGGCTTTTTGATTTTAAAAAAATTTGAATTTTATTATTTGAAATTTATTTTTTTTATTTTAAATTTTAAAATTTTAATTTAGATTAAAATTTTAAAATATAAATTAGACAAAATTAAATATGTACAGGCGCTAGCCATTAGGCCTTGGGCTTGTGATTACTAATTTGGAAAGTATTTATCTGCCCATTTTGCTAACATCAGTAAACATCCAATTACGAAGTCCAGGTCAACCAACTTAGATGAAGGAAAAAAGTTATAGTAGAAAAGTGAATACCTTGCTACTTTGCACACGTAATCACTGAGCTCCTTCCAAACCCGGCAATGTACTTACCAAATACACATCACCTACTTTATTAAATATCAAAATTAAGATTACTTGATAAACTACATCTATATGGTAATGGAAAAAAATTTCCAATCAAATGCCCACTTAAGGTAAAAAAAAGGCAATGCAAAAAAAGGAAGGGGAAGTCATTGGTCCCATCGAAATTTAATAATTATTCTTTTTAGTTTAAAATAATTATCATTTTAGAGTTTTATTTTTTATCCTTCTTATTTGTCACTTTGCAAATTCAATTAGAAAAAGTTAGGAAATAGAAAGTAAAATCATCCACCACCACCATTCCTTACCCCAAAATAACAAAAGCTTCTACCTAGCATGCTTTTAACAGTTCAGATGGTTAAGAAAGAAAGAAAGGGTCTTATGTCTCTAGATATAAAAATAAGCCTAAGAGTGCATAAAAGAATTGTTAACTTATGGTCGTTGATTGGTGATAGCAGTAAATTGGCAGTGCTTGACATGAGAAATACAATATCAGGAGATTGAATCTAGACAACAAAGCATCCCGAGAGTCGCCAACAATATGGAAATTAGAATCTATGATAGAACACTTAGAACCGAATGGTTGCTGTTCTTCCTTTGGGTCTATCTCAGACCATACCCCCTATCCACCTCTTGTAAAGTTAAAAACCAATCATTATTGCAAGTAAGCCATATGAATTTGTAGCAGCTGAATATAAATTGTTTTGAAATTTGTTACACAAATGATTGGAATAGTTAGACATGTAATATGTTATTATATCGCTATGCAATCAATGAAAAGCTTTAAAGTGTTTTCTCTCTTGGCTTCTTCTAGATTCATAGTGTTATCTTTATTTTTCTCTGCTAGTTTTATGTGATGGCAAATTGAATTTTTGTGCTGGCTTGGAATGGTTGATAGTTTTATCTTCATATGAATATTAAGCAAATTAATATATTTGCTTCCTTGTTAGAATTGGGAAAGTGGATGACGGGTTCCATTAATGTATTTGCTTCCTTGTTAGAAATGGGAAAGTGGTCTGCATAAGTGGTTGAAGAGGGCATTTCATGTTTTATGGCATGCTATTATCATACTTGGCAAAGGAGTTTGTGCACTTGTTTATCCACATGCCTTGCACCCTACACAGATTAGATCACATTGGCAGGTGGTCAATATGACAAATATGCAATTGTCAAATGGTTTGCTTGCAATGTGTTAGTAAAGGAGGACTCTAAAGAGTGTGTTAGTATTACAATTATATGGTGGAAAAAATTGCTACTTTCATATCTGGAAATTATTAAATTATTCTGCGTCCTTCCTTCAATTGGCTCTTTTCTCCTTTTATTTGGAATGCATGCAAGGCTTGTGGCTCCTTTGGTTTGTACAAAGTCACCAGGTGTTACTTGATTAGTTGTTTTTGCACATCTTATGGCAAGTTGATGAATTTAAGGAAAGTATATATGATGATCAGTAAGATATTATCTTCAATCTTCAATTTATGTCAAGGAAGAGTTGTTATTATTTAACTTCGTCTAGTATATTATTTGACCAGTGTTCTAACTATTTTATTGTAGGAACCAAATTCAAGTAATGTTTTACCTTCATTACAGTCAAAGACAAACAAGTCACTGTGATGGTAATCATTGAAGACAATAAACAGAGTTTGATTAGAAAATATAATTATATGTACTCTTTGCATTGTATTTAGATATGGTTATGGCAATTGTTTCTGATATATATAGTTATGATACAATTGTTTTGGATATGGCTATGGTTGAGTGATTTAAATAAATATGATTTAAGTTTAATTGACATTTATGTTGATTGTAATCAGTTTGGTTGATATTTTTATTTATTATATTATTTAAAGAAAAGAAACTAAAAAAAATTATTCAATATGATAATGGCAGTTTCAACATTCACTAATTTATTTTTTCAAATTTTTCTAATAAAAATAGTGGCAGTTACAACCTCCACAAAAATAAATTGGGAATTTTGAAAAAAATTATATTTTGTATAATGGTGGCAGTTCTAATGGTCATAAGGTAAAATGAGATTTTTTTTTAACAAAAATTAAATTTTGTGACAGTTGTAATTGTCCATAAAATAAATTGTAATTTTTGAAAAAATTTAATATTTTGTGAGATAGTGACAATTATGATCCCCACTAACATAAATTGAATTTTTAAAAGATTTTATTTAGTGGCGGTTTGAACTGCTACAAACATAAATTATGATTTTAATAAATGTTATATTTGGTAGCCATTATTCCAATGGTTGATTAAAACTATCACTAATAATAATAGTGGTGCATAATTCTATGGCAGTTAACCAAGGTATAACCATCACAAAATGACCTTTTTTCTTGTGGTGTATATAAAATATTAATATACTTATAGTGATTATCTAATATTGGCTTTTGACAATTCTTTAAGTTATTATGCTCTTTAATATCAATTTTGTTTCATAATTTGGTTTCATTATTTTTCATTGAAGTTATTATAATAATTAGTATCAATTTTGTTGTATAAGTTGGATTTATTATTGCCGTTCCTTTCAATATAGTTGCTATTATCTTTCCTTTCGTTTCTTTCTTTTTGGATCTGTTAATTATTATATTCTTACTTTTTGGAAAAGTTTGTAAAAGTACTTCATATTAAGTTTTCTGTAAATGGCTTTTAGGCATTCAGCCAGGGAAATACATTAAAAAATAAGAACACATGAGATTATTAAGTAAAGATAACTAAAGGTATGAATGTCGAGTCGTGATGAAGATCCACTTCATCAAAAGTAAGAAAGCTTTGAAAAGTCTGCTTCTATAATAGAAAATAAACAAAAAGTTATCATTGTTGTGGTCATTGTGTTTTCAAGCAATTTGATGTATTGTCGTATTTCATTTTTTGTTTAATATTTTTTGATTGCTAGTCGAATATTAATATTTTTTAAGATAAAAAAATTATCGAAATAAATTTTATTTTTTTTAACAAAATTTTTTTATACATATAAATTAAATTAAATTCATAATAATATGTTTAAGCGATCTAATTATTTATCAACTCTAACAAACTTTGTTATGTGTTATATTCCTATTTGATGATAGGAAGAGTGTTAGAATCAGGAGAGAAATTGTTGGGTGTTGTATTCCTATTTGATGATAGGAAGAGTGTTAGAATCAGGAGAGAAATAATTGCAGTATTTGATTATAAAAAAGAGTTATACGTTAGAGGAAGTATATGAAAAATTAATGTATATTTACTTATTCGAAAGCGAATGCACCCCGTTGTTGCTGAAACTTTCTTTCTTGGGCCTTTCTATTAGTCGGTTTTGCATAAGAATATTTTTAATGGGATCCGAATTTCTTGACATAAAGTTAGGGTGAAGTATAAAAAAATGATAAAAAAAAAAATAATACGAGAAAAAAAAATTTATTCATTAAATTATAAAAAAAGTTATCACAATAAAAAAAAGTAAAAAAATCTAAATCCATCTATGATGTTTCCTATATGTAATATGTCCAAGTCTCTTACCCTTTATTATCATTGTTATATTGTAATTACAGTATTAGAGTTTGATTTGTAACTGGCTGTAGTCAAGAGAAAAGTACATCAATATTTCATCGCCAATTATTGTAGAATAACTATTAACTATTACATACTGAAACTTCTTTTTTTCTTTGGAATACCAGAAATGTTAAAATATAGGAATTAGGGAGAGAGGATAGTAAGATTGAGTTGAACCACTTAATTAAGCTTAAATCTTTTACAAAGTTTACTTAATAAATTTGTTTAGTTGCATGGATCTACACGTTAATTTATTACTATTCTTACAATCTTATTTTCATCTAAGTTTTATAACATATAATTTAAATTAATATCATAAATTAAATTATGAAACTCAATAAATTAAAAATAATAAAAATTTTAAAATATAAGAATCAGAAAAAAATGATAATAAGATTGAATTCAACCACTTAAATTAAGTTCAAATCTTTTATGAAATTTACTTAATAAATTTGCTCAATTGCTTGGATCTACATATTAATTTTATTACTATTTTTATAATTTTATTTTTACTTAAATTTTATAACATATAATTTAAATTAATATCATAAACTAAACTGTGAACTTAATAAATTAAAAAGCCAACACTATTACATGTGAACTTTTTGTGAAATTGGAGATGAAGGAATTGCTTTTCCTTTTGTTATTAGACTTATAGTTATACATAGCCATATACCTAATATTGCATGAGCCGAGTTCATTTTACATGTGAACTTAAGGACTACAAGATCTACCCGTCACGCATATGCCATCCATCAAGTGAAACCAAGTTCCCTGGCTCGTGAATCCCTCAAATCCATAGAAGTCTGAGGCAATAACTGACGTACCATTCTCATGCGGGGCGGTTGCCGGTGCAGTAATCGCCGGACAAACTTGCGATAAATTTTGCTGAGTGACTGGTGAAGCTCAGCCAACATGAATATGACCAAAAAAATATACCTCATACACCAGAACGGGTGAGGAAGAAGCAGCAGCGAGCCCAAGGAGGCCACTGCAAATGAACCAAACACTGACATAGCAATGGTAAGTTGGGAAGCATAAGTTGAAAGCCATAGCTTAGCACCAAAGGCCAAGTAATAAGCTAATACACTGAAGACAGAAGCTCGGGTGGTGATTGGGTATAGTTTGAAGATAGAAGGCTCATTCCCAGTACTTTGAATTTGGAGGAAGCCAAGAAGTGTGGGAATAATAAATGCAAGCATGTCATGGCGAGAAGTGAAGTCGTGTGCCAAATTGAACACAACTGAGACAGGGATTGTGACATGAACTTGAGCGCGACTGAAGAAGGCTTGCCACTGAAGGGTAGCTGCCTCAACTCTACGAGACATAGTATCAGGTCTATGATGTTGTCAATGGCAGATGTTCTGCTGTACTATATAACAACGTTGTAAACGGGACCCAGTTTGAGAAATGAGATGCCAACGAGCATATGTTTCCACACGATTCCCACCAAACATAACATTTTCTGGTTTGGCTTTGGTCGTGGTTAATTATCATTCCCATTCTTTAAAATATTGCTGCACTTAAGGACTCTGACGTAACAGAGGGATTTGTCCCTGTATTGATGCAACAATTTATTTGATTCTTTGATTATCAGCCGTTGGACTGAATATTCAACTCTATGTAATCAGTCAATAGTCATATTCAATCATGGTCTTTCTTTTGTAGTCAATAACTTTGGATTAAAAAACTTTAATATATTTTTTTAATGAGAGATATTGCAAACTTGTAGAACTTTTTGTCTTTTTTGTCTTTACATTGGCTTAAACTATGGTTTGGACAAATTTTTAGATTATTAGTTTTTCTTTTAAAATTTTTTCTATAATAATAATATTGAAATCAAATATTTTTGTATTAAATCTGATAAAATTGTTAATCATATAATATAAATGTTAACAATTTTTTTTAATTATAGTTGTATAGTTGTTGAAATAAAGTTTTAAGTTAAAATATAGTTAAAAACATATTAAAGAATTACATAAGTACATATGTTGCCAAACTCACTCCAAGACGCTTTTGCGGTTACACCAAAAATAAAAATTCTTAATATATAGCACACATTGTTAAGCTCACATTTTACAATAAATATAGTTATTGAACTAAAATCTAACACCATATCAAAATTTTAGTTAGTCAAAGTGGACAAGTGAATCAAAGTTTGTAATTTTTAAATAAAAATAAAATAAAATGTTATATTTAATATATTTTTATGAATATTTAGTTAGCATTTATATATGTTTTGATAGTTAAATTATATTATTAAAGTGGAATATAATATTGATGTTTATCTCTATCTTTTTATTTTACATTTAAATTTAATATGTCGATTTAATTATTTTTTTCTTAATTTTATTTATTTAATGCATCATTAACTTTAAACACCCAAAATTAAGATATCCAAATCCCTTCAACCACTATTCCAAACTGGTCCTATAAAAGCCAAACAAGCACAATCTTGAAAAAGCAAAAGGGTAGTCTGAAATAAGAGTGGTAATTAAATATTTCACAAAATGAGCAAAATGTGAAATATTAAATATGTTGAGTTTTATAATTTAATTTATAAATTTTAATAATTTAATTTTTATAAAATTTATATAAATTTATGAAATTAGTATTGGCCTATAAAAATGCACTTTCTAACTTCATAAGTTTGCAACTCGGATTTGGATGTAGTGTGGGCAATTTCTTATTAATTGATTAATAATGATAAAGAAACATTTTTTTTTCAATGCGATCATCATCACTCTACACTTGACACAACTTCCTTGTTCCTTCCAAAAAGCAGAAATATTGTTATTTTTTCTCATCCGCCTGCTTAGTGTTTTGTGGGCCAAAAATTTCTATACTTCTTATGAATAAATGCCAATTACTTATTGTATGTATCTCTTTTGACTTTCACTTATTCTTCTATGTCTCATTGCAAACCACTGTTGAAGGTTTGACCATGCACTCTAGTATAGAATGTGAATATAATTTTTTTTTATAATTATAGCATGGTAGTTTTAAACAATTTTTACAAAAATTATTTAAATGATATATACATAACCCTTTTTTTCATGGTGTGTATATATATATATATATATATATATATACATACACATATACACATATATATATATATACATATTATCATACAATAGTATTTAAACTTAATTGATTTTAAGTAAGACAAGTTGAATTCAAATATTACTACGTAATACTTTGATGCATATTATTTGAAAAAAAAAATGGTGTGCAGTATCCCCTATTATGTAGAACTGTAAATTAATTACACAATTCCAATTCTTCATCTTTTTGTTCTTTTAGATAATCGATTACACATCTATTGTTTGTATCTTTCCTGTAACCAAGAAAGTTTGAACTGAATTGATCAGTGTAATTGTTTAGGATTATGATATATGTATATAGTTACTTTGCATACAGATTGTATAGAACAGCAATTATACCGACAAACTTACATATATGTTTCACCCACGTAGGAGAGAGATGCAAGCGAGAGAGATGAGAGTGGGAGAGATCAAAGCAGTAATTTTTTCCTTTGAAAACTGAGATTACATAATAAACATGAGTGAAATGTGAGAACATTTTTTGATTGTATATAATCTTACATTTTTGCTTTTTTTTCTCTCTTATCTTTAAAAAAATTATATCTAGAGGTGAAGAAAGCATAAACTCTCCACGTACCAGTAATATTTCTCGTTCTTTATTTATGTTTTGCATTGTAGTATGAGATAGCTTTGGTTTGGTTGTGGATCAAATTTTAATCAAACTGCATTTGATAATTAGCTGAGGAAAAGAGAACAACATTATTGAGCAAGATGGGAGCAAACCAACCAAAAGTTTAGTAGAATGAGGGTTACATGAATGGTGTAAGGTTATTTGTTATTTTCTTAAAATTTTGGAATTTAAATTCAAAATTTTACATATATATTGCTTTTGAAAAAAAAAAAAAAGAAGCCTGGAGCCTCACTTTACAGTGTTGTACATATAACTTGCATTGAGGTATGAGGCAAATTGTACATGGACCTGTACTACAGGTCCATTATCATCTCAGGTTAAACTGACTCCCACTACAAAAAGCGTAAATAAAGAGTCAATTCCACCACCAGAAATGAAGTTGGGTAGTCAAAAAACTAGGGTTTTGGATATGGAATATTCCAGCATTTTATGTTTGACAACAATAGTGATATTTTTTTAGAGATAAACTTTATTTGTGGATTTCACCTAACAGTTTTAATTAAAAGGATTATTAATTTTTTAATATATTATTAAAGTGACAATATAAAGTGACTACAATAAGGTCAAGACAAGTATGATCATATATTATATTAAGAGAGAATCCAATGAAACCTCAAACTGTCATGTATTTTTATGAGAGTTTCTAAATAACTGCTACGTGTTCAATTAAAATAGCATTGATATAGTCAAGTTATAGTGCCATTTTAACATTATATTAATTTTTCTTTATTTCTTCTTTATTTATCCATAAAACATTTATAATTTGATTCAATTTCAAACCAACAAAATAAAATATATTGCTCTAGTTTAATTTTTATTATGCATTCCTGCATGGCATATGGTTGAAGGGCAGGGAATTAAAATGGAATTCTTAGGATCTCGTTTTGGAAAGAGCTATCTTCCCTTTAAAGATATTTAATTTTTTTTTTTGTAAAGTTATCTATTATTATCAATGAGAAAGCCTTTGAGTAGGTTAAAAAGGATTTTTAATCTTATCTCCATATCCTACCTTTCAAATCGTGCAAGTATCTTCGATTTTTTTATTCAGCAATAATAATTACAAAGTCTTTAATACAAATTTTACACAATCGATCACATGATTCTGAATTTGAATTTAACTGGCTTTGCTTCAAATGAATTATATACAAATATCGTCACATTGCAAGTTGTATAGATTTATTTAGATAAAAAAAATTCATTGGTATTTAATTTGACTATAAGATGTGGCATGTTATTATCTGGATCATTATTATTCTAATTTTTAATCATTTTTTATTATTATCAGCAAAAAAATGATATGGTCATATTCATACATTTTGAGTAATTAAGACTAATAAAAATATCACATTAAATCAATTAAGTCTTACAATATAAATAATAAAATTTAAGAAATTTAATATTTTAAACTCTTATAAATGAGAATTTAATGAGTTTGATTAATATGTGAGAACACAAAATATTTTAAATTTAAAAATTATATTTTTTTTACAAAAATATACAAATCTTGTTAATAATGATTAATACAATTGACAAGATTTAAAGTATTGTAAAGTTTGGATTCTAATTTAGCTACTGCACCTTTTTAATATAGATATATAAATATTATTATAAGTTTGCATTATAACCTGTAAATAGAAATAGTCAAAATTGCCTGTTAAGGACCTATAAGTTGGTCTATCTTGGCCTATTAATAACTTGGGCTAGGCCCAAACTTAAAGGAAGGTCTAACAAAATAAGCTTAAAATTATATGAACGCATGAGGTTGGCTTATTTTATAAATAATATATCAATATTTTATATATCATAGTCGATCTATAATTATATTTTATGTTTTATACTAATAAAAATATAATAATTTTTTTACATCATTTCTATGTCCCTCGTGAGTAGCGCTATCCATACGTTGTTCCATCTACATCTTAGCCATATCTAAAGACGTGGCCAATAGTCAATATCTAAATCATTCTTTACTTAAGTTTGACTATATTCCCCCCTCCCCCCGCCCCGGGTCGTCTTCCTACAGCGCGTCTGTGGTTGGCTCAATTCGATGGGCAGTGAGCCATTCTGTAAGTTGTACCATTGAGCTTTTTACTGGGCAAATTATAGAAGCTGCAGGTCTTGCAATTCTGGGTAGTAGATAGGCCGAGGATTTCAATCTTGAAAACTAAAACACTACGTGCATTTTTATGAAGATGAGGAATTATTTTACTTATTGGATTCTACTTGTCTTTTTTTTTTTCTATTTTAAATTTTGTCACAATTATTTATTAATTTAAACAGGCTAACAAAGCAGGTCAGGCCATTTCAATTTATAACCAAGGCCATGCCAGCCTATAATTAAGCCTATCTCAAAATAGTAGGCCATTACTATAAATAAGATTATAATCATGAATGTTTATGTGAAAATTCTATGCTCACATTTTTTAACACTACTCTAAAATTATATTTAGAAAAAAAATTAGTGAAATATATTATTTTATTAATTTTTTTATACATAAACATGGAATACATCCTGAAACCTATAATTATCAGGACTCATATATATATATATATATATATATATATATATATATATATATCAAATAGCTGGCAAGTTTTCTTGACAAAATGTGTACATATAGTGTCTTTTCTTTCTCTTTTACATTGTATCGAAATGAAGTCATTGTGTGTGATCTTGTGTCATGTAGTTTGGATGGTTTGTAAGCAATCATAAGTTCAAACATTCATGCTGCCAATGTACTGAAAAACACAAGAACCTTTAAAATTAGTTATATCTTATAAATTTAAATTTTTTTTATTTTTTTAACTTTAATAATTTTTTATTTTTAAAATTTAATATATAAATTTTATTTTTGATTATTTTTATTAATTTTTTCTTTTTTCTCTCCTAATTCTTTTTACCCTAAAGGCAGCGGATCCGTATCTTATATATTATTTTATTATTGAAGTCAGGTGGAATCGAGGGGTGAAAGTTTTGCCCTAAACAAGTCACGCCTCATGCATAGTATGTTCTTGACCCGCGTCTGACCTATTAGCTTGATGCAGGCTAAAATATTTTTTAAAAAATTATAAAAAGTCATTTATTAAATATTCATTAAATTTTAAATTAATTATTAGATATATTATATTTATAATTTAATATATAAAATTAAATAAATTTAATAATTAAAATTTTTTAAAATAAATATTTAAGGGAATTAAATTTATAAAAATAACGTAATTAAAATATTTTAAGCCTGCCAGGTTAGTCAAACCTATTAGCCTATTTAAACCTACAATCAAAATATATAACCAATTAAGCTGATTAGGCCTACCAAGGCTTGTAGAATCATCAAGCCACAAAATATATAATTTTGCATAAGTCTATAAAATATCTTATGTCAAATTAAATATATAAAATTAATGTATTATTTAAATAAAACGAACGAATCTATAAGCTTACAGACTAGGCTTTGTTAAAATAAGCCTATTTTCTAGTTCTTTCCTTGTTGGCTTATTTTAAAACTCAATTTGAGTTGAATTTTAGAGAGGTGGGGCATGCCCTTGACGTATTTCCACCGCTTGAGAAAACTTACGGTCTAATGAAGGTATTCAAAACTGAATTTCTCCCTTATTTAAAAATTTTAATTAAAAACATTTTTCAATTTAAAAATACAAATAAATGCCAACATAATTATATATATATATATATATATCTTGATTTTAATTAGATTTATAGATACCTGAAAAGTTTTTCCCACCCTTGGTGGTATGCAAGCAAGCTTAAGCTTAATCAAAGGCAGACTGACAAATCCTATATATTTCTAAAATTAATCAGGTTTCAGGTTTTTTCTTTTTCAAAAACTAATCAGATTTAACTTGCTACCATTTTGAACTCCCTCACCCAAAAAATATAAAAAATGAAAAGCTTTGCCAACCCTTTGAAAGTACATGCAGGGTAAGATCATTTGCAAGTCATTTGCTCAAACCAAACGTTTAGATTGGTAGCTTTCATACTTCAGTTGTGATTGTTTTTTTGGGTAATTCAAACTGATTGGTTACTCAATTATCTTCGCTCGGCGTGAATCAAGCACAAATAATCTTAAATATAGACAGAATTATTTTTGCTCTAGGAATTTTTCTGTTAAAACAATTATTATTATCAGTGAAAAGGCGCTAAATTGAAATGGTTGAGAAGTTCGAAGAAATTCAAATATCAGGATAATATGAGAAAAGAAATTTCAGAATTTCATCTCCCTTTATTGATTGCTATTATCTAATAGGACACTATCCTATTGATATTTGTAAATTTTTTTTTTCACCATATCACCTTTCTTGCAGAGGACCAAACGGATTTTTAATCATATTGCCTTATCTTACCTTACAAATTGTGCAAGTATATTGGATTCTTTTATTGAGCAATAATATGTACAAGGTCTTTCATACAAATTTTACACAATTGATCACATGATTCTAAATTTGAATTTAACTAGCTTTGCTTTTGTAAAATAATTAACTATCTTAAAAGTTTAAATAATTTTAACACACCCTTTCATTAATGTTCTTTTTGGGCATAAAGTATAAATAATTTTTTAAATTTTAGGTGGTGATAAAAATTGAATCATTGATCATTATCTCTGATACTATGTAAAAGAATTAATTATTCTAAAAATTTAAGTTGTTGAGTAAAAGCTCATAAATAATTTTAAATTTTCTCTCTAACAACTTCAAATAAATTACAAATATTGTCACACACGGCAAGTTGTATAGATAATTGTTTAGATAAAAAATTATATAACATCATTATTCATTTGAATTTAATTTGACCATAACATGCTATTAGTTTATCATTATTATTCCTATTTTTCAGCATTTTTTTTATCAGCCAAAAAAAAAAAACATGTGGTCAAGTTCATAAATTTTGAGTTGTTAAATTAATTGAATTTACAATTTGAACTCTAAGACTTGAAAATTTTAGTAGTTTAAATTTTTTTTAAACATGGTTTTTGTGAAGTTGATTAATTTGTGAAAAGACTAAATATTTCAAATTTGAAAATTATATACTTTTTTACAAAAATATACAAATCTTGCCGGTGAGAATTAATTCAGTTCACAAAGTTCAAATTTGCTTGTAAGACTTAAGTTTAATAACAACTACCAATAGTTTCTTAAGTGGGTGATTTATAAGTATTATTATAAACACTCATTAATACCTATGACATGACATGTCAACCTTGCCTCACCCTTAACCTTTTCCTTGCTATCCAAAATAAAAAATATACAAACCATTCTTATATTTCTCTTTTTGTTTTAAAAGTACTAAAAAAGTAACAAAATAGAAATCAAACTCAAAAAGAGGGGACAATAAAATTGAATTTTATCACTTAAGCTAAGCTTAAGTCCCATATTTCCTTTCCCTTAATTTGTTTACCATAAAACCTCAACCAATAACCAGTTTCCTTCAAGACAATTTTCTTATTAATTAGACTTATATATATACATAGTCATATGCATAATATTGCATGAGCTGAGTTTATAACATGGGTGAACTGAAGGACTACTAGACCTACCCGTCATGCATATGCCATCATCAAGTGAAATCATGTTCACTGATGTGTGAAACCCTCAAATCCATGGAAGTCTGAGGTAATAATCGTCGCGCCATCCTCATGCGTGGACGTCGCCGGTGCAATAATCGCTGGACAAATTTGTCATAAATTCTTCTAAGTGGCAGGTGAAGCTCAGCCACCATGAATATGACGTATAAAATATAACAAAATGAGCGAGGAAGAAGCAGTGAGCCGAGAGAGGCCACTGCGAATGAACCAAACACTGACATAGCAATGGCAAGTTGGGAAGCATAAGTGGGAAGCCATAGCTTAGCACCAAAAGCCAAGTAATAAGCTAACACACAGAAGACAGAAGCTCTGGTGGTTACTGGGTAGAGTTGGAAGAAAGAAGGTCCATTCCCAACGCTTTGAATTTGGAGGAATCCAAGGAGTGTGGGAACAGTAAATGCAAGAATGGCTTGGCGAGAAGAGAAGCCGTGTGCCAAATTGCATACAACAAAGACAGGGATTGTTACGTGAACTTGGCTGCGACTGAAGTGGGCTTGCCACTGAAGGGTAGCTGCCTGCACTCTACGAGACATTAGTCTATGATGTTGGCAATGGCAGGTATTCTGCTGTACTATATAATAATGTTGTAAATGGGACCCAGTTTGAGAAAGAAGATGCCAACTAGCATATGTTTCCACACAATTTCCACCGAACGTAACATTTTACGGCTTAGCTTTGGTCATAGTTAATTATCATTCCCATTGGTTTGCCAAATGAAGACAGCAATGATATATTGTTGCACTTTAAGACTCACGTGTAACGGAGTGATTTCATTATGAATTTATATGTTTGGGTAGTATTGTATTTATGTCAAAAAGAACACCTAGAAGAGTCATATTCAATCATGCTTTTTCTTTTGTGCTCAATAACTTTGCATTAAAAAATGTTAAAAATAATTTTTTAATAAGAGATATTGCTAATTCCAACCTATGAATCTAGAGTCTTAGTTAGTGGAACATAGAATGAATTTGATAATGTATCCTCTTACCGTCCAAAAAACAATAAAGACACTAGTCCAGAACTTTTTACATTGCCATCTGTAAAAGTTACAAAAGAAATATTATCTTTTGGAAAAAAGAAATCTTAGTAATTTTCCATAAAAATGTTAGAAGTGCGCCATTTCCTACTCTATTTTTACAAAATAGGGCTCGCGTGATGGTTAAGACAATTTGTTTGTATATATAGACAGAAAAATTAGATAAAGGTAGGAAAGGATATACGTTTGTTAAGCATATAACCTATGCAATATTTGATAAGCACCAGATAGATGTCAGATATTATTATGTTATTCTATTTAATCTTTAAAGTTGATCAAATAATGTTAGGATTTGATAAATTATATGCATTTTGAAAAAAATACACTTATGACAAAATACATGTCTTTTTTAAAATTTTTTAACAGGACATATTATACCAGTCCCAAGTGAACCTCTCATGAGGTAGGTAAAGGTATGCCATAATGGCTATTGGTGGCACATTGTGTTAGAAAAATATATGAAGACAATAGAAAATGTTGGCTTTAAGGTATAAAATTATACTATTTTGAGTATAATATTACTTTTGTATGAAAAGTAAGTTACCTTAAGATATAACAAAGTTCTTAAAATTTTATTTGGAGAAAGTGAATATATGTCCTGAAAGCAATTCAAAAATTTTAATTTATAAACATAAAAAGATATCTTTAAATAGTTATGTTTATCAAATTTTAAAAAATATGATTATCTATTTTTAACAAACATAACTATTTATCTCTAATAGACATGACTATATGTTCCTAACTAATATGACTATTTGTTTCAAATAAACATAACTGTCTATTTTCAATAAATATGATTCTCTATTCCTAGCAAACATTCCCCAACAAACATGGTCATATATTTATATATATATATATATATTAAATAATGATAATAAAATTAATAGTTAATTTTATTTATTTTTTTATAACTCAAGGTCCCAAGTACCCAAATTCGCTATCAAAGAATTTAAATATTTTTTATTTAACAATTTAATTTTAAGCTATACTATGGGTTATGACCCATATATTATAGTTTTACCTTAGTCATTTATTACCATTTATATAACCTTTAATATCTATAATTCTTTTCAACATGGGATTTCATATTTATAAACTATTTAACATTCTCCCACTAGTTTATAAGCCTGTTCATTCACAATAAATATGATGCATAAAAGAAGGTACCTTTTAGGTTTAAACCTTCAAATTAGTGTTAAATATCTAAGAATGCTATTGAAGTACTTGGTGTCCAAAGATTAAACTAAAACTCCTTACTTATAGGATCGAAGATATCACACACACCAGATTTATTAAGATTCTCCAAAGAGGTTTTTATAGCCTTAGCACCATTTAAATGGCCATGTGTTAAGCAATCCCAATTTCTGTAAATATTTCTTAAGGTAAAACCCATTAAACCTTTGTTGAAGTGGCACCACTTCATATTCACATAGGTGGAGTTTATTTCATTGTCCTTGTTACTACAGACAATCTTTAATTGACTCAATTAAGAGCTATACTTATCCTCTCAAACGTAATAGTGAGCACTAACCTTAAGTTTCGTATGAGACTTTCCTTAATTAGTGCTAAACAAGCACTTATCAATGACTTGTTATTATCCATTAAACTTTAGTAATTACTAGAATGGTAATTCAGAGTTGGGTTTCCATCATTGGTGTCTTGAGGGCTAATTTAGTCCCATACTACGTGTTGTCCTCCACACCATATCTCTTGGTAAAGACTTAGTAAGAGGATAAGCCAAATTATTTGCTGATTTCACATAAAGAATTGACATGGTACTACTTGATATAAATTCTCTAATATAATCATGCCTTAAAATAATGTCTTGACTTTCCATTATACATTTTGTTGAAATCACAAGACATTGTAGCCTTATTATCATAGTGAATGGAAATAGGTGGCATTTGTTATAGTCACAACTTAATTTCAAACAACGTGTTTCTTAACCACTCAGCTTCCTTTTTTACAGCAACCAAAGTAATAAATTCTGCTTCTATAATAGAATGAGTATGGTAGGTTAGTTTCTTTTATGCTTAACATATTGCACCTCCAGCTAGTGTAAACATTCAACCTGTAATTGCAATACTTACACTAACTTTTGTTATCTAGTTTGCATCTGAATAACACTCTAGTACAGCCAAAAAACTTGAATAAGATAATTCTAGATTTGTAGTACTCTTGAGGTAACCAAATACCCTTCTAATTGCTTCCCAATGTTTTGTACTAGGACTATTTGTAAATCTTGGCAACTTGCTTATAACAAAAACAATGTTTGGTCTTATACAATTCATTACATACATTAAGCTTCTTGTCCTATAGCACTAGCATACTTTAATTGTTCTATCGGTCTACCTGTATTTTTCACAAGTTTTACACTAATATTATATGGAGTACTAAACCTCTTATTTTGAGATGTTCAAATTTGTTCAAAATGTTCTCTATATAATGAGTTTGACTTAAACTAAACCTATTATCATGCTTAATAACTTTGATAGCCAAAATTGTATCTATCTCATTAAGATCTTTTATTTTAAATTTTGAGGTCAGAAACCTTTTAGTTTCATTTATGCCATATGTGTTGGTACCAAATATAAGCATATCATCAACATAGAGACTAATTATAACCTCATATTCTTCAGTAAACTTGGAATAAATATACTTATTAGCAATATTATTTCTAAAACCAAAGGATAAAATTTCCTTATCACACTTTTCATGCCATTGTTTAGGAGCTTGTTTAAGACCGTATAAAGATTTTACAAGTTTATATACTTTATGTCCATTTCCAAGAAGAACAAATCTTTCAGTTTGATGCATGTAAACTTCCTCTTTTAACTCACCATGTAAAATGTTGTTTTAACATCCATTTGATATACATGCAATTTATATATAAATGGCCATGTAAAAAGTATTCTAATGAATGTTATTCAGACAACTAGAGCATATGTATAAAAATAATCTAAGTTCTTCTTTTGTGAAAAACCTTTGGCAACTAGACTTGCTTTAAAGGTTAGCAATGTACCATTAAAATTATATTTCCTCCTAAAACCCATTTGTTACCAATAGATTTTGAGCCAGAAGATAAATTAACCAAGATCTATGTATTATTAGACATTATTGAGTCCATTTCATAATTTATAGCTTCCTTATAGAAAGCTGCATCTCTAGAAGCCATTACTTCTCCATAAGTTTTAAGCTCAGTTTCAATATTTAATAATATCTTCATATTTTTAATAACTATTTCTACTTTCTTCAATTAAAAAGGTAATAAAATCAGGATCAAGGCATTTTTCTATCCTTGCCCTTTGGCTTATTCTTGGTTCAGATGGTTCATCTACTAATTTTCTCTTACTATTAACAAGAAAATTAGAAGAATTAGAATTATTTTAATATATGGTAGATTCTGTTTCATACATACCATTTCTAGATTTATTATTTTCAAGTTCATGCCCAATTTAATCTAGCATGAATTTATTTTCAAAAAATTAAGTAATCTATATGCTTTAAAATTTTGTGCATAACCAATAAAAACACTTTTGATCCCTCTTGACCCTAATTTATTTCTTTAAGAATTAGGTAGTCTATAAAAAGCAACACACTCTCACACTTAAAAATAATTTAGATTTGGTTTCCTTCCATTCCAAACTTCATATGGTGATTTATAAGTTTTCTTTGAAGAAATTCTATTGTGAATGTGACAAGCAGTAAGCAAAGTTTTAGGCCATAAGTTATATGGTAATTTGGCATTTAATAGCATAATATTTATCATATCAACTAAAGTTCTATTTTTCCTTTCTACTAGTCCATTTTGTTAGGATGTAAAAGGGACAGTTTTCTAATTGATTATTCCATTTTCTTCACAAAATTTATCAAATTTTGTAAAAAAATATTCTCTGCCCCTATCACTTTGAGGTATTTTAATTTTCATTTGTTTTTTATTCTTTACTATAGACTTAAATTCTTTAAATCTATCAAAGGCCTCATCTTTTGTTCTTAACAAATACATACATAAAAATCAAGAACAATCATATATAAATGTAATAAAATATCTTTTCCTTCCTGTAGTTAATTTACCATTCATTTCACAAACATCAGAATGAATCAAATCCAAGATTTGTGTGTTATGTTCTACTTTAGGAAAAGGTTTTCTTGTTATTTTTGCTTTAATACAGATTTCACATCTATCATTATGTACACGCTTGTAATTTATATAGTTATTATTTAACATATACTTAAACATTGCATAATTTAAATGTCTTAACCTAGCATGCCATAAAGAAGAAGAATCAATATAATCAGAAATATTATTTATTTCATTCACACTTAATTTAAGCATGCCATCAAAGGAGTATTCATTGCTTACAAATAATCTTTTCTTGGATATTACAACCTTGTCTGATTCTAAGACAATTTCAAAGCTCTTGTTGCAAAGCATACTTGCTAAAACTAAGTTCCTTTTAACATAAAGAACATGATAAGCATTAAGTAGAGTAAGTTTCTACCTAGAAGTGAAATTCATCATAACATATCATATTCCAAGAACCTTGGTATGATTGTGATTTTCCATCAACACTTCACTTTGTTCTTCCAACTCATTGTAGGTTTTAAAACGAGTCATTGTACACATGAACAGTTGCACTTGAATCAAGGAACTAACTCCCCCACACTCCCACTGCACCATTCTTACTCATCCCTTCTCCTTTCTTCTCTTCCCTCTCTCCCTTGCTATCACTCTGACCTTTTGCACTTTTATAGCCTCTTCCTTCTCCTCCCTTCATAGAATCTAACTTTGTCTTTTACTTCCACTTTTCCTTCTCTTCCTTCCTCCATCACCCTAGTTTGCTGTGCTTCTTCCTCTCAATCCATATTCACATTAGCTTGCTCTAAATCCGCGTCGTCATAACACCCTCAACAATAGTGCTTCTTCCTCTCATTGTAGGTATAGTTGTTTAGTTTTTTAAGACTAATAATTAGTGTAGTTTTCTTTACATTTTGTTGGCTTAATACCATAAGTTTGAACAGACTGGTGGAGGTGTTGGAAATTTTTGGTATTGTAAGTTTATTCTTGTTGTTCTCTTTTGTAATAATTGTTACTACAATATAACTATCCCAAAATTAGTAACAATGGATTTACAGTATTGAAAATCTTCAATACTTCTATTAGTTTATTATATAAAAAATTAAAATTTTTTGGTAGCTTTATACCGTTGATAATTTATAATCTTTATTATTTTTATCAAGGGTTATACTCGCTGGTTAAATTCCAATGTCTTGTATATTATAATTTTACTTAATTTACTAGGGTTTTAAGTACCAATACAATTAAATTACCGAAATGTGAATTATCAAGATAAATTAATTAATTTATCATATGCTACTTTTTTAATTTATCAATAGTTATTGGCCAGTAATATTAGATAATATTACTTACAAACATAAATATTAGCTATAAAATACTACTTTAGCTAATATAAATCTTTCAAAAAAGCTGTTAAAAATTTATTTTACCGGTACATATTGGTCCCAGAAATTGAAATTTGTTTTGCAATGATCTCATACAAGGAAAATTATAATGTGGTAGATTAATATTTTCTCGTGGCCTTTTGGGTTTAGTTTCTATTATTTTTGTTTTTCATAGGCCTCTCTTTTATTTGGACAAAATTGACAAACCTTTTTTTAACTTTTGAAAATGAAATTATTTTTTTGAAAATTAAATGTAGAAAAAATAGAATTTCAAATTCCGGATTATATACAAAGGATGATATAGCAGTGGATAAGCCCAAATGGTGCTTCAAAGCAATGAAAGAAATAACACATCAATGAGTGCTTTGGAATTATCTTTTCCTAGTTGGATTCCATTTTTTTTTCTCTTTTTATTTGAATTGATGTGGAAATATTTTTGAGTATTATATTTATATATGTATGTTAAAAGAAAAACGTTTTAAGTAAAAGTGAATATTGACAATATTTCTTTAATTACTTTTGGAATAATGTTTGCTTAAAATTGAAGTGCTAGAAAAATTTGTTTTCAATATCAAATTACCAAAAAAAAGTTTAAAAATGAATTTATTACATACTTAATAATACAAATGAGGACCGACTCACTGAATTATAAAAATATTGGAGAAATGCATTTCGGCCAACGAATGCTTGGGACAAAAGGAACAAAAACTCACTTGTGCCCAACCAACGTTAAGCGCCAAAATGCTTTTCGAATAGTTATGTCTCCGTAATTACATTTGGGTTGCAAACAACGTGCAAATATAAGAGACGTTTAACCTGTTTCGTATAATCTTTTATAAATCAATCTTAAAAATCAATAAAAAAAGATAATATTAAAAATAACTATTTGAATAATAATTTACTTTCAATATGCTTTTAAGGTTAATTTCACAATTTTATTATATTTGAATAAATCATCAAAGTCACTGTTAATATAAAAAGATTAAAAATGATATATATAGTAATTAAAATATTTTTAAAAAATTATTTTTACTTAAAAATTACATTAATCGCTCTTCCACTATGCGTTCAGTGTTGTCAATGCTTGTTCCTGGTTGGAGGACCTTTTCCTCCCAGGTAGCCTTGTTTTATTGCTTTGTATTGATCTTTCTCATTGAGTTGTTTCACATAAAAAAAATAATCAATGATTATACTCTACCTCAATAATTTAGTTTAACCAATATAATATATATATATATAGCTAAATGTTAATGAAATTATTATTCATAATAACCATATATTAAATTTTAATTTGCATAAATTATAAAATTATAGTATTTTAAATTTTATTGTATTATAATAAAATTAAAATTAAACTTTACTTTATTTTGATAAGGTTATTATTCATCTAATATAAATGTAGACAAAATTTTTCTATTTATGTGGTTACAATCATTTTTTATATTTTAAATATAGTTTTAGCTATTGAAGTGAAAGGTTCAAATTGACATAAAACATAAGCATATATAATTTTCACAGTCACTTATCTTATTAAACTCATTTTCAAGATGTTTCTAGATCTGCACCAAAATTTTTTTTCCCTAATAAATATTATTCGATGTCAATATTTTTTATAAGTGGCCAGCTAGTCGGAGTGTAATTTCTGAAGTTAAACATAGTAAAAATACTATATTTAATATACCTTTTATGAATTTTTTTTAAGTATCTACATATATTATAATAATTACACTTAGATTATTAGAGTTAAGTATAATATTCATTTAAAAATATAGTAGAGTATCATAATTAAATATTTTAAAAAATGTGAAACATAATATAAATTTTAATTGCATTACTTAAATATTAATAATAATAACTCCATTTATTTGCATACAATTAATTAATTTATCTAGCTTAAAATAATTTTTTTTCACATTAAAAATAATCATGTTTAAAGCTAGGAGTTAATTAGAAATTAATATAATTAGGCCTTCCACCACTATATATTCCAAACTGGCCCTACACATAAAAGTCAAACATTCACGATTGTTAAATATGAGAGTTCTACCTTCCCCAGGTTGCAACTTACAGAGAAATTTGGGTTAAGAAATTGTGCGGGCAATTTCTTATTAATTAATGATAATGCTATGTTACACTTTTTTTTTTTTCCAATGTGTCCATCATCTCTTGACACTTGACGCAATTTCCTAGTTGCTTCCAAAAAAGCACAGCTACATTATTATTTCCCATCCGCGCTTGTGTTTTGTCGGCCATTAACTTTACACTTCCTTATCAGGAAATAATTAGTAATTATTTATATATTTTTGCACTTTTCACTTATTCTTCTGCATCTCATTGCAAACCACTGTTACAGGTTTGACCTTGTAACATAGTATAGAATCTGAATGGTACTTCTTATTTTTATTTAAATTTATTTTTATTCAAAATAATTTTTAAAAAAATTTTATATTATAAAAAATATATTTAGCTTGTATCAATCAAATTTTATTTCTAGAAAATGAAAAGAATGAAAATGTCTTAAGTTTAGGACTTTATTATTTAGGATTTAGGTCTTAAAATTTAAGATTTATAGTAAATTATATTAATTTTTCTTGAAGTATTTAATTATGATACTTTACTCTAATTTTACTCTAATATTACACTACACCCTATTCTTACTCAAATATTACACTCTACCCCATTTACTTATATATTAATTAAAAGAATATATCTAAGTATTAATAAAATATTCATAAAAAGAATATTAAATTAACATTTTACTTTAGTTTTATTTAAAAATTATATTTTAACTCAATTAACTATTTTAAATAACTAATATCTTAACAAACTATGTTTTTTAAATCAAATAATTATATTTATTATAAGGTATAAATTTAATAATGTGTGTGATTATGAGAGAAAAATTTAGTACAAAAATCGAGACATATTGGAAGTGAGTTTAGTTAATAAAAAATAAGACTAATTATGCTCCATTTTTTTTTTAACTAAACTCACCCCTAAAATGCCTCTATATACTAAATTTTTTTCTTATTATAACACATATTGTTAAATTTATACCTTATAATAAATGTAATTATTTAATTAAAAATACATAATTTGTCAAGATATTAATTATTTAAAATGATTAATTGAGTTAAAGTATAATTTTTAAATAAAACTAGAGTAAAATATTGATTTAATATTTTTTTATGAATATTCTATTAATATTTATATTTTTTTTAATTAATATTTGAGTAAATGGAGTAGAGTGTAATATTTGAGTAAAAATAGGGTAGAGTGTAATATTTGAGTGAGAATAGGGTGAAGTGTCATAATCAAATACCTCAAGAGAGGTTAATGTAATTTACTCTAACATTTAAGGTTTTAGGATTGAAGTAGAGGATTTAAGATTTAAAATTCTAAGATTTTAGATTTTGAGTTTTAGGTTGAGGAATGAGGGTTGAGGGTTTTAGGTTTAAGAATTTTAGAATTAAGATTTAGTGTTTTATTATTTAGAATTTAAAGTTTAGGTTTTGATATTTAAAATTCAAGGTTCAAGGTTAAGTGGTGACAAAATAGCTCTTTCATAATAATTTTAGCTTTACCACCAAGTTTTCATTATGTATTTCTTGTTTTTAAAATTTTATGAAAAAAATGAAAATATATTTTAACCATTTTCAAAATTTATCACATTTTATAATATATTTTCACTATTTTACAAATAAACATGCTGTTATTGTCATTTTCTATTTTCATTGAAAATATAGGCAAAAAATAAGCAATCCAAACACACTCTAATTTTTTTAATATAATATGGCTGTATTTAAATGTAATTTTTTATAAAATTATTCAAAATTTGATATATATATATATATATATATATATTCATAACCTTTTTTGCTATAACTTATTCTTCATATGACAATATTTAAATTTGACCAGCTCCATAAATATTGATTTTAAGTGGAACAAATTAAATTCAAATATCACCATGTATGCAAGTTGTAAAAAAGTTGTGTTTATTATATATACTTTAATTACTCAAACCCTTAATACCATCACCATCAACCCATTTTTATTTGAGGGTTATTTTATATTTCATACTATTTCATATCAATAGTTTCTTTAAGAGCTTTCAGAGGAAGGCATTCTATGGTTTTGCAAAGATTGTTGGTGTTATTGGATATACTTATGGTATTTTTTATATAGTTATTGCAAAATTGTAGTGATTACTAATTTAAAATATCACCTGGTCAAGCCACTAGATGTGATATTATGATGTAAGGATAAGAATCGAAGGGTGTAAAAGAAAATTGTCATTTCGTTAATAACCATTAGGCCATTAGAATTAGTTTTTAGATTGTTAAAAGTGGTCGGGTTTGTTAACCAAGCTTGCAATGTAAATGCACCATGAGGCATTGCATTATAAGCTCTAAGCTGTATAAATACTTGCCTTGTTTACCCTCATAGAACTATATGAAAATCCAATTCTTCTTGAGAATCGAAAGTTCACTGTTGGTTTTTGAAAATACTTACTTGGTATCAAAGCCATAGCGTTGGAAGGAGAGGAATGATTAAATCCTAGAAATGATAGCATCCTCACGTTAATCACAATCTTGGATCCTTGGACACAAACCATTGCTGTAAAGCTAGAAGATGATAACTTGTTGTTATGGAAACACCAAGTAATTATAACTCTGAAGGGACATGGATTAATCAAATTTGTTGACGGTTTGAACGAATGGACTCTCCAGATCATTAGAATTATATAAGACGAGATCAACTATTAGTTTCTTGGCTTCTATCCTCAATCAATGTTGGAATTCTCCCACATCTTCTTGGAAGCTAAACCACAGCTAAACTATGGAGAGCAATTGAAGAATGTTTCTCAACATAGACAATAGCCAAAGTACTCCAATACAGACAACAATTTTATAGTGTCAAAAAAGAAAGCCTCAACATGAAAGAATATTTGACTAAGGTAAAATTTTTGTGGGATACATTACAATCATGTGGCAGCAATATGTTTGAATCAGATTTTATGCGTACCACTCTTGCTGGATTGGGACAAGAATATGATGCCATTGATGCTGCTGTCTTTACACAAGAAAAATTGCCTTCTTGGAAGGCTACAACTACCTACTTGTACTCAGTAAAAGTTAGAATCTTGAGAAACATAAGTTCCTTTCAAAATCAATTTGCAGCAAATGTAGTAAATTTTCAAAGAATAAATTAAAGTAGTGGAAGAGGATAGCAACATGGTTAAGGTTACAATCAATTTCAATAAAATAGTGGAAGGTTTAGTGGTGCATTTTCTGGCAAAATTAGAGGCATGGCCCTAATTCCAAATTTGTGGGAAGATTGGTCATGTAGCTCAGAGGTGCTATGATAGATTGGACATGAACTTTAATGGAGATCAAGGATATTATAAGAATTCAGTGAAGTATCAAAATAGATCAAGAAGCAGAGTTAAGATGGTGACCATGGTAAACAAGCAAGCTGAAAGTACTAAAGAAAATTGGTACAAGGGTTTAAACACAAAGACTATTATGGTTGAACCAGTAGCAATTAGTAAACCGTGAGATTCCCACTAAAAGGTAGCAAAAAGGGTTCTAAGGTATCTGAAAGGAATGATAGACCAAGGAATTGCCATCAGACCATAATCAATTCTATTTGTCACTGCATTCTCAGATGCAAATTGGACCACAGACTCGGATGGTCGTAGATTCACATCCGGGTACTTTGTCTATTTTGCTAGAAATATGGTGTCCTAAAGCTTGAAAAAGTAGGCAACAGTGTCTCATTCCAGCACTAAAGCAGAGTTTCAAAGCTTGGCTAGCTTAACAATGGAGGTGCTATGAATTTGATCCTTATTACAACAAATTCAAGTTAAAATCCCACAGGAACAAAAAATTTAGTGCAATAATTTGTCTGTTGTGTCCAGCACAACAAAACCAAATATATGGAAATTGATATATATTTCGCTCAGGATCATGTAAACAAGATACACATTCAGCTTAATCATGTCCAAACTTTGGAACAAGTGGCAAATATCCTCTCCAAATCTCTATTATTCATTGCATTTGACCATGTAAAATCAAAACTAATAGTCACACACCACCGCTTGTTTTGAGAAGGGGTAATAACTGAAATCATGTCTAGTTGAAAATCAGAGCAATAAAAGGGTCGATTTGAGAGGGGAATGTAAGGATGAGAATTGAAGTGTGTAAAAGAAAGTAGCCATTTTGTTATAACCATCAGCCCGTCAGAATTTGTTTTCAGACTATTAAAAGTGGTTAGGTCTATTAACCAACCTTGTAATGTATATGCACCATGTGGCATCGTATGATAAGATTTGAGTTGTATAAATACTTGCCCTATTCACACTCACTGAACAATGAGAAAATCTAATTCTTCTTGAGAATCGAAAGTCTACTATTAGTTTTCTAAAATGCTTACATATGATGAAGGGTTTGGGTAATATCACAGGATGACTTAGATTCAAATCCTCTTAAGTGTATTTGTACCAAAACCTTGTCTCTTCACACTAAAACTTTATATCTATTACACAATTTCAATTCTTCATCATTTTATTCTTCTTTTAGGCACAGTTTGAATGTCAAAAGTTGAAATTAAAATTTAGAATTATAATTCTAATTATAATTTTGTCAAAATTATATATGGATCAGAATTATGTGTTTGGAAGTTGTAAAGAATTACTGCATACTTATAATTTCAAAATAATTTAAATTATTAGTGTGGTCCAAGCTTCAATAGCTACTCATTTGATAAACTCACTACTATCTCCGATCAAGTTAGCCACGACTACTTTGGAGGTATAGATTCTCAAAACAACTACGAAAATTATTCAAATGACGATGCTAGTAGATATTGCGATGACAATGATTTCAAATTCATCACGTTTCAAAAGGTTGCCGCTAAGGTATTTTTGACGACATTGCGAGGCCAATTTTCTCAACCTTTAATCGGGGCCTTCTATTGCTGATTGACAATGAGGACTGACAACGCAACCCTAATCTGCTGTTGTCGAGAATTCCATAGGATCATCATTGCCAAAGCAATGGAAGCTGATGGATTTACTTCGACAAAGCAACAGCAAGGGGAAGGACTCATTTGTGTTCCGTCATCGTCTTCGGGAGCCATTTCTGAGAGTGTGAATTCCATAGCTTTGGTTTGGCTGAGTATCAAATTTGAATCAAACGGCATCTGATAATGAAATGAGGAAAAGAGAATAAAATGAGCAAGATGAGAGCAAATTAACTGAAAATTTAATTGCGTGTGTATTAAGTAACTTTTTCTTTCTCGTATTATTAAAAAATAAAAACACTTTCACAGTCTTGTGCGTTTACTTTGCATTGAGGTATGAGGCAATTTGTAGTGGATGCGCACTCTCTGTGTTGCCTGCACTGATCCCTTATCGTCTAAGCTTAAACTCACCGTCCCACTACAAAAAAAGCGTACTAATGAGTCAAGTCCACCACCATAGATGAAGTTGGGTTGTAGTCAAACAACTAACGTTTGGAAAGGGAGTATTGCAACTTATGATGTCTTAATATTAAATCTTGTATGATCAAGTAATTAATCAGTGAAATGGCAGCATGAGAAATCTTGAAACAAGGTACGATAAGATAGACAGATTCCCAACTTCTTGTCGGCAAGAAATGGTGATCAGGTCAAGACCATCATTACATTCTCAAAAGGGTTCTAATAATATTACTATAAAAAATTTAACATTTTGGTTATAGAAAGTTTAATCCCATATATAAATAATTTATCATTAAATTGTCACAAATTTAAAGCTGATAAATTAAATTTATAATTTAACTTATAATAAAATTTAATAAAATTGCATTAAGATGAGTATGATCATTTTGGTCATCTCTTCCCTTCCTCTAATTATGATATTTATATTGATTTATGAAATGTGACAAACTCATTGCACTTTTTCTAAGAGTGTAGAAGAAGGGACCAACAGCCAATTTTATTAAGATAAAGATAAATATTTGTACAAAATATACAAAATATATATTATTAATATGGTAGATACTAATTAAATTAATTTCTATTATAAATATTAACAATATTTTGTGTAAATTTTGTATGTATAAATAACAATATTTTTTATTATATCTTTTTAAGTGATTTTACCCATAATGTTTTTAATGAATAAAATTTCAACCAAATTATTCTTATAAAAAATTTCAAATTCTTCGTCCATTCGCCATCCTCGATGACTTTCTATGAGAGGTGGCCTTTATTGCAGTCACGAAGTTCTGGTGAGTTGTTAACAGCTTGCTTAGGTTCCATTCAGCATTTGAGATCGTCAATTGTTGAGAACTTACAAATCCTTTTGACACCTGCACGTCAACGTCAAAGTTCCTCAAAAGGAATAATTATGATATTGGCAAGCACTTTACACAGTCCGCGTGAAGTCAATGATTTCATCCAACTCACGCGCTGTCGCATGCAACTCGCAACTGGACCACAACACAACTCTTGCTGCCTTGCAGTCAAGCTCACTACTAAAAATATGCCTGCAGATTTTCATACCGCACGCGCAAGACCAGCAAGTACTAACCAACCTATTCGCCTCAAGGAAATACATCTGGCGTTACTTTCTTCTGGAAAGTTACTTCCCCACGAATAAAATACGCCAAAAAGCCTAGGGCCCACTTAGTTGAAACATGTAGGACCCGCATGGACTCCCACCCACGTGAGTGCATGCTCACTCCCACCAATGAATGCCAAAGAGTTCACGAATATCATGAATAACAAAATTTAAACATAATGCGCACCGTATCCGATAACTGTCCCCAATCTCACAGACACTTCCATAAATTTTATAAACTAAATATTAATATTAAAAACAAAAAATAATATACCAAACAATAAAACAAAAGGCGTCCCGATCTTGAAAATAAATTAAAAAATCCTCCTAGCCAATCACATCGAAGACAAATAACTCAAAAAAATGGAGAAAACAAAAAAAAGGAAGACGCTGGAAATTACAATTTAGGACAACAGAATGGAGGATATCACAGTGGCAGATAAAGTCACTAGAACGATGAAGGTTGCCGGGGCCTCCACGTGAACACCTGCACTCTTATCCGAAGTGCTATGTTCAGCCTCCGCCGCCGGCGCACCAGCCGGAGCACCTGCTGGTGTCTCAGCCGCAGGAGCAGGTGGGGAAGCAGCAATTGGAGACGGTGCCTCAACTGCCGGACCAGGAGCCGGAGCCAAAACTGGAGTCGGAGAAGGAGAGCTGACTGGCTCTGGTGCTGGTGCTGGAGACGGTGACTTTCCGAACAACTCGGTCGGTAGAAGCAAGCTATCGACGGTGAAGATGGAGACTGGAGTTGAGTCCAACACGGTGTCGGCGATTCTGGATGAGTCAACTCCAGTGTGGAGAGTGACGGAATCGCCGGCTGTGGTGGTGGATAGATCGTACTTCCCGGCTCCGTTTGTGGCCAAAGTGCTGATTGGATCCATGCTGGTCTTCAACGATCCCATGGATAGGTACTTAGCGGTGGCGTGATACAGCAAGAGCGAGACCACCTCAGCATTGGTGAGCTTGTTCAGATCGGGGACGCCTTTTGCCTTGAAAGCCTCATCGTTCGGCGCAAAAATGGTCAAACCCTTGTCAACTGCTGACTGGTAGGTCTTGATCACGCCGCTCGACCCGATCAACGAGGCAAATGTTTTACATCCAGCCTTCTCAAGCAGCGCCGTTATGTTAACGTCGGCTGACGGAGGCGGAGCCGTCAAGATTCCCGGCGCGATGATTGGTGCGCTGATCTCGAGTACGGAGATATTGTAAGGGATCTGCTTGACGGACTTGGTGTAGGATGAGTCAAGCTTGGATCCAGGAGCCGCAGAGCCGAAGCCGACCTTCCCACCTTGGAGGTCAGTGATGTTAACGAATCCCAAATTACCAGGGGCATTTCCGGTAGTTTGGTAGAGGGTGGTGGAGAGTGTGGTGCCATTGGAGACTTGGTGAAGCTTGGTAGGGTCGAAGTAGTCCAACAGAACGAGAAGGCTAAGAGCATTCTTAATAACAGAGAGGGGGTGTTTGGCTGTGATGTCAGACAATGCGCCGTTATTCAGGACAAGGACGGTGATTGTTTGGCGGCTGTTGATCTCGTCGGCGAGCCTTGTTTGGGAGAGGAAGCTATTGTATTGGCTGTATTCGGGGAAACCCGAGAGAATGTCGGTGATGTTATGGGCGGAGATGGTGGCGGAGAGTGCCGAGAGGGAGAGGAAGAGGAGAAGAGCTCGTAATGCGCCCATTTCTGGAATGAAAACTATAGGTGGGAGAAAGCAGGGAGTACGCAGAGCGGTGAGAAGGAGAATGAGGAAAAACCGGACTGGGAGAAAGTTAAAAATGGCAGGGGAGGATGGGTTTGGTTAACCATGGTTAATTCGAGATTAACTATAGTTGAGTCCGGAGGGACCATGTGAAAGTGAGAGTGGCAAGGATGATTTGGTCACAGCTGGAAAATGCGGGGTTCGTGGCATATTATTTGCTGCTCTTCTCCTTTTGTTGAAATGTCGTAAGTGACCTTTACTTTTTTGAATTTTGAGTTTTAATAAAATATGGGATATCACGAACATGATTTTCTTTTGGCTACTTGAACATGATTGGTAACGGCATCATTATTTGTAACGGTCCAATTCCAAAATCCAGTAGGGTGATTGTAACGTTACATGGCTTCTAGCGGAGCAGTTAAGAAAATAGTCCGTTTTGGCAAATCCAACAGTTTTCATAATCAAAAAATATATCTCATTACGCGAAACCTAAAAAATATATATCTCATTAGAATAATGAATAAGATAAAATAGAATAAACAAGGTGAATAATTTTTTGAGATTTTTACGAGGTATTTTTATCGTTTAGATAAAATTAATTTTTTTAAAATAAAAGTTAAACAACTAACTTTTCTTAATAAGAAATATTTTGAAATTAAATTCTAAACATATAACTTATTTTAAGATAACTTAAGACATAACTAATTATTATTATGTTAATTATTTATTGATAATAAGGTAGACAATTAAAATATTCACACATGGTCTAAATGCAGCTAAATTCAAAATATTTGTGATGTAATTTTTAAAGTTGTGTAAAATTAAGATAAAATGTAGTTTTGTTAATTAATGAATTTAGAAAATTTGATAATCTACAATTTTTTTATGAGTATTTAGTGAGATGGAACAACATGGTTGTAAAATTAATAGGAAAAAAACCAGGAAAACAGAAAGAAAGTAATAGCCATATTAAGCATGCAAGTTAATGGCAGAGTTTCCCTATCATGCAGGTTGCTATCTTATAGGGGCAACAATGGAGGTTTGCCAAATTTGAGCCTGAAACTTGTGAAATGCTTAATCAAGCATTCGCCCAAAGAAGAAAACAGAGAAAAGCAAGAAAACAAAGGAAAGTGTTACATGGTACATGCACTTAGTTTCTGCAGCAACTTAAACTGACAGATTAGCAAACTGGACATATACCTGTGCAGTTTGAAAGTTAAGTACTCCAATGATTTCCTCCTTTTCTTGACCTATTTCAAGATGAAAGTATTATTAGTATTGTTGCTTTTGCTGGCTAGCTTTGGTAGTCCAACTCCTTCTGTACTCAAAACTAATGGTTATTGTGATCATGATAGTTTTCCTAGTATTTAGAGAGGTTGGATCACATGGCTTGCTAGGCCAACTTTAGCGCCATGGATGGTTTTTCTAATTTTTTCAAAGAGGTATTCTGGAATATGGAGCAGAGTTTTCAGTATACTTCAAATTGAAAGCAAGCTAGCATGCATGATGTTGACCTAGTGCTCGGCATGATCATCATATTATGGCTTGGGAAAAGGAGATGACACATCATATATGGAAGAAAATGGATTCGTATTTTGGAGATTTTTTTACTTTCGTGATTTTAGACCAAATTAGGAAATTAGATAGCAATCCTTAATTATTGGATTTTGATCTTCTATTATAGGAGATTTAAAGGTGATGTATTGTAAAAGAGATAGATATAAAATTAATATAGAAAAATAGAAATTAAAAAGTATATTTAAATACAAATAAAAAAGATAAATAAAAAGATACTAAAATCAAAAAATAATAAAATAGAGAATCTAAATTCCTAATTATAAGCCCTACTTCTTTTTCTCACAATTTTTCAACTCTCATTTTTCTTCTTCTTTCTCACTAACCATACCCTAACTTTAAACTCAAAAATTAAAAAATTCAAAATTTATTGTACAAATATCTAAATTATAAGTCTCACTTTCTTATATGGAACTAGGTCATGTTGCAGGCTCAAACTGTTCTGCAACACAGCCATCAACTTTCGTATATTTGCTGGTTGTCTTTCTAATTAATTGTCCCAACAAGACTAAGAAGAATAAATTCCATAGGAATTCCTTTTTTTGGGTTGCTAGTAGTTAAGTCCTTTTAGCTTGACAAAAGCTAGCTTCTCTTTGCTTGTGCGTAGAGAAATTAAAATGATTTGTCAGTTGTAAGAAAAAACTTATATTCTGTATGCTTTGTCTTTGCTTCTTAATGTTATTCAAGAAAATTCTTTGTTTAGCTTGCTAATGAAGTTGACAAGCTAGATGCATGCGGCGAGCAAGAGAAATGGCAGCATTCTCAAATTAGAAAATGATAATATGTCCATATTTGTCATCTTGCTAGCTAATTACCTTAAATGTATATTTATATTAGAAAATTGTAGGGTTATACTGGAAGTCTTACGAGAGACGTGACCTAACATATATTTATTAAAAATAAAATTAAAAAAAATAAATGAATGAGATGATAGTTGTGAGTGAAATTATAGATATAAGAATGTGGATATAAAAATATTGATTATTTCCTTTTGGCATCCCATTTTTTGAATGCATAAACATATAATATTTTTATTTGCAAATAAGCATTTCCCCCATAAACAATGTGAGACTAATCTCAATTTTGAAGTGAAAGTTAAACGATATGTCTCCTTTAATAAAGTCAATTTTAAATTTAAATTCGTATTAACATATTAACTTTAAAATTTCTTGAAGCATAATCAATTTTAACTGTACTGACATTTTATTAATGTAAATTAATATTTTTAAAATTATGAGAAAATCATGCAAAGTCTAATAAATTTAATTTTTTTAATAATTGTATTAAGTTTTAAAAGAAGAATCAATTATCTGAATCCATTAATTCCTTTAGGGATATGAGTGTTTTTCTTGTAATTAAGACCCAGTTGGTATTCATTAATTCCTTGCCAACTATTGGAACTATCTGGATGAATTGGCCTTATTAATTAAGAATTGATATTATAGAATAAACGTCTTGGACTTTTGATCACTTTAATGACTAATACTATTATAGTATTATTGCCCCATCCCCACCCCAAGTTGTAAACACCCCGTTATTAATTGTAGTAAAGAAATAAAATATATGATTTAGATAGAATAAATATATACAAGAGGTAGTGCTTGGCATGATTGATATCTTTAAATATTATATTAAATTTACATAAAAATTAGCTATAGTTTAAATTTTTAATTTAATATTAATATATAAGAACTTATCGCAAAAAAAAATTTATTGAAAAAAGAATATTACCTATAATTCTTTTTTTCATATATATATATATATATATGTTATTGCACTTTACTAATATTCATCATCAATCTCTACCATGTATATTAATTTTTGTAAAACATTTTTAATAGAAAATATAAGTAAAAAATTTAAATAAAAATTGTCAGTATATTTTATGATATAATAATTCAGAGTTTGAAAAAAAATATAAGAAAATGGAAAAAGGGGAAGCGCAAATTGGATTGATATGGGAGGGAGCTTGATTGGTGGCAGTTAAGCAGAGGATATTGTCGCCAACAGTGTAACACAAAAACCACTAACATGAGTACAAAAATGTGAGGCGCTGTTTCGCACTCAACTCACTCATTGCATGCCACGTGTGATCCTCCTTTCGTTTGCACTTGGTTGAGCTTTTTTAGCATACTATTTTGTTTTTCTATTTTTATTTTAAAAATAATTTAGCTTATTGTAAACTTGCTTAGTGCGTTCCTTCAATCGTATTTTGTTACTATTTTAAGATTTTTTTAACCTAAAAACGTGATATCTTAAGTAATTTATTATTTTCTAAAAAGTTCTTATTACAAAGTTATATATTTTCATCAGTACTAATTATATTTGTTGTATGAAAAATGATATTTTTATATTGAGCAAAAAAATTATATTTTTATTATTTTATTTATTTATGTTTTAACATAATTTCATTTAAAATAAGAAAATAATTGAAAATATAAAACAATAAACTCAGCAGAAAATACTTATTTAAATAAAATTATATGAAAATTATGAAAAAAATAAGTAAATATTATTCTTACTGTATATAACTCTCTAAGTAGTTTCAATATGAAAACGTATTCAATATTTCAAAGGTTTTATGTGATTATGTTTGTGTGCAACTTTAAAGAGATGTGTACAGCTAATATGAAAAGTACCCACTTATGCCACTGAATAGCCTCCATGAAAACTACCATACTCAATCATGGATTTGCCAGCCTATATTTCTGTGGCATAATTATCTGCTATAGTTTTATATATGCTTACTTAGCAGATATAAAAACTAAGATAAAAATGACCAAAATCATGATAATTGCGTGACGAACTTAATTGATCTTTAATATTTTATGTATAACTAAGGAAAGAAAAAGGATTCACTTGTTATGCTTCCACCATACAACCTATTAAATAAGCCATTAAATTTGGTCTAATAGTGAGACATTTTGATAATATTGCAAATTATGGGATAATTAAATGCTTTTTATTGATGATTTATAATTAAATGCTTTTAATCTCAATAACCAAAAAATAGAATGATTTGAATGCAAATAATGTGCATGAATCATAACTCATCATAGAATTTTTTTTTAATTTTTCTTTAGAGCTCCATAAACATATTATACGGAACTGCAAGAGTCAAGAGAGAGCATCGTTAAGTTGGGTTAGAATATGCTTGCTCTTTGGGTATAGACAAGTCATTTTTCTTTTCTCTTTCCCTCCGCTCTCTTTTTCTCTCTTTGTAGCTCCACTCCCTTTGTAGTATTCTCTGAGAAGCAGAGGATTATCGTCTTCATTTTAGCAGTCCCATCAACTTCTCTCCTCTTTCTCTTTTATTTTTTTCTTTTTTATTGCCTATTTTGTTTTAGTATTTCCTTTGATTTGTTTATCTCTTTAGCATATTCTTGTGAGAGTTTTAGCTCTCTTTATAAGAGATTTTGTTAGTTTTTTTATAGTTTTCTTTGACCTTGGGGTGTTTGATTTTTCTTAAAAATAGAGATAAATTAATTTATGAAAATTCTTCCATGAAAAATGCATTGACATCAATAATTTCTTATGTTATAATCAATATTTAATTTAATATATTGATTATATTTATTTTATTTTTCTTTTAGATGTAATGTATCTCAATTTTATTATCAATGCCACTGAATTATTCGGTTAATGTAACTTTATTTTTCATTTCATTAAAAAAAAAAAAAATGTCATTGTTGAGAGCAGTTCTTTAGCAATGTGTACCTTGCTTATCAATGATGGTAACGCTGCTTGAGAAGTTTCTCAAATTTGCGTTTGGTTAAGGCAACTGTGGCAAGTGAAGATTAATCACATGGAAAGCTAATTGTTGAATAGACTAGTTAACAAATTTGACCCTTAAATTTGGCACGATCTTCGGCTTTTCACTCAGATGTCCCGAAGAATTAGTCCTCTTGCTTTTGCTGATTTAGCAGGTGTTAATAGACCTCGTACTGTTAGTATTTTGTAGTGTTCGTTGTTTGAGCGTTTAGTCCCTTCAATGTACCAAAAAAAAAGTTGGCATTTCTGTGCATCATTACAATGAGTGACTCATTGACACTGTTCAAAACCTTGAGTCATGCTTGTCTTCAACTTCTGCAATACATTCTTTGGAATGTATGAATTGGGTCAAGCCCATGTTCGAATCTGGGCTTCACAGTTGAGGAGGCCCAAACCCTAAGCAAACATGAGAGAGTGGGATTGATGCTATATCAAGGCCCAGAAGCCTGTGAACATGCAAACGGGTCCCCCAATAGCAACTTCGTTGAAGATTGGGCCCCACAGAAGACCGAACCCAACGGGAGCGCCTATGACGTGTTACGGTTATTATCGCCGTTACCAGAAATCCAGAAACGGGTAATCCCTCTTGGAAGGCGCGTGCAAAACACTCCGAGACAAACTGAACGAGTCCCGTCGTATGCGCGTGAACGCTGCTGACAATGGTCAACACAATGAGCTTCGCCTTGTTTTTGTCTGCATCTGCCTGCGAAGTGCACCGCCTTACAAATAAGGCTGAATGTCAGAAACTCTGACGTTGCTATACGTTTCTTCCTTCCCTCCTCTCTCTTCCTTCTCAGTCTCTTTCTAACTATCTGCACAGATGCGTAACTGGCAAGGAGGGTAGAGAGAGAAAGACGGAGGGAAAGCGGGGAGAAGCATTTCTAGGGTGGATTTTGGATTTCAAGTTTGATGCAAGATTGTGTCTCTGGCTTTTGATTTGCTTCTGGGGAAAAAGCATTTTCTTTGTGCAGAGTGGCCCGCAAGAAGCTTGTGTGACAATGGAAGCTCAACCTCTTCGAATTGTTCCCTCTTCAGACAACAACGCCGGTTTTCTTCCACTCTTCTATTTTGCCCACTACTTGTTTGTTACTTGTACCCTATATTCTTTTCTCAGTATATATTCTTATGCTTTTTCTGCATATGATTTTGAAGGCGAGGGAGGTGGGCCCCAGAAGAAAATTGACAGGGAAAGTATGATGGAGGGTGTCGAAGAGAAGAGGGGGGTGGTTAAGGATGAGTCTTCGGCAATTGAACTTGATCTCGTGGTTGGTGCTGCTCACTTGGCTGCAATAAGCCCTGTGATCGCACGCGAGAATGGCTTGTTTTCAGAGGCTCAGAGGCGTGAGCTTGAGCATCAAGCCTTCATCTTCAAGCACTTTGCACATAACCTTCCTGTTCCTCTGCACCTTGTGCCTCCCATTTTGAACAGCGTGGCAAACACTTCTGGGTCTGGCTTTGGCGGGCTCTGTGAACAGTTCCCAAGCTGTATGTCCTCTTCTTTGTTCTGTAAAGTTCTGATTACTTTCTTTTGAACGGTAATATTTAATTAAAAAAAAAAAAAACTCAACTGGGTGTTAATAGCTATGATTTTAATAAAACTGCGGAACTTGAGCTTAAGTTGGTATATAACTTATCAAAGTGATAGTTCTGTTACTTTTGCCTTGAAGAAGTTAATCCCTGTATCTTTTGGAGCTAACTGTTTGCAAGATTTTCTTATCTTTCGTTCTAAGAATTGAGAAAATCCTTAAAAAAACTTTGCTGGATTTTATGTTTGGATTCAAATAATATATTTCTCCATTTTGATATGTCAAGGTAAGCAAAATTTCAAGTCCTTGGATGCTAGACTGTTTACTTATTTAAGTATATAAATATAATTAAAGATAATGGTGGTTTTGCTTTCTTGTACAGTAATAGGATTCTGTCGCCAGGGCTTTGATTATGGAAATATGGTGGATCCTGAACCACATAGATGTAGAAGAACTGATGGAAAGAAATGGAGGTGCGGTAAGAATGTAGTACCTGATCAGAAGTACTGTGAACGGCACATGCACAGGGGTCGCAGCCGTTCAAGAAAGCTTGTGGAAACAACTGAAGCTAATTCTTCTTTAACAACAAAGCCATCTAGCAAGTTACATGCCAAGCTAGGGTCAAACACAGAATCTACACTTCCAATTGAAAATACTTTGGGTATTCAGCTCTTTAACTCCTCTTCCTGTACTCCTTCCAGCAGCCTTTGTAATCTTGACACCTTCTCTACCGACACATGTAAGAATAACATAGGGTCTGGTGACTCCCAATCCTCCTTTAGTCCTGCCACTATGGCATTCCCTAGCTCCGCACTCACCACTGCAGCTGTCCCTGCGGTGTCCACCATCAGTGTCGCAACATCCATTACTTCCAACAATAGAAGTAACTTTAATATTTCCAAGAAATATGACAATGCCAAGAGCTGTATTATCAGTAACAGAAACATCGCCCTTAGACGCAGTGGAAACGTAAGCATTCTTGATGGTAGAAATATCTTTGCCAGAATAGGTGTCTCCCCTAGAAGTGTTCTTCAAGGTATTACTGGTAAGATCGTAACACTGTTGCCATGAAGCATATTCTATGTTTTGAATCTCTTGATTTCCATTTATTTGGCTGGAGGACGAAAATTCCCCAGCCTCTCCCCGCTTCCCCCACTACCACTAGTAAGTTTAATAGTTTTCTCACTGTTCCTATACCGTAATATTGTTTGCTTTCTAGTCAAATAGTCTTGATGGATTTTTCTCAATCTCCCTTCCGTTCACATAGCATGTTTTCATAGAGCATGTCTCTTTTCTAGACTGTAAATAATTCACAGGCTGTGGTTTTTTTTTTCCCCTTACCTTTTAGGAAGGTCTTTGCACTATTTCTATGGAATGTAAGAGTAGGTGTTTTGTTCCAATAATGAGATGTAAGTCCAAGGAAGCTGGCTCCATCCATTCGAATGTTATTTGGAGGAGAGGCTAAACATTAATACTCAAGTAGAATTATGCATTCTGAATTTTCCGTGGTCATTCTATTGTTTGATAGTAAGAAAAGAGATTGTTCAAGCAAAAGGAAGGGAATCAAAACCAAAAAGAAAAAAGAAGTAAATGAAAAATGGGCAGTAAATTCAATGTTAAAGAATTTTGTAGAGTTAATATCCTATTTGTAAATCCGTAACATGAAGTACTGTTTCATGTGGGAAAGTACACCATCTACTCAACAAGCATACAAAGAGAGTAACTTACATAAACAATGCTAGAAAAAGATCATCATGGCGGCTTACGGATTGATGAGTGAGGATATTATCGGGTTGAAGATTAAGATAAGGAAAATTGAAGTAAATCCTAAGATTGAAAACAGGTTTCTCAACTGTTCCTTCTAGCTTGGAGAGTTATTTCTCTATACTGCGGCGCTAAGGGTTATGGTAAAATTAGTAAAAGAAGTTTATGTTTTCATCCCCTGCCAAAAGTATGATAACTGAAGATAGTTGAGTCTGCCCCGCCCATGTTAATTTGAATACTTAGCTGGACTTGATGTGCTCGTTGACCATTTCAGGAAATTAGTAGATCTTTTCTCTGTATGAAAATCTCCAGCACCTTAGGAGTAAAATTCTTCATCCAAAAATTAATTGGAGCTGAATGCTTGTTCGCTTGTTTACTGTTATTTCAGTTTCTGGGCGCAATCATTCCGACCTCTACAACAGAAATAGTACAGGATTTGAACCAGGTAGGTGTCGGAGAACAGATGGTAAGAAGTGGCGGTGCAAGAATGCTGTTCTTCCTGATCAAAAGTATTGTGCCACACATATGCATAGAGGTGCGAAAAAGCGATTTGCAGACCATGAACCAGCTACTGTTCCTATTAGTTCCACTGTTACCATTGCTCGGTTGCCTTTAACTACAAGCACAACCGCCATTCGGAAGGCATATTGTACAGTTCCTAACACAAACCTTTCCATGTCAATCCGATCTAGTACAGCATTGAAACAATCCAATGAGAGCAGTCCAAGCAGCAGTGATACTGATACCACCATCACTGATACTATGGAGGAGTATAGCTATGCTTCTTATTAGGAAGCTATTCCAAATCTGAAACCTGTCTAATGTTTTGGATGAACTTGTTAACCTTTTGGCCCTTTCAGAAAGAAAGTTTTGAGGAAATATGAAGATGAAGGTGGACCCTGAAAGTCTGTACTTCGAGAAAGAAAAATTATGGGTTGCTTTATTGCAACTGTACTGAAGCTGTTTTTCATATCTTTAAAATATCTGATAAATTTAATTTCCTATTGCAAACTATTCTGATGTGTTCTTACAGCATCATCCTTTAACATAGCACTTAGTTAATACTAGCTAGGGAATCTTGTTTGGATGATGAGTGTTCGATCAAGAAATTTATCTCTGAATCTGCTTGTACATTAGTGAGGAACCATTGTTCATATGCATGTACATCTACCACCAAGTAAGTTTACTATACAATTGCCTTACATGAGTATGATACATATCTTACAGGTGTTTCCTGTTAAACCGGAATTATATTAAAACTACCTTGTCATACAAATAAATCTCTGGGCACCGAAAGCCATGTAATCTACCACAAAGACAACAGAGGCAAACTAGGTAAATCATTAAAATTGATGTTATGGCCTACAAAATTTCCTTCATTATTGAGGACAGATATAGATGTTCCATAATTGACCGACCGGTACCTAGTTTGTCTTTTTGTAAATTTGCCTAAGCGAAGTCTCCTATTCATGAGGGTTCACATCACAAGCAATTTTCAAGAAGGTTGCCATGGGTGCGGTGAGTATAAGTTAAGAAGAGAGAATGTTGCTTGGGAACCAAACAATATTATTATTTTTATAAATTAAATTTTATTAAATATTTATTTAAAAAGATTTAAACTATTAAATTAATTAAATTTTCAAATTAAATTATAAAATTCAACAAATCAATAAAAATTTAGTGTTTGGCTTTACCTGGGACTTTGTTTCTCCATGCAGATTGGAAATTACATTATTGTTGTCTCTTTGGTTCTTTAAACATGATTTTAGGGGTTGCTTTCAGTTTAAATAAATAGCCCAAGGTTCGGCTAACAGATTAGAACTCCATCCAATGTTGGAAGAGAAACCCACAACCCACCTACCAAAATGATCCTTGATGGCCCCTCCTCTTCCCAGAGCATAAAGGTATCAAAAATAAGAAAATTGTCTACAAACTAATCTATTGTAGCCCTTCGAAGTTAAACTAATTGATTGAAACAAAAAAAAAAAAAAATCGTAAAGAGGTCAAATGCTGAGTAGCTTGAAATCTTGTGGTTGAATTAAATTTTCAATTAAACTTTATTGATAAAGATGGAGACCGAAAAATCAAGTTGAGAACTTCAAAGCCTATCTTATGATAAGAATACTCAAGATTTATATTCATCTGAAATTACTTTTATTTATTCACACATCGTAAAATGAACCTGAAATATTTCGAAACAATAGAAAATATCAATCGTTACAAAGTATCGTCTTCTGTTAACCCAAGAATGATGGAATATGTAATGGAGGTTTCAAGGTCAGTGAGAGACTTTCGCCCCCATGATGTACTATGTTAATCCGCCTCTAGAAGCGGCTTTACCATCATGCATAAGAGACTGGAGGTTCAGCAAATTACATGCATCATTCAACTCTGCAAAATTTCGCATTAGTTATTATGTTTAAAGAGGCTAATGTTGAGCAGTTTGGAAGTGTTCCTCAAGAAAAATTTCAACGACCAACATGGACAATAGTAACAATTGGTACAAACAAACAAGCTCATTGAATGTCTGTGAAACATAAGCAGTTGCTTGCAGCAAGTCGCCTCAGTTTTTATTGGGCACAACGGAAAGGCATAGCGTCATTCCAAAGGACATGCTTTCTCGAATGCTTGCTGCTCTTTGCGACACAAGTCAAATTCATTCGTATTGTAGTACATGCATCCAACATAATCATCCATTTCCTTCGTGCACTTCTTGTGCAGATCCTTGAGCCTGCAGAACCAATATCCAATCGGTTAGAAACAATGCATATCTGTCTTCTGTACATAAGGATTCCTACGGAGACATTCTATAATTTGTTAGAGAATCAGGTAGTGATAGATCACAATAAATGCTTCCTCTCATAGGTCAAGGACAACGAGTGATTCAACTGAAAATTTTTGAGATTCCCATACGTTTTGACTTAGCAAAGTCGAAAAGATCCAGGAACTTTAGAATCTCCAATTTCTGAAAACTTTTACTAAGGCCAACAGCACCACAGCAGGCGGCAGCCAATTATTGGAGTGTTAAAGTTGAAACATGGTACACTGTAGGGGTGTTATTGTTGTTGACATCAAACATATTAACTTCAAAGCTCAGTCCTGATAACAAGCTACTGGAAAGCAGCATAATAGCGAGATCGATAAATGATGTTGTAAACAAGTATAAAGAACAACAGAAATGATGGCACCTCATGACTACTAAGGATGCAAACAACTAAAGAAAATTTTCACATAACAAGCAGTCCAAACTCACAATGCAGCTTCCAAGTTCTCAATTACCATCAAGTGAAGCCAAAATAAATTTTAAAAAAAAAAGAAGAAAAGGCATTTCATCTTATTTTTGTTAAATAAATTATGGTCATCCTATATATCTGTGCATCATTTAGAACAAAGGTAGGAAAAGAAAACAAAGAAAAGGGCACATGACACTCTTTCATGGCTTGATAGAAAGGAAGTGATATAAATAAACAACAGATGTCACTTCTCCACACTCAACACAAGGGGAAGAGGAACTGCAGAAAGATGACAGATGGTCAAGTCCTTACTCATCCCCCCCTTGGTCCCTTAATATTTAACGGCATATTTGTCAGATAGACAACTCTTTAAGTTCGCCTGTCTGGAAAATAGCGAGAGTATCAATCTTTTCACTCCTTGATTTTCAAACATTCTCTCAACTATGCATCACGTTGGCTCTGAAAAAACACATTATTGGAATACAGCAATTTTTCTAATAAAAATGCAGCATGTTTCCCTTTGACGCAGCATGCACAACACAATTTGCATCAGTTGACTCTGACAAACACATTGCCGCAAACAGATGAAACTGAATTAGATTTTAGACATCCTAAACTGGCAGTAGTCTGGATTTGTATTATGACGTCTCGGTTTCAATTAACATTTCTAGAAAATAATTATTGGCAACGCTATGACACTAATTGAATGTTGAATCATCATCATATGAGACTTACACATCAGACAAATTATTATATCCGAAGTATTAACACATATTTACTATATAATATTCTAACTGAATCTGGTGCACGTCTTTCAATCTTTTAAAGAAAGGTCATTAGTCAGCCAAGAAGAACTCCACAGAGGATGGGAAGCAATTTCATCCCCAACAATTACATATGGGTACTCAAATGTCAACAATTATGCTTGTGAGAGAAAAATACAACATGATGAAGATTCAAAGAATGATATACATACGTTCATCAAGTTACAATAGCAATGCCTTACTAAGAATAGGTTATATACATACAAGTCAATTCCCATAAATAGATCTATATATAGAAGAGATGAAACAAAAGCTCAGCTGTCAAATACAACGGGTAAATAAAGCTTGCTTCATTTTACCAAAAAAAAAACAAAAACAAAAAAGAAAAAATTAAAGCCTGTTTCATGAGATATGATCTGCATGTAACAGTAGTACAGTGTGGGGCAATTAACAGAAGAAGGGGAACCCAAATATAATTACATCTTCTCAACTATTATAATTTAATTTCTAATGAGACAACAGAATAGGGTAAAGCAAATAAGCCTTCAAGATTTGCTTATACTTTCTCACTCTCATCAGTATTACTTAGATTTTGAACAGCTCATTTAAATTGGAAAATTATTTCTCACATGGAACTCATAAAAACAACCCAATAAATGAACAATTTCATGTAATTTTCCCCAGAATTTTTTTAGACGCCAAACGAAAATATTCATTCCAAGAAAATTCCGCGAACTTAAAAATTCCAACCGATAAAAAGGAAAAAAACCTTACAGGCCAAGGACGCAGCGCGTAACTTCCCGTCCTTTATCGAGACACTTTTCTGGGTTCTGATCCTTCTTCTTGCATTTTAGGAACTCCACATTCTCCGAGTAGCATCTAATCCCTATGTGCTTCGACGAAGCCATCAACACGGCAGAAGTTGGGATCGGATTTCCCGCAGCATCTACAGTACTCGCCATATCCGATTCGATTACTCGGCTTCCTATACTACTCCCGAAAAACAAGAAACACTACCTCGATCAGTCGCATTCTACTTGTTTACCGAGAAATTAAAGTGAGCAACAAGGAAAGGAAAAAGCTAAAATTTTCAGCAGAATCTGCAACCCCTTTTTTCTGTTTTCCTACATTTGCTGGGAAAAATCTACAAGAAATAAATTTTGTAAATTGATAATCAATCATAAAATGCTGAACCTTTTACCTTCAATTCTACTGTGTTTTCGTCGTTCTGGCAAGGTAAGAGAGGAGAACAGAAGGACGATTGGGGCAGTGTTGAGCGAGGCTGAGTGCCGGTGCGAATGCTAAAATGCGCCCCGTGGTGAAAAAAAGCACGGGGGCATATTGGATGTTCACTCAATGCAAATATGTTTTTGGTACGTATTTTCCGTACTCATTCCTTTCGATTTTTTTTTTTGTCTTTTATTTTTTTTTAATAAAATAAGGAGTAATTTACTGATTTAGAAAGGAAAGAAGCTAATGAATATTTGAACCTATAATTACACCGAAATGGAAGGAGCATTACGCCAAATGTACTGTGGCTCAGTGACGTCTTTCGTGCTTTTTATGTGAGACAGGAGAAGAACGTTTATGTTTCATGCCTACAATTAACAATGCTCACTAAATGACACCTTGATTCCTTAGTTTTCATTATATAGAATGCAGTCAAGAAGGAATATGTACAAAATTTAAAAATAATAATTTAATTAAAATTTATAAAATATATTTTTGTATAATTTAAAAACTGGACAAAAAGTTATTAAAATAAAAAATATAAAAGTAGAAATTCCTTAATTTTTTAATTTAGTTTATTTTTATTTAAATTTAATTCATAAATTTTATTTTTTATTAATTTTTTTATCCTAATTTTATTTTATTTTTTTTACTATACTTCATAACTTTAGATACTCAAAATTAGAAGATCCACTCGTGGTTTTAATTTTCTACTAAACCATGTTCTCTTCTTTTCAAGTTTTTTTCTCAGAATAAAATTCTTTAAAGTGTAACGATATTTTTATAAAATAAAATATAAATAATTAATTAATAATAAAATTATTAATATAAATTATCTTATTTTTTTATTATTTATTTACTTATATTTTATAAAAATTTATTGAACAATATTCTTTTTTAATTTGGGAATGTGTTATTTCTCACGTATTCTGTAATGGGTCTTCTCCTTTTGTGGTTTATGATATCTATATTTTCAATCAAAATTAGAGTACAGAACCATTTCTGTACTGGTTCTAAAGTTTACCAAGAGTGGGCTGGTCTAGATTATGACTTATGATCTGAAATAAAGAATGCGATGAATGTAATATACTGGAAAAGGAAAATGATAGGTGTACATACATTAAAAATAAAAGTTATTAAAAAAGAGAAAAAACGAATGAAAATATAAAAAAATAAGTAAATTTTATGCAAAGTTTATATGTATTACTGTATATATATATATATATATCATTATTCAATAAAAAACAATTGTTTTCATAGTGCTTTCACATGAATAATATAATGACCCATTAATTTTCGACAGTCGTAGAGTTAATTATAAGATAACCTTTAACTTTTTTCTGTGAATTTGTCTTCTCATTTTCTTCCCAATTAAAGCCAATTTTTTGGCTGTTTCATCTACTTATCTCTTAGATAGGCAATAACTTAGACAAAAGTTTTAAAATAACCTTTGTCAACTGATCAGTTTCTCCAATTCTTTGTTGCAGCAGGATCTGCAACCTTTGCATGTAAAACATGGCGGGTTAAATGATAATTTATTATTAGTACTTGTGCATCTAGTAGCTACCTAGATGATTACAAAATAAAGATAAATTTTTAATAAAAATATATTTTTTGGATAAATTTTTTATAAAAAATTTTTATTGATAGATTTATAATTTTGTATAAAAATATATTTTTTAATAATATTAAAACTTTTTATAATGAGATGGGTCGAGTTTATCAGTGATAATATATATTGAAAAGCAAGAAAGGAGTCAGTGTGAGTAAATCAGAGATTTAGATGGGTTAACTTTTTTTAATTTTATTTTTTTTACTTTTTGTATTTAAATTTATAAATTTCTTTTTTTGTTATTTTTTATAATTTTATTTTTATTTTTCTCTTACTATATATTATAACTTCTAAAAAAAAAATTATCCAATCCAACTGTTAAATTAGTTATTATATGCTTGTGGTCAGAAGTGTACCAAGGGATACAGTAAAAACACTTACCAAATATCAAAACAAATTGGCAGGCAAGAGAGTATCGAAGATGCGGCTTCGTATAAATGGAAAGAAAATTATAATTAGGGAATCTAATATTATTAGATTTAAGATTCCAATTACAATTACCATTTGGATGTCAAATTAGAATTGGTATTCAGAATTATAATTTTAATTCTAATTTTATCATAATTGAAATTGAGTCAGAATTATAAATTTTATGTTTGACTGTAGTTAAAAATTTTAATTCCAATTCTTTTAGAGTTGAAACTGGGTCAGTATTATAAATAGTGTAGATGATGTAAACAATTAATATATAAAATTACAATTATAAGTTCGTCAATTCAAATTTTACTACTGAAATTCCTTATTTCAAATTCTAACCAATATTCTTAGATAATTATATAAAGATCTTTATAAAATAAAAGTTAATTAAATAATTGTTTCAAATCCTGTAACTAGAGAATGTGTGCTATTCCTCCATTAATAAATTTTGAGTCTTTCAAAGTTTCAATTGTTAGCCAATTTATCAAAGGTTGCAATAAGAAAAAAAATTGCAGACGCCAAAATATTTGCAATTTTTTAACACAGATAAAAGAACATGGTAAATAACTAGCAAATTTGAATATCAAAGCACACGCATGCTAAGGAAGTCTTAAGTTCCTGCCTCTATGTTATAAGGATAGACAAAATGATAAGCATATCTTAATTAAAATCACATGTCATGGAGTCTACTCAAAAACTTGAATTTCATGGCCAATATGTATATTCATGCATATTGCCAACTTAGAAATTGTAAGCATTAAAATATTTTGAAAAACGTTATACTTATGTGTTTAGAACTACGCAAGTGATACAACTAGAGAGAATAGAGTCAAACTTTGATTTTATTTCTTTTTCTCTAATTGTAAGGAGAGACGTGAATTTAAACACGTGAATGTAATAATACCTAATTATTTTTATTGTTTTCTATCACAAATTTGTTTTCACAAAAATTAATAAGTTCATATTTATTGTTAAATTTAAATCAAGATCTATGATTTTTTTAAATGAGTTGGAAGAACCTTAAATGAATTAAAATTTAATTTATTGTCAGTTAAGATATCATAAACTTTAAATAGCTAAAACTCTTATAAGTTAGAAATTTCAGAAAGTTCACACTCACTTTGGAAGAAGTGTAAGTACAAGTAGCATTAGTATTATGAGAATCAATAATGTGAGGTTTGAAAAATATAAAAATATGAGAAAATGAGTGTCTTTTGTAGGTTTTCCCACTTGAAATTGAAGGTAGAAATGATTATTTATACTTATAACATGAACTTTTGACCTTTTCTTTCTTCATGGTTACTTGTTTCTTAAGGATTTTCCATCTGAAGCCTATTCAATTGCTCTTTATATTTGTTACTGCACACTTGCTCCCCAATATTTAGCATTGAACTTAACCTCTATCATTTTCACCCGCACAGCCTGCTTTGTTTCATGAGTTAGTAAAAGGCAAAAGCACCATGGATAAGGAGGAGTGGCGGGCCATTATCCGATATTTGCAAACCAATTGATTATACTTGATCCTAAATCTTAAACTCTAAAATTTAAATTAATTTAATATTTTATTTTATTTTATCTCTATTTATTCTTTTCTTCTATTTTTACTTTCTTTTAACTAATATTAGTATTGTTTCTTTTCTTTTTATTTTATCTTTGTTTATCCTTTTATTCTGTTAACCTTAAGAAAACCTATTAAATCAGTCTTCAAAAAAAAACCAGTAAGATTTTTTATTTATTAAAACAAACCTTTTTGTTATTGTTGTTTTAGTTTTTACTTTTTCTTTTTGTTTTTAGTCTTTATAAAAATGAATTTATATAATTTAAAAAATATCTATAGTTTTTTATTTTAGGGTCTCAAATAAAATCATTTGTCTATAATAATTTAGAAAAAAATTTATTTATACGATAATGATATAAAAAAGTAAAAAAAGTTATCAATGATATTTTAAAATAATAATAAATATAGGCAAGATAAATTAGTGAATTTTATGCTACAGTTATCTAAAATTTAAAACTTTTTAAATAATCTATGACTTTAATTTTTTTTTATATATTTATCACTTGTGTTTAAAAAAATTAATTTTAAATAAGTAAAATAATCTAAAAATATTTTTACCTTCTATATATTTATATAGTATAAATAAGTTTGGTGAATAGAAAACTCTCCAATTACCTACCACTAAATCTGTCTTTTAGAAGTGTTATATCCACTATCAATACAGAAGTACATAAGATGCATCCACTTGTATTTATCATATTTATTTTAACAAACAAAACTTGTATTAATCTTATTTTTAGATGATATAAAATTTAAATTAAAATAAAATGAAAGTTTGAATTGTTGTTGATCTCGTGTATCCAACCAATTATTTGACTTGTGAATAATTTGTAAACATCTGTTGTATTCGCTCCATATAGACCAGATTGATACAAACCAATTTCATTTTGAAACTATTTAAAATGAATTGATTTAATTGGTTGGGAGAAAATTCCATTCAACCTTAATTAACTTAGATTACTTTGATGTTTACAACTATATTTTATAAAACTCAATACAAAAATAAAAAATATCATATAAATATAGTCTATAGCGTAATATGTAATTTTTATTTTTATGTATATATAATGTGCAGTTTATATTTTTTATGTTACATATATTATACATTTCATGTTTCTTGTTACATACATTATATTATATATAAAATATGAATTATGAGTATAATATTAATCAATTGATTGAATTTTGATTATCATTTCAAAAATCAGATAACCAAGATTATTGTTATACACATGCATTGCATGTCATATTGTATAAAATTAATTATGAAGTAAAATAATTCATTTACTATAGGTGAAATAATTGATAATACCATTTAACTACTTATAATTGGAATACTTATTACAAATCCTATAAGAGTATTCTAAAAATAAAATTTGTTCACTAGTATAAGACGATTCTATTAAGTTTAAAGACATATATAGCTTTAAGTTTTAAAAAATTTAGAAAATATCCTAGAGTTCTCACCATTAACATTATTTTATTCATATTAAATTTTGATTTATGACTTATAGGTGCTGTATATCTGATAAATGTTTATATACAAGCTAATTATAGTTAATATCATTTTTATTAAGAACTTCATTAAGCTTATCAAGGATAGAATGTTCTACACAGAATATCTTTATGATAAGGATTTTTTCATATATAGTATTTTTTTACTATCTCCTATATCTTTAAATTTTCAAGGTTGAAAATCCTAATTTATTATACATTTTAGAGTAAATTATATTCATCTTTCTTGAAATATTTAAATATAACACTTCATACTATTTTAACTAAAACATTATATTATACTTCAATGGCTTAAATAAATAGAATATCCCTAAATATTAACCAAATATTCAACTAATTACATATTAATTATATTTTATACAAATTTTAATATTAAAATTACTTTTTAAGTACCTTCACTATGAGTGTGCAAATTGAGCTGACTTGAAGCAACTTGAATTTAACCTATGACTTATATAACTATATTTCAGTCTATAATAAATTATGTACTTTTTGTCAAACCTGAATTGACTTGCCAAAACACATATAAATTTAACTAACTCAAACTTGATCAATACATATTTTTAGTTAGTATCCAGTGAGGATTTTTCAACCTGAGATTGTGTAACTTGACCAAATTTTTGCATAAACCCAACATGAAATCTGATCATATACACCCTAACCTTCACTCACCCTAAACTTTATCTTAACAAAAAAATTGCTTTTAGATTTTATTGTATTACAATAATAATATTTAAAGTAATATTATTTTACACTTAATTTTATTAAGGTTGTTGATAATATTAGAAAATTTTTGTTTACCAAATGCAGTTTTAACTGTTAAAATAAGACTTCAAATTGAAATAGAACAAAAGACATGAAACTTTTTCACAATTATATACCTTATCAAACTCACCTACAAAATACCTCTATATTTACACTAAATGTTTTTTTCATAATTATAAATGTAATTATTTAATTAAAACAATAATATTTTTGTGAGATTATAATTATTTAAAATAATTAATTAAGTGAAAGTTTAACTTTTGAATAAAATATTTATTTAATATATTTTTATAAATATTTCATAAGTATCTAGGGATAATTTATTAATTAAATTAGGTCAATCGAGTGAAATTCAACATTTGAATAAAAATAAGTTGGAACATATTTGAATACCTCGAGAGGTTAGTATAAATTATTATTTTTTATAGATAATATATATTTAAAATCTGAAATAAAAGATAAATAAATAACCCCACTCAACTCTAAACGCACCGTTTAAACTCACCTTCAATATTTCCTGCTTAAACGCATCGTGTAGCCAGCATTTTCTTCCCCAAGCCCTAATACTCAATGTCTCATAGCTGATAGCTGCTTCCTTTGGCAGACGCAGACCGTTCGCAATCAGCCACTTTTTTCCCTTTGCAGCGCCCTAGCCACTGCTATTCGCCGAATTGAAGTCGCATTTCCATTGAGCTGCAACGAATTCGCAGTCGTAATCTTGATTTGCACATTGCAGTGCCCTCCACAAGGAGCCGATTGTGGTTGGAGCAATGCTTAAGCCTTGAGTGAACTCTACGGCGGTCAACAGGTTGGGGCATACGATCTTAACATTTTAACTAATACTAATGCTTTGTCTCTTATCTCTGATGCTAATGTTTAATACAGAAAAAACCCAGTAACTCTTTAATTTCAGCGTTTACTCTTATTCTTGGATTAGATTCTTCATGTGATGTTTAATTAAACTAATATTCTTGGATTATCCCATGTGGGCATTACTTTAAAACGGTGTGGATTAGCATGTTTGAAGCTTTTGCTTTCAAGTTTGGAAGAAACACTTTTTCATTCTCTCTTTTTGTTGGTTGATCATAATTTGTTTATATTGTCAAAGATGTTTGGCGAAAGATGGTTGAAAATTAAAGTTACTGTAGTTTGAATATTAAAATGACACACATTTTACTTTCTTCACATTATGTAATATTGGATATCACTATTACTTCAAAACATATGGGGATGCCATTTTCCACTTTTGTAAGGTAGAGGGATGTACAAGAAAACTAAGGAAAGCTGACTTTTAAATCAAGATTCTGAAGCTTTTTGACATGAAAGAGCTTTCTATTTAAAAATGGAAATAATGTACTTATATTCTCTACCGTTCTTTCTTCTGGGTTAGAAAAATGTAGATTGCAGAGAGTGTGTGTATGTCAATGTGCTTTTTTCTTTCACTAGCAAAGAAGAGAATCGTGCAGAGTGCTGACTCAATTAAATTACTTGTACCTCTTCAAAGCTTGCATTCTTGTTCTTGCAGGGAAAACGAGGAATTGAAAAACAACCGTTTCAGCTTGCTGATTTCAAAGCTGCCACAGGAATTGAAAACAGGTGATGCACTCTCATTTCTTTCTTATTTTGTGATGCAATCTCTGAGTGATCTGCCAAAATTTAGATAAGAAAAGGTACATATATGCTAATCATGTAATTAAGTTGGAATATTTCTGCACTTTTCATAATCGAGCTTTGATGTTCTTTGGCATTGCTGAATTCAAGTTTTTGAATGTTGCTGCTGTTTAAAAATATTGACATGGAATTACATAATGAACTTCTGAGTCATTTGTTAAAAATCTTGTTAATGCTATGTCAAAGAATTTTTTATATTTGACGGTTGCTTGCAAGTTGGGTCTGCTTGTGGTCAATTAAATGCTGTGGCCTTCGCTACTTTTGATGCGTGTTAATTTTTTATGCATAGAGAAGAATTATAAGCTTTGTTTTTAGCAGCAAAACTGGGACCTTTATTTTTCTTTTTGGGGTTTTGAGAGGAACTGATCTAATATTGTTTGGATTGGTTTGCTTTTGGCTTAAGTGATTGGTTTGATTGGATCAGTTTTCATTAACCAATTCAATGGTTTGGTTGGATGAAGGGGCAAACAAAACCAATCCAAACCGATTAATACCCCTACTCTTTTCTTAAAGCCCCAGTTTGGCAACCTTGTCAGTAAGTCTAGGTTTCAAACTAGCTTGCCTTCCATCGTGTTCAATGCTTATATATGTAACTATGGTGGTAGCTGAATCTCTAAATGTACATTGTTTCACATTAATTTTGGGTTTTATCTTTGAAGATGCTGTTTAGGTGATATGACATGGTTATGCTTTTGTGTGGACTAAGTTTTAGTATGAAGTAGTTTCCAAGTGTTCAGAATGTACTTTTCCTTTTTCTTTTTCTCTAGTTTAAAAAGAATTCATGTAGATCATGAAGAACAATACTTGGTTTGGAATTACTGATTTAGTTGTCTCTTGCATAGATTAAGAGATGGGTGACAAGAAGAAGAAGGCTCAGATGTTTGTTCGACTTGTCTCAGCTGCTGGGACTGGATTCTTCTATGTCAAGAGAAAACCAAGGCAGGTTACAGAGAAGCTAGAGTTTCGAAAATATGATCCTAGGGTTAATCGTCATGTTCTCTTCACAGAGGCAAAAATGAAGTGACAGAGCAGTAGTTATTATGGCTGCCCTCCATTGTAACTGAACCAATCCCATACTGCCTTTCCTGGAGTTTCATACTGTAATATTGGTTTAATCATAAGAACTTTTCTGCCATGTCTGCCTCTTTTCTTTTTGATTCAGATTGAGTTACTTCTGCGGTTCTGCTGAGATGTTTCTGCGTTGGGTTGATTAACGATGAGTGTGTCTTGTGATGTTTTTCCTGATAGAAGCAAGCCAAAGATTTCCTGTTTACATTTAATAATAGTAATAAAAATTATTGTTCCATTGGATGCACATTACGATCTTTTGCAACGTACTAGTATTATTAAAAATGTTTATTAAATACCAAACCGAACTAACTAGTAATCTGCATTTCAGAGTAGTCTTTATTTATAATTTGACACTTTCACAGCAGCTTATTCCAACGGCATGTACAACTCATTTTTATAATTTTCTATTCAAAACACAGAGAAAGTATTTTAAAAATTAGAATGACCTTTGTTCATAAATATTTATTTTCTAGGATAAAACATGTTTAGAGGGTATCAGTCAATAATCATCACCTTATTTAAATTAGGCTTGTTAGATAGAGATAAGCAAGACCAAGATAATAAAGACTATATAATAAATATTTTCTAAAAGGTCAATGTTTTCCAATATAAATAACATTGATGAAAAATTTTTAGATTATATAATCAATGTTTTTAGACTATTGTGAATTAATTTTTAAAATTAATGAAGAGATTGATAAAAATGTCACACTTAACATTCAAGTTGGGCGGATAAATATAAAAATATTTTGAGAATCATTTGTGATCATAAAATATTTAACAAGTTTAAAGGAAAGTTTTATTAAGTTACTATTATACCAATTATGTTTTATGGTAGTGAGTGCTGGGTTCTGAAAAATTACTATGAACAAAAAATGAGGTGATAGAGATAAAAATATTGAGATGGATGAGTAGACATATAACATAAAATAAAATTCAAAATAATGTATTCAGAAGAAAGTTATCGGAAACTTGGTTATAGTGATTTGTGCATGTGCAAAGAAGACTGCAAAAGCTTTAGTGAAAAAAACTAATTAAATAAATTTTAACTCAATGAAAAAATGCAGATGAGGGCCAAAAAAGACAGTTTAAGATGTTATTAGAAAAGATCTTTGGTTGAATGGTATTTTTGAAAACTTAATTTTGGATAAAACTTTATGATGTCATTTAATCCATGTAACCAATCATATCTAATAGGATAAGGTTTTGTTTGTTATTATTGTACAACACTAAATATTTTCTTTTCATTTGGAATAGGAAGAAAGCTATGATTCTGTTGGATGTTACTCTTAATGGAGAGATTGATAAAGACGTCACACTTAGGATTCAAGTTAGACAGATAAAATAGAAAAATATTTCGGGAATCATTTGTGATCATAAAATATTTAATAAACTTAAAGAAAAATTTTATTAAACTACTATTAGACCAATTATGTTTTATAATAATGAGTGCTGAACTCTGAAAGATTACTACGAGTAAAAAATAAAGTGACTAAGATGAGAATATTAAGATGAATGAGTGGACATATAATAAAAAATAAAATTTAAAATAATTGTCTTCAGAAGAGAGTTGACGAAAACTTGTTACGGTGTTAGAGCATGTACAAAAAAGACCATAAAGGCTTAATAAGAAAGGTTGATTAAATAATTTTTAACTCAACAAAAAAATGCAAATGAGGGCCAAAAAAGATAACTTGAGATGTTATTAGAAGAGACTTTTGATTGAATAATATTTTTGAAAATTCAATTTCGGATAGAATTCTATGTAACTAATTACAAATAATAAGATAAGGCTGTGTTTGTTATTGTTGTACAAAATTAAATATTTTCTTTTCTTTTGGAACAGGAAGAAAGGTATGATTTTGTTGGATGCTGCTCCAACTCCTACCAGAATCAGAATTCATTGAAGATCCACGGACACAATAATTACAGTTGACCTAAAATAGAATTTGTAATCTTAAACCTACTCTATTAAAAATTGAATAATTTTCTAATAGGCTCCGGACGCTCAACATCAAGTCAGGATGGCCGAGTGGTCTAAGGCGCCAGACTCAAGTTCTGGTCCTCGTGAGAGGGCGTGGGTTCAAATCCCACTTCTGACAGTTTTTTACATTCCAATCTGATGTCTACCATGATTGAATTCTAGCTTTGCCTTTGATAAGGTGACCAGACAAAACCATGTTAAAAGCTTTGGCCATTATATTACTTACGAATGGAACAAATAAGTCATCTCCATTCAAACCATCTATTGAAACATTCTTTCTTGTTGGTTTAGTCTATTAAATTTTCTATGTGATGTACTGTTGTTCTACGTTTGCCTCCCCTAATATTGAATGCTTCCTACAACAGCTGCTGGAAACAAATTCCAAACCGCTTCCAAGAATGCAATCACGTCACCCCCATAATTTGCTGACACTGCCATCACTACAAAAATAAGCAGTTGTATAAATATGATCGCTTTGCCAGAATGGATCTGCAGCCTTCCATCACTGTCACGAATTAAGATAGATAATTGCTTCAATCTCACCTCGCTGCCTGAAGGACTGTGCCGTTACCAAATTAAAAACGCTTTGTATCAGCAACTGGAACCACCTTGGTGTAAATAAAAGAGAAACAGGCGCAAGAACGGCCCAGAATTGCTCATATCCCAAACATATTCGTGAACTACAAAAGGATGTGATTTCAACATCCAAAGATAATATATGATAACACCCAAATGAGTTTGTGACTGTTGCAGTGTGATGTGCTTCTAAATTTAGAATGTTAATAATAATCAAAGGTGAAAATGGGAAATAATTCAAGAAAAATAATTACGAACTAAGTAATTATATATGTGCGCATAAATTTTATACATAGATTATACAAATTGTTACATTCTCATTCTTCTGTTCCTCTTCTCTCAAAATTTTTATTTTTAATGTGGGAGGAGCATGTACTTTCTATAGGTATTCATAACATTTTCCTTCGCAGCTACTTAGCTTTTTCTCACCCAAGTAATGACAAGTTACTATAGCAAACTTAGAAAATAGTAGTTAGACCTTGTAAATTACAGTTGTTACATTCATTATTAATATTTTTATTTCTATACTTTTCTTCTATGGCACAGTGGATTCGTTGGCTTCAAGATCAAAATTTGCTAATTTATTCATTTTATAAATATCTGTTTTATGCTTCTCGTATCTTTCCTTACGCTTTGTATATTTTGTAAGGGATGCACCTTTGGGTCACTAAAAGTAGTAGTGTGTCTCTAACTCTATCATTTTTAATTGGCAAGATTTAAAGAGATGCGTGGATCCAGACATAGAGATGAACTACCCACTTCTCTTGATAGTTTTAGGTGTGCATTACTTAAATGGTCAGCCATATATTTATGCAAAATGTAGTTAGGGATCTTTCCAGAGTATGCCCAAAATAAATGTCTGACACATAACAAATTGTCACAAAAACGCTTATAATATCAAGGTGTTCAATAAACCCATACAAATTGGTGATCACAAATATTTAGTCATTTGACTACAATTAATGAATCTTTTATGTCATATTTTTGATCTAGTCCCTCATGTTTAGGTATTAAAAAAACCCATCTGCCAAATTTTTATTTTTTATTTTTTTATCCTCAACGAATGGTGGCATACAAGAAAACAAACAACTAATATTACAAGCAATGAGTGTTGATCACAATCTGGTGTCTACAATGATTGAATTCTGGATAAGCCTGAGTAGGTGACCTGAGAAAACAACGCAAACATCTTTGGCCATCATAACCACTAATTCTTTTTTTTTTTTTAATTGATTTGGTTCTCAGAATCACGGAAAAGTGTATTCAAATATAATGCTTGACATGTAAGCCCCTTCTACTAGTGCTGCTGTAAACAAAAATTTCATACCACTCCTAAGAATAACAATGCCGAACACTATGAAAATGTGGCCATACATCGTGAAATAAGCTTTCCATAAACCCGCACAGATGTATCTAGCAACATCTTCAATCCAGTGAATAAAATCCTTGTTATCAATTTCTACACGTACATCCATGTTTGCAACGACAGGATGATAGATCTAGGAAATTTTTATTAGCATTTAGGATGATACAATTATGAAAGCAACCCTAGTAAACAACAGCGAAGGGACGCATTTTACTTTACACACAAACAGTTCTAAGGGATCTCATCGACACCACAAATGTGGCCTCTTAAAGTAACCAAAAATTTTAGCTTGTGACACATGGATATACAATCTTAACCTTTCTAAACCTCATAGCAATGGTAAAATATCAACCAGAGTGATGGACTTGAAATCTTCTCAGCTGCTTCGATTCGCTTGCGTAATATAACATCAAATGTAGAATTTGAAATTTATAATCTCTGGTAGTCATAATACAGCATGACTGGCTTTTAGTTGGTATACTACTTATCGCAGATACCCATAGGATCAGCATTCTTTATTATCCAAGGATGCTCCATTATCTTCTGAAGTGAGAGCCTTCTCGAGGAATCTTTCACCAGCAGCTGCACCAATTTTCAGATTGCAGTCAGAAAGACACCTAAATCTCTTCATAGGAAGATTTTCATTTGTGCAAATAAAAAGTATAAATTAGATATAAAAATACCCGACTAATCAGATTTTTAGCATCTGAAGAAATGGAAGGGGTAGAAGGGAAGCTTAGATCAACCTTCATTATCCTGCAAAAAACTAAATGCGTTACACACAAATTGCAAGAGCAGCACACATTATAGCATACATAGCAAGCTACATTGCTTCTTTACCTTTTGAAGGTATCAACTTGACTCTCAGCCTCAAAAGGGGGAACACCATAAAGGAACTCATAACAAAGGATACCTAAAGTCCAGTTATCAACTGCATAATCATGAGCTTTATTCTCTACCATCTCTGGAGCTAAATAATCCAATGTTCCACACATGGTATGTCTCTTGCTTCTTGACTGTACAGACCATCCAAAGTCTGCAATTTTAAGGCGACCCTGCAATAAAATCATAATCAGATTGATTGTAAAAGTGCCCTAAAACGACACCCAAATATGATTAGCTGACACCAACTACTTACTTCAAGGTTTACTTGTATATCTAGAAATAGAAAACAACACTTTCAGTCTGTAATTCTTCCTGCTGTTGCATTCAGAGTCTTTAATCTTTCTAGTTTTCATTTTTGTTTTTGGGTTTTTTTTCTCTGTTTTTTTTTGGGGGGGGGGGGGGGTGTGGAGAAGAAAAATCAATAGGAAAATGACAAACCTGAATATACTTTAAAGCATATTAGTAAAATTTCAGGCAGGCAGGAATATAAATTTTCCAGATACGCAGAAAAAAACAGATCTTAACAAGGCCAAGAAGGGGGCACGCAGGTGAGCAAAAGGCACTGCAACAAACTGCAGTATTTTATATACTTAGGATTCAAAAGCAAACGACATTTTGAGCTGTGTGCCAGAAGCTGATACAGCGTAGCTAGCAGATGATAAATCAGGGAAGCTACAAAGAGGCAATATATATGTATAAAGGAAATTTTAGCATACCTCATGGTCAAGCAACAAATTCTCAGGCTTGATATCCCTATGAATAACATGCTTCTCATGGCAATATGCCAATGCCTTTGTGAGGCTCAATATGTACTGAAATTTTCACGATAAACACAAATAAATTCTATAGATGAAAAAAGATCCTTAAATAGACAGTAATTATCAGCACTAAACATATAATTCAATCTCCACTAAGTAGATGTTTGGATGAAAAAAGTATAGAAGTGAATAATAGATTATTTTCCCAAGTTTCTAATCCTTTTTAACTTAGTCCTTCTATATCTATATCTTCCTTCATGGCCTTATAATTACTTTGATTGCTAAAATGACTCATGCACAAAGAAATATCACAGTAGAAAGTTACCAACTATTTGAAAGAGCAATCTGCTTTATATTCAATTGAATCTCTTCAGTTACTCATATTTTCTCATAAAACAAACTGTAGCTTCGTTATGTTCTAATTGTAATCTCAAAACTCAATAACTTGATGTAATGCCTAGAACCAATGAATTTGTTCGCCCACTACCTCCAAAAAGAGGCCTAACCAAATTCAAAGCTAAGACAATGATCCCAAAATGGTATAATAAGCAGGAAAAAAAAATGTGACACAAGAGACACAGCCTTCACAATATCATAACTCTTTAGTCAAACCTAAGTCCAGAAGCAAGCCTCATAACTGTAAGCCTTCAAGACCAAGCAGGCATGCGCTCACACACACACACACCCCACAGAGACACAGACAAAGAGGATGGAGTCAATGGACTACCGTGGCTGCTTGCTTCTCACTGAGATGTCCTTTTTTCCTGAGCTCCTTGTAAAGCTCACCATTATGAGCATATTCAAGTATCAAGAATACACGTTCATCATCATGAAACCAACCATATAGTCGCAGAATGTTTGGGTGGTGAAGACTGGTCTGAATCTCCATCTCCCTTCTCAGTTGATGATGAATTCTGTACTTTTCTATTTGTTCCTTAAAGATAACCTTTAAAGCCACAATATATTTGCTCTGAAATGATAGAGTTTAGAACACTTATAATTAGCTATATAGTCCATCAGTAACTCAAAAGCGGATACCCAAGAAAAAAAAAAAAACTATAAGATTGCCACTCACGTGAAGATCAAACACAGACGGATTCTGCATATGAACTAGAGTACATTTTAGCAGCCATAGAAGTACTGTACAAAGATGCAAATTTGAGCACCACTTTTATATTAACACATAACAACAATAACAAACAAAACTTTATGTACTAGATGAAATCGGTTACATAAATTAAATAATGTCAATGGCTTCTATCCAAAACCAATTTTTTAAAAATATCATTTAGCATCTCTTTTAATAATCTTTTAAAGTGTCCTCTTTATCGTTCTCAATCCCTTTCCAATGGGCTAAATACCACTTGATCTACCATCATTTTGGCTCTATAAGAAAATTGAAGGTATAATATGGTCAACATTAAATCCTCAACAAGATAAAATGGTAACAGAACATTGAAAAAAAATCTGATCTTTAAATATTCAAACAAAAAAACCCACAATACCTATATAGGGCCATGTAGGGTCAACTTTATCAACATCATTTCTAGCATCTCGGATAAAAAATTAAGCGTACAAGGTTTCAGAGTGTAATTATTATTATTTTTTTTTTGGGGTGATTAGAGTTTAGAGTTTATACAAACATTAGTTTTCGGGTAACTCACTCAAACACCAAACAGAAAAGAATATAATAAAATCAAATACCTTGACTTCTCTAGCGACGTAAACCCTACCGAATTTCCCTTTGCCGAGGGGTTTCCCGATCTCAAAGTCTCGCAAGGACCATTGCCTCTTTGGGTCGTCTCCCTTCGGTTGATTTTGAGACACCATTTTCATTGAGAATTTCCGTTCTGATCGTACAAGATTTTCTCGACGAATCAGAAATGATACGGAAAGGATGAACAGATGGAATTTCTGGAGTCCCGGTGAAAGGGAAAGTGGCCACTGAGTGTTTGGGACGAGTAGGAGAATTTGAATTTGTCAGAAGCGCTAAACCAAAACGCACCGTTTAATTCATCTCCGTTTATCCTGGTGAATTGCCACAAATCCAAGACCAATTAAATTATTATAATGTAAAAATATAAAAGAGTTCATTAATACAATGAAAAGTATAAACAAATTTTTACAAGTAGAGATGTGCAACGATCTGGTTTGAGTTGGTCAAGTCACACAAATTCTTATTAAAAAATTTTCATCCGATAGCAATGGAAAAACAAATTCGGGTGAACAGTTTCGGATTACATCGGATTGCGCTCGGATATTGTTCGAGTTTACGGGTTGAAATTCAGGGTCACTGTACGGAGCAAAGAGACCCACACTTCTTCATTGAAAAGAAAAGTCAAGATACAAGCTACAATCTCACCTAAGGTACTTGACAACTGAGCCACCAGACAAAACGACGATGAAAGTACCTCTCTCTTTGGTGTGTTTGTTGGAGAGTTGAGCAACATCATAAAATAAGCTAAAAGACACAGCGAGATGCTCCTTGGTGAACAGTGAACACCTCAACGTTCTTATAGCCCTTCTCTCACTTCAATTTGGTGGTCACGGGCTGCGTTGTGGACCTAGGTGAGGTTGAGGGAGAGGGGCTGAGAAAAGACTCCAGATCCAGAAGAGAAGACATCTCTCTCTCTCTCTCTCTCAGAGTGTGCGAGTGTTTGCAGCGTGAGAGGAGACTCAGAGACTGGGAAACAACACCAAAACGCATCGTTGTGGGTTATTTTCCTTTTTATTATGGTGGGTTATTTTCTATTTGAACAAACATAATTTTATAATTTCATTAAATGGAGTAAGGGTTATGCTCAATTTAAAGGAAGATTGTTATTTGCTTAATATTTAATGTCTACTCGCTCAAGTGTATATAATTTAAATCATTTAAGTCAGTTCAATTAAAATTTATATATAATTTAAATGTAAATAAAATAATTTTCTTTCTGCTAATTTATGAAAAAAGTACATAAGAATTTATCCCAGACTTAATCATATGTGTCATACCATGTTAGAAAAATTACAAATCTTAGGCTATGTTATATTTAAGTCAAATCTATTAAGAAACCATTAATGATATAAATATATCATACCGTGAGTTACTAAAAGAGTAATAATATAGGTATAAAAAATTTTTACACACAGTTTATATATATTCTCACACTCTCTTTTAAAATTAATTATTTCTAAATATGAAGAAACATACGCTCCTCATGTAACTTTAGCTTTACCATTTTCTCACTCAAAATATAGAAGTAAACACTTTGAATCGTATAACTTGGGCTATTGAATTAAACAATTTTTGAGTGGAAATTAATATATGCCTTGAACTATAGGCATATGCTTGATCCCAAGCGAAGGAAAGAAAAGAAAAGGAAAAAAAAAATCCCTTTGGTTAGCTCAAATGTCGCTATTTTTGAACTCTTAAGAAAAATGTAATATAATAAGTATAAGTTTAAATCTCTTTAAGTTTAAATGCTCAGAGACTAATGACAAACGTAAATTCATATACAAAAATTAATCATATAATTCTAAAGATATCATGATATCTTAAAAAAAAAAAAAAGAACAAGTAAATTAAAATAATATGCATAAAGCAACTTGATCTTCACTTCTATGATTGCTTACATAGTTTTATGTGTGTGGAAGTCCTTCCAAGAGGATGTGTCTCACATCTTCCTTGTTAATGTTTTGTAAGTCTCTATGTCTTGAATCATCCAAATAGTTTTTCTCTTTTTTAGAGAGTGGCCATTTTTGCCTCTAAAAACAAGAAAGGTAAACATTACTAGTTATTTTGCTATAAAATTTAGTTGAAGTATACTTATTTATTATAATGTGATTATTTTAAATATAAACAAATTCCAAAGTGTTGAAAGTACCTCATGAGAATACAACATTCATCTAGAAAAATATATAAGAACATAAGATTCAATCAATCAGCTTACTTTCAGGGGAACAATTATGTTGACAGAATGAAAAGAATTAGAATTACTAATAAATATGCACATTAGTCATTGAACCTTTTTGTATTTGTTGGGGCATTTGCCCTTCCCTACAGAAGGTGGATCCATCCTTGTGGAATAGCCGAACACAATTTTCTCTGCAGTGTCTTGCAAATTCCTCCATCTCCGCAATTAAACACAAATTTTCTTGAACTTTTTTATTTTGGGTGAGGAAATTTTCCTGAAAATTCGTGCATATCCATGTACATGTTTTTAATGAGATTTCAATTAGAACCAAACTCTTCATTCCAGCGCTCAAGTTCTTCCCACTTGCTCTTGTTTAAGCTGGGTCTAATTACAGTCATTGCCTTCTTAAAATCCTCATATCTCAGTCCCCTTACCTGGTAGGAGAGAAAATAATTATAACATAAAGCAGCAAAAGGAGGGTTTTGGCTTAAATTTTACATATAAATATGAAGTTTGATTCAATACTTCCAATCCTTCAGCAACTACTCAGTTTCACACAAAATGATGGGAAACTGAAATTTTTAAATTAAGAACAATGAGAAACTCCAGCCTTCGGGGGTAATAAATGAAAGATTAATTGCTATGCAAACAATACATTGAAATATGACACTCAACTGAATGAATAGACTTGACTCAACTTTCAGCTGAGGACTCAATAAAGTCCCTTCCCAAACCTCAATATCTCTAGTGTTTAAACGCCTTACTGTCTATAATTTAAAGATCTAAATCCCTTCCTCCTCCCCCAACTCACAACTAAAAAGAAAAATTTTAATTTTAATCTAGACTATTATTAGACAAAAATTCAAATTCTAGCTAGATTACCTGATTTGCCTCAACAGTGAGAATGTCAGAACCTAACTCCCTAATTGGCATCATTGCAGCTTCTTCACACAATGCTTGTAGATCACTTCCCGAATATCCTACAAACCAAGAACAACAAATGTAATAACTACGCTTTTAAAAAAGCAAAAAGATATACATAGAGAAGAATATTTCAACATCCCACTTTCTATCTTATCTTGACGCAGAAACTAAGCAATGAATAGAATCGGCATTATGGCTACAAATACCCACATAGCTATGCTGCAGAGTCCACACTACTTAGCTCTGATTAGGACCACATCCAACTTAAAAGAACATTACTTTAAACTTCAATTCAAAAAATGACTCACCTTCTGTCTCTTTTACAAGCCTTTCTAGATCTGTGTCTGTCACATAAAAATCAAATGTATATATCAAGTCAATTTTGTGAAAATCAGAACAGACCAAATCGTAACACGGTACACCAATCAATCATAGATGTGAATGAAGAAGTGGAAAACACACAAAATAAAGTGCAAATTCTCAAAAAGCCATTTTACTCCATATAAAGATTTTTATAATAGCAGTATCTTAGACTTTTATGGATGGGTAGACATACAAGAAAGAACAAAGTTCAGAATAATTATATTCGAGAGAAAATTGGTGTTGCACCTATTGAGAAGAAAATGACAGAAACTTAGTTACAGTAATTTGGACATATGCAAAGAAGATCGCTAAAGGCTCCGGTAAGAAAAATCGATCAAATGATTTTTAGTTCAACATAGAGAGGTAGAGAAAGATTAAAAAAGATATTTGAAGAGGTTATTACAAGAAATTTTTAGATAAATAATATTTTTGAAGACATGGTATCTGATAGATCCAATGGCGCCATTTAATTCATGTAACTATTGTCATCTAGTGGGATAAGACTGTTGTTGTTGTTGTAATATCTTAGGCTTTTATTTGTCTTTTTGGACATAATTTAATAAATTCACATAATCAGATTTAACAGAGAGTAATTTCTTGTCTTCTTGATGAGATCCCCTGGCAGCATATGAGGTACATGCAGACCAATTTTCCCAGACCATTTATTACATTTATGGCATGCATACCCAACTTTCTCACAACCACGGAAAACTTAAAATATACTGCTCGATCCTATTTCTCTATTTTTATTTTGTCAGAAATCATGGGGAAATTGCCCATAAAGTTTGCTTCCGTTACCCTTCTACAATTACTAGAACAATGCAGTACACTGATACTGCTTAACAATTCAACAGAACATCTAAAGCTCCCTTGTCTTTGCATATCCTTTATTATATATAGACTATATCAGAATTAGTCCTATGCAAACTACTATTACCATTACAAATACACAATTGCACCAGGACGTGTCAGCCCCTAAAAAAAGTATAAATAAAATCACCAAATTGTGTATGTGTGTGTATCCTTTTTCCATATTTAGCATGTCTGGCACTAATTGCATGGCAAAAGGTTGGCCAACAGCATAGACAAAACAGATAAGATCCTTTACTATGACAAAATTATGTACAGGCAAATTAAATTAAAATAATACTACAACCAGAACAAATCTTACAAATTAAATTCCAACAACTTTCATTCCTCTCTAAACGTTTCAACACCAATTTATAAACCGATTTGTGCAAATTCAGTAAGAAGTTTAAGAGAATCCAAATAATAAAAGGGCCATCTATGATAGAGCCAGAAGAACCTAAACAAATATATACAGAGAAGGCATACTCACTGGCACCATAGCATACACAAATCAAAAGGAGACGTGCCAGAAAAAATAAGCAACAATTTCTTACTAGGTAAGGAGAATGCTTGACCCTTGAGTTTGTGTTTTAATAGAAGCCTCCGAACATTTGCATCTGGTAAAGGTATGTATATTCTCTTTACCTATTGAGCATCTCACAGGAAGCCAGTAAATAAAGTTGTTAATAAAACAGCATGTGGCGTATGCTCATTATAACAAGTATGCATAATAAATATAGATTTCAATGTGAGATGCAGTGGTGAGTATCTTTAGACAATTATCTTTAAGGCTTTTGAGGATAGTTGCAGGTTTCTCCATACAAATGACTAAATATTGCATATAATTTTAAGGAGAGACAAAATCAAAGACAGAACAGAGGGAACATGTAGATGGATGCCATATTGCTTTGAAATTAATAAATTTTCATAAGATTCTCTTCAGGAGCCAAAGCAATTTGTCAATGTATATAGACAAGTCAATTGGGTATCTGGAAAGAAGTTTATGGTCAACTCAAAAATTTTAAAGGGAAGGTTTGCTTTACATTTGTCAATTCTCACAATACTGTTTAGGAAAGTATGATGGTGCCAATTTTTTTGTCTACTGTACAATACTTTATGTAACCCCAAAGAAAATAAGTAACAAAATATCGAAGTTTGTGAGATTTGGTGGCAGTGTATTGTGGGACTAGCCTCTCACAGCTACTATTGATAATAACTGTATAATAATTAAAGAACTAATTACATGCTAATTATCAGCTAATTAGAAGCCTACTAACATGATATGCATTTTGCAAATGTTAAATAACAAAAAATATAATGAAGTGGCAGGATAAGTCACTGAAGATACACTCACCAGTCTCCTAAGAACTGCATCATCCAATTCCTGTGGCTTATTGGTAGCACCTATATTCAGAATAGAATGGAAAGTAACAGAACTTTTATGAGAGCACCAGATACATAACTGAAGATGATTCATTTTAGGAATATACTCTAGCTCTGGCATGATACTGACTACCTGATGTTACTTGTAACCAATAAAAACTAAAGGAAGTCATAAGAGTCCAAAGAAAGCAGGTAATTCCATGTCTACAACAGACAATCTTGCATCACCCATTGTACAGATGCCACATTCTTAGGAGGCCACTTTAGAACAGCAGCCAGGTTAACAAAAGAATTATTATTGCTTTTAAAGATACTATACACTGAGGGAGGTGAAACAGAATTTGGAGTGAGAAAGACTTGGGAGAAACAATGTACTCTGCAATGGTTCCAAAAATGTCCAAAAGACACGAACAGCTGAAAGTTATTTCTGAAAGAGTCTCTATGCCCAAGTATAAACTGTTACAAGTACACTAAAATACAGCTTAAAAAACAAAACACCATTACACACATAACCTTTCAGAAAACAATTTATGATGTTCCCAAGAATTTCCAGAGCACAATGCTCCACTAAGTTGCATTTTAACCATGACCAAAGGTGAAAGAACAAGAGCAACTGCAAATATCACATTGCATAATTATGTTTTCAATTTGTAATTAATTCACAGAGAGAGAGAGAGAGAGAGAGAGAGAGAAATCTGAAAGGGTAACTATTAACTCGAACCTTCAGTTAGGTATCCATCACAATATATACTGAACAATACTAGTTTAAGCATGTAAAGTAACTTTAAGCCAAACCCATAATGATAATGCCAACTGCAGTTATCTATTCACTAACACAACTTAACTATGTCATTGTGAAGAAGCCAAACAACAGCTCAGCTCATGCCAGATAGATATTCTTCTAATTATCAACCAGTAGATAACAACTATATGAAGCTCATTTGTAGAGAGAGAACCTTAACCGACTCAAAATAACTAAGGAAAGTGTTATAAGATTTGAAGCTTACCAATGGCAATTACAATGTCATTGGGATTGGAGGTTACCCCATCAAACTGAATAAGAAATTCAGATTTTAATCGTCTGCTTGCATCATTCTCATTAGCTATCCTTGTTGACATAATACTATCAATCTGTTACCAGTTAAACAAAAAAGATGATTATTTAACAATATATAATGAATCAAAAAGTACATGATTTAGCATAAAGCACTCAATCTCCCCCATCCCCTTCTTAGAAAAGCAAAGCAGCACCTGCTCCAAAAGAAACAATCACCTAGTATATACCTTTGTATCATTTAAGATAAAGCAAATTAGTAATTCAATTATAGAACAGAACTCTATGTAATCATCTTGTATGGCTTCAGCAAAAGAAATTTAACAGCTCAACAGAACACACAGCATTACATTGCAACCATCACAAGGGGATAGATTGCGGGAGAATCTTCGATAATGCAAATAGAATGTAATGAAGAATTGTTCTCTGTGCCACTCAAATGGCTGTAGAGCACATTATGTGTATCATCATCTTCAGTCATGAAACATATAAATTTATTAATCATCATCTTCAGTCACGAAACATATAAATTTATTAACTTTGATTAGGTGATTATAATACCCTGGTCCTAGACAACTTCTTCTATCAATCAAAAGAGATCCTTAGCAGTGGCATTAAATAATATACACTTTCAAGAATCCTAGTTCACAAAAGATCATTTACTGCTGACCTCTGAACCAAGTGTCAAATGAATATGTATCCCATGGGCCTCCTCGAAAATTTATTAAACAAAGTTCTTAAAGAATTGATTCTACTACAGTAGAAAACTTCTAAAATCAACTTAGGAAGGTTGTATAATCTCTAAACACATTCCCTTGTATTAGTTTTAGAGTTGACATCTTTATGAGCAGGAAAGGGAAAGCAACTCCATGAAAAAGAGTTATACCTCATCAATGAAAATCACAGATGGTTGTTTGGATATAGCTACCATAAATAGAGTCCGCACAAGCTTTTCGCCTTCACCCACCTATTAAGTACAAGTTAGACATAGAAATTCTTCTTAATAAGGACATGAAATAAAGAAATGACAGCCAACACAAACAAATCATGCGCCTTAAACTAGAGACATACCCATTTTGATGTCAAGGAAGCTGCAGAGACATTAAAAAATGTTGCTTGTGATTCTGAAGCCACTGCTTTGGCAAGCATGGTCTTTCCATTACCAGGTGGACCAAAAAGCAGCAAACCTAGAAAAACAAAGTTAACCAGTTCTTTATTTCTTTCTGTTCCCATTCTACAATTTTACCATTGTATAACCATAAGTAATGAGGTTGCTAAGCATTACCTCTAGCTGCTCTTCGAAGACCAGTGAACAGGTCTCTTCTCTTAGTTGGCAAAATAACCATTTCCATCAAAGCTTGCTTTGCGTTCTCAAGACCAGCTACATACAAGCACTCAAAAATCAAACTAGTACTAACAAATAAGAAAGAGAAGCAACACAAATGTATTTTAAATCTTACCAACATCTTCCCATTTAACAGAAGGGCTTCTATCTACTATGGCAGCGTTAATCATTTCAACTAATTTTTCATCATAATTTCCACCAAATGCTTGACTAGATTTTGAGCTTACGACTTTATCCATCTGCCTTGTTGTTTGAGGATGTTTTTGTAACACTTTTTTGCTTGTATTTGATTTTGTCAAAGGAACTGCAGCAGTTTGTGCATGAGTAGAGGTGTTCTGCAAACATTTTTCAAGAAAAGAAAAGAAACAATAAGGGTAAAGTTGTAATCATAAAACTAGTACCCTACATTTCAATATTCAACAAGAACATTACACAGTCGCAATGCAGAATGCTCTTTTGAAAGTTCAAACATCATGGACATTTAGCGGGAGAAAAGAAATAATGTGTCACAAACACATTTTATACAATAACATTATGAATTTTATGTTTGACTAAAAAAGAAGACTTAGCTGGTGCCAGTGAGCTATTTTCACCACAATGATTATTGGTCCATAGATGCATTAGCTACACATCTCCAATGTACATCACCACTTATTTTGACCACTAGTCATGCTGGTAGTTAGAATTCCAAAAGACAACTCTCAACCATTAAAATTGTAGGAATATATTTATTTACTCAAACGAAGTGCATTACCATCACTATGGAAGTCTAGTAAGAAAAATCACACTTCTATGAATGACATAGATGAGAGCTGCCAATGATTCCATGCAAAATTATCAACATATTCCCGCACCCCAGAAAGATTTTTGAAATTAGCATAGTGAAAAATAAAATACCATGCTAAGCTTGCCTGCTATGTTAATAACTGTCTTGACTTGAGTGAATGGAGTAAGAAAGAAAATTCAGTACACACATTTAGCTAGATCATAGCATACCTGATTAGTAGATGTGCTACCTGAAATAGTAACGAAGGTAGAGAAGGGAGCAGAGCGTGAAAATGACAAAATAAGTACTTTCTTTTAAGTTAGTAATCCGAAATGGGAAAGATAGAAATTTGAATGATAAGATATATAAACCTGCTCGTCTACTTAGAGTCTGTAACCTCTCGGATACTTGGCCCTGCCACTTTGATATTTTTTGACGATATGATTTCACCTTCTGTTGCTCACTGTCAAAGACGGGTGATCCTACCGTTAAATTTCTAGAAGATCCTCTCTGATTACATTAATGATTTTTATCGCAATTTGGAAGCTGAGAAAATATGGGAAAAAAGCAAAAGATCGAATCTCAAAATTCCCACAATTCTCTTACTGAAAATGCAATATAAGAGTATATATGAGAAGCCCATTAAGCATTATAGTCACGTTCTCATTTTTTTAAGCAGTCAGCCAGTTACGAAATTACACAAAATAAATCCAATTAAATTCTTCAACTTCACAACCTGACAGTGATATAGGAAGGCACGCTAGTTGAATTGGCTTCAATCAGAATACGCTGAGCGTTCTTGTAGTGAAGAATAGCATCATCGATCAAGCCCCATTCTTCGGCCCTAACAGCCTTGGCAATCTCTTCCGTGGCCAAATCAAAGTACCCTTTCAGCTTGTAAGCTACCCGTTCATTGGAAACCGAAGGCGCAGCTACGCCGTCCATTTCTGAAGAACTGGGGAAGTTGGGATTCGATTGAGAATCATCGGAAGAGTTGGAGGCAGAGAAGACGGAGCTGAGGGAGTCGATGAGGCCCTGCAAGAAACTCATGCTTGAAGGAGAAGCTCATCATCAGGTCCACAAAGAGATTCCAACTTCGCCGTAATAACGATTTGGACACAGTTTGCAGGACAATTTGCGTTGAGAGAGAGAGAGCTGTCGTTGCGTGCGTTAACTGTAAAGCCCGCGTGCGTGAAAGGCTGAAAGCTGCTTCGCTTCTCAACAACGATTCGTGAATCCTGATTTGTATAAGTGAAAAAATTTCTCCGCTTTTCCCATTGTCCCTCGATTCAAAATTATTATATTAAATTAATAGTCCGACTCTCCAGCACCAGTCGTTGTAGTATAGTGGTGAGTATTCCCGCCTGTCACGCGGGTGACCCGGGTTCGATCCCCGGCAACGGCGTCCTGCCAAAATTTTGCACAAGCAACTACTAACGTTGTCATTTTTTGCTGGGCAAGGTGTACAACCTAGAAAAGGAAGGACGGTCAAGGAAGGGTTATAAATACAATTCTTAACATTTTAATGTAGTATATCAAAGTGCTGGCATAATAATTGTCGTTTTTATTTTAAGTTAAAAAATTTTAAGATTAAAAATTTAAGTTTAAATTTTAAAATTATATTTTTTAAAAGAATTTTTGGCAATCAAAATTAGTCTTATTACTGGTAGTGATGTGAGAATAATGCTTAAAAAAATATAAAAAAAATTCTAATGCTGGATATAAATATGGAATAGGAAAGCATGGTGCATTGGATCCCCTTGCCAGAGTGTGCTATATGAAGTGGAGGCAGGGCAATGGAGCCGGATGCTGGCTTCAGCTTTGCAGGATGAATAATGCCATGGAGTCTCTGATCATATAACTGCTTGTAGATCTGCCTAATCTTGTCCATGAGGTAAATGGAAAGACAGAGCCCCAAGTCACTGACTATTACAATGTTATGCAAGTATTAGAATACATAAATAAACATCTCCATTGCTGTGTGATTCATGGATAGAATTTTGCTCAGAAACACAACAGAGAAAGTGGGGTGCAGTAACTAGGCAAGTAAGCTTGAGATGAGCTAAAATGAAGTAATCATCAATGTACTCCAAGCTAGCCAACTAAGCTTGAGATGGTGGGCGCATGGCCTTCGGCATGTTTTTTCCATAAACAACCAACAGTTGAAGGGATACGTGTATTTTTTCTTCAAAATTTTTGAAAGAATATTATTGTTTTTCAAAGTATAAAGGGTTAAATGTATGTATATCTAAGTGATTCAATGTATTTTATCTTTTTTGTTTCTCAAATTTTTATTATATTTTATTATATCTATTCTACTAATAAATGTATTTTAATATATTTATTATATAATTAAAATTATATAAACAGCATTATTCCTTTTAATCAAATTAAAAATAAGTAAAGTTCATTGCATAATAATTTGTGCATATAAAATATATTAAGTTATGTTTTATGTAGATAATATGATAAACAAGTAAATAAAAGTCTAAGAAATTACACTTAATTTACTTAAAAAGCCACAAATACTTTGCAAAAGAGCATTACTCCCTCAAAAAAAAAAAAAAAAAACAGTTTTTTGGTACAGAAATAGAGAAAATATCTAATCAATTGCATTAAAGGTTGTGAAATATGTTTAGGCAGGAGAGTGAAAATTTTATGAAAAATAATACTCATATTAATAAATTTTACAAAAACTTTATCCAATACATGTATACCTGTTAAATATTTTAGTTTTCATAATTTAATTTATAAGTTTTAGATATAAATTTTTTAAACAAAATTTTTATAAAATTTTAAAATTATATTGATAAAATAGGACCATTAAAGAATTCATATTTTTATACGTCACGCAAAACATGACACGTGACAGCCCCGTACTCGTGCGGTATATAAGGAGTGTGTGAAATATTTTATTTAGCGTGTGAAAAATTTGAGAATTTTTTTTTTGGGTACAAGCTACTTGCATCTCTTTTATTATACAGGAATTGCACCATGCTTTGTGATTATATTAAGGAGCACTTTCTAGTTAGGATTGCGATTTTTTGAAACAACTCATGTGTAATTTGTATTTTTTTTAAAAATTTATTGCTGTAATTAGTATTTTATATTTTTTATATAATTTTTAAAGATTAAAGTTTAGACGTGGCCAAGCATGTGGCTACTTACGTCATTTTCCATAATTTATAAGGGTTGGATAAATGCATCCTTGCCGTTGGCACGAAACGGCTAGTTGACATTTGACAACCTCCTCCTTCCGCTTTTCATGATGGCAACCATGGAGCTTCTCTTGAATCCCGATTTCTTGGCAGTTTTATCTGCAATTCTGACTCTACTGACTGTTCAATTTCTCTTCAGAAAATTGAACAAAACCCACAGAAAAAAGTACCCTCCTGTTGCTGGTACCGTATTCAATCATTTGGCGAACTTCAGTAGGCTACATCACTATATGACTGATCTTGCTGGGAAGTACAGAACTTACAGGTTGCTAGGCCCCTTTAGAAATGAGGTTTTCACGGCAGACCCAGCGAATGTTGAGTATATTCTCAAAACCAATTTTGAGAATTATGGGAAGGTACATACTAATCGCTAGGGGGTTTGAAATGTGTTGACATTATAATGTTTCATCTTTCGTTTTGGAATATTTGAATAGATATAGATGTTTACCTCTGTTGCAGATAGAAAATTTGAGGGATTGTTTGATTGTTGATAAATTTTAGATTTTTTTTTTTTGTTTGATAAGAGTGGGAGGGCTAAAGCCCTTACATTGGGGAAGGGGATAGGGAGTAAGGGAGGGGAAAGGGCAACCCTAGATTCGAAACTGCGTCTCCTAAGAGAGAAGCAGGCGTTGATGCCATTGGGCCAGGAGGCTCCAGGCATAAATTTTAGATTTAATTTATCTATAAATGAGACTATGCTGAAGACGGCCATTTAGAAAGTTTTGGAGCATAGTTGATGGGATCCTTGGCTTCAGAGAGCTTCAAAGATTTTCTCAATTTGTCAAATTAAAATGTTGACTGCTACATTCACACTTCTCCAATTCCCCTATGAAGATATATTTATACTCTGAGCATCCAGATAGAATTCGTGACGAAGTATCTTGCCCATCTTGCTAGTGATAAAGTGGTTCTTAACCTGAATTTCTATAATAATATGTGTTTGGCATGCCAGGAATCTGACTTATTTTGGCTATGTAATTTATTTTATGAATGGGGACCTAAGAAGAAAGAATTGAAGTAGCAGATATAATAGCACAGAAAAGCTAGCTGTGTTCCTGCTTTCTGCCTTAGCGGTACAAAATAATATAAGGTTTTTTCTTATGAGATAATGTTGGCTAGGTTTTGACTGTTTCTGCCATAAGTTGTATGGACAAGAAAGGCAATGGCTTTGGGAACAAAATTGAGATTGTGAAAGCAATATGCTAGGTTGTTTAAAATCTAAAATAATGAATTCTGAAACATCTATATTGAATGATTCTGTTGTTCATATTGCACCATTTATATACAGACATAAATGGTATCATTTCATACTTAAAGGGGCATCATCAAAGTGTGCATTATGTGCATTTTGTGACAATGTTGGACTTGATGGTTTTGAGTGGGGACCAAGAGAGAAAGCAACATTGAGCTTTCTACCATTCTCTTTAATTCGGATTACTTACATATTGATGGCTTTCAAATCCAAGTGTTTCCTTTCAAAATTTGGACATTTGTATGAATTGTTTGATTGGATTTCCCTCACATTTTGAAGATAGATCCTTTGCTTTCTATGATCTTGCTGTCACATTTAAGAGTATTTTCCATATCTTAATGTGTGTAGAATACTAAAAATGAACTTACATCAAGATCATAACTGATCATAATTGGGGACCAAGCAAGGCTGGTCTGGGTGAAAAATAGTAACATGTATTTGTAATAGGTACATAAAAGATGTTATGTATTATAGAAATATTGTTTAATGAAATTAAAATAGTTTGTTTTTGATGCTCGAGTGGATAATGTTGGAGAGATGGCGTCAACTTTTTTACTTTAAATTTTTGTACAGGGGTCATACAACTACGACAATTTGAGGGATTTACTTGGTGATGGGATTTTCACTGTTGATGGTGAGAAATGGCTCAAACAGAGGAAAATATCAAGCTACGAATTCTCCACTAGGATGCTAAGGGACTTCAGCACTTTCATTTTCAGGAAGAATGCATCAAAACTTGCAAATATTGTGTCTGAAGCTGCAAATTCTAATCAGAAGTTGGAAATTCAGGTGGTTAACTGAATTTTCTTATTATGCTGCCTTCTTTAATCTGCTAAAGGTTTGCTTGTTAAGTTGCTCTGCTAATTGTGTAGGACCTTTTAATGAAATCAACCCTGGATTCGATATTCCAAGTTGCATTTGGAACTCAACTAGACAGCATGTGTGGATCAAATGAAGAAGGGAAGAAATTTGCAGACGCTTTTGATACTTCAAGTGCGTTAACCCTCCATCGTTATGTAGATGTGTTCTGGAAGTTAAAGAAGTTTTTAAATATTGGATCAGAAGCCACATTAAGAAAGAATACCAAGATTTTAAATGATTTTGTATTTAAGCTAATCAATACTAGAATTCAGCAAATGCAGATGTCAAATGATGATTCTTCTGTAAGTTTACTAATTTCTAGTTGTGTTTCTGATTTTAAATGAAATTTCATATATTATACAGATTTTTCATTTTGCATGGCCTATGCAGAGGAAAGAAGGAGACATTCTCTCAAGGTTTCTGCAAGTAAATGATTATGATTCAACATATTTAAGAGATATAATTCTTAACTTCGTTATTGCTGGCAAAGACACAACGGCTGCCACACTTGCTTGGTTCATTTACATGCTATGTAAGCATCCTGCTGTACAAGAAAAAGCTGCCAAAGAAGTGAAAGAAGCAACGAACACAAAAGTAATCACTAGCTGTACTGAGTTTGTGTCTGCTGTAACAGACGAAGCTCTTGAAAAGATGAATTATCTCCATGCAGCAATTACTGAAACTCTAAGACTCTGTCCTGCTGTTCCAGTGGTAAGGCTGAACTTGAGGTCGTGATTGTCCATCACTTTGCTTACGTATGTGATCACTGATTAGTAATGCAAGTTTATTATACATACATACATACATACTTACGTACATACATATATGCATACATTGACAAGCTTTTCTGGTTTCTGGGCTTACATGCTTGACTTATCTTTACTATAATAAAATTTATAATATTTACGCTTCAAACTTGTAATAATATTTAAGAGATTTCTTACTTCTGGAGTACAAAAATCTACCACTGGATTCCATGTTCCTGTTAATGGCTTCACAGTCAATGCCAGTGCTGAAAAAAACTTTTGAAGTCAAACTTCTTTCTATACAGGATGCAAAGGTTTGCTTTTCTGATGATACATTACCCGATGGACATAGTGTGAATAAAGGAGATGTGGTTGCATACCAACCTTATGCGATGGGTAGAATGAAGTTCATATGGGGAGACGACGCAGAGGAATTTAAACCAGAGAGATGGCTTGATGAGAATGGCATTTTTCAGCCACAGAGCCCTTACAAGTTTACAGCTTTCCAGGTTAGTAGAGTTGTGTTTACAAAAGTTGAAACTTCCCTTTCAAACTCATGGAACAGAAGGATTTGTATAATTATACTTGATTGTGCTGGTAGTTTTTGAGATTGATCCCATTCTAGTTCAGTAGTCTAAAATACAAATTAATTTGCAGGCAGGTCCACGGATTTGTCTAGGAAAGGAGTTTGCTTATAGACAGATGAAGATATTCTCAGCAGTTTTGTTAGGCTGTTTCCGCTTCATAGAGAATGATAAGAAGAAAAGTGTCACTTACAAGACAATGTTAAATCTTCATATTGATGGAGGTCTTGAAGTCCGAGCCTTCCATAGACATGGGGATTAGCAGCATGTACATAAAACAATCCAAACTCTACAAATTTGCTCATAATAGTTTAATAAGAATGACAAAAATTCAGATATGATGGTGTTTAACAGGTTCCCGTATTCAGTCAAGCCAACACTGTTTTCTTTTTGTTAGGATATGAGTAGTGACACGTGTAAAGTTAATAGTGGCTGAATGTATTATTAGTTGGATTACCACATAAGCAAGTTAGTTTGTTAGTTACTGAAGTTAGTTCAGTTAGTATCTCAGTTGGTTTTGGCTGTTATTGGTTGTTATTGTAATTGTCTATACAGCAGACATACGTGCTCGTGTATCTTCAAGTGAGTGAATTCTATTTCACAGTTTATCTCTCTTTCATGTTATCGAACTTATGTTAAATAAAGAAATTTTATTAGAATGGAGTACATAGGAGTAGAAGAAAAAGAATGCCTATTCTCTCTTTTCCTGTCAAAACATTTAATCAACACAGCAAATAATGTACTAAAAGGATCTTTATGCTCAGGAAAACACGCATTATTTTGGTGACAGTCAAATGTGGTGTGTGTTTTAGATTATTATTAACGCTTGGACCATAACATGCCTTACATATGATGTCTGAAAAATGCATGAAAAAAATGGGGGGAAACAATGCCCTAGGCAATAATTTTATGGTGCAGAAAGACTATTCAAACCAATTGCATTGGAGGAGGAACTCAGCTAATTAAAGTGAACCGCATCTATTAAATTTTATAGATTAATATATAAAATTTAATAATTTAGATTTTTTAAATAAAATTTTTATAAAATATTATTTATAAGAATAATATAACTGTTTTTAATACAAGTATTTGTTAAACTCTTCCCTACTTACTGGTGACTGTAGAATTTGAATTTAAGTATTTGCACTCATTACAAAGCACTTTATTAACTAAATCAGCTGCCACCTTCCACATAAGACATCATCTAGTTGTGATGGAATTAGCACTGTTTCTAGTGCACTCAGCACCCAGATGACACTAAGTAATGCAGATTAAGAGACTCACTTCAGTAGGGGGCATAGTCTTTCCCATTGACATGTTTTTCTTCTTACCATTACCTACGTGAGCATAATCACTGGATATTTGTCAAGGATGCTCCCATTTATATTCAAGGGATTTTTATCATAAAACTGTACTTTGAAACACTCGTCTTTACCATTTCATGGCTATTGTGATGCAAATTGCGCATATAACAAATATGAATAAAAATAAACCTCACCTCTTCATTTCCTGTCTATCTTTGACCCAATACAATTTCCTGGAGCTTTGGAAAAGAGTAATGGGTAGCTTGGTCTTCATTGAAGCTAAGTGGTTAGAAGTGGCTACCAACACAAATACGACTGTAATTTTCAAATTTTTTGGGGTATATTTTTTCTGCTTAAATGAACATATACGTTTTAATTTTATCAATGATTTTAAATTAGTAAGTAATAGTTAATTCAAAAGTAGATAAATTTTAAATTAGAAGAGCACGGAGTCAAGGGACAATATTTCAGGTCAGACATGCTCAAGTGTTTTTATGTTTTTATCTAACATCCACTTAAATCTGTGTCTTCCAAGTATTTAAGGACCAGTTAATTCTGTACTGCCAAGCTCACAACAAAATAACCAATGTTAGCCTAGGGCTCGTAATATTGCTCTAGAGAAGAATCACAGCTCCATCTTATGGACTATGGACATTATGAGTGCAATAGTGAAACCAATTCACAAGTTTACTTGTTTGACGGTATAAAACCAGTTCATTGTTCATAGTTCATTCAATAACCGCCACAGGTTTATTCCATCCACATTGTGCTCAACCCGAAAGGTTGCACTTGGTCTAGTGTTTCAAGAGAAGAAAATTTATACGGTCGTTTCCTCCTATTTGAGTACCATATGTTTAAGGTTAGATTAAGGAAGCTTAAAAAAACAAAAAAATCATTTTCAAACCCATTTGAGTCAATTTTCTTTTTGTTTTTTTTTTTCCTTTAACATTTCATCTCTAACTTTTTGACCACAAAGCAACCACAATACATATCGAAAAATTGAGCAAATCTTAAAGCCATACGAACAAATGACCAAATGACAACGTTTTTCTACTTAACGGAATGTCTCAAAGAATTTGCAAAGCCCCATAAGTGTTAACTTCATTTGGTTTATCATAAACTCTGCCATCCTAGAATTCAGGATCATATCCCTCTTGTTTCTTCTACAATCTAACCTATCAATTCAGCTATTGGCTTCTCATGTATCGCAATGAGGTTTCCACACATACAGGCAAATTGCTGGATAATACTTCCAATAAAACCCAAAATTTGCCTCTGAAAGTAGAGCGCAACCTGAGAGATGATGAAAAGGTTGCATTGATTCCTCTTATATGTTCATGCTTTACATAATCTAAAAAGAAATAATATTCAGCTTTAGGGCCCGACTCCCTCAGGTCAGCATAATGTTTAATCTTCAGCTATAAGGCCAGACTCCCTCATCTAAGAAGGATATGCAAGACAATATGCTGCAAATGATCTAAGGGGTTGATGTAGTCACTGGAGGTGGAAGGTGACTTCCTGGCCTTGAAGTCCATCCCTTGCGACTTCTATATGCCTCTATAGCCTGAAGTCTTAGTCTTTCTTGCGAAGCATCATGGACATTCTTGAAGGCCTACATTACACAAGCAAAATTGTCCTTAGAAGGATCCAGACACCCAACTGCAGGGTAAAATAGGAGTGAGAGAGGCATATATTTTAGGGACATGAAAAGTGAGAGAACATAGTGGGTCCTACCATTAGGGACAACTCCCCAGTGTGTGAAATTTAACTAAAGTTACGAAAGTCAGGATCCCCAATTGCAAGGGATCCCAATCCGTCCTTAGAATGCCTGAAATATTATCAAAAGGTGACAAGGTCAAGAAGCTACCTTGGGAATTACAGCTAACTTTGGCGGGGCTTCTACAATGTCTCCAAATTTAATTATTTCACGCCCAGGAAAGTCCAATTTTTCTTCTGCCTTGGTCTTTTCGTGCTTCTTTTTTGCTTCCAAATACCTGCTTAATTTATCATGATTGTCATGAGTACAACAAGCCACACTTCTAAGGCTGTGTACAGTGTTATGTATAATTGTATTTCTTGAGATATAAAATACATAAAACCAAGATTGGCCTAACAATCCACTCCTACTGAATTTGAATATTCTTTTACTCAGGACACCTTTTGAAAACAAATTCAACAATAAAAAGATCTAAAAAGATTTCTACCCCTTGTTTCAGGATTTTTTCTAAGAAACACGCAACTTTACCTATCTGTGTGCTTATACCGAAGATTTTGAGATTGGAAACACAGTGAAAGGAGGTACCTTTCAAATCTAAAAAGAAGATTACAAAAAGATTCTCCTAATTATAATAGAAATTCACAATGATAAACGTGACCCAGCTTGAGAACATTAGTGATAGTATTTTTTTGTGGAAGATGATAATACTGCTTCAAATCCCAGACAACTTAGCAGCAAGATTCTATAAGAACCCATTTGTTTAATTTCCACATAATTATAGCCCGAGATACACACCAACTAAAGGCTCCTTGTTTGCCTTCTAGTAGACAAAATAAAGCTGAACAGAAGATATCTGGCACAGCTTAACCTACTTTAGAACTTAATAAGATTATAGGGCCCTGAGCTTCTTCATCCCAACTGAGCTTTTGGAAGGTTAAACAATATTTTAGTCAGGGACCATCGATGCACCAACATAATTGTACTAGCCATAAATCTTTCCATTTCGTAATATCTGAAAAGTTTTATGCTCTTATTGAATGTGTCATTCACATTTTCAAAGAAATCCTGACACACTAACAAGTAACAACTAACAAAGAAAAATATTCATACATAGAATTAAGATGGAGAACTAAGAGCATCTCTCTAGGAGTCAATAAAACAGATAACATAATCAAAACTTTGATTTGCTTACCTGTTCTTACGCTCCCGTCTTTTCAACTGGGAACTTGTTTTGTCCACTTCCATTTCAAACCTAAGGTCCTTAACCTCCTTCCTCTTTCTTTTTTTCTTTTTCTTTTCATTTGCATCCCTCTGCATAAATTGTTCATCGCCACCATCTGTTTGTTGAAGTTCTGTAAATTGTCGATCAGCACCATCCTGTTTCACATCTGTGGTTTCAGCTTCATTCTTATCCTTTACATAGGTGTTCTGCAAAAATAGTCATAATTTACAGTCCCAAAGTTGAAAATAAGATACACCATAAGAAAAGTTTGAGAACTTATTAGCCATACATTCTTGACATACAAACACAGACATGGAAGATAAAGGTGGCAGGATTTTTATGTTGGTATGAAAGATTAAATACAAATTTATTCGAGAAAACGACAAGGCTAATATAATTTAGAAATTTGGAAGATACTTGAAATAGAAGACTTGAAGAAACTTGATCACAAATTGAGTCTTCATAAAATTTTAAGAACAATAAGCAGTTGGCTAATTCTACACATAAAAAAGAGGAAATTTGAACAGATTTTTATCCGAATTGCCAAAACTGATAATTCAGCAGCAACAGGATCCACACCACAGCATACTTTATTCATTTCAACAAATTATGAACATATTCACAAATATTTACTGCAACTCCAGGAGAGCAGGGGCTATGAATGCGTTAAGAGAAGCTTCGGGATAGTATCTTCTACAAATTCATTCCTGAGGTAAACATAGAGAAACATATAGAACAGCAACCGACATACCCTTATAGCAATTATAGCTCAATGACGAAATGTGTCCATTATTAATCTCAATGAGTTGCGAAGTTTCACAATTGCAGAATTAGTTTATAGAGGGAAAAAACACTCTCATGAACTCCCAATGAGTTGAAAGACAAATTTAACTAAAGCTTACATTTTGCCCATTGCCATCCACCCTTTTCTGCGTTTTTTTTATATCTTTGGAGAATCCTGTGGGACCTGACAAAGACATATAACACAACTGAGGAACACAACTAAACAAGCACATGAAAGCGAATAGAGGGAAAGGAGCAGGGGAAAGACCTTGCGATTGGGACTGAGGAGAAGCAGTGAGAGAGATGAGCTTGCGGAGTTTTGAGGGCAAAGCGTCGATTTGGGAAGGATCAGGTGGCGGAGGGAGGGCGTTGTAGCGTCCATGAGCTGCCCGGTAGTTCTTTTCTCTTCTTCTTCTTCCTTTGCCTCCCATTACCACTTTCCGCTCAGCCCTAGTCGCTCTATTGCAACTCCGGAGTAGCCGCACGCATATGGCCAATGGAAATTTAGATATAGTATTTGTGACTGTTCAAGATACAATTTGGTATTATCTTAATTGCATCTAATTTTTGATATACACTTAATACATAATTTTTTTTTTATTTTTATCTTCTAGCCTTTGCATTTTTTTACAAAAATTATAACTTGATCCTTTAAAAATAAAAACTTGTTAAAAAAACTAAAAAAAATCAGAGCTTTTTTTTTCCTTCAATATTAAAATAAAAATAAAATATAAATAATCTTTTTTACTTGAATTATTTTAAAATTTTTTTATTTATAATTTTTACAATAAATTCTACTTTACTCACAAAATCAAGCAATATGACTAAAGTGGCTTGCTATACAAATGAAGGAACAAATAAAAACTTTTAAAGCAGCTGTACTTGTTAAAGAGGAGATATTAGTAATTGACTTTATATATAGTAATAATGTAAAAATATTGTGTAAAAAATAAAAAAATTAAAATATAAAAGATGGTTTTTGTTTTTGAACAAATTTAGAAGATGGCTTTAATTGAGACGCTAGAGGCTTTTGTGGACAGTAAATTACCACAGATAAGTTTTTCAAGTTCCTTGGCCCAATACCTTCTCCAACAAAGTGAAAGGAGTCCATGATGGCGATTGGAAACTTCAGACTCCATCAAACTCTGAAAATATACCTTGGATAATAATCATATAAATACCTCAAATTATTGAACTTTCCTAAATTTAGAGAAAGCCTTTGAAATTTTGTGATGAAGCCTTCGAAAGTTTTTGATCTGATTTGCCTTCGTGGTGGGTGAGTCAAATTGGGATTTGACTAATTTTTGGAATTTTTATTAGTGAGGTAACAATTTAATTATCCGAAGAATCATGTGAGTACAAAAAAATTGACAGTAAAAATTAAAAATACATAAATTTTTTTTAAAAAAAGAGCTTAAATACAAAAGTTATTTACATTTTAATATTAAAACGATTATGTCTATCAAGTTTTCTGTTAGAAATAAATTAAAATATCAAAAGATTAATTCTTCCAAAATGTCTATCAAAAATAAATCATATACTAGCAGTGCATGACACATATTACTTGGTGATGAGCGATGAGCAATGAGCAATGGTAAACTTTTGAATTACCATATACATGATTACATCCAAGTTAAAAAACTTCAGACTAAAATCGTATTTTAATGCCTTACAAGAAATTTTCTATTTTAATTCTTTATTCTTAAAAGTTTTTAATTAAATATTTTATAAATTTAAATAGTTATTAATTAACATCTTTTTGTTAGTAAAACAGTATTAAGTGACATTCTGATATAACATGTTACCTATGACATGACACATTTACATAGCTAATGTGTCACATTTAACAATGTTGAATATCTTCCAATGTTAAAGCAGTACCAAAATCATATCCCCACGAAAAAAAAAAAAAAAAAAATTTACTGGCATACATAAGATAAGGCAATATTACTGAACATAATTTGATAATAGACCCACCAAATTTATATAACAGAATACTCAATAGTTAAATTTATCAACTCATATAATTTAAATTATAAAATTTGATAAATTTAATAATTTGAAAATTTTAAGTATTATTTTTATAAAATCTAATTTATGAAAATAAAAAAAATGTTTGATATAATAACCAAGAAGCCTAATGTCTAAATACCAGCACGAGGCAGTGCCACTTCGAGCAGAACAGCATATCTTCCGTGTTCATATGACAAGCCAAGAAGCAACCGAGTCAGCTTCAAAACATTATCAAAAACCTCATGGTTCTTGACGATCAAATTAAGTTTCTCAACAAAGACCGATCTACCGTTAAGGTCTAAGAAATATTATTCCTATTTTGCGAAGCGTTCAGCAAAATGCTCACCTTCCACACTGTTCTTTTTTTTTTAATTTATTTTTATTATTATTTTTGGTCTCTTTCATGACTGAAAGTTTAGATGCTGATCTTAGCGTTGGCCTAAAAGACTTCAGACGTGTCTTTAGCAGCTGATTCATTGACGTTCAATAACATGAAAGAATGCTACATTAACCAAGAGTAACCAATAAACTTCATGTATAAATATAGACAGTCAAAAACAGACTCAAACCTCAGCCCAAGGCTAGTCAATATCAGTATCCGTAAAGCAGTATTACAAGAAAGAATAGCTATTATACTTTCATTCACTATAATCAATTTGAGGGACAAAGATCATTGGTTCAAACCTCAGTAAGAAGCCAATCAAATATCAATACTTCAGCACAACTGGGAGAGCAAAAACAACCCTGTGCTAAATCTAACAACCTAGAGGTGTGGTGTAAACAGTTGTCTGATACATATTTTACAAAACATCTCTGAACCATAGGGATGCAAACAAGAGTGCCGACTACCCCCCAACCTAATTTTCCTATTTGTTTTCATCATGTATAGAATATCTGTTATCCACTTGTGTGTGCCCTAAAAGCTAAGATTTTATGAGGGGGCTAAGCCCATCACCTTCCCAACCAAGCTTGAGCATTTGATCGACCACTTTCAAGCTTAGCTGCAGGAATTAAGCAGTAGGGTTACAAGCCCATGATAGGGTAGGCATTAACAAAAAATGTTTTAAGGCATATTATTTTAGATGATGCATTTCATGCACAGCTATAATTCACAGCCCTTTTAAAGGCATTCGTCACAAACCAAAAAAAGTGGTCTGCGCCCTTCCTGAGAAATCAAAATCGTACATGTCTGTTTTGAAAGCGTACTTCTAAGAAGCTAGATTGAATGAAAACCAAAGGAAATTTATCCCTTTAACCAATTTACAAAGATCAGAAAAGATTCCTCCACCCCAAAGAGGTGTACCTCTTTGCATTGCAATTATAAAAAAAAAAAAAAAAACCTACTCATATGCAATGCCAATCAGAGACAAGGATACTTATCAAGAGAAGTTTGACTTACAGCTGGATCAGTGAAGATTATCAACTGTTTGTCCACAGTTGACACCAAAAGATTTGTGTTATCCTTGTTTAGAGCCAGAGCCGTGATATCCTGTCCTTCTCCCAACCTCAATGTATGATATACCTATTTAGAATAGTATAATACAGTCATTAGCAGTGAGGAAGAAGAGTCAGCCTCTAGAGATGCAATATATGAAGGCAACAGCCTTCACAGAAGGAATTATAAGATGTCTGAGAATGGCCACATAGTAGACTAATGCAGAATGAAGATAATTTATAAGTAGGTTTCTATTTGGGATTTAGAGTTTTTCATTTAGGCACTTTTTAATTTTGTCAGTTTGGGATTTCTTCTGTTGTTTGGAATATCCGATCCCAGTTTATTTCATGTTTGGTAGCAGTCACCCAGAAAATAGTGGACCATGAAGAACGATGATGTTATTGACCTATTATAAGTCAGTTACATTTGAAATATGTGTAGCAGATCTGCAGATGTCCCCAATAAAAAAACTCACAAAACAGACAACAAAAAGAGAGAATAAAAAAGAAACACTATCAAAGGTTCTTCTTGACATCAGCACAAAATACCAAGACACTAGGATAAAAATAAGATTGCAGCGAGAGCAAGATATGTTATTTAAGGATCTACACAAGTTCCAATGGCAACACAGGCAAAGACAATTGAACACCGTCTTAATGTAACAGTTTGATGTGAGAGCCATGAGAGTTTATTTCATATCTAGATTTAAATGACATGTTAATCTCGTACCTCCAGAGTGCGCAAATCCAAGAAGCATATAGATGGTGATGGAACGTCTATTCTGTTGCATTGGTCAGTTTCTTCTGATTCTGATTCTGAATCAAGATCATTAACGGCTGGCTTATTGATCTTTAAATTCCAACTGTCATTATAGTCGCTAGCATTTTGTAGAGAATTAATTCCAATCAAAGCACCCTTCCCATCAACAGAAATTTCCATGCAACTGATACTGCTATAGATAGATAATTGTGTTTTGGCAATCAGAATACCATTGAGAGTAAAGGTACTGAGAGTATGCTGTGATTCATTCCAGATCATAACAATGCCTTCAGAGGATAGGCAGACAGTGTGGGCCTCCACACCAACCAGCCTTCTAATCAAACGACCCCTTCTAATAGAGTGCAAGAGAACATCAGATGATTGAGAACATGAAACAACAATTCCAAGATCTGAGCTGACACAACAACTGCATATTTCACCATGGTGCCCCCGAAGTACATGTATAGGACCCTCAATACGATGCCTCCAGTTCTTTTCTGTCAAGTTTGATGAACTACTGCTGCTTGAAGCTGTTGTGCCCGTCCCAGTAGAAGGTTCTGATATGCCTCTTGAGCGAGACTGATGTGCCCGATGTATTCTCCAGAGTAGCAGTGTTGTATCTCGAGAACCCGTAGCTAGGTAGTTACTATCAGGTGAAAGACTGAGGCAAGTTACTGGAGCACAGTGCCCATAGGCCGTTTCCAAGGTTTTAGCTCCATCAGAGGATATTAGCTTAATACTATTATCAGCATGTCCACCTGCAAAAGCCAAATTATGAATTAAATGTCAAATATCAAGCATACAAAAGCAATTACAATACATGTAGCAATAGTTTCTAAAATGCAGTATAAGAGCTCTCAGAGGATGAATAATATTTAAGTTAAATGAAAAAGGTGAACTATCATCCAGCAACAGGTTTTCACATGCCCAACAGTCATGCTTTATGGGTTTCAGTAGTAGTTTTATATGTACCTAGACGTTTTAATAACCTGCTCTACTGATCTGGATTTGAAATATGACCATTATGTCGATGGTTGTTCTGTTGAAGGAAGTCCATATCTACAGAATTCTTTCTGATGGGAGATAGTGGTAATTAGTTGATGAGGATGATTGTTGAGTCTGTTGAATTAAGGCATAATAATCCTGATGTGAGAGAGTAACAGAATCATTAGTAGATAGAAGTTAACTGGATTGTCACCTGATTTATGAGAAAATTCTGTTTCAGATAATATTATTTCAATTCTCCCAAGGTTTCCCATGAAGATAAAGCACTGATTCATGATATGACCTTCACAACCACAATGGGTACATTTCAAACTTCACCCCTACTTTGGCCTTGTCCACCCTTTCCATGATCTCTTCTACTATTAAATCCTCTACCATGGCCTCTGTTAGAGATTACTGTATATACTTTACATGTGTTTTATATGTATTAATTAGGCCTTGGGTTGGGTCCTTAGGTTAGGTCCATTATTTGGTTGATTGATTGTACAGTCTATTATAAATAGCAAACTAAGAGGCCAGCCCCTTTAAGTTTTTTTCTCCCAATTATTCTATCACATGGTATTAGAGCCACCCAAAAAAAAAACCCCAGCTGTCATTGTGTATCCTCTTCCTGTGACATCAGATCTAGCGGTGAGCATAAACTGCTCAACCTATTACAATTTGTTTCAAACTGTCTAAACATTATGTTTTGGTCGGTTTGGGTCGGGTTATGGGTTATTTGGGGTGAAAAATCGGTTTTATATGGTTTCAAATGGTCGGAATTGGTTTTTGCAATTATCACCCACGGTAACCCATTTAAATCCGACCATTACATATTTTAAGTTAGGGAAGGGAAGCTCTTGTCAGGACAAGGGGAGCTCTTCAGTATGCATTGGATCCAAATGTTAAACTCTTGTCAGGACAAGGGGAGCTCTTTTAAGATCTTGTAAGGTATCGAAGACTGTTAAGTAGGTTAAACTATCTCATAGTAACTTGTCCCGACGTTGCCTTTGTCGTGAGTGTAGTGATTTAGTTTCTTAATTCATCGTGTGACTCTCACTGGGATGCTACTGTCCGAATTTTGAGATATATAAAAAGAGCATCAGGTAAAGGGCTATTTTATGAGGATGAGGGACACATTTGTTGCTATGCAAATGTAGATTGAGCAAGACCTTCCTTTGATCTAAGGTTCACTTTTAAGTATTGTGTTCTTATGGGAGGAAATCTGGTTTCTTGGAAAAGCAAGAAACTGAATGTGGTGGCTAGATCTAGTGCAAAGGCAAAGTATCTAGCCATGGCAAGCGCAACTTGTGAGCCGATATGGCTTAAGCAACTTCTGTAGTAACCCAAGTTTTCTGAAGAGTGTGTCTATGCAGCTTGTATGTGATCATCAAGCCACCTTGCACATTGCTTCCAACTTGGTATTTTATGAGGGGACCAAACACATTGAGATCAATTGTCACTTTATTAGAGAAAAGTTGGTGGAAGGTGTAATGTCAGAGTTTGTTCACTCCAATGATCAGCTTGCAGACATCTTCACTAAAGAGTCCTCAGGTAAAATATATTTGTAACAAACTTGGTGCATATGATATCTAGGCTTTGAAAGGAATACCAATAGAAACAACTATAGATGATGAACTGGTAGCCACATTGAGTAACCTTTTGAAGGCATCTTTCATAGTGGGATTGATGGACCCAATTAAGATTTAATGGCAAACAACTTTGAATTTAGGCTTGAGGTCGGATAGAGCAAGCACCATGAACAATTTTTCCCTTTAAGTATTGTAATCAACTTTTGTTTCGAGATATGGAAGAAGAGCTTCAAATTCCCTACATGAGGGTGTGTATCTGTCCCAGATAAGACTCCATCAAATTGTCGCTGCTTAAGGTTCTTGACACTGCTAACAACTATATACAGCTGCTGAATATTATTGGCACAACATTGAGCGGCTTCCTACCAAACAGCAACAGACCAGGATGGTTTTCGGGAAAACAGACATCGAAAATGTGCTCAGATGTCTCCATCAAGTGGAACTGGGTCTGGTTGGTGATGAATAACGGCGCATGGTGGTGGTGTCCAAGGAACTCCAGCGATGCGTGAGTGGACGAACGACTATAGGTCTCTAGTGGCTAACCAGTCTGATGCTAGTGAACACGATGGTGTTGCTAGATCTAGAAAATAGTGGCTAGAAAGTGGTGTTTATGCTTTGATAGTGGCGGCGAGTAGAGAGAAAAATAAGGGAATTTAGGGATCTTAAGTCACTGGAAGAGGATATGCTGTGATAGCTGAAGGTTTTTGTCTCTGGTGGCTTCAATACCATATCATAGAATAATTGGGCAGCTTGCTACTTATAATAGACTATAAAATCAATGAATAAAATAATGGACCTAACCTAAAGACCCAATCCAACGCTAAGTACAAGGCCTAATTAATACATATGAAACACATTTAACAAGCTGGGGATGATAGATATTTATGCAAATTATGCTTTGGCTTGAGGGAGAGTGTTAAAAAATGACAGGAAATAGCGGCAAATAGTTAATTGTTTGGGGTCATCCAGTTATTTCTCATATGTTCGCTTATATATTTGCATGGTCCCTATATGAAATGAATTAAGAGATCAGAGTTCTCTCTCTAGATATATCCTTTCTCTCCTTGTCTTCAACCTTATCTTTAAATGTCACCAAATCTAACACGTTCCATTTATATACGATCAGTCAGACTTACTAAACCCCTGATTCCCTGAATAATTAAGTGTCTATCTAAAGATCTGACTCTACTATTAAAATTAATAACTGCAATGCTTGCTCTACAGTGTTTTGTTCCTGGTTCTGTTAGTGGGTATTCTCCAACAGATATTCAAGGAAGTTGGAGAAATATTATAATTTCGGATTCTTTCGTTTCAGTAATTTAGTCCTCCTAATTCTTGCACTCAAATGGTTTTCTTAAAAAATTCCATACTCCAAAAAAAACAGAAGGCGTCAGTGTGCATAATTGCAATGTTAGTTGCAATTTCAATCTGTTTTTAAAAACCCGGAGATAACAAAGGAAATATCAAATACAACATGAGTAAACCCTGTGACACCAAGAAAAGCCTCACGTGTCCATGCTCATAAGGAAGATGCCTTGAAATCGATTAATGGCATGTTTAATTAATTCCCTCTATTCCCAGGCAACAATAAAACAAAAGAGAAGAGTATATAATCATTTGAATGGTTAAGTCATTAATATATACTAACTACTATCTTGATGTATTAACTGTTTTAATAAAATCAATGCTATAGGCAGCATATGCAAATCTGAAAGATCTTGAGCTCCGCTAGACTTACCAGTAATGATTTCTTTGTCACATGTTATGGAAACAATAGCTGAGCTTCTAATTCCAGAGACGGCATATGCTAGCGCTTGGGGGAACTGCCACTCTTCACTAGAGCCAACAGGCCCTTTGAACATGCGCATTAGTGTCCCACCAGCAGAGCCAGATGTACCTTTACCATGTTGAAAGAGGAATGGAGTACCTTGGCCATCAGGTGTATTGGGTTGCCACTTGTGTTGTGCAACATGACCCGCTGGTGCATTCATATCAACAACCACAATCATATCTGAAGATGCATGAATGGCAGCTGCAGGAAGGTTGCAGCGTTCAGGGGCTGGAACAGCATATGGTTTGACTTCTTTTGGGCTGCGAAATATTGTCTGATATGAAAAGAAAGATGCCTTATAATCACTCGCGGTTCATAAGTTGAGGAAATGTCAAACATATTAGAAAAATATTTAAGATAGGAACCTGTCTAGAATGATATTTTATATAGAAAGGACCCATTCGGCGCAAGTGTGGTTAACTATTGTGCTTGTGGTGACACACTTGTGGCTAAAGGGTCCTTTTCTTTAAATAATATTACCCATTGGTTTATTTAATAGTTTTCCCTTACACATACATGCTTTAAATTTTTACACTAAGCCCATGAGACATGAAACACAAACATGAAATGAAAATATTGACCACTACTCAAAGATCAATGGCAAGACATCCTACTTTATGTCACACTATGAAATAATAATAATGACCACTAGTCTATGAATCATTACTATTATATAAAACAATAAAATAAAAGACTTTCAAGTAGGTATCTCAGTAACAGTTATCACAGTTCTACACAAAAACAATGTGCTTCCTCATGAGATAAGCTACTAATTTAAAATGGTATACTGGAAAGTTCAATTAATTGTCTGGGAAAGAAAGTTGGGTCAACCAGAAAAAAAAAAAATTATCCAGAATATAATTTGACCAATTGCGCACTAGATGAAGCCAAATGATCAACCACCATGCAGTGGATACTGGAAGCCAACACGAATGCAGTTTCCAAGGAAAGTACAAGCCGAATACAGGCTTTTTGACAGAGTTGATAGCATCTATGCAGTTTCATTTTTTGTTTTATATTTGAAGTCCATCTAACTTTCTATACTCCTGATGACAAAAGTAGAAGCCTATGGCATGTTATCTCGCTAAAATTCAGCCATTAAATAATTTTTCTCCATTATTTATTTTGCTACCATTATAATAATTTATCAGACTTATCTAACCAACCAGAATTAGCTTCATAATTCTAAATTCTATACTGTAGCACAGAAAACTACAAATCCGTAAATATCACAAAAAGTAAAATACAATGCCAGGACAAGAAACAAAAAAATGGGAGGAACAAAATCATTCAGTGATATGGAATTGTGTTAATAAAGGTGTTGAAACAATAGAATTAATATTTACCTGCGTATGCAAAACTTCTCCTAGTGGCATCTTCTTCAAGTGAGGAACAGTCAGAAGTTGGGATGGCGTTTGCCCAAAATAAGCAATCTGATCTTGTGTGGCACGCTGTTGTACCTTTAGTTGGCAGGTAAAGACAAAAAAATCAATAAATAAATAAATAAATCATGAATAGATAATTGTCTTCAGCTATGATGCTAGGAAGTTACCTTTATATGTAATGAAAAATTCATTCCAAACATGATCTCTAAAATGCCTAAAATTTTCCTTATTCATTGACATGCTGTCAATAACAGCAATGAAATTCATATTAATCATTCCTACACAGGTAAGGAAATGAAGAATGAACCGATTCATTGGTAGCCAGCACATTATAAGATTTAGCCTTAAATTTGAATAAATTGAAACAAATATACTATTTGAAAAGAAAAACAAGGAAAAGCTCGTAGGATTTCATGTTAGCTCTATTTGAATAATTATTTTGCTGGGAAAATTAACAGCTCTATATCAGTGTTGTCAATGTAGTACGGTGGCCAGCTCCAAAACCACCTTGGCAGATGGCATGACAGCCACCATGTTGAAGCATGGCAGATTCAAAAAAAAAAAAAAAAAGAAGCTGAAAACCACACAAAATCATAAACATACACATCAAATGGAGTCATAAAAATTCAACATTGAGATCTCTCCACAATATAGAGGTATAGTTTAGGTCAAGGACAAGCCATCCCAAAAGGTTTAACTATTAGGTGGAGGCCAAGGAATAGTTTTTAGTTTATATGTCTAACACGCCCCCTCACATGAAAATATTTTTTGGACTTGAAGTGTGGACAATTTTTAATAACAAGGGTGGTAAGGATGGAACTCTTAATCACTTGATCATAGAAACTTTGATAGCATGTTACAAAACTAATTATCTCAAAAGCTTAAGCTGTTAGGTAAAGGCCAAGAAATGGTTTTTATTTTATATCTCTAATAGTTTATATGATATAATAAACTTCTAATTAGCACAGAATTGGAATGCAGGGAAACACTCTCTATGCCAACCAACCTTAAATGCTTGGAGATAATAACATTGGAAGGAACCAGTTAGGGGTGGGCATAAACCGAATGCCCGCTCCAACCCCTAAAACTAGACATAAATTTGAGAGGCGGTTGGATCAGGTCACTTGTTTAGGACAAATGGTACTTATGACAGGTTTATGCAAGTTAATACGGGCAGGTTCGGTTTTGGGTTTTTCAACCCAGTACTGTTAGACATACACTTTTATACCCCTGCATTTCTCAAATGGTGCAAAATTTCATATTCAATTTGAGACCAATCTCAAATTGAACTTTGTACAAAATATGTAGGAATAGGTGTGCAGATGTAACATTATTCTGTTCAACAAGTGTGAAATTGAACCCGACCAAAAGATATGTTCTCAGACATATCCTTGAGCAAGAACAAGAGGATACCTATGAAATGGTATTAACAAAAATTGAGCTACACTCTTTTGTCCCATATTCATCTGAGATTTGTTTATTGTTCCTTTCCAACTGTCAAAGCTCTCATCTTTTGTGTTTTCCTCAATAGGGTTCTGCACTGGCAACCAAATGTAGGAATTATGGTGAATAGTCAAAACATCAACAAAGTCTCACAGTGCATTGAGAGCATCAATGGCGTCAAAGATAGAAGGTGGAAAGCTACGCTAACATTCTACAGACCCAATTTATGAGGTAATATTATATTAGTTCTGTTCATTTGTCTGAAGCCCCAAGTTAATTTCCCACTCCTTCTCTGAAACCTTGTGATTTCAATTTTGATGCCTACTCTAATTGCAAGCAGATCAGCCGTTACAGTGCATTCTCTCCTTCCTCACACATCACCTGTATCTGGCCAAGTCCTGATAATTTTTCATTCTGAAGAATTGTGCCAGTGTGTCTTGAACATGGTAAGATCAGACCAAAATTTCCATTCTAACTTCACATTCGATTGAAAGAAAAGGGGAGAGAGAGCAGTACCGCTTTAGATCTTCGAAACCCCCATTTCAATTTGCACAGCCATGGCTGATTTTGGTGACCCAGAAACCCAAACAGAGATGAAGAGAGGGGATGAAGTTGAAGGCAGAGAACACAGGAATGGAGTGGGACTTCTGGCGCCATGTATGTGATGGTGGTAGTCGCTGATTGCTTATCTGTATTCAAGGTCAACAACCTCTTGGGACAACATTGTTTTTGACTTGGAGGGTCAATGTCACCTATTTCTTCCTCTTATGACGCCGATTTCAACAAGGTTTCCTTCTTGCTAGCAGATTTGTTTCTTTGCTCTTTCCATGTCTGCAATTCTGGTTTGTCTATTGTCTGCAATTTTGGTTTGTCTTTGCTTTACAATTCTGGTTTGGGGAAGACAAAGAAGCTTGGTAGGCTGGTACCAAACCATTGGGACTTGAATGAAATCCTTTATACCCGATGAATCTGACCCAAGTCGGTTGCACCTTATTTTCAGTCAGTTTTGAATGTAAAAACACCACTCCTGGGTTCAATCGGTTTGACTAAAATTGGGTCAGGTTTGACCCATGCCCAGTCCTAGAAATAGTATTGTCCTGTTGTTTGATGGTTAACCAAGATTGCAAGAAACCGAAACCAGACGACTCCCACAAACACCAAAGCTCCACAATGAAACCTACTCCTAAGACCACCGACACCCAAATCTCAACTTCTCTCACCATGGCTTTCCAACGAGTAAAATAGCTGGCAATTGAAGGCAAAGACATGGGAACTCCTCAACAACAATGTCATTTTGGCATTGACTAAAGGATAATAAGAGAAGCAAGAAGGAGAAAAAAGGAGGCAGCAAAGGAAAGAATAACTTGATGAACTGCTTCCAAACTTGGCAGGCACTAACTGATTGGTTCAGTTTAAAGGCAACAGAAAAGCCAGTCCTCTAAACCCTAAAATAGGTGGCAATTGACGGTGAAGACATGAGGACTCCTCAACAACAATGTCATTTTGACATTGACTAAAGGATAACAAGAGAAGCAAGAAGGAGAAAAGATGAGGCAGCAAAGGAAATAACAACTTGATGAACTGCTTCCAAACTTGGTGGACACGAACTGATCGGTTCAGTTTAAAGGCAACAGAGAAGCTGTTCTCTATTGGGTGTGTGTGCTAGAGAGAGAGAGCATAGAGAGCTCTGGGAGAAAGGGAGAAAGAAAACAGAGGAAGTCACTTACCTAGGTATGATTCGGCCTGGTCTATGATGTCCTTCAACAGCAGTAGCCTCTGTTCTCAAACCCTTGCAGCACAGTGTGGGCTGAGGAGTGAGGAGAGCACGAACATGATGAAGAATAGTGATTTGTGAGAGGATATGGCTACAGAAAATGTCAATTGACACTTTAAACCTAAAAATAGATATCCCATTGGCTGATATTGCCAAAAAAAATTTATTAACACATAAGCCAATTGATATGCCACATCAACAGTTAACGTGCCATGTCATTAAATAACTTAACACTGTTAATGATAATCTGAGAGAGAGACTTGATTGGAAGTTATTTTAATCTATAGAGGAACAAATTAGGAACTTTGGAGAGTGAGGGACCAAAATAGGAGAACCCCCATGTGTGAGGAACCAAAAGGGAGTTTTGGTCCATTTTTTAATGGAAAGAGAGAAGTCATCATAGAGAAGAGGGATAACTAGATAAGATATCCTAGAAAAAGCAACAGAAAATAAGCAAAGTAGACACAGCTAAAGACATTAATATAAAAGAGATCTCAATTCCCCTACATGTCTACCAAAAGCACTGCCTGAAAGAGTCCATTTGCTGAACACCCAAAAAAAGACATCAAAACAACCCTGATTCAGAGCAAGTGAAGGCACAAAAGTTTTCCCTTGAAAACATGACCATTAACCTTTGATTGCTAGCCGGCCATTTAAACCAGATTCCCACTGTATGGCTGCTTAATTGTAACTCTAGCATGACCAAAGTTATGGATCTTAGACCATAAATTATAAAATAAAATATTATCAGATTGCCAAATTGCCAATGGATCCATTATTTTAGACCATGATTGGTTTGTTCAGAAATGTGAATTTAATGCCATGAAAGTGAAAGCATGAAACTATTAAATGCTTTCCTATGAAACTATTGAATTAGTGACGAGACTAAGTCTTTTTTTCTTGGATAATTAAAATCAAAAGATATTATGGTAAAAATATTTCCAATAGAGTAATGTTATACTTACACACTTATTTCTACACATTTTGTACAAATCTCAATTTTAGAGTGGTCTCAGATCGTGTAAAATTTCATTACCAATTTAAGACCAGTCTCAAATTAGCAAATGCACAGAAACATATGCCTAACATTATTCTTTCCAATATAGGACAAGTAAACCAAATAGTGATTACCAATGTCCAAATAATGGTTGATGTGTTATCCACTTATTTGGTTAATCATCCTATATTGAAAACTTTTTTGCTAGGATATCAGGGTTATCAAAATTGTAACAGCAAAAGTATAGTGATTGTAAAGGATTTCTACCATCTTATTTGTCGAGCTTAAGTAATTCATGTACGTTTTTTTTTCTAAAAAACAAAATGTATGCGAGGTGGAAATAGATATATGAAAAATATTACCATTTACTTGAACCATATAGGTAAACAAAGTAATTCAGTAATTGTCATTATCTAAATCCAGAAGGAAGGTGTCTGTATTTCTTTTTTTGGGTCGGGTTGGGGGGGGAATTGTATTTAACTGAAACAACCAATAGACCTGCAGATAGAAAGAAGCGCAAGAAACTTACTGGGTCAGAAATCTTGTCAATATCCACTGTCCCTTCATACGTTATGTAAAAAAACACATTGTTTGCTGCAATAGCTTCTTTGCCCCGTTGCTTATACCTGCATGGTCCAACTCATTCATGTAGAAGCCAAATGTAAATAATCAAGGTTTTCTAATAAAATGTAATTGTCACAGAAAGCTACAGACATACTGACATTACAAATTTATGAAGAATTAAAATTATGAAAATATAAGAGGATGTGCTCAAGCAAACAACTTATAAAATAAAAGCAAATAAATTCAAAAAAACGTACCCAAATATGAGATCAATCCACTCATGCAAATGAGCAGATACATACTCACTCTCAAGAGCCATCCGATGCTTAAGAATGAAATCAACTGGATTCTCAGCCCAAGCAGGAAGTCTTACAGTATCTGGTATAGCAGGATAAAAAATTTAAAACAATCAAATTTTTTTAAAATGTAAAAATCTTCCCAAACAACTAAAACAAAAAATTTCAATGATTTACCAAGCTTTCCTCCCAATTGTGATGTGCCAAAATCAATTGAATTTTCATTTGTGAGGACCTCCGGGAGGTAAAATAGCTCTGGAACCTACCAAAAGTTAGGGTGAAGAAAATACTTAAGAAAAATGATTCAATTAACAATGGTAACAAATTAATCCATAAATAAAACATCTAATCCGAACAGGACTACCAACCACAACTTATCAAAAAAAGATGTATAAAGCTACTCAGTGCACAGTAGTTCGAGTAATCATTTTGTTGCAGTAGTAAATAAACATATACCAATTCTTTCACATCACTCATGTCCTCAAGAACTCCATTCCAAGTAGAAGCAATATCAGAAAACATCCGATCCGCATGATCAAATTTTCCACCTTGCAGTTGAATGGCAAGGGTAGTAAATGGTTCGACTCGAACAAGGTAGTACAAAACCTGTAACAGAAGATAAATGTCAGTATACACAATACAAGCAATCAAAAAGCACTTATATACTTGGCCAATACTTCGATTGCTATAACAGCATGAAGGAAAAGTGAAATATCAGCTATTGGAAGCCATAATAATTTTTCTGTTATCTCAAACAGACAAAATGGAAATTTATTCCAAAAGCAAAGAGAGAGAATGATGCAGAAGGAAAGGGCATTAGAAACTGTAAGCTTGAATATAGAATTCTCTCATATCTTGTTTTACTTTTGATCTAGGGGCAGATTGTATGAGTTCCATAGACCTTACTAAGTTACAAATTGTTTTAGCATTATTAGCTTTAGTAATAAACCTCTAATCCACCAAATGCCTAAAATTAATCCACTCTGAAAAACATAATTTATTTATTAAATCCTGAGCCAACCACAGTCCTGCATAATTGATTCATTTCTATCTGAACAAGATTAGCATGATACAATTATGAGTACACATGCTAAACAAAGACAACAAAATTAATCAGTCATGTTGCCTTTCAGAATCATCTATCCCAGAAGAAACACACACACACATATATTGGTGAATGCTGTGTGTTCATAACAGGCTAGCACAATTGGAGGCAGAGACTATATTGTTCATAATGAATTGACTCTATAGTTCAATAAAGTTGGGAAAGGAGTGGGTATTAAACTAACTAAAAGCATAATAGCAAATCAGGATCACATAAAAAAGAATCAAAATTCATATTAGCTTAAAGTCAACAACTTAAGAAAAGCTCCGTATGTATCAAACCATCTACACAGCACAATTTGGTCACTGATCTCACAAAGTAAGGAAATAAGCCTAAGACATGCCATATCTTCATGGAGCATTGGAGATGCTAAAAGAAAATATTTGCTAACAAATTTAAAGAACTATTATGACCAAGAATGACCTATATCTAAAAACAAAAAAGAAAAGAGGGGGAAACCCACTGTTCCTGCACTCGAGTAATGTGAACCATAATGGAATTTCGGGATGACTGGATCATCAAAGCTAGAGTATCTCTCTTGAAATTTTGTCAGGCGATCAGGATTTAATGCGCCAACAGGCTGCAATCATATCAAAGGCTTTAGTTGTGAAAAAAATTAAAACCATGAAAACCCAAACTGCTTCACACAATATTCAGGATATAGCACCTTTGAAAGATCTCGGTACATTGAAGGATTAGAAAGATCCAAGATCTTTGAATTGTAATCAGAAAGAACCCAGGGGAAAACTGGATACTGCAAAAAATAGGTAATATTGGCAAATGAATAACATCTTAAAAAATGGTAAACAAGCATTGTTTTAACTATTAATTATTAAAAACTAAAAAATTAAAAAAATATACACCTGGGTTATGTCATTGTAACTTCGCCCAGCCAGTGTATTTAGCTGCATTAAATATTCAAAATTGCTGATCTGCAGAAATGAAGCATAAATTTTCATGTACAGAAGTGCTAAGGATGAGCTATTAAAAAAGACATTAATGATAGCACACGAATTAAGGCTCACTTCTTACCTCCCACCTAGCCCAGCGCTCCATAAGCTGAGTTCTTTTCAAAAGTTGTTCAGGTCTCTGCAACAAGACACTTCCTTAGGTTCTTGGACCACAAAATATATCAATACAGACTCAATATCTCTTTCTTTCTTTCTTGTAAAAAAGAAAAAAAAGAAAAAGGGATAGCATTCATGCAAACATAAATTGCAGCAAACCTGAAGATAGAAAACTCTTGAATTTATGTATTACATAAATATAATCTTATCCTAAGATCAGCAGTTACATTCAAAAAAAAATCACAGAAAATACAACAAAGGAAAGAAAGAGAAAAGTCACAGAAAGGATAATACCTGAGTTGCCAAATATATGTTGTTCAAATGAGGAGGCCGAGCTTGAACAATTGCTCGATATGCATTTCTTCGCCCCTCACTACTCTGGAGAAAAAGATGGCAGTAGAGGGGGTAAGGTAAATATTAGAATAACTGTGCAACTTCTAAGAATCATCAGCACAATGTTCATAATTAAACTACAGAGAATAATCACAAATCTAATAAGAGAGTAATCCTAAGAATAAAAGTAAAGAAAGTGGCACATCTAAGAAGGAATACCGCAAAATCAAAGAAGAAGTTTGAACGGTCAACCATAAATAGCTCCAGAGCACTTCTTCTAAGTAGATATCTGTAAATGAACAAATACATATAAATAACCAAAAAGAATATTATTCAAAATATGAACAAGAAGTTTGCAAAGTTCAATAAAGTATGAAGCAGAACATTTCATGGAGCTTCCAGAGGAAAAAAAATACTTAGTTCCCTCAATTCAGGACTTCTATTTTGTGATGCCTAAACCAACATCCGATTAATGCAAGTGATCTCCAGAGATTGAATGGCCCATTTAATTTGCAGCCTCTAGCATTTAAACTGTTCCTAAATTAGTATGAACGCTAGACAGACCAATATCCTAAGCATTTGAACATTGAGGATCAGAAAACAACCTAAGCTTAGTACATACCCAAGTCAGAGTTCATAACCAATTCTTATTCTATCCAGAATAGAAAAGACCTTCCAATGACAACACTGATCGTTCAGATTCTTCATATTTCCCATACTCTCCTACACCATATCTTCCCCTCCCCCTCCTCCCAACCCATCCCCAACTACTGCAGAAAGAACTGCCAATACAATCACTGCATGTAAGAACAGCAATTAAAGAGGCTTTAAGCAAATTATAATTATCACATCCCACATTTTCCCACAAAAGCCCCCAAGATGGTTCTCTCAAAGATGTTTTGCTGCAAAGCCTAGAGGACATCAACTTTGTATATCAGATTTGAGTAACATGAAGATGAGCAACTTATTCTAAGCAGACAAAATATTGGTGCAATCAATTTAATTTAATAAAATCAACGAAATAAAATTGAAAAATATGATAACCAAATCAGTACAGCACAAGAGAGACTCGAGAAGGCATATGAAACTTTAACCACACAGGATAAAACTCATATTAAACCATGTTAAAGTTTCCAGTATTAGCAAAGGGAACAAAATAAAGATACTGGATGGCAAACTATTCTTCAATGGGTTATTAAAATAACCTTAATTTAGTTTACTTCCCTCTTCTTTATACTACCGAATATATGAAACTCCATTTTAATATAAAATGAATATATAAAGAAATTTGTCAATACATGCTGTTTACATGCCTAAAAACATGTTTGCGATTCTTATCTAACAGAAAAACAGCAAAATGCACAAGGATGATCGAGGACAGCCAGATAGAGGGTTGACTTACAATTGAAATTGAAGTTACAATATGTAGATTCTGTCCTCCACTTATATCAATAAAAGGAAGGCAATTCTAGTTGTATACCACTTCTTACAAACCTAAGCAATATCATTGCAGCCTTAGCTGCACCCATGTGCGGCCTTTGCAGCTATTCCCACTTTCTAACAAGTTTGCACAGACATGGTGTGCAACCACCAATTTAGAAATAATAAAATTATAGTTTTGTTCCATTCTTTTGACATCTATTTCTGAAGAATTAATGTGTGATAAGGTTATTACAAGCATGCACTTGAAGAAACCTGCCACAATCCCTTTAAGAAAATGATTCTCAATTCGAAGATAATTAGATTAGGTAAGTTACAACCAGAAGAGCGTGTAATTTAACTTCTGATATGTTAAGAAGTGTTAAAGTATATGACGTGTACATACAAGCTGTTACAGCTAGCAGGTTTATCTGGTCCTAAGTTGTTTAGTCCATCTGGTATACAGTTATACACTATCTAGATCCAACTGATACTGTTAGTCTGTCACAGCTGTCGGAAGTTTTTCTTTACCAGGTCATTTAATTGTTTTAATCAACTTGTATTCAGGCTCTGTGGTCTCTATAAATGGAGAGAGGTTTTAACATATCAAGCTCTTAAGTCCTACAAATCATCAAATCTCTGTTTTATCTCTTCATATCATTCAAAAAGGAGCCTACAACCCGTTTTAAGGTGCAGAGTCAACTAGAAGCACAATCTAACTACAAAGGTAATCCATTAGGCTAAACCAGAATCTGAGTTCTGTTCTAATGCAAGATCTCAAGGTTAGTAATCCATGCAACCCAACATTAGAACTACTAATGTGGTTGCTGAGATCATCTATCAATTGCAGACCAAATCAAAACCAAAGGTACAATCCTCCACTTAGCTTCATTTTCAAGAAAGAGTCAAGTCATATAACTGTTCAAATCACCTTTAAGATAACTACATCCCGCCTAAGGGCAATGGATACATTTCAAGTGACAAACTGCAAGAGATCTTCAATGTCTAATGAAACCTCCTAGCATTGAGTCTTAATGTTGCAGAAAAGAGAACAAATCAAATGAAATAAAGCAGGTGAACAACAAGCAGTTAGGAATATAGGGAGATTTTGAAATCCAACCCGTATAAGCAATGATGACACAAATAGAAGTAACCATTGAACAATAATTAAAAAAGGAAACAATAAAAACCACACAAATGTCAGAATGACTATCTTTTTTTGTATTTGAAAAGACCCCCTTATACAATGGAAAAAATTATACAGAACTATGGTTTCAAAGGCAAAAGTACCAAAAGTTGCTCAAAAAGAGCTGATCTGAGTGAAATAAGGCACTAAAACGGGAAAAAGTAAGAAGAAATTATGATAAATATAAAAACCAAATGTTAACTATTGTAACATGATTTCCCTTATGAATTAACAAATGATGTATAGTATTCATACAAAATTGTTCAAGATAGAGTAAAAAACTATGATAAGAAGCCCTGAAGATACATCTTTAGAACCCAAAAATGTGTGGCAGCACTGAATATCATAACAATAAGAGATAAACAGAAAGCAGCCCAAAATTTGTAAATGAATTACAAAGGACAACCCAAAGGTTCATCTCATTTTGGTCTGTTTCTGTTTACAGGGACCTTATGTCACTAAAAGTGAGACCATTTTTTCTACAATAGAAAACCATTCTACCTCATTAGTAGCAGAGCTGAGAAGTTAAATGGGTGGGCTTCTAGGTCTTTTAAGGCAATAAAGGCAAACACCTCCATTAACAGAACAGTACTCTTAAGGGCCCAAAGGTGTTCACTTAGTAAAGGGGCTTCACCTGAAGCATGAAGAGGCACTAAACACTTGGCATGACACCTTGGTGCCTTAGGCGAGTGTTATGACACATTTGACTGAACTAGTTTCCAACAGACCCCCACATGACTTATGTGTAAATTCTCAAGCAACAATTGTCAAGATTAAGATCAAGACAGTTGTGGACAAGAACAAAGAAAAGGAAAATGCATTAATGATTTCCAAAATGGGATTACTAATCAAAATGACAAGCACAAAGAAACCAAATATCAGAACCAACCATATGAAGACAGCAATTGGAGAGTACTAGTCCCCGGTTCTAATGCTGACCTCCATCCTATCACTAAACCCTTTTGTTTTGGGATAGAAGACAGCTTTTATCAAGATATGCAGTGAGATGGGACTGCATCGTTAGGTTCTTGATTCTCAATAGTTACTTGTTTTTACTCCCTTTGTTTTGGAGAATATCTTAACCTCCAGTTAGTTGTACTTGCCTTCTCTGGCTCTAATAAACTTTCCGTTGGTATCAAAGAGAAGATTGATGGCAAGAATGGAAAATTAGATATCCTTAGCCAGGAAGAACAAGTAAAACACACTCAAAACAAACATACTTATCAGTAAAAAAAGCCCTCCAATTCCTTTGCATCTCCATGAGGGAGATTCTTTCAGAGAAACCATAATCTGAGCCCCAAAGGAATCCAAAATGACTATCCTCTCCCATAGCAAGCATAAGGACTGAATTTTCCCTATCATCAACTCCAATCCACCACAGTTCAAGGGCAGCAAAGGTTCGTGAACTTTATTGGTGAAACTAAAACTAATTGAAAAAAGAAAAGAACATTGACAGTGGGAACCTGCAGAGGGTTACTTTTACTCCTAAGGACCAATGGATAATTTAGTATAAAAAGTGATCAATGATTGCCGACTCCTGAGCTAAATTAACCAATCAAGTGGTTAATGGATCCTTCATGGTATAATTACCCTCAGCAGGTTCCAACCCTTAAATTTCCCTTGGAAACATTCACTCATAAATAAACATTTGCCTACAACAATGTACAGTCAACATATACATCATGTTAGATTATGTGTAATTTACTATGTGCATAATGTGTATTAATTATGAATAGGCACGTGTATAATGTGATGGCAGGTAACATGTAACTAGGGTAATTAGGCCCATATTTATTGGACAGCCACTATAAATAATAGAAATGAGCGGCTAATCTCTCAAGTTTTCTCTGCAATTCACTCTCACACTTCATGTTTGAAATGCCAACATATACATATTATAGAATGACAAGATAATAAACATCAAACAAAATGAGCTCACCTTCGGCTATAAATTTGATGAAGAGATGACATTGACCAGCTGCGATCCTTTTCTTCCTCTAATTCCTCAGAACTGGAATCCAACCCATCCATTGCAGTGCTGACCTCACTTTTGTCAACTATAAAATTAATCCTCCTGGTAGTTACCTGCACAAGAAGACAATATTGCTTCACATTACTGCCCATATGATACCTAAACGTTAACAAATGTCGACAATTCTTCAATTGATAAAAAAAATGACTAAAATTTACAGTAAAAAAGAAGGTGAATGAAAAAGAGAGTTTTATTGACATGACTTTATGGCTTGATCAGAGAGATCCAAGCCTCCCTATTTATATAGATTACCTCCATACAATATGATACAAGAAGTAACATCATACTTAAAATAAACTACTTACAGCTATGACATATATTATACTAACTAAAACACCAACCACCAAGCATGTAGTATCCCTAAACAATTAAACCCCCAGCCAGCCGTATAAAGAGACAGCATACGGATGCAATACTGACACAAAAGCATAAGTAGTATAAGAATACAATACTTATCTGCAATATTCCTTAACAACAAAATTACTGAAATGTTACAAAATGATTGAGCTGAGACTGAGACCAATTTTTTTTTCCTCACTCAAGTTCTCTCGAATGTTTGCTTATCTTTTACTCCTTGCCAGTAGTGAGCAGCCTTCTTAAATTCCATCACTATAAACCATACCAATTATTCCAAGTGACTAAAAAAGAAAGAATTACAGACAGCACAATTCCCAAAATCTATTATTGTATATCAGCAATATCATCAGGATAGGTTCTCTACAATAGGAGACATTCACACATACAACTAATTTCATCATTGCCATAGACTTATAATTTGCTTCTAATTTATTCCCACAAAACTTACTTGTAAGGTTCCCCGTATGACCTTCAGTGGCCGGACCATTGATGATGGTAGCTCAAGAACAATTCTTTCATCAAGTTCACTAGGAACATATCCAGGTGCAATGGCCGATGAATTCTGGACAAGGTCTTCACAAGCAAGTTCAGTTCCAGATTCCATAGATCCTTGTACAGTTTGCTCAGCTGTTTCGGAAAGCCTAGACTGATTTTCTCCTTTCTGATCAATATCATTGACCTTGCGATCCAAATTCTCAATTTCCGCCTGTTCCTCATCTTCATTGACTGCCTCCATTGAGATTGCTTCCGCTGACAAAACTGGAGTGCTCTGATCATTTTTCTCCTCCAAGGAATCCTCATAATCAGCAGCAGCTCCAAAATGATCAGACCCTTCGTAATTCCTCCTCAAGCACCATCTCATCCTGGAAGAACTTTCCATAAAATCTAGCTTCCAGAAAACCTACAAAATTTAAAATAAAATTCATCAGCACAACAAAAGGAACTCTAGTGAGATTTTTTCTTCAATAGAAAATTTCAATAGAACAAGAGAGAGCACAAGTTGGGCAGATTAGAAATCCTCCTAGAACAGCCTAGTACTAAAAAAGAAGATAAAAGCAGAAAAAATGAAAAGAAAGCATCAGCTCAGAAGAGCTATCTAATTCCATTAGGAAACAAAAAGGTCCCTGCAAAAACCTCAACTCATAAAGTGCCAGGAAACAACTTTGTCCCATAGAAGATGTGCTCAATTTGCTGTACAAAAATTCTAGCAAATTGTTCAGGGCATAAAACACAAAAACCAGCAAGCAATGCACATCTCCTTAGAGTCTCTTTCTCCTTACTCCTAAAAGGAGAGAAAATGAATGGCCACAAAATGATGAGAAGCTACAATGAATGCAGAGTTTAGCACAAAGTGTATAATCAACTACATGACAACATACACGAGGTGGATTGTATAACTGATCTGCAAAAGGCCCAAAAAGACATTGCATCTCTATTAACTGGTGAACAAGTTTGCGCCATGCACGAATTCCTCTACGGAGTTGATGCTGAGCAATTACTTCTACTTGAGCACGCCTATCAATCTGGCAACAAAAAATGTTGAATGAACAGTAGGCTTTCTAAATATAATCTGACACAATAGCAACAAGTTGTGAACAAACCTCAGACCGTTGCATATTCCTTGCTAGGGCAAAACTGGCAACAAGAACTGCAACAAATTTATAGGATAGAGCGTTAAAATCTTTGCCATACACCGACTTTGTATCAACGGGCTGTAAACATTCCATCCAGGCAACTCCCATTGCTTCAGAAATATTCCATCTCCTCACCCGTTCCATATCACTAGCACTCCTTCGCTGTGCAGATGTAGCCATTGCAACAGCACTAAGACCTCTTCCAGAACCTACCTTTGCAAATCGTTGAAGATCACGAGCAGCTGCCAAAGCAGCAGCTTTTGCAGCTGCTTTGTCCTTTGGAAGAGGTGGTGTTTTGTTTGGTGCTTCTAAAGGCTTTTGAAAGCTTGAAAATGTATGAAGCCTCGCCTGTTTGCGCTCCAGTAATGAGGTATCACGCCTCAGATGAGCATTTGTTGCAGGAACTGGGGTTTCACCACCTGAAGCACCAGCGGCAATCATCGCCAATGCCATTGCAGCAGGTGGAGATGCAAAAGCAGCAGCCCAAACTGGAGAAATCATAGAAAGAGCAGCCTGAAAGAAATCAGATGCACATCTAAATTAATGCACCAAGATTAAATAAATCAATAGAACATTAACACCATAAGGGATATCACTTATGGGAGAACACCTGAACTTTCTCATCCATCGACTGCTTTCATTACAAGCACAGAAGCAGAGAAGTATCCCAAATAAAAGAAACAGAAGAATTTACAAATTCAACGGTTTTCACTTTTAACAGTCAACACTTAGTTAATAAAAATCCGCTGGTACTATAAGTTGGTAGCAGAAAGCTTTATCAAAATGTAACTGAGTAAATTTAAAAGAAAAACTGAAGTTACAGATAAATCTGATCTACAATTTTGTTCATAATTTTCAGATGTAAAATTGGCAAGAATGTTAGGAATACATGTGCATAAATGTGTATTGTGGTTCATATGTATAATTGTGTTTAAATATACATTTGCATACGTCTGTTTCTTCAGAGTGTGTACACATACACATACACACATAAAAGTACCTCAACTGGCAGGGCATCAGCAGCTAATGCACGATCATCCTTGATAAAAGGATTCAAACCATCAGCAGTGGCAAGTTCGTGAATTCCAGCCAAAATGGGTCGCCACCTCCTTAGAACAGCAACAAATGGTGGCAAAATAGCCTCAAGGTACTGTTTACGAAGAGGCTTTTGATCTCTCCCAACAGCATGATATACCTGACCATCAGTTGCATTTCGGTAACTACATTTGTTGCACAAGATAGAAAGAGAAATGGCACATACTGTGGATAATGCAGTAAGTACATACATAAATGTTCAGAGGCGAAAATACTAACCTCAGAATAAAGTACACAAGATGTTACCAAGACTCTCTGTCTCTTGGCATCAGAAATTGGCATGTTGAGAATAGGTGAGAGAACACTGTTCAAAATTCATAACAAGATTGAACATCTCCTCAAATTATAAATTTACATGTTTATGAAACAATCGTTCATATAATATAGAAGAAAAAAGGATTATGAATTGAAAGTCCTTTTCTGTAATTTTCAGTATTAAAAGATTCATATCATGCAGGAAAGATTTGTGGGTAGTGAATTGAGAAAGTTGATACATATAGGGTACAGAATTTTAAATTTTTGGAAAGATATACTAATCATTACATATATTAATGATGGAATTTATGAAGGTATCTATGCACCAAAAAGCAAAATTCATGAGGGTACCTTATGTATTAATAATAGATTTATGTAGGGGAGACTTCCGGATAGTGAATTGAGGACATAGATAACCATAAAGCAGCACAGATTTAAAAATTTTTTAGGATAAAATAAATCGCTATTATATAATAATAGAATAGAACAGGAAGGTAATCAAGGAAAGCCGATTTGCGTATCTGACATGTAAAAACAACACAGTATCCAGATGAGCAGCTGATCCTAACTGTTTTAAAACCTCAACTGAAGCATGATTCAGACGAAGCAAAGGTCAAGTACAATGAGAATCATACATGTAAGCAGGAATCTAAGTGGAGAAGCATTGGTTAGTTGATTAAGTTTATATTAAAACAACAAAGGGGAACTAAGTTCAAAAAATATATTAAATTTAGAAAGACAAAGAATGACTACATGTGTTGGAAGTTTCACTGAGATTTCAGGAACTGTCAAGATTAAAGGGGTAAAACAGGAGACCTTGTATTGATAACACTGGCTGGTTCTCTTTTCTACCATGTTTTATGCTAAGGAATGGAAATGTTGTCATATGTTGGTCTGTGTCTACATGATACTGGCACTGGTGTATCATGGTATTTGAACTAGCTGTGCAGCGAGTTTCATTTTCTAGTTTAATAAACCCTCACTGCTTGAAAAATAAGCAATATGACAAATTATGAGATTCAATCCAAGGAATATGGACCATGATACACTTGGAAGTGAAAAAACATGTCTTCAGATTAGCTGACCAGAGACAGGTAGAGGGAAGGAGAAGATACACACACGTCATTGTAACTAGATCTAGAACAGAACTTGTCCAAGTAATGACCAAATTTAATCCAATGGCAATTCATCATTTCATGGATTCAAAAATGGGCTGGAACTAAGTTAAAATTCAGAGATTTCTTACCTCCACAATAGTGCTGAGCGTGGTTTCCTTCCTTCAGACATCCCATCCTCAATACTTGCATTCCTCATTAACATATGTTCTTCCCCATCATCATCTTCCCTCATTGATAGAAGAACCATCCGAAGCATGCACAGGAATGGTTGGTCACTGTCCAATAACTGGTACAAGGCAGCCATCCCTCCCATTCCGGTACCTGATCCTCCACCTATACCAAGACCACCACCTAGCCCAGACTCATCTAGCAATAATGCTTGGAGCATTGCCACAGACTTCTTAACCAAAGGAAGCTCCACCCAGTTACCATTGGCATCTTTCTCCAAAGCAGACTTCCAAGAATCCCATCCACTCCCACCAACACCAAATGGAGCCGTATTTGATGGAAGACCAACACCATACCACAAACGACTCCTATATTTCCATCCTTCAGCTAAATCCTTAGTACAGGACCCATACGAAACAAAAGCACAAGCAACAGATTGGTAAGGCTCAGCTGCTGCAGCAGCAGTAAGCCTTTCCATCACTGAAGTAGAGATCTGACCATGTGCATCAGCCATTGAAGCAAGGACCTGGGTTTATTTAAAAAGCATAAGTCTCACCAATAGAGAAATAAACATATGCAAATTAGAACTAAATGCAAAGAAAAAGGACATTATAATATAACTTGACAAGAATGCGCATGAAACATATGGTACTCAATATCAACAGAAAAAAAAAAAGGTGAAAAAGGAAAAAAAAAAAGGCTATACATGCAATTTTTTAAATCAAAAGGACAACAAAAATTTGCAAAAAATAAGTTGAAAACAGAGCAATTTTAAAAAACCAAAGTTCAATAAACAATAAGATTATATAATTATGTCATTAGAAAAGACTATGAAGTAGCTACTGGCATGCAACTTAAAAGGATTTTAAAGAAATGGGAAAAAAAGAATTGAAAACTCAACCTAAAAGCCATACATCGATAACTTATTACATGATAATGAACAAAATCCATGTCTAATACGAGATTACTGTATGCATACATCTAAAGGGACACCACCAGAACCACTAGATAATGATCCTCGATCACCCACAACTTCCGTTGATTCTCCAATTGTAGACAATGAAATTGAGTGATTATTGAGTGGAGACACAAGAGAAAGAGGAGATGGAGAAACATCTGTAGCATGAGAAGAGGACTGTTTGCTCTGTAAACGTAGATGATCCTCAACTAACATAAGTATTACAATAGCATTCTCTACCAAAGCCACAGAAAGCTGAGCAGCATTCTCAGCCTCTGCCCTAGCATCTTCTGGTGACAAACCTTCAGCTGCAACACCAGCAGCTGCCGCGGCAATAATTTGAGTCTGCAGTAAGGAAAACCTAAATGTAGACATTATTGCAGTTTTTCTTCTGCTCATTTCCACAAAAACCAAGAAATATAATTAATTGCCCACATTTTTGTAAATGGATTTTACTTTTTAAGGGTGCTTAGGTGAAAGGTTTTGTTATACAGAGGTGATTAAACATGAAGAACCACAAACAACTGAGGATGATAAAAAAATTAATAATTAAAAAACAGAAAGAACATTGTTATCATGCCAAAGCATAAGTGCATAAAATTCCTTATAAGACAAATCACAACGGTGGAAAACACAATGTACCTGAACCTGCAACTCCCTGGCAGCGAAGTCCAACAAGCCACCTAAAAGTCTCCTCTTAAATATAGGTAATGATTCTTCACGTCTTCAATCAAAAAACAAACCAAAGAAGAATGGTTTATAATGAATCAGAAATTCCAATATCTTGATGCAAGTTTTATACTAATATATATATATATATATATATATATATATATATATCGGAAGAGAAAGAGTTTATAAAAGTCTTCCTCAATATTCTTCACTTCTCTATAGAAATTAACAAGGATCATGACTATGTATTCTGAGAGAAACAGGTTTTAAAATTACAGTCTTTCCATGGTCGAGAAAGAACAACTTAAAAACAGAAGTACATTCAGGCTGAGTCATAAAGCATAGTGGCTTTATTTCAAAGAACTACATATCCATTATCATATATAGCACTACATCATTTATTTGAGCCTGTCACCATCATAACTTCTTCCCCATCAAGCTCCCCCCTAATCAGTGTAAAACAAAGATCCATACCGCCATTTCTATTTCATGATAAAGTGTATATTTTTTTTCTTTGAAATCTAGAACTTACCAAGACCTGATTCAACTTCCACTGGAACTTCATCATTTTTTACTTTCAAAGTTATATCTCTTTCCTAGTTTCCCTTAGGACTATGTCCAAGCCCTAGAACACATGTAACTGTGGCCCCCTTTCGTGTATTGAATCCAAAATCATGTCCTTCAAGAAAATTTGATCTAAATAGCATTGACAACCACCAGGACTGGCAACATGATGAGAGATTATTCAGTACTCCCAGTATACCATGTGGCATGGTTGATGTGGCATACCCAACCAATATTAAACTGACATTTGCACAATTTTTGCTAACCACGATTGTCATATACAATAATACATCAGCAAAACAATGCAAAGGATGATTTGTTATTGGGTTGATATACCACGTCAACCACGCCACATTCTAAACCAGGAGTACTAAATGATTTCTCCAACATTACAGCTTGCAAATATCATGCTATCTAGACAAACTTATAAGAACGGAAGTCTGTTCAAAACCTTGGGACTATGTCATAAGTGTTCTCATACTAAAAAAATAAAAGTCAATTTCAGAAACAATTGTAAACACCATTTAAAAACCCATAGAACATATGACCATGATCAGACAGTCAACCACAACATAATATTAGAAATGGATCATGAAAAGTTCAGAGGTCTTGCAAGGGATGTATAGACTCACCTAATTCGCTGTTCTCCTGTGCTAGATCCACCCACAATAGAAAGCCATTCTGCACAATGAATTGTGGCTTCAATATCCTGTACAAAGGGAGCAGCACCAGGCAGTATAAATGAACCTGCTAAAACCAGATATCATGCAAGCAAACAAATCTGAACATCATAAAAAAATTAAAGAGCAGGCCAAGTCATTAAGCCAGTGATTCAAGAGCTAAAACTTAACTAGTAAAATTTACTGAATTTATATGGAAATAGAACCTGGTCATAATAAGTATTTCAATATATTTTTACAGAAACTTCATCTCTCTGTTGCTACACAATACATACATCAATATCTTATGCAAATTGACAATTAGTCAACATCCACAAGAAAAAAAGTGAAAGACATTTAACAAATCCACATAAATCTAGCTTGCCAATTTCCATACTTTAGCATAAAATTATGTCTTGTTCAAAGCAACACAGAGAAAAAGAAACTTAGCTCTTCCCAGCCTTGTTGAAAATAGAAAATAAAACAGCACACGTATGAGCATGTATGCCAGTGAGTTTGAAAATCAATTGCAGACAAAGTAATCAGAAAGAAAAATACAAGATATATATAAATTATAATTAATTCAGAGCAACTGATTAATATGCAACAACAGCACTGGAACAAGCATGTCCTACATAGACTCACCAGATTATTAACAACTTTTCACACATCATTCAGTGGTTGCCACCTTACAAATTCTAGATTTATAACTTCCAAGTTTAAATCCACTTTGAAAAATCAGCCAAAAGTATAACAACATAGACATTACACAATATTAGCAGTCAAATCTGCTGTTTCATATTAGACCTTTCAGACTAAACCTACTTCTATAAATTCATCACAATTATGTTATGACTGAGATATTCCACAACATTTTAAAATCTGTTTTTCTACTTGATACACACATTTCACTCCTCAAAGCCTAACAGTTAGTGAAAATCCCAAAGGTACTTTCTGAATCAAAAGGGTTTAATCTCAAACCCTGTCCAGTCCTCATTAAGATAGAGTAAATCCAAAGAAGAAACATGCACTCTGTTGTAAATCTACAAGCCCAATGAAACTCCCGTGGACTTGAAAGATTACTTAAAAGTTCATTTCAAGTTCAACCATGTATAATGTTCATTCTTGAAAAGTAACATGTCCAGACAAAGAAACAAATAATCAAATACAAGAAATGACTAGTGTCAAGGACCAACTATTCTAAAAGCTTAAGCTACTAAGTGAAGATCTAAAAATGATTTTTAGAACTCTAACACGTCCCCTTTCACGATAGACTTTTGAGCTCTAAGTGTAAACAAATGCACAAGCCTACCAACCTCACACCAAAACTCAACTTAATTGTTGATAAATAGAGGTGCCAATGATAGAACTCTAGACCACTAATCATAGATGCTCTAATATCATGTCAAAAATCAACTATCCCAAATGCTTAACCTGTTAGATGATAATCCAATAATAATTTTTACTCCAACAACTAGAAACAGGTATACAAACCAGTCCAATCAGAGCTGTCAACATCACCAAAAGAGCATTATGGGCAACAAATACATGTAGTGGATCCACATGAAAGAAAACCATTAACACAAATAAAATCCCAACCTGCCATCCATCCTTTTGGCGCATTGAATGTTCTAACATGATAATAAGGAAGTTATGTATTAGGTCCTCTATGTCTCCGATGCTTGTTGAATTAGATGATTTGCTTGCACCCATCTGTTAAATGTAAGTTCGTAAATATTATAGTCCATATTTTACAACAGAAGTTGGGATATATCAACATACATAATAGAAATTCCATTTTTATTTGTCTTTCACAAGTAGGTCAGATTTTTTGCACCACACTGTGAGGAGATGTAGAGGAAGACCAAAAAGGACACTTGGAGAGGTGATCAAAAGAGATCTTTGGTTAAATGGTATATCCGAAAATTTGGTTTTGGATAGAAGTTTATGGCGTCGTTTGATCCATGTAGCCGACCCCACCTAGTGGGAAAAGGCTTGGTTTGTTGTTGTTGTTGTTGTTGTTGTACTGATTCAGGATCATTGACAATTCCCTCCATGCTCTAATTCGTTAAGTAATAAGTGTCATTGGACTTGATTAAGCGCCTGGTCCACATGACATTTCCTAGAGTTGCAAAAAGGCAAAACAGAACTACATTAGAACTGAAGTTATATATATTACCTCATAGTTCGAAATCAGAATCTCCAGGATCCATTCAGGCCATTCCTCCATGTTCTTGAGACTGCTTCTATTTTCTGGATGGCTGCATGCTAAAATTAGAAGATCCTGAAATCATATACAAACAGGCAGCTCAGGACTAAGTGCTATACATCAAGATCTCAAGTAGGAAACGTAGTCACAAATGGAATTCTTACTTTGCGTGACTCAATCCCATAAAAATCATTTTATGTGTCTGGCATTAGAACTTTGACACAATTAGAAACACTTCAGGTACCCAAAAGAAAAGAAAAGAGGCATAACCGCTCTTATAGGAACAGAAAGAAATGGAGAAAGTGAATGAAGCCAGAATAAATATTACACCCCCATAGGTTGAATTAGCTAAGAAGAAAAGAACCAGAATGCAATAATGCTTAAAATAACTCCCACTGAACACCCATACAATAGTGAACTGTGAGGTGCGGACAATAGTAACAAGCTATCTCGTGATATTTTTTATTAGCTTTTTACCAGCCTCAGCAGCTTGTGATTGGAGAGGTTAGAAAATCATCCCTAAGAATAACCATAATCTGTTGAATATTAAATAAATGAAAAATCCAAGACCAGAAAGAAAATAAAAATTACAAACTAACATGTGAATACATGAAGAACACAACAACATATTCAAAGCACAAATGAAACAAATACATCCATGAAAAAGTAAATTGAAATGAGATCCTTGAGTACATAAATTAGACAATTGCAAAAATATATAGTAGTGCAAACACATCATAAAACAAATAATAAAAAATTTATAAAGATCAAATTCATATTATAGAAAATGAGAACTGCTATGCTAATACCTGCAGTGCTCTGCTCTGCAAAGGCATAGGTGCATAGGGAAGGGATCGCAAAAGCACCAATAAAAGTTGTAAATGCTCAAAGCGATGACCCGAATCATAGAAGTTCAGTACATCCTCTACTGAAGAGGCATTAATCTGAAATCCAAAGAAAGTCCAAAACATAGGAAAAATAAAATATCAGCTAATGAGGATAGGAATGTAATTCAGGTAACATATTCAGCTAGTGAAATTTTAAGAGATGTTTCCTCAATTCACATTCAACAAGACTTGAGGGCTTCGCTGTATTACTGTTTTGATGCATTATGTGGATGTAATAGAAGGAAACTTTATTGCTAATCTTAGCAAGTTTTCTTCTCTCATCAATTCCTTAGTCTTCTTTTTTTTACAAAAGAATAGTTTAATCAGTATTTAATATATAATTCCCTTGAATTTTTGGAAATAGAAAATTGCATGGCCACTCTCACAAGGAGGCAGATGAATTTTAGACAAGCCTTAAATTTATGAATGCAGAGGTGAACTTAAAATCAGAAATTAGTAACATCTTGTATATATATTTAGACATGTATACTTGAAATGCCAACCTAACAGAATGAATTCAAATTTCAAAATCTCACAACAAAAATTATAATGCATCAAGAATAGTAAGCAGTTACAAGGTAGCGGTCCTATATGAAACAAATTTCATAGCCATGTAAAGGTGCAACATATACATTAACTCAATCAAATAAAACTTGGACATACATAATACCAGAAGAACACAGGCCAAAATAGAAATAGTATGTTTGCCCATTTCATCTTGCAAGTGTATTAATTAATAATGGCATAATACAAACAACATAAGTAGCATGTAGGTAGATCAGCGTAAGTATAATATGGAGCATTAAAGTGGATCCCCTAATTTCTTAAAGGAACTATGGTGTACATTTCAAAGAGAGCTAAACTCAGAGTAACCTTGTGCAAGGTTTACAAGCACAGGCACAGCTGCACAGAGATAATGGTTTGCCCTAAACAGGTGGCTCATGCGTGTTTTTCAAGAATTTTTTTTTTTCCCAAGACTTTAGGATCAAGCCAAGTGTGCAGAACTGGCATCTTTTGGTGCAGGTTAATGTTACTGCTGCATGCTTCATTTAATTCTAGTTCCCTGAAGCAATATTCTAGAAGCACCTAAAAATAGTCTCAAATAATCGTGTAAATTTCCCGCAAAATTAAGGTAGTTGGACCCTATGAAAACGAAGAACAGAAACTTTAGCCATGTCCATGTCAGACACTTGTATTCCCACAGAATTAATGTAGTTGGACCCTATGAAAATGAAGAACAGAAACTTTAGCCGTGTCCATGTCAGACACTCATATCAGACACAATACAATACTTCAAAAAGTACCAGGACAAATGAGATTTTGCTGTGTCACAGTTTCCGTGTTGTGTTCAGCATCAGCGACATTGTCCATGCTTCTTAAAGCATGAGTTTAATCTAAAGTCAGTCAAAACTAAATGAAAGAACTATTAACTTATGCAAAAACCAGTGCGCTAGATTGGCCATAAACAAACAATATGCTTATAGCAAATAAAGCATGGCAGTGACATTTTCAGACAATTTTGTTTTGGAAGAAAAAAAAAAGAGAGAGAGAGATTTGCATATCTGCAAAACAGTAAAAGAAGGACTAAATTGTCACTAGCATGTATGTTTCCATAGATATGGAGCAGAGGTATGGTGGAGGATTCTTGTCATACCGAGGCAGCCAATAAAGCTGTGTAAACATTGTTGGTCATTAGCCTGTTAGGTGCTGCTTGGAAAGCCTTCTGTAAAGCATAGAGTAGAAGAGAAACCTTGTCATCAAACATGGTATTACCTCCATCATGCAGTCCAACACCTAAAAGGGTATTAGTTGTATCAGGACCAACACAGGAGCCAAATTTCAGATGCCCAGAAGCTACTAAAGCACCTAAGAGACCAATGATCCCAACGACAATACCATCACTTTTATCAACATTATAAACATTATTTCTTGCATTATCAGCACTAATGGAAAGAGGTATGCCTCCCAAATTTTTAACAAAAGGAATTTCAGAAGCAGATTTCATCCTTTCAATGTTTGCCCCAGGAGAACCAGCAGTGGGACCACTGCCACTATCATTTAATTTGGAATCCAATTCCTTGTCTTGTAAGATAGCTTCAGTTTTTGCCTCTGATCCTTCACCATCCTGACTTTTTTCTGTAATTTCACTACTATCATCAGTCTCCATTTTTGGAAGTTCATAACTCTTTGACATTGATTCCGGAACAGCACTGTCACCAGTTTTAGCTTCCCTCTGTAGCAGAACAAGAATAGTTTCTAGCCCACCACATGCTAGAAAAGCTTCTGAAAATGTGCGAGCTCTAGATGCATTTGGCTGTACAACCAACCTGTAGAAGAGATGCAATACTCTAGCTACCTGAAAAATCAAGTAAATAATAGGTGAAATTTTGTTTACATAAAAAACATAGAGAGAACTTCTGAACTCTGAACCATGAAATTACCATTAATATTGGATTTCTAGAATTTCAAAATGAACGGGTAAGCAAGAGATTAGTAAAAGCCACAAGTGGAAAATGTAGATTACTTGCATTCAATCTATTGTAAGGAAACCACCCTCAATAATGAAAAGAAAGCTGAAAATATAAAATTAAAAGAAACCCATCCAAAATAAAAATTAGACTAGTGAAGCACCCAATCTCTCTTAGTAAACCACTAGCTGCTGTCCAATGAATAACTCATGAGCTGAACATGAAAGAGAAAATGTAGATATCCTGTCCCAAGTTCTAAACAGAAGGCTTTTGGTAATGCGAAATTCAATTGACAGCACAAATTTACAAGATATAATGCAATTGATGACCGCATAAGGACCACAGACACAAATAGATACTTGATATAAGAAAAATGCATCGTAAAATGTTGTTTTATCAGAGTGCTGCTGCTTAGCATCTCGCTTTAAACAACTTTCTTTTTTGGTTCGATACGAGAAGAAGTATGATTAGAGAAATGAAAGACAGAAGCAGAGTAGCAGAAACCCCTACAAAACATCAGAATAAACAAGAAAAATGCATCAACAATGCAAAGCTCCATCAGTCTCTCTGCATGTCTAAGAAAGAAATTCTCTAAAATACAGATGAGCTGAGCACCACAAAAAGCTAAGACTAAGACTGCTTTAACCCACAAAAGAGGCAGAGCCAAAAAAATTATCCTTGAAAATGCTGTGTTCCTCTCTCTCCATAAGCACCAAATAGCAGTGTAAATTGCATGCCACCAAAACAAGGTAACAGAAAAGAATTAAAGTAGCCATTAACTAAAGCTGATGGACGGTGAATAGGGTACTCTCCTAAGTTCCTAACAAAGTCAACAATGCATATATCTAGCTTCGCACAGTGACAGAGCTATCCAGTTTCAAAATTAAAAAAACACAAAAACCATAACAAGAGTACAACATCAACTAAGAAAAGGTTGCCAATTTCTCCGTGGATCTAACAAAGAAAACCTTCTAAAGTAGCCATTAGCCAAGCAGCATATAGAGGTTAACAAGACCACTTTATCTAATACAAGAGGCAAAAGAAAAAACATAATCCTAAAATTTTAGACATTCCTCTCCAACTTTTGGAAAAAAAAAGTCCTGGAAAATTCTTCCTCATCATCCCACAAAAAAGGAAAATTTTCCGTTACTCCACTTTACCTGATTGGGTTGAGGACAGTCGACCACAAATCCAAGTAAACATCGGACATCATCTGAGGCCAACGAAGGAGATGCTGCCACTATTATGAGTTCAATTACCACTAAGAGCTCATCAATTAAAGCATTGACTTCTCCCACTGGCCGTGTGGCCCCGGTTAGAGAAAAAGTATTCATTGAGTCCTTTTCTGGAACGGTCCAATAGCATCTTCTGCAGCCATCAAGCAGCATCTGAATAGCATTGGCATCTCGCATTACTGTTGACTCAGTGAAAACCATGTCTGCAAGTGATGATAAAAGCTTCTTTTGTATTCCATAACTACATAAACTCCAAAATTTTAAATCTAACAGCAATGTACTGAAGAGCTGCACTTTAAGTTTGTGATTGATCTTCTGAGATTGACAAAGGGAGACAACAGCAGCAACAAGTTCCTCATCTCCTACACCATCACGCTTCCCATAATCAAGTAAAGATAATGTTTGGAGAAGATAATTCAAAACTTTTGAAAGAACCTCAGGTGCTCTGCCACGAGACAACTCTTCAGTGTTCCTTGGATGTTGAATAGCCATGGATATAATTCGAAAAATTGGAGCAGCAAGGGATGTCGTGGCTGACAACAAAGGAAGATCTCCCCCCTGCTGTGGTTCAAAAGTATTCTCACGTACATTGCTTACAGCAAAGGGAAGCAGAGACAAAGGACCACCATAGGCCAATGCCCACAAAGCCTCCGCAGGTCGCGTTCGTGTAGCAACATGAACTTGCCCAAGAACCTCAGCTGGACGTCGAAGCATTCCTGTCTCATTGATATACAGGAAGTATAAGAATACTAGACAAAATGCCACAATTTTTATTTTTTGGATTGAAAAAATGAATAGAGTAGAAAGTAAGAGCAACCATAAGAAAGAGAGGAGGATAAGTGCAAAGAAAAACCATAGAAAAGACAATAATGCCACAAAAAACTTCAAACTATAATGCATACGAGAAACTTTATCTTGGTTGACACCATAATTGCACACAATTGCAATTGCAATTGTGCATAGCGATGTGCAATAAAATTGCAATTGCGTTGCAAGATTCAAACTGCACAAAATTGCATGTGCAATTTTGAGCAAATTGTCATCGCAATTTGTGCAATATGGACACAATAGTAAAAAAGCTGTCCTCTTATGGGTTGTGATAGGGCAAATCATAGGATTTGGTGGGGGAGCATACGGCCTCTCTATGGTTGTGTTCCTTTAAATATGTGTTGCTTTTGTTTCAGTCAGTCCAACCCAACCAAAACATGCCTGCCATTGTTTCTGTAAATATGACATTTGATGGTTGTGTTTCAAGTCTAAATTGGGCATATACTTTACATTTTAATGTTGTGATGCTCCATTTTGTGATGAGAATAATGCTTTTGATGATGAGGATGAGCTTTTAACTTCTCATCCTTAGTGTTTTTATATGATGCTTGGAGGCTTTAACCTTAGAAAGTCAGACTCTTGATAGATGTATGCTTTTGGTATTAAGTTGCTGAGTGATATTTAGTGTTTGTTATTTATGACATTGAATCTTGATTACAAATTAAGTTGTCATATTTTTTATGGTTTTTTCATATATTCTTGTTATTTGGGATTATATTACATATATAAAAATATATTTTTATATATATTATATAATTACATAATTGTTCAAATTGCAGTGCGCAACGCAATGTGCAATGTCACAATAACTCCAAGCACAATAAGTGCGCAATTTGCAATTAACAACTATGGTTGACACTAAGCATACATAATCATAAGAAAAACTTGAGGCTCTACATTTCAAAATACTAAAATGTCTCTCATGAAAATATTTCCCAAGATCAATATTTTGTAATCCAACAGACAATTGATGGCGTTATATTCAAAAGCTAGCAAGGGAAGAAGGGAAGAAGCATTAATCACAACCAAAAACCAAAAGTGGAATGAAAATGATAAATAAATCTACCAGCTTTGCTTACTCTACTGTCTATCATCTATCATAAGACTAAAAAACAAGAAAGAGAATAAAATAGATAACTGAATACTGTTAAGAAAATGAGCACACGATTCCCTCAGAAGATGAAGTTTTAAAATGCATAGGCCAGGTAAGAAGAAATAAGACCATTCCTTACAGAATCTTACACCTTCATCTATCAGTTTGTTTATTTAATACTAGACTTTATGTAAAAGTGTTGCTTCTATAAATTTTGTTAATATAATTGTTATGTGGTACTTATACCATTATCTGTTGTGCTTTTTTAAAAATGTGAATATAATAATTGTTATGATTTTATTGGTATCATATTTTCTTTATGGATGTAAATGGAATCCTAAAACATGTAAAGTGGGATAGATAAGAGTAGTTATACAATTTTATAATTGTTTTATAAGCATAAATGTTAAGGTGACAGACCGAACGGGAAGTTCCTTTTATAGTACTACAGATCCATCACAAAACTTTCTGTGAATTAATATCCATCACTCTTTAAATAAAAATAAAAGTTACATCGTCTTCCAAAAAAACAATCAATCTGCTAAAAATTTAAATTTCTCATTTTTTTTACTCGAAATAAAAGAAGTAAGTTAGTTTGGTATGCATGGATAACTGAACATAGTGCAAGTTCCTAACAGTTCTAATTAACTTGCAAAACTCACACAGTTGTTCAGTTATATATATCCATAAAAAAAAATGAAAGAAGCTTTCCGATTAGTATAAGGAGCCAAAGAAGAAAAATTCACTAAAAATCCTCTCGTACAAGGCAACAAAAAATTTCACTAGAAAGTAAGAAATAACAGTTTTCATGGAACTTACAAAACCTTCTACTACAAAAAATCATAATAATTTTGTTGCTCAGTCCTATGAATCTAAAAACCAACCTTCAAGTATCAGGCACCAGGGACATTACTGTGTGAAATCAAAATGCAGTGATATAAAAAGTAATACGATGTCATAGAAAGCACTACACAGAAATTATCGAACCTGCAGCACCAGAAGGTGAAGCATCAGGACAGAAACGACCAGTAAGCAAACTAGGATGATAAAGCAGATGAATGCAACCTCCAATTTCTGCATCCAAAAGTGAACTTTCCTCTGCCTTGCACTGCACATGAGTATTTGTTGCTAGCCATGGTACCCCTGCAGCATTACCAAAAGAAGGTACCACATCCCCTCCTCTAGAAGCCAAACGTGCCATCCTATCAGGGCCAATTGGTTCCTTAAAAATGTAGACAGGACCCATCTCAGCAAACAAAGGGCATTGACGACGGCGGCGTTGTAAACCAGCCATAGTAGGAGGAGGGTTAGTTCCTACGCAGCAAAATGCAAGGGGTTTGGAAATCCGAGGGAACTCAAAAGGACGACTTTCATATAATGATCCATCTATATATAATCTAACTTCACTTTCTGCTTTCCCGAGAATTCCATGCTTTCCTATATGTTCAAGACCAATGAAATACCAGCATTGTGGTTTAAATGCATGGGTAAAATGCAAGGAAGACTTCCTTCCCTTTCCACTACCACTTTCAACAACCAAAAATTGAGCATGAAAATAAGCCTCTATCCCCTGATTGTCAGCAGATAAAAAACTGAATAGCCGTGGCATGTGTGCTGTACCTTCACCAGCAAGTGCACTAGCCGCCGCAGCAGCTGACATAGCTGATGATTTACCTGACCTAGCTGCTGCAGCTGCAGCAATTGCAGCAGCAGCTGCTGCCGTGTTCAATGTGTCAGCAAATGATTCGATGTAGATCCATGTTGCAAATGCATACCCATTGATGAATGGCCAACGGCTCTCACCTGGGCCAAGCAAACCGGAACTTTCACCATCAAACTCAAAAGTGCAGGCTGGTCCACTTGACTCCTTTCCACCCATTGCTTTCTCTAATGCTAGCATTAATCGAGGAGCCCAAATTGTGGTAAGAGTTCTTGTAATGACTTGAACCCATCTATGAAGATCACTAACACTAAGAGAATGGCCAGCTAAGTGTTGTATGCAGTAGCACAAAGGAGTTCCATCCCACCTTGTCTGCCCACTTGAAACAGAATCCTCTTTAGAAAGTCTTTCTGCTGATCGCAACAGTACACCTAATAGACCAGCCATTGAGCACATTGCTCTGTTTCTAGTACAAGCCCTTAATATAGCAAGTAGTCCCCTAACCATCCGTGTCCTAGGTGACATGAAAATGTTAGTATCACCTTCCCAAGGTAGCCAAGGAATAAGCTCACCTGCCACGATGGCAGCCCGGGAGTTTAACATTACGCTAGGAGGATTATGATCCTCATCCTCTTCAAAACTTTCAACACCACCCATAGTTGCAAGAAGTGAATCTACTATTAATAAAGACACTGTCTCCTTCTCTTCACCATTTCCAAAACTTTCCACACCCTTTGCAATATTCTTCAGCTTCTCTAGGCCTTCAGGCTTTCCCATAATAGCAGAATCTACTAAATGCAGTAATTCTGGAGACACATTTGACCTAGCATTTTTTTGCCTAGGCTTTTGTGGTGAACTAATTGGAGAGTACCCAGCTGAATCAAGACTTGTTGGTGAAGTAGACTGATTGGTGGTATAACCGAAATGCCCCTCTCGCCCAAGACTATATGTAAGATCATCACGTTGCATGTCAGAAACTGGAGAAGAATCGTATTCAAAAGAGTGCTTTTCGAATGAATATTGAGAAGCTTCCTCATTTCCACCAGATAAACATGGCACATTATCTGAATCTGAACATTGGTTTGAATTCACATACTCGGGGGTCTTTTCTTGATCTTTTAAAGATACCTGCTCAAATTGGTCCTCATCTGTTACTTTAGTCACAGAACCAATTCCTTTTCCTTGCAAGTTTACCTTACCATCTTCATTATCAATCCCAATATCACTGCTAGAATTTACAGTTTCCTTATCAAGACTCCCATCAATTTTCTTTATACCAATGTCTACTTGATGATTATTTGATTCATTACCAGAAATTTTTATCCCTTTTGGTTCTTCTTCTTCTTCCATTTTTACTAGTTCTGAAGAAGCCAAAAAATATTCATTCAAATTTTTAAACCCCAATCAATCTGCAACAATAAAATAAAGAGTCATTCATAATTAAGAGAAACTAAGATCAAGAAGTCAGAGAATAACATAGTAAAACATCATATTAACATGCACAAGAAAGCACCTATGCACTTTACTAGAAGAAAAGGAATCAACTACATTCATCATGAAAATAAAAATATTCAAATGAAAACGAAACAGCAATTTTTACACCAAACTTTTCAAATACTAGTACATTTAGCTAAAATTTTCAAACAACAACACCACCTAAAAGCGTTGGTTTGCTTGTTTATTGGACGCCAACTACCAATCAGAGGAAAATAAGAAAAGTTTTTTAAAAATTATAAGTAAAGGAAGCAATAAAGTAAGTTCCAGTCTGACTAAATTCATGATCAGCCGTGACTTACAAGAAAGCCTTCACGAATAGGAAATGTACTAACTCTCACGACCAGCTCGACCAAAAAGCATTTTGTTTAGTTTAAGAATATATCAACCAGAAAGAAAGGAAGTAAAGGTCACAGCTTTAAGCTCATGTTCAACCAAACTGACACGACCACTTGGTTAAGTTATAGTTATTCTTCCAGACATAGCATGTAAACACTCGTGTTTATTTCCTCAACGGATTCCCTAGCAGTGAAAGAGAACAGTATGTAACAGAATTGAATGTGGCTGATGATCATCTGGGGATACTAAACAAAGAGAAGTGGAATTGAAAACAGGAAAAGTTCTGGATCTTGCTTATGAAGCAGATAGGCACATATAAACCAAAAACCTAGCCATCAAATTGACTCGGATCGTTTCACATTGTAGATAGATCAACGCAGCAGATCTTTTCAGCACATCGAACGCAGATACACTTACACATTCACATAAACCATTGATCGGAGCTGGGGGAGTCAGAGAAATGCACAGATCGTAACGAAATCGCCATTACTTCAGGAACATGGAAACAAACAAGAAACGAATGGTTGCAATCGGTACCTTCCACAAGAATCCAGCTTCAAGGCCGGATTCGGATCCAACCGTCAAATCTTGACGACGATTTGATTTAAATGCGGAAGAAAATGGTCGAGAAATTGCAGAGAAAGAGAGATAGAGAGAGAAAGAGAGAGGGTTTCAGAGGGGAAAGAGGGAATCAAAGAAAGAGAACGAGAAGGCGAATTGGGCGCGAGGGAGAGGGTCGATTTGGCAAACAATAGGGCATGTCCTGTGTGGTTGCCCAGTCAAAAATTAGAAGAGAAAATGGGATTACAAACTAACAGAGGCTGGTACCGCCGCGCTGCGCTTCGCTGCCTGCCGCTATTTCCATCTGTATAATTCTTGCCTCCGGCGAAAATTGTTAAATTACTTAGATGTCTTGTCTTCAAAGGGACGGAACCAACACTACTATGAGCATAGAATCATTCTTTTGCTGAGGTGTATGGATAAATAAACTGAATTAAATTTGTAAATTTGCAAAATGGCAATTGAGAACCAAAAAAGTAGAAATAAAACCGTTATTATTTCTGAAAAAGATTATCAATAATGCATGCACTCAATTTTCCACTGATATTTGCTTCAGTCTTTATACAATGAAGACAAAAAAAAATCATTTTTTTAAATATTGTGTTTATTAAATAAGAAAGAAAGTAAATTTTTTTTGGACATAAAAAAATTAGAATAAAGATAATCTTTCATAAATGAAAATACTAAATTTTCATAAAATAACTTCATAATTTTATATTTATGAAATTTAATTAATTTAATAATTTATAATAATTTATTTTTAAATAATTATTTAATAAAATTAAATTTATAAAAATAATAAAACTATAAAAATTATAGGTTAAAAGCAAAAAAAATAAAGACAAGACATAAAACTGCTGGCGTGTATACATCTCAAATTTAATTAACTGGCTTGCCAGTTGCCCTCAGAGGAAAGAGAAAGTATACGGATTCTAAATGATCTTCAAATAGTTGCAAAAATTGTTTAGGTATTGGTTTTTCTCATTGTCAAGACAATAAAATATATCAATTTTAGTAAATTACAGTTCACCTTGAAGTTTCACAGTAATCCTATATATTTTTGGCCAAATATTATACTGTACTGCTCTACAAAAAAAAATGTTGGGAATATAATCTTTTAAAGTACTCTAAAGATATAATTAAAGTATTTTAAAAAATTATATAAATAAAATCATATTTTTTAGAATGCTGATATAGATATAAAATTATTTTGTATAAATTTTATAGATTATTTTATATTTTTATAATTTTTTCTTCCACTTACAAAAGTATATATGAGTATGCATAAAAGTCAATACATCTCCCTATACACTTGTCATTATTTTCTTTTTATATGTAGGGGACCGAAACCAAGGAAAATTAAACAATAATATCTGTAATAAAAGGCACTCCAACCATATCACTTAAAAATTAGAACAACAAAGACCCATGTGAGGGTTAAAGAAATTCATGAATTTCAACAAGAAATCTGGTAGCTTGAGAAGTCATCAAGTTTGCAACATAATTATCTTTCCATATAATTTATTTGATCTAGATTATCTGTTGTTTAAGGTTAAAGCATATAAATTAAGAAAGTTATTAAATAATTTTAAATATTATTATATTTTTCTAAATTATATGCTCATAAAAAACTCAAAAGATGAGAAAAATAAATTTAGCTAATTATTTAATAAAAATAATAATTTTGATAAAGATAAAATTTGAACAGGATAATTAATATTATCTTAGTTTTAACAAAATAACAAATAAAAAAAATCTAAAATTACAGTTATTTAAATGCGGAAGAAGCACCTTCATATTACAATGCGTTTGAACAAAGCAACCAACTAATTTAATTTGAGAGGAAAGCGGATGAGTTGTTGGATAACATTTTGTCACGAAGTGCAATGTTATTTTTCACAATTTTAGTGTCGCACGAAACCAAGAGTTTGATTAGAAAAATACCACCGAGACGTAAACACATTAAAAATACAAAAAAATTAGTACGTGCCTTGTAATTAAGTAGGTCTTACGTATGTCCAAGTAAAGGGTCCTTTGATTAACATATATAACTACTCTTGGTCAAAGATGGAAGGGAACAATCCCTCATGAACCCTAGACTTTCTTTCTAGATTAAAAGCTCTCCCTTCTTTTCTGTTCCATTTCAATTAAATCCTATGCAAAATGCAAGGGTCATATTGACTTGAATTTCGAAGGGTTTTTTTTTTTTTTAGGGAAGCATGAAACATTAGTCAGCATTATTTTGGACACATTCATCTACGATGACTGGTCGATAGTCATTTTCCCTCTTTGCTTTCAAGTATCAGTAACAAGTATCTTTTCTGCATGCATAATTCACAAGAGGCATTTGGCCATATGGGGGCTTCCTCTTGTTATAATTGGTCACCAAGCCTTCAAAAGTGTAATGTTATCTCCACCCTTTTAAACCTTTGTTTTTGCTACATGCTCTCACATAAAAATAGATGGAAAAAGATTAAACGAAAGAGAAAAAGAAAAGTATAATTTAAGTATAATTATAAGTATATAGATTTAACAGAACTTCCTTAAAAAATACTATGACACGGAGTGATGGACATCTAATTAATTGATATCCAAAGCAAGTAAAGGTACACAGATTATTGTGATTTGTGAGACTTACCAATACTTTCTTTTTTTTTTTTTATTTGGTTAAGACTTACCAACACTGTTAGTTACAGATGAGGGGAGGATGCCAATAATGTCAAGATGATGTTTGAAGGACCACATAGTTCCAAAAGGAAGGGAGAAAATATGTTAACCTGTTATACATTTTTTATTGATGAGTTCTCAACAGCTCAAATCTTTTTGTTCCTGTAAATAACGTGGATTTTAAAGCATATACATATACAATAATTCTATTATTTTTTTAAATAAAATTTTATTAAATTCTTATTTAAATTATTAAATTTATTAAATTTTACAAATTAAATTATAGACACAATAAATCAACAACTTTAACCCTATTTATAAAAATTTAATAACCTATCTATTTTATGAAACTACATTTTTCCTATGCACAAACGACAAGGAAATGGGTGGTTAACATGATGATGAAACCATTAAAAAGTTGCTTAGATAGGATAAGAATGAAAGCATATAGGTGCCATATCTCATGCTAGGGATAACTTTCATAAGAATGATGCAAGGGACTAAAAGTGGCTTAATCTATGCTAGCGTACCTTCTAATCACGTTTCTTCTAAAATCAAGAAATTAGTTGGGACATGTCTTATGAAGAACTCTTGAAACAACATTCTCTTATTTTTAATTGCCAAAGGAATGGAGTGTCCACATGTCACTGTTTGGATGGGCTTATGAATATTTAGAGCAATAAATAATTGAAAGATATTTTAATAAATATTTAGATTCACTTAAAAGTTTTGATTATATTTATACCACTTCCATAAGTCATTTTGAGTTTATATTAAAAAATTAGAAATAGAGTAAACTTGAGTTAATTTAATTAGTAAGGTTTAAAGTATCAACACTTTTATTTTTACACTCTTATACTTATAATTTCACTTACATCTTTCATCTTTTTTATTCAATTTTTTTTTATTTTTAAATTTTTTTTAATAAATCAGCCTTCAACTAAGTCAGAGATATGGCTGGAGGCGTACGTCTAAGGACGTGTACCTAGAATTATCCTCAAAATACTTTGTTTATAAGGTTTAGATTTTAAATTTTACTACAACAATCTTTCTTGGTAAGTGATTTTTAAGTACCATTATAAATTCTTATTAAAGCATGTGGCATGTCCAATCTTAAATTGAAGTAGCCTTTTCTTTCCTAAACTTCACCTTACAAAAAGAATTATAAATTAACATTTATAAAATTAAGTTGGAGTGAGCAAAAAAACAACTAAAATGGTTTTTAAATAAAACTTTGCAGACAAAATTAACATTATTAAAAATGAAAAATTATTGCCCCATTTTTTTGGTGGTCTATTTATTTTTATATTTTATTTTTATAAAATTTTTATTTTATAAAATTTAAATTATTAAATTTAATAGATTTTATAGATTAAATTATAAAATTTAATTAATGTAAGGATTCTTATACGTAGAATATATCAGCATTTAGTTACAACTTTTCTCTCTTCTTGTTAAATAAAGATATATGCCTTCTCTTTTTTGTACAATTTTGAGAGAGAACTATATCATCAACTTGCACATTATCACTTGAGGAGATTTTGTTATGAATTCATCAATTCAGCATAAGAATCTCCACCTTTGCATTGTTTTTTTGGCACGATTTTCTTTGACGTTTTGTTCTACTTTCCATTAAAAACAAATGGATAGTAGATGGATGCCACCGTTGTTTCCTATGGTTTTTGAAGGTAGGATTTAAGAAGTGAATAGGGATTCAACCTAAAAACATACATACCCACTACACAGAGACCCCAAGCTTCTCCAACTCTCGCCACTCCAAGCTCTCCTGATACCAATTCGAGCTCCACCATTAATCCCATTGGCATCCACAGGCCTTCATTTTCATTTCCCCAATTCGCCCGTTCACTTAAGAAGACTAAGAAGCTCATTCCTAACCTCTATGGCATTCCAAAACAGAGGCCACTCTCTTCCCATTCTAATTGAAGACGTGTTTCAGACTGGATAAATGCTATTCCCTATGAAGTTGACTTGGTGGGTAGCAATTTTCAGTGGGACGCTAAGGGTGATGCGATTTCAGGCGGGATTAGATGCGAAACTGGTAAGGGAACTCGAAGCTAACTGTGTCTTGGCTGGAAAATTCAAGCTTTATGAGATTTCTACTTGGTGGGTTGCGATTTTGGCTGGGCAGATCGTGGCTTGTGTGAAAATGAGTGAAATACACGAATATAATGTGCTCTGGGGAAGTGATTTGACTTCAATTATGTTTTAACAGCACTAAAACATTGTGATTTCAACAGGGAGAGTAAATTGTTTGGTTGTGCAGGTCAAAGACTAGTGTTAGGGAGTGTGTTTTTGACTTTGTAAGTTTGATGTCTTTGGCCATTGGAGTGGTATCAAATTCCAAAAGCATGGTTTTTGATGACCAGGATTCTTTTGCATTGTTGTAATTTTTTTTTTTTAATTACTTTGTTGTTCATTGTTATGGATCAGTACAAAAATGGACCAATATATGAATGGATCGGTACAGATTTTCAAACAAGTAATGGGCCAACTAGATTAGTTCACAGAATTTAATTTTAATGGGCTAATGGATCATTTTCTATTTCCTCGTTACTTTAAAATCCATCCATTTGCCACCTTATATATGCATGTAGGAGGTAGACATTCCAAGTTAAAGACGATAATAATAAAGGAATAGGGTTTAAATTAAGAAAATTAGAAAAATAAATAAAAATAAAAAATAATTTTTTTATTGTTTTTATTTTACCTAAAATTATTAAAGTCTAAAAATTCAAATCTAAGGCAGCAAGTGGGTCATGAAACTGATTTTTTTTTTTTTAAAATTTTGCCAAATCGATAGACATTCATAATCTCTCCAGAAACACCAAAAAATATTGATCCAAGTTAATCTTGGCCGTTGGATTTACTTGTCTTGTGGATTGGATGGGAGGGCAAATACATGATGGACTGGATGGCTCATGGGTTTTATATAAATCTATTTTATATGAAAAATCAATTACGTAATTTAAAAAGAACCATAAAAAATGTTCATATAATAGAGAATAAACTATAAAATTTAAGGCGTTTATGTGAAGTATTTGTCTTCCATTATTGATATATAAAACAAAAATATTTGTAATTTTAATAAAAAATTAGTTGCACGGTACATCAATACTAGTCTGCATTGGTGCCGGTCAACACTTTAGCTCTTCATGCTGGCCACATGATTTCCATAATAATTCCAAAATCTACATTTAAATAAGCATCGTCCCTTCAGAAAAATAACTAATGGATTTGGATTCTTTAGCTTTCAATATTTTTTATTTTATCGACTTAGACAAAACAAGAAGAATATATCATTTTCATTTATGTCTTTTTTTTATTAATTATTAATTTTATTTTTATTCATCGGGTAGTCCGTAACTTTGGACAGATTCTAGATCCAATCTTTTATCAGTCAAAATTATAACTTTTGTAAATTTAAAAACTAATTATTTTGATCTCTATTTATAACCATTTAAGATGTAAACTTCTAATGGTCCCAGCCATGTAAGAACCGGTCCTCTTCATCTTGATACTTAACACAGTTGAGTGTCAAAATTGAACATGTGTACAAGACAATAATTGTGATTGTACATAAGCAAAGCAATCTGCGCCATAGGGAAGAGAGGTAGATGAAGCCAAAAGGAGATAGCCATGGACTACCTAATACTTCTGCTACTATTTTCCTTTGTGTGTGCGAGCATTCATTTCTTCATCTCTAGCATTCATAGCTCAAAATCATCACAGCTTCCCCCAGGGCCTCACCCTTTTCCTATCATAGGAAACATCTTTGACCTGGGAAGCCAAACCCACCAAGCCCTCACCGACCTCTCCAAAATTTATGGACCTTTAATGACTCTCAAGCTGGGCAGCATAACCACCATAGTTGTTTCCTCTCCTGAAGCAGCCAAAGAAGTGCTGCACAAACATGATCAAGCCTGTTCTAGCCGGCCAATCCCCGATACCGTTCGAGCACTTGATCATCACAAGCTTACTTTGGGATGGCTGCCAACATCAGTAACTCAATGGAGGGTTCAGAGGAGAGCTTGTGCTACAAAAATATTCTCTGCTCAACAGCTTGACTCCACGCAAGTTCTTCGCCAAAGAAAGGTGAAAAACTTGCTAGATTATGTGCAAGAATACAGCAGGAAAGGAGAAGCTTTGGACATTGGTGAGGCTGCCTTTACCACGGTTCTTAATTCGATGTCAAACACTTTCTTCTCTATCGATTTGGCTCATTACAATTCAGATGCGTCTCAAGAGTTCAAGGACATTATAATGGGTGTTGTGGATGAAATAGGAAGGCCCAATGCTTCGGATCTTTTCCCTTTTTGTCGCTTTTTTGACCCACAAGGTGCCCGCGCAAGGATGAAAAATCGTTATAAAAAGTTGCTTAGGTTTCTCGATGGCATCGTGGAAGAAAGACTGCGTTTAAGAGCTTCAAAAAGGAATTCTGGGGAGTTCAGTGATGTCTTGGATTGCTTTCTGGATCTTATGGAAGAGAGTTCAGAATTGAGCCGCAGTAATGTTTTACATCTATTTATGGTGAGTACTCCTCCTTCTTACTTTTTTCCCCTCTTTTAGTTGATGCTTCATTCCCACATGACGGTGAGTAATCATGGGATCAGCCAGCTCTTAGGTTGTGAAAAATATTTAATTAGATACGTCTTATCATTTAATATATTAAATTTAATAAATTTAATAATTTAAATTTTATAAAATTAAGATTGTGTGAAAATAAAATAAATAATATCTCATTATTTGTTTCTATATTATTTTCCTTTCTTAGTTGTTCTTTCTTTCTTTGTTTTTCTTTCCCCTAAAGCATGGTTGTTTGATCGGTATTGGCATGCCTAATTCTAGATTGTTTGAAACATTAGCTTGCCTGACTCTGTTATCATTGTTGGGGGATGTGATGCCTAAATCTTAGGAAATTTGGTTGCTGATGTTGAGTATTGGGAAACCCAACTCTATAAAAAATTCTAGTCAGGTATTGTATTTCAAACTCTACATTTTTGTCTACTGTTAGGAGATCCAATTCTTAAGTCTTTAACATTTTTTTATTAGGAAATTGAAATGTACCTAACTTCATTATTTGTTATGGGATGCCTAATTTCTTGAGGCTAATTAATTATTGTGATGCCTAGTTCTTTATTTTTCGATGCATGGTCCACCTCTTTATGTGGCATAGAAAAAATAGACCTAGTAAGACACTATAATTTTTATTAAAAATAATTAAGTGAATTATTTTAAATTTATCGACGTAGTTGACTGTTTATATATTTTATTATATTCTAAGTCATTCTCTTATTTTATTTTCTTAATACACTCATTGCTTTAAAGGATATTTATATGTTTATCATTCTACTTCAACTAATGCGGTATTAACTTTTGTGAAATAATCCCATAGACAAAAGTTAAAACTGCCTTTTTCTTGCTTTACTTTGATTTGCTTTATCCTGTTGCCGAAAGAATTGGCAAAGGGGCTAATGTCATCAAAAATAATATGACAGGACTTGTTTGTTGCTGGGATAGACACAACATCAATCACAGTAGAGTGGGCGATGGCAGAGTTGCTGCATAATCCTGAAAAAATGGTAAAAGCTAAGGAGGAGATTCAACGAGTCCTTGGCAAAGATGGACAATTTGAAGAATCTCACCTCTCAAAGTTCCCGTTTCTGAGGGCTGTGGTTAAGGAAACTCTACGCCTGCACCCACCAGCACCATTTTTAGTACCCCACAAGTCAATTGATGATATAGAGATATTTGGCTTCATGGTGCCCAAAAATGCACAAATCCTTGTGAATGTGTGGGCCATGGGGAGAGAGTCTAGCATTTGGAATAACCCAAATTTATTTGAGCCTGAAAGGTTTCTAGACAGTAATATTGATTTTAAAGGTGGAAATTTTGAGTTCATTCCCTTTGGTGCTGGTAGAAGAATCTGCCCTGGGTTACCATTGGCTTCTAGGGCAGTGCAGTTTATGTTGACCTCTCTTCTCCATAACTATGACTGGGAACTTGCGGAAGGGATGAAGCCAGAAGACATGGATATGAGTGAGAGATATGGGCTTACTTTACATAGGATCCAACCTCTTAGAGCTATTCCAATAGTCAAAATGTAATTGTTAATATACATAACTTAATTTGGTGTTTATCATACTTTCCAAAAATGTATGTGAGTAAGCTAAAATTTCATGGCAATGCATAATGCCCCTGGCAAATAGTCTAGATAATTCAAGAGTCAACATACTGTCTGATGAAATCCATATATGATTTTGAGCATTTTGTTTTCATTCAATTTAATGCTCTAATGATCTTTGCTTTTCATGAAATTTAGCAGTGGGCATGATCCCTGGTATCTTATCTTGATCATGTAGAAAATTCTTGTCCAATTGAGATCATCTGATGGTGAATGAAAGTCTGTTTTGCTAGCTGCCCTATATTGAAGTCAATTATGAATAGTTTCAAAATTAATTCAAATGAAAATAGCAAATGAGTAATGAAAATTGTGATCTTTTGTGAAGTTCTTTAAGCCATGTGTTAGCCACATCTCATGAAAAATTTGGTTTGGAACATGTTATTTGGTACATGAAATAAATAGATTTCTTCTACTGCCCAAGGAAGGGCTATGTACATTAATAGAGAATGCCTTACTTTGAATCTCAACCTTAATTAGCTCAATTTATTCCTGTGTGCAAGTTACTTATATGTTATGTTAATTGTCTAAGAATTGAAGAGTAAAAGGAGTTTGTTAAGTCTCTCTTTACATATTTCTTTTTTCAATGACTCTGTACTAAACTCACCGATAGGTGAGTATCTTTGCATGTAAATCTGATTTAATTGGTGATGTTTTCATGAAAGTAAGGTCATGGGAGTTAAATTCAATGCCTTAGCATACTTTTCGAAATTTTTCAAAATTTTTCGAACTCCATTTGCTTATTTAATTAAGTTTTTCTTAAAATAGTTCCCAGATTTGGTCCCAGTACAAGGCAACAAGCATAGCAATTCTTTTATAGTTTTGTTGGGTTAATATCTTTCCACAAAATATAATTCTATTTCATGGGAATGTTAGCTAAAGTCCAAGGATTGTGCCCATCATTTTTATCAATTTTGAAGTTTATTTGAGTGAAAGTTCGGTATGCCATTGGAGATTGCAATGTTTGGATCTTTAAGATGAATTTTTTGTTTAGCATGTATAATTGAATGGATGGATTAAATGTTTGTACTTATAAACACTTGAGATGGCTTTCATGGTGTGGTATTATGCTTCTTACTTGGTTTCTGTGATGGATGGGATGTTTATGTTAGCCCTTTTGGTTTTATTTCTTTTTATAGTTCAGTTTAATATGTGTTGTGGTAATTACTTTAGTGGTAGTTTTTAGTCTTTGCATTGATGTATAAACAGTGGGATGTATGCTGTTAAAGGATTCCGAAGGCCCTAAGTCATTTAATAAAGGACACCAATGATCCTAGCTCGCTTAATAAAGATCTCCAATGACTTACAATAACAAAGAATAACCAAAGAAAGGTTTAAGGGCCTTACTTCCTTTTTGAAAATAACTGCACTTTTTAAATGAAATTTTCTTTTAACCCAATCCAAAGCTCAAACAAAATGGAAATCAGGTAGAATGCTTCTATTTCTCTTAACTCGAAGGAAGAGACACTTTAGTACTCATCTATGAGGAGATGAATCCTAGTTCTTAGAGTCTTCTTTTCTGACTTGGACACTCCTAAAATGTCACTAATTAATTCATATGAATGAGAATCTAGAAAGATTTTTCAACAACTTTACTATTTCAATAGTCTTCTTGTGATGAAAATTGTATCTTATAAATGTCTGAATTAGGATGGACTCTCAACAGATGAATTATAGCTCTTTCTTTTAACCTTCGAACGACTCAAGAATCCCCCAAGTTGATGTCTAGAGAAAAAGTTATGGCTCAAATATTGATGACTATCCAAATTGTGGTAAAATAACATTTTTGCCAATTAATTTTCTCTTTCAATTTTTTTTCTGCCGCTAATTGCATTTATACACATTTGGAGTATATGAATGCTTAAAATAATACATGAAAATTAATTTCACAAAAAAAAGCATAAAAATATATAAAAAAATTTAACGTATTACTCTTGGGAAAGTTCCCAAATCACTTAAGCACCTAAACCAATTCATATACTCATTTTACTAATTTGCCTGCCTCATTTCAACTCACTAAATAGCTTAGAAGTTTTTCTTCACCCTTGATGATATTTATTCTTCTGGGCTTTTCTATATGAACTCAACATTAATCTTCCCCTTAAGTTAGAGAAAGCCTCCTATTCAAATGTTTCTGCCTTGTTGATCTCTATGCTTCTTTTGCTTTGTTTTGTTTTGTTTTTTTTTTTTTCCTTTTCTGGTTCTTGCACTCTTTACCCATCTCAATTCTTCTGTCGACTCTCTCTCTTCTTCCTCTCTTTTTTTTTTTTTAATTTTTTTTATATGTGGATAAGCCGCTCCCTGATTTTCTATGCGCATATTACATGTAATAGAAAGGCGCATGTGCCACTTGAGCGTTGGCTCAGTGGTATCGAGCCACCATTTCAACCCCAACCCCCAGGCTCGATTCCCCCCTCCCCCACAATGTACAATATACCAAAAAAAAAAAAGAAAGGCGCATGTAGTCACTTGTATCGGGTAAAGTATACCATGATGATGTGCAAATGTCAAAGTCAAGAATTGCATACGGGTGCCAGAGTCTTTGGACTTGTTGGCATATGTGGTTGTCATGAATTTGTCGGTAACAAGTTCGATTCTGCTTTATTCCTGTTTTCTACTTTTGCTGTAGAATCGTCCTTTTATCAAAAAAAGAATCCCATACAGGTCTTGTAATTTAGCTACAATCCTCATAAATATCGACAAGCGCGGCAATTAAGTGACCACGTTCGTGCACTGATTGCCATTTGGTTATGATGAGACGCAAAATGAGACACGCGAAAACGACGACAGTTTTGTCCTTTTTCCGTATCTTTTGTTGCATTGTAAATAGAATTTTTTTTTTAATTATATAAGGAGCCTAAAGACTTTTATGAGGTAAGGGAAGTAAGGAATTAAACCACAGGTCCAAAGATTAGAAATCACAGTATAACCACTTAAATTATAAGTTTGGATTGCATTTTAAATAGATTTAATAATTAAAATGAGATATTCCACATATGCTGACAAAGTATCTATCACACGTGACAGTAGTGATAATATGTATATTGAATTGAGTTATGGTAATATCTTTCTTGGCCTTTTAACTAAGATCAATAATCAAGTAGGGGCATTTTTACGTTTCATGTGTATTTACTCTTCATACATATAAAAAGATAAAAAAATAATAAAAACTTAAAAAATATAAAAAAATAATGATTAAACAAAAACAAAAAACATTAAATGGCGTACGAATAAAATTATCATTACTCATTTAAATTATTTAAGTAAAATTAATTTTAGATAGAGTCATTAAAAATATATAAAAATATGTATATGAAATATTTGAATTCTACATGATAAAACAAATGATAATTCTTTAAAAAAAAAATGATGTAAAAGCAATTTTATAGTATCTAAACAATAGTACCTCCCCTTGCCAGTTGCAGCACAGGATATGAAAGGGAAAAAGAAAAATCTTTTATGTATCCATGTATTTTCATATAATATGATGTTTATCTTTATCATTAAACTATTATTTATTTAAAATTTTAAAAAATATTAATATTTTTATTTTTTTATGTACAATTTTTTGTAAAACACAAATACATATAGCATTTTTCAAGGGAACAATCCTAATTGGATAGATGTGACCCTTCGAATAAAGCTATATTTCCATATCTTTCCAAAGAACAAAAAAATTATATTTCCATATACATAAAAAGAAACCCCGCGAGGGAGGAAGTAGAAGAAAGCCATAGCCATGGATTACTTTATGCTTCTGCTACTAATTTCGTTTATGTGGGCAACCGTTCATTTCTTCTACTCCCACTTAAGCAACAGAAGCTCCAAATCCACCAAACAACTACCAGGGCCTCGCCCTTTCCCTATCATAGGGAACATCTTGGAACTTGGCGCCCAACCTCACAGGGCATTCAGCAACCTCGCTAAAACTCATGGGCCTGTAATGACTCTGAAGCTAGGTAACATAACCACCATCGTCATCTCCTCTCCCCAAGTAGCCAAAGAGGTGCTGCACAAAAATGACCGAGCCTTTTCAAATAGGACAATCCCAGATACTCTAAAAGCACTTGACCACCACAAACTTTCAGTGGCGTGGCTACCACCATCAACTCAGTGGAGGATTCTAAGGAGAGCTTGTGCAAATATAGTATTCTCCCCACAACAGATTGACTCCACGCAAATTCTGCGGCAGGTAAAGGTGCAAGAATTGCTAGCTTATGTGAATGAAAAGGGCAAGAAAGGTGAAGCTTTGGATATTGGTGACGCTGTATTTACAACGGTTCTTAATTCCTTATCAAGCACTTTCTTCTCATTGGATTTGGCTCAGTACACGTCAGACAAGTCTCAAGAATTCAAAGACATTGTTTGTGGTATTATGGAGGAAGCTGGAAGGCCTAATGTAGTGGATTTTTTCCCAATTCTTAGTCTACTTGATCCACAAGGTGCGCGTGCAAGGATGAACAATTATTTTCGCAAATTGATGGCATTTTTGGATGGCCTTATTGAAGAAAGACTGCGTTTAAGAGCTTCAAAAATGGAGTCTACGGTGAGCAAAGATGTGTTAGATTCAGTCTTGGAACTGATGATTGAAGACAATTCACAAGTGAGCCGCCCTCATGTGTTACATTTATTCGTGGTTAGTATCTTGGCTTTCTTGTTAATAAAATTCAGTGCTCTGATAATTAAACCTAGCATAACAGTGGGATTTGTTAAATTTTATAATTAAATTTAATAAGTTAAAAGGTAAAATATATTAGATTTTTTTACATTTTAGGTTATATATAAATTTTTTTTATGATATCAATTAAAATAAATAACTTCCTACACTTTAAAATTATGCAAATTATCCTTAATTATTCTAATTTGTCTTCAAATTATTTTAAATTGCCTTCACATATCATAAATTACTTTTTAATTATCCTCGATTAAGTATATAGGGATAATTTATACAATTTTTAAAGTGTAAGGCTAATTTATCTCAATACTATAAGAAGGTATTTTGCATATAAACTAAAGTGTAAGGGTTCTGGTGTATTTTGCCCTAGTTTAAATTATTTTAAGTAAAAATTTTTTGTATTCAATCCATGAGAATGAAGGGACTAAGAAATATATTGTTTTGACATGCAATTAAATTATTTATACCAGGATTTATTTGTTGCTGGAATAGACACAACATCAAGTACAGTGGAATGGACAATGACAGAATTGCTGCGCAACCCAGAAAAATTGGCCAAAGCTAGAGAAGAGCTTCAACAAGTGCTTGACAAAAGTGAAGAGGTACATGAATCAGATATCTCAAAGCTACCCTTCCTGAGGGCAGTGGTGAAGGAAACTTTCCGTTTGCACCCTGCAATTCCATTGCTGTTACCCCGCATGTCAGAGGATGATATCAAGTTATGTGACTTTATAGTGCCCAAAAATGCACAAGTTCTGGTAAATGTTTGGGCCATGGGACGAGATTCATGTGTTTGGACAAACCCAAATCAATTTATGCCTGAAAGATTTTTGGAGAGTGAAATTGATTTCAAAGGCCGTGATTTTGAACTCATTCCCTTCGGAGCTGGGAGAAGGATTTGTCCTGGTTTGCCATTGGCTTCTAGGACTGTGCACATTATCTTGGCCTCTCTTTTACGTAGATATGCTTGGAAGCTTGCTGATGGAGCAGAGGCTGAAGACATGGACATGAGTGAAAAGTTTGGCCTTACCTTACATAAGGCCCTCCCCCTTTATGCTACTCCAATGGAAGCCTAGTTAATTAGTTCAAGAGTGAAAAGTTTGGCCTTACATTACAAGGGGCCCTACCTCTTTATGCCACTCCAATGGAAGACTAGTTAATTTGTTCATGAGTGGAAGGTTTGGCCTTACCTTACATAGGGCCCTATCCCTTTATGCAATGGAAGACTAGTTATTACTTATATATATATATATATAATATTTATATATAATTTTAATTCATGAAAGATATAACGATATACCTCCTTATATTATTATAAACAAAATGAAGTCGTGTCTTCAATTATTGTTTACCTCCTACTTCTAGATTGATAAGCAACTGGGGCATTTGTACACATCAAATTTTGTTCAGAATTTGACAAAAAATTTTGTTCAGAACTCAATATAACTCAATATTAATTTATTTAATTAAAATAAAAAAGGGTGCTCTATTTATTTATATTTATATTTTATTTTAATTTCTCAAAAAGAAAAAAAAAATAAAGAGAAAAGAGGAAATGGGAAGAACAACATAGACAGGGGGTTTAGAAATTAAATTTTAAAAATTATAGAGTTGAAGAAAAATTTTGTGAGTGGTGTATTTTGAGTTTGTCAAATTCTAGAAATTTTTAGAAATTAAAATGAAGTATTTTGAAGAACTAAATTGTTATAACTCTGTCACATTTTGATGCCATTTTCTTCCTAAATCTCAAAACACTACTACACTTTCGACCAACCTTTATTTTTGGGGATCCATCTTTGATTCTTCGGCTACTGTAAGTTATTTGTGTAGCCATTCACTCCCAAGATCCCTGAAGAAAGAAAAAATAGAAGCGACACATTGATGTTTCGAGATCCATCTTTGATTCTCCACCGTGCAGTGTAAATATATCACAACAAAAAAACTTCATTTCTAGCAGCCATATTCCATAAAAATAAAAAATAAAAATCGACTTGTACAATAATTTCCAGTAGCATTTGTAACAAATTAGAATCAATCGATACAAATGGCATCGGTAAAAGTTTCGGATGGAAACCAACATCTATTGATAAAATAAATTGATATTACCAGCAGATAATTGCCATTAAATTTAATTAAATTCATATGGTAAATAATTCAATACTTATTAATTTTATCAGTAGGCTACTTCTAATGGTAAAAATGAATAAAATATAATTTTGTTAATATATTTATTAATTTTATCAAGGTTACAACCATCGGTAATATGAATAAAATTAATTTAATTGGCAAAAAATGTTGTTGGTAAAACATTTAAAAACAAGACAAAATTACCGGTAACAATATTCACTAAAAACTATCATACTAAATTACAAGACAAATGACTCTCTTCATGTCTACCTTAATATAATACAAATTGATGAAAATCTTAAAAAATTTTGACACCAAAAATATATTATTGTTTTTCTTGAAATAATTGTCTCAAAAAGGATAAAAAATTTAAGGAAAAATGATAAGAACATTGCCTGCTGTTTCCCTCAAATTTGTCTATCCCTTTTGAGGTAATTACCTCAAAAGTTGAAACAACACATTTATGACATTAAAAATTTCTAACTTTTCCATTGTTTCTCACTATATTAAAACAACATAGCATGCATTCAAATATGGAATGAGCCATTGGACTTGTACATGAGAATAGAATAAAATTGTATTGATTTTAATAAATTATCTACCCTATAATCATAATAACAATAAATCATAATAACTATAAAAAAATGAGAGAATAAAAATGGAAGCTAGGGTCATGTGAAACAAAGATATAGAGATAGATGTGAGAGAGGAAGAAAGAGACTTACACAAGTAATGATGGCTAGAAATCGTTGTGGTGAAGACGGGAGTAAAGCGATAGAGAAAGGAAAAAGGGGATATGAGAAAGAAGGGAGAGAAGGAATGTGGGAGTGAGAGGAAAATGTTTAAACTCATATATAATCACTATATTGGCATCCATACTCACCAGTAAAATAAAAAATTTTAAACATTTTTTACTTGTGGCATTATCTAGTAGGTAATAAAATTTAGTGTTATTTTCACAATGATTGTCACAATTTTTTGTATTATCGGCGGCACAGATCACCGATTAAAAGAATACGCTAACCATTAATTGCTTTGATGTATTGATCAATGTAATTCATGTACAGTCATCATATTACTAGTGGCTTAATCACTGGTAAAACAATGTGGTGCATCAAAAAGGGTATTGATTCCATTATTATTGGTGGTTAAACTGCTAGTAAATAGAAGATGTTTTACTCTCTTAATGCATCATGCTCTATGATTTATGTACAGGTTTATTATTACATGTAGTCATGCATCCAATAAAAACAAAATGATTGGCTGTCCCAATGCATCATTCGCTATATCGATTACTAATTATTAGTAATTGACCACCTATAAAATGAAATTGCAACTGGTGGTTGGCCAATGTAGAAGAATTCATATATGATTTTATTATTACTAGTGGTTATGCAGCCGGTAAAAAATAAAATGGGAATTAGTGCATCTCATTTATGTTGGGATTCATGTATGTATTATATTATGGCCAGCGGTTTAGTCACTAGTAAAAAGAAATTTGCATTAGCCTTGGCCATGGTCCAATGCAACGAACTTACAATATCTAATATTATTGTAGTGTTACCATCATAATATATTATATGATGTTAGAGATAATCGATCAATAAATATCAATTCATTTTTACCATCAAGTGTGTCATGAGTAAAATAACTTATAATATTACTAGTTGTTTTATTATTCGGTAACATTTGTTGGTAAAAAAATTTTGGTGGCTTTGTTGCCAAGTCATCCATGGGAAAAATTTTTCCTACTTTTTAAAAGATTTACCATGTGCATTTAACGAAAAAGTCACCAATTTAATAAAACTTTGATATTTTTATCAGTCAATAGTTTATTTGTGGGAAATATCCCTTAAAATTTTTTTGTTTTTCTGGCAGTGATAAAATAAGGAGGCCTAAAAAGAAACCACACACACAAGCTTTCTGAGAAAAAGATCAACGCTGGGAGGAAAGAAAGAGATCAGAGCAAAAAGTGTTGGAACCACAAAGAGGGAGTTTGTTTTCGAAGTAGCTGGGTCCCGTGACTCTAAAGTTCAAACGTAACCTTCAAAACTTGTCCTTACTTGGTCTTACTGAAAAGCATGAACCTAGATAATACTAGCAACACTGAGTGAATGAAATTGGTTTTTTGTTCGTGGCCTCTATTTTTCTTTTGTTGAAAGAGAAAGTTTCCCATAGAGTGTGCACGTCCACGTTATTCATATCCCAGGATGTTTTCTCGATTTTAGGCTGTGGTTTAAGCTAATATTTGTATGAAAGTTGAGGATTTTGGTGTTTGGTGGTATGTGTAGTAGCAAGATTTAAAAAATAAAAGAGAAAAGGAGGAACTGTCAGTGCCGCCACTATGACAACATTAGCAGGACCGCTTAATTTCAATTAAATAAAAAAAATTGTTTTGTGGGAGATAAGGGCGACGCCTTGCGCCTTAACAAGTTCAAGCTGTAGCTCCTTATTTATTTTTATTTATATTTACTTTCTTAAATTCTTAAAATTTAATTTTTAACTTTAAAATGTAGCAAAGTTTGATTTCTTTCAAAAATGATTATCTTTGCATAAATTAGTCGAAAAATCAGTTGAAATTTTAATGATTTTTTAACGACTTTGAGGATAACAGTTTTAATTTAAATACTACCTTGAGAAAACGAAATCTACACTATTAATTAATTATTAATTTTAAAAATTCTATTTTTCACTTCAAAGTTGGTCAAATTTCATTTAACTTTCAAAATTTCAATTTTGCACCTTAAAATTATCAAAATTTTATTTTTAAGAGGATTAACAAATGACAAATTAATCAAAAAATTATTCAAATTTTCAAAGATTTTTCAATTATTTTGAGGTTAATGGTTTTTATTTGGACATCATGCTTTGAGAATATGATGTTCTTACCATTGATTAATCCTAAAATTTTGTAAATATAATTTTCTCCCCCAAACTTATCAAAACTTCATCTCCTTCAAGAGCATTCTCAAAGGATAGATTAAGCAGAAGATTAGTTGAAATTCAATGATTTTATGACTATTTCGATGATAATGATTTTAATTATGACATTGCCTTGAGAAGAAGGGATCTAAACCAATAATTGATCCTCAATTTTCTAAATTTTGATTTTGTACCCCAACATTTATCAAAATTTCAATTCTTTAAGAGGAGTATCTAACAACGAATTAATTGAAAAATCATTTGAAAGTACAAAGATTTTTTGACTAGTTAGAGTGTAATGAATACCACCTTGAGAAGACGGGATTCAATGTATTATCAATCCTTAAATTCCCAAAATTTGCTTTTCTTCTTAACCTAAAAAAAATCCCTAAACCCCTAGTCATGCTAGGACATCGATCATTATTATTACACCATATCAATACAGAATAATGGTTTCAAAAGCCACTCACTAATTGTCTTAATAATGTATAACTATTGATCACATGTAAAGTCAATAGTGGGACACCCCAAAACACTAAAAGCAAATTGCCAAAAGGGAAGGTTAGGTTACTAATATTTTTTCTATACGTGACTGCCTTTTGAACTTACTTTTTAGAATGTAGACATTTTTTATTCGGTGTCCAATTTCATCTTTTAATCTAGATTGATAGTGACTTCTTTTCTTTTCCTAAACTCACCAACTTTTCAAAACCTAGTTCTTATAGTTTCTTTTGCTGGGGATCGCCACTCCTGCATTGCAACATTGTGATAATTCTTATTTGATCTTTTGTTCAATTTATATAAGCTTTTATTTTATTTTATTTATGTAGTTGACTCTATCTCATGAGATAAGATTTTATTTGTTACTGTTATTATTAAGTTTATCTAACTATTTAATAAAAAGATACTATGCGTATTAATAATTACATGAAAACCTCACGTGATAGTTAACATTTATTGACAAATAGACGAAAGGAGTGTATTAACATTGTTATAATAGTTAAAAAGATGTACTTATTGATTTTTATAATTAAAGGGTGTATTCACAAATGACTTAAAATTAAAAGAATGTGTATATATTTTTCTCTTAGTTTAAATAATGTTTTTTTTTTACTTTGTATTATATAAAATTTTAAAACCTTTTTTGGTAAAAAATGCTATTTAAATACATTTGGTGTAGTTGTATAGCATGTAATAATTAGAATTTTTACATATATAACCTAAGTAGGCAGGCCTGTCAAATGGGCCAGCTTATCCTATCTTGTATTGACTTTCAATTTATATAAAGCTAAGCAGGGTGGGCTAATTTTACACAAGTCTGAAAAATATATATCCACTTTACCTCTTGTGTGAGGCAAGATTGGCTGACACCTAAGTTAATATATTTTTTATACATGAAAATACGAGTCAACTTGTCCTATCATGATTTACAAAATAAAAGGAGTGGGCCAATATTTTGTGGGCCTAAAATGTATGTACTCGCTCCACATTTTATGTGAGGTGAGGTGAGCTTGGCCCGTTTTAACCTTCCTATAAGTAGTTCTATAGTTGAAACTTAGATAAATTTAGTTAATATTGGATATGTATATTAGTCTGTAAATGTTGTACAAAATTAATCTACTTTTTGGAAACAAAAAAAAAAATCTACTTCTTTCAAAATGCCTAATGCTTTAGTAAGCTGATATTATGTTGATGTACTGCAACAAGGGCACCGTAAAATGTTTGGGAATCTAAAATCATTTGAAATCTTATTCAATTTTAAAGTAAGAGTCTAAGTACTATTCAAAACCCATAAAAAATTAAAATTTTCTCCTGCTTCTAAGTTATCAGATAAAATTTAGATTTATGTGAGGAATAAATTAACATTAATTTTTTAATATAAACTGATACACAATCTAACGGTTTGATACATAAAAATATGCAATTTTATATCATTGATATTTTCTTACATATTTTAAATTATCATATCAAAACCACATCTCAATTCTTCTTACATTTACCAAAGTCAAATATCTCGTAATATCTTATTACAATATCCCAGGATCATACATTTAAATTTAATGCGAGGACACAATAAAAAAAAAAATTAATGTGAGGAAGAAATTAACATTAGTTTCATTTTTTAATATAAATTGACGTTCAATCTAACGGTTTCAGATACCCAAGGAGATGCAATTGTATTTCATTGATATTTTCTTACATAATTTTATCATCTCAAAAATAAATCTCAAATATATTATAGAAAAAGGACTTTTCTTTTTTACTGTTTTAAAAAGGTAATTTAATCTATTTATAATTATAATTTGGGTAATTTAGTCCTTCAACTACTGAATTCTATTTTTTTATATGATATGACTAATTTATGATAAATTGAACTTCAACTTTTTCATTATAATATAATATGATTATTATGTAAATTTTTCTTATGATTAAAAGAGCCATTGAGATGTATAAAATTAAAATTTGGGACTTGATAAAAAAATAAATAACTTCATGCTTGAGGAAATGTGTTAAAATTTTTAAAACAAAAATGAAGTATAAATTTTTACTTGTTAACTATATCATACTAAAAAAAAAAATTTAATAAATGAGAGATTAAATTATTCTAATTATACTTATGGAGAGAATAAATTATCTTAATTATAATTGTAAATAATTTATATTATCTAACTTAAAATTAAAGGACTAAATTATTTTTTTTAAAAAGTAAGTAACCAAAAACATCATTACTTCAATATCTTATATGTTATATTATTGTATTAAAATACCAATTAATTAAACACGTTCATAAGAATCAATGGATTTTCTATTTTCGTTACAACTATTGTCCTTTTTCTGGTGAAAGTTAAAGGAGTAAATTAGCTTTTTCTAAAAAGTATAGTAACCAAAAATACCATTATTTCAATATTTATATGTTATATTATTGTATTAAAATATAAATTAATCAAATATGTTCATAAGAATCAATGGATTTTCTATTCTCATTCACAATTATTGTCCTTTTTTTTTTTTTATTAAATCCAAGATATCCCTCTGCGACTAATTTCTTTTTAGACAAAAAATTATCAAAATAAATATGATTTCTCCTAATAATTATTTTTTATATACATTACCCTTTTATTTGTATGTTTCAGATTTTATTTTTTACTTTAATTTTATGCTTTGACTTGGTTCATGTCAAAGTTTTTTTGTTGTATATTTATTTATAATTAAGTAATATTATTTTTACACTCTTATATTTATAATTTTATTTATAATTATTTTATTTATTTATTTATTTATTTTTAAATTTTTAAAATCATTTTTAATGGTTTAAGCTGCACCCGCGCGGGCGCAACATTACCCTTCACAATTCTACTGCTCATATTTTGACTTGACTTTCTTGTTCGGTGTTTCTCATTACCTTCAATTTTGACGTACGCTAGCAGAAAAAACGGGTTAGAATAATTCCAACAGCTAGCTACTTTGGTTCAATAAAAAAATAAATTAATTTAACGGTCTTTATGTCTTATTTTATTTATAAAATAATTTGAATAGCATAAAAAAGCTTATATATATTATAATAATAAATGACACACTTCACAATTTATTCAAAAAATACACAAAATCTTATTTAAATAAATTTATTTATTTTGCCTGTCTTCTTGAATCAGCTACTTTTTTTTTTCTTTTTGGATGAATTAGAGTTAATTTTATTCGAACTAAACATACAACCAGCACACAGAGCGTACAGAATTTTTTACTTTTTTGTTTTATTTAAATTAAAATATTTATGAAAATTTTAAAATTATAATAAATAATATTGTATCATTAAAAATATTAAATTTATTAATATTTATTCTTGACATTTAGAGAACTATTTTATGTGATAATTCATAAATTGGAGGAGCAAATGTATGCGCTAATTAAGAATAATGATATTTGTATCATCCATGGTTATATTGTGACCTGTAAAGCATATTTAAAAATAAAAAAAAATTTCGATCAAACTCTACCGCATGTTTTCAGAGATAATATCTTTCTCGTGCCATGCCTGTCTGAAACTATTCCCGCTCCCAATTCTTCTCACAGTTGAAGCCTTGCTCTCCCGTCACACCCCCAGCCACCTTGTCTTGTTTATTCTCTGCCTTCAGCCTGTCTATATATAAGCCACTATTTTATTGTATATTTCGCTTTCGCCGTATCTTCGACTGCGTGGCCGCCATCAACATTCGTCACCGGAACGAGCTCTATCAAGGACAGTTTCAACTGGTAATTCCTCTTCACTCTCATATCACTCCCAGCGTTGTATCTCCATTTGGTATCAAAAATAAATTCTTCATAATCTGACAGGGCTTGTGCATCAGTAGCAATTGGGTTTATGTGTCTTTGGGTTGGGTATTTTTTGTTCGGGGGGGTTTGATAGCTCTCTGAACAAAACGTAAAAAATAACAATGGGAAAGAATTCTTGGTAGGAAGCTATCCTCGTTAGGAATTGAGTTGGAGCAACTTTTGTAGAAATGCTGTAAATTTTTGGTCTGCCCATGGAGGAAATTAAAAAAGAGAGGAATAATAATATGCCGGGAAGTTAAGTGTAGCTGTGACTTGTTATGGAAAAGTGTGAGAAACTGGTCTTATATAGGGAATAAACTGGGGGGGAATTCCTGGTTAAACCAAAAAATTGTCCATGATATGTGGTTTTTGAGGGGCCGAGAGTAGCCGTTTGTTGATTAAGTAAGTTTTCAAATCCAATTATCTGCCTGAGAAAATCTTTAAAGGTGAAATTGGAACACTCTAAAGGATCTTGTATACCGTTAAAGCCAGAGTCTTTCAGACTAACAAAATTCAATACATTTAATTAATTTTTAGCCCAAAAAGTGACAAAATTAGCTAACTGTCGTTTAGTACATTACTTTTTAGCCAGCAATTTCAAGTAAACTGGCACTTGAACTGGGAAGTTTATTGTCTGCAATTGTGCCTAAGAGGTAATAATGGAGCTGGTCTTATCTGAATTGCCAGCTGTGTTTCTCTATCACCCATCAACTCCACTGCGTTTTAACCTTAACTTTCGGTCATGTACATACATGATCAAAATCTTTAATTACCATTCTCAGTTTTGTTTACGTATTTAGGAAACTCTCTCATTATAAGCAAACTGTAGGGTAGGGTGCCCATTCCTTTCCAATTAAGAATTATATTCATTCATCACTCTTGCATTTTTCTTTTTTTTTTTCTTTTAAATATATGCATGTCAATTAACCCACCTAATAAAGCATGAAGTAATTGTCTTGAATATGTGGATGCTCAAATGAATTCACCTCATCTTTCACGTGGAAATTAGGTGGGGCGACGTGGGAGGCACAAATTAAAAGTGAAGACTAAGGTACAATAATTTCAAGTAATACAGGAAATAGATATATTATCTTTTCAACTGATCATCCATGGTCGATAATGTGCAAAATATCTTTTGGACAGCTGGATACATCGTGAATAAAAATTGCCAACAAGAGAAAGAAATAATATCAAGTGACATACCGATAGATATGTTGTCTGCCAAACGTTTGACATGTGATATAGATTTTATTGATGACTTTTCTGTTATGTACTTGTCAATGAGGAGCCTTATTAAGGAGGGAAGGGAAAGAGAGACTGAAAATGGAAAATTGTCTTGAATATGTGGATTGATGCTCAACCAAATTAATTTACTTCACCTTACCTTCATGTGGGAGACGCAAATCAAAATGAAGACTAAGTCACAGTAATGTGTCGGGTAATATCAGGACATTAACAGTATAGTCACCTTTGGATTTTCTTTGACATAATTTACATATTTTTGTTTCTATTACATGAATATCTATAACACATGGACAGTGATATGACCCATTGTTTTTTAGCATTGCTGTAACGCAGAAAACCTTACGCATATCTCACCTATGCAATTATCTCTATTCATAAAAGTTCAAAATGTTTTTTTCATTTTTAATTTTATTTTTTTTGAACTACAAGATCTACCATTCAATCCAAGAGAATTAAGTGTGAATAATTAGGTGAGAATAAGATTATTTATGTTTTTTATATGATGAGTAAAGTAAAACATATTTAATTATCGACTGTGGAAAGTGATAGAAAAAATAATTAAGATGTCTTTGCCTATAAATTATAGTGCCAGAAAAAAGGCAAGAAGACTACAACCATGGACTACCTCACACTTCTGCTGCTAATTTCCTTTGTGTGGGCAATGCTTCATATCTTCTTCTCCAGCTTAAGCATCCAAAGCTCCAAATTTAGCAAGCTTCCGCCGGGCCCTCGCCCTTTTCCTATTATCGGGAACATTTTGGAACTTGGCAGCCAACCTCATCACGCACTCACCAACCTCTCCAAAACTTATGGCCCAATAATGACTCTAAAGTTGGGCAACATCACCACCTTGGTCATTTCCTCTCCAGAAGTAGCCAAAGAAGTACTCCATAAAAATGACTTAGCCTTTTCTAGCCGGAAAATCCCCGATTGTGTCTGGGCACTTGACCATGACAAATCTTCTGTGATATGGCTGCCCGCATCATCTAAGTGGAGGATTCTTAGGAGGGCTTGTGCTACAAAGGTTTTCTCCCCTCAACAACTTGACTCCACTGAAGTTCTCCGTCAGAGAAAAGTGCAAGAATTGCTTGATTTTGTGCATGAATGCAGCAACAAAGGTGAAGCTTTGGAAATTGGTGAGGCTGTTTTTACAACAGTTCTAAATCTTATGTCAAACACCTTTTTCTCTATGGATTTTGCTCATTATACTTCTGATAAGTCTCAAGAGTTCAGGGACACTGTGTGGGGTATTATGGAAGAAATTGGGAAACCTAATATTGTTGACTTTTTCCCTATCTTTGGTTTGCTTGACCCACAACATACTCGAGCTAGACTGAAAAATCACTTTGAGAAATTGATAACATTTTTTGATGGAATTATTGAAGAAAGATTGCGTTTAAGAGCTATGAAAATTGAGCCTTTGGTGTCCAATGATGCTGTAAACTCGTTACTGGATCTCATGGAAGAAGATAACTCACAAGTGACCAAGCATGATCTTTTACACTTATTTCTGGTAAGGATATTTAAATTTCAAATTCAATCCGAATCTTCCTTAAATCATCATGGAAAATGAATTGTTCCACACATTATGAATTGCAACGCAAACTTGTGTCTCTTTGTCTTCTACCTCTCTTTGATGCTTAGATTATTTTCTATTTTTAATAATGTTCTTTATTGAGCTTGGTAGAAACATGAAAGAAAATTAAAAGTAGGGATCTAAATTTTTGTGATTAGTGTAGCATCATTAATTTGTTTTCTTGGCATGTTATTGCACAAGGATTTATTTGTTGCTGGGTTAGACACAACATCAAGTACTGTGGAATGGGCAATGGCTGAATTGCTGCGTAACCCAAAAGAATTGCAAAAGGCCAGAAAAGAGATTCATAATATGTTTGACAAAGATCAACAATTGAAGGATTCAGACATACCAATGCTACCTTTCTTACAGGCAGTGGTAAAAGAAACTTTCCGCTTGCATCCTGCAGTTCCATTTCTAGTACCCCACAAGTCAAATGATGATGTAGAATTATTTAGCTTCGTGGTGCCCAAAGACGCACAAATCCTAGTGAACGTATGGGCTATAGGAAGAGATTCAAGCATTTGGACTAATCCAAACCAATTTATGCCTGAAAGATTTTTAGGGAGTGAAATTAATTTTAAAGGCCTTGATTTTGAGCTTATTCCCTTTGGAGCTGGTAGAAGAATCTGTCCTGGATTACCATTGGCTTCTAGGACAATACCCTTTATGTTGGCCTCTCTTCTGCGTTTCTATGATTGGAAGCTTCCAGATGGGCAAAACCCAGAAGATATGGATACGACTGAGAAGTATGGCATCACCTTGCATAAGAATCAACCTCTTCGAGCTATACCATTTAAAGGATAGATACTATTTTGAGGTATTTTCATCATTGAGAAGCATATTATATGTGTTGCAATCGTGTCAACTAAAGCCCGGTACAATATATATGTGTGTGTATATATATATATATATGTATGTATGTATACACTTTTTACTTATGTCTATCAGCGTGGATTTGTGGCGTTTTTTTATGAATTTCAATAAGTATCATTTTAAAACAATATATATCACCTTCAATAATTGGCATAGCATGTAGGGGTGGGCATTGGGTAGGGCGGTTTAAATTGGGACAAAATTCTCTCAACCCAGTTGAATTTAATCTCTTATTAAGTTAGTCCAACCCCAGCCAAAAAATTCTTCAAACTAATATTCTTGGGTTGGAATGGTTCGGTTTCACTTGGGTGGGTTAGTTCGGATGAGGGTGGGAATGAATGAATGTGAGGTGAGCGGTGGAGCGAGGATGAGATTTGATCGACTATTGAAGACTCAAAGTGTCGAAGTGTGACGATTAGGTGAGAGAGGAGCCAAAACGAGGAGAGGCGAGTCGAGACAAGGTGAGAGGAGGTAAGGGGTTAGTATTGACTGTTAGAAACGACGAGACAACGAATGAGACTTGTAACTCGCGAGAGAGAGAGTCGAGGGACCGAGGGTTCGAGACAAGGGAGGGAGGAGCAGTGTTGGTTCGCTGAAGTTGAGCTGTCTCTTACCTGTTTGTGCTTGTAAAAGTTTTAGGGCAAGTTAGAAAATAACGTCATTTTGAGGTTAGAAAATAACATCATTTTACAAAATGACGTTATTTTATAATATCAGAATTTAAAATATATATAGCATAAGAATTTAAAAATATATATATAAATTTTGTTGGGTTCCCGCAGCAACCCAATAGAGAGGAGACAAAAATTCAGTCCTACTTAATTTATCCTATCTTAAGTTAAAATATTGCATAATATTTATTTTACCTCATTTTAACTCATTTGACCTGGTCCGATGCCCACCCCTAATAGCATGACTCATGAGCCACCAAGCCTGCCAACTGCAAAGATTCCGATCTGATAATGTGATGACAAACATATTTGTGTTGCTTTTAGATAATTAGCAAAATAGTTCATTAAAATTATTGAGTTTTATAAATTAAATTATAAAACTTAATAAATTTAAAAATTTATACATAATATTATGGAGGTTTATAAAAATAAAAGTGTAAAAATTGTTTTTCTCAATATATAATTAGATGATATTCATGCTGTAGTTGAGTGAAAGGTTGATGGGTCATTTACAACTCCTATGTAAAAATAGGAAAATCATGGTTTTACTTATGAAATTAGTACAATTGTTGTACAACCACCGCCGAGACATTAAAGGAAAAAAAAAAAGAAATTCAAATATGTAACAAAAACGTGAATAAATATAACGTAAGAATAATATTACTCGTAAAAATATGTGTTCAATCTCTCCTTTTGTACTCTTTAAATCCTGCACTGTTTTTATTAAGTATCTGCATTATTTTTGAGCTACCTTAAAATTGTTATACTCTGTTTTATTGAAAATTTGAAAGGTTCTAATAACACCCAATTCACCTTCTCTTCTGTGTGTTTTCCATGGAAAGCTTGAGTTCAGATTTTACTCAAAGCCATTTCAACAAATTATTATGTCTTCAAAGTAATCTCATCATAATGACATCTTGTTATCAACTCTCTACGTCTATAAAGCTTAATTGCCTGCCCTTATTACCTCTCACTTGATCTCATCAGTTCTCTTTCGTAAGGGGCTTCACGAACAACCCCTCCATCAGCAGAGTTGGAGCTGATACAGTTGGTAGGTGGTAACTAGCCTTAGGGTGGACCAGAAATTTGAGTAGTAAAGATAAAAATGTATAATTTAAAAAAAAAATAGTAAAAAGAAAAAAATTATGTTAAAATTTTTTTCTATCTCATTTTAATAAAATATTTCTTATTTAATTACAAACTAATTAGTTATGTTATTTATTATTACAAATGAATGTTATTGAAAAAATGAAGAAGTGATAAAATAAATAAAAATAAAAGGTAGCATAGCAATTCTCAATAAATTTTTGTTTCAGAGACAATAATATAAAATAAACTATCAAACATCAAATTTTAACAAAGCTTATGATGGCATTTACCCCACATTGATGAACATGGATCCGCCCCTGTAACTAGATAAGTGGAGAAATCGCTATAATATGCAACAAGACTCCATATCCCTCTGTGTCACTATCATTTCTTGAACATAAAATTAAAACTCTTCCAAAAAGTAGTCCTACTTCATATTTAGTGTACTACTAAATTATCATAAATAAAGAGTGAATCATTAGATTTGTTGAGTTTAAAAATTAATTTGATATTACATATTTTTTATTAATTTTATAAAATTTTGTTAGTAAGAAAACAAGACTGAAATCTCTATGAAATAATACGAGGTTTAGAAAGTCTTTTTACGCATAACACTTGTCAAAACATCTTTAGATATGGTCCATACATATATGGACACTTTTATCACATTGAAGAAGAGGTCAATAGTACATTTAGTGTATCCCTTTCCATTTCTGCACAGCGTTTAATTATTATACCTGACATTAGCCCAAAGGTGGAGGTGGAAGTTCTTCTCGATGGACTACCCAACACTTCTGTTACTAGTTTCCATTCTATGGTCATGCATGTATGTTTTCATCATCTCCTGCCAAGGCCCTAAATCAAAAAGCTTCCACCCGGGCCACGCCCTTTTCCTGTCATTGGAAATATCTTGGAGCTTGGCACTACACATCCCCAGGTACTCTTTAAACACAATTTAAACTCTAAAATTTATGGACCTGTAATGACCCTCAAACTTGGAAGCGTAACCACCACAGTCATTTCCTCTCCAGACATGGCCAGAAAAGTGTTTCATAAAAATGATTTGGTCTTTTTTGGCAGAGCAATCTCCTGTACTATAATACTGATACGGTGATATGGCAAAACTTAAAAAAAAATAGGATATTGACACTACATATATATAGTTTAATATAATATAAAACTCTACTACCTCTATCTAACGTAAAACTAGTTTTTATCACAATTGTAATAGTTATCTAGAGGTGGCAGTTATAGCCTACAAGATATCTATATTTTATATCAAAACATGAATCTGTGGTGCCCATAAGTGCACCACTAGACCAACCCCTTTGGTCCTGTCCACGAAGCTATATGATAAGGGCACAGTTGGAAACCAAAGCCCAACCCAAGATTAGAGAGATTAGAGAATGGTTTCCTATGGGTACACTTTGCTCTATGGAGTTAGAGACTTAGTGGTAACTAGCATGGCATTGTTTGTCACCTTTTAGGAGAAGTTGGTCTACGTGCCCGTCTTGCCTGGCCTTACCAAGTCCTATGTTATAATGCCAACATGACTTTGGCTCACCTACGAGGACATCTAACTCAGATCCTCTGATGGCGTTTGTCTTCACACCTATTCATCAAGTTCTTTCTCAAGTGTCGAGGTTTGATTGCACTCCCCTACTATTTGAATTTTCAATTACCCTTTTGATTTTTGGTTTTTCATTTGGCGTTTATTTCTTGTTTGGTTAAGTTTGGTGAGAAATTGAACATTTTTTATTTGAGTCAATTAGGGTAGGGGTGCTAGCAACTATAGGGACTTCATGATTGAGTTGAGCTATTTTTCTGGCATTTGTGCTTGAATTGGGGCTAGCGTGTAGATGTGAAAAGTCCACTTATAGGTGTTGTTCTTCCAATCTTGAACCGAATCCCGCAAATCTCTCCCAAGAACCAGCATACACTGAGATAATCTGATAGATTCTAGCAAATTTTTGAACTAGCAAGACATCATCTCATCCAACTTCGGCCATTGATACGGCTGGAGGATGTTTCCAACTATATCAATAATGTATCGGTGTCGGATTTGCGTCTGACACTGAAACACCATGGAAATGCACATATCGGTGCTTCTTAGCTCCTCTACTTCTCAAACATTTGACCATCACAAATTTTTTACGGTCTTTTTGCCCTCATCAGCTCAATGGAGAACACTTAGGAGAGCTTGTACTAGGAAAATTTTCTCCATGCAACAGCTTAACTTCACCCAAATACTTCGCTAGATAAAGCTTCAAGATTTCTTGGAATATGAGCATGAATGCTACAGCAAAGGAGAAGCTTTGGATCTTGGTCAAGCTGCTTTCACAACTGCTCTTAACTCCATATCTTACACCTATTTCTTTGTTGATTTAGTAGGTTTTACTTCTTATTCATCTCAAGAACCAAAGGATCTTATACGGGTTATCTTGGAAGAATTTGGGAGGCCAAATGTGTCAGACATCTTTCCTTTTCTTTGTTCCCTTGACCCACAATGAATTGATTCTTCATCTCAAGAATTAAAAGATCAAATGGTCATGATTAAGATTTTTGCTATTGATTATTCATATTATACTCAGATTTATTTGTTGCCAGGGTAGACACAACATGAAGCACAGTAGAATGGGCAGTGGCATAGTTACTATGTAACTCCAAAAAATTAGAAAAGGCAAAAATAGAGCTTTAGCAAGTCACTAGCAAACATGTAAAACTTGAAGAATCAGACATCTCAAAATTCCCTTGTTCACAAGTAGTGGTGAAGGAAACCCTGCGCTTGCACCCACCAACTCCATTTTTGGTACCACGCTAATCATAGGATGAGGTATGTGACTTTGTAGTGCTTAAAATTGCGCTAATTCTAGTCAATGTATGGCTATAGGACTTGATTCAAGTGTTTGGTCTCATTCAAATTTATTTGTGCCTGAAAGGTTCTTGAAGAGCATAATTGATTTAAAAGGTTCTTGGAGGATGTGCCCAGGATTGCCTTGGGATTCAAGAGTTATACACTTGGCATTGGCTTATCTTCTAAAATATGATTAGAAACTTGCCAACAGGATTAAACTAATTGAAATGCATATGGGGGAGAAATTTGGGGTAAACTTAAGAAAGGACCTACCTCTCCTAGCTATTCCCATTCAAGCCTAACTTTTATTATTATCAGTAAAGTATGAGACACCGATGCTTGAGATGTTCTAAGCATGGGAAAGTTTTCTCCTAGGTAAGAGAAAATCAAACCATCATAGAGCTTTAAGGATGCTATTGAATTTGTTGGTTTCAAAGTTCAATGTGCGTAGTCTAAGAAATTTAATAGTTTAGATTATTTTAAATGAACAATTAAAATATTCAGTTTATGAAAATAGTAAGACTAATTGAGAAATAATAAATGTATTATGCACTAAGGAGCATGATATAGCTTTTGTGACAAATGGATGATAAAAACAAAATAATAGAACCCCAAAAAGGGTTCTATGTGTTCAATGTGTCAGCAAATGATTCGATGTAGATCCATGTTGCAAATGCATACCCATTGATGAATGGCCAACGGCTCTCACCTGGGCCAAGCAAACCGGAACTTTCACCATCAAACACAAAAGTGCAGGCTGGTGCACTTGACTCCTTTCCACCCATTGCTTTCTCTAATGCAAGCATTAATCGAGGAGCCCAAATTGTGGTAAGAGTTCTTGTAATGACTTGAAACCATCTATGAAGATCACTAACGCTAAGAGAATGGCCAGCTAAGTGTTGTATGCAGTAGCACAAAGGAGTTCCATCCCACCTTGTCTGCCCACTTGAAACAGAATCCTCTTTAGAAAGTCTTTCTGCTGATCGCAACAGTACACCTAATAGACCAGCCATTGAGCACATTGCTCTGTTTCTAGTACAAGCCCTTAATATAGCAAGTAGTCCCCTAACCATCCGTGTCCTAGGCGACATGAAAATGTTAGTATCACCTTCCCAAGGTAGCCAAGGAATAAGCTCACCTGCCACGATGGCAGCCCGGGAGTATAACATTACGCTAGAAGGATTATGATCCTCATCCTCTTCAAAACTTTCAACACCACCCATAGTTGCAAGAAGTGAATCTACTATTAATAAAGACACTGTCTCCTTCTCTTCACCATTTCCAAAACTTTCCACACCCTTTGCAATATTCTTCAGCTTCTCTAGGCCTTCAGGCTTTCCCATAATAGCAGAATCTACTAAATGCAGTAATTCTGGAGACACATTTGACCTAGCATTTTTTTGCCTAGGCTTTTGTGGTGAACTAATTGGAGAGTACCCAGCTGAATCAAGACTTGTTGGTGAAGTAGACTGATTGGTGGTATAACCGAAATGCCCCTCTCGCCCAAGACTATATGTGAGATCATCACGTTGCATGTCAGAAACTGGAGAAGAATCGTATTCAAAAGAGTGCTTTTCGAATGAATATTGAGAAGCTTCCTCATTTCCACCAGATAAACCTGGCACATTATCTGAATCTGAACATTGGTTTGAATTCACATACTCGGGGGTCTTTTCTTGATCTTTTAAAGATACCTGCTCAAATTGGTCCTCATCTGTTACTTTAGTCACAGAACCAATTCCTTTTCCTTGCAAGTTTACCTTACCATCTTCATTATCAATTCCTTTTGTTTTTGCTACATGCTCTCACATGAAAATAGAAGGACAAAGATTAAAAGAGAGAGAAAAAAAGAGATGTAATTTAAGTGTAATTAAACATGTATAGATATAACAAAACTTCCTTTAAAAATATTATGACATGGAGTGATGGACATCTAAAGAATTGATATCCAAAGCAAATAAAAGTACATAGATTATTGTGATTTGTGAGACTTACCAATACTGTTTTTTTCTTTTTTATTTGGTAATTCTTACCGATACTCTTAGTTACAGGTGAGGGGAGGATGCCAATAATGTCAGATGTTGCTTGATAGACCACATAGTTCCAAAAGGATGAGAGAAATATGGTAACCTGTTATACATTTTTTATTGATGAGTTCTCAACAGTTCAAATCTTTTTGTTACTGTAAATAACGTGGATTTTAAAGCGTATACATATACAATAATTCTATAATTTTTTAAATAAACATTTATTAAATTCTTATTTAAATTATTAAATTTTACAAATTAAATTATAGGCACAACAAATCAACAACTTTAACCCTATTTATAAAAATTTAATAACCTATCTATTTTATGAAACTACATTTTTCCTATGCACAAACGACAAGGATATGGGTGGTTACCATCATGATGAAACCATTAAAAAGTTGCTTAGATAGGATAAGAATGAAAGCATATAGGTGCCATATCTCATGCTAGGGATAACTTTCATAAGAATGATGCAAGGGACTAAAAGTGGTTTAATCTATGACAGCATACCTTCTAATCACGTTTCTTCTAAAATCAAGAAATTAGTTGGGGCATGTCTTATGAAGAACTCTTGAAACAACACTCTCTTATTTTTAATTGCCAAAGGAATGGAGTGTCCACATGTCGCTGTTTGGATGGGCTTATGAATATTTAGAGCAATAATTAATTGAAAGATATTTTAATAAATATTTAGATTCATTTAAAACTTTTGATTATGTTTATACCACTTCCATAAGTCATTTTGAGTTTATATTAAAAAATTAGAAATAGAGTAAACATGAGTTAATTTAATTAGTAAGGTTCAAAGTACCAACACTTTTATTTTTACACTTTTATACTTATAATTTCACCTATATTTTTCATCTTTTTTATTTAATTTTTTTATTTTTAAAATTTTTTTTAATAAATCAGCCTTCAGCCAAGTAGGCATACATCTAAGGACGTGCGCCTAGAATTATCCTCAAAGTACTTTGCTTATAAGTTTAGGTTTTAAATTTTGCTACAACAATCTTTCTTGGTAAGTAATTTTTAAGTATCATTATAAATTCTTATTAAAGCATGTGGCATGTCCAATCTTAAATTGAAATAGCCTTTTCTTTCCTAAACTTCACCTTACAAAAAGAATTATAAATTAAAATTTATCAAATTAAATTGGAGTGAGCAAAAAACAATTAAAATGGTTTTTAAATAAAACTTTGCAGTCAAAATTAACATTATTAAAAATGAAAAATTCTTGCCCCATTTTTTTGGTGATCTATTTATTTTTATATTTTATTTTCATACAATTTTTATTTTGTAAAATTTAAATTATTAAATTTAATAAATTTTATAAATTAAATTATAAATTTTAATTGATACAAGGATTCTTAGACGTAGTATATATCAGCATTTAGTTACAACTTTTCTCTCTTCTTGTTAAATAAAGAATATATGCCTTCTCTTTTTTGTACTATTTTGAGAGAGAACTATATCATCAACTTGCACATTATCGCTTGAGGAGATTTTGTTGTCATGAATTCATCAATTCAGCATAAGAATCTCCACCTTTGCATTGTTTTTTTGGCACGATTTTCTTTGACGTTTTGTTCTGCTTTCCATTAAAAACAAATGGATAGTGGATGGATGCCACCGTTGTTTCCTATGGTTTTTGAAGGTAGGATTTAAAAAGTGAATAGGGATTCAACCTAAAACCATACATACCCACTACACAGAGACCCCAAGCTTCTCCAACTATCGCCACTCCAAGCTCTCCTGATACCAATTCGAGCTCCACCATTAATCCCATTGGCATCCACAGGCCTTCATTTTCATTTCCCCAATTCGCCCATTCACTTAAGAAGACTAAGAAGCTCATTCCTAATCTCTATGGCATTCCAAAACAGAGGCCACTCTCTTCCCATTCTAATTGAAGACGTGTTTCAGACTGGATAAATGCTATTCCCTATGAAGTTGACTTGGTGGGTAGCAATTTTCGGTGGGACGCTCAGGGTGATGCGATCTCAGGCGGGATTAGATGCGAAACTGGTAAGGGAACTCGAAGCTAACTGTGACTTGGCTGGAAAATTCAAGCTTTATGAGATTTCTACTTGGTGGGTTGCGATTTTGGCTGGGTAGATCGTGGCTTGTGTGAAAATGAGTAAAATACACGAATATAATGTGCTTTGGGGAAGTGATTTGACTTCAATTATGTTTTAACAGCACTAAAACATTGTGATTTCAACAGGGAGAGTAAATTGTTTGGTTGTGCAGGTCAAAGACTAGTGTTAGGGAGTGTGTTTTTGACTTTGTAAGTTTGATGTCTTTGGCCATTGGAGTGGTATCAAATTCCAAAAGCATGGGTTTTGATGACCAGTATTCTTTTGCATTGTTGTAATTTTTTTTTAATTACTTTGCTGTTCATTGTTATGGATTAGTACAAAAATGGACCAATGTATGAATGGATCGGCACAGATTTTTAACAAGTAATGGGCCAACTAGATTATTTCGGAGAATTTAATTTTAATGGGCTAATGGATCATTTTCTATTTCCTTGTTACTAGTCCGATTTAAAATCCATCCATTTGCCACCTTATATATGCATGTAGGAGGTAGACATTCCAAGTCAAAGACGATAATAATAGAGGAATAGGGATTAAATTAAGAAAATTAAAAAATTTATAAAAATAAAAAATAATTTTTTTATTGTTTTATTTTACCTAAAATTATTAAAGTCTAAAAATTCAAATCTAAGGCAGCAAGTGGGTCATGACACTGATTTTTTTTTTTAAAAAAAAATTTTTCCAAATCAATAGACATTCATAATCTCTCCAGAAACACCAAAAAAATTGATCCAAGTTAATCTTGGCCATTGGATTTACTTGTCATGTGGATTGGATGGGAGGGCAAATACTTGATGTACTGGATGGCTCATGGGTTTTATATAAATCCATTTTATATGAAAAATTAATTGCGTAATTTAAAAAGAATCATAAAAAATATTTATATAATAGAGAATAAACTATAAAATTTAAGGCGTTTATGTGAAGTATTTGTTTTCCATTATTGATATATAAAACAAAAATATTTGTAATTTTAATAAAAAATTATTTACACGGTACATCAATACAAGTCTACGTTGGTGCCGGTCAACACTTTAGCTCTAAATGCTGGCCACATGATTTCCATAATAATTCCAAAATCTACATTTAAATAAGCATCGTCCCTTCAGGAAAATAACTAATGGATTTGGATTCTTTAGTTTTCAATATTTTTTATTTTATCGACTTAGACAAAACAAGAAGAATATATCATTTTTATTTATGCCTTATTTTTTTAATTAATTTTTATTCATTGGGCAGTCCCTAACTTTGGACAGATTCTAGATCCAATCATTTATCAGTCAAAATTAAAACTTTTGTAAATTTAAAAACTAATTATTTTGATCCCTATTTATAACCATTTAACATGTAAACTTCTAATGGTTCCAGCCATGTAGGAACCGGTCCTCTGCATCTTGATACTTAACACAGTTGTGTGTCAAAATTGAAAATGAGCACAAAGACAACAATTGTAACGTTTGGCACTTATGTGCTTTTATTTCTACATAAGCAAGCAATCTGCGCCCGAGGGAGTAGTGGAAGATCGAAGCCAAAAGGAGATAGCCATGGAGTACCTAACACTTCTGCTACTATTTTCCTTTGTGTGTGCGAGCATTCATTTCTTCATCTTTAGCATTCAAAGCTCAAAATCATCGAAGCTTCCCCCAGGGCCTCGCCCTTTTCCTATCATAGGAAACATCTTTGACCTGGAAGCCAAACCCACCAAGCCCTCACCGAACTCTCCATATTTTATGGACCTTTAATGACTCTCAAGCTGGGCAGCATAACCACCATAGTTGTTTCCTCTCCTGAAGCAGCCAAAGAAGTGCCGCACAAACATGATCAAGCCTGTTCTAGCCGGCCAAATCCCGATACCGTTCGAGCACTTGATCATCACAAGTTTACTTTGGGATGGCTGCCAACATCAGCAACTCAATGGAGGGTTCAGAGGAGAGCTTGTGCTACAAAAATATTCTCTGCTGAACAGCTTGACTCCACGCAAGTTGTTCGCCAAAGAAAGGTGAAAAACTTGCTAGATTATGTGCAAGAATACAGCAGGAAAGGTGAAGCTTTGGACATTGGTGAGACTGCCTTTACCACGGTTCTTAATTCCATGTCAAACACTTTCTTCTCTATCGATTTGGCTCATTACAATTCAGATGCGTCTCAAGAGTTCAAGGACATTATAATGGGTGTTGCGGATGAAATAGGAAGGCCCAATGCTTCGGATCTTTTCCCTTTTTGTCGCTTTTTTGACCCACAAGGTGCCCGTGCAAGGATGGAAAATCGTTATAAAAATTTGTTTAGGTTTCTCGATGGCATCGTGGAAGAAAGACTGCGTTTAAGAGCTTCAAAAAAGAATTCTGGGGAGTTCAGTGATGTCTTGGATTGCTTTCTGGATCTTATGGAAGAGAGTTCAGAATTGAGCCGCAGTAATGTTTTACATCTATTTATGGTGAGTACTCCTCCTTCTTATGTTTTCCCCCTCTTTTAGTTGATGCTTCATTCCCACATGACGGTGAGTAATCATGGGATCAGCCAGCTCTCAATCTGTGAAGATTATTAAATTAGATACATCTTATAATTTAATATATCAAATTTAATAAATTTAATAGTTTAAATTTTATACAATTAAGATTGTGTGAAAAATAAATGATATCTCTTTATTTGTTTCCATATTATTTTCCTTTCTTATTTCTTCTTTCTTTCTTTATTTTTCTTCCCCCTAAAGCATGGTTGCTTTATCGGTATTGGCATGCCTAATTCTAGATTGTTTGAAACTTTAGCTTGCCTGACTCTGTTACTATTGTTTGTTGGGAGATGTGATGCCTAAATCTTAGGAAATTTGGTTGTTAATATTGAGTATTGGGAAACCCAACTCTATAAAAAATTCTAGTCAGTATTATAGTTCAAACTCTACATTTTTGTCTACTGTTAGGAGATCCAATTCTTAAGTCTTTAACATTTTTTTATTAGGAAATTGAAGTGTACCTAACTTCATTATTTGTTTTGGGATGCCTAATTTCTTGTGGTAATTAATTATTGTGATGCCTAGTTCTTTATTTTTCGATGCATGGTCCACCTCTTTATGTGGTATAGAAAAAATAAACCTAGTAAGACACTACAATTTTTATTAAAAATAATTAAGTGAATTATTTTAAATTTATCGATATAGTTGAATGTTTATATTTTTTATTATATTCTAAGTCATTTTCTTATTTTATTTTCTTAATACACTCATTGTTGCTTTAAAGGATATTTATATCTCTATTATTGTACTTAAACTAATGTGGTATTAACTTTTGTGAAATAATCCTATAGACAAAAGTTAAAACTGCCTTTTTCTGGCTTTACTTTGATTTACTTTATCCTGTTGCCGAAAGAATTGGCAAAGGGGCTAATGTCATAAAAAATAATATGACAGGACTTGTTTGTTGCTGGGATAGACACAACATCCATCACAGTAGAGTGGGCGATGGCAGAGTTGCTGCATAATCCTGAAAAAATGGTAAAAGCTAAGGAGGAGATTCAACGAGTCCTTGGCAAAGATGGACAATTTGAAGAATCTCACTTCTCAAAGTTCCCGTTTCTAAGGGCTGTGGTGAAGGAAACTCTACGCCTGCACCCATCAGCACCATTTTTAGTACCCCACAAGTCAACTGATGATATAGAGATATTTGGCTTTATGGTACCCAAAAATGCACAAATCCCTGTGAATGTGCGGGCCATGGGGATAGATTCTAGCATTTGGATTAACCCAAATTTATTTGAACCTGAAAGGTTTCTAGAGTAATATTGATTTTAAAGGTGGACGTTTTGAGTTCATTCCCATTGGTGCTGGTAGAAGAATCTGTCCTGGATTACCATTGGCTTTTAGGGCAGTGCAGTTTATGCTGACCTCTCTTCTCCATAACTATGATTGGGAACTTGCGGAAGGGATGAAGCCAGAAGACATGGATATGAGTGAGAGATATGGGCTTACTTTACATAGGATCCAACCTCTGGGAAGTATTCCAATAGTCAAAATGTAGAAAATTCTTGTCCAATTGAGATCCTCGGATGGTGAATTAAAGGCTGTTTTGCTAGCTGCCCTATATTGGAGTAAATTATGAATAGTTTCAAAATTAATTCAAATGAAAATAGCAAATGAGTTATGAAAATTGTGATCTTTTGTGAAGTTCTTTAAGCCATGTGTTAGTACATCTCATGAAAAAATTGGATTGGAACATGTTATTTGGTACATGAAATAAATAGATTTCTTTTACTGCCCAAGAAAGGGCTATGTACATTAATAGAGAATGTCTTACTTTGAATCTCAACCTTAATTAACTCAATTTATTCCTGTGTCAAGTTACCTATATGTTATATTAATCGTCTAAGAATTTCAGTGTAAAAGGAGTTTGTTAAGTCTCCCTTTTCAAAATTCCTTTTTCAAGGACTCCATACTAAACTCACTGATGGGTCAGCATCTTTGCATGTAAATCTGATTTAATTGGTGATGTTTTTGTGAAAGTAAAGTCATGTGAGTTAAATTCAATGCCTCAGCAGACTTTTCCAAATTTTTCAAAATTTTTGGAACTCCATTTGCTGATTTAATTAAGTTTTTCTAAAAATAGTGCCCAGATTTGGTCCCAATACAAGATAACAAGCATAGCAATTCTATTATGGTTTTGTTGGGTTAATATCTTTCCACAAAATACAATTCAATTTCATGGGAACGTTAGGTAAAGTCCAAGGATTGTGCCCATCATTTTTATCAATTATGAAGTTTATTTGAGTGCAAAATTAGGTATGCCATTGGAGATTGCAATGTTTGGATCTTTAAGTTGAATTTTTTAGATCGCATGTATAATTGAATGGATGGATTAAATGTTTGTACTTATAAACACCTGAGATGGCTTTCATGGTGTGGTATTATGCTTCTAACTTGGTTTCTGTGATGGATGGGATGTTTATTTTAGCCCTTTTGGTTTTATTTCTCTTTATAGTTCAATTTAATATGTGTTGTGGTAATTACTTTAGTGGTAGTTTTTAGTCTTTGCATTGATGTATGAACAATGGGATGTATGCTGCTAAAGGATTCCAAAGGCCCTGAGTCATTTAATAAAGGACGCCAATGATCCTGGCTTGCTTAATAAAGATCTCCAGTGACTTACAATGAAAGAGAATAACCAAAGAAAGGTTTAAGGGCCTTACTTCCCTTTTGAAAATAACTGCACTTTTTAAATGAATTTTTCTTTTAACCCAATCCAAAGCTCTAACAAAATGGAAATCAGGTAGAGTGCTTCTGTTTCTCGTAACTCGAAGGAAGAGACACTTTAGTACTCATCCATGAGGAGATCAATCCTAGTTCTTATAGTCTTCTTTTCCGACTTGGGCACTCCTAAAATGTCACTAATTAATTCACATGAATGGGAAAGTAGAAAGATTTTTCAACAACTTTCCTATTTCAACGGTCCTCTTGTGACGAAAATTGTGTCTCATAAATGTTTGAATTAGGATGGACTCTCAACAGATGAATTATAGCTTTTTTTTTAACCTTCCAAACGACTCAAGGATCACCCCAAGTTGATGTCTAGAGAACAAGTTATGGCTCAATTATTGATGACTATCCAAATTGTGGTTAAATAACATTTTTGCCAATTAATTTTGCTCTTTCAATTTTTTCTGCCGCTAATTGAATTTATACACATTTAGAATATATGAATGCTTAAAATAATACATGAAAATTAACTTCACTAAAAAAAAAAAGCATAAATATGTATAAAAAGTCTAACGTATTACTCTTGGAAAATTTCCTAAATCACTTAAGCACCTAAACCAATTCATATACTCATTTTACTAATTTGCCTGCCTCATTTCAACTCACTAAATAGCTTAGAAGTTTTCCTTCACCCTTGATGATATTTATTCTTCTGGGCTTTTCTATATGAACTCCACATTAATCTTCCCCTTAAGTTAGAGAAAGCCTCCTATTCAAATGTTTCTGCCTTGTTGATTTCTATGCCTTTTTTTTTTGGTTCTTGCACTCTTACTCTCTTTTATTTATTTATTTTTGTGGATAAGCCGCCCACGGGTTATCTATGCGCATGGTACATGTAATAGAAACGTGCATGCGGTCACTTTTATCGAGTAAAGAATCCCTTGATGATGTGCAAACGTCAAGTCAAGAATCCCATACAGGTCTTGTAATTTAGCTACAATCCTCGTAAATTATGCGCTTTCCACATACCGACAAGCGTGGCAAGTAAGTGAGCAGGTTCGTGCACTGATTGCCATTTGGTTATATGATGAGACGAAAAATAAGACACGCGAAAACGACGACGACAGTTTTGTCCTTTTTCCGTATCTTTTGTTACATTTGAATAGATTTAATAATTAAAATGAGATATTTACCAACGTTGCACATGTGCTGACAAAGTATCTATCACACATGACAGTAGTAATAACATGTCTATTGAATTGGGTAATGATAATATCTTTCTTGGCCTTTTAGCTAAGATCAATAATCAAGTAGGGTCATTTTTACGTTTCATGTGTAATTACTCTTCATACATATAAAAAGATAAAAAAATTATAAAAAATTTAAAAAATATAAAAAAATAATGATTAAACAAAAACAAAAAACGGATTAGATGGTGTACGAATAAAACTATAAAATTATCATTACTCATTTAAATTATTTAAGTATAATTAATTTTAGATAGAGTCATTAAAAATATATAAAAATATGTATATAAAATAATTGAATTCTACATGATAACGCAAATGATAATTTTTTTTTTTTAAAATGATGTAAAGGCAATTTTATAGTATTTAAACAATAGTACCTCCTCTTGCCAAGTGCAGCACAGGATAGGAAAGGGAAAAAGAAAAATCTTTTACGCATGCATGTACTTTCCATATAATGTGATGTTTATCTTTGTCATTAAAATATTATTTACTTATAAATTTAAAAAATATTAATATTTTTATTTTTTTATGCACTTTTTTTTTTTTTTGTAAAACACAAGTATTTTTCAAGAGAAAAATCCTAATTGGATAGGTGTGACCCTTTGAATAAAGCTAGATTTCCATATCTTTCCAAAGAAAAAAAAATTATATTTTCATATGCATATAAAGAAACCCCGCGAGGGAGGAAAAAGAAGAAAGCAATAGCCATGGATTACTTTATGCTTCTGCTACTAATTTCGTTTATGTGGGCAACCATTCATTTCTTCTACTGCCACTTAAGCAACAGAAGCTCCAAATCCACCAAAGAACCACCAGGGCCTCGCCCTTTCCCTATCATAGGGAACATCTTGGAACTTGGCGCCCAACCTCACAGGGCACTCAGTAACCTCGCTAAAACTCATGGGCCTGTAATGACTCTGAAGCTAGGCAACATAACCACCATCGTCATCTCCTCTCCCCAAGTAGCCAAAGAGGTGCTGCACAAAAATGACCGAGCCTTTTCAAATAGGACAATCCCAGATACGGTAAAAGCACTTGACCACCACATAATTTCAGTGGCGTGGCTACCACCATCAACTCAGTGGAGGATCCTAAGGAGAGCTTGTGCAAATATAGTATTCTCTCCACAACAGCTTGACTCCACGCAAATTCGGCGGCAGGTAAAGGTGCAAGAATTGCTAGCTTATGTGAATAAAAAGTGCAAGAAAGGTGAAGCTTTGGATATTGGTGACGCTGTATTTACAACGGTTCTTAATTCCTTATCAAGCACTTTCTTCTCATTGGATTTGGCTCAGTATACGTCAGACAAGTCTCAAGAATTCAAAGACATTGTTTGTGGTATTACGGAGGAAGCTGGAAGGCCTAATGTAGTGGATTTTTTCCCAATTCTTAGTCTACTTGATCCACAAGGTGCGCGTGCAAGGATGAACAATTATTTTCGCAAATTGATGGCATTTTTGGATGGCCTTATTGAAGAAAGACTGCGTTTAAGAGCTTCAAAAATGGAGTCTACGGTGAGCAAAGATGTGTTAGATTCAGTCTTGGAACTGATGATTGAAGACAATTCACAAGTGAGCCGCGCTCATGTGTTACATTTATTCGTGGTTAGTATCTTGGCTTTCTTGTTAATAAAATTCAGCGTTCTGATAATTAAATCTAGCATAACAGTGGGATTTGTTAAATTTTATAATTAAATTTAATAGGTTAAAAGGTAAAATATATTAGACTTTTTTACACTTTAGGTTATATATAAATTTTTTTTATGGTATCAATTAAAACAAATTACTCCCTACATTTTAAAATTATGCAAATTACCTTTATTTATCCTAATTTGCCTTCAAATTATCTTAAATTACCTTCACATATCCTAAATTACTTTTTAATTATCCTCAACTAGGTATATAGGGGTAATTTGCACAATTTTTAAAGTATAAGGATAATTTATCTCAATACTATAAGAAGGTTTTTTGCATATAAACTAAAGTGTAAAGGTTTTGGTGTATTTTGCCTTAGTTTAAATTATTTAAAGTAAAAATTTTTTGTATCCAATCCATGAGAATGAAGGGACTAAGAATTATATTGTTTTGACATGCAATTAAATTATTTATGCCAGGATTTATTTGTTGCTGGAATAGACACAACATCAAGTACAGTGGAATGGACAATGACAGAATTGCTGCGCAACCCAGAAAAATTGGCCAAAGCTAGAGAAGAGCTTCAACAAGTGCTTGACAAAAGTGAAGAGGTACATGAATCAGATATCTCAAAGCTACCCTTCCTGAGGGCAGTGGTGAAGGAAACTTTCCGTTTGCACCCTGCAGTTCCATTGCTGTTACCCCGCATGTCAGAGGATGATATCAAGTTATGTGACTTTATAGTGCCCAAAAATGCACAAGTTCTGGTAAATGTTTGGGCCATGGGACGAGATTCATGTGTTTGGACAAACCCAAATCAATTTATGCCTGAAAGATTTTTGGAGAGTGAAATTGATTTCAAAGGCCATGATTTTGAACTCATTCCCTTTGGAGCTGGGAGAAGGATTTGTCCTGGTTTGCCATTGGCATCTAGGATCGTGCACATTATCTTGGCCTCCCTTTTACGTAGAAATGCTTGGAAGCTTGCTGATGGAGCAGAGGCTGAAGACATGGACATGAGTGAAAAGTTTGGCCTTACCTTACATAAGGCCCTCCCCCTTTATGCTACTCCAATGGAAGCCTAGTTAATTAGTTCAAGAGTGAAAAGTTTGGCCTTACCTTACATGGGCCCTACCTCTTTATGCTACTCCAATGGAAGACTAGTTAATTTGTTCATGAGTGGAAGGTTTGGCCTTACCTTACATAGGGCCCTACCCCTTTATGCAATGGAAGACTAGTTAATTACTTATATATATATATATATATAATATTTATATATAATTTTAATTCATGAAAGATATAACAATATACCTCCTTAGATTATTATAAACAAAATGAAGTCGTGTCTTCAATTATTGTTTACCCGCTACTTCTAGATTGATAAGCAAATGGGGCATTTGTACACATCAAATTTTGTTCAGAATCTGACAAAAAATTTTGTTCAGAACTCAATATTAATTTATGTAATTAAAATAAAAAAGGGTGCTCTATTTATTTATATTTATATTTTAATTTAATTTTTTAAAAAAAAGAATAAAGAAAAAGAGGAAATAGGAAGAACAACATAGACAGGGGGTTTAGAAATCAAATTTTAAAAATTATAGAATTCAAGAAAAATTTTGTGAATGGTGTGTTTTAGTTTGTCAAATTTTAGAAATTTTTAGAAATTAAAATGAAGTATTTTGAAGAACTAAATTGTTATAATTCTGTCACATTTTGATGCCATTTTCTTCCTAAATCTCAAAACAGTACTACACTTTCAACCAACCTTTCTTTTTTGGGATCCATATTTGATTCTTCGGCTACTGTAAGTTATTTGTGCAGCCATTCACTCCCAAGATCTCTAAAGAAAGAAAAAATAGAAGCGACGCATTGATGTTTCGAGATCCATCTTTGATTCTCCATCGTGCAGTGTAAATATATCACAACAAAAAAACTTCATTTCTAGCAGCCATATTCCATCAAAAAAATTAAAAAATTGGCCGGTACAATAATTTCTGGTAGCATTTGCAACAAATTAGAATCAATAGATACAAATGGCATTGGTAAAAGTTTGTGACGGGAACTAACATTTGTTGATAAAATAAATTTATATTACTTGCAGATAACTGCCATTAAATTTAATTAAATTGAAACAGTAAATAATTTAACACTTATTAATTTTATTGCAGCCTACTTCTAACAATAAAAATGAGTAAAATATAATTTTATTGATATATTTGTTAATTTTATCGGGGCTACAACCCTTGGTAATGAGAATAAAATTAATTTAACTGACAAATAATACTATTGGTAAAACATGATAAAATTACCAACAACAATATCTCCCGAAAACTATTATACTATATTACAAGACACATGCCTCCCTCCATATTTTCTTTAATATAATACAAATTGATGAAAATCTTAAAAATTTTTATACCAAATATGCATTATTATTTCTCTTAAGATAATTGTCTTAAAAAGGATAAAAAATTTAAGAAAAAATGATAAGAACATTGCCTAGCATTTCCCCTCAAATTTCTCTACCCCTTTTTGGGTAATTACCTCAATAGTTGAAACAATACATTTATGACATTAAAAATTTCTAATTTTTCCATTAGTTCTCACTATATTAAAGCAACATAGCATGCATATGGAATGAGCCATTGGACTTGTCAATGAGAATAGAATAAAATTGTATTAATTTTAATAAATCATCTACCTTATAATTATAATAACAATAAATCATAATAACTATAAAAGAAATGAGAGAATAAAAATGGAAGTGAGGGCATGTGAGACAAAGATATAGAGATAAATGTGAGGGAGGAAGAAGGAGACTTACACAAGTAATGGTGTCCAAAATTGCCGTGGTGAAGATGGGAGTAAAGCGATAGAGAAAGGAGAAAGGGGATGTGAGAAAGAAGAAAGGAGAGAACGAGTGTGGGAATGAGGGGAAAATGTTTAAACTCATATATATAGTCACTATATTGCTGCCTATACTCATTAGTAAAATAAAAAATTTTCAAATATTTTTTATTGGTGGCATTAACTAGTAGGTAATAAAATTTGGTGTCATTTTCATAGCGATTGTCACAATTTTTTGTTACCAGTGGCATAGACCATCGATTAAAAGAATACGCTAACAATTGATTGCTCCAATGCATTGATTAATGTAATTCATGTACAATCATAATATTACTAGTAGCTTAGTCATTGGTAAAACAATGTGGTGCATCGAAAAGGGTATTGATTCCATTATTACCGGTGGTTAAACTGCTAGTAAATAGAAGATGTTTTACTCTCTTAATGTATCATTCTCTATGATTCATGTGCGGATTTATTATTACTCGTGGTAATGTAGCCAATAAAAGCAAAATGATTGGCTATCCCAATGCATCATTCGCTATATTGATTACTAATTATCGGTAGCTGACGAACTGTAAAATGAAATCGCAACTAGTGGTTGACCCAATGTAGAAGGATTCATATGTGGTTTTATTATTACTAGCAGTTATTCAGCCAATAAAAAACAAAATGGGAATTAGTGCATCTCACCTATGTTGGGATTCATGTATGTATTATATTATGACTAGCAGTTTAGTCGCTAGTAAAAAGGAAATTGCATTAACCTTGGTTGTGGCCCAATGCATCGAACTTACAATATCTAATATTATCGTAGTGTTACCATCATAATATATTATATGACCTTAGAGATAATCAATCAATAAATATCAATTCATTTTTTCCATTGAGTGTGTCATGGGTAAAATAACCTATAATATTATTGGTTGTTTTATTATTTGGTAAAATATGTTAGTACAAAAATTTTGGCGGCTTTGTTGCCGATTCATCCATGGCAAAAAATTTCCCTACTTTTTAAAGGATTTACCATGTGTATTCAACGAAAAAGTCACTAGTTTAATAAAATTTTAATATTTTTATCAGCCAATAGTTTATTTGTGGGAAATATCCCTTAGAATTTTTTTGTTTTTCTGGCAGTGATAAAAGAAGGAGGCCTAAAAAGAAACCACACACCCAAGCTTTCTGAAAAAAAGATCAACGCTGAGAGGAAAGAAAGAGATCAGAGCAAAAAGTGTTGGAACCACAAAGAGAGAGAGTGAGTTTGTTTTCGATGTAGCTGGGTCCTGTAACTCTAAAGTTCAAAGGTAAGCTTCAAAACCTGTCCTTACTTGGTCTTACTGAAAAGCATGAACCTACATAATGCTAGCAACACTGAGTGAATGAAATTGGTTTTGTGTTCGTGGCCTCTATTTTTCTTTTGTTGAAAGAGAAAATTTCCCATAGAGTGTGCACGTCCATGTTATTCATATCCCATGACGTTTTCTCAATTTTAGGCTATGGTTTAAGCTAATATTTGTATGAAAGTTGAGGATTTTGGTGTTTGGTGGTATGTGTAGTAACAAGATTTAAAAAATAAAAGAGAAAAGAAGGGAGAAAAGGAGGAACTGTCAGCTTTGCCACTATGACAACATTAGAAGGGCTGCTAGCAGTGGTATATGCCACCACTAGCGCACCGAGCTTAATTTGAAGGTTGGTTTTTTATGTAAAGTTCATCGATCGTCAGCTGGGACGACTAACCAGCCCTTAAAGGATGCTGCAATATAGGTATACTTCTTGATCGGCTTGTCGATTTTATTGGATTTGTTCTCTGAGATGTGGAAAATCTCATGTCAAAGTTGGTAATTTGGTGGCATGCCACGGGGTTTCTGGTAAGGAAGGGTTAGGGCATGTTTGATTCTATTCTTATTTTTTTACTTTTAGAAATTATTTCATAAAATTATTTTTTAAAATAATTTCATAGAATACAAATTTCAAACATTTTGTTTGGCAAATTATTCTAAAAACAGTTTTGAAAACTTAAAATGCAAAAGACCTGTTTGATGAATTTTGTTTTGAAAATAAGTTTTGAAAACAAAAAAAAAAGAAAACTCGTTTGGTTTAATTTTTTTTTTCAACATTGATTATTATAAATTATTGATTTTGTTATAAATTATAAAAAGCTTGTTATATATATTTATTTACCTAATATATGAAGAATAATTGTCAGACAATCATCATAAAAATTTTGAGCCTCTTAGGTTAAGTTAAAATCTTTGAAACTAAAATATGAGAACATAGTTGGCAATGTATCATTATATTCCAAAATTTGACATATTATGGCTACTTGCTTTAAAAATATTGATACTTTTATTTGAGGTTATTTTTCAAATTATGATATTTTTTTACCTCTATAAATAATCAACACACTATAAATATTCATGCATATATAAATGACACATTTTTATATATTAATATGATAATCAGTTTAATTTGAAATATTTTTACTTCATACTAATTATTGTTGATACAAAAGTGGAATTGACATTTAAATAAGTCAAATTGTTTCAATTATGTACTAGCATTGTTATGTTCTACCCATATTCAATTTGAAATAATGTCACAGTATGTTGTCATGTCTCTTGCACCTTGATTAAATAATCTTGATAAGTTGTCATGATTGGAGCTTATCTCCCTCATGCTTAAGTCTTCATTTAAAGCTTCTACTTTAGCAGGATCAAAATTCTTCCATTCTGTAAACAATCTATCATGTAAGTTCCACTTACATATATAGTTATAAATAGCACAATAAGATGTCACTATGAGTTGCTGCCTACAAGGTTTCTATGATGGCATAAATTTTAAAATTGAAAATCTATTCTTCAATACTCCAAAGTAGCACTCAATTATTATTCTTAAATTTGAGTGTCTATAATTAAAAAACTCTTGACAACTTCTTGGTTGTCTACATTGACCTCTATACTCTTGTGCATGATATCTTTCATCTCTATAAGGGGGAAGAAACCCTCCAGTGCAAGGATAGCTAGCATCCACAAGATAAAACAATCCTACATCAATAAATGTAGATTAAAAGTCAATATAAATTATTCAAAATAACATAAATAAGAAGATTTTAACTTATAGCACTAACCTTGAGAAGGCCATCAAAATCCAGCATCTAGATTAGTAAGTGCATCCAAAAAGGCTTTAGCATCATATGCACTACCTTTTCACCCGAAATATACATAAGTGAACATCATATTAAAATCACATATGCACATCACATTTTGTGTCACAATTGTTTTTCTACCTCTATAGGCTGTTTGTTTTTGAACAAGAACCCATGCACTTATGTGTGTCCCATCAACTGCAACTAAACAATTCTATTACAAATACACCATTATTGAATAATCAATTTGTGCTACAACAAAAAATAAAGAAAGCATGAATAGATTTCATAGGACAAGAGTACATACCTTGAACCATAGATAATAAATTGGGTTATTTTTAATTTTATTTGCCCATTCTGTTGACTCTTGTTTTATTAGCTGCTTTCCTAATTGGCATACAGCTCTCAATACTTTCTTAAAATACTGTGATACTATTTTTGTTGAATGTTGAAATTGATCTGACACTACTTTATGTTGAATATTATGTCTTACAATAAACATGAACATAGTAACTTTTTCTTCTAGTAGCATATCACGTTAGTCACTTAGGTAACATTTCCTTCTCAATTCATTGCAAAAGTTAAGAAAATATGTGTTTTCCATTCGCAGTAGCTCAAAACAAACCATTCCTAATCTATTTAATAACTTAGCAATAAATTCATGACCTGTCAATGCAGATGTTCGTACTTGGTTTTGTTTAGAAATTTATGCTCATAGCCACAAACCATGTTAACTATAAATAATTCAATTAATTCATCATCACTTGAATGAGTTGAAGATTATTCTATATATGTCACTATTTGATGATGTATTATTTGCATCCATTATGATGAAAACTTGTCACATAAATAAATATGCATATATAACTACTATAGGATATTCAAAAACTATAAAACATACATAAATTATCCTAAACAACTAAGTCATAAATATATTATCAACAACACAAGTTTGTTATCACTAAACATTAAGTTTAAACTATCATATCATCCAAAATAACAAACTCGTACAAATATTGTCTAACACGTTTGGAAAGTAACATTTAAAGTCTAAGTAGCCATGCTCTCTTCCTCTCACTAGACATGGCCATGAACATCTCTCTCCAATCAAGCATAGTGAATTTGTCCAAAGCTTTCACATAAACATCATCAGGAACATCTTCAATTTCATTAAAGATAGACATACACTTAGTAATAGAGTAATTAGAGGATCCCATTAATGCACTAGTGACCTCAACACTCTTTGCCCTATACCTCTCATCCTTAGTTAAGGAAACTTGGACTTTTGCCTTGAATGCCTCAGCTTATGCTTGAAGTGCATCTCCTATTTGAAATGCCCTAAATTCCTTTTTGCATTTACTGTCTTTAACTTCAATTGTGCATTTTCCACTATGTGTGGTGCGCTCATTTGTTTGCATGGGGACATCATCTGAGCTACCTTGGTCAACATCAACATGAACTATAATGTTAAGGTATTCATGTTCAAGCTCATTTTCTTCATCTGTATTTGGTGGGTCCTGAGTAGATGAATAATGAAATACTCAAGTTGCAATACTTTTATTGAATATGATTCCCAATAACTTGTAGTGCTCAAAACCTCTCTTTTGAAATTGATCAGCTTTAGGATATGCCTAACATCGTTTAAACAAATAGTAAACTAATTATAGTTAAAAGCAATAATTCATAAAAACAATCATAATTTATAGGCTTTTATACCCAAATATAATTTTACCAAACTTCTTTAATAGTAGTAACAATGTTGGTTTCTGCATCCTAACCAAATCCAATATGTTGCAAAAGTAAAGAGAACTCATGATGCTTTGATTGCAATCTATTAAGCTTTTGCTTTATTTGTTTTACATAATAAGTGCGAGTACTCATCATGTTAAGTTTGTCTTTCATGGAAACCCATGTTTTAGAATGAAACTGACCATTCTGCATGTTCCGTTTGTTGACCTTTTCAACCATAATATCTATATAAATTTTAACTATTGAATTGGGCCACACTTTTGAGTCATTCTTGTCAATATTGGTTGTCATCTAAATGAACAATCAATCACAACAAAGAATTAGCACAATAACAATCTAACAATGCAAATGACTACTAGGCAATTCACTAATAATCCAATGGAAACATGAAACAAGAAAGAACTCATCTACTTTGGAAATCATAAACTTAAGAACATGTAAGAAAGAAAAAAAAAAAATTAAACATTAGCAGTAAATCACTTTCTTAGCAGTATTTGTGTTCATGGACTATTTATTTAATTACACCACTTTAAATCACTTTCCAAGCAGGATGTCTTTTTAAACTTTTGCCAATTTTATTTTGGGTTTAAGAAGTATTAATTTATTTGCACATTGGTTCTGATAGAAATAGTGGTGTTACATCTCTTAGAATTTGTAATTACACCGCAATTTCCTTCTGCTTGCTAAAGCACATATCCATAGGTGAATAACTTGAGTCCTAGATATAACTGTGCACAGTGTGCAGCAACCAACCACATACAAATCAAACAAATGACTGAAAACTAAAACGTGAAACACTGAAGTAGTTTTAACATATAGAGCTTCATATTTAAATTAGAACACCGGTTATAATGAACACAAACAAAGATACAATTAAAATTTAATAGCAATTGTTAGAACTAATATCAAATTATCATTTTTAAGTACCTTTGTGAGTTAGGAAAGTAACTATTCACAAAGACCAACAAGCTAGTCGTCAACCAGAAGATAAAAGATGAAAGAAAAACAAGGTAAACAGTAGCATAAATACAAAGTTGTAGTTAATAACCCAATTCGTGAAGTGTTAGCTAGTAACAGGGAAGGCTAACGGACACCATCATAAAGATTTCATAGAATGATTAAACGATTTCATGTACACAGAGGATTAAGGCGACTCTCTTCTCTAATTAACATGCACTTGGCTAGAACTTTAGGACCCAGTTGGGTCACTTCAATAAAATAATCAAATCCCATCTTAAGTATGACACAGAACTGGCGAACTGTTTGTATGTGAGCCTAAAAGAGATGATAGAGAATGAAATAGAAATAAATTACTAAGGCTAAGTGTCGTCTTTTTCATTTTGGCCACTGGTGAAAAAGTCAAAGGAATAGTTTCCTGATGAGGCATGGAATGTGATCTCATTTTATTTGCAAGCACCAACGTCAAGAAGGAAACCAACGGGTGGTTGCTTTTTGACTCTGTTTTTAAGTCAATTAAAAATAGATAAAATTTACACATAAAATATATCTTAAATACACATACTTTTATCAAAATCAAGAATAACAAATACTACAATTTTTTATAAAAAATTTTGAACCAATTCATAATTTTTGTTTATTTTCAAAAATAAAATTTTTTTGAATAATTTTGGAAAGAACTTTGATAGGCACCTTCTCCTACAAAATTTCTTCATTGGCATTTCCTATCGGAATTCAATGATCTCACTTTATTTGCAAGAATCAACGTCAAGAATGAAACAAATTGGTGGTTGTTTTTTGATTTTTTTTAAGTTAATTAAAAATAGATAAAATTTATGCATAAAAATACATCTTAAATACATATACTTTTATCAAACTCAAAAACAAAAATTATTACAATTTTTTTAATAAAAAATTTAGAACCAATTCATAATTTTTGTTTTATTTTTTAAAAATAATTTTTTTGGAAATAATTTTGTAAAGGACATTGATAGGACCCTTCTCCTGTAAAACTTCTTCACTGGCATTTCTTATCGGAATTCAACAGCCCCACCGAACAGCATTTCCATAATTTCTACTAAAACAACACTCAAAATGGAAGTTAAATTAACGCAAACCGAATAAAAAATCATAAAGTAAAAGCTTTGAGTCCAAAACAGTAGTATTTCCTTCTATGAAATGCTTTATTAGATCATAGAATCGATAGTAGTAAACAATCCGAAACAAAGAGTAACGAACAGTTCAAAATAGGAACAAAAAAAGGACAAAGGCAAAATGCAGCAAGATACGACCTCTTTTGCTCTGGGTCTAGAGTTCTGCATTCATTTCAGAGGGAAAATGTAGCAAGGATCTTAGAAGATAACAACACAAGGAGAGCAGCTATTTCACAGAGAGTCAAAATGCGGCAAAGAGAAGAAGAGCTGAGCAACGGCTTACCAAGGAGAAGACCCAAGGAGAAGAAAAGCTGCAGCTGCTGAAGGAGGAGCTCACGGAAGAAGGCTGTGGGTTGAGAGGAGAAAAATGAGAAGAACGAAAAGGGCTGGGGCTTAGGAGAATAACATGTAATTACATAACAGCCATTAATGAGGCAGTTGTTTCCTGTGTTTTTGGAGAGAAAACAGGATAAAGAAAGCAAAAACATGTCTAGGATGTTCTCCAATTTTTGATCTGAAAATAGGATTTGGCGAATAAGTTCTCAAAACAGTTAAGGAAAAAATAAGCTAATCAACCAGGTTTTGTTATTTTTTTATTTCTGAAAACACAAAATTATTCTGCAAAACAGATAGCAAACCGGCCCTTAGTTCTTCTGGAGGCAGAAGAACCATGACTTGCAGGCGCCGCCAAATTGAAGTTTGTTTGAGTTTGTTCAGTAATTTTCCTTTCATGTCCTTTATTTTCTGCAAGATTTGCCTCCAAATTGTGTTGCCTTTAAGTGTTCCAATGGAAAATTTGGCAGCAGGTCTACATTGCCCAATTTTATGAGTCTGAGAGGTTATACTGTAAAAATTAAAAATATTGGAGGAATAATTAAAATAGCACTTAAATATAAGAGGATTATTTACATTTTAACCTTAACTTTCGGTCATGTACATACATGACCAAAATCTTTAATTACCATTCTCAGTTTTGTTAACGTATTTAGGAAACACTCTCATTATAAGCAAACTGTAGGGTAGGGTGCGCATTCCTTTCCAATTAATAATTATATTCATTCATCACTCTTGCCTTTTTCTTTATTTTTTTTTCCTTTTAAATATATGCATGTCAATTAACCCACCTAATAAAGTCTGAAATAATTATCTTGAATATGTGGATGCTCAAATGAATTCACCTCACCTTTCATGTGGAAATTAGGTGGAGCCACGTGGGAGGCACAAATTAAAAGTGAAGACTAAGTTACACTAATTTCAAGTAATACAAGGAATAGATATGTTATCTTTTCAACTGATCATCCATGGTCGGTAATGTGCAAAATATCTTTTGGACATCTAGATAGATCGCGAATAAAAAATTGCCACCCAGAGAAAGAAATAATATCAAGTGAGATATGTTGTCTGCCAAACGTTTGACATGTGATATTGATTTTATTGATGACTTTTCAGTTATGTACTTGTCAATGAGGAGCCTTATTAAGGAGGGAAGGGAAAGAGAGACTGGAAATGGAAAATTGTCTTGAATATGTGGATTGATGCTCAACCAAAGTAATTTACTTCACCTTATCGTTCATGTGGGAGACGCAAATCAAAATGAAAACTAAGTCACAGTAATGTGTCGGGTAATATCAGGAAATTAACAGTATAGCCGCCTTTGGATTTTTTTTGACATAATTTACATATTTTTGTTTCTATTACATGAATATCTATGACACATGGACAATGATATGACCCAATGTTTTTTAGCATTGCCGTAACGTAGAAAATCTTTCGCATATCTCACCTATGCAATTATCTCTATTCATAAAAGTTAAAAATGTTTTCTTCATTTTTAATTTTATTTTTTTTAAACTAGAAGATCTACCATTCAATCCGAGAGAATTAAGTGTGAATAATTAGGTGAGAATAAGATTATTTATATTTTTTATATGATGAGTAAAGTAAAACACATAGTTATTTATCGACTCTGGAAAGTGATAGAAAAAATAATTAAGATGTCTTTGCCTATAAATTATAGTGCCCGAAAAAAGGCAAGAAGACCACAACCATGGACTACCTCACACTTCTGCTGCTAATTTCCTTTGTGTGGGTAATGCGTCATACCTTGTTCTCCAGCTTAGGCATCCAAAGTTCCAAATGTACCAAGCTTGCACCGGGCCCTCGCCCTTTTCCTATTATAGGGAACATTTTGGAACTTGGCAGCCAACCTCATCACGCACTCACCAACCTCTCCAAAACTTATGGCCCAATAATGACTCTAAAGTTGGGCAACATCACCACCTTGGTCATTTCCTCTGCAGAAGTAGCCAAAGAAGTGCTCCATAAAAATGACTTAGCCTTTTCGAGCCGGAAAATCCCCGATTGTGTCTGGGCACTTGACCATGACAAATCTTCTGTGATATGGCTGCCCGCATCATCCAAGTGGAGGATTCTTAGGAGGGCTTGTGCTACAAAGGTTTTCTTCCCTCAACAACTTGACTCCACTGAAGTTCTCCGTCAGACGAAAGTGCAAGAATTGCTTGATTTTGTGCATGAATGCAGCAATAAAGGTGAAGCTTTGGAAATTGGCGAGGCTGTTTTTACAACAGTTCTAAATCTTATGTCAAACACCTTTTTCTCTATGGATTTTGCTCATTATACTTCTGATAAGTCTCAAGAGTTCAGGGACACTGTGTGGGGTATTATGGAAGAAATTGGAAAACCTAATATTGTTGACTTTTTCCCTATCTTTGGTTTGCTTGACCCACAACGTACTCGAGCTAGACTGAAAACTCACTTTGAGAAATTGATAACATTTTTTGATGGAATTATTGAAGAAAGATTGCGTTTAAGGGCTATGAAAATGGAGCCTTTGGTGTCCAATGATGCTGTAAACTCGTTACTGGATCTCATGGAAGAAGATAATTCACAAGTGACAAAGCATGACCTTTTACACTTATTTCTGGTAAAGATATTTAACTTTCAAAATCAATCCAAGTCTTCCTTTAAATCATCATGGAAAATGAATTGTTCCACACATTATGAATTGCAACGCAAACTTGTGTCTCTTTGTCTTCTACCTCTCTTTGATGCTTAGATTATTTTCTATATTTAATACTGTTCTTTATTGAGCTTGGTAGAAACATGAAAGAAAATTAAAAGTAGGGATCTAAATTTTGTGATTAGTGTAGCATCATTAATTTGTTTTCTTGGCATGTTATTGTACAAGGATTTATTTGTTGCTGGGTTAGACACAACATCAAGCACTGTGGAATGGACAATGGCTGAATTGCTGCGTAACCCAAAAGAATTGCAAAAAGCCAGAAAAGAGATACATAATATGTTTGGCAAAGATCAACAATTGAAGGATTCAGACATACCAATGCTACCTTTCTTACAGGCAGTGGTAAAAGAAACTTTCCGCGTGCATCCTGCAGTTCCATTTCTAGTTCCCCACAAGTCAAATGATGATGTAGAATTATTTAGCTTCATGGTGCCCAAAGACGCACAAATCCTAGTGAATGTATGGGCTATAGGAAGAGATTCAAGTATTTGGACTAATCCAAACCAATTTATGCCTGAAAGATTTTTGGGGAGTGAAATTAATTTTAAAGGCCTTGATTTTGAGCTTATTCCCTTTGGAGCTGGTAGAAGAATCTGTCCTGGATTACCATTGGCTTCTAGGACAATACCCTTTATGTTGGCCTCTCTTCTGCGTTTCTATGATTGGAAGCTTCCAGATGGGCAAAACCCAGAAGATATGGATACGACTGAGAAGTATGGCATCACCTTGCATAAGAATCAACCTCTTCGAGCTATACCATTTAAAGGATAGATACTATTTTGAGGTATTTTCATCATTGAGAAGCATATTATATGTGTTGCAATCGTGTCAACTAAAACCCGGTACAGTATATATATATATATATATATGTATACACTTTTTACTTATGTCTATCAGCTTGGTTTTGTGGCGTTTTTTTATGAATTTCAATAAGTATCATTTTAAAAAAAATATATCACCTTCAATTATTGGCATAGCATGACTCATGAGCCACCAAGCCTGCCAACTGCAAAGATTGGGATCTGATAATGTGATGACAAACATATTTGTGTTGCTTTTGGATAATTAGCAAAATAGCTCATTAAAATTATTGAGTTTTATAAATTGAATTATAAAACTTAATAAATTTAAAAACTCATACATAATATTATGGGGTTTTTATATGAATAAAAGTATAAAAATTATTTTTCTTTATATAATTAGTTGATATTTATACTGTAGTTGAGTGAAAGGCTGATGGGTCATTTTACAACTCCTATGTAAAAATAGGAAAATCATGGTTTTACTTATGAAATTTGTACAATTGTTGTACAACCACCAACAAAGACATTAAGGGAAGAAAAAAGAAATTAAAAGATGTAAAAAAATCATGAATAAATATAACGTGAGAATAACACTGCTGGTAAAAATGTGTTCAATCTCTCCTTCTGTACTCTTTACATACTGCACTGTTTTTATTAAGTATCTGCATTATTTTTGAGCTACCTTAAAATTGTTATACTCTGTTTTATTGAAAATTTGAAAGATTCTAATAACACCCAATTCACCTTCTCTTCTGTGTTTTCCATGGAAAGCTTGAGTTCAGATTTTACTCAAAGTCATTTCAGCAAATTATTATGTCTTCAAAGTAATCTCATTATAATGACATCTTGTTATTAACTCTCTACGTCTATAAAGCTTAATTGCCTGCCTTTATTACCTCTCACTTGATCCCTTCAGTTCTCTTTCGTATGGGGCTTCACTAACTGCCCCTCCACCAGCAGAGTTGGAGCTGATATAGTTGGTAGGTGGTAACTAGCCTTAGGGCGACCAGAAATTTGAGTAGTGAAGATAAAAATGTACAATATTTTAAAAAAATAGTACGAAGAAAAAAATTATGTTAAAAAATTCTTTTTTTATCTCATTTTTAATAAAATATTTCTTATTTAATTACAAATTAGTTAGTTATGTTATTTATTATTACAAATGAATGTAATTGAATAAATGAAGAAGTGATAAAATAAATAAAAATAAAAGGTAGAATGGCAATTCTCAATTAATTTTTGTTTCATTCTAAATGGTAGTGAGACAATAGTATAAAATAAACTATCAAACATCAAATTTTAACAAAGCTTATGATGGCATTTACCCCACATTGATGAACATGGATCCGCCCCTGTAACTAGATAAATGGAGAAATCGCTATAATATGCAACAAGACTCCGTATCCCTCTTTGTGTCATTATCATTTCTTGAACATAAAATTAAACCTCTTCCAAAAAAGTAGTCCTACTTCATATTTAGTGTATATACTGAATTATCATAAATAAAGAGCGAAACATTAGATTTGTTGAGTTTAAAAATTAATTTGATATTACATATTTTTTTTTAATTTTATAAAATTTTGTTAGTAAGAAAACAAGACTAAATCCTCTACGAAAATATACGAGGTTTAGAAAGTCTTTGTACACATACCACTTGTCAAAACATCTTTAGATATGGTCCATAAATACATCTTTAGTGTATCCCTTTCCATTTCTGCACAGCATTTAATTATTATACCTGGCATTAACCCAAAGGCGGAGGTGGAAGTTCTTCTCGATGGACTACCCAACACTTTTGCTACTAGTTTCCATTCTATGGTCATGCATGTATGTTTTCATCATCTCCTGCCAAGGCCCTAAATCAAAAAGCTTCCATCCAGGCCACGCCCCTTTCCTGTCATTGGAAATATCTTGGAGCTTGGCACTAAACATCCCCAGGCACTCTTTAAACACAATTTAAACTCTAAAATTTATGGACCTGTAATGACCCTCAAACTTGGATGCGTAACCACCATAGTCATTTCCTCTCCAGACATGGCCAGAAAAGTGTTTCATAAAAATGATTTGGTCTTTTCCAGTAGAGCAATCTCCTGTACTATGAAGTACAAATATAAGATATGACACAAATACGGTGATATGGTAAAACTTTAAAAAAATAGAATATTGACACTGCGTATATATAATTTAATCTAATATAAAACTTTACTATCTCTATCTAACGTAAAACTAGTTTTTATGACAATTGTAATACTTATCTAGAGGTGGCAGTTATAGCCAAAAAGATATCTATATTTTAGATTAAAACATGAATCTGTGGTGCCCATAAGTGCACCACTAGACCAACTCCTTTGGTCCTGTCCACGAAGCTATATGACAAAGGCATAGTTGGAAACCAAAGCCCAACCCAAAATTAGAGAGATTAGAGAATGGTTTCCTATGGGTACACTTTGCTCTATGAAGTTAGAGACTTAGTGGTAGCTAGCATGGCATTGCTTGTTGCCTTTTAGGAGAAGTTGGTCTACGTGCCCGTCTTGCTTGGCCTCACCAAGTCCTATGTTATAATGCCAGCATGGCTCTAGCTCACCTACGAGGATGTCTAAGTCAAGTCCTCTAATGGCATTTGTCTTCATGCTTGGTTCATCAAGCTCTTTCTCAAGTGTCGAGGTTCAATTGCATTCCCCTATTTTTTGAATTTTCAATTACCCTTTTGATTTTTGGTTTTTCATTTGGTGCTTATTTCTTGTTTGTTTAAGTTTGGTGAGAAATTGAACATTCTTGATTTGAGTCAATTAGGGTATGCTAGCAACTATAGGGACTTCATGATTGAGTTGAGCTATTTTTTTGGCATTTGTGCTTGAATTAGGGCTAGTGTGTAGAGGTGAAAAGTCCACTTATAAGTGTCATTCTTCCTATCTTGAACTGAATCCGGCAGATCTCTCCCAAGAACCGACACACACTGAGGTAATCTAATGGGTTCTAGCAAATTTTGAACTACCAAGACACTGTCTCATCCAACGTCAGCCATTGATATAGCTGGAAGATGTTTCCAGCCATATCAATAATGTATTAGTGTCGGATTTGTGTCTGACACTGAAACACCATAGAAATGCACATATTGATGCTTCTTAGCTCCTACACTTCTCAAACATTTGACCATCACAAATTTTCTATGGTCTTTTTTCCCCTATCAGCTCAATGGAGAACACTTAGGTGAGTTGTACTAGGAAAATTTTCTCCACATAACAGCTTAACTTCACCCAAATGCTTCGCTAGATAAAGCTTCAAGATTTCTTGAAATATGAGCATGAATGCTGCAGCAAAGGAGAAGCTTTGGATCTTGGTCAAGCTGCCTTCAAAACTGCTCTTAACTCCATATCTTACACCTGTTTCTTTGTTGATTTAGTTGGTTTTACTTCTTATTCATCTCAAGAACCAAAGGATCTTATATGGGTTATCTTGGAAGAATTTGAGAGGCCTAATGTGTCAGACATCTTTCCTTTTCTTCGTTCTCTTGACCCACCATGAATTAATTCTTCATCTCAAGAACTAAAGGATCAAATGGTCAAGATTAAGATTTTTGCTATTGATTGTTCGTATTATACTCAGATTTATTTGTTGTTAGGGTAGACACAACACGAACCACAGTAGAGTGGGCAGTGGCATAGTTACTATGTAACTCCAAAAAATTAGAAAAGGCAAAAATAGAGCTTCAACAAGTCACTAGCAAACATGTAAACCTTGGAGAATCAGACATATCAAAATTCCCCCTCTTACATGTAGTGGTGAAGGAAACCCTGCGCTTGCACCCACCAGCTCCATTTTTGGTACCAAACTAATCATAGGATGACGTCGAGGTATGTGACTTTGTAGTGCTTAAAATTGCGCTAATTCTAGTCAATGTATGGCAATAGGACTTCATTCAAGTGTTTGGTCTCATTCAAATTTACTTGTGCCTGAAAGGTTCTTGAAGAGCATAATTGATTTAAAAGGTTCTTGGAGGATGTGCCCAGGATTGCCTTGGACTTCAAGAGTTGTACACTTGGTATTGGCTTATCTTCTCAAATATGATTAGAAACTTGCCAACAGGATTAAAATGATTGAAATGCATATGGGAGAGAAATTTGGGGTAAACTTAAGAAAGGACCTGCCTCTCCTAGCTATTCCCATTCAAGCCTAACTTTTATTATTATCAGTAAAGTATGACATACCAATGCTTGAGATGTTCCGAGCATGGAAAAGTTTTCTCCTAGGTAAGAGAAAATCAAACCATCATAGAGCATTAAGGGTGCTATTGAATTTGTTGGTTTTAAAGTTCAGAGTTTAATAAATTTAATAGTTTAGATTATTTTAAATGAACAATTAAAATATTCAGTTTATGAAAATAGTAAGACTAATTGAGAAATAATAAATGTATTATGCACTAAGAAGCATGATATAGCTTTTGTGGCAAATGGGCAATAAAAACAAAATAATAGAACCCCAAAAAGGAGTATATATTACATGCTCATAATCAGTAAGGCCTTCACATTAGTATCCTAACCTTTTGCTGTCCACGGCGTTCTTTATGAAACATGGAAATCTTCAATCAACATGTTGTTTCTGAGGTTTAAGACTTGCAAATTTTGACTATTGGCAAGAGATTTTGGGATGATACCACCCAATAAATTTTCATTGAGATCCAAGAACCTTAAGGCACAGGAATTTAAAAATTATTGCAAACATGACCATAGAGTTTGTTGTCCCCAAGATTTAATAACCTGAGATTGCTACTCATTTTGGTGAAACACTCAGGAATTTAACCATTAAAGATTTTAAGGGAGAGGTCAAGCATTTGAAGCATTGCAGAAGGATTTGTGTATTTTGCTATGAAAACTATTGTTGAAAACAAGAGGAAGTATGTGGAAGGAAGGTGATAACCAACATCTTGTGGAACAATAGAACTGAATCTATTGCTTGAGTGGTCCAAAAATAAATGTTTTTGGGAATAATGGGAAAGGGCCTTTGGAGTTGGTTGAAATGAAGGTCAAGGTATAACCAATTATTAGAACTAAGATTTTGAAGAGGACCTTCTAAACCCATTAGAAAATTGTTGGATAAATTTAAATAAAGCATAAAATAAAATCTCCAAATCTAGCTAGGAATTTTACATTGGAAGTTGGTTGTTGGTTAGTTCTAAAGAGATTAAGTTGGATTGATTTCTTAGAGAATGAGGGAATGCTCTCAACTTACAAAAAGACAAACCTAAAACATGCAAGTTGGAAAAGGGAGATAGTTCATGATGATCACTGAAACGAGTATCAAGAGATAAGTTGTTGTGTGAAAGGCCTAATGTGATTAAATTTATTAGCCTTCGAAACATATCTAGCTGTATTGTGCCACTAAACTTGTTTGAGGAAAATATTAGGGCATTGATTCTTCTAAGATTGAAGATAGACACGAGAATATGGTAGTGCAAGTTCCTGCAAATATGGTAGTGTAAAAATAGATATAGAGATACTTCCATTGAGGGAATTATGATTTAAATCAATGGTGACAAGTTTCATAAAGCCTTCCAAATGAGCAGATGGAATTGTACCCGTCAAATCTTCTTAAAATATGGAAGAGGACCAGTGAAGTTATTGAATGATAAGTCCAATTGAACAAGTTGAGTGAGTTCTGATATGGAATTAGGAAGTGTTCCACTGAAGTGATAGTCGGATAAATCTAGAATAGACAATTGTCTAAAATTGTGAATAGAATCTAGTAGGAAACTTACGAAATTTGTATGGCTAATGTTTAAGGTGAAGAGATACATGATGTTAAAACTCTGGTAAAGAACCTTGAAGATCCTCATTATCAGACATATCAAGGACCTTTAGTTGTGACGTTTGGAAGATATTTCTTGGAAACACGCCACTCAAGCCAAAACTATTGAGTTCTAAGATGGTTAAGTTGGACAAATTGACAAAGGATTCTGGCACTGGGCTTGCCATATTGTTATGATTCAGTCAAATAATTGAGAGCGATTGAATCATTGCTGGCAAAGCACATATAGGTCCAGAGTGGTTGCAAGTTGACATGCCCAAAACTTGGAAATTCGATAGTGAAGATAAAGCATGGCATTAATACTTTCCCTAGGTTATATTCTTACACCATCCAATGATAACACGGTGATTTCCGAAAGGTTCCTTGCAAGCATTGCTATATTTGGATGCACAAGTTTTAAAGTAAGAGGTGAGATAAATGAGGTAGACAAATCAAGAATAGAGAACTTTGTTAGTTGAGATATCTCAATTGGAATTTGCTCCTTAAAGCTGAGATTTGACAAATTCAAATACCTCAAATTATTTAATTTGTGCAATTCAAAATGAACCACGGAATGGAAGTCATTGTATGGCATATTTAATTTCTCCAAATATTGCAAGTTAAGGAGACTACTTGAATTGTCTAGTAGTTCTCCGAAGATGAATTCCAGGTCAAGTGCTATAACACGTCCCATGTTGCATGCTACTCCATTCCATTGACAGCAATCGTAACTTTGGTTCCAATGCACTTGTTCTTTTGATTTGGCGAGGTAGAATTAAAGGTTTTTCTTCAAATGGAGTAGCAAAGATTGTTGATCACTGAGACATTGATGCTCAAGTTTATCAAGCAGAATGATATCAAGAAAAATCATAAAATAAGTGAAATCTCATTGCAGCGTATTATTAGAGGGACCACTATCAGTATAATTGATTGGCTTACAAAAGGGTGAAGAGTGCTTTGGCCTTTTAACATATCGCTTCCTTCGTAGCTTCATATTCACTTTTGTTGTAACTTGTTGATATTTTACTCTGAGCAGTTTTAGTCTGAACCCAATTTGTAAATTTCTTCCAACTTGAAACCAATAAGATGCTTACCTTGTACCAAGGAAGCTCGGACACTCAATAAGACAAGAGACATGACAATAACATTTTGAAATATGTGTTTGACACGGATCCAGCCGTGCTTGCACTACTGAATTGCCACTGACTTTCCTTTCACAGTTAGAAGGATGACCGTTTCCTTGTCCTTTTTTCTCATTCAGTCTTGACTAACTTTATCTTTTTCGTTACTTGCGAATTTTTGAAAATTCATATTACATATTTACATAACTTATCAAATTTTATATTCTCCACAAATGGTAGCAGACTTGAACATATATATTCTCTCATTCGGATAAATAATAGATCAATTCACCTTAACCACACAATTCCTTTTTTGAAAAACTAACTGCGAAAGTCAACACAACATATTAGACTGCTAAAAAAAAAAACTTATTCGAATAATTATTTAAAGAATAATTATATTCTTGCCGATGCCGAGTGGATCTCCTCTCTATTTGTAGAGTTTCCTCGGCAGTGTAAAAACGCCACAAACACAAATTTCCTGCTGAAAATATCTGTTGAAACTACCAAAAACTAACTTCTTATTTCTGCATGCAATTCATCTGGGCATTGTCTCCCATTTTGTTTAGAAGTCTGTTCTCTTTTTTCTTCAAATTAAAGGGCGGCAGCTGTTTTTATATTAAATGTCTGCTTGCCTTAATTTGTTGGCTTTTAGTTATGTACATACATAATCAAAATCTTTAATTATTATTCCTGTAATATTTTTTTATACAAATGCAGCAGACAAGGTTTAAACCTAAGTTTTAATGCAATACTACTGAAAGCTCTCTAAACAACACCTATTAGTATACCATTCTCACAGTGTTGTTATTATATTTAAGAAACTCTTTCATCATATATAAGTAAGCTTTTGGGTCGGGTGGCCTTTCTTTTCCAATTAATAATTACATTCATTCATCATTCTTGCCCCTTTTTTCTTTTGAATATGCGTGTCAATGAGTGAACCTTATGGGAGGGATGGGAAAGAGAGACTGAGAATGGAAATTTGGCCCCCGTAACTAAAGTATGAAATAATTGTCTTGACTATGTGAATGCTCAACCAAATTGATGAATTCACTTCACCTTAACTTTCATGTGGAGATAGGTGGAGCCAGTGGGAGAGGTAAATCATAAAATAAGGATCAAGTCACACTAAAGTTGGGAAAAGCAGGAAACAGATATAGTCGCCTATGGATTTTCTTTGACTTAATTCACATATTTTGTTTCTAGTTTCCAACTATACATGTGTTTCTAATACAAGAATATCTAAAACAAATGGACAGCGATATGTACCCAATGTTTTCTCTGTATTGCTATTTCAATGTAGAAAACCTAACGCATAGCTTAAGTAAATAATTATATATTCATAATAGTTAAAACAGCATGGGGTGGGATATTAATGACTAACCACTAACATAGATTAGTCTTTTACTTAATAGTACTACAAAAATATAATGTGAAAAAATCTAAAAATAATAATTAAAATAATTTCTTTTCTCTCTTTGTCAAGTTTGTCTTATTCTCACCTAGACTTCTACCATTCGATATGTGGACCCATATGTGATAATATTGAATTTATGACAAGTTGAATTTAGATATAACTATATGACAAATTGTATTCACAAGTTGCAGAAAAAGGCTATCATAACTATATATATATATACATACATAAAGATACAAACAAAATATTGACGTATTAATTACTACTTGCACCTCAAATTGAAGAACATGAGATCGAAGACTTGGGTTTAAATCTTAGAATAATTCTCGTTGGGAAGGACTAAAAGCGACTCGTTTTGACATAAATTAGTTTTACACTCAATAAAGATATGAGAATATCGTGTGAAAAAAATCTAAATATACATACACACATAGATACATTCATACATGTATACATACATATATATATATATATATGTATATATATAAATAGATAGATAGACAGATACATATATATAAAGATGCTGCAATCAAAGAAGCACTTGACCATGGCAATTTTTGATTGGCATGGCTGTCCACATCATCCAAGTGGAGGATTCTTAGGAGAGCTTGTACTACAAAGGTTTCCTCCCATTAAGATGAAGTAAGGTGTGTTTTCCTATAAATTATACTGCCAGGAAAAAAGGCAAGAAGACCACAACCATGGACTACCTCACACTTCTGCTGCTAATTTCCTTTGTGTGGGCAATGATTCATATCTTCATCTCCAGCTTAGGCATCCAAAGTTCCAAATTTAGCAAGCTCCCGCCGGGCCCTCGCCCTTTTCCTATTCTAGGAAACATTTTGGAACTTGGCAACCAACCTCATCACGCACTCACCAACCTCTCTAATACTTATGGGCCAATAATGACTCTCAAGTTGGGCAACATCACCACCATAGTCGTTTCCTCTCCAGAAGTAGCCAAAGAAGTACTCCATAAAAATGATTTAGCCTTTTCTAGCCGGAAAATCCCCGATTGTGTCTGGGCACTTGACCATGGCAAATTTTCTGTTGTATGGCTGCCCGCATCATCCAAGTGGAGGATTCTTAGGAGGGCTTGTGCTACAAAGGTTTTCTCTCCTCAACAACTTGACTCCACAGAAATTCTCCGTCAGAGAAAAGTGCAAGAATTGCTTGATTTTGTGCATGAATGCAGCAACAAAGGTGAAGCTTTGGAAATTGGTGAGGCTGTTTTTACAACAGTTCTAAATCTTATGTCAAACACCTTTTTCTCTATGGATTTTGCTCATTATACTTCTGATAAGTCTCAAGAGTTCAGGGACATTGTATGGGGTATTATGGAAGAAGTTGGAAAAGCTAATATTGTTGACTTTTTCCCTATCTTTGGTTTGCTTGACCCACAACGTATTCGAGCTAGACTGAAAACTTACATTAACAAATTGATAACATTTTTTGATGGAATTATTGAAGAAAGATTGCGTTTAAGAGCTTTGAAAATGAAGTCTGTGGTATCTAATGATGCTGTAAACTCCTTACTGGATCTCATGGAAGAAGACAATTCACAAGTGACCAAGCATGACCTGTTACACTTATTTCTGGTAAAGATATTTGACTTTTAATATCAATCCAAATCTTCCTTAGATCATCATGGACAATGACTTGTTCCACACATTATGAAGTGCAACGCAAATTTATGTCTCTTTGTCTTCTACCTCTCTTTGATGCTTAGAATATTTTATATATCTAATAGTTTTCTTTATTGAGCTTGGCAGAACATGAAAGAAAATTAAAAGTAGGGATCTAAATTTTTGTCATTGGTGCAGCAGCATTAATTTGTTTCCTTGGCATGTTATTGTACAAGGATTTATTTGTTGCTGGGTTAGACACAACATCAAGCACTGTGGAATGGGCAATGGCAGAATTGCTGCGTAACCCGAAAGAATTGCAAAAAGCTAGAAAAGAGATTCATGATATATTTGACAAAGATCAACAATTGAAGGATTCAAACATACCAATGTTACCTTTCTTACAGGCAGTGGTGAAAGAAACTCTCCGATTGCATCCTGCAGCTCCGTTTCTAGTACCCCACAAGTCAAATGATGATGTAAAATTATATAGCTTCATGGTACCCAAAGAGGCACAAATCCTGGTGAATGTATGGGCTATAGGAAGAGATTCAAGCGTTTGGACTAATCCAAACCAATTTATGCCTGAAAGATTTTTGGAGAGTGATATTAACTTTAAAGGCCTTGATTTTGAGCTTATTCCCTTTGGAGCTGGTAGAAGAATCTGTCCTGGATTACCATTGGCTTCTAGGACAATACCCTTTATGTTGGCCTCTCTTCTGCGCTTCTATGATTGGAAGCTTCCAGATGGGCAAAACCCAGAAGACATGGATACGACTGAGAAGTTTGGCATCACCTTACATAAGAATCAACCTCTTCGAGCTATACCCATTAGAGGATAGATACTATTTTGAGGTATTTTCTTCATTGGGAAGAGTATCAAATATGTGTTGCAATCATGTCAACGAAAATCAGGTGCAATATAAATTTATATATATATATATATATAGATATATATATATATATATATATATATATATAATATTTCCTTCTTAGTTATGTCTGTCAGCGTGGTTTTGTAATATTTTTATGAATTTTAATAAGTGTCAAAATTGTTTTAAAAATATCTGTGTTCAATCTCTCCTGTCTTACTCTTTAAATCTTGCTCTTTTTAATTAAGTACATGCATTATTTTAGAGCCATCTTAAAATTTTTATACTCTGTTTTCTTGAAAATTTCTATTAACACCCAATTCACCTTCTCTTCTGTGTGTTTTCCATGGAAAGCTTTGAGTTCAGATTTTACTCAAAGCCCTTTCAACAAATTGTTGTGTCTTCAAAGTAATCTCATCACAATGACATCTTGTTATCAACTCTACACGTCTATAAAGCTTGATTGCCTGTCTTTATTATTTACAAGCAAAACATAGAAATATATACGAGCAAGACCTGCCATCCCTCTTCAATTCACAACCGGGGTTGGAGATGATATAGTTGCTAGGTGGCAACTAGCTAAGTGGAGAAACTGCTATAATATGCAACATGACTCCATTTTCGTCTGCGTCGCTATCATTTCTTAAACAATTTTTTTTTTTTTTTTACAAAAATGTAATCCTACTTTATAGATAGTGAATTTTTAAATTATCATAAATAAGAAATGAATCGATAGATTTATTGAGTTTAATAATAAATTTAATATTATATATTTCTTTAATTAAAACAATTTTGTTAGTTAAAAAGAAAGGCCGAAATCTCTAGAAAACATACGAGGTTTGGAAAGTCTTTTTACATATACCACTTGTCAAAACATCTTTAGATATGGTCCATACATATGTGGACACTATCGCATAGAAGAAAAGGTCAACGGTACATTTAATTACTATACCCCTTTCCAATAAAATGTCCATACATATATGACTCTTTATGTACCCCTTTCCATTCCTGCACAATGTTTAATTATTTTACTCGACATTAGCAAGTGGCGAGAGAAGCTCTTCTCGATGGACTACCCAGCATATCTGCTACTTATTTCTATTCCATTGTCAAGCATGTATGTTTCCATCATCTCCTCCCTGCCAAGGCCCTAAATCAAAAAAGCTTCCACCCGGGCCACGCCCTTTTCCTGTCATTGGAAACATCTTGGAGCTTGGCACTAAACCTCACCAGGCACTCTTTAAACACTATTTAAACTATAAAATTTATGGACCTGTAATGACCCACAAACTTGGAAGCGTAACCACCATAGTCATTTCCTCCCCGGACATGGCCACAGAAGTGTTTCCTCCCCGGACATGGCCACAGAAGTGTTTCATATAAATGATTTGGTCTTTTCCGGCAGAACAATTTTCCATACTTCTCAAACATTTGACCACCACAAATTTTCTATGCTCTTTTTGCCACCATCAGCTCAATGGAGAACACTTGGGAGAACTTGTACCACAGTTACCAAATTCGCTCCCTGCTCCTCCGTACCACGAACTGGATTGCGCATTTCAATTCGTAGTTCATTTTCGTGCTGGTTCGCAGCGAATTGACATCTCGAACACTGTAATCCGTTACCCAAAACTGCCTGCAACTATTTTCCTTCCATTTCATCCAATGTTGATGCCATACAGATGATGTGAGGGAGCCACAGTCGGGATTGAAGTGGTTTCACCTCTCAATCTAAAGGTTGAAGATGGGTCCATGGGGACCCATGATGCACTCAATCAGTGCAATTCTCTTTTAAAAAAAATAGGTTAAAAGGTTTTGAAAAAAAAAAAGAAAGAAAACAATTTTAGAAAGGAGATTCCTCAAGGCTCGGTTTGGGCCAACTTCCGCGCCTCCTTTCTTTAATCCTTACATAAGTTTTTTTGAAAAAAGAGAGGTGGGCTGGAGAACAAAAAGAAAAAGTGGAGTAGTCTTATTGAGATATCTCATGATAATATTAAAGATAAACTAAATAAAACTGTACCTCAATTAAAAATAACATACCAATCAAGTATACTCTCACGGATTACATATTTTGTTAAGTGACATACCACGTACCGCACCCTCACCAATACTCACATTATACCGCGATCCCAGTATCTATGGCTTGTACCAAGAAAATTCACCACGCAACAGCTTGACTTCACCCAAATATTTTGTCAGAGGAAGCTTCAAGATTTGTTGGAATAAGAGCATGAATGCTGCAACAAAGAAGAAGCTTTGGATATTGGTCAAGCTGCCTTCACAACTGCTCTTAACTCTATATCTAACACATATTTCTCTATTGACTTAGCAGGTTTTGCTTCTGACTTCTTTCGTTCTCTTCATTCTCTAGACCCACAACGAATTGATTCGTCATCTCAAGAACCACAGGATCAAATGGTCAAGAATAAGATTTTTGTTATTGATTGTTCATATTGTACTCGGATTTATTTGTTGCCAAGGTAGACACAAGACCAAACATAATAGAATGGGCAATGGCAGAGCTATTACGTAACTCAGAAAAATTAGGAAAGCCAAAAAAAGACAATAAAAAAAAAAGAACTTCAACAAGTCACTAGCAAACATGTAAAACTCGAAGAATCAGATGTCTCAAAGATCCCTTTTTTACTAGTAGCAGTGAAGGAAACCCTATGCTTGCGCCCACCAACTCCATTTTTGGTTCCACGCTAATCACAAGATGATGTAGAGATATGTGGCTTTGCAGTGCTCAAAATAGGGCAAATTCTAGTCGATGTATGGGCTATAACACATGATTCATGTGTTTGGTCTGATTCAAATTTATTTGTGCCTGAAAGGTTCTTGAAGAGCATAATTGATTAAAAGGTTCTTGGAGGATGTGCCCAGGGTTGCCTTGGGCTTCAAGAGTGTTGCACTTGGCGTTGGCTTATCTTCACAAATATGATTGAAAGCTTGCCAACCGGATTGAACCCTACTCAAGTTAAGTATTTTCTTTAATGAAAAAACTTAGTCAAGCTAAGTATTCAGGTTTGATGTAAATCTTCAATGATTCAAGCATCAAATTTTTCCTTACTACAATAATGATGAAACACCACTCACTATTGGTACTAATTATGGATCATGGTTGATTGAGTGTAAAATTTATAACGAAATAAATAAAAATAAAATAATTTTATTTTAACAAAACTTAAAGCATAGCTTTTAAAATCAAAAATAACAAAACATCAATGTAGTATTGAAAAAGTATTATAAATGTGCTAATATTTTCCTAATGTAACTAATCCTTAAATTTAATTTCTGTGATGTAAACTTATTTTTCAATATTATATTTCACTATTTAAACTTAAATCAATGGAAATTCTAAAATTTTTAAGATATTTTACGTATTTTCTGAATTCCCATTTTTTGAATAACCTCATTTTTTAATTAATTTTTTTAGTTGTCATTCCATGTCACTATGTCAATAGATTGTAAATTGACTCATGAATGTATATCTTGGAAAAAGAAAAGAAACTGTAACAAGGATTTTGTTTAAATAATAACACTCAATCTTGACAGAAATATTATAAATTTACTTCACATGTTGAAATATAGAGCAAATTAAAGACTTAGAATATGTATATTAACTTAGATGATAGAATACTTGATCCAGAGTTTTGCGTGTGTTAGTGGCTTGCCAACCCTTCAATTATTAACAAAAAAAAAAAAGTACTTGACCCATGCAGCCCAAATCCTTTTATCAAGACGTGAAAAAGGGAAGAACAATAACCTTTACATTAAAATATTTATAAGGTCACAACAAATTGAAAAATTAAGAACGAAAGTCTTTTTTACTGATGCAGAGAATTGAACTGGAGTCTTTTTGTAATAATATCTAAACTCTTGATTATTAAACGGACTTGAATGATGGTTACTTATAAAGAATTTTGATTTATGAGGTCTTAACAATTGAACTTAGAGTGTTAAAAATAGATGTCCCACCAAATTGGTAATGCTTTATAGGCAAAAGCTTTGAGTGATAAAGTAGAGAAAGTGATGGACGCAAGTTTTGATGAACGGGGCCAAAGCAAGGTCATATATCATTTTCTGGTCGTAATTACTGGAGTCAAAAATGAATTAAGAAAAAGATTCATGACAAATCTTCCTTGACCAAAGTTTAAGAACAATTTCTCAGCATCCTTAAATTTGTATAAATGTAAAAGAGACACACTTGACTCTTGTTTAGTAATTTTAGATGTTTATCTGTCCTGTTCAAAGGATTTCTTAGGCACTTGAAGTAAAAGAAAACATTCTTCATGAGAAAATTTCTTGAAATCAAGCATATTAAGTTTAGAGTCCTGCTATGTGCATAAACAAAATTTATAAAAAATTTAAATTATTAAATTTATTAAATTTCAGGTAATAAATTATAAAATTTAAACATTAAAATTTGTAAACTATTCATCAGTATTGAGCTCTTATAATTGATGAGAATATTATTTTTGTTAAGTTTAAGGAGATTTGTTGTACTCAGGGCTCATATTAATGTTATGTACTTTTCGAGCATTCTATATGTCGGTATATAACTATCATATATTTCACTAAAGTTATTTATTTTTTTTGTACAATCACAAATTATTTTTATACTTAGTCTTAGATATTTGTTTATATCCAAATACATGCAGGTTTTGAAAACTTGTTTCCTTGACTAGTTTAGAGTAAGAAAATTTTTACATGGTTTTTGTTGTTGAGAAAACCTGAACGTGGGAGTAGATAATTTTATTGTTCATGGAAATTTCGTAGATTTAAGTTTTCAAAATAAAAAGATTATGCCCTGGAGACAAAGTGCTTTTCTTAAAAACAAAAACTCAAACTGTTAAGTACACCCTTAGCTGTCTTCAAAAGCTTCATGTAGTAATAATAATTGTTCTATTCTCATTATTTATTTTTATATAATTCTGATTTTACAAAATTCTAATTATTAAATTATTAGGCAAGAAGTATCTGGTGTTCATGCTTCAACATCAAAGTTATATCATGTATAAAACCCTAAAATATATATTTAAATGATTGGAAAATGTGTTTCCTATAACTCCATGTCTATAAAAAGTTTTTACCTAATAATATGAGTTGGATATGTTGAATCATAATTCGATTTTTGAGATTTATTAAATTTAATAATTTAAATTATATGTTAAAAAATTAAAAATAAGCAATATTATAAAAATAAGGAGACTGTAAATAACATTACAAGGTGTAACGTAATTGAGTGAAAGGCCCATGGGTCTGTCACAACTCTTGTGGAAAACATTTTTTATCTTACATCTCAACTAGTATGGTATATCAGTTTTTTACGACTTTGAAAATTAAAGTAGAAGCATACCAAAAGGGTTGACATAATGACATATTGTTGTTATAGACTATGAGGTGAGATAAAAGAGGTAGACAAATCATTGTGAGCAAGATTCAATTTCTCCAAATATTGCAGGTTAAAGAGACTACTTGAATTGTCTTGTAGTCCTCCAAAGATGAATTCCTCACTTAGGTCAAGTCTATAACACGTCCCTTGTTGCATGCTACTCCATTCCATTGGCAGTAATCATAACTTTGGTTCCAATGCACTATTGTTTTGGACTTGGCAGGGTTGGATTGAAGGTTTTTCGTCAAATGGAGCAACAAAGATTGTTGATCGCTAGGACATTCGCTGGTTGCCACAGAGACATTGATGCTAAAGTTTATCAAGCAGAATGATATCAAGGAAGAAAGCCATAAAAATAAGTGAAAGCTCGTTGCAAATTTTATTAGAGGCACCACTATCAGTATAATTGATTGGCTCATAATTGGGTGAATATTGCTTTGGCCTTTGAATAATTTTTGGTCTTCCTTCATAGCCTCATATTCACTTTTGTTGTAACTGTTTGATGTTCTTGTCTGAACTGACGTCCTAATCTGAACCCAACTTGTAAGTTTCTTCCAACTTGAAGCTTGTAAGATGTTTACGACACGCAATGAGAAAAGAGACATGACAATACCATTTTCAAATATGCATTTGACACGGATCAAGCCGTGCTTAACAAGCACTGCTGAATTGGCACTCACACTCCCTTTCACGGTTAGAAGAATGACCGTTTCCTTGTCCTTTTTTCTTATTCAGTCTTGAATGATCAACCAGAAGTGTTAATTTCCTTTTTTTCGTTGATTACTATCGGAGATTTGAAAATTCATATTACATATTTACACAATTTATCAAATTTGATATTGTCCACAAATGGTTGAAGACTTGAACATGTATTGTGTCATTCGGATAAATGATAGATCAAGTAACCTTAACCAAACAATTAGACGAGAGGCATGGCAAGAACATTTTCAAAAATTGTGTTTGTTTAAGACGCAAGTTTCTGAAAATTATTTTTGACACGGATCCAGCCTTGCTTGACAAGCACTGTCAAATTTCCTGCCTACCTAGTTCGTAGAAGGAGAAAATCACCAGATATTGCCATTCACTTCATTTTCATAGTTAGAAATATGATTTATATTCTCCGCACAAGGTGAACACTTGATCATATTAAACTACCATATTGGATCAATTCATCTTAACCACACGTTTTTTTTTTTTTTTTTGATAAAATAAGACTAGGAATGTCAACACACAATATTAGGACTCCTAAAAAAAAATTATTCGAATAATTATTTAAATTTATGTATAATATTTAAATAATTATTTCAGGTGATTATTTAGCTCAAATTATTTAAAGTCCAATATTAATTTAACTTTTTAATTTGCTCGTTCTTTTTAATAAATTTTAATGATTTGTTCTTTATGTACTATGGAATACTAAGTAAAATACACCAAAAAGAGAGATAAATTCAGAAGATCTTATGAAATAGTCCTAAATGATTTCGTATCTTTCAATGTCCCAACAACAAAGTTTGCTATAACAAATAGAAAATAGGAGGATATATTGAAATCCCATACACACTTTGTCCTTATTTGATTTTGCAATTTTTCTTCATTTCTCAAAAGTTTGCAGCATCTTTTTTGTAGTATATATTCAATTGCAAAAGAGAGAAAAATATTATAAAATAACAACAATTAGTTTAAACAATAACACACAATCTTGACTGAAATATTATAAAATTATTTCATACATAAAGATATAGTGCAAATTAATGACTTCTGAAGATGCATTTTAGCTTTGATGATATTATTCTTGATGCACGCAGCGTAAATTCTTTTATCAAGACGTGAAACAGAGAAGAGCAACAACCTTTATTTTAAAATATTTATGGTTTCACAAACAATTAGGAATTTCCTTTTTTGGCAAATATTATAAAAAAATTTAAACATAAATATTCTTTTTATGCTATTCAAATCTCTCATAACCACACCTAATGACTTGAAGGATGGTGGGTGTTAAAAATAGATGCCCCGCCAAATTGGTAATGCTTTGTAGGCAAAACCTTTGTTATTTTTAGAGTCATAAAGTAGAGAAAGTGATGGATGCAAGTTTTAATAAATGAGCCCAAAGCAAAATCTCCCAAGATTTGACTGCCGTTTATATGTTTATATGTTCTTAATTTTCTCCCATGCAGGGTCATATATCATTTTTGTGGTCGTTATTAGTATGAGTCAAAAATAAATTTAAAAAAAGATTTCATCACATAAATATTCATTTTTTTTTTGTGATTGACATAAATGTTTCTCGATCGAAGTTTATGAACAAAACGTCTCAGTATCTTTAAATTATTATTACAATACAAATATAAGGATGCTTTTTATTAAAAAAATAAAAAACTTTAACTCAAACTATTGCAGTACACCTAGTTATCTTCAAAAGCTTTAGGTGTGGCTTGAGAAAATAACCCCTCTATTTACATACTTTTGTTTATTATATAACTCTCCCTTCAAAAAATCTATATTATGTAAAATCTAAAAAAATAATTATCCACCAAAGTACAGAACCATGGTCATTATTTTATTTTACTCTTACAACAATGGGAGCAAGGAGAAATAATGTTAGGCATAGTCCAATACCTATACAAAGACAAAGATAGTCTTATATTGAATACACCTATGCAAAACTCACAAAGGATTTTGTTAGGATTCAAACTCAAGAAACACTTATCCCAAAAAACTAGTTTGTTAAGTAAGAAAGCTTCTTAAATTTAAGTATTATTACAAAATTATTTGTAAAATTGATGTGAAACTCATAATATTGTCCATCCTTTAAAAAGGTGAATATCTATGGAAGGCTTCCCTAAACATTATCAAGCATTAGATTGCTCTTTTTTCTTATTTGAATGGTTCCACTCTGTATCTTATCAAGCATCGCCAAGTAGACCTTTTTCTCTTTCGATGACTTCACTTCAGATTCTTTCCAAGACCAAATAACCCTTTTCTCTTTTGATAGCTTTACTCTAAACTCTTTCAACATCAGGAAGCCTTTTCCTGTGTTGTACCAACTCTTAATAAAACCACTAGTATTAGGAATTTAAGCTTAAGAAAAGAACTCAATTCAAAAAATTAATTAATTGAATAAGAGAGCCTCTTAAATTTGAGTGACATTCCTAAATTGCTTATAAAATCAATATAGAACTCATAAGAGATTTTGTGACAGAAATTTGTGGTGGAGAACAAATCAGCATGAAGAATAAGAGTTTTATGCTCACGTTCTTTTTGTGACACTTTTGTGAATGTTAATTAGCGTCAGAATTGTTTAAAATAAAATATATCGTTTCTTGCCTTCAATAAATGCCACAGCATGACTCATCAGCGGCCAAGCCGGCCAATTGCAAAGATTCTGAGGTGATCATATGATGACAAACAGGTTTGTTTTGCTTTTGAATAATTAGCAAAATAGTTCATATGAGATTTAGATTTCAACTGCAAATTGCGCAAGTAGCGTATGAAATCTGGTGTAAAAGCTTCAACATGAAGGCCATATCACGTATTAAACGCTAAATATATTACAATTTTACTATTTTTATAATTTTATTTTTATTTAATTAATATTTTATAATACATAATTTTAATGGTTAAAATTATAAAATTTTATAAATTAAATTATAATCTACAACAGATTCAAAATTTCATACCTACTGATATTTTTATAAAAATAAAAGTATGAAAATCACTTTTTCTCAATATATAATTAGATGATATTGATAATGTGATTGAGTGAAAGTCTCCTTGTGATAATGTAAATGCCTATGACTCTGTCATAAATATGGCAGCAAATAAAGTCTAGATTTTTCTGTTGCAGGCTATCAAAAGGCAATCAAATCTGGAAAGAAATCAAAACGAAGACAATCGAGTAGGATAGCACAGTACTAATTTTGGAAGAAAGATCAGTCATGCAATCAAGCATTTAAGAGGCCAAACTTAAATTGGAAACCATATCCAATCAAGGAACGGGCAGACACAAATTTTGGAAAACCAAAGGACTTGACTCCAACATCAAAATCTTTGTCCAAAGATCAACACCCTGCCAAAATCAATGCTACAATGAAGTATTAAACTCGCTGCTTATGACCGTTGCAAAGATGAGAATATTAAAAAAGCGACAAAGCCAAGGAAGAAACAGAACTGCAACTACAAGAGCAGGTACTGAGAAAATCATTTTCTGTATTTCGTGAGCTTCGAGTTTGTTTAAGCCACAGAACGAGAAATATACTCTGCAAGAGAGTTTTAGAAAACCTAAATTTTATCTCGCTCTAACAGTGCGGTGGGGTGTACTGTGCGTTAGAGGCCGTTTGAGAAATATACTCTTATCTATCGAAAATCCTTCTTTACGCCAGTTGTGGTGTACTGTGTTAGAGGCTGTTTATAACAACACTCATATAAGCTTGGAGAAAAGCTATTCTATTATTTTTAGTGAAACTTAAGCAGGTGTTTGGAGATTGAATATATGGACACAATATACTAAATGAATTGATTACAATACACTAACTGATTACAATATAATTAAATAATATTATTTATGAAATTAATAAATTTATAAAAAATGATTGTAGAAAATTTATTAAAAAAGATTATACATTCTTTCTTACTTGACAATACTAGCTACATACATTAATACTCATTATCTTTTTTTACTGATATACATTAATGCTTATTTAATTAAACCATACTTTTTTAATAGTGACTGATGACGCGAATGCAAGTGTACTAGCTAGTTCATCTTATTCAAAGCATAGAGTCCACAGAACCCCAAAAAAGCGCACATATTACATACACAAATTCAGCGAGGCCTCCATCTTAGTGTCCTAAACGTTTGCCCTCCATGGTGCTCATATACAAAATCAAGCTGAGGGACAATTCGGCAAAGCATGTCATCTACATGTTTGCAATACCACTGTCTCCATTGCTTCAAGAGAACGAGAGGCATGACAACTATTCCAAAGCCAAAAATAAATCCCAATTCACAACTCAAAAAATTCCAATCAATTAGATTCTTATCTGAATCAGCTGCTTCGGGGACTAAACTTTGCACTCCACCACCACTACAATTCTGGGTTAATGGCGGTCCACATAATCCTTCATTGCCTTCAAAGGTATCTGCGCCAAATGATTGGATTTGAGTACCAGTTGGGATTTCACCCTCCAAAAAATTATAAGACAGGTTCAAGACTGAAAGGAAAGATAAGTCTGCTAGCTCTTGTGGAATTTTTCCACTCAAAGAGTTCTTTGATAAATCTAAGGACTCAAGAAGTTTCAAATGGCCCACTGAAAAGGGAATATGGCCTGAGAAAGCATTGTTGGACAAGTTAAGAGCATACAATGCTCTAAGATCCATAAGCTCATTTGGTATTGGCCCTTCAAAATGGTTAGAAGAGAAATCCAGTGAAGTGAAGGTTGGTAGGATTTTAACCAACTTTACTTGTACAGCTTTGTTGACAATTGTGACAGAGTCCTGATAACTACGGCGCCCAAAATCCTGTGCATAGACATCAGCAATTACGATGTCAAGCACAAAAGGAGATTCTATTGCAAACACTTCAGCTAGGTTCGTCATTGCAAGACCTTTGCTAACATATAAAAATGAAGCTTTTAAATCCACAGGATCCAAGTAATTGTCACTTATGTTGAAAAATAAAGGGCCAAACTTTAGCCTAGTTTCATCTTCATCTGAAATCATTGCTTCCCAACTTTGAAAGAGTGTTCCTGGTAAAGTACCACTGGAATGGTTGGAGGCTATATCAACAATTTGAAGCTTTCCCCAGCTATCAATGCCCTCTAGACATCCAACAGGCCCATGAAATTTGTTTGACCTTAAAATTATGACACGCAGGGTGGAAATGCTCTTTAAGAAACAAGGAAATCTATCATTCAACATGTTGTTTCTGAGGTTTAATACTTGCAAATTTTGACAATTGGCAAGGGATTTTGGTATAGTACCAGCCAACAAATTTTCACTGAGATCCAAGAATCTCAGAGCACATGAATTTGAAAATGTATTGGAAACATGACCTCTAAGTTTGTTTCTCCAAAGGTTTAAAACTCTGAGATTGCTACTCATTTTTGTGAAACACTCAGGAATTTGGCCATTAAAGTTATTAAGGGAAAGGTCAAGCATTCGAAGCATTGAAGCATTACAGAAGGATTCATGGATTTTAATATGAAAACTATTGTTTGAAAGAGAGAGGAAGTATGTGGAAGGGAGGTGATTACCAATATCTTGTGGGACAATAGAACTGAATCTATTGCTTGAGTAGTCCAAAAACAAGATATTTTTTGGAACAATGGGAATGGGCCCTTGGAGTTGGTTGGAATGAAGGTCAAGGTATAACAAATTATTAGAACTAAGATTTTGAAGAGGGCCTTCCAAACCCGTTAGAAAATTGTTGGATAAATTTAAATAAAAAATAAAATCAAATCTCCAAACCCAATGAGGAATTGTCCCTTGAAGTTGGTTGTTGGATAGGTCTAAATAGAACAAGTTGGATAGATTTCTCAGAAAATAAGGGAATGCACTCAACTTGCAAGAAGACAAACCTAAACTATGCACCTTAGGAAAGGGTGATAGTTCATGATCATCATTGAAACTTGTATCAACTGACAAGTTGTTGTGTGAAAGGACTAATCTGGTTAAATTAACCAACCTCCGAATCATATGTAGCTTGATTATGCCACTGAACTTATTTGAAGAAAGTATTAGGGTATTGAGTCTTCTAAGATGAAAGACAGAGACAGGAATAGGCCCTTGTAAATTGTTGCCACTTAAATCAAGAAACTCTAATTTGGAGAAAGTTGCATTTGGAATTTCAACCAATTGACCTTCAAATGCATTATAAGAAACTGCAAGTTCCCGCAGACATGGGAGCATAAAAATAGATACAGGGATACTTCCATTGAGGGAATTATGATTTAAATCGATGGCGACTAGTTTTATAAGGCCTTGCAAATGAGTAGATGTAATTGCACCCCTCAATTCATTGTGAGAAATGGATAAATATTTGAGGGCCTTGGTCATTTTAAAATATGGAAGAGGACCAGTGAAGTTATTGAATGATAAGTCCAAGTGAACAAGTTGGGTGAGTTTTGATATTGAATCAGGAAGTGTTCCATTGAAGTGACAGTCAGATAAATCTAGTATAGACAATTGCCTCAAATTGTGAATAGAATCTGGTAGCAAACCTGAGAAATTTGTATGGCTAACGTTCAAGGTGTGAAGAGATACCTGATGTGGAAAGTTTGGTAAAGAACCTTGAAGATCCTTATTATATGATACATCAAGGACCTGCAATTGTGACATTTGGAAGATATTTCTTGGAAACACTCCAATCAAGCCAGAACTACTAAGTTCTAAGGTGGTTAAGTTGGACAAATTCACAAAGGATTCTGGCACTTGGCTTGCCATATTGTTATAATTCAATCAAATAATGGAGAGTGAATGAATCTTTGCCAGTGAAGTGCATAAAGGCCCAGAGAGGTTGCAGCCTGACATGCTCAAAATGTGCAAATTTGGTAGTGAAGATAAAGCATGGCACCACTCCTTTCCTTTAGCTGATATTCTTACATTATCCAAAGATAACATGGTAATTTCTGAAAGGTTCTGCAAAAGCATTGTTATATTTGGATGCACAAGTTTTAGAGTATGTGGTGAGATAAATGAGGTAGACAAATCAAGAGTAGACAACTTTGTTAGTTGAAATATCTCAATTGGAATTTGCCCCTTAAAGCCAGCATTTGACAAATTCAAGTACCTCAAATTATGTAACTTGTGTAATTCAGAAGGAACCTCAGAATGGAAGTCATTGTATGCCAGATTCAATTTCTCCAAATATTGCAAGTCTAAGAGACTACTTGAATTGTCCAGTTGTCCTCCAGAGATGTATTCCTCACTCAGGTCAAGTGCTATAACATGTCCCTTGTTGCATGCGACTCCATTCCATAGACAGCAATCGTAACTTTGGTTCCAATGCACTAGTTTTTGGGATTTGGCAGGGCTGAATTGAAGGTTTTCCTTCAAATGGAGCAACAATGATTGTTGATCGCTGAGACATTGGCTGGTTGCTACAGAGACATTGTTGCTTAAGTTTATCAAGCAGAATGATGCCAAGGAAGAAAGCCATAAAAATAGGTGAAATCTCATTGTAGATTATTATTAGAGGCACCACTATCAATATAATTGATTTGCTCACAAATGGGGGAAGAGTGCCTTGGCCTTTAAATAATATTTGGTCTTCATTCATAGCTTCATATTCACTTTAGTCGTAACTGTTTGATATTCGAGTTTGAACCGATATCTAGTGTGAACCCATATTGCAAATTTCTTCCGAATTGAAACTAATGAGATGTTCACCTATTACCGGGGAAGCACAAATACTCAATGAGACAACAGGCATGACTACCATTTTCAAATGTGTTTGGCACGGATCCAGCACTGCTGAATTTCCTGCTTGCCTGGTCATTGAAGGAGACAATCACTAGAGATTGCCACTGACAATTCCTCTCACGGGTAGATGAAAACCGTTTTCTTGTCCTTTTTTCTCATTCAGCCATGGCAAAGTCAACTGAAAGTGTTAACTTGTATTTTTTTTATTACTTTCAAAGATTTGAAATTAAATTAATATTACATATTTATATAATTTATCAAATTTGATATTCTCCGCAAATGGTGGAAGACTTGAACATATATATTCTCTCATTCGTATAGTTGATAAATCAATTCACCTAAACCACACAATTTTTCTTTTACAAAAAACAACAAGGATAGTCAACACAAAATACTAGACTTCTAAAAAATAATTATTGGAATAATTATCTAAATTTATGCATTATATTTAAATAATTATTTTGGGTGATTATTTAACTCAAATAAAATCCAATATTTTGCCTTTAACTTTGTCAATTCATTTGTTCATTCTTTTCAATAAATTTAACTTTTTATTTAAGTACTAGGGAATCATATACGATTATATTAAGTGAAGGTCCTACACAAGAATAATTTATTGGCTTACAAAAGGGTGAAGAGTGCTTTGGCCTTTTAGCATATCGTCTTCCTTCATAGCTCTATATTTATTTTTGTCGTAACTGGTTGATATTCTACTCTGACCAGTTCTAGTCTAAACCCAATTTGTAAGTTTCTTTTAACTTGAAACTATAAGATGCTTACCTTCCTAACAAGCACTGCTGAATTTCTTGCCATAGATTGCCATAGACAAGAGGCATGGCAAGAACATTTTCAAAATTTGTGTTTGTTTAAGACGCCAGTTTCTCAAAATTATTTTTGACACGGATCCAGCCTTGCTTGACAAGCACTGTCAAATTTCCTGCGTACTTTGTTCGTAGAAGGAGAAAATCACCAGAGATTGCCCACTGACTTCCTTTCCACGGTTAAAAATATGATTTATATTCTTCGCACATGGTGAAGACTTGACCATATTAAACTACCATATTGGATCAATTCATCTGAACCACATCTTTTTTTTTTTTTGATAAAATAAGACTAGGAATGTCAACACACAATATTAGGACTCCTAAAAAAAAGGTTATTGGAATAATTATTTAAATTTATGTATAATATTTAAATAATTATTTCAGGTGATTATTTAGCTCAAATTATTTGAAATCCAATATTAATTTAACTTTTTAATTTGCTCGTTCTTTTTAATAAATTTTAATTATTTTTTCTTTATGTACTATGAAATACTAAGTAATAAATACACCCAAAAGAGAGATCAATTCAGAAGATCTTCTGAAATAGTCCTAAATGAGGACAGATTCGGGTAATGAATTAGTTTCGTATCTTTCAATATTCCAACAACAAAGTTTGCTATAACAAATAGAAAAAAGAAGGATATATGGAAATCTCATATACACTTTGTCCTTATTTGATTTTGTAATTTTTCTTCATTTCTCAAAAGTTTGCAGCATCTTTTTTGTAGTATATATTCAATTGCAAAAAAGAGAAAAATATTATAAAATAACAACAATTAGTTTAAACAACAACACCCAATCTTGACTGAAATATTATAACATTATTTCATACATAGAGATACAGTGTAAATTAATGCCTTCTGAAGATGTATATTAGCTTTGATGATATTATACTTGATGCATGCAGCGTAAATTCTTTTATCAAGACGTGAAACAGAGAAGAGTAACAACCTTTATTATTTTCTGTATTTTGTGAGCTTCGAGCTTAAGGAGGTCTTTGGAGATTGAATATATGGACACAATATATTAAATGAATTGATTACAAAACACTAACTGATTACAATATAATAAAATAATATTATTTAGGAAATCAATAAATTTATAAAAAATGATTGTAAAAAATTTATTAAAAAAGATTATACATTCTTTCTTATTTGACAAAACTAGCTACATACATTAATACTCATTATCTTTTTTTACTAATATACATTAATGCTTATTTAATTTGACCATATTTTTTTAATAGTGACTGATGATGCAAATGCAAGTGTACTAGCTAGTTCATCTTATTCAAAGAATAGTGTCCACAGAACCCCAAAAAAGCGCACATATTACATACACAAAATCAGCGAGGCCTCCATCTTAGTGTCCGAAACGTTTGCCCTCCATGGTGCTCATATACAAAATCAAGTTGAGGGACAATTCGGTAAAGCATATCATCTACATGTTTGCAATGCCACTGCCTCCATTGCTTCAAGAGAACGAGGGGCATGAAAACTATTCCAAAGCCAAAAATAAATCTCAACTCACAACTCAAAAAATTCCAATCAATTAGATTCTTATCTGAATCAGCTGCTTCGGGCACTAAACCTTGCACTGCACCGCCACTACAATTCTGGGTTAACGGCAGTCCACATAGTCCTTCATTGCCTTCAAAGGTATTTGCTCCAAATGATTGAATTTGAGTACTAGTTGGGATTTCACCCTCCAAAAAATTATAAGACAGGTTCAAGATTGAAAGGAAAGATAAGTTTGCTAGCTCTTGTGGAATTTTTCCACTCAAAGAGTTCTTTGATAAATCTAAGGACTCAAGAAGTTTCAAATGGCCTAGTGAAAAGGGAATATGGCCTGAGAAAGCATTGTTGGACAAGTTAAGAGCATACAATGCTCTAAGATCCATAAGCTCATGTGGTATTGGCCCTTCAAAATGGTTAGAAGAGAAATCCAGCGAAGTGAAGGTTGGTAGGATTTTAACCAACTTCATTTGTACAGCTTTGTTGACAATTGTGACAGAGTCCTGATAAATACGGCGTCCAAAATCCTCTGCATAGATATCAGCAATTAAGTGGTCAACCACAAAAGGAGATTCTAATAGTAACAATTGAGCTAGGTTCTTCATTGCAAGACCTTTGCTAATATATAATAATGAAGCTTTTAAATCCACAGGATCCAAGTAATTATCACTTATGTGGAAAAATAAAGGGCCAAACTCTAGCCTAGTTTCATCTTCATCTGAAATCATTGCTTTCCAACTTTGAAAGAGTGTTCCTGGTAAAGTACTACTAAAATGATTGGAGGCTATATCAACAATTTGAAGCTTCCCCCAGCTATCAATGCCCTCTAGACATCCAACAGGCCCATCAAATTTGTGACCTTAAAATTATGACATGCAGGGTGAAAATGCTCTTTAAGAAGCAAGGAAATCTATCAAACAACATGTTGTTTCTGAGGTTTAATACTTGCAAATTTTGACAATTGGCAAGGGATTTTGGTATGGTACCAGCCAACAAATTTTCACGATCCATGAACCTCAAAGCACATGAATTTGAAAATGTATTGGAAACATGACCACTAAGTTTGTTTCTCGCAAGGTTTAAAACTTTGAGATTGCTACTCATTTTTGTGAAACACTCAAGAATTTGGCCATTGAAACTATTAAGGGAAAGGTCAAGCATTCAAAGCATTGAAGCATAAGAGAAGGATTCATGGATTTTTTTTATGAAAACTATTGTTTGAAAGAGAGAGGAAGTACGTGGAAGGGAGGTGATTACCAATATCTTGTGGGACAATAGAACTGAATCTATTGCTTGAGTAGTCCAAAAACAAGATATTTTTTGGAACAATGGGAATGGGCCCTTGGAGTTGGTTGGAATTAAGGTCAAGGTATAACAAATTATTGGAACTAAGACTTTGAAGAGGGCCTTCCAAACTGTTGGAATTCTCAAGAATCTCAGAAGAAGGAAGAAAGAAAGCAAGAAAGAAAGTTCAGAACTTCTAGATGTTAAAGCTCTAAAACGAAAATCTTATTCAATGAATTAATCTACAAATGATGTAGCTGAGATTACAATTTATAGAGTAAGACTCAATTACTGAATTACACTAATGTCCCTAACTAATAAACTGAAGACAAGATTAATAGATCAAGATCAGAATCACGTGACTCCTTAAGGACTGCACCTGCACCCAATAAGACAAGCATCCTAAGCAGCCTGCAGCCTTATCTCTAACATCCCCCCTCAAGATCAGTGGCATGACTTGGAAAAGGAATGACACTGAGCTTGTCTCTAAGTTGAAGAAACCTTGAAGTTGAGAGTGCCTTGGTGAAGATATCTGCTGTTTGATCAAGGGATGGAATATGATAGACTTCAATTTCTTTATTGTTGACCTTTTCATGAACAAAATAAAGATCTAGTTCAATATGCTTAGTCTTTGAATGAAGGACTGGATTTGCTAACAAGCTGACTATGCTCATATTGTCACAGTATATTCTAGGAACTTTTGGTAGTTGAATGCTGAGTTCTCTAAGTAAAGACTGCAGCCAAGCCAATTCTGCCACTGCACTTGCAAGACTTTTATATTCAGCTTCAGTACTTGATCTAGACACTGTTGCTTGCTTTTTAGATAACCCAGAAATGAGATTAGGGCCAAGATAAACACAAAAACCTGAGGTGCTGCGCCTATCATCAATGTCTGATGCCCAATCAACATCACAAAAGGCAGTGAGCTCAAGAATAGATGATCTTTGGAGAACTAAAGCATAACATATGGTGCCTGCTAGATACCTCAGTATTCGTTTAACCAACTTCCAATGTACATCTGTAGGGCAATGCATAAATTGACAAGCTTTGTTCACACTATATGATAATTCTAGTCTAGTAATGGTAATATATTGTAATGCTCCCACAAGTGATCTGTATGCAGCTTGATCAGAAATAGGAGAACCACTACTAGCTGAGATATTTGGTGTTGAGGCCATAGGAGAGGGCATAGACTTCGTACCTTGCATACCAGCTCTAGTAAGAAGATCCTTAATGTATTTGGACTGAGATAGGTATATTGCACCAGCAGAACTGTGAGTGACTTCAATACCTAAGAAGTATTTAAGTTTCCCAAGATCCTTTAATGAGAACTTTGCATTCAGTTGATCAATCAAGTGCTGAATCAAAGTTAGTAAAAATCCAGTAATCAAAATATCATCCACATAGACTAAAACATAGAGAGAATGATGGGAAGTAATCTGAAGAAACAAGGAAGAATCACATTTTACCTTGGTAAAACCAAGATCAAGTAAAGCTTCAGACAATTTTTGAAACCATGCACGAGGAGCTTGCTTAAGGCCATAGAGAGCCTTATGAAGCTTGCAAACTTGAGATGAGTCAGCTGATTCATATCCAGGAGGTTGCAGCATGTATACATCTTCATTCAAATCACTATTTAAAAAGGCATTATTAACATCTATTTGATGGATGTTCCACCCTTTTGATAGAGCCAAAGTAAGAAGAATCCGAATTGTGACTGGTTTTACTACTGGACTGAAAACTTCATGAAAATCAACTCCTGCCTCCTGATTATACCCTTTGGCAACTAATCTTGCTTTATACTTGTTGACAGTGCCATCTGGATTTTCTTTAACTTTAAACACCCATTTGCATCCTATAGGCCTCCTATCTTTGGGTAAAGCTTCTAAACTCCATGTCTTGTTGCTCATGAGCGCTGCATACTCAAGATCCATGGCACACTTCCATTCTGGTATATTAGGAGCTTCTTCAACAGTTTGAGGCTCTCTAGAGACAGTAAGTACTGTTGGTGCAGTTCCTCTTGCTTTGCTACTAGTCACCATTGAGTGATTGTTTGAGTTGAGTGCCCTTGCTTTGCTATGGGTCACCATTGGGTGGACATTTTGAGACACACGTAGAGGAACTTCAAATTCTGCAGAGGGACCTGAAACATGTTGCAAAGAATCCATAATATTGGTATTATTAGCAAGTGCACATGAGTTATTTGTTTGTTCAGCAAATGCATTGGTATTCTGAGTATGTCTTGCATTAGAGAATGACAAAATAGGAGGTATGGCTGAAGGTGTAGGAGAAACAAAATGTGATTTGTTACTGGAAGGTGACTGCTGTGAGGAACTCTTACTGTTCTTGAATGGAAAACTACTTTCATTAAATATGACATCTCTAGATATAATTGTTTTCCCATCAGGATGCAGACACTTGTATCCTTTGTGTGCTGGACTATAACCAAGAAAGGTGCACTCAATGAATTTGAACTGAAACTTGGGATTATTGTAGGGCCTTAGGTTAGGATAAGCTGCACACCTAAAGACTTTAAGAGAAGAATAATCAAGTTTGATTTTGTATAAGGTTTGAAAAGGAGTAGAACCATTTAAAATTGGTGTGGGTAGTCTATTAATGAGATACACAGCTGTGCTAAAAGCTTCAGTCCAAAATGAACTAGGTAAAGATGATTGGTGAAGTAAGGCTAGTCCAGTCTCAGTTATATGTCTGTGTTTCCTTTCTGCAAGCCCATTTTGTTCATGTGTATAAGGACATGAAACACGATGAACTATCCCTTGGTCTTTCAAATATTCAGTGAAAGCTCTAAACTCTCCTCCCCAATCAGTTTGTAAGGCAAGGATTTTGTGGTTGGTTTGAAGTTCTACTTATTTCTTGAAATGAATAAAAGTCTGTAATGCATCAGACTTGCTTTTGAGAAAGTAAATCCATGTGTAACGGGTAAAGGTATCTACAAAATGTATGTAATATCTGTGTCCCTCTTTTGATAGCATAGGTGTTGGTCCCCACAAATCAGAATGAATTAGTTGAAGAGGTTTTGAGTATTCTGTTTGAGAAGAGGCAAAAGGATATTTATGTAATTTACTAAGACAGCAAGATGAACAAAAAGAAAGCTCTTTATTTGGTATTCTGATGTTACAAGAGGTGAGTACACTCTTGATAGTTTGTACAGAAGCATGGCCCAATCTAACATGCCATTTGTCTAATTCAGAACAAGAATTTAACAAAGAAGAAGTATGGGAACTATGTACAACAGGTGAAGTAACATTTGGTGACTGAGTTGCTGACACTTTTGCAGTGGTATATGATTCCTTTTCAATATGAAATTGATAAAAGACATACAAGCCTTTTCTAACAGTCCCCTTCAAAAGTATTTGATGAGTATCCTGAGATTTAACATAACAAGAGTCAGGATGGAACTCAAAATAGACATAATTGTCTTTTGCAAACTGAGAAACACTCACAAGATTTTTGGTAATATTTGGAACATGAAGAAGTGAGTTTAGGTAAAGATTTTGATTAGAAAAGCAAGACTTCATTTGAGAATTACCAATGTTTTTAATGAACAAACTTGAGCCATTACCAATGTGCACTTTCTCCTTTCCATTATATGGAGTCTTCTACACAATGTTAGAGGCATCCACTGTCACATGATTAGTGGCCCCAGAATCAGGATACCATTCTTGATCAACGCCATTGCTGCTGCTATTAGAAGTGAGCATTGCATAGGGTGTGTTTCTGACACTGCCATTGGCGCCATTGGTTGTCTTGCTGAAGTGGCTAGGCACTTGAGCTAGTCCTTGAAAACTTTCATCAAATCTGTGATAACAATTCTAGGACTGATGTCCATATCTCCCACATAATTGACATTGAATGTTGCTTTTATCAGAAAACCTTCCATTCCTACTAGCAAACTGCCCACTGTTGTAACTTTCTTTGCCTCTGAAAAAATTTCCTCTACCTCCAAACCTTCCTCTATTTGCATACTGACCAGGGAAACTTTGATAACCACTTCGGTTCACATTGTAATTCTGAGGATGTGTAGCAAGATTCACTGTCATAGCCTCTACTTCTTTATGATGCTTCTCAATTCTATTTTCTTGTGCAAGCAATAATGCTTCAATCTCTTCTACTGAATACGGATCAGTTCTAGAGAGAATGGATGTAACAAAACCATCATATTCTGAGGAAAGACCATCAAGAATTACCTCTATATGGTCACTTTCTGTAATTGCATGTCCAACTGAAGCCAAAGAATTAACAAGATTCTTGATCTTTAAAAGATACTCAGTAGCTGTCATGGATCCCTTCTTCATAGTCTGTAGCTGCGCCTTGAATTGCTTGATCTTTGCCTTTGTATGAGAGGCAAAGAAAGTTTCCACCTTTTGCCAAACCTGGTACGAGTATTTACATCCCACCATTCTTGTAAGAATGTTTTCTGACATTGTTGACAGAAGCCAAGATAGCAAGAGCTGATCTTGCTTCTTCCAAAGAACATACTGCTGACTCAAGATCCCAAGAACTCTTCCTTGCTCATTTATTGCAAATCTTGATGGCACTTCTTGACCACCACTGATGTATTTCTCTAGTTCATGCCCTCTGATGGTTGCAAGAACTTGCTGTTTCCAGAGAAGATAGGAATTGCTGTCTAACTTCACAGAAATAGAATGACTAAAAGAAACTAGTGAAGCATTCAGAGATGCTAAAGAAAACGTATTCATATTCTCTCCCATTGGATCAATGCTCTGATACCATGTTGGAATTCTCAAGAATCTCAGAAGAAGGAAGAAAGAAAGCAAGAAAGAAAGTTCAGAACTTCTAGATGTTAAAGCTCTAAAACGAAAATCTTATTCAATGAATTAATCTACAAATGATGTAGATGAGATTACAATTTATAGACTAAGACTCAATTACTAAATTACATTAATGTCCCTAACTAATAAACTGAAGACAAGATTAATAGATCAAGATCAGAATCACGTGACTCCTTAAGGACTGCACTTGCACCCAACAAGACAAGCATCCTAAGCAGCCTGCAGCCTTATCTCTAACACAAACCCATTAGAAAATTGTTGGATAAATTTAAATAAAAAATAAAATCAAATCTTCAAACCCAGTGAGAAATTGTCCCTTGAAGTTGGTTGTTGGATAGGTCTAAACCAAATAAGTTGGATAGATTTCTTAGAAAATGAGGGAATACACTCAACTTGCAAGAAGACAAACCTAAAAAATGCAAGTTGGAAAAGGGAGATAGTTCATGATGATTACTAAAACTAGTATCAAGAGACATGTTGTTGTGTGAAAGGCCTATTGTGGTTAAATTTATCAGCCTTGGAAACATATCTAGCTGTATTGTGCCACTAAACTTGTTTGAAGAAAGTAATAGGGCATTGAGTCTTCTAAGATGAAAGATAGACACAAGAATAGGCCCTTGTAAATTATTGCCACTTAAATCAAGAAACTCCAATTTGGAGGAAGATGCATTTGGAATTTCATCCAAGTGACCTTCAAATGCATTATAAGAAAGTGCAAGTTCCTGCAGATATGGAAGCATAAAAATAGATACAAGGATACTTCCATTGAGGGAATTATGATTTAAATCAATGGTGACTAATTTTATTAGGCCTTGCAAATGAGCAAATGTAATTGCAATCCTCAATTCATTGTGAGAAATGGATAAATATGAGGGCCTTGGTCATTTTAAAATATGGAAGAGAACCAAGAAGTCATTGAATGATAAGTCCGAGTGAATAAGTTGGGTGAGTTTTGATATTGAATCAGGAAGTGTTCCAATGAAGTGACAACCAGATAAATCTAGTCTAGACAATGGCCTCAAATTTTGAATAGAATCTGGTAGCAAACTTGAGAAATTTGTATGGCTAACGTTCAAGGTGTTAAGAGATACATGATGCGGAAAGTTTGGTAAAGAGCCTTGAAGATCCTCATTATATGACACATCAAGAACCTGCAATTGTGACATTTGGAAGATATTTCTTGGAAACATTCCAATCAAGCCAGAACTACTAAGTTCTAAGGCGGTTAAGTTGGACAAATTCACAAAGTATTCTGGCACTTGGCTTGCCATATTGTTATGATTTAGTCGAATAATGGAGAGTGAATGAATCTTTGCCAGAGAAGTGCATATAGGCCCAGAGAGGTTGCAGCCTGACATGCTCAAAACATGCAAATTTGGCAATGAAGATAAAGCATGGCACCACTCCTTTCCTTTAGCTGATATTCTTACACTATCCAAAGATAACATCGTAATTTCTGAAAGGTTCTGCAAAAGCATTGTTATATTTGTATGCACAAGTTTTAGAGTATGCCGAGATAAATGTGGTAGACAAATCAAGAGTAGACAACTTTGTCAATTGAGATATCTCAATTGGAACTTGCCCCTTAAAGCCAGCATTTGACAAATTCAAACACCTCAAATTATGTAACTTGTGTAATTCAGAAGGAACCTCAGAATGGAAGTCATTGTATGCCAGATTCAATTTCTCCAAATATTGCAAGTTAAAGAGACTACTTGAATTGTCTAGTAGTCCTCCAGAGATGAATTCCTCACTAAGGTCAAGTGCTATAACACGTCCCTTGTTGCATACGACTCCATTCCATAGACAGCAATCGTAACTTTGGTTCCAATGCACTAGTTTTTGGGATTTGGCGGGGTTAAACTGAAGGTTTTCCTTCAAATGGAGTAACAAAGATTGTTGATTGCTAAAACATTGGCTGGTTGCTACAGAGACATTGTTGCTACAGTTTATCAAGCAGAATGATGCCAAGGAAGGAAGCCATAAAAATGGGTGAAATCTCATTGTAGATTATTATTAGAGGCACCACTATCAGTATAATTGATTTGCTCACAAATGGGTGAAAAGTGCTTTGGCCTTTAAATTATATTTGGTCTTCATTCATAGCTTCATATTCACTTTTGGCGTAACTGTTTGATATTCTAGTTTGAACTGATATCTCGTGTGAACCCAATTTGTAAGTTTCTTCCAAATTGAAACTGTTAGACTACTAATTAAAAATACTTATTCAAATAATTGTTTAAATTTATGTATTATATTTAAATATTTATTTGGAGTGATTACACAGCTCAAAGTTCATTCTTTTTGATAAATTATAATGACTTTTACTTAAAGCGCTATGGAATACTAAGTAATATATACATCAAAAAGAGAAATAAGTTCAAAATATCTTGTGATGTAGTCCTGAATGGGAACAAGTTTGGGTGACTAATTAGTTTTGGTATTAAAGTACCCAAAACAAAATTCACATAGAAAATAGGACATATAGAGATCCCCCTCTTTGTAAATCTGAGAGTGGGAAAAGTTGTTCCCAATGTTGAAAATCTGAGAGGAATTGTGTGATGGAGGTGGTCTGTTCTTCCTAAATTCATAAGTGGTTGGATGTCTATCTCTATTCCCGTTTCTGTTTGTAACTCTTTACTAAACCCTTTTTCTTGCTTGGGCTAATTTCACGCCCGGCGGGACATCTCAAATCAGAAAATGGTAATTTGGTAATACAAAGATAACTTTGTATCATTTACATACATAAAAAAAACTATTTACTAACAAAGTTTGGCACAATTGATAGATAACTGGATCTCTTAAACATGTTGTCTTAGATTCGATTCAAGCCGTATGTATAGAAAAGGTTTTGTTGAGAGAGGTCATACCTACTTCGGCGATGTCTCCGCCTTAAAGGGGATTAGTCTTTAACTACCGATCGAGAGATACCCTAAGTTTACCTAAAAAAAAATTATTTAATTTAAAAATTAAGAAAATAAATTACTCCTTTATAAAAGTAAAAGAATAAAAAAATATTTACTTATATATATATTGCAGCGTCTACACAAATCACTACATGATTATATTTAAAATTAACCGTTCATAAATTTAAATAGTGCCGCATAATAGTTTATACAGATTATATTACAAAAAAAAAAAATTAGGTACATATGGCTTAATTACAAAAGGATGAAGAGAGCTTTGGCCTTCTAATTAACATATTATCTTCTTTCAAAGCTTCATGGTCACTTTTGTCGTCATTGGTTGATATTCTAGTGTGAACCCAATTTGTAAGTTTCTTCCACCATCAATATAATAAGACGTTGCCACCTGAGCGTGGCTCGGGTGGTAGTTGACCCACACCCCCACCTCCTGAATGCCGGGTTCGACTCCTCCCCACTCCCCTCAATGTAACGGGCTTTAGCCCTCATATACTCACCCAAAAAAAATAAATAAATAAATAAATAAGACGTTTACGTCTGACGTCTGACGTAGGAAACACGGACACTATAAACAATGAGAAATGACAAGAACATTTTCAAATATCGTGTTGTTTAAGATGCAAGTTTTTCCAATGTACTTTTGACAAGGATCCAGCCGTGCTTGACAAGCACTGCCCAATTTCTTGCCTCCCTGGCTCCCCAAAGGAGACAATCACCAGAGATTGCCACTCACCCAATTCCTTTTCATGGTTAGAAGAATGATTTATATTCTCTGCACATGGTGAAGACTAGACAATGTTCGACTACCATACTAGATCAATTCACCCATTTTTTTTTTTAAAAAATAACTAGGAAAGCCAACACACAATAAATTTTGAATAATTATTTTAGTTTATGTATTATATTTAAATAATTATTTTGGATGATTATTTAGCTCAAATTAAAGTCCAATATTCCTTTAACTTTTTAATTTGCTAATTCTTTTTAACACTAATTAATAAATACGCCTAATAGAGAAATAAATTCAAAGAATCTTGTAAAATAGTCCTAAATGAGGATAAATTTGGGTGAATAATTGGTTTCCGTATCTTTCAATGTCCTTAAAAACAAAGTTCGTTAGAGCAAATAGAAAATAGAAGGATATATTGAAATCTCATACTCTTTCTTATTCGATGTTATGAGGTTTTCTTTATTTCTCAAAAGTTTGCATCATGTTTTTTCCTGTAGTATATATTCAATTGCATAATACCAAAAAGTAGAGAATAAATTATTAAAGTTAGGGACTCAAACTTAAAAAAGCTACGTAGTTCTTGCAATTTTTATTTGTAGCTAGTTTTCTCTCAGTCTCACAATAATATAAATTTAACTGTAAAATGAAGAGCAATAAAATAAAAGTTACTAAAGATGAGAAAAAGGAACAAAGTTAAAGATCTAAATCCAAAACATAAAACTTTGATTACAAAGTAATTCACATAAATTTTAAAATATTACAATAAATGTATTAACTCTTCTTTAATCAAAAAACTTTGATAAGGAGATTATTATCTTCTAATGTGTAACACACTCATTACAATACCAAAATATAATTTTGAAACTTTTTCTAGTTTTTTAATAAAAATAATAAAGAATTAACACTTTTCAAAGTAAAAAACTTATGTATAATGGGGTTTCATATTAATTGAACTGCAGATAAGTAAGGCTTTGAGTTTGAGTCACATTTCTTATGATTCTTTATGCCCATTGTTTAGGATTTTACTATTTATAATTTTATTTTTATTTAATTTTTAAAATATAACATTTGAACTAGTAAATTAAATGAATTTTATTAATTGAATCATGAAATTTACTATATATAAAAATTCACATGAAAAATGTAAATATTATATAAATAATGAGATATGAGAATTATTTTTCTTTGCAATTGTCATCTACTTGAAAACTTGCAAAAGTAGCCGCTGGCTATAGTGTCAAAACAAAAGCTAGCTCCACTTGTCCCCAACTAGTCTAGAATGGGCTGAGCCCAAATTTTATAAGGTTATCATCTAAAAGTACAAGTTTGTGAATGAAATCTAAATTTTAATAAATTTAATTTTTAAAAATAGTAGAATTTAAGAAAATGGAAAAAATTAAACTCATTAATAAAATTTTAAAAATATTTCAAAAAAAAATTAATCTATGGTATGATCGAATTTATTAAATTTTATATTCAATTTATAAGATTTAATAAATTTAATAATTTAATTTTTTAAATAAATATTTACTAAAATACACCTTGTATGAACAGAAAAATTCAAATTAAAAGGAAAAATAATTTCATTGATACAAATTAATGTGAAGTATTAAATTCATTAGATCTTGTAATTTTTTATATAATATTTAGTAAATTTAACTATTTTAATTTTTTAAATAAATATTTATTAACATTCAATTTATATGAATAGTAAAACTCCACAATCTGAATTGTATTACCTGAACTTTTAAAAGTTTATATAAACTTTTGTGAGCGCTTAATGGCTATCAAAGCTATTTTTCCGTTAAGATATATATTTGGTGTTTTTTATATTTTCACAAGATTTAAAACAATATATAAATTTTTTATTTGGAAATTAAAAAAAAAACAATAGAAGATAACAACAATGAGATATTTTTGAATATAAAAAATTAAAACTTAAATATAATAAAAAAAGAGGACTGAAATCTTCAACAGCTAATTTCTCTATATAAACTTTTATGTTTTACGGGTGTGTATGGATTTAGTTGATGTAAAAAATGATTAAATTGAAAATCTTTACCAAACTCATCTTTGGCTGGTTGCTTCAGAGACATTGATACTCAAGTTTATAAATAGAATGGTATCAAGAAAAGCCATAAAAATTGGTGAAATCTCATTGTAGATTAGTATAAGAGACACAACTATCACTATAATTGATCGGCTTAGGTGAACAATGCTTTGGCCTTTAATAATATCTGGTCTTCTTCATATTCACTTTTGTCGTAACTGGTTGATATTCTAGTTTACCCGACCTGTAAGTTTCTTCCATGTTGTATTTCATAATCAATATTTTCCAACTTTAGACAAAGAAGATGGTTACCTTGGAAGCATGCACACTCATGAGACAAGAGATACATGACAAGACTAATTTCAAGTCTTGTGTTGTTTAAGATGCAAGTTTTTCAAAAGTGTTTGACACGGATCCAGCCGTGCTTAACAAGCTTTGCTGAATTTCCTGCTTGCCTGGTTTGTGGAAGGGAACGATCACTTGAGCTTGCCAGTCACCTTTCCTTTTCTTGATTAGAAGAATGATTGTTTCCTGGTCCTTCTGTCTTATTCTGTATTGACTTGGTTAACAAGAAGTCTTAACTTCATATTCTCCTCTAATGGTGGAAGACGTGACCATATTTTCTACTTCTGACGGAGATAGATCAACATAGCGTAATCACACATATTAAAAAAAAAATAGAAAGTCAATAGAGTCAACACAATATTAGACTCCTTTAAAAATACTTATTCAAATAATTATTTAAATTATGTATAATATCTAAATCATTATTTGGGGGTGATTATTTAGCTCAAAGTCCAATCTTTTCCCTTTAACTTTTTAATTTGTTCAGTCTTTTCAACAAATTATAATGACTTTTTCTTAAAGCACTATGAAATACTAAGTAATATTGTGTTGTTTAAGACGCAAGCTTGTCTAAAGTGTGTGACACGGATGCAGCAATTCTTTAACAAGCACTGCTGAATCACCAGAGATTACCATTCAACCTTCCTTTTTCACCGTTGGAAGAATGATTGTTTCCTGGTTCTTTATTCTGTCTTCACTAAGCTAACTAAAGTGTTCATTTAATATTCCCCCCAAATGGTGGAAGACTTTACCATATTCTTTCACTGGAATAGAGATAGATCAACTTATATACATACATATATATATATATATATATATATATATATATATATTTGAAAAAAAAAAACTAGAAAAGCCTACAGACTCAACCAAAAATATTAGAAAACTTAACAATATTTATTCGAATAACTATTTGAATTTATGTTTATATTTAAATCATTATTTCGAGTGATTAATTAGCTCAAAATCTAATATTTTTTCGTTAACTTTTTAATTGTTCATTCTTTTTAATGAATTATAATGACTTTTTCTTAAAGCACTATTAGAAACAAAGTAATAATTATACCAGAAAGAGAGACAAATTCAAAGGATGTTGTGAAATAGTCTTAAATGGAATAAATTTGGGTAACTAGATAGTTTTGGTATCTTTTAATGTCCCAAAGTTCTGTATAGAAAACAGAAAAATATATAGAGATTTACACTTGGTTCCTTTTTTATTTTGTGATTTCATCACATTACAGTATTATTTTATTTATAAATTCATCTGTAAAAAGAAAAGAAATGACGTTAAAAAAGAGTCGAATCAAACAAATTAATTTAAAATAAAAAATCTTAACTATAAAATACTTTAAAAATTTTAAAATATTATTACCACAGATTTATTCTACTTTAATCATGAAGTTTTGAAACAGGAGATTGTTACTTTCTACTGTGTAACACATACTAATTAAATTATCAACATATAATTTTGAAACTCTTTTATTTACTAAATAATAAAGAATTGACACTGTTGAAAAGTAAAAACTTATATATATGGGCTTTCATATTAATTAAGGAATTTTGATATAAAAATGCCTTTATTTGATATGTTTCTTGTACACTATAAAAAAAGAAAAAATAAAATAATAGATTTCTTTTTTTTTTCTTATAATATACGTAAATAGAACGTACAAAGTTACTGCACAAAAATAACATTTTTTCATTTGAGCTACAAATAAGTGAGGCTTTGCTTTAGAGTCACATTTTTTGATAAATTTTTATCAAAAATGATAGTTTTATGCATTTTTATCTACGTATGGCCTACGTTCTGTTAAAATAATGAAATTGAAATGGATCATTTTATTATTTTATTAAAAAATGTTTGACATGCGTGATGCAAAAGCATAGCTCTACTTAATTCTTATGCCCATAAATATTGGTAATTATCATTTTTAAGGAGTAATGATAGACATACATCTTTGCACTTACGTGCAAGGATTACATACCTTAAAATGAAGTAAATATATTTAAAAATTAAATAAAAATAAACAGTACGTTTTAATAAGTTTTGAAAGAATGTAAAATGTTTGTAGATATAAAGGTGTAACTTGATCATCACTCTTTTGAAGTACACGAGTGTCATAACAAGCTAACTCAACTTATTACAAGCTAGTCTAAAATGGGCCAAGCCCAAGTTGCATGGGCCCTTGCACATTCTTTTGGTAATACACGGCAGAACTGCTTTGAACTCTGCACCCCCCTCTAAATCAGCGCACGCCCTTCCTCAACCCCCTCCTTCTTTTGATTTTGAATGATTCCAGTTATCTATTCCTCTCGCTTTTCTTGCAGAATGAACTCGGCCTCTATTTGTAGAGGATTGTGTTAGGGTTAGGACCGTAGGCATCTCAAATGAGTTAGATAACTTAAAAGAGTCCAAAATAGTGGTGAAGCCCAGCATAAGGATCAAAAAAGACTGGGACCAATGAATTCAATGTAGCTAACAAAGGAGGTATCCACGGAAGGATACACAAGTCTGGAAGGATTCACAAGCCACCTCACATGGCTTGAGGGCATGTTGAGTGAAGAGAGAGACGTGTGGGGTGAGCTGTGCATTCTAGAAGAAATTTGTTTTGGGACTTAATTAGTGAAATATTGCATTTTCTTTTTCTTTTATTATTGACTGCAGTAGTTCTACATAGGGGAAGTAAACTCCTGTAGGAATATTGAGTAGGTGAATTTTCTTTTGAAATTCTCTTCGGAGTCTTTAGGCACACTCAAAGTCTCATCTTTACTGTAACAGATTGCATTTGAGAGCTATAAAGATGGAACTTGTGGTGTACAATGATGCTGTAACATGGTAGTGGATCTCATGGAATAAAACAATTCACAAGTGAATAGGCATCACCTGTTACACTTATTTCTGTAGTAAAGATATTTCACTTTCTAGATCAAGCCAAATCTTCCTTAAATCATAATGGAAAGTCAATGAATCCACGCATTATTTAGTGCAATGCAAATTTATACTTCTCTTTCTCCTCTACATCTTTGGTGCTTGGATTATTTTCTATATCAGTTCTTTATTTAGCTTGGCATAAAAATGAAAGAAAAAGTAGGAATTTAATTTTTGCGCCATCCGTCATGTAGTTGTAAGAAATTTTCTAAATTGTGGGTTGTTATTGATTTTAATTTTGTTTTGCCAAAATGGGTTGTATATGTAGTTACCAATTATGTTAAAAGTAATTTAGTGAGATGTTTCATCTCTGTTAATTAAAGATATACTTAGATTTTATTTTGTGCAGAATTTATTATTGCATTCAATGATAAATAGACCACAATCATGATTTTTTAATAATAAGTCTAATACCTCTCTCTTATCATATAAATATATGTTTATTAGTAACTTTTGCATTAAGGTCATTCAATATCTATAAACCAAAAAAAAGGGAGAAAGACTTTGCATGGATTCTTCTTTTAAAGGGAGTTATTCAGAAAGAGTTTGTCTTCCAAGTAACTATTGCATTGGAATTAAGGTAGGCATCTCATACATGATTATAGATTAAATAATTCTGATTTATGTCATTTTCGGTTAGTATAAATCCATATAAAAATTTTTAAATGTAGCATCAAAGCCAGGATTATACTTAACCTAAAATCCCAAATCTATTATGCATCCTACAGTCTAAAAGATGTGTCTTACTATATTAATTGGGGAAATTTTTGTTGCAATATGAACTTGAAAGTTGTGAATATTTTCATTTTCTGCCTGGCATGTTTTGTTAAAATGTTCTTAAAAGGAAATTATTGAATATTCATGAATAGAACAAATATCAATTGATGGAATTTTCTATTTCAATAATATGAGTTGAATATTTTGCCCAATAAACTTTTATCAAAACAGGAATATTTTAAGAGATAAACTTGGGGCAAGCAACTCTTGATTTTTAGAGAAATTTTTACTTCTTCTTGATTTGGAACATCGTGGACAACATAAAACCCTGATATATTATGTTAAATAATATTAAGAATATTTTAGTAATTAAATATATGATTAATAAATAAAAAAATATAAATTTATTCATATTAAAAAATTTAAAATTTGAATTCCGATGAGTAACCCTCCCTCGTCGAGATTGAAAATAGAAAAAACAAAAAAATTCTCCACCTTTTAAGTTTGGGGCACGATATTCTCTCAAGATCGGACAATGGGAGACCTCTTCCCGCCTACGTCCCGTTCCGTTGCCATTCCTACTCAAACTCTCCATTCATTTCACACAAAGAGGCTTTGCTTCAATCACATGGGAATCAAGGGAAAAAAAAAAATGCAAAACTGTTGTTTTAATTATTTACAATCTTTTTGGGACTCGTGCTTTATTTAGGTGTCGGTAGCCTGATTGAAATTTATAAACTTGCACTAGTATGAGTTGTAAGAGATGGTAGATACTTAAATTTTTTAAATATATTATTTTAAATTTAATTTATATTATATATAAAAAAATTTATTTTAAAAAATATATTTATTTCATAAAAAATTAATCTTTTAATTATTAGTTATAAAGATATCAACAATTAAAAAAATTTATAAATTTTCTCTCATAGAATAACTATCATAATTAACTCATTTACAAGAATCAATTATACTTACTTCTCTTGATATTCTCATAAGATATTTTATTTTACTTTCATTTAAAAATTATACTTCCCACTAATGACTTAATTTAATTAAAGGAATATATATGAATGCCGTTGAAATATTGACAAAAAATGTATTGAATATAATATTTTATTATATTATATTTTGTTTACAGCACGCAATGAAGAAAGAGACATGACAATACCATTTTCAAATATGCATTTGACACGGATCAAGCCGTGCTTAACATGCACTGCTGAATTGCCACTCACCCTCCCTTTCACGGTTAGAAGAATGACCGTTTCCTTGTCCTTTTTTCTTGTTCAGTCTTGATTAAGTCAACTAGATGTGTTAATTTGCTTGTTTTTTTTTTCTGTTACTATCGAAGATTTGAAAATTCATTTGACGTATTTACATAATTTATCAAATTTGATATTCTCCACAAATGGTTGAAGGCTTGAACATGTATTGTGTCATTCGGATAAATGATAGATCAATTCACCTTAACCAAACAATTAGACAAGAGGCATGGCAAGAACATTTTCAAAAATTGTGTTTGTTTAAGACCCAAGTTTCTCAAAACTATTTTTGACACGGATCCAACCTTGTTTGACAAGTACCGTCAAATTTCCTGCCTGCCTAGTTCGTAGAAGGAGAAAATCACCAGAGATTGCCACTCACTTCCTTTTCATGGCAAGAAAGATGACTTATATTCTTCGCACATGGTGAAGACTTGACCATATTAGACTACCGTATTGGATCAATTCATCTTAACCACACCTTTTTTTGGATAAAATAAGACTAGGATTGTCAACACACAATATTAGGACTCCTAAAAAAAACTTATTCGAATAATTATTTAAATTTATGTATAATATTTAAATAATTATTTTGGGTGAATATTTAGCTCAAATTATTTAAAGTCCAAAATTAATTTAACATTTTAATTTGCTCTTTCTTTTTAATAAATTTTAATGATTTTTTCTTTATGTACTATGGAACACTAAGTAATAAATACACCTAAAAGAGACAAATTCTGAAGATCTCCTGAATGAGGACAAATTTGGGTAACGAATTAGTTTCGTATCTTTCAATGTCCCAAAAACAAAGTTTGCTATAACAAATAGAGAATAAGAGGATATATTGAAATCCCATATATACTTTGTCCTTATTAGATTTTGTAATTTTTCTTTATTTCTCAAAAGTTTGCAGAATCATTTTTGTAGTATATATTCAATTGCAAGATAGAGAAAAATATTATAAAATAACAACAATTAGTTTAAACAATAGAACCCAATCTTGACTGAAATATTATAAAATTATTTCATACATAGAGATATATTGCAAATGAATGCCTTCTGAAGATATATATTAGCTTTGATGATATTATACTTGATGCGTACAGCGTAAATTCTTTTATCAAGACGTGAAACGGAGAAGAGCAACAGCCTTTATTTTAAAATATTTATGGTTTCACAAACAATCAGGAAATTAAGAAAGGAGTTTTTTTTTTTTTTTTTGACAAATATGATAAAAAATTTAAACATAAATCTTCTTTTTATGCTATTCAAATCCCTCATAACCACACCTAACGCTTGAAGGATGGTGGGTGTTAAAAATAGATGCCCCTCCAAATTGGTAATGTTTTATAGGCAAACCCTTTGTTATTTTAAGAGTCATAAAGTAGAGAAGTGATGGATGCAAGTTCTGATAAAAGAGCCCAAAGCAAAATCTCACAAGATTTGACTGTCATTTATATATTTGTATGTTCTTAATTTTCTCCCATGCAAGGTCATATATGATTTTTGTGGTCATCATTAAGGGGAGTCAAAAATAGATTTAGAAAAAGATTTCGTCACATAAATGTTCTTTTGTTTTAGTTTTTGTGAGTGACATATATGTTCCTCGATCAAAGTTTAAGAACAGAACGTCTCGGCATCCTTAACTTATTATTACAGTACAAATATAAGGATGCCTTTTATTAAAAAAATAAAAAACTTTAACCAAAAATATTACAGTACACCTAGCTATCTTCAAAAGCTTTAGGTGTGGCTCTGGAAAACAACCCCTCTATTTACATACTTTTTTTTTTATTATATAGCTCTCCACAAAATCTATACTATGTAAAATCTAAAAAAAAATGGATCCATACAGAACCATGGTGATTATTTTTTTTACTCTTACAACAAAAGGAGCAAGCAGAAATAATGTTAGGCATAGTCCAATACCTATACAAGGAAAAAGATAGTCTTACATTGAATACACTTACACAAAACTCACAAAGGGTTTTATTAGGATTCAAGCTTAAAAGAAGAGCTTAAACCAAAATGTTGGTCAGTTAGGTAAGAGAACTTCTTAAACTTAAGTATCATTACAAAATTACTTGTGAAATCAATGAAAGACTTGTAACATTATCCAACCCGTAAAAAGGTGAATGTCCATGGAAGGCTCACCTAGACCTTATCAAGCACTAGATTGCTCTTTTCTCCTACTTGGATGCTTCACTTTATATCTTATCAAGCACCGCAAAGTAGATAAATTCTTTTTTACACAAGGTATTCCTCTTTTCACCCCAAACTCTTCCAATTTCAGGTACTCCTTTCCTATGTTGTACTAACTCTCAATAAAATCACCAATGATAAAAATCAAGTCTAAAAAGAGAGCTCAACCCAAAAGACTAATTAATTAAATAAGAGAGCCTCTTAAACTTGAATAGCATTCCTAAATTGCTTATAAAATTAATATAGAACTCATAACAGATTTTGAAATTTGTGGTGGAGAACAAATCAGCATGAAGAATCAGAGTTTTGCACTTATGTCCATTATTGTGGTTTTGTGGTACTTTTTGTGAATGTTAATAAGTATCAGAATTGTTTAAAAAAAAAAAAAATATCGTTTCTTGCCTTCAATAAATGCCACAGCATGACTCATCAGCCGCCAAGCCGGCCAACTGCAAGGATTCTGAGTTGATCATATGATGACAAACAGGTTTGTGTTGCTTTTGAATAATTAGCAAAATAGTCCATATGAGATTTAGATTTCAACTGCAAATTGGCCAAGCAGGGTATAAAATCTGGTGTAAAAGCTTCAACATGAGGGCTATATCACGTATAAAACGCTAAATATATTACAATTCTAATACTTTTATAATTTTATTTTTATTTAATTAATATTTTATAATACATAATTTTAATGGTTAAAATTATAAAATTTTATAAATTAAATTATGATATACAATAGATTTAAAATCTCATACCTACTGATATTTTAAGAAAAATAATAATATGAGAATTACTTTTCTCAATATGTAATTAGATGATATTGATAATGTAAGAATGAAAGTCTCCCAGTGAAAATGTAAATGCCTATGACTCTCATAAATATGGCAGCAAATAAAGTCTAGATTTTTCTGTTGCCGGCTATCAAAAGGGAATCAAATCTGGAAAGAAATCAAAACGAAGAAAATTGTGTAGGACAGCACAGTACTAATTTTGGAAGAAAGATCAGTCATGCAATCAAGCATTTAAGAGGACAAACTTAAATTGGAAACCATATCCAATCAAGGAACGGGCAGACTCAAATTTTGGAAAATCAAAGGACTTGACTCCAACATCAAAATCTTTGTCCAAAGATCAACACCCTACCAAAATCAATACTATAATGAAGTATTAAAGTCATGAGAAATGTTGAGGCTACGTTTGACGCGGGTGAAGCAGGCATAGTTAAAAATAAAATTAAAAAAATAAAAAAATAAAAAAAAATTATAGGAGTAATAATTGTGAGAGAAATTGTAAGTAAAAGAGTATGGGTATAAAAGTGTTGTAAAGTCACTGCTTATGACAGTTACAAAGATGAGAATATAAAAGAAGCGACAAAGCCAAGGAAGAAACAGAACTGCAACTTTCTTTCTGCTGTACCCAAAAAAAAAAAATAAAACAGAACTGCAACTACAAGAGCAGGTACTGAGAAAATCATTTTCTGTATTTTGTGAGCTTCGAGCTTGTTTGAGCTACTGAAAGAGAAATGTACTCTGCAAGAGAGTTTTTGAAAACCTAAATTTTATCTCGCTCTAACAGTGCGGTGGGATGTACTGTGCGTTAGAGGCTGTTTGAGAAATATACTCTTATCTATCGAAAATCCTTCTTTACGCCAGGGGTGGTGCACTGTGTGTGAGAGGCTGTCTATAACAACACTTATATAAGCTTGGAGAAAATCTATTCTATTCTTTTTAGTGAAACTTAAGCAGTTGTTCGGACACTGAATATATGGGCACAATATACTAAATGAATTGAGTAATAAATGAATTGATTACAATACACTAATTAATCAGAAATGGTCTCAATTTGTATATAATACAGGCCTTATATAAAGTCTTAACGTACAATCAATAATATTACTTATAAAATCAATAAATTTATAAAAAATATTTGTAGAAAATTTATTAAAAAAGATTATACATTCTTTCTTATTTGACAATACTAGCTACATACATTAATACTTATTATCTTTTTTTCCTGATATACATTAATGCTCATTTAATTTGACCATACTTTTTTAATAGTGATTGATGACGCAAATGCAAGTGTTCTAGCTAGTTCATCCTATTCAAAGGATAGTGTCCACAGAAGCCCAAAAAAGCGCACATATTACATACACAAAATCTGTGAGGTCTCCACCTTAGCGTCCTAAACATTTGCCCTCCATGGTGCTCATATGCAAAATCAAGTTGAGGGACAATTCGGTAAAGCATGTCGTCTACATGTTTGCAATACCACTGCCTCCATTGCTTCAAGAGGATGAGAGGCATGACAACTATTCCAAAGCCAAAAATAAATCCCAATTCACAACTCAAAAAATTCCAATCAATTAGATTCTTATCTGAATCAGCTGCTTCAGTGACTGAACCTTGCACTCCACCACCACTACAATTCTGGGTTAATGGCGGTCCACATAGTCCTTCATTGCCTTCAAAGCTATCTGCTCCAAATGATTGAATTTGAGTACCAGTTGGGATTTCGCCCTCCAAAAAATTATAAGACAGGTTCAAGACTGAAAGGAAAGATAAGTTTGCTAGCTCTTGTGGAATTTTTCCACTCAAAGAGTTCTTTGATAAATCTAAGGACTCAAGAAGTTTCAAATGGCCTAGTGAAAAGGGAATATGGCCTGAGAAAGCATTGTTGGACAAGTTCAGAGCATACAATGCTGTAAGATCCATAAGCTCATTTGGTATTGGCCCTTCAAAATGGTTAGAAGAGAAATCCAGTGAAGTGAAGGCTGGTAGGATTTTAACCAACTTCACTTGTACACCTTTGTTGACAATTGTGACAGAGTCCTGATAACTATGGCGTCCAAAATCCTCTGCATAGATATCAGCAATTACGTGGTCAATCACAAAAGGAGATTCTATTGCTAACAGTTGAGCAAAGTTGTTCAATGCAAGACCTTTGTTGATATATAAGAATGAAGCTTTTAAATCCGCAGGATCCAAGTAATCATCACTTATGTGGAAAAATAAAGGGCCAAACTCTAGCCTAGTTTCATCATCATCTGATATCATTGCTTTCCAACTTTGAAAGAGTGTTCCTGGTAAAGTACCACTGAAATGATTGGAGGCTATATCAACAATTTGAAGCTTCCCCCAACTATCAATGCCCACTGGACATCCAACAGGCCCATGAAATTTGTTTGACCTTAAAATTATGACACGCAGGGTGGAAATGCTCTTCAAGGAGCAAGGAAATCTATCGATGAACATGTTGTTTCTGAGGTTTAATACTTGCAAAGTTTGACAATTGGCAAGGGATTTTGGTATGGTACCAGCCAACAAATTTTCACTGAGATCTAAGTACCTCAAAGCACATGAATTTGAAAATGTATTGGAAACATGACCACTAAGTTTGTTTCTTCCAAGGTTTAAAACCCTGAGATTGCTACTCATTTTTGTGAAACACTCAGGAATTTGGCCATTGAAGCTATTAAGGGAAAGGTCAAGCATTCGAAGCATTGAAGCATTACAGAAGGATTCATGGATTTTTTTATGAAAACTATTGTTTGAAAGAGAGAGGAAGTATGTGGAAAGGAGGTGATTACCAATATCTTGTGGGACAATAGAACTGAATCTATTGCTTGAGTAGTCCAAAAACAAGATATTTTTGGGAACAATGGGAATGGGCCCTTGGAGTTGGTTGGAATGAAGGTCAAGGTATAATAAATTATTAGAACTAAGATTTTGAAGAGGGCCTTCCAAACCCGTAAGAAAATTGTTGGATAAATTTAAATAAGCCATAAAATCAAATCTCCAAACCCAACGAGGAATTGTCCCTTGAAGTTGGTTGTTGGATAGGTCTAAATAGAATAAGTTGGATAGATTTCTCAGAAAATGTGGGAATGCACTCAACTTGCAAGAAGACAAACTTAAACAATGCACCTTAGGAAAGGGTGATAGTTCATGATCATCACTGAAACTTGTATCAACTGACAAGTTGTTGTGTGAAAGGAATAATCTGGTTAAATTAACCAACCTCCGAATCATATGTAGCTTGATTATGCCACTGAACTTGTTTGAAGAAAGCATTAGGGCATTGAGTCTTCTAAGATGAAAGATAGACACAGGAATAAGCCCTTGTAAATGGTTGCCAGTTAAATCAAGAAACTCCAATTTGGAGGAAGATGCATTTGGAATTTCATCCAATTGACCTTCAAATGCATTATAAGAAAGTGCAAGTTCCCGCAGACATGGGAGCATAAAAATAGATACAGGGATACTTCCATTGAGGGAATTATCATTTAAATCGATGGTGACTAGTTTTTTAAGGCCTTGCAAATGAGCAGATGTAATTGCACCTCTTAATTCATTGTGAGAAATGGATAAATATTTGAGGGCCTTGGTCATTTGAAAATACGGTAGAGGACCAGTGAAGTTATTGAATGATAAGTCCAAGTGAACAAGTTGGGTGAGATTTGATATTGAATTAGGAAGTGTTCCATTGAAGTGGCAGTCAGATAAATCTAGTATAGACAATTGCCTCAAATTGTGAATAGAATCTGGTAGCAAACCAGAGAAATTTGTATGGCTAATGTTCAAGGTGTGAAGAGATACATGATGTGAAAAGTTTGGTAAAGAACCTTGAAGATCCTCATTATATGATGCATCAAGGACCTGTAATTGTGACATTTGGAAGATATTTCTTGGAAACACTCCAACCAAGCTAGAACTACTAAGTTCTAAGGTGGTTAAGTTGGACAAATTCACAAAGGATTCTGGCACTTGGCTTGCCATATTGTTATGATTCAATCGAATAATGGAGAGCGAATGAATCTTTGCCAGTGAAGTGCATATAGGCCCAGAGAGGTTGCAGCCTGACATGCTTAAAATGTGCAAATTTGGAAGTGAAGATAAAGCATGGCACCACTCCTTTCCTTTAGCTGATATTCTTACACTATCCAAAGATAATATGGTAATTTCTGAAAGGTTCTGCAAAAGCATTGTTATATTTGGATGCACAAGTTTTAGAGAATGCAGTGAGATAAATGAGGTAGACAAATCAAGAGTAGACAACTTTGTCAGTTGAGATATCTCAATTGGAATTTGCCCCTCAAAGCCAGCATTTGACAAATTCAAATACCTCAAATTATGTAACTTGTGTAATTCAGAAGGAACTTCAGAATGGAAGTCGTTGTATGCCAGATTCAATTTCTCCAAATATTGCAAGTTAAAGAGACTACCTGAATTGTCTAGTAGTCCTCCAGAAATGAATTCCTCACTCAGGTCAAGTGCTATAACACGTCCCTTGTTACATGTGACTCCATTCCATAGACAACAGTCGTAACTTTGGTTCCAGTGCACTAGTTTTTGGGATTTGGTGGGGTTGAATTGAAGGTTTTCCTTCAAGTGGAGCAACAAAGATTGTTGATCGCTGAGACATTGGCTGGTTGCTGCAGAGACATTATTGCTAAAGTTTATCAAGCAGACTGATGCTAAGGAAGAAAGCCATAAAAATAGGTGAAATTTCATTGTAGACTATTATTAGAGGCACCACTATCAGTATAATTGATTTGCTCACAAATGGGTGAAGAGTGCTTTGGCCTTTAAATAATACTTGGTCTTCATTCATAGCTTCATATTCACTTTTGCCGTAACTGTTTGATATTCTAATTTGAACTGATGTCTAGTGTGAACTCAATTTGTAAGTTTCTTCCAAATTGGAACTAATGAGATGTTTACCTATTACCGGGGAAGCACGGACACTCAATGAGACAAGAGACATGACTACCGTTTTCAAATATGTGTTTGGCAAGGATACAGCACTGCTGAATTTCCTGCTTGCGTGGTCATTGAAGGAGACAATCACCAGAGCTTGCCACTGACTATTCCTCTCAGGGTTAGAAGAAAGACTGTTTCCTTGTCCTTTTTTCTCATTCAGCCTTGACCAAGTCAACTAAAAGTGTTAATTTGGTTTTTTTATTACTTTCAAAGATTTGAAATTAAATTCATATTTCATATTTATATAACTTATCAAATTTTATATTCTCCACAAATGGTGGAAGACTTGAACATATTTATTCTCTCATTCGGATAGTTGATAAATCAAATCGCCTAACCCACACAATTTTTCTTTTAGAAAAAACAACAAGGATAGTCAACACAAAATACTAAACTTCTAAAAAATAATTATTGGAATAATAATTTTAATTTATGTATTATATTTAAATAATTATTTCAGGTGATTGTTTAGCATAAATAAAGTCCAATATTTTGCCTTTAACTTTGTCAATTCATTTGTTCATTCTTTTCAATAAATTTGACTTTTTATTTAAGCACTAGGGAATCTTATACGATTATATTAAGCGAGGGTCCTACACAAGAATAATTTATTCGCTTACAAAAGGATGAAGAGTGCTTTGGCCTTTTAACATATCGTCTTCCTTCATAGCTTTATACCCTGACCAGTTCAAGTCTGAACCCAATTTGTAAGTTTCTTCTAACTCGAAACTATAAGATGCTTACCTTCCTGACTAGCACTACTGAATTTCTTGCCATAGATTGCCACTCACTTCCTTTTCAAGGTTAGAAGTATGATTTATATTCTCTGCACATGGCCCTAAATGAGGACAAATTGGGTGACTAATTGGTTTCGGTGTCTTTCAATGTCCCCAAAAATAAAGTTTGCCATAGCAAATAGTCTGAACCCAATTTGTAAGTTTCTTCTAACTTGAAACTATAAGATGCTTACCTTCCGACAAACACTGCTGAATTTCTTGCCATAGATTGCCACTCACTTCCTTTTCAAGGTCAAAAGTATGATTTATATTCTCTGCACATGGCCCTAATGAGGACAAATTGGGTGACTAAGTGGTTTCGGTATCTTTCAATGTCCCCAAAAATAAAGTTTGCCATAGCAAATAGTCTGAACCCAATTTGTAAGTTTCAACTCTGACTAGTTCTAGTCTGAACCCAATTTGTAAGTTTCTTCTAACTTGAAACTATAAGATGCTTACCTTCCGACAAGCACTGCTGAATTTCTTGCCATAGATTGCCACTCACTTCCTTTTCAAGGTTAAAAGTATGATTTATATTCTCTGCACATGGCCCTAAATGAGGACAAATTGGGTGACTAAGTGGTTTCGGCATCTTTCAATGTCCCCAAAAACAAAGGTTGCCATAGCAAATAGTCTGAACCCAATTTGTAAGTTTCTTCTAACTTGAAACTATAAGATGTTAGATATTTTTCATATTGTTGGATATTTTTTCTTAATTATTATTTTGAAATAAATATATCTTAATAAATTATGGACTTACATATGTCAAGTGTGGACATATTGTTTTGTCAATAAAGCTCAGATTAATATTTGTTAATGTGAGACTTTGTTTGTTACTTTTGTTGTGGACTTTTGTACTTGTGAGCCTTGTTATATTATCCATGATAGGAAAGATAATATAATTTGCATTATTACAAGGAAAGGGTCCCTACTGTCCATGATAACAGTATTAGTATCCCATTAATCTAATACACAGATATATAGATTGTTATATATTTTATATATATCGGTTGGCAAAATGAATAATCAGATAAGGAGAATAGTGCACACTCTTCCGCCTCCTTCTCTGTAGGTACTGTTCACTCTGTTGCTCGTCTACTATTTCACAGCTGAGAAAACTCCTTTAGAAATTCATCATCAGCTCTCCTCCAGCCAATTGAATTAGTCAGGTACGTTAGTAAATTAATTGATTGATTAACTTGTATACTAGATTTGGTTTGCAGAATCGATTAAATTAAGTTTTGATTATATGAGAAATTTTCAGCAATCGGTATCAGAGCTTTCTGCTAACCTTATCTATGTTGCAAGTTGTCGAAATTGGTTGTTGGTTTTTGGTTTTGAGCTTGGGTGACTTTGTTGAGTTTGCTGAATTTTCGATTCATGATTTGAATCTGTTTGGAACAATTAAAACGTGGGTTTTGTCCGCTGTTATGCAAGAATTTGATTTCTATATTTTCTACCCAAGAAAAGTTACTATTTGCAAAACGACCCATTTTTTGCAAATTTTTGAAACTCTTGTGTTTTGAGGTTTTCATCGAGATTTGACTCTTGTATGAGCTTCCTTGTGAAGTGTAGAGTCGTTTTGATGGGTTGAAAGAGAGAAACCGTGGCCGTTTATCCCACTTTCAGCCATGGCCGATGGTTCCATTTTGTCACCCTCGATCTCGAATTTCTGGTCAATTTTTGGCAAGTTTGAGCCTTAAATCATGTTATAAAATCTCTTTAGGAGCAAATAGAGGTAAGGATTGATGAAAATGGTGGAGAAATGACGATTTGGAGTTGTCGGGTTGAAACCGGGTCGAGATGACCCGGATTGCAGGCCAGCCGGGCGAAGAAGGAGAGATCCGACCTGGCTGGCACTCTCCCACTCGCACGGGTGGTGCGTGTGTGTACGCCCCACCTAGTTGCGGCAACTTCTCACCACTGTTCGACTCCACACTCCCTAATGAGTTCAATGATGATTTTTTCCAGAATATTTTGACGCACCAAAGTATTTATTTTAATTTTTTAATACTTATTTTGATAAAAATGATAATGTATTTTTTGAATTTGGTGCTAAATTTTTTTGGTATGGGATTCTGGTATTATTCTACAAATTATAGTGGGTATATTATCAGATATAACATGATTCACATGCATACTAAAATTTTTGATGTGAATATGTGATATAAATTTGTGTTATAATTGAGAAAATTACATTTATTGTTATATCTAAGGAAAACTGGGCTAATGTTTGGAAATTTGAATATCTGAAATTGCTTTTGCAAGGTTAGGAACTCACCTATCGTAGGAACTAATCATTTCATAAATTTCCAGACACATTTTGTAGTTGAAATGCTGTAAATATTATCATTGAGCGTCACACCCTATCAGAGTGCACTTGGTGATATATTTTAGCATTTTGAAAAATTTTGATTACATTGATATTTTGTTCTTGAAATTTTAAATGCCCTATCAATGCACTTCGGGACCCTTAGGCAGGATTACAGTGGCATAAAGGCTCATGTCCAATTACTTGCCTAGTTAATTGGACAATTGAGGAAATTGATTATATGATATTCCTTTAACTCTTATGAGTATATCCTCCAGTGAATTTCTTTATGAAATTCAATTCTATGAGAATGTTGATTGGGACTAATTCTGAGGACTGGGTTGAAAGCTTGAAAGTAAATCTTGCTATTATGTATATGATATGGCTCTTTATGTGAATGCACCAATGTATGACAAGGATATTGTGATTCTATTTGCCTTGATGTTAGTTCCCTTTTGTGATTATATGTTGTTCTTAAGTGTCTGAATATTAGACAAAGAGTTGTTATAAAAGGGAAACAAATGAAATGACATGCAAAGGCATTCATTATGCATGATGTCATGAGACTACATGAAAGACATGCATATATGATGTTCAGATCACAAGAGGTGCATATGATATTTCTTATGAGTCATGGGATGCATATCAAGAGTTAAAAATTACTCTTTACTCTACCATCCCTTACATTATGACCTCGATAAGTCAAACCAACCTTTCTAAACACTATCCTAGTACATTCTGAAGATAAGCATGGGCTTTTATTTACATACCTACAAGAAAGTAAAAGCAAAACCATGAGAACATGACATATTACAGTCAAAGGTTGGTATCGAGTTTACGCTTCCTATTGTCGCTGGGAGGCTCCGAACTTGTTTCACCATTATATGAGGATGAAATGCAAGGATTTGCAGTTGATTGATAAGTCAATCAACATTTGAATCTGTTATGATGGCACGACGAGCCTCCAGAGGTATAAAGCTTGTTCCACAGCTTGATTTAAAAAGGACAATAGACCATCATAAAAGCCGTTAATGTTTAATAATCCTAACGGTTTTCTATGATAGGGTAATTTAGTTCAAAATGTTACACTAACAATTCCCTCTAATGTGTCCAGACCGCCAGGTAATGCGATAAAGGCTTTAGCATAGCAAAGCATGTGTTCAAATCATTCATGCATGGTTGAAACCCTTACCTCAGTACTGTAGGTGTAGGTGTTATGTGTATCATCAGCTAGCTTTTTTATGACGATGCCTAATACACAACTTTCTTCAATAATTGCAGCTGCGGCTGCACATCCTTTTAAGCCGTGTATTCCTCCTCCATATACCATTTGTATTCCTCTAGCTGCTAACACCTTACCTAGGTCATTGGCTGTGTGCATGAATTCATTGTCTTTTCCCAGACTAGAACCACCAAAGACACAGATAGCTGAGAATCTGTGCCTTGATGATGTCACTGGTTCTTTTCCTTTTTCAGCCATGCATGAATGAGCAAATGCAAGAGTGCCTTTTGTAAGTAAAGAAAGTGATAGAGAGTCATGTGATCAAATCATGGTCAGAAAAGTTTTAATTATAAGGCAAGAAAGTTGTAAAGTACTGATCATGAAAGGATCTTGGATAAGGGAACTGTGCAAGAAAGTCCTAAAGCACTGACAATGCAAGGACGTCGGATAGTGATAACATGCAAAAGTTATAAAGTCACTGACAATAAAGAGATATGGCGACAATTTGTTTAAAATCCTACACGTAAAGTCAAAAGTAAACAGTAAGATTGACAGCTGCATCGGTGAGACGACATAATTATACAGTTATTATTGAAATTATAGTATTTATGCATGCAGAGTCAAGGAACAAATAGTGAAATTGACAAATTTATTTTATTAAAAAAAAATTAGGAAGGAGAAGCTTGAATACCGTGATTACTATACAATTGTTCTAGTTCATCTCTTCCTTTGGTTCTTCAGATTGAATGCTATTCATGGATAAAGATTTGTTCTTTGTCCAATTTTCTGATAAACTGGCAAACTGGATTGTTTAACATAAGATTCTCAAGTTGATAGCGTTTTTTTCTTTGTGGAAGAGTTTTCCTAAATCAAGAAGAACACGTGAACATGTTCACTGGGATGCATCTCAAGAGTCTAAAGGATGTTATCCAGTGACTCTTTACTCAGTCCATCCTTAATGAACTGGATTTTGTCTTCTCGATTTGCAGAAACTATTCCTTTACCTTTGCAACGTGAATTACAAGTCTATCTTACACACTTGTAATAGACTTCCATCCGTTTTGCTCTTCATTTTTTACAGTAAGAGCTTCTTCCCATTTTTGGAAGATGTTTATCATGTGGATTTGGAAACTCACTTGCTAGGCGTACTTTGGCATCAATGATCCATTGCACATCTACAAGAAGGCCTAGACGTGTGAGTACCTTGATCCTTTCAAGTCGGCATCGGTAAATCTTTCTGTGCATACTTTGAGTAAGAGAAGGAAACCTGATTCTGAGTTTTGCAAGGTTTTCTTCCATCATGTTGCCTTCTGACCAAGAGATGAGTTGTGATAATCTAATGATGCTCTCTGTTGTTGTTTTGAAGCCTGGTTCTTGGTTAAGCATCAATAATAATGCTTCTCATATTAGACAAAAATGATATTTTGCTGATCTACTGACTCAAAGTTGGGAATGTACAGTAAGCCACATGGAACGGCTAACTGGGTAGAGGTATAATTGAACCTCTGTGTAGACTTTGAGGTAATGAGAGTAGAGCCCATTGTTCTGCTGTTTTGTTATAAGGCTGGGATCAACTTGAGCCATGTAAGCAGAGATGTTGCCCGGGAAACCGGATGCACTTCGAGCCGGGAATTGAATCACCTGTTAGGTGATGGGCTGAGTGACTATGGGCCTATCAGATTTGCCGTTATGTGTAATGGGCCGTATTACTTGTGGCCCAATTGTTGCTGTTAATAAAAAAAAATGTTGGAAATAAGCCTTAAAGCAATTATATCTAATTTTGATTATATTGTGATATCACTTGGCTTATTCTGTTGATTAGTGTAGTTATCTACACTTTAGTGGGAGCAATTTCATGATTCTTGTGTTGCATGTTTAATGACATTTTTTTTATTAATAATGATATAAGTCTGTTTTGAGAGACAAAATAAATGCTGTCAGGCCATTGTGATATGTAAGATCTTGGTGATGCCTCTTGTGTTTTAGGCATACAGATCTATTGTGCTAGACCTTAGGGCATTCTTGGTTTCTCTCAAAAGACTTATATTGAGAAGGTGCTTAACAGATTTAATATGAAATCTTGCTTCTTTTCGTGACACCTGTTTTAAAAGGTCAAAACTTTTTTAGAACCCAGTGTCCTCAGAATGATGTTGAGCGAGTCGAAATGAATAATGTCCCATATGTTTCTGCTATTGACAGCCTGATGTATACTCAAGTATGCACACATTCAGATACTTCTTATGCCATTAGTGTATTTGACAGATACTTGAGTGATTTTGGTTATGAGCATTAAAGAGTAGTCAAGAAAGTTATGAGGTATCTTTAAAGTATCAAAGACTACATGCTCACTTACAGTAGATTTAGCCATCTTGAGGTGACTAAATATACTGATTCTGATTATACAGGCTGTACAAATAATAATAAATCCATTTTGGATATATTGTTATAATGACTGGAGGAGCTGTTGCGTGGAAGAGTGTTAAATAGACTCTTAGCGCACCTTCAGTTATGGAAGCAAAGTATATTGGTTGTTATGAGGCTACTCGTGAAGCCATATGGGTTAGGAACCTAATTTCAGGATTTTGTATTGTTGAGAGTATTTATAAGCCTCTGACCATTTATTGTGTTAACTCTGCTGTTGTATGTTTCTCTCAGAACAATTGAAATTCTACACGTACTAAATATTTTGAGGTCAAATATCAATTTCTCTGAGAGAAAATAGAGGAAAACAAACTCGCATTGAAAATATAAGCATTAATCTTATGATTGCTGATCCACTAACCAAAGGATTGACAGCTAAAGTGTTTTAAGAACACGTAACCCGTATGGGTGTTATGAAACATGTGTGATTTTTGGGTTAGTGGGAGACTGTTGTAATTGTACTGTGGTAATGTTGTATGTCTCGAGACAATTATGAAATAATCACCATTGTTGATTATTGTAACTAATATCACAGATGTTGTTACGTACAGTATTGTTGTATAATGTTGATGTTGACCTCACTAGAGACATTTTGTTATAGTCTCAATTATGTGATATTGAGATATTGTTGTTGCTCAGTTAGCATCTTGGATGCTAGGATCATTATGTTGTAGGATTGCACATATTCTACTTTTGCGATGCAAATCCTTATCCCACATGTCCACTCTTACTTAAGTCACTAGGGTTATAGGTGTTTTGACATGTATGATCTCAGTATCCCTATCGGATATGTTTTCTGCATTGTTGGATACTTATAGTCTCCTTTTGAACTTAAGGTTTGGTGTAATTCAAATCACTTGTCTCACTATTGACATTGTGTGGCCATTTTCGATAATATTAATCTGGAGCATTCTGTTTTAAAATATTGACATATGTAGTCCAAGTGAGAGATTGTTGGATATTTTTTCTTAATTATTATTTTGAAATAAATATATCCTAATAAATTATGGACTTACATATGTCAAGTGTGGACATATTCAATAAAGCTCAGATTAATATTTGTTAATATGAGACTTGGTTATTACTTTTGTTGTGGACTTTTGTACTTGTGGGCCTTGTTATATTATCCATGATGGGAAGAATAATATAATTCGCATTATTACAAGGAAGGAGTCCCTACTCTCCATCTGTTATACAGTATTAGTGTCCCATTGATCTAATAGACAGATATATGGATCGTTATATATTTTACATATATTGGTTGACAAAATGAATAATCAGATAAGGAGAATAGTGCGCACTCTTCCGCCTCCTTCTCTGCAGGTATTGTTCATTATTGTTCACTCTGCTACTCGTCTACTGTTCACAGCTGAGAAAACTCCTTCAAAAATTCATCATCAGCTCTCCTCCAGCCAATTGAATCAGTTAGATATGTTAATAAATTAATTGATTGATTAACTTGTATGCTAGATTTGATTTGCAGAATTGATTAAATTAAGTTTTGATTATATGAGAAATTTTCAGCATAAGATGCTTACCTTCCTGACAAGCACTGCTGAATTTCTTGCCATAGATTGGCACTCACCTCCTTTTCACAGTTAGAAGTATGATTTGTATTCTCCACACATGGCCCTAAATGAGGACAATTGGGTAACTAATTGGTTTCGGTATCTTTCAATGTCCCCAAAAACAAAGTTTGCCGTAGCAAATAGTCTGAACCCAATTTGTAAGTTTCTTCTAACGTGAAACTATAATATGCTTACCTTCCTGACATGCACTGCTGAATTTCTTGCCAGACATTGCCACTCACTTCCTTTTCACGGTTAGAAGTATGACTTATATTCTCTGCACATGGCCCTAAATGAGGACAAATTGGGTGACTAATTGGTTTCGGTATCTTTCAATGTCCCCTAAAACAAAGTTTGCCATAGCAAATAGAAAATAGGAAGATATATTGAAATCCCATACTTTGTCCTATTTGATTTTTGATTTTTCTTTATTTCTCAAAAGTTTGCAGCATCTTTTTTGTAGTATATATTCAACTGCAAAATAGAGAAAAATATTATAAAATAACAAAATTAGTTTAAACAATAACCCAATCTTGACTGAAAAATTATAAAGTTATATCACAGAAATATAGTGCAAATTAATGCCTTCTGAAGATGTATATTAGCTTAGATGATATTATACTTGACGCATGCAGCCTAAGTCTTTTTATGAGGACTTGAAAAAGAGAATAGCAAGAACCTTTATTTTAAAATATTTATGGTTTCACAAGAAATTGGGAAATTGAGAAAGAAGTTTTTTTTTTTTTTTTTTTACGGTGAAAAAATCTAAACGTAAATCTTCTTTTTATACTATTCAAATCCCTCATAACCACACCGGGTGACTTTAGGGATGATTACTTACGGAGAAATTTTATTCATTAGGTATAAATTTGGACTTTGCGTGTAAAAAATAGATGCCCCACCAAATTGCTAATGCTTTATAGGCAGTAGAGAAAGTGATGGATGCAAGTTTTGATAAATGGGGCCAAAGCAAAGTCCCACAAGATTTGACTGCCATTTATATATTATGTCGTTAATTTTCTCCCATGCAAGGTCATATATCATTTTTGTGGTCGTCATTATTGGGACTCAAATAAATTGAGAAAAAGATTTCATCACATAAATGCTTGTTTTTTCCCTTTTGATTGACATAAATGTTCCTTGATCAAGATTTAAGAACAAAATTTCTCATCATCCTTTAATTTGTATCCCAATACAAATTTAAGCATGCTTTAAAAAAAATTGAAAAAGCTCACTCAAACTATTACAGTACAACCTTAGCTATCTAGCCTATCTTCAAAATCTTTTAGTGTGGCTTGAGAAATAACAAACCTTTCTATTTATATATTTCTATTTTTACATCATCTTTTTTTTAAATTTACAAAAAATGAACGGCCCCCGAAAGTATAAAACCGTTGTGATTATTTCATTGCAACTACTACAATGGAAGCGACCTTTCAGGAGAAATAATACTAGGCATAGTCCAATACCTATACAAGGAAAAAGATAGTCTCATACCGGATACACTTACACAAAACTCACAAAGGATTTCGTGACAAAAATATGTGGTGAAGGACAAATCAGCATGAAGAATAAGAGTTTTGCACTTAAGTTTATCACTGTGGTTTTGTGGTACTTTTGTGAATGTTAATAAGTATAAAAAATGTAAACAAAAACTATATTGTTTCTTGCCTTCGATAATTGCCATAGCGTGACTCATCAACCACAAGCCGACCAGCTGCAAAGATTCTGAGCTGATCATGTGATGAAAAAGAGACTTGTGTGTTGCTTTCGGATAACTAGCAAAATAGTAATCATGATATATGTGGAAAAATAAAGGGCCAAACTCTGGCCTAGTTTCCTCTTCATCTGAAACCATTGCTTTCCAAGTTTGCAAAAGTGTTATTGGTAAAACACACTGAAATGATGGAGGCTACATCAATAATTTGAAGCTTCCTCCAGCAATCAATGCCCTCTGGACATTCAATGGGTCCATAAAATTTGTTTGACGTTAAAATTATGACACAGAATAAAACACTCTTTAAAAAATATGAAAATCTATCAATCAATATGTTGGCCATTTATAAGAGTTGTTTAATCCATTTTATCTGGACTTTTGTGTTAAGGTGAACCGATGTATACAAGTGCAAATTTATATTGACTTGTTCATTTGTTCCTTCTTATTCTGTTTAAAAGTTTAAGATAATTTTTTTTTTAACCAACTAGGTTGGCTCATCCCACCCTTTTTAATGACAAATCCAGGTTAGCCATTTTGACAATAACAATGAGGCCTCAGGGCCCAAACGAGCAGATAATGGATTGAGTGGGGTGGCACCAGCCGGGCCAGGTCTTACTGGTATATTTATCTATTTGTGCAGCTGGGCATGGTGGCTGAGTCTAGCTACTTAGAAAGCTCCATGCACTGAAATTTATGGAAACTAATTTAAGTGAAATATATAATACTTAAAAAATACAGACAATCGAAGAATCATATAACAAATCTCATTAAACTTAATACGCTTGATTTCGTAGTTTGTAATGAAGGACGTTTTCTCTTAAGTACCTAAGAAACCCTTCAAACTAAAAACATGAACATGTAAAATTATTATACACACTAGAGGTAAGTATCTCTCTCCCATTCATGCACACTTTGATCAAGGAACATTTATATGTCATGAATCTGTTTCTCAAATTTGACGGCCATTAATGGCGACCAGAAAAATGATATATCACTTTGCATGAGACAAAATCAAGAAATAAATCACTTTATAAATAACGAAGCCTCAGCCTATAAAGCAATAAAGCATTAGCAAATTGGTGGGTCATCGATTTTTAACAGTCGGATTTGAATCCTTTGTTTTCATTATTTTTTGGTTTTAATAATTTTATTTTTAATTTATATTAAAATATATATTTTATATTTATTAATTTTATATTTATTTTGTCTCTATCCTTACTTTTTAAGAAAAAAATTTACAATGATACTGAACACTCAATAATGCTCAGTTAATTATGACCACCTTTATTACTTTTTCAAACTCAGCAATTTGACATGACAATTCCATTGATATTTAACAGTCATCTCTTTTTCTTTTCTCTTTCCAAAATACCTTTCTTCTCTCTCCAAAATCAATGTAATAATTTACGGTTGTTGCATTGTAAAAAAGAAAAATGAATAGTACGAGAAAGAAGAATAAGTTTCAAGTAAAAAAGAGGATATGTCAGTAGCGCAAGCCAAACTCAAAGAGAAAGAGACAAAGAGAATGAGGAAAGGCAACAAAAATGAAAGGATGACAAATTCAACTTGTACAATTGGAATCTACCCCTCAAAGCTAGAATTTTACAAATTCAAATACCTTATTATTTAACTAGTACAATTCAGAAGGAACCTCAGAATGGAAGTCATTGTGTGCTAGATTCAATTTCTCCAAATATTGTAGGCTAACGAGACTACTTGAATTGTCTAGTAGTCCTCTAGAGATGAATTCCTCACTCTGGTCAAGTGCCATAACACATCCCTTGTTGTATGCTACCCTATTCCATTGACAACAATTGTAACTTTGGGTCCAATGCACTAGTTTTTTGGACTTGGCAGGGTTAAATTGAAGGTTTTTCTTCAAATGGAGCAACATAGATAATTGATTGCTAAGACATTGGGTTGGTGCTAGAGAGACATTGATGCTATACATATTAATATGGCTTAGGCCCGTTGGGCTAACCCGCCTCGTCTTGTATAAGGGGCGGGGTGGGTTACTATATAGTAAACCCGCTAATTTGTGGGTTTTAAGACCTACCCCGTATAACCCACGGGTTAATATGGGTTTGGAGTGAGTCAACTCGTAGGCTATGACTCGCACAATATTACAATGAAACGGCGTCGTTTTAGACTAAACATAATTGCCTAAATGTACGCTGCACAGCCTTGCTTGCTTCCGAAGGTCTTCTTCACAATTTCGCCCTTCTTGAATATGAATTTAAGATTCTAAATCCTCCTTATCATCTCCTTATGACTCGACCTTGCTTACCCAGGTTCCCCTTCACGACTTCGCCCTTCCTGAATCCTACTCATCTTTACCACTCGACCTTGTTTTTCTAGGTTCCCTTTCACAGCTTTGCCCTTCCTAAATCCTCTTTGTCTCTCCACCACTCAGCTGGCTGTGCCATTGTGTCTTGAATCCCGATCCACTTTGCCTCGTCTCTGCTTCAGTGCTTCCTACTTTTACATCCAAAGTAAAGACAAGGCGAAGCAGCCTCATTGTACGACCTTCCAACAGCAAGGACAGTGTTGATGCAGGTACCAGCAAGGGCAGTAAACGTTGTGGTGTTGATTACGAAACCATTGTGGTTCACCATGATCCTCCTCCTTCAGACTTTTGTATTCCTACTCTAATCAATCCTGATTCGTTTTTCCCTTTCTCTTAGCTATTTCTACTATTTTATTGGGGTTATGTTTTTAATTTTGCATCTAAAAAAATCAAGAAACTAGTTTTTCAATGTATGTGGATGAGATGTATTTTTGGAATACAGTGACAGTGACTTAGTGAGGAACTAGTTTTTAATTTTGCTCTATTTAGCTTGATATCTTAGCATCTTATGTAGTTTCTCATTCTTTGCATTCTCTTTAGAGCATTGTGCCAACCCTATTCTTGCTTCTATATATATGGTATAGGTTTATAACATTGTGATAGGGTGATGTCTGCTAAATAAAGTTCATTACATTATTGCTAAAATGTATAAGTCTTGAATTTTATAGATTCATTTGGAGGAAGGCCCTGGTGATATTCTAGTATTTCTGGCTGGGTAAGAAGAGATTGAATTTGTTGAAAGGCTTGCCAGTGAGTGACTCAAACAGTTACCTGAAGCCAGTTAGAATCTTCTAATAGTGCCTATATTTGTAACTCTTCCTTCTGAGCAGTAAATATGTGTCTTTACCCTAACTTTATCTGGGTTTTACAAGGTATCTTCCCTTTGATTTATGTGTGATTTTTTTTCCTAATCAAATTTTGATTATATTGATCTCATTCAAATTGTTATTGTTAGTCAGAGTATCAAAGAATTTGATGGATACATTTAAATGCTTAAAATAGCATAATAGATTAGAGTGATTATAGACTTGTTTGTATTAATGGGTGTGCAGGGCATGAAGAACCCAGAAAATGCTTCCATCTATATCCAAAAAGTAAATTTGAGAAACTTGAGGATTCCACAAATCCAGAGATCAAGCGGTGTAACCTCTCTAAACCTCTCTAATGTTATTTTGTAGCTTAAGGCTTTGGGTGTTGATGACATATTAGGATTTGATTTCATTGAGAAACCTTCCCAGTAAACATGTTTTGTTAACATAGTTGTAATAGTATCCTAACTTTCTCATATTTGTGGATGTACACTCATATTTTTGTTGATAAGTTTTGATTGCATATTCTTAGATTAGATTATTTTGTATTTTGCCAATCCTTTTGGTGCAGCCTTGGAGAAGTCACAAATAGATTAAGATCACCTATGGGTTGTAGCTCTTCCCAAACCCCCCTCCCTAAACAAAAGAAAAAGGGTGGTGTCTTAGGTGCTTAATAGTCAATACTTGATGCTAGATGACTCTTTTTGGGGAAAGAGAAGGGTATAATTAATTTGATTGTTTGACTAGATATGATTGGTGATGGGTATATGTTATGGATTCAATGATCTTTGAAGCTGGTTTACCTGTATCATATGCCAGAACTGAATTAGGCAATTAGCAAGTCTAATGTATTCTCATGATATTTGTTACTATTGTTTGAAAGTTTTTTTTAACCATCCAAATCCTCCTTTTGCAAAGGCTTGAGTATGTCACATGTTTGAACAAGGCAGATATATTTAAGTCACTAAAGCAGCTATTTTTGTTAGGTGCCCTAACAAATGACTATCGATTATCAAATCCAGTTGGACATCAAATGGCTTGGCTTCCCTTGGACCTTGTTTATTCCAAAGTTCTTATATTAGCTAGTCAGTTTAACTGCTTAGAGGAGATGCTGATAATTAATTAGTCCTTACTCTACAATGTGGCTCATGTACCAAGCACTTCCATTCATAAAAATGAAGAACCTCTATGCAAATATCTTTTCAGGCCTCCCATTCAATTATTATGATTTCCTCAAGGCAAGATTTTAATTTAGTTTATATCAATTAGAAAATTTCATTAACTGCCTGGAGGATGAGTCTTTTTTTTCAAGCCAACTCTCCCTCTTTTCTGCAGTCCATGCTAGTCAATAGGTGTTAGCAAGTGTTTCTTGCATTGTAATACTAACTAGTTTAACTCCTTTGGTTGAAGCTTTACCTACATTTATTCAAGCAATAGCAAGCAAATTTTTATAAACCCCAATTTTTGACTAATTTTTTTTTTAATTATTGGCGAGTTAGCCCGCTTAATCTGTAACCCGCCATGGGATGGGTTGGGTTTGAATTTTTTAACCTATCAGTTATGCAGACTAGCTTGCCCGTCCTGTTTAATTACGAGCTTATGCGGGTCAGAGCGGGTTGATCTATTTTGACAACCCTAATTGATGCCTAAGTTTATGAAGCAGAATGATATCAAGAGAAGCCATAAAAATGGGTAAGATCTCATTGTAGATTAGTAATAGAGGCATCTTGTATAATGGATTGGCTTACAAAAGGCTGGACAGTGCTTTGGCCTTTTAACATTTCTTGCTTTCCTTCATAGGTTCATATATCCCAATATGTAACTTTCTTTCACATAGTTTGCCATACCATCAATATTTTCCAACTTTAGCCCAGTAAGATGCTTACCTAGGAAGCATGGTGTTCATATGAGACAAGAGACATGACAAGACTATTTAAAATGTTGTGTTGAGATGCAAGTTTTTCAAAGTTTTGGCCACAGATATAGCCACGCTTAACAAGCGCTGCTGAATTTTTTGCCTACCTTGTTAGTGGAAGCAGACGATCACTAGAGATTGCCACTTTCCCTTCCTTTTCATGGTTAGAAGTGTAACATCATAGGCAATTCCTATATCTACAAAGTACAAGAGAGATGTTGGGCATATAAGTTAGCAAGCTTCAACCCTTAATGACGCATTTTAAAACTTGAGGTTCTGTGGGCCGATGCAAATAATATTACTAATAGGCTAGGCTATTACACTAGGTAGCAAAGCCGCTTCACGTCCTCTTGATCAATGGTGGGACAAACCTTAGCAAAGATGCTGAGTCCCTAAGGGGAATGTATGTAACACCCTAGGCAAATCATCAACAAAGCACAAGAGAGATTTTGGGTATATAAGTTTGTATACTTCAACCTCCAACGCAGCATTTTAAAAACTATGACACTCAATAATTCTTTCATTTTCCTTCTTTCTCATTTTGTCTTGACTAATAGACGTGGCTTTTGCAAGAATAATAATTCTTTCCTTTTTCTTCTTTCTCATTTTGTCTTGATTAAGTGCTAATTTGATATTCTCTAAAAATGTTGGAAGATTCAACCATATTCTTTTTTTTTTTTTTTTGTGACAAACCATAATCTCTCAGTCGGATAGAGATAGATTAATTTGTCTTGATCACATATTTTTTAAGAAAAATGATATGTACACATAATTTTATATACCATATATATATGTGCAAAAATAGATTTAAAATAAGAGAGAATAAAGATGTGAAAAAATATGAGAGAGTGCATAAAATTTATATCTCTAAAATTATACGTACAACAGAGCCTTAAAAACTAAGTTAACAAACTCAACATAAAATATTAGACTACTAATTAAAAATACTTATTCAAATAATTGTTTAAATTTATGTATTATATTTAAATATTTATTTGGAGTGATTACACAGCTGAAAGTTCATTCTTTTTGATAAATTACAATGACTTTTACTTATAGCGCTATGGAATACTAAGTAATATATATACCAAAAAGAGAAACAAGTTCAAAAGATCTTGTGAAATAGTCCTGAATGAGAACAAGTTTGGGTGACTAATTAGTTTTGGTATTAAAGTACCCAAAACAAATTCACATAGAAAATAGGACATATAGAGAGATCCCCCTCTTTTTAAATCTGAGAATGGGAAAAGTTGTTCCCAATATTGGAAATCTTAGAGGAATTGCGTGATGGAGGTGGTCTGTTCTTCCTAAATTCATAAGTGGTTGGATATCTATCTCAATTCCCATTTCTGTTTGTAACTCTTTACCAAACCCTTTTTCCTGCATTGGGCTAATTTCACGTCCGGCGAGACATATCAAATCAGAAAATGAGAATTTGGTAATACCAAGATAACTTTGTATCATTTACATAAATAAAAAACTATTTAATTTAAAAATTGAGAAAGTAAATTATTCCTTTATAAAAGTAAAAGAATGAAAAAAAATCCCTGCTCTTATATATATATATATATATATATATATATATATATTATAGCATCTACACAAATCGCTACATGATTATATTTAAAATTAACTAATCATAAATTTATATAGTGCCGCATAATAGTTTATACAGATTATATTACCAAAAAAAAAAAAATGAGTACGTGTGGCTTAATTACAAAAGGGTGAAGAGAGCTTTGGCCTTTTAATTAACATATTATCTTCTTTCATAACTTGATAGTCACTTTTGTCGTAACTAGTTGATATTTTAGGTGATTATTTAAGTCAAATTAAAATCCAATATTCCATTAACTTTTTAATTTGCTAATTCTTTTTAATAATTTTAATGACTTTTTCTTTACACGCTATGAAATACTAATTAATAAATACACTTAATAGATAAATAAATTCAAAAAAACTTGTAAAATAGTTCTAAATGAGGATAAATTGGGGTAATTAATGGGTTTTGGTATCTTTCAATGTCCCTAAAAATAAAGTTCGCTAGAGCAAACAGAAAACAGAAGGATATATTGAAATCCCATACTTTTTCTTATTTGATTTTGTGAATTTTCTTTATTTCTTAAAAGTTTGCAATATCTCTTTTCTTGCAGTGTATATTCAATTGCATAATAAAAAAAAACCAGAGAATAAATTATTAAAGTTAGGGGCTCAAACTTAAAAAAGATATATATTCTCAATTTTTATTTTTAGTTAGTTCTCTCTCACGGTCTCACTATAACATAAATTTAACTGTAAAATAAAGAGAAATAAAATAAAAGTTATTACAGTCGAAAGAAAAGAGTAAAGTTAAAGATTTAAATCCAAAACATAAAACCTTGATTACAAAGTAATTCCCAAAAATTTTAAAATATTACAATAAATGTATTAATTCTTCTTTAATCAAAAAATGTTGATAAGGAGATTATTACCTTCTAATGTGCAACACACTAATTACAATACCAAAATATAATTTTGAAACTTTTTTATTTTGTCAATAAAAACAATAAAGAATTGACACTTTTCAAAGTAAAAACTTATATATTAATTGAACTGCAGATAAGTAAGGCTTTGAGTTGGAGTCACATTTCTTATAATTCTTTGTGCCCATTCTTGGGGGTTTTACTATTTATAATTTTATTTTTATTTAATTTTTAAAATATAATATTTGAACTATTAAATTAAATATAATTGAGCAACAAAAAGAGTACGGACTTAATTTTTGTCATTGGTCATGTAGCTATAAGAAAATTTCTAAATTATGGGTTACCATTGATTGTAATTTTGTTTTGTTAAAACAAGTTGAATATGTAATTCAATTAATTGATAATTGTTATGTTAAAAGTGATTTAATGGGCTATTTCATTTCTATTAATTAAGGATGTACTTGGTTTTATTGTATATAGAGTTTGTTATTGTGTCCTACAATGAGTAGGCCACAATCATTGTTTTTTAATAATAAGGCTAATCCCCTTCTTTTGTCATAAAAATATCCATCTATCGATAACTTTTCCGTTAAGATCATTCAATATTTGTGAATAGACATATCAAAACGGGCCGGCCCGCTCTAATCCGCGTAAGCCCACAATTAGGCAGGGCGGGGTAGGCCGGCCCGCATAATTGGTGGGCTGAAAAATCTCAGCCCAACCCGCCTCGCTGCGGGTTGCGGGTAAAGCGGGGCAGGCCGCCAATAATTAAAAAAAAGAATTTATTAAAAATTAAAGTTTATGAATGATAGTAAATAATTAGTTAAATTTAATATACGTATTTTAAAATAATTGCAAATAAATACAATTAAATTTACCTTTTAATAATGTACCTAAAGGCATAACCTAAATTTATCTCATAATGAATTATAAAAACCTTGATTCTACTCATAAAATTGCTAATATGCAACATCATTTTTTAGGCAAGGCTTCAATAATATTATTAACATACATGCACAATAAAATACGTGCCTACAAAGACATAAAGGTTATGTTCTTATATGTGACAAAGTCTAACATTGATATCATTTAAAATAAATTACATGCTAATTGAAAAGAGTTATGCTATTATACTTTATACCACTATTCCTATATATGCAATGCTTGAGTTTTGCACATTAAATTATGATAATATAAAAGTTGAAGAACCCAATACAAATATAAAGATAGTACTTTCTGCTTCAAAAAATAATATATAAATGTGATATTGATGATAGCTATGTAACAACACAAACTTTATACAATCACTTAAATAATTCAGAATGAGTTATTACATAGTATAATAATTTGTCTTTTCTTTGAGCTCATTAATTTTTACTTGCCTTTTAGCTTGAAACCTTTCAAACTCTACGGTCACCTATAAAATCACACATTATACATAAGATATTCAAAATATAAGAAAATTATATCTAAATTACATGAAGATCCTGCCAAAATTGTATAATCCAAATTGGAATCAAATGACAATCATTTAAATCGTCCTCTTCTTCCAATTCATATCCATTGATCTTGTTGTCATAATAATATAACTTACAGTAATTTTCTGAAAGTTGAAACCATTTTAAATGATATGTCATTTTAGAAAAAAATTAAAGTTATACGGGTCAAAACCCACAGGTTCAACCCGTCCCAACCCGCATTGACCCGCGAGTTATGCGGGGGTGGGCTAATTTACTCGTGAATAAATAGGCCACCTATATAGTAACTCAACTCGCCCCTTATGCGGGGCAGGACAGGCTACCTCGGTGGGCCAAACCCATTTTGACATCCCTATTTGTAAATGAGGAAAAGGGGAGGAAGACTTTACTTGGATCTCTTCTTTTAGAGGGGTTATTTGGTAAGAATTTGTATACCAAGTAACTATTGCATTAGAATCAAGGTAGGCATTTCATACGTAATTTTTGATCAAATTATTCTTGACTTGGAACATCATGGACAACATAAAACCCTGATTATTGCGCCCATCACTAGATCACATAAAAGGAATGCGCTTGTTCAAATCCGCACATAATTAGATAGCGGGGTTAGCATTTCTGATATGTCTATCAAAAAGACCTAGTTATTGGGACTGTAGGTAACAATATTGTGGTTGGGTAACTGTCTGACTCATGTGGGACTTAGTTTTTCTATCACCTTGATTTGGAGTTCATAGTGATAAGATAAAAAAAATTTTCTACCAGCTTTTAATTTTGGTTTAGAAATTAGTTTGATCATGCTTTGTTCTTGTTAGATTATCTTTTAGGGTTCGGATCTGTGCATTTACCTTGAGTACAAGTGATGGTGAACTCGACCTCCAAGTTCAATTTTTTTGTTTTTCCTTGAAAAAGGAGTTAGTGATGAAAGTTTTGGTCCCTAAAAAATCATTTCTGCTTGAGATTTTTAAGTCAATTTTTTTACATTTCTGATCATGTGGGATCCTCCTCCTTCTCCTCTTGGCCTTTTTGGATACTTTATTTTTAATTCCCTAACAACTAAGTGCCGTTGTTATTTTTCCTTAAATCAATTTAGAACTCTGATTGCAGGTCCATACACTTTATAGACTTATGTATGTGTTGGAAAAAAGAACAATATCACGAGTTTAGTTTAAACAATAACACCCAATCTTGACCGAAGTATTATAAAATTACTCAACACAGAAATATAGCGCAAATTAATAACTCTGAAGATAAGATGCGTGACGCATGCAGCCTAAACTCTTTTGCCAATTCGTGAAAAAGAGAAGTAACAGAATCTCTCTACAATTCTCTATGATTACAGTAACAAGAGCACTGATGTATTTCCCATACATACTCTCATTTGGGATATTTACTGAAACTTAAGGACGGCAATTTCCCGCATTTGGACCGGTCTCCCTGATGGGAGGATCTCATTTCTCAATTCGCAAGATTTTGAAAATTAAAATTTATTACAGTACAGTATATAATAAATAAATAAATCTAAATTTATTCATATTAAAAATTTAAAAATTTAGATTTATTTATTATATACTGTTTATTCATATTAAAAAATTAAAAATTTTAAATTCCCATGAGTATCCCCTCCCTCGCCGAGATTGAAAACAGAAAAGAAAATATTCTCCACTTTTAAGTTTGAGACAGGATATTCTCTCGAAATCAGGGAATGGGAGACCTCTTTCTGCCTACTTCCGGTCCTGTTGCCATTCCTACTCAAACTCTCCATTCATTTCACATAAGGAGGCTTTGCTTCTCATTTGGCTTGCTTCTCCCTTCTTCTCACTTTAATTTCTTACCGAATGATCTCCTCTCTATTTGTAGAGTTTCCTGGCAGTGTGATAACGCCACGCACAAAAATTTCCTTCTGATAATCTGTGGAGAAACCACCAAAAACTAACTTCTTATTTCTGCGTGCAAATTCATCTTGGCATGTGTTGCATTAATGGCTTCCATTCATCTTGTCTCCCATTCTGTTTACAAGTCTATTTTCTTTTTTCTTTAAATTATAGGGAACTAGCCGTTTTTATATTTGATGTCTGCTGCCCTTAATTTATTGCCTTCAATTATGTACAGATATAATCGAAATCTTTAATTAACATTCTTATATTATTTTTATATAAATGCGAAATGGTTTACCATTCTCACAGTTTTGTTTATATATATTTAAGACACTCTTTCATCATATGTAGGCAAGCTTTGAGGTAGGGTGGCCATTCTTTTCCAATTAATAATTATATTCATTCATCACTCTTGCCTATTTTTTCTTTTAATTACGCGTGTCAATGAGGGATCTTAATTATTATTCAGGGAAGGGAAAGAGAGTTTGAGAATGGAACCTTAATTATGCATGTTAATAATGGAGAAAGTTCATTTAGAAGAAGGCTGTTTGCTTTATCGATTTTTATTTTTTAAAGAATTGATTTCTTAATTACTAGTTAAAAAAATACTCTAGAACCATCAATATATATATATATATATATATATATGTAAAATATGTGAATGCTCAACCAAATGCATGAATTCACTTCACCTTATTTTTCAGGTGGAAATTAGGTGGAGCCATGTGGGAGACGCAAATAAAAAATGAAGTGAAGACTAAGTCACACTAATGTGTTGGGTAATATCAGGAAATAGATGTAGCCAGCTTTGGATTTTCTTTGATTCAATTTACATATTTTATTTACAAGAATATCTAATACAAATGGACAATTATATGTAGCCAATATTTTTCAGTGTTGCTATTTCAACGTAGAAAACCTCACGCATATCTCATGTATGTAATTATATATTTTACTAAATTAACATCTTGATAGTTCAATAATACTTTTTCAATGTGAAAAACCTAACACAGATTACAAGTATATAATTATATATTCATAACAGTTGAAACAGTTTCTTCTCTCTCTCTTTGTCAAGTTTGTCTTTTTTTTACCTAGACTTCTACCATTCAACACGTGGATCCACGTGATAATATTTGAATATATGAGTAGTTGAGTTTAGATATATTATGCAACAATTTGTATTCACAAGTTGTGCAAAAAAAAGATTAACAAGATGTTGGCGCAGTATTTATTGTTTGTGAACTAAGTTAAAAAATTTGAAGTTAAAGATTCATATTCAAATTTTGAAATTATATTTATTAGAAGAAGCAATTAACAAGTGACTCTTAAAAGTAAATTAATTTTGTACTTAGTAAAAATGCTCATAACTCAAAAAAATTATATATAAAGATCCCACAACGAAAAGCTCAAAAAAAATTATACATAAAGATCCTACAATCAAAGAAGCACTTGACCATGGCAAATTTTCATTGGCATAGCTATCCACGCCATGGTGCCTGAAGATGCACAAAACCTAGGGAATGCATGGGATGTGGGACAAGATTCAAGTATTTGGACTAACCCAAATCAATTTATGCCTGAAAGGTTTTTGGATAGTGAAGTTAAATTTAAAGGCTCTGATTTTGAGCCGGCTAAAGGATTTGCCCTGGATTTTCATTGGCTTTAGGATAATAACCTTTATGCTGGCCTCTCTTTTGAGTTTCTATGATTGGAAGCTACCAATGGGCAACCAGAAGACATGGATATAACTGAAAAGATTGGGATCACTATGCATAAGAATAAGCGTCTTTGATCTATACCAATTGGAGGTTAGATACTATTTTGAAGTATTTAGACCTTATATCATATTAGACGGTGTTATGTGGATAATTTTATCACAGCATCTCTAATGTTCGTAGAGCATTATAATAGGTTTTTTATCCAAAAATCTTTAATCTCAATCTTAAAATTTTATTTGACCTTTCTATATTATTCTTACCATTTTGTTTGTAGTACATTAATCAAAATATAAATTAACAGTAATTATAAGGCCTGTTTGTCGCAATCTCTTTCTATTTTCCCATTCTTTGTTTGCTTCCAAAACAAACTACAATGTCTATACATCATATATAGCCTTTCGGAACGCAAAATTACCTTGTCGGAGTATAAAATGACTTAAGCGTGTATATTGTGAAAAAAAAAAAAAAAGAAACAGTAACAAGAATTTAGTTTAAATAATAACACCCAATCTTGACTGAAATATTATAAAATTATTTCATTGTTAAAGTTCTGCAAGATGTATATTAGCTTAAATGATTAAATATTTTATACAAGATTTTGTATATATTAAGTGATATTTACCAATAAAATATACTTGACTTATGAATCAAGAAAAGAATGAGAATTTTTCCGTTAAAATATGGAAAATGTTTATTGCATGTAGATGGAGTGTACGCTCTCTCCTAAGTGCAGTTACAAATTTAATTTTAGGAAAAAGAAACTATAGTAAGAATGTGAGAGAGTGTACACAAATTGTATAGAATTTATTTATATTGATATCAATACTCCTAAAATATTTATAAACAGAACTTGAGCTTGATTTAAATAGTTGAATTTGACTTTTTTAACTCTCTTTCTTAAATTTGATTTTTATATTATAATTTTTTATAATTAAAAAAAAATTTATAGTAACACAAAAAATTAAAAAAATTAAGATGAGAGGCACTTGAATAAGAGAAGAACAAGAAGCGACACAAGTGGAAAATTAAGAACGAAAGCATTTTACTAATGCAATGAATCTGAACTTCAGTTTTTTGGTATCTAAACTCTTAATCATTAAACCGACTTTAAGGAGGGTTTTTTTTTTGGTGAATTAAGGAGGGTTAATCATGAAGAATTTGGATTTATTAAGCCTCAACTTGGACTTAGGGTGTTAAAAATAGATGCCCCACCAAATCCATAATACTTTATAGGCAAAAGCTTTGTTAATTTCAGATTGATAAAGTAGAGTGTTGGAAGCAAGTTTTGATAAATGGGGCTAAAGCAAAGTCCCACAAGATTTGACTGCCATTTATATATCTATTTTTTTTCATTAATGTTATTTTCTTGGCTTTATATATGACCTCGCCTTGGGGATTTAAACTTTGAAAATATAGGCCTGTTTGATTTGTGTAACTTTTTTCTTTTTAAAGGTAGCAGAACAAGAAAAGTTGTTTGTCTTACTGTTTTTAATTTAATAATTTTTAAAACATGTTTCCTAAATTTTGGTTCTATAATAAAAAATTGAAAATAAATCAAACATGTTTCTATTTTCGAAATGATTATTTTCAAGGTGGCACTCCCATAAGGACTCTCATTCATTAATGGCAAAAGAGTAATTAAACTATCTTTTCTCTCTAATGCTCTCTGCATTAGATGCTGCGTGTTGTGGGTTTGAGCGGACTTCTTGCACTATTGTTTTAATGCAATTTATTCATCAAACAAATTTTTTTTATTTTAAGATTTTAAAATTATTTTTAGAATAGGTTTGTTAAATGAATTTTTTGATATTTTTATTTTGTAAAATAAATTTGAAAAATAATTTTATAAATAATTTTTAAAAATAAAAAAATAAAATCAAATAAGCCCATAGTCAACTTAAAATAATTCTCTTCTATTTAAACTCAACTCATATTTTTTAAATTTTGAAGAATAACTAGCCCCTGCCACCCACGTTGCTCGACGTTGAACTTAATAAATAAATCTCCTAAATTTTGGAGCATTGTTGGACCATTTGATTTAGGGATGGGCACAAACCGCCAATGAACCTATCCGAATCTAGAAAAAATAAAATTTGTGAAACGCTTGGATAGATATCAAATGGGTTAATATAAATGAATATTTAGGTATAAATGGGTTTATTCAATTAACAGCGAGTTTTTAATTATATCAACTGTGGTAATTTAAGCGGTAATCCAATCAAAATTTATATACTTACTCTCCTAGGATCATTATTATCATTATTTTATTCAAAATTGTTATTTTAATTATTTACAATCTTTTTGGGACTGGTACTTTATTTAGGGTGTCGGTAGCCTGATTGAAATTTATAAACTTGCACTATTATGAGTTGTAAGAGATAGTAGATATTTAAATTTTTTAAATATATTATTTTAAATTTAATTTATATTATGTATATGAAAAAATTTTATTTTAAAAAAATGGCTACTTCATTAAAAAGATATCAATAATAAAAAAAATTTATAAATTTGCTCTTATAGAATAACCATCATCTTTAACTCATTTAAAAAAAAAATTATATTCACTTCTCTTGATATTCTCAAAAGATATTTTATTTTATTTTCATTTAAAAATTATACTTCACACTAATGACTTAATTTAATTAAAAGAATATATATAAATGGCTTTGAAATATTCACAAAAAATATATTGAATATAATATTTGATTATATCATATTTTGTTTACAACACGCAATTGGAAAAGAGACATGACAATGCCATTTTCAAATCTGCATGTGGCACGGATCAAGCCGTGCTTAACAGGCACTGCTGAATTGCCACTCACCCTTCCTTTCACGGTTAGAAGAATGACCGCTTCCTTGTCCTTTTTTCTTAGTCAGTCTTGACTAAGTCAACTAGATGTGTTAATTTGCTTGTTTTTTTTTTTATTACTATCGAAGATTTGAAAATTCATATTACACATTTACATAATTTATCACATTTGATATTCTCCGCAAATGGTTGAAGACTTGAACATGTATTGTGTCATTCGGATAAATGATAGATCAATTCACCTTAACCAAACAATTAGACAAGAGGCATGGCAAGAACATTTTCAAAAATTGTGTTTGTTTAAGACGCAAGTTTCTCAAAATTATTTTTGACACGGATCCAGCCTTGTTTGACAAGCACGGTCAAATTTCCTGCCTGCCTAGTTCGTAGAAGGAGAAAATCACCAGAGATTGCCACTCACTTCCTTTTCACGGTGAGAAAGATGACTTATATTCTTCGCACATGGTGAAGACTTGACCATATTAGACCACCGTATTGGATCAATTCATCTTAACCACACCTTTTTTTGGATAAAATAAGACTAGGATTGTCAACACACAATATTAGGACTCCTAAAAAAAACTTATTCGAATAATTATTTAAATTTATGTATAATATTTAAATAATTATTTTGGGTGAATATTTATCTCAAATTATTTAAAGTCCAAAATTAATTTAACATTTTAATTTGCTCTTTCTTTTTAATAAATTTTAATGATTTTTTCTTTATGTACTATGGAACACTAAGTAATAAATACACCTAAAAGAGACAAATTCTGAAGATCTTACGAAACAGTCCTGAATGAGGACAAATTAGGGTAACTAATTAGTTTCGTATCTTTCAATGTCCCAACAACAAAGTTTGCTATAACAAAAAGAAAATAAGAGGATATATTGAAATCCCATATATACTTTGTCCTTATTAGATTTTGCAATTTTCTTTATTTCTCAAAAGTTTGCAGAATCATTTTTGTAGTATATATTCAATTGCAAGAAAGAGAAAAATATTATAAAATAACAACAATTAGTTTAAACAATAACACCCAATCTTGACTGAAATATTATAAAATTATTTCACACATAGAGATATAGTGCAAATGAATGCCTTCTGAAGCTATATATTAGCTTTGATGATATTATACTTGATGCGTACAGCGTAAATTCTTTTATCAAGACGTGAAACAGAGAAGAGCAACAACCTTTATTTTAAAATATTTCTGGTTTCACAAACAATTAGGAAATTAAGAAAGGAGTTTTTTTCTTCTCTTACAAATATGATAAAAAAATTTAAACATAAATCTTCTTTTTATGCTATTCAAATCCCTCGTCACCATGCCTAATGACTTGAAGGATGGTGGGCGTTAAAAATGGAATTGTGATATTTTCATATTTTTAAAAAATTTGTTTTTATGACGTTTCTCTGTGTTTTATTTTTTATGTCATTCTGTGTATAATACTACATCTCTACAAAGATATAGCTATATCTTTTCTTTTAAAAATAAATGCCCCGCTAAATTGGTAATGCCTTATTGGCAAAACCTTTGTTGCTTTTAGAGTCATAAAGTAGAGAAAGTGATGGATGCAAGTTTTGATAAAAGAGCCCAAAGCAAAATCTCACAAGATTTGACTGCTATTTATATATTTATATGTTCTTAATTTTCTCCCATGCAAGGTCATATATCATTTTTGTGGTGGTCATTAGTGGGAGTCAAAAATAAATTTAGCAAAAGATTTTATCATATAAATACTCTTTTTTTTTTTTTTGTGAATGACATAAATGTTCCTCGATTGAAGTTTAAGAACAAAATGTCTCAGCATTCTTAAATTATTATTATAGTACAAATATAAGGATGCTTTTTATTAAAAAAATAAAAAAAAAACTTTAACTCAAACTATTACAGTACACCTAGCTATCAAAAAGGAATCAAATCTGGAAAGAAATCTAAACGAAGAAAATCGTGTAGGATAGCACATTACTAATTTTGGAAGAAAGATCAGTCATGCAATCAAGCATTCAAGAGGACAAACTTAAATTGGAAACCATATCCAATCAAGGAGCGGGCAGATTCAAATTTTGGAAAACCAAAGGAGTTGACTCCAACGACAAAATCTTTGTCCAAAGATCAACACCCTGCCAAAATCAATGCTATAATGAAGTATTAAAGTCGTTGCTTATGACCATTGCGAAGATGAGAAAATAAAAAAGGGGACAAAGCCAAGGAAGAAACAGAACTGCAACTACAAGAGTGGGTACTGAGAAAATCATTTTCGGTATTTTGTGAGCTTCGAGCTTGTTTGAGCCACTGAAAGAGACATATACTCTGCGAGAGAGTTTTAGAAAACCTAAATTTTATCTCGCTCTAACAGCGCGGTGGGGTGTACTGTGCGTTAGAGGCTGTTTGAGAAATATACTCCTATCTATCAAAAATCCTTCTTTACGCCAGGTGTGGTGTACTGTGTGTTAGAGGCTGTTTATAACAACACTTGTATAAGCTTGGAGAAAATCTATTCTATTCTTTTTAGTGAAACTTAAACAGGTGTCCGGAGACTGAATATATAGATACAGTATACTAAATGAATTGATTACAATACACTAATTAATAAGAAATGGTCACAATTTATATCTAGTACAGACCTTATATAAAGTCTTAATGCAAAATTAAATAATATTATTTATGAAATCAATAAATTTATAAAAATTGATTGTAGGAAATTTATTAAAAAAGAGTATACATTCTTTCTTACTTGACAATACTAGCTACATGCATTAATACTTATTATATTTTTTTTACTGATATACATTAATATTTATTTAATTTGATCATACTTTTTTAATAGTGACTGGTGACGCAAATGCAAGTGTTCACCTATTCAAAGGATAGTGTCCACAGAACCTCAGAAAAGCGCACATATTACATACGCGAAATCAGTGAGGCCTCCATCTTAGTGTCCTAAACGCTTGTCCACCATGGTGCTCATATACAAAATCAAGTTGAGGGACAATTCGATAAAGCATGTCATCTACATGTTTCCAATACCTCTGCCTCCATTGCTTCAAGAGAACGAGGGGCATGACAACTATTCCAAAGCCAAAAATAAATCCCAATTCACAACTCAAAAAATTCCAATCAATTATATTCTTATCTGAATCAGCTGCTTCAGTGACTGAACCATTTACTCCACCGCCACTACAATTTTGGGTTAATGGTGGTCCACATAGTCCTTCATTGCCTTCAAAGCTATCTGCTGTAAATGATTGAATTTGAGTACCAGTTGGGATTTCTCCCTCCAAAAAATTATAAGACAGGTTCAAGAATGAAAGGAAAGATAAGTCTGCTAGCTCTTGTGGGATTTTTCCACTCAAAGAGTTCTGTGATAAATCTAAGGACTCAAGAAGTTTCAAATGGCCTAGTGAAAAAGGAATATGGCCTGAGAAAGCATTGTTGGACAAGTTAAGAGCATACAATGCTCTAAGATCCATAAGCTCATTTGGTATTGGCCCTTCAAAATGGTTAGAAGAGAAATCCAATGAAGTGAAGGTTGGTAGGATTTTAAACAACGTCACTTGTACAGCTTTGTTGACAATTATGACAGAGTCCAGATAACTATGGCGTCCAGCATCCGCTCCATAGATATCACCAATTAAGTGGCTAAACACAAAAGGAGATAACATTGCTAACAGTTTAGCTAGGTTCTTCATTGGAAGACCTTTGCTAACATATAATAATGAAGCTTGTAAATCTAAAGGATCCAAGTAATCATCACTTATGAGGAAAAATAAAGGGCCAAACTCTAGCCCAGTTTCACCTTCATTTGAAATCATTGCTTTCCAACTTTGAAAGAGTGTTCCTGGTAAAGTACCACTGAAATGATTGGAGGATATATCAACAATTTGAAGCTTCCCCCAGCTATCAATGCCCTCTGGACATCCAACAGGCCCATGAAATTTGTTTGAACTTAAAATTATGACACGCAGGGTCGAAATGCTCTTTAAGAAGCATGGAAATCTATCAATCAACATGTTGTTTCTGAGGTTTAATACTTGCAAAGTTTGACAATTGGCAAGGGATTTTGGTATGGTACCAGCCAACAAATTTTCACTGAGATCCAAGAACCCCAAAGCACATGAATCTGAAAATGTATTGGAAACATGACCACTAAGTTTGTTTTTCCCAAGGTTTAAAACTCTGAGATAGCTACTCATTTTTGTGAAACACTCGGGAATGCGGCCATTGAAGCTATTAAGGGAAAGGTCAAGCATTCGAAGCATTGAAGCATTACAGAAGGATTCATGGATTTTATTATGAAAACTATTGTTTGAAAGAGAGAGGAAGTATGTAGCAGGGAGGTGATTACCAATATCTTGTGGGACAATAGAACTGAATCTATTGCTTGAGTAGTCCAAAAACAAGATACTTTTTGGGACAATGGGAATGGCCCCTTGGAGTTGGTTGGAATGAAGGTCAAGGTATAACAAATTATTAGAAGTAAGATTTTGAAGAGGGTCTTCCAAACCTGTTAGACAATTGCTGGACAAATTTAATAAAGCCATAAAATCAAATCTCCAAACCCAGCGAGGAATTGTCCCTTGAAGTTGGTTGTTGGATAGGTCTAAATAGAATAAATTGGATTGATTTCTCAGAAAATGAGGGAATGCACTCAACTTGCAAGAAGACAAATCTAAAATATGCAAGTTGGAAAAGGCAGATGGTTCATGATGATCACTGAAATTGGTATCAAGAGACAAGTTGTTGTGTGAAAGGGCTAATACAGTTAAATTTGTCAGCCTTTGAAACATATCTAGCTGTATTGTGCCATTGAACTTGTTTGAAAAAAGTATTAGGGCACTGAGTCTTCTAAGATGAAAGATCGACACAGGAATAGGCCCTTGTAAATTGTTGCCACTTAAATCAAGAAACTCTAATCTGGAGAAAGATGCATTTGGAATTTCATCCAATTGACCTTCAAATGCATTATAAGAAAGTGCAAGTTCCCGCAGACATGGGAGCCCAAAAATAGATACAGGGATACTCCCATTGAGGGAATTATGATTTAAATCGATGGTGACTAGTTTCATAAGGCTTTGCAAATGAGCAGATGTAATTGCACCCCTTAATGCATTGTGAGCAATGGATAAATATTTGAGGGCCTTGGTCATTTTAAAATATGGAAGAGGACCAGTGAAGTTATTGAATGATAAGTCCAAGTGAACAAGTTGGGTGAGTTTTGATATTGAATCAGGAAGTGTTCCATTGAAGTGGCAATCAGATAAATCTAGTATAGACAATTGCCTCAAATTGTGAATAGAATCAGGTAGCAAACCTAAGAACTTAGTATGGCTAACATTCAAGGTAAGAAGAGACACATGATGTGGAAAGTTTGGTAAAGAACCTTGAAGATCCTCATTATATGACAAATCAAGGACCTGCAATTGTGACATTTGGAAGATATTTCTTGGAAACACTCCAATCAAGCCAGAACTACTAAGTTCTAAGGTGGTTAAGTTGGACAAATTCACAAAGGATTCTGGCACTTGGCTTGCCATATTGTTATGATTTAGTCGAATAATGGAAAGTGAATGAACCTTTGCCAGTGAAGTGCATATAGGCCCAGAAAGGTTGCAACCTGACATGCTCAAAACTTGCAAATTTGGTAGTGAAGATAAAGCATGGCACCACTCATTTCCTTCAGCTGATATTCTTACATTATCCAAAGATAACATGGTAATTTCTGACAGGTTCTGCAAAAGCATTGTTATATTTGGATGCACAAGTTTCAGAATATGCGGTGAGATAGATGAGGTAGACAAATCCAGAATAGACAACTTTGTCAATTGAGATATCTCAATTGGAATTTGCCCCTCAAAGCCAGCATTTGACAAATTCAAATACCTCAAATTATGTAACTTGTGTAATTCAGAAGGAACCTCGGAGTGGAAGTCGTTGTATGCTAGATTCAATCTCTCCAAGTATTGGAAGTTAAAGAGGCTACTTGAATTGTCTAGTAGTCCTCTAGAGATGAATTCCTCACTCAAGTCAAGTGCTATAACACGGCCCTGGTTGCATGCGACTCCATTCCATAGACAACAATCATAACTTTGGTTCCAGTGCACTAGCTTTTGGGATTTGGCGGGGTTGAATTGAAGGTTTTCCTTCAAATGGAGCAACAAAGATTGTTGATCACTGAGACATTGGCTGGTTGCTACAGAGACATTGTTGCTAAAGTTTATCAAGCAGAAGGATGCCAAGGAAGAAAGCCATAAAAATAGATGGAATCTCATAGTAGATTATTATTAGAGGGACCACTATCAGTATAATTGATTTGCTCACAAATGGGTGAAGAGTGCTTTGGCCTTTAAATAATATTTGGTCTTCATCCAGAGCTTCATATTCACTTTTGTTGTAACTTGTTTGGTATTCTAGTTTGAACTGATATCTAGTGTGAACGCAATTTGTAAGTTTCTTCCAAATTGAAACTAATGAGATGTCTATTACCGTGGAAGCACAGACAATTAATGAGACAAGAGACATGACTACTATTTTCAAATATGTATTTGACAAGGATCCAGCACTGCTGAATTTTCTGCTTGCCTGGTCATTGAAGGAGACAATCACCAGAGATTGCCATTGGCTATTCCTCTCACGGTTAGAAGAAAGACCGTTTCCTTGTCCATTTTTCTCATTCAGCCTTGACTAAGTCAACTAGAAGTGTTAATTTGTTTTTTTTTTATTACTTTCAAAGATTTGAAATTAAATTCATATTACATATTTATAAAATTTATCAAATTCGATATTCTCCACAAATGGTGGAAGACTTGAACATATATATTCTCTCAATCGGATGGTTGATGGATCAAATCGCCTAAACCACACAATTTTTCTTTTAAGAAAAACAACAAGGATAGTCAACACAAAATACTAGACTTCTAAAAAATAATTATTAGAATAATTATTCCAATTTATGTATTATATTTAGATAATTATTTTGGGTGATTATTTAGCACAAATAAAGTCCAATATTTTGCCTTTAACTTTGTCAATTCATTTGTTCATTCTTTTCAATAAATTTGAAATTTTATTTAAGCACTAGGGAATCATATGCGATTATATTAAGTGAAGGTCCTACACAAGAATAATTTACTGGCTTACAAAAGGATGAAGAGTTCTTTGGCCTTTTAACGTATCGTCTTCCGTCATAGCTTTATACTCTGACAAGTTCTAGTCTGAACCCAATTTGTAAGTTTCTTCTAACTTGAAACTACAAGATGTTTACCTTCCTAACAAGCACTGCTGAATTTCTTCCCATCGATTGCCACTCACTTCCTTTTCAAGGTTGGAAGTATGATTTATATTCTCTACACATGGCCCTTAACGAGGACAAATTGGGTGACTAATTGGTTTCAGTATCTTTCAATGTCCCCAAAAACAAAGTTTGCCATAGCAAATAGTCTGAACCCAATTTGTAAGTTTCTACTCTGACTAGTTCTAGTCTGAACCCAATTTGCAAGTTTCTTCAAACTTGAAACTATAAGATGCTCACCTTCTTGACAAGCACTGCTAAATTTCTAGCCATAGATTGCCACTCATATCCTTTTCAAGGTTAGAAGTATGATTTATATTATCTGCACATGGCCCTAAATGAGGACAAATTGGTTTCGGTATCTTTCAATGTCCCCAAAAACAAAGTTTGCCATAGCAAATAGTCTGAACCCAATTTGTAAGTTTCTACTCTGACTAGTTCTAGTCTGAACCCAATTTGCAAGTTTCTTCAAACTTGAAACTATAAGATGCTCACCTTCTTGACAAGCACTGCTGAATTTCTAGCCATAGATTGCCACTCATATCCTTTTCAAGGTTAGAAGTATGATTTATATTATCTGCACATGGCCCTAAATGAGGACAAATTGGTTTCGGTATCTTTCAATGTCCCCAAAAACAAAGTTTGCCATAGCAAATAGTCTGAACCCAATTTGTAAGTTTCTACTTTGACTAGTTCTAGTCTGAACCCAATTTGTAAGTTTCTTCTAACTTGAAACTATAAGATGCTTACCTTCCTGACAAGCACTGCTGAATTTCTTGCCATAGATTGCCACTCATATCCTTTTCAAGGTTAGAAGTATGATTTATATCTGCACATGGCCCTAAATGAGGACAAATTGGTTTCAGTATCTTTCAATGTCCCCAAAAACAAAGTTTGCCATAGCAAATAGTCTGAACCCAATTTGTAAGTTTCTACTCTGACTAGTTCTAGTCTGAACCCAATTTGCAAGTTTCTTCTAACTTGAAACTATAAGATGCTTACCTTCCTGACAAGCACTGCTGAATTTCTTGCCATAGATTGCCACTCATATCCTTTTCAAGGTTAGAAGTATGATTTATATTATCTGGACATGGCCCTAAATGAGGACAAATTGGTTTCGGTATCTTTCAGTGTCCCCAAAAACAAAGTTTGCCATAGCAAATAGTCTGAACCCAATTTGTAAGTTTCTACTCTGACTAGTTCTAGTCTGAACCCAATTTGCAAGTTTCTTCTAACTTGAAACTATAAGATGCTTACCTTCCTGACAAGCACTGCTGAATTTCTTGCCATAGATTGCCACTCATATCCTTTTCAAGGTTAGAAGTATGATTTATATTATCTGCACATGGCCCTAAATGAGGACAAATTGGTTTCGGTATCTTTCAATGTCTCCAAAAACAAAGTTTGCCACAGCAAATAGTCTGAACCCAATTTGTAAGTTTCTACTCTGACTAGTTCTAGTCTGAACCCAATTTGCAAGTTTCTTCTAACTTGAAACTATAAGATGCTTACCTTCCTGACAAGCACTGCTGAATTTCTTGCCATAGATTGCCACTCACTTTCTTTTCATGGTTAGAAGTATGATTTATATTATCTGGACATGGCCCTAAATGAGGATAAATTGGGTGACTAATTGGTTTTGGTATCTTTCAATGTCTCCAAAAACAAAGTTTGCCATAGCAAATAGTCTGAACCCAATTTGTAAGTTTCTTCTAACTTGAAACAAGATGCTTACCTTCCTGACAAGCACTACTAAATTTCTTGCCAGAGATTGCCACTCACGTCCTTATCACAGTTAGAAGTATGATTTTATATTCTCCGCACATGGCCCTAAATGAGGACAAATTGGGTGACTAATTGGTTTCGGTATCTTTCAATGTCCCCAAAAACAAAGTTTGCCATAGCAAATAGCCTGAACCCAATTTGTATGTTTCTACTCTGACCAGTTCTAGTCTGAACCAATTTGTAAGTTTCTTCTAACTTGAAACAATAAGATGTTTACCTTCCTGACAAGCACTGCTGAATTTCTTGCCATAGATTGCCACTCACTTCCTTTCCACGGTTAGAAGTATGATTTATATTCTCCGTACATGGCCCTAAATGAGGACAAATTGGGTGACTAACTCGTTTCGGTATCTTTCAATGTCCCCAAAAACAAAGTTTGCCATAGCAAATAGAAAATAGGAGGATATATTGAATTCCCATACTTTGTCCATTTTTGATTTTGTGATTTTTCTTTATTTCTGAAAAGTTTGTAGCATCTTTTGTGTAGTATATATTCAATTGCAAAATAGAGAAAAATATTATAAAATAACAACAATTAGTTTAAAGAATAAGACCCAATCTTGACTAAAAAATTATAAAGTTATATCATAGAAATATAGTGCAAATTAATACCTTCTGAAGATGTATATTAGCTTAGATCATATTATACTTGATGCATGCAGCCTAAATCTTTTTATGAGGACTTGAAAAAGAGAATGGCAAGAGCCTTTATTTTAAAACATTTATGGTTTCACAAGAAATTGGGAAATTGAGAAAGAAGTTTTTTTTTTTTCTTTTTACAGTAAAAAAATCTAAACATAAATCTTCTTTTTGTACTGTTCAAATCCCTCATAACCACACCGACTGACTTTAGGGATGATTGCTTACAGATAAATTTTATTCATTAGGTATCAATTTGGACTTAGGGTGTAAAAAATGGATGCCCCACCAAATTGGTAATGCTTTATAGGCAAAAGTTTCGTTATTTTTAGAGTCATAAAGTACAGAAAGTGATGGATGCAAGTTTTGATAAACGGGGCCAAAGCAAAGTCCCACAAGATTTGACTGCCATTTATATATTATGTCCTTAATTTTCTCCTATGCAAGGTCATATATAATTTTTGTGGTCGTCATTATTGGGAGTCAAAAATAAATTCAGAAAAAGATTTCATCACATAAATGTTCGTTTTTTCCCTTTTGATTGACATAAAAGTTCCTTGATCAAGATTTAAGAACAAAATTTCTCATCATCCTTTAATTTGTATCACAATACAAATTTAAGCATGCTTTTAAAAAAAAAAAATGAAAAGCTCACTCAAACTATTACAGTACAAACTTAGCTATCTATCCTATCTTCAAAAGCTTTTAGTGTGGCTTGAGAAATAACAATCCTTTCCATTTATATATTTCTAATTTCACATCATTTTTTTTTAAAATTCACAAAAAAAGAATGACCCCCGAAAATATAACACCTACTACAATGGGATCAACTTTTCAGGAGAAATAATGCTAGGCATAGTCCAATACCTATACAAGGAAAAAGATGGTCTCGGATACACTTATATAAAACTCACAAAGGATTTCGTGACAGAAATTATGTGGCGGAGGACAAATCAGCATGAAGAATAAGAGTTTTGCACTTATGTTTATCACTGTGGCTTTGTGGTACTTTTGTGAATGTTAATAAGCATAAAAAATGTTAACAAAAACTATATTGTTTCTTGCCTTCAATAACTGCCATAGCGTGGCTCATCAACCACAAGCCGGCCAACTGCAAAGATTCTGAACTGAACATGTGATGACAAACAGATTTGTGTGTTGCTTTCGGATAACTAGCAATAGCAAAATAGTAATCATGATATATGGGGAAAAATAAAGCTTCAAACTCTGGCCTAGTTTCCTCTTCATTTGAAACCATTGCTTTCCAAGTTTGCAAAAGTGTTATTGGTAAAACGCACGGAAATGGTTGGAAGCTACATCAATAATTTGAAGTTTCCTCCAACAATCAATACCCTCTGGACATTTAATGGGTCCATAAAATTTGTTTGACCTTAAAATTATGACACAGAATAAAACACTCTTTAAAAATGTGAAATCTACCAATCAATATGTTGGCCATTTATAAGAGTTGTTTAATTCATTTTATCTTGACTTTGTGTTAAGATGAACCGATGTATTCAAGTGCAAACTTATATTGACTTGTTCATTTGTTCCTTCTTATTCTGTTTAAAAGTTAAAATAATTTTTTTTTTTAAAACAACTAGGTTGGCTCATCCCACCCTTTTTAATGACAAATCCAGGTTAGCCATCTTGGCAATAAGAATGAGGCCTCAGGGCCCAAACGAGTAGATAATGGATTGAGTGGGGTGGCACCAGCCAGGGCAGGTCTTACTGGTATATTAATCTATTTTTGCAGCTGGGCATGTTGGCTGAGTCTAGCTACGTAGAAAGCTCCATGCAGTGAAATTTATGGAAACTAATTTGAGTGAAATATATAATACTTAAAAATAAAGACAATTGAAGAATCATATAACAAAACTCATTAAACTTAATACGCTTGATTTCGTAGTTTGTAATGAAGGAAGTTTTCTCTTAAGTGTTGACCTTAAAATTTTATTTTTAGAGTTGCTATCAACTTAAATTATCTAAAGTGATATCGGATACCTAATTAAAAAATAGTCTACATTTTAGAGATTAGATTCAGGGGTTGGTTACGTTTTAAAAAAGGTATTAGCACCCTAAATACCCTTTTGGTATAAAAATAATCTAATTAATTTACTTGATTTAATTTATGTTAGTTTTAAAAATTTTTAAAAAGATTTTTAAAAAATAATTTCTGTCTATTTCGGATCGAAATTTAAAAATAATTTTGAGAAAAATCTCTTTCTTATTCCAATCTAGGGTTTTAAAAATAATTTTAGAACAATTTTCTTTCTATTCTAAGCTAGGGTTTTAAAAATTATAATTTAGAGAAAATTTCCTTTCTGTTCCCGGCATTACGAGTGGTAGCACTACGTAGACTCTCAACAGCAAAAGGTGGCATGCCAGGAACTGACAGCGGCAACGTGATTCTGGTGTGCAGAACTTTGAGCGACTGGTGATGGTCTTTAGTGATCAAAAGGATGTGATTGGAACGGAACTAAAGTGCTCAATGATGTGGCCTGAAGATGTAAAAGAATGGGTGCTAGTTGCTCTTAACTGGCACCACTTCTTCCTTAGTTTAACTAGTCTTGGTGCGAGCATAAATGGATGAGAAGAGGTTTGTTCGAGTGCTAGTGAAGGCGGAGAAGAAGGACTGTGTTGAAGTATGACTGAAGAAGCTTGGGTTTGTATGAGTTCAGGATACAAACACTATGATTCAGAGTGTGTTGAAGTGAGTGAAGAGGACGATGGAGTTGGTATAGGGGCTGCAGGTGGCCGTAGGTTCAAGGCTCAGTGATGAGGCATTTTGGTTGGGTTGTCGTTTTGGTAAGGAATGCTATTTGCTTTGGTATTTGCTTTGGCCATTTCTTTGAGGTGTGGTGGGGTTGTTGGTTGCTTCACTTCTTTTCTGCTCTTTTCTTCCTTTTGCTTTTCTTCTTTTTTCAATTTTTCTCCTCTTCAGTCCGTGAACCTCTGTGTTTGTTCCGTTTTAGGTTTTTATAAATGCAGAATTTTGGACTTTGTTTTCTTGTTTAATTCTTATTTTCTAATTTTATCTTAATTTTATTTTTTTATCCTCTTATCTTTTAATTTTTATTTAACATTTTCTTATTTATCTCTTAAATTTCAAACTTTTATTTTTTATTATCTTACTTTTATCTTTTGTTATCTTTTATTTATTTTTTAATTTTTATCTTAAATTCTTTGTCATTTTTTATTATTTTTATCTCTTTTATTATTTTTTATCTTTACTATCTTTTACTTATCTTAATATCTTATCTCTTATCTTCTTATGATTTATCTTGTATTATCATTTTTAATTTTAGTTATCTTATTTTTTATTTTTTTCATTTTATTTTAAAATTTTATCTTTAGGTTTGGGCTTTTCTTCTTGGCTTATTTATTTTAGTTTAGATTTTGGTTAACTTTAATTTTGTGTTTAATTGTATCTTGGATTTATAATTTAAGTTAAAATTTTAAAAAGTGAGTTGGACAAAATTAAGTGTCTATATTAAGTACCTAAGAAATCCTTCAAACAAGAATGATGAACATGTAAAATTATTATACAATCAAGAGGTAAGTATATCTCTCTCCCATTTATGCAAATTTACGGATGTGCTGAGAAATTTTGTTCTTAAACTTTAATCAAGAAACATTTATATGTCATGAATCTTTTTCTCAAATTTATTTTTGACGCCCATTAATGCCGACCAGAAAAATAATATATCACTTTACATGTGACAAAATCAAGAAATAAATCACTTTATAAATAACAAAGTCTGAGCCTATAAAGCAATAAAGCATTAGCAAATTGGTGGGGCATCGATTTTTAACCGTGGAAATGGTAATAATATTAAAAGTGAAAACAGAGCAATAATGGATATACATAAAAATTTTGCATAAATTCTAAATACTATTTCATATTCTATTATATATTTAATTCTTTCTATTTTTTTGCGTGTGAAAAAATGTTATTGTTTTCGAAAATTGAAACCTTTTAAAGTGTCAAGTATATTTTATAATATAAAATACACTTTATTAATTTTTATAAAAATTAATTATATCAATCATTTTAAATTTATAAATTATTATTCATTTTTATATATATGTTATAATAATTTATATCATTAATTATTTGTATTAACAACTAACAATAACTGTTTTACACTTTAAAATACATTTTTCATTTTAAAAAATTCCTATCCTGAACTTTTAACATTTGACAGAGTATTGTATATCTCAAAGCAAATGGATCGCAAAGATGAAAGAGGAGGGGGCAATTTGTATCAAGTATGGATTTAAATTTTTTTATAGTGTAGGGATTTTGGGATGAGACCACCCAACAAATTTTTATTAAGATCCAAGAACCTCAAAGCACATGAATTTGAAAATGCATTGGAAACATGGCCACTGAGTTTATTTCTCCCAAGGTTTAATACCCTAAGATTGCTACTCATTTTTGTGAAACACTAAGGAATTTGGCCATTAAAGCTATTAAAGGTGTATTTGAATCTTTTATTTTTATTATTTTTTGGTTTTAAAAATAGGTCCCAAGAGATTACAAGCTGACATGCTCAAAACTTGCAAATTCGACAATGAAGTTAAAGCTTGCCACCACTCCTTTCTGTTAGCTGATTCTTACACCATCCAAAGATAATGCAGTGATTTCTGAAAGGTTTTGCACAAGCTTTGTTATATTTGGATGCACAAGTTTTATAGTATGAGGTGAAATAAATGAGGTAGACAAATAAAGAGTAGATAACTTTGTCAATTGAGACAATTGAATTGGAATCTACCCCTCAAAGCTAGAATTTGACAAATTCAAATACCTCAAATTATTTAACTTGTGCAATTCAAAAAGAACCTCAGAATGGAAGTCATTGTATGCTAGATTCAATTTCTCCGAATATTGCAGGCTAAAGAGACCACTTGAATTGTCTAGTTGTCCTCCAGGGATGAATTCCTCACTCAGGTCAAGTGCTATAACATGTCCCTTGTTGCATGCTACTCGGTTCCATCGGCCTGGTGCTAAAGAGACATTGATGCCCAAGTTTATGAAGTAGAATGATATGAAGAGAAACCATAAAAATGGCTGAGATCTCATTGTAGATTAGTAATAGAAGCACCGCTATCTGTATAATGGATTGGCTTACAAAAGGCTGGACAATGCTTTGGCCTTTTAACATTTCTTGCTTTCCTTCATGGGTTCATATATCCCAGTATGTAACTTTCTTCCACATAGTTTCCCATACCATCAATATTTTCCAATTTTAGACCAATAAGAAGCTTACCTAGGAAGCAGGGTGTTCATATGAGACAAGAGACATGACAAGACTATTTCAAATATTGCGTTGTTTAAGATGCAAGTTTTTCAAAGTTTTTGGCACAGATACAGCCACACTTAACAAGCACTGCTGAATTTTTTGCCTAACTAATCTGTGGAAGCAGACAATCACTACAGATTGCCACTTTCCCTTCCTTTTCATGGTTAGAAGTGTAACATCGTAGGCAATTCCTATATCCACGAAGTACTGGAGAGATGTTGGGTATATAAATGATCAAGCTTCAAAATGACGCATTTTAAAACTTGAGGTTCCGCGGGCCAATGCAAATAAAATTACTATTAGGCTAAGCTATTACACTAGGTAGCAAAGCCGCTTCGTGTGTCCTCTTGATCAATGGTGGGACAAACCTTAGTGAAGACGCTGAGTCCTTAAGGGGAATGTGTGTAACACCGTAGGCAAATCATCAACAAAGCACAAGAGAGATTTTGGGTATGTAAGTTTGTATGCTTTAACCTCTAATGCAGCATTTTAAAACCTGTGACGCTCAATAATTCTTTTCATTTTCCTTCTTTCTCATTTTGTCTTGACTAGTAAACGCGGCTTTTGCAAGAATAATAATTCTTTCCTTTTCCTTCTTTCTCATTTTGTCTTGACTAGGTGTTAGTTTGATATTCTTTGCAAATGATGGAAGACTCGACCATATTCTTCTTTTTTTTTTATTTTGTAACAGACCATATTCCCTTATTAGGGTAGAGATAGATTAATTTGTCTTAACTATATATTTTTTAAGAAAAATGATATATGCATATAATTTTACACACCATATATGTATGTGCAGATATAGATTAGAAGAAAAGAGAAAAGAAAGATATGAGAGAATGTGAAAAAGTGCACAAAATTTATATCTTAAAAAATATACATATAACAGGACCTTAAAAACTAAGAAAGTCAACAGGCTCAACATAAAATATTAGACTATTAATTAAAAATACTTATTTAAATAATTATTTAAATTTATGTGTTATATTTAAATAAGTATTTAAATTTATGTGTTATATTTAAATAATTATTTGGAGTGATTACATAGCTCAAAGTTCATTCTTTTTGGTAAGTTATAATGACTTTTACTTAAAGTGCTATGGAATACTAAGTAACATATACACCAAAAAGAGAAATAAGTTCAAAAGATCTTGTAGAGATCCCCCTCTTTGTAAATCTAAGAGTGGGAAAAGTTGTTCCCATTATTGAAAATCTGAGAGGAATTGCGTGATGGAGGTGGTCTGTTCTTCCTAAATTCATAAGTGGTTGGATCTATATCTCTATTCCCATTTTTTGTTTATAACTCTTTACCAAGCCCTTTTTCCTGCTTTGGGGTAACTTCGCGTCCGACGGGACAGATCAAACCAGAAAATGAGAATTTGGTAGTACAAAGATAACTTTGCATCATTCACATAAATAAAAAAAATTATTTAATTTAAAAATTGATAAAGTAAATTACTCCTTTATAAAAGTAAAAGAATAAAAAAATCCTTACTTTTATATCTATATATATATATATATATATATATATTACAATGTCTACACAAATCGTTACATGATTACATTTAAAATTAACTGTTCATAATAGTTTATACAGATTATTACAAAAAAAAAAAAAATTGGGTACATATGGCTTTATTACAAAAGGGTGAAGAGAGCTTTGGCCTTTTAATTAACGTATTATCTTCTGTTAGAGCTTCATAATCACTTTTGTTGTAACTGATAGATATTCTAGTCTGAACCCAATTTGTAAGTTTCTTGGAACGTCAATCGACTAAGACGTTTACGTCTGACGTCTGCCGTAGGAAGCACGGACACTATAAACAGGAGAAATGACATGAACATTTTCAAATATCGCGTTGTTTAAGATGCAAGTTTTTCCAAAGTACTTTTGACGGAATCCAGCCGTGCTTGACAAGCACTGCCCAATTTCTTGCCTGCCTGGCTCGCCAAAGGAGACAATCACCAGAGCTTGTCACTCACCCAATTCCTTTTCATGGTTAGAAGAATGATTTATATTCTCCACACATGGCAAATACTAGACAATGTTCGACTAACACACTAGATCAATTCACCCATTTTTTTTTTTTGAAAAATAACAACACATAATAAATTTTGAATAATTATTTTATTTTATGTATTATATTTAAATAATTATTTTGGGTTTCTATTTAGCTCTAATTAAAGTCCAATATTCCTTTAACTTTTGAATTTGCTAATTGTTTTTAATAAATTTTAATGGCATTTTCTTTAGGCACTATAAAATACTAATTAATAAATACATTTAATAGAGAAATAAATTCAAAGAATCTTGTAAAATAGTCTTAAATGAGGATAAATTTGGGTGACTAATTGATTTCATTATCTTTCGATGTCCCTAAAAACAAAGCTCGCTAGAATAGATAGGATATAGAAGGATATATTGAAATCCCATACTTTTTCTTATCTGATTTTGTGAATTTTTCTTTATTTCTCAAAAGTTTGCAGCATGTCTTTTCTTGTAGTATATATTCATTGCATAATAAAAAAAGTAGAGAATAAATTATTAAAGTTAGGGGCTCAAACTTAAAAAGATATCTAGTTTTTACGATTTTTATTTGTAGCTAATTTTCACTCACAATCTTATTATAATATAAATTTAACTGTAAAATAAAGAAAAATAAAACATAAGTTATTAAAATCGAGAAAAAAGAGCAAAGTTAAAGATTTAAATCCAAAACATAAAACTTTTATTACAAAGTAATTACCAAAAAATTTAAAATATTACAATAAATGTATTAATTCTTCTTTAATCAATAAACTTTGATAGGGAGATTATTACCTTCTAATGTGTAACACACTAATTACAATACCAAAATATAATTTTGAAACTTTTTATTTTTTCAATAAAAATGATAAAGAATTGACACTTTTGAAAATAAAAACTTATATATAATGGGGTTTCATATTAATTGAACTGCAGAAATAAGGCTTTGAGTTTTAGTCACATTTCTTATAATTCTTTATGCCCATTGTTTAGGGTTATACAATTTATAATTTTATTTTTATTTTAATTTTTAAAATATAATATTTGAATTATTAAATTAAATAAATTTTATTAATTAAATCATGAAATTTAATATATCTAAAAATTCACATGAAAAATATAAATATTATATAAATATATGAGAATAATTTTTCTTTGTAATTGTCATCTATTTGAAACATTGCAAAAGTAGCCGCTGGCTATATTTTGTCAAAACAAGCTAGCTCCACTTGTCACAAACTAATCCAAAATGGGCTGAGCCCAAATTGTATAGGGTTATAATCTAAGGTATATATTTGGTGTTTTTGATATTTTCACAAGATTTAACACAATATATAAATTTTTTATTTAGAAATTAAAAATAAAATAATAAAAGATAAAAATAATGAAATATTTTTGAATATAAAAATTAAAAATTAATTTTAAAATTCGAGAATTCAAATCTGTATATGTAATTATTTGTAAAAGTATTCAAATGTATATGAATTAATGTGAAAATACATTACAAATAGAGGGACTGAAATCTTCAACAGCTAATTTCTCTATATAATTTTTTATGTTTTAGAGGTGTGTATGGGTTGAGTTGATGTAGAAAATGATTTAATTGAAAATCTTGAACCAAACCCATCATTGGCCGGTTCTTTCAGAGACTTTGATACTCAGGTTTATAAAATAGAATGGTATCAAGAAAAGCCATAAAAATTGGGGAAACCTCATTGCAGATTAGTATAAGAGACATGACTATCAGTAGAATTGATCGGCTTAGGTGAACAATGCTTTGGCATTTAATAATATCTGGTCTTCTTCATATGCACCTTTGTCATAACTGGTTGATATTCTAGTTTACCCGACATGTAAGTTTCTTCCATGTAGTACTTCATAATCAATATTTTCCAACTTTAGACAAACAAGATGGTTATGGAAGCATGCACACTAATGAGACAAGAGATACATGACAAGACTGTTTTTAAGTCTTGTGTTGTTTAAGATGCAAGTTTTTCAAAAGTGTTTGACACGGCTCCAGCCATGCTTAACAAGCTCTGCTGAATTTCCTGCTTGTCTGGTTTGTGGAAGGGGACGATCACTTGAGCTTGCCACTCACCTTTCCTTTTCTTGATTAGAAGAATGATTGTTTCCTGGTCCTTCTGTCTCATTCTGTATTGACTTGTTTAACAAGAAGTGTTAATTTGATATTCTCCTTTAATGGTGGAAGACTTGACCATATTCTCTACTTCTGATAGAGATAGATCAACATAGCGTAAACACACATATAAAAAAAAAAATTAGAAAGTCAATAGAGTCAACACAATATTAGACTCCTTTAAAAATACTTATTCAAATAATTATTTAAATTATGTATAATATCTAAATCATTATTGGGGGTGATTATTTAGCTCAAAGTCTAATATTTTCCCTTTATCTTTTTAATTTGTTCAGTCTTTTCAACAAATTATAATGACCTTTTTCTTAAAGCACTATGAAATACTAAGTAATATTGTGTTGTTTAAGACGCAAGCTTTTCTAAAGTGTGTGACACGGATGCAGCAGTTCTTTAACAAACACTGCTGAATCACCAGAGATTGCCATTCAACCTTCATTGTTTGCTGGTTCTTCTTCTTCATTGTGTCTTCACTAAGTTAACTAAAAGTGTTCATTTAATATTCTCCACAAATGGTGGAAGACTTTACCATATTCTTTCATTGGAATAGAGATAGATAAACTTATATACATACATACATACATATATATATATATATATATTTGAAAAAAAAACTAGAAAAGCCTACGGACTCGACAAAAAATATTAGAAAACTTAACAATACTTATTCGAATAACTATTTAAATTTATGTTTATATTTAAATCATTATTTGGAGTGATTAATTAGCTCAAAGTCCAATATTTTCGTGTTAACTTTTTAATTTGTTCATTTTTTAATGAATTATAATGACTTTTTCTTAAAGCACTATTAGAAACAAAATAATAATTATACTAGAAAGAGAGACAAATTCAAAGGATGTTGTGAAATAGTCTTAAATGGAACAAATCTGGGTAACTAGATGGTTTTGGTATCTTTTAATGTCCCAAAGTTCTGTATAGAAAATAGAAAATAGAAAATAGAAGAATATATAGAGATTCACACTTGGTTTCTTTTTTATTTTGTGACTTCATCACATTACAGTATTATTTTATTTATAAATTCATCTGTAAAAAGAAAAGAAATGAAGTTAAAAAAGAGTCAAATCAAAAAATTTAAATTTAGAATAAAATATCTTAACTATAGAATACTTTAAAATTTTTAAAATATTATTACCACAGATTTATTCTACTTTAATCATGAAGTTTTGAAACAGGAGATTGTTACTTTCTAGTATATAACACATACTAATTAAATTATCAACATATAATTTTGAAACTCTTTTATTTACTAAATAATAAAAAATTGACACTGTTGAAAAGTAAAAACTTATATATATGGACTTTCATATTAATTAAGGAATTTTGATATAAAAATGCCTTTATTTGATATGTTTCTTGTACACTATAAAAAAAGAAAAAAAATAAAATAATACGTTTCTTTTTTATTTTTCCCATAATATACGTAGAACGTACAAAGTTACTGCACAAAGATAACGTTTTTTCATTTAAGCTACAAATAAGTGAGGCTTTGCTTTAGAGTCACATTTTTTGATAAATTCTTATAAAAATGATAGTTTTATGCATTTTTATCTACGTATGGCCTACATTTTGTTAAAATAATGAAATTGAAATGGATTATTTTATTATTTTATTAAAAAATATTTGACATGCGTGATGCAAAATCATAGCTCTACTTAACTCTTATGCCCATAAACATTGGTAATTATCATTTTTAAAACTAATGATGGACATACGTCCTTACACTTATGTACAAGGATTACATCTTTTAAAATTAAGTAAAAATATTTAAAAATTAAATAAAAATAAATGGTGCATTTTAATAAGTTTTAAAAAATTATAAAATATTTATAGATATAAAGGTGTAACTTTATCACCACTCTTTTGAAGTACATGAGGGTCATAACAAGCTAACTCAACTTATTACAAGCTAGTCTAAAATGGGCCAAGCCCAAGTTGCATGGGCCCTTGCACATTCTTTTGGTAATACACTGCAGAACTGCTTTGAGCTCTGCACCTCCCTCTAAATTAGCGCACGCCCTTCCTCAAATCACTATTTTTATGTTAAACTGCCCCCTCCTTCTTTTGATTTTGAATGCCTCGAGCTATCTATTCCTCTCGCTTTTCTTGCAAATGAACTCGGCCTCTATTTGTAGAGGATTGTGTTAGGGTTAGGACCGTAGGCATCTCAAATGAGTTAGATAAGTTAAAAGAGTCCAAAATAGTGGTGAAGACCAGCATAAGGATCAAAAAAGAATGGGACCAATGAATTCAATGGAGCTAACAAAGGAGGTATCCACGGAAGGATACACAAGTCTGGAAGGATTCACAAGCCACCTCACATGGTATGAGGGCATGTTGAGTGAAGAGAGAGACGTGTGGGGTGAGCTGTGCATTCTAGAAGAAATTTGCTTTGGGACTTAATTAGTGAAATATTGCATTTTCTTTTTCTTTTATTATTGACTGCAGTAGTTCTACATAGGGAAGTAAACTCATTGAGTAGGTGAACTTTCTTTTGAAATTCTCTTCGGAGTCTGTAGGCACACTCAAAGTCTCATCTTTACTGTAACAGATTGCATTTGAGAGCTATAAAGATGGAACTTGTGGTGTACAATGATGCTGTAAACTTGGTAGTGGATCTCATGGAATAAAACAATTCACAAGTGAATAGGCATCACCTATTACACTTATTTCTCTAGTAAAGATATTTCACTTTCTAGATCAAGCCAAATCTTCCTTAAATCATAATGGAAAGTCAATGAATCCACGCATTATTTAGTGCAACGCAAATTTATACTTCTCTTTCTCCTGTACATCTTTGATGCTTGGATTGTTTTCTATATCCGTTCTTTATTAAGCTTGGCATAAAAATGAAAGAAAAAGTAGGAATTTAATTTTTGCGTCATCCGTCATGTAGTTGTAAAAAATTTTTTAAATTGTGGGTTGTTATAGATTTTAATTTTGTTTTGCCAAAATGGGTTGTATATGCAGTTGCCAATTATGTTAAAAGTGATTTAGTTAGATGTTTCATCTCTGTTAATTAAGGATATACTTAAATTTTATTCTGTATAAAGTTTGTTATTATATCCAATGATGAATATGCCACAATCATAATTTTTAAATAATAAGTCTAATCCCTCTCTCTTATCATATAAATATATGTTTATTAGTAACTTTTGTAGTAAGGTCATTTAATATCTATAAATGAGAAAAAAGGGAAAAAGACTTTGCTTGGATTCTACTTTTAGAGGGAGTTATTCAGAAAGAGTTTGTCTACCAAGTAACTATTGCATTGAAATTAAGGTAGGCATCTCATACATGATTATGGATTAAATAATTCTGATTTATGTCATTTTAGGTTAGTATAAATCCATATTCAAATTTTTAAATGTAGCATCAAAGCCAGGTTTATACTTAGCCTAAAATCCCAAATCTATTATGCATCCTACATTCTAAAAGATGTGTCTTACTATATTAATTGCGGAAATTTTTGTTACAATATGAACTTGAAAGTTGTGAATATTTTCATATTCTGCCTGGTATGTTTTGTTAAAATGTTCTTACAAGGAAATTATTGAATATTCATGAATAGAACAAATATCAATTGATGGAATTTTCTATTTCAATAATATGCGTTGAATATTTTGCCCAATAAACTTTTATCAAAACATGAATATTTTAAGAGATAAACTTGGGGCAAGCAACTCTTGATTTTTAGAGAAATATTTTCTTCTTCTTGATTTGGAACATCATGGACAACATAAAACCCTGATATATTATGTTAAATAATATTAAGAATATTTTAGTAATTAAATATAAGATTAATAAATAAAAAAATATAAATTTATTCATATTAAACAATTTAAAATTTTGAATTCCGATGAGTATCCCTCCCTCGTCGAGATTGAAAATAGAAAAAAAAAAAAATTCTCCACTTTTTAAGTTTGGGGCACGATATTCTCTTTAAATCGGACAATGGGAGACCTCTTCCCGCCTACGTCCTGTTGCCATTCCTACTCAAACTCTCCATTCATTTCACACAAAGAGGCTTTTCTTCTATCACATGGGAATCAAGGGAAAAAAAAAAAAATGCAAAGCTGTTGTTTTAATTATTTACAATCTTTTTGGGACTCGTGCTTTATTTAGGTGTCGGTAGCCTGATTGCAATTTATAAACTTGCACTATTATGAGTTGCAAGAGATGGTAGATTCTTAAATTGTTTTAAATGTATTGTTTTAAATTTAATTTATATTATGCATATAAAAAAATTTATTTTAAAAAATCATTTACTTCATAAAAATTAATCTTTTAATTATTAGTTATAAAGATATCAACAATTAAAAAAATGTCTAAATTTGCTCTCATAGAATAACTATCATAATTAACTCATTTAAAAGAATAAATTATACTTACTTCTCTTGATATTCTCGTAAGATATTTTATTTTATTTTATTTTCATTTAAAAATTATAGTTCCCACTAATGACTTAATTTAATTAAAGGAATATATATGAATGCCGTTGAAATATTGACAAAAAATGTATTGAATATAATATTTTATTATATTATATTTTGTTTACAGCACGCAATGAAGAAAGAGACATGACAATACCATTTTCAAATATGCATTTGACACGGATCAAGCCGTGCTTAACAAGCACTGCTGAATTGCCACTCACCCTCCCTTTCACGGTTAGAAGAATGACCGCTTCCTTGTCCTTTTTTCTTATGCAGACTTGACAAAGTCAACTAGAAAGTGTTAATTTGTTTTTTTTTTTTAATTACTATGAAAGATTTGAAAATTCATATTACACATTTACATAATTTATCAAATTTGATATTGTCCGCAAATGGTTGAAGACTTGAACATGTATTGTGTCATTCGGATAAATGATAGATCAATTAACCTTAACCAAACAATTAGACAAGAAGCATGGCAAGAACATTTTCAAAAATTGTGTTTGTTTATGACGCAAGTTTCTCAAAATTATTTTTGACACGGATCCAGCCTTGCTTGACAAGCAGTGTCAAATTTCCTGCCTACCTAGTTCGTAGATGGAGAAAATCACCGGAGATTGCCACTCACTTCCTTTTCACGGTTAGAAATATGATTTATATTCTCCGCACATGGTAAAGACTTGACCATATTAGACTACCATATTGGATCAATTCATCTTAACCACACTTTTTTTGGATAAAATAAGACTAGGAATGTCAACACACAATTTTAGGATTCCTAAAAGAACTTATTCAAATAATTATTTAAATTTATGTTTAATATTGAAATAATTATTTCGGGTGATTATTTGGCTCAAATTATTTAAAGTCCAATATTAATTTAACTTTTTAATTTGGTCGTTCTTTTTAATAAATTTTAATGTGATTTTTTTATGTACTATGCAATACTAAGTAATAACTACACCAAAAAGAGAGATAAATTCAGAAGATCCTATGAAATAGTCCTAAATGAGGACGAATTTGGGTAACGAATTAGTTTCGTATCTTTCAATGTCCCAAAAACAAAGTTTGCTATAACAAATAGAGAATAGGAGGATATATTGAAATCCCGTATATACTTTGTCTTTTTTGTAATATATATTCAATTACAAAAAAGAGAAAAATATTATAAAATAACAACAATTAGTTTAAATAATAACGCCCAATCTTGACTGAAATATTATAAAATTATTTCATACATAGAGATATAGTGCAAATTAATGCATTCTGAAGATGTATATTAGCTTTGATGATATTATACTTGATGCATGCAGTGTAAAGTCTTTTATCAAGACGTGAAACAGAGAAGAGCAACAACCTTTATTTTAAAATATTTATGGTTTCACAAACAATTAGGAAATTAAGAAAGGAGTTTTTTTTTTTTCTAACAAATATGATAAAAAAATTTAAACATAAATCTTCTTTTTATGCTATTCAAATCCCTCATAACCACACCTTATGGCTTGAAGGATGGTGGGTGTTAAAAATAGGTGCCGGCCCAAATTGGTAATGCTTTATAGGCAAAACCTTTGTTAATTTTAGAGTTATAAAGTAGAGAAAGTGATGGATGCAAGTTTTAATAAAAGAGCCCAAAGCAAAATCTCACAAGATTTGACTGCCATTTATATATTTATACGTTCTTAATTTTCTCCCATGCAAGGTTATATATTGTTTTTGTGGTCGTCATTAGTGGGAGTCAAAAATATATTTAGAAAAAGATTTCATCACGTAAATGTGTTTTTTTTTTTAATTTTTTGTGAGTGACATAAATGTTCCTTAATCGAAGTTTAAGAACAAAACGTCTGAGCATCCTCAAATTGTTATACAGTACAAATATAAGGATGCTTTTTATTAAAAAAATAAAAAAACTTTAACTCAAACTATTACAGTACACCTAGCTATCTTCCAAAGCTTTATGTGTGGCTTGAAAAAACAACCCCTCTTTTTACATACTTTTTTTTTTATTATATAACTTTCCCTTCACAAAATCTATATTATGTAAAATCTAAAAAAATAATGATACACGAAAGTACCGAACCGTGGTGATAATTTTTTAACTCTTACAACAGTGGGAGCAAGGAGAAATAATGTTAGGCACAGTCCAATACCTATACAGGGAAAAAGATAGTCTTATATCAAAACACACTCATGCAAAACTCAAAGAATTTTGTTAGGATTCAAGTTCAAGAGAAGAACTTAACTCAAAAGACTAATTTATTAGGTAAGAGAGCTTCTTAAACTTAAGTATCATTATAAAATTACTTGTGCAACCGATTTGAAGATTATAACATTGTCCATCTCTTAAAATGCTAAACGTCCATGGAAGGCTCAATTGCACCTTATCAAGCATGAGATTGCTCCTTTCTCCTATTTAGATGCTTCACTTTGTATATTATCAAGCATTACCAAGTAGATCTTTTTCTCTTTGGATGACTTCACTTTGAATTCTTTTCGACATCAAGTAACCCTTTTCTCTTTGAATAATTTCACCCCAAACTCTTCCAATATCAGGTACTCCTTTCCTATGTTGTACCAACGCTCACTAAAATCACCAATGTTAGGAATCAAATCCAAGAAGATAGCTTAACTCAAAAGACTAATTAATTAAATAAGAGAGCTTCTTAAACTTGATTAGCATTCCTGAATTGCTTATAAAATCAATAAAGAACTCATAACGGATTTTGTGACAGAAATTTGTGGTGGAGAACAAATCAGCATGAAGAATAAGGGTTTTGCACTTTTGCCCATTATTGTGGTTTTGTGGTACTTTTGTGAATGTTAATAAGTATCAGAATTGTTTAAAAAAATATATATCGTTTCTCGCCTTCAACAAATGCCATAGCATCACTCATCAGCCACCAAGCCGGCCAACTGCAGGGATTCTGAGCTGATCGCATGATGACAAACAGGTTTATGTTGCTTTTGAATAATTAGCAAAATAGTCCATATGAGATTTAGATTTCAACTGCAAATTGGACAAGTAGGGTATGAAATCGGGTGTAAAAGCTTCAACATGACGGCTATATCACGTATAAAATGCTAAATATATTACAATTCTACTACTTTTATAATTTTTTTTATTTGATTAATATTCTATAATACATAATTTTAACGCTTAAAATTATAGAATTTTATAAATTAAATAGTGATATGCAACAGATTTAAAATCTCATATTTACCGCTACTTTTAGAAAAATAAAAATGTGAGAATTACTTTTTTCATTTTATAATTAGATGATATTGATAATGTAATTGAGGGAAAGTCTCCCTGTGATAATGTAAATGCCTATGATTCTGTCATAAATATGGCAGCAAATAAAGTCTAGATTTTTCTGTTGCCGGCTATCAAAAGGGAATCAAATCTGGAAAGAAATCAAAACGAAGAAAATCGTGTAGGATAGCACTGTACTAATTTTGGAAGAAAGATCAATCATGCAATCAAGCATTTAAGAGGACAAACTTAAATTGGAAACCATATCCAATCAAGGAACGGGCAGACTAAAATTTTGGAAAATCAAAGGACTTGACTCCAACATCAAGATCTTTGTAAAGTCGCTGCTTATGACCGTCGCAAAGATGAGAATATAAAAAAAGTGACAAAGCCAAGGAAGAAATAGAACTTCAACTACAAGAGTAGGTACTGAGAAAATCATTTTCGGTATTTTGTGAGCTTCGAGCTTGTTTGAGCCATTGAAAGAGAAATATACTCTTCAAGAGAGTTTTAGAAAACCTAAATTTTATCTCGCTCTAACAGTGCGGTGGGGTGTACTGTGCGTTAGAAGCTGTTTGAGAAGTATACTCTTATCTATCGAAAATCCTTCTTTACGCCAGGTGTGGTGTACTATGTGTTAGAGGCTGTTTATAGCAACACTTATATAAGCTTGGAGAAAATGTATTCTATTCTTTATATTGAAACTCAAGCAGGTGTTTGGAGACTGAATGTATGGACACAATATACTAAATGAATTGATTACTATACACTTATTAATAAGAAACGGTCTCAATTTATATATGGTACAGACTTTATATAAAGTTTTAATGTATAATTAAATAATATTATTTAGGAAATCAATAAATTTATAAAAAATGATTGTAGAAAATTTATTAAAAAAGATTATACATTCTTTCTTATTTGATAATACTAGCTACATACATTAATATTTATTATCTTTTTTTACTGATATACATTAGTGTTTATTTAATTTGACCATACTTTTTTAATAGTGACTGATGAGGCAAATACAAGTGTAATAGCTAGTTCATCCTATCCAAGGATAGTGTCCACAAAACCCCAAAAAAGCGCACGTATTACATACACAAAATCAGTGAGGCTTCCACCTTAGTGTCCTAAACTTTTGCCCTCCATGGTGCTCATATACAAAATCAAATTCAGGGACAATTCGGTAAAGCATGTCATCTACATGTTTGCAATACCACTGCCTCCATTGCTTCAAGAGAACGAGAGGCATGACAACTATTCCAAAGCCAAAAATAAATCCCAATTCACAACTCAAAAAATTCCAATCAATTAGATTCTTATCTGAATCAGCTGCTTCGGTGGCTAAAACTTGTGCTCCACTGCCACTACAATTCTGGGTTAATGGCGGTCCACATAGTCCTTCATTGCCTTCAAAGGCATCCACTCCAAATGACTGAATTTGAGTACCAGTTGGGATTTCACCCTCCAAAAAATTATAAGACAGGTTCAAGACTGAAAGGAAAGATAAGTTTGCTAGCTCTTGTGGAATTTTTCCACTTAAAGAGTTCTTTGATAAATCTAAGGACTCAAGAAGTTTCAAATGGCCTAGTGAAAAGGGAATATGGTCTGAGAAAGCATTGTTGGACATGTTCAGAGCATACAATGCTCTAAGATCCAAAAGCTCATTTGGTATTGGCCCTTCAAAACGGTTAGAAGAGAAATCCAGCGAAGTGAAGGTTGGTAGGATTTTAACCAACTCCACTTGTACAGCTTTGTTGACAATTCTGACAGAGTCCTGATAACTATGGCGTCCAAAATCCTCTGCATAGATATCAGCAACGAAGTGGTCAAGCACAAAAGGAGACTCTATTGCTAACAGTTTAGCTAGGTTCTTCATTGCAAGACCTTTGCTAATATATAATAATGAAGCTTTTAGATCCATAGGATCCAAGTAATCATCACATATGTGGAAAAATAAAGGGCCAAACTCTAGCTTAGTTTCATCTTCATCTGAAATCATTGCTTTCCAACTTTGAAGGACTGTTCCTGGTAAAGTGCCACTGAAATGATTGGAGGCTACATCAACAATTTGAAGCTTCCCCCAACTATCAATGCCCTCTGGACATCCAACAGGTCCATGAAATTTGTTTGACCTTAAAATTATGACACGCAGGGTGGAAATGCTCTTTAAGAAGCAAGGAAATCTATCAAACAACATGTTGTTTCTAAGGTTTAATACTTGCAAAGTTTGACAATTGGCAAGGGATTTTGGTATGGTACCAGCCAACAAATTTTCACTGAGATCCAAGAACCTCAAAGCACACGAATTTGAAAATATATTGGAAACATGACCACTAAGTTTGTTTCTCCCAAGGTTTAAAACTCTGAGATTGCTACTCATTTTTGTGAAACACTCGGGAATTTGGCCATTGAAGCTATTAAGGGAAAGGTCAAGCATTCGAAGGTTTGAAGCATTACAGAAGGATTCATGGACTTTGTTATGAAAACTATTGTTTGAAAGGGAGAGGAAGTATGTGGAAGGGAGGTGATTACCAATATCTTGTGGGACAATAGAACTGAATCTATTGCTTGAGAAGTCCAAAAACAAGATATTTTTTGGAACAATGGGAATGGGCCCTTGGAGTTGGTTGGAATGAAGGTCAAGGTATAACAAATTATTGGAACTAAGATTTTGAAGAGGGCCTTCCAAACTAGTTAGAAAATTGTTGGATAAATTTAAATAAACCATAAAATCAAATCTCCAAACCCAGCGAGGAATTGTCCCTTGAAGTTGGTTATTGGATAGGTCTAAATAGAGTAAGTTAGATAGATTTGTCAGAAAATGTGGGAATGCACTCAACTTGCAAGAAGACAAACTTAAACAATGCACATTAGGAAAGGGTGATAGTTCATGATCATCACTGAAACTTGTATCAACTGACAAGTTGTTGTGTGAAAGGAATAATCTGGTTAAATTAACCAACCTCTGAATCATATGTAGCTTGATTATGCCACTGAACTTGTTTGAAGAAAGTATTAGGGCATTGAGTCTTCTAAGATGAAAAATAGACACAGGAATAGGTCCTTGTAAATTGTTGCCACTTAGATCAAGAAACTCCAATTTGGAGGAAGATGCATTTGGAATTTCATCCAATTGACCTTCAAATGCATTATAAGAAAGTGCAAGTTCCCGCAGACATGGAAGTATAAAAATAGATACAGGGATACTTCCATTGAGGGAATTATGATTTAAATCAAGGGTAACTAGTTTTATAAGGCCTTGCAAATGAGTAAATGTAATTGCACCCCTCAATTCATTGTGAGAAATGGATAAATATTCGAGGGCCTTGGTCATTTTAAAATATGGAAAAGGACCAGTGAAGTTATTGAATGATAAGTCCAAGTGAACAAGTTGGGTGAGTTTTGATATTGAATCAGGAAGTGTTCCATTAAAGTGGCAGTCAGATATATCTAGTATAGACAATTGTCTCAAATTGTGAATAGAATCTGGTAGCAAACCTAAGAAATTAGTATGGCTAACATTCAAGGTGTGAAGAGATACATGATGTGGAAAGTTTGGTAAAGAACCTTGAAGATGCTCATTATATGACACATCAAGGACTTGCAATTGTGACATTTGGAAGATATTTCTTGGAAACACTCCAATCAAGCCAGAACTACTAAGCTCTAAGGTGGTTAAGTTGGACAAATTCACAAAGGATTCTGGCACTTGGCTTGCCATATTGTTATAATTCAATCGAATAATGGAGAGCGAATGAATCTTTGCCAGTGAAGTGCATATAGGCCCAGAGAGGTTGCAGCCTGACATGCTCAAAACGTGCAAATTTGGTAGTGAAGATAAAGCATGGCACCACTCCTTTCCTTTAGCTGATATTCTTACATTATCCAAAGATAACATGGTAATTTCTGAAAGGTTCTGCAAAAGCATTGTTATATTTGGATGCACAAGTTTTAGAGTATGTGGTGAGATAAATGAGGTAGACAAATCAAGAGTAGACAACTTTGTTAGTTGAAATATCTCAATTGGAATTTGCCCCTTAAAGCCAGCATTTGACAAATTCAAATACCTCAAATTATGTAACTTGTGTAAATCAGAAGGAACCTCAGAATGGAAGTCGTTGTATGCCAGATTCAATTTCTCCAAATATCGCAAGTTTAAGAGACTACTTGAATTGTCTAGTAGCCCTCCAGAGATGAATTCCTCACTCAGGTCAAGTGCTATAACACGTCCCTTGTTGCATGCGACTCCATTCCATAGACAGCAATCGTAAGTTTGGTTCCAATGCACTAGTTTTTGGGATTTGGCAGGGTTGAATTGAAGGTTTTCCTTCAAATGAAGCAGCAATGATTGTTGATTGCCAAGACAGACATTGTTGCTAAAGTTTATCAAGCAGAATGATGCCAAGGAAGAAAGCCATAAAATAGGTGAAATCTCATTGTAGATTTTTATTAGAGGCACCACTATCATTATAATTGATTTGCTCACAAATGGGGGAAGAGTGCTTTGGCCTTTAAATAATATTTGCTCTTCATTCATAGCTTCATATTCACTTTAGTCGTAACTGTTTGATATTCTAGTTTGAACCGATATCTAGTGTGAACCCAATTTGTAAATTTTTTCCAAATTGAAACTAATGAGATGTTCGCCTATTACCGGGGAAGCACAAATACTCAATGAGACAACAGACATGACTACCATTTTCAAATGTTTGACAAGGATCCAGCACTGCTAAATTTCCTGCTCGCCTGGTCATTGAAGGAGACAATCACTAGAGATTGCCGCTGACTTTTCCTCTCACGGTTAGAAGAAAGACCGTTTCCGTGTCCTTTTTTCTCATTCAGTATTGACAAAGTCAACTAAAAGTGTTAATTTTTTTTATTACGTTCAAAGATTTGAAATTAAATTCATATTAAATATTTATATAATTTATCAAATTTTATATTCTTCACAAATGGTGGAAGACTTGAACATATATATTCTCTTCTTCGGATTGTCGATAGATCAATTCACCTAAACCATACAAATTTTCTTTTAGAAAAAATAACAAGGATAGTCAACCCAAAATACTTGACTTCTAAAAAATAATTATCGGAATAATTATTTAAATTTATGTATTATATTTAAATAATTATTTTGGGTGATTATTTAGCTCAAATAAAGTCCAATATTTTGCCTTTAACTTTGCCAATTCATTTGTTCATTCTTTTCAATACATTTGACTTTTTATTTAAGCACTAGGGAGTCATATACGATTATACTAAGCGAAGGTCCTACACAAGAATAATTTATTGGCTTACAAAAGGGTGAAAAGTGCTTTGGCCTTTTAACATGTCGTCTTCCTTCATAGCTTTATATTTATTTTTGTCGTAACTGGTTGATATTCTACTCTGACCAGTTCTAGTCTAAACCCAATTTGTAAGTTTCTTCTTGCTTGAAACTATAAGATGCTTACCTGCCTGACAAGCACTGCTGAATTTTTGGCCATAGATTGCCACTCATTTCCTTTACACGGTTAGAAGTATGATTTATTTGCCCCGCACATGGCCCAAAATGAGGACAAATTGGGTAACTAATTCGCTTCGGTATCGTTCAATATCACCAAAAACAAAGTTGGCTATAGTAAATAGAAAATAGGATGATATATTGGAATCCCATAGTTTGCCCTTATTTGATTCTGTGATTTTTCTTTATTTCTCAAAAGTTTGCAGCATCTCTTTTGTAGTATATATTCAATTGCAAAATAGAGAAAAATATTATAAAATAACAATTAGTTTAAACAATAACACCCAATCTTGACTGAAATATTATAAAGTTATATCATAGAAATATAGTGCAAATTAATGCCTTCTGAAGATGTATATTAGCTTAGATGATATTATACTTGATGCATGCAGCCTAAATCCTTTTATCAGGACTTGAAAAAGAGAATAGCAAGAACCTTTATGTTAAAATATTTATGGTTTCCCAAGAAATTGGAAAATTAAGAAAGAAGTTTTTTTTTTTACGATAAAAAAATCTAAGCATAAATCTTCTTTTTATACTATTCAAATCGCTCATAACCACACCGAATGACTTTAGGGATGATTACTTACAGAGAAATTTGATTCATTAGGTATCAATTTGTACTTAGGGTGTTAAAAATAGATGCCCCGCCAAATTGGTAATGCTATGTAGGCAAAAGCTTCTTTCTTTTTAGAGTCATAAAGTAGAGAAAGTGATGGTGCAAATTTTGATAAAAGGGGCCAAAGCAAAGTCCCACAAGATTTGACTGCCATTTATATTGTTATGTTTTTGGGTGTGACCCAAATTCTAAAAACAAAAGAGTTGCAGTTTCCAACCCAAGAGTTGCAGTTTTAGTAGGAAACAACACACAGCAGTTTCAACTACAAAATATATATACAGAATGCAGCAGCTGCGTGAACAGTGCAGAGGATGCACCAACCCATGAACAGGACCCGAGGTGAACAGTGCCATGAACAGTAGCAACGTGAACAGTGCCTCGCAGTGCTGTGTGTGAACAGTGTCGGTGAACAGTGTTATTTTGTGTTTGCTACTGCAAAACAGCAATACAGAAGAGTGTAGATTTTCTGTATTTTGGATACAGCAGTTGTTTGGGTTATTTTGGGTGCTGCTGTTTAGGGTTAATTGTTTAGCCCAAATTTCAACCTTGTAACTGAATTCTATATAGTAAAATTCTCTTCTTCTACCCGTGATTTTTTCCCTCATTGGGTTTTTTCACGTTAAACATTTGTGTACTTTTCTATTCTCCTTCTCCAATTTATATTTTGCAATTTTATATTTGTTGACCATTGTCATAACAAATTGGTATCAGAGCAATTGTCATAACAAATTGGTATCAGAGCCTGGTTCTTTCAATCTCTCAATGGCTTCTACTTCAGCCACAACATCTAAGATAGACATTGAGAAATTTGATGGGTCAGCTAGTTTTGCTCTTTGGCAAGTAAAGATGATGGCAATTCTATCAAGAGAAGGCACATAGAGAGCGCTGCTTGGGAAGACAAAGAAGCCCGAGATTATGACAGATGCTGAATGGGATGATATGGATGATAGAGCTCTTTCTTCTATTCAGTTATGCTTGGGTAATGAGGTTCTTCAAGAAATTCTCACTGAGAACACTGCAGCAGGTGCATGGTTGAAATTGGAGAGTCTGTACATGGCAATTGCAGAGGCTGTTAAGAAGGTAATTTGGTTAAAAGGTTTAGTTTGTGAAATTACATCTGAATCTATTTCTATTATTGTTCATTGTGATAGTCAGAGTGCTATTCACTTAGCTAAAGATCAGATGTATCATGAAAGATCCAAACATATTGACATCAAGTATCATTTTGTTTGGGATGTTTTTGCCAAGGGTGAAATTTCCATTAAGAAGATTGATACTGCAGACAATCCAGCTGATATGCTCACTAAGCCTTTGCCTATTAAGAAGTTCAAGTATTACTTGGACTTAATTGGTGTCTATTGTTGAGTTTTGCTCTTAGGAGCTTTTGTGGAAGAGGTGGAGAGTTTCTTTGTTGAAGGCTATTTTCAGAATTTGTGTCAAGGTGGAGATTGTTATATTTTTGGGTGTGACCCAAATTCTAAAAATAAAAGAGTTGCAGTTTCAGTTAGAAACTGCAACCAATAGTTGCAGTTTTAGTAGGAAACAGCACACAACAGTTTCAACTACAAAATATATATACAGAATGCAGCAGCTGCGTGAACAGTGCAGAGGATGCACAACCCGTGAACAGGACCCCGCGGTGAACAGTGCCGCTTGTAAACAGTACACCGTGAACAGTACTGTTTGGTTTGTTACAGTAATACAGAAGAGTGCAGATTTTCTATATTTTGGATACAGCAGTTGTTTGGGTCATTTTGGGTGCTGCTGTTTGGGGTTAATTGTTTAGCCCAAATGTCAACCTTGTAACTGAATTTTATATAGTGAAATTCTCTTCTTCTGCCCGTGGTTTTTTCCCTTATTGGGTTTTTCCACTTTAAACATCAGTGTGCTTTCTCTTCTCCTTCTCCAATTTATATTCTGCAATTTTATTATTGTTGGGCCATTGTCATAACAAATTGGTATTAGAGCAATTGTCATAACATATATATTATGTCCTTAATTTTCTCCAATGCAAGGTCATATATCATTTTTGTGGTCGTCATTATTGGAAGTTAAAAATAAATTGAGAAAAAGATTTCATCACATAAATGTTCGTTTTTCCTTTTTGATTGACATAAAGGTTCCTTGATCAAGATTTAAGAACAAAACTTCTCATCATCCTTTAATTTGTATCACAATACAAATTTAAGGATGCTTTTTAAAAAAAATGAAAAGCTCACTCAAACTATTACAGTACAACCTTAGCTATCTAGCCTATCTTCAAAAGCTTTTAGTATGGCTTGAGAAATAACAATCCTTACTATTTATATATTTCTATTTTCACGTCATTTTTATAAAAATTTACAAAAAAAGAACGACCCCCGAAAATATAAAACCATTGTGATTATTTCGTTACACCTACCACAATGGGAACAACCTTTCAGGAGAAATAATGCTAGGGATAGTCCAATACCTATCCATGGAAAAAGATAGTCTAGTACCGTATACACTTACACAAAACTCAAAGGATTTCGTGACAGAAATATGTGGTGGAGGACAAATCAGCATGAAGAATAAGAGTTTTGCACTTATGTTTATCACTGTGGTTTTGTGGTACTTTTGTGAATGTTAATAAGTATAAAAAATGTTAACAAAAACTATATTTTTTCTTGCCTTCAATAATTGCCATAGCGTGACTCATCAACCCCAAGCCGGCCAACTGCAAAGATTCTGAGCTGATCATGTGATCACAAACAGATTTGTGTGTTGTTTTCGGATAACTAGCAAAATAGTAATCATGATATGTGTGGAAAAATAAAGAGCCAAACTCTGGCCTAGTTTCCTTTTCATCTGAAACCATTGCTTTCCAAGTTTAAAAAACACACTGAAATGATTGGAGGCTACATCAATAATTTGAAGCTTCCTCCAACAATCAATGCCCTCCGGACATTCAATGGATCCATACAATTTGTTTGACCTTAAAATTATGACACAGAATAAAACACTCTTTAAAAATATGAAAATCTATCAATCAATATGCTGGCCAGTTATAAGAGTTGTTTAATTCATTTTATCTTGGCTTTTATGCTAAGGTGAACCAATGTATTCAAGTGCAAATTTATATTGACTTGTTCATTTATTCCTTCTTATTCTGTTTAAAAGTTAAGACAATCTTTTTTTTTTTTAAACCAACTAGGTTGGCTCATCCCACCCTTTTTAATGACAAATCAGGTTAGCCATTTTGACAGAAACAATCAGGCCTCAGGGCCCAACGAGCAGATAACGGATTGAGTGGGGTGGCACCAGCCGGGGCAGGTCTTACTGGTATATTTATCTATTTTTGCAGCTGGGCATGGTGGCCGAGTCTAGCTACTTAGAAAGTTCCATGCAGTGAAATTTAGGGAAACTAATTTGAGTGAAATATATAATACTTAAAAAATAGAGACAATCGAAGAATCATATAACAAATCTCATTAAACTTAATACGCTTGATTTCGTAGTTTGTAATGAAGGACGTTTTCTCTTAAGTACCTAAGAAATCGTTCAAACAAGAATGATGAACATGTAAAATTATTATACACACAAGAGGTAAGTATTTCTCTCTCCCATTTATGCAAATTTACGGATGTGCTGAGAAATTTTGTTCTTAAACTTTGATCAAAGAATATTTATATGCCATGATTCTTTTTCTCAAATTTGTTTTTGACGTACATTAATGGCAACCAGAAAAATGATATATCACTTTTCATGGGACAAAATCAAAAAATAAATCACTTTATAAATAACAAAGTCTCAGCCTATAAAGCAATAAAGCATTAGCAAATTGGTGGGACATCAATTTTTAACAGCCTGAGTAGGATTTGAATCTTTTATTTTTATTATTTTTTGGTTTTAATAATTTTATTTTTTTAATTTATATTAAGATATATATTTTGTATTTATTAATTTATTAATTTTATATTTATTTTTTTCTATATCCTTACATTTTAGGAAAAAATTTACAATGGTACTGAATACTCAATAATACTCAGTTAATTATGACCAGCATTGTTACTTTTTCAAACTCAGCAATTTGACACGACAATTCCTTCGATATTTAACAGTCATCTCTTTTTCTTTTCTTTTCAAAATGCCTATCTTCTTTCTACAAAATCAATATAATAATTTACTGTTGTTGCATTGTAAAAAGAAAAATGAATAGCACGAGAAAGAAGAATAAGTTTCAAGTGAAAAGAGGATAAGTTAGCAACAAAAGCCAAACTCAAAGAGAAAGCGACAAAGAGAATAAGGAAAGGCAACAAAAATGAGAGGAAGAAAGAAGACCAGACTTTTGGAGGGAGAAAAAGAAAAGGACGAAAAAATTACCCCGTTAAAATAAGTATTAAAAGAATTGTCGTATTGCAAATTATTGAGTTTGAAAAAATAGTAGAATATAGAAATTTTCTTTCATATTACTATAAATGTCACAATTTTTTTATTTTATAAAAATATTCATTAAATAAGACTAATCTAAGATATAGTTGAATAATATATTTTTACGACCCGAGAATCGACCTGGGAATAACGCTTCACATACTTTCTTTGAACATTTTTAATAGGACAAATCTGGGTGTGGGGGCAATAAGTTTCCATTTTCAAGCCAAAAAATTATCATCACAGAGTATTCACGTGTTAGCCAACTATCCCAAAAAAAGTAATCAATATGCGTGCATCTTCCTCGCAGTCACACATGCGGACCACAGCGAGTTTATCTAAACCAATCAAGCATTCAAATTGCAATTGCAGCTTTAGAAATCCTTGGCCCATTCTATATGGAACTTTATAACTCTTCATTGAGAACTACCCTTCGATATATATACCTATCTCTCTTTGACAACCACCCATTGCTTAGGAGATCAATTATAACACCAAAGTTCAGTGAGATAGGAGAGAACTAGTGTTAGCTATGGAGTTCATAACTTCACTGCTGATCATGATATTCACGTGGGCATGCCTTCATTTCCTAATCCCCAACCTTCTCACTAAAAGAGGAGCTAAACTTACCAAACTCCCCTCAGGGTCCTACCCTTTTCCTATCATTGGAAACATCATACAACTTGGCCAAAAACCTTACTAGATTCTTTGTGAATTCTCCAAAACTTATGAGCTTCTAATGACTCTTAAGCTTGGGACTCTTACCACAATAATCATCTCCTCCCCAGAAATAGCCAGAGAAGCACTAACAAAGAATGACCAAGTGTTTTCCAGCCGAGAAACACCTGATATTATGCGAGCACTTGACCACCACAAAGTTTCTATGGTATGGTTACTTGCGTCAGTTCAATGGAGAACTCTTAGAAAAATTTGTGCCACAAACATCTTCTCACCACAAAAGCTTGACTCTACCAAGTTTCTTCGCCAGGAAAAGGTCCGAGACTTGCTAGACTTTGCGCACCAAACATGCACCAAGGGGGAAGCTATTGATATTCGTAAGGCTACATTTACAACAGTAATGAATGCTCTATCATACACCTTTTTCTCCGTGGATTTTGCTCAACATAGCCATGACGTGCCCCAAGAGTTAAAGGAGCTCGGAGAAGATATAATGGAAGACTCTGGAAAGCCTAATGTTGCCAACTTTTTTCCACTTCTTCGTTTGGTTGACCTGCAGGGCATGCGACCAAGAGGAACGAAATATACTCAAAGACTAGTGAGGGTTTTTAACAATATCATTGATGAACGAATTCAGTTGAGAGCTTCAAAAGCTAATTCTAGTGGTGCCTGCAGAGATTTATTGGATTCATTTCTCAATCTCATTGAAGAAAACGATTCTACAGAATTGAGTCGCCACGATTTTTTGCATTTGCTTGTGGTTAGTATATATATAGTTATCTTTCCTAATTTTATGAAAGTCTTCAAGGATGCTAAATAAGCATCTAAGCAAAAATTAAGGACAAAATTAACTTTTTCTAGTACTTTCTCATGAATTCGTTCATTATGCAGATCATGTTACTAAAATTTAATATATGTTTTGTCGACACGCGACGCAGAGCGGCGATCCCGAGCGATAAAAATATATATATATATATATTTTTGATTTTTTGTCTTGATGAGGTCTTTAAAAAATGATAAAAAAAAATGGAGTCGCCACCGACTTAGATTGAAAAGGTGAAGTCGGACACCGAATAATATGGTCTATATTACAGAAAAATGGATTCAGGGGTTAGTTACGTGTAGGAAAGGTATTAGCACCCCTACAACACCTTTTCGGTACCACGTTGGTGTTTGCTGCTTTTGATTTCAAAACTATACTTTGTCTTTTGTTAAATAAATTGATTTTTTTGGCATGTGATCGTGATTTAAGATTATTTGTAAATGCCTCAATAAAGTCATGCCAATTGACTGGCTAAACTCATGATGTAATTTCTCTCAAGATAGTTTGATAGCAGCCAGTTAACTGACAACTATTTTTTATCCGTCATCAAGATTTTTAAAGAACTGTATTAATGGAATCATGCCAGTTAACTGACTAGGTTCGTAACATAATGTCCCTCAAGATAATTTGATAGCGGCCAGTTGACTGGCAACCTTCTTTATCTGTCATCGAGATCTTTTAAAAATAATAAAGATAGTTGGAAAGAAATCACAAATATCCCCTTATAAGTTTTTTAAAGTGCATATTTCGCGAGTAAAGTCCTCGTGACTCACAATTATCTAACAAAATAATATACAAGTATAAAAACACTTATTTAATAACAAGAGAAAATTTAAAAATAAATAGAACCTGTATTTAGAGTGCTCAAATGGCAAAACGGAGGTCGAAAACGCGATCAGGACATCGAAAAACCCTAGGAAAGAGGTTCGGGTCAAAGTCAACATCGGTCAACGGTCAAAGTCAATGGCAGTAATTGGTCAACGGTCAAAGCTGACATGGCAGCGCACTGACAGACTCTTGTGTGGCAGGTGATGTGGCGCTGACTGGGTTTACCTGATGACGTGTCGTACACGTGGCAGATGACTGTGCAATTGTTGCTGACGTGGATGCTGGTGCTGACGTGGCAAGGGCGATTGTTTTTCCCAGGTGCATGCGCAACACGCGTCGAAAGCCTCACCGGCATGTGGTGGCGCGTGAGAAGTTTTTCGGCGATTTTCTTCACGGTTCCAAGGTTTTGGGACCTTTTGAACACGATGGTGTGGCGCGTTTCTCGAGATTCAGACCGGAAATATGACTTTCAGATGATGAACAAAAATAGCTTTTTCTTGAGTTTTCCGGTGCAATATGCAATTTTTGGCGAAATTGAGACACTAATGGCCTTCCAAAAACTGATTTAAGCTCATTCTAATCAACAACATGAGCTTTTTGAAAAGAGAAATAGAAGAATAAATAAGAATCAAATTTTCTATTTGACCCTTTTCTTACTCTCAAGACTTTCTCTCTTTAACTTCCACTCCTTTTCTTTGAATTCTCTCCCCTTTATTTCATGACTCTTCCTCTGATATTTCTCTTCTCTTTGTGTGCTTGCTCTCCTCTTGGAATGCTTCTTTTTCTCACTCCTTCCCTTTTTTTTCTTCTCTTTTTTTTTCTCTATGGTTCACTAAGCCTTCTATTTATAGCCTCCTTTCCCTAGATGCATGATTTATAATTAAGTGTGTGGTTAGATGACTTGATGAAATGCATGATGAAATGAATTATGAGGAGGGTGGTGCATGATTTGATTAAAATAAGGAACATGATTTAATAAGGTGCATGATGAAATTAATTATGGAAACAGTGGTGTATGATTTAATTTAGGTAGGAAACATGATTTGATGAATTGCCTAATAAGTTAGGAGGATGATGGTGTGTGATTTGATTAAGATAGGAAAAATGATTTGATGAGGTGCATAATGAAATAAATTATGAAGAATGTGGTATATGATTTGATTAAGATAAGGAACATGATTTGATAATGTGCATGATGAAATTAATTATGGAGAAGGTGGTGTATGATTTAATTAGGATAAAAACAAACATGATTTGATGAATTGCCTAATAATTTAGGAGGATGATGGTGTATGATTTGATTAAAATAGGAAACATGATTTAATGAGGTGCATGATGAAATAAATTATGAGGAAGGTGGTGTATGATTTGATTAAGGTGGAGAAGGTGATTTGACAAGGTGCATGATAAAATTAATTATGGAGAAGGTGGTGTATGACTTGATTGGGATAAAAACAAACATAATTTGATGAATTGCCTAATAAGTTGGGAAGATGATGGTGTATGATTTGATTAAGATAGAAAAAATAATTTAATGAGGTGCATGATGAAATAAATTATGAGGAAGGTGGTGTATGATTTGATTAAGGTAGGAAACATGATTTAATGAGGTGTACGATTAAAATGGAGTGGGTGAAATAATTCTTGGCATATTTCTCCTTTTCTTTTTTATTTTTTTATTTTTAATAATATTATTCATATTTAAGTACTAAAAAAAAATTTTAAATTTTATTTTAATTTTCAAAAAAATATTCAAGTAAAAAAATTTAGAACTTGTGTATTGATTTACTTTGATTTTTTTTACAATTCGGACAAAATTACATGTCTACGTGTTTCACCTTTCAAAATTAACACGGATGATTACGAACTAAGACTTATTTATTGCAGGGACAGACACAACAACAAGCACAGTGGAATAGGCAACGGCAGAATTGTTACATAACCCAGAAATCATGACAAAAGCTAGAGAAGAGCTTCAACAAGTTCTTGGCAAAGATGGAAAACCTTAAGAATCAGACATCTCAAAATATCCTTACCGGCGAGCAATTGTGAAAGAAACCTTCCGACTTCAGCCGCCAGTCTCATTTTTGCACCACAAATCAAATTCTGAGGCAGAAATATGTGGCTACAAAGTGCCTAAAGATGCACAAACTCTAGTTAACCTGTGGGCCATTGGACGAAATTCGAGCATTTGGAGTAATCCAAATTCTTTCGTGCCGAAAAAAATTTAAGAGTGCAAAATCGATATTAAAGGCAATGATTTTGAGCTCATACCCTTTGGAGCGGAAAGAAGGATGTGTCCAGGACTTCCGCTAGCTTATAGAGTAGTGCACTTCATATTGGCTTCTCTTCTGTACTACTTTCATTGGAAGATTGCAGAAGGGCAAAAACCAGTAGACATGGACATGTCCAAGAAGTGTAGGCTTACCAGACGCAAGTTTCAGCCTCTTTGTGCCATTCCTATCGAAGCATATTAATATTGTTTAATGCATAATTAAAATTAAATTTGCGTAAGTAACTACTTAATTTTTAGCTTTCTTTTCTTCCTGTTTAAGGATATTCATGTAAAGTACTATGTGTTTGATGATAGTTTGGAACGGAAAGTTTCAACTAGTATGATGAAATTCTCTTTGATAACACGCAATTAATTATGGAAAGAATGGTACATATATGTTCTTTGCTCCTGATTTAGATTTCCTGTCTCACTTTAGTTACTTTATATATTTCTATTTAACATCTAAATTTTAGTTTATAATTCTTACTTTACTCTCTCATTAGTTGTACAGCTTTCTAATAAGTATTCTTATTTCACATTAACTTCAACCCTGTGATTGAGTCACCAACCACAGGCGATCCTGATTCATTAGCTGCCACTTAGATCAAACCCCTTTTTCTTTTCTTTTAATATTTTTGAAAAAATAAAAATATTTTTAAAATAAACTCATGTGGAAATTTTTTTTCAAATTTTGGATTATACAGAGGAAAAGACAAAAGAATAAAGTGAGGTAAAAGACAAGGACAAAAAATAAAGAGAAAAAAAAAGGTATAAAAATAGGAAAATTTTCAGAGAACCATATATTTGCTCCAGTAATAAAAAGTTTTTTATCAGTAACTTAATCGATTCTTAAAAATATATTATATTACCTTCGTTAATAATAGTTAAAAATATCATTTGTATGTTGTTATTTTAATTTTCCGAGAAGATTTAAAAAATTAAAATACAGAAATGTATAACAAATGCACTTTAGGATAACAATGGTTTTGACAGTTCTCAAAGCTTACAATTTACTAGTAACTGCGCATGCACACTTTAATTTCTTCAAGAATGGACAATAGAGTAGATCATCTTAATGTTCATTACAATCATCATTAGTTAAGGATATGCATGAAAGACTACAAAAGAGTACCCTACAGTGGAAATGGTAATAATATTAAAAGTGAAAATAGAGCAATAATGGATATACATAAAAATTTTGCATAAATTCTATATACTATATCATATTCTATTATATATTGAATTCTTTCTATTCTTTTGCATGTGAAAAAATGTCATTGTTTTTGAGAATTGAGATCTTTTAAAGTGTAAAGTATATTTTATAATATAAAATGCACTTTATTAATTTTATAAAAAAATTAATGATATCAATCATTTTAAATTTATAAATTATTATTCACTTATATATATATATATATATATATGTTATAATAATTTATATTATTAATTATTTTTGTTAATAACTAACAAAAAATGTTTTATCCTTTAAAATGCATTTTTCATTTTCAAAAATCCCTATCTCGAACTTTTAACATTTGAAAGAGCATTGTATATCTCAAAGCAAATGGATCGCAAAGATGAAAGAGTAGCGGGAAAATTGTATTAAGTATGGATTTAAATTTTTTTATAGTGTAGGGATTTTGGGATGAGACTACCCAACAAATTTTCACTAAGATCCAAGAACCTCAAAGCACATGAATTTGAAAATGCATTGGAAACATGGCTACTGAGTTTGATACCCAAGTTTTAATACTCTTGGCCATTGAAGCTATTAAAGGAGAGGTCCAGCATTCGAAGCATTTACAAAAGGATCCATGGATTTTGTTATGAAACTATTGTTTGAAAGAGAGAGTAAGTATGTGAAAGGGAGGTTATTACCAATATCTTGTGGTGAATAGAATTGAATCTATTGCTTGAGTAGTCCAAAAATAAAATGTTTTTGGGACTAATGGGAATGGGCCCTTGGAGTTGATTGGAATGAAGATCAAGGTAATACAAATTAAAACTATGATTTTGAAAAGGACCTTCCAAATCTAGTAGAAAATTGTTGGATAAATTTAATATAACGAAAAATTAAATCTCCAAATCCAGTTAGGAATTGTACCTTAAAGTTGGTTGTTCGATAGATCTAAAAAGCCTAAGCTAGATTGATTTCTTAGAAAATTAGGGAATGCTCTCAACTTACAGGAAGACAAACTCAAACAATGCACTTTGCGAAAAAGTGATATTTCATGATCATCACTTAAACTTGCATCAACCAACAAGTTGTGTGCAAGGAATAATCTGGTCAATTCACTAGCCTCCAAAACATATCCAACTATAGTGTGCCACTAAAGTTGTTCGAAGAGTGAGTCTTCTAAGATCAAAGATAAAATAGGAATAGGCCCTTGTAAGTTGTTGCCACTTAAATCAAGGAACTCCAATTTGGAGGAAGTTGCATTTGGAATTTCTTCCAATTGAACTTCAAATTCATTATAAGAAAGCACAAGTTCCTACAGAGATAGAAGCATACAAATTGATACAGGGATACTTCCATTGAGGAATTATGATTTAAATCAATGGTGACAAGTACTGTACGGCCTTCCAAATGAGCAGATGGAATTGTTCCCCTAAAATTATTGAGAGAAATGGATAAATATGTGAGGGTCTCGGACATCTTAAAATATGGAAGAGGACTAGTAAGGTTATTGAATGATAAGTCCAAGTAAACAAGTTGGGAAAGTTCTAATATTGATTCAAGAAGTGTTCCATTGAAGTGGCAATCAGATAAATCTAGCATAGACAATTGTCTCAATTTGTGAATAGAATTTGGTAGTGGCCCTGAGAATTTTGTATGGCTAATGTTCAAGGTGTAAAGAAATACATGATGTGGAAAGTCTGGTGAAGAACCTTGAAGATTCTCATTATCTAACATATCAAGGACCTACAGTTGTGACATTTGTAAGATGTTTTTTTGGAAACATTCCATTTAGGCTAGAACTATTGAATTCTAAGATGGTTAAGTTGAACAGGTTCATAAAGGATTTTGGCACTTGGCTTGCCAAATTGTTACGATTTAGTTCAATAATTGAGAGTGATTGAATCTTTGCTAGCGAAGCACACATAGGTCCCAAGAGATCACAAATTGACATGCTCAAAACTTGCAGATTCGATAGTGAAGAAAAGCTTGGCACCATTCCTTTTTGTTAGCTGATATTCTTACACCATCCAAAGATAACACAATGATTTCTAAAAGGTTTTGACAAGCTTTGTTACATTTGGATGCACAGGTTATAGAGTATAAGGCGAAATAAATGAGGGAGACAAATCAAGAGTAGAGAACTTTGTCAATTGAGATAATTGAATTGGAATCTACCCCTCAAAGCTAGAATTTGACAAATTCAAATACCTCAAATTATTTAACTTGTGCAATTCAGAAGGAACCTTAGAATGGAAGTCATTGTATGCTAGATTCAATTTCTCCAAATATTGCAGGCTAAAGAGACTACTTGAATTGTCTAGTAGTCCTCCAGAGATGAATTCCTCACTCAGGTCAAGTACTATAACTTGTCCCTTGTTGCATGCTGCTCCGTTCCATTGGCAAAAATTGTAACTTGGGGTCCAATGCACTAGTTTTTTGGATTTGGTGTGGTTAAATTAAATGTTTTCCTTCAAATGGAGCAACATAGACTGTTGATTGCTGAGACATTGGCCTGGTGCTAAAGAGACATTGATGCCCAAATTTATGAAGCAGAATGATATGAAGAGAAACCATAAAAATGGGTGAGATCTCATTGTAGATTAGTAATAAAGGCACCGCTATCTGAATAATGGATTGGCTTACAAAAGGCTGGACAATGTTTTGGCCTTTTAACATTTCTTGCTCCTTCATAGGTTCATATATCCCAATATGTAACTTTCTTCCACATAGTTTGCCATACCATTAATATTTTCCAATTTTAGTCCAGTAAGAAGTTTACCTAGGAAGCAAGGTGTTGATATGAGACAAGAGACATGACAAGACTATTTCAAATATTGCGTTGTTTAAGATGCAAGTTTTTCAAAGTTTTTGGCACAGATACAGCCACGCTTAACAAGCACTGCTGAATTTTTTGCCTATCTAATTTGTGGAAGCAGACGATCACTAGAGATTGCTACTCTCTCTTACTTTTCATGGTTAGAAGTGTAACATCGTGGGCAATTCCTATATCCACAAAATACTAGAGAGATGTTGGGTATATAAAAGATCAAGCTTCATCCCTTAATGACGCATTTTAAAACTTGAGGTTCTGCAGGCCAATGCAAATAAAATTACTAATAGGCTAAGCTATTACACTAGGCAGCAAAGCTGCTTCGTGTGTCCTCTTGATCAATGGTGGGACAAACGTTAGTGAAGACGCTAAGTCCTTAAGGGGAATGTATGTAACACCCTAGGAAAATCATCAACAAAGCACAAGAGAGATTTTGGGTATGTAAGTTTGTATGCTTCAACCTCTAATGCAGCATTTTAAAAACTGTGACACTCAATAATTCTTTCATTTTCCTTCTTTCTCATTTTGTCGTGACTAAGTGTTAATTTGATATTCTCTGCAAATAATGGAAGACTCGACCATATTCTTTTTTCTATTTTTTCTTTTTGTAATAGATCATATTCCCTTATTAGGTTAGAGATAGATTAATTTGCCTTAACCACATATTTTTTTAGGAAAATTATATATGCATGTAATTTATACACCATATATGTATGTGTAGGTATAGATTAAAAGAAAAGAGAAAATAAAGATGTGAGAGAATGTAAAAGAGTGCACAAAATTTATATCTTTAAAAATATACATATAACAAGACCTTAAAAACTAAGAAAGTCAACAAATTTAACATAAAATGTTAGACTATTAATTAAAAAAACTTATTTAAATAATTGTTTAAATTTATGTGTTATATTTAAATAATTATTTGGAGTGATTAAATAGCTCAAAGTTCATTCTTTTTGATAAGTTATAATGACTTTTACTTAAAGCGCTACGGAATACTAAGTAACATATACACCAAAAAGAGAAATAAGTTCAAAAGATCTTGTGAAATAGTCCTGAATGAGAACAAGTTTGGGTGACTAATTAGTTTTGGTATTAAAGTACCCAAAACAAAATTCACACAGAAAATAGGACATATAGAGATCCCCCTCTTTGTAAATCTGAGAGTGGGAAAAGTTGTTCCCAATATTGAAAATCTGAGAGGAATTGTGTGATGGAGGTGGTCTGCTCTTCCTAAATTCATAAGTGGTTAGATATCTATCTCTATTCCCATTTTTGTTTATCACTCTTTACCAAACCCTTTTTCCTGCTTTGGGCTAATTTCACGTCCGGCGGGACAGATCAAATCAGAAAACGAGAATTTGGTAATACAAAGATAACTTTGTATCATTTACATATATAAAAAAAAACTATTTAATTTAAAAATTGATAAAGTAAATTACTCCTTTATAAAAGTAAAAAAATAAACAAAATTCTTACTTATATATATATATATATATATTGCAACGTCTACACAAATCGTTACATGATTATATTTAAAATTAACTGTTCATAAATTTAAATAGTGTCGCATAATAGTTTATACAGATTATATTACAAAAAAAAAATTGGGTACGTATGGCTTAATTACAAAAGGGTGAAGAGAGCTTTGGCCTTTTAATTAACATATTATCTTCTTTTAGAGCTTCATAGTCACTTTTGTCGTAACTGATTGATATTCTAGTCTGAACCCAATTTGTAAGTTTCTTCCAACGTCAATCGACTAAGACGTTTACGTCTGACGTCTGCTGTAGGAAGCACGGACACAATAAACGAGATAAATGTCATGGAACATTTTCAAATATCGCACTGTTTAAGATGCAAGTTTTTCCAAAGTACTTTTGACGGGATCCAGCCGTGCTTGACAAGCACTGTCCAATTTCTTGCCTGCCTGGCTTGCCAAAGGAGACAATCACCAGAGCTTGCCACTCACCCAATTCCTTTTCATGGTTAGAAGAATCATTTATATTCTCCGCACATGGTGAAGACTAGACAATGTTCGACTACCACACTAGATCAATTCACCCATTTTTTTTTTTTTGAAAAATAACTAGGAAAGCCAACACACAATAAATTTTGAATAATTATTTTAATTTATGTATTATATTTAAATAATTATTTTGGGTGATTATTTAGCTCAAATTAAAGTCCAATATGCCTTTGACTTTTTAATTTGCTAATTCTTTTTAATAAATTCTAATGACTTTTCTTTAATAATTAATAAATACTAATTAATAAATACATTTAATAGAGAAATAAATTCAAAGAATCTTGTTAAATAGTCCTAAATGAGGATAAATTTGGGTGACTAATTGATTTCAATATCTTTCGATGTCCCTGAAAACAAAGCTCGCTAGAGCAAATACGATATAGAAGGATATATTGAAATCCCATACTTTTTCTTATTTGATTTTGTGAATTTTACTTTATTTCTCAAAAGTTTGCAGCATGTCGTTTCTTGTAGCATATATTCAATTGCATGATAAAAAAAGTAGAGAATAAATTATTAAAGTTAGGGGCTCAAACTTAAAAAGATATCTAGTTCTCACGGTTTTTATTTGTAGCTAATTTTCACACACAGTCTTACTATAATATAAATTTAACTATAAAATAAAGAGAAATAAAACATAAGTTATTAAAATGAAGAAAAAAGAGCAAAGTTAAAGATTTAAATCCAAAACATAAACTTTTATTACAAAGTAATTCCCAAAAAATTTAAAATATTACAATAAATGTATTAATTCTTCTTTAATCAATAAACTTTGATAGGGAGATTATTACGTTCTAATGTGTAACACACTAATTACAATACCAAAATATAATTTTGAAACTTTTTATTTTTTCAAAAAAAATAATAAAGAATTGACACTTTTGAAAATAAAAACTTATATATAATGGGTTTCATATTAATTGAACTGCAGAAAAGTAGGGCTTTGAGTTTTAGTCACATTTCTTATAATTCTTTATGCCCATTGTTTAGGGTTTTATTATTTATAATTTTATTTTTATTTAATTTTTAAAATATAATATTTGAATTATTAGATTAAATAAATTTTATTAATTGAATCATATATTTTAATATATCTAAAAATTCACATGAAAAATATAAATATTATATATATAATGAGATATGAGAATAATTTTTCTTTGTAATTGTCATCTATTTGAAACATTGCAAAAGTAGCCGCTGGCTAGATTTTGTCAAAACAGGCTAGCTCCACTTGTCACAAACTAATCCAAAATGGGCTGAGCCCAAATTGTATAGGGTTATAATCTAAAAGTCCAAGCTTGTGAATGAAATCTATATTTTAATAAATTTGATTTTTAAAAATAACAAAATTTAATAAAAGTGGAAAAAATTAAGCTCATTAATAAAATTTTATAAATATTTTAAAAAATTAATCTATGGTAGTAATTGAATTTACTAGATTTTATAGTTAAATTTGTAAGACTTAATAAATTTAATTTTTTAATTTTTTAAATAAATATTTAATAAAATATAATTTTTATGAATAAGAAAAATCAAATTAAAAGAAAAAATAACCCCATTAATATAAATTAATGTGAAATATTAAATTTATTAGATATTATAATTTTACATATAATATTTAATAAATTTAACTATTCTGATTTTTTAAATAAATACTTATTAAAATTTAGTTTGTGTGAATAGTAAAACTCTACAATCTGAATTGTATTACCTGAATTTTTAAAAGTCTATATAAACTTTTGTGGACATTTAATGGCTATCAAAGCTATTTTCCCGTTAAGATATATATTTGGTGTTTTTGATATTTTCACAAGATTTAACACAATACATAAATTTTTTATTTGGAAATTAAAAACAAAATAATAAAAGATGAAAACAATGAAATATTTTTGAATATAAAAATAAAAATAAATTTTAAAATTCGAGAATTCAAATCTATATATGTAATTATTTGTAAAAGTGTTCAAATGTATATGAATTAATGTGAAAATATATTACAAATAGAGGACTGAAATCTTCAACAGCTAATTTCTCTATATAATTTTTTATGTTTTAGAGGTGTGTATGGGTTGAGTTGATGTAGAAAATGATTAAATTGAAAATCTTGAACCAAACCCATCATTGGCCGGTTGCTTCAGAGACATTGATACTTAAGTTTATAAAATAGAATGGTATCAAGAAAAGCCATAAAAATTGGGAAAATCTCATAGATTAGTATAAGAGACATGACTATCAGTAGAATTGATCGGCTTAGGTGAACAAGCCATAATAATAATATTGTATTGTTTAAGACGCAAGCTTTTCTACAGTGTGTGACACGGATGCAGCAGTTCTTTAACAAGCACTGCTGAATCACCAGAGATTGTCATTCAACCTTCCTTTTCACCGTTGGAAGAATGATTGTTTCCTGGTTCTTCTTCTTCATTCTGTCTTCACTAAGTTAACTAAAAGTGTTCATTTGATATTCTCCACAAAGGGTGGAAGATTTTTACCACATTCTTTCATTGGAACAGAGATAGATCAACTTATATACATACATACATACATAAATATATATATATATATATATATATATTTGAAAAAAAAAAACTAGAAGAGCCTACAGACTCAACAAAAAATATTAGAAAACTTAACAATACTTATTCAAATAATTATTTAAATTTATGTTTATATCTAAATCATTATTTAGAGTTATTAATTAGCTCAAAGTCTAATATTTTCCCTTTAACTTTTTAATTTGTTCATTCTTTTTAATGAATTATAATGACTTTTTCTTAAAGCACTATTAGAAACAAAGTAATAATTACACCAGAAAGAGAGACAAATTCAAAGGATGTAGTGAAATATTCTTAAATGGAACAAATTTGGCTAACTAGATGGTTTTGGTATCTTTTAATGTCCCAAAGTTCTGTATAAAAAATAGAAAATAGTAGAATATATAGAGATTCACACTTGATTCCTTTTTTATTTTGTGATTTTATCACAATACAGTATTATTTTATTTATAAATTCATCTATAAAAAGAAAAGAAATGAAGTTAAAAAAGAGTCGAGTCAAAAAAATCTAAATTTAGAATAAAAAATCTTAACTATAGAATATTTTAAAAATTTTAAAATATTATTATCACAAATTTATTCTACTTTAATCATGAAGTTTTGAAACAGGAGATTGTTACCTTTTAGTGTGTAACACATACTAATTAAATTATAAAAATATAATTTTGAAACTCTTTTATTTACTAAATAATAAAGAATTGACACTGTTAAAAAGTAAAAGCTTATGTATATATGGGCTTTCATATTAATTAAGGAATTTTGATATAAAAATGCCTTTATTTGATATGCTTCTTGTACATTATAAAAAAGGGAAAAAATAAAATAATACGTTTCCCTTGTTTTCTTTTTCTCATAATATATGTGGAACGTACAAAGTTGCTGCACACAGAAAATGTTTTTTTATTTGAGCTACAAATAACTAAAGCTTTGCTTTAGAGTCACATTTTTTGATAAATTCTTATCAAAAATGATAGTTTTATGCATTTTTATCTACGTGATGGCCTACGTTTTGTTAAAATAATGAAACTGAAATGGATCATTTTATTATTTTATTAAAAAATGTTTGACATGCGTGATGCAAAAGCATAGCTCCGCTTAATTCTTATGCCCGCAAACGTTGGTAATTATCATTTTTTAAGTACACGAGTGTCATAACAAGCTAGTCTAAAATGGGCCAAGCCCAAGTTGCATGGGCCCTTGCACATTCCTTTGCATTGACTTACAAATTGAGACTTTGTATTACCAATGTACGGCAGAACTACTTTGAGCCTTGGACCTCCCTCTAAATCAGCGCACGCCGTTCCTCAAATCACTATTTTTTATGTTTAACTACCCCCTCGTTCCTTTGATTTTGAATGACTCGAGCTATCTATGCCTCTCGCTTTTCTTGCAGAATGAAGTCGGCCTCTATTTGTAGAGGATTGTGTCAGGGTTAGGACCATAGGCATCTAAAATGAGTTAGATAACTTAAAAGAGTCCAAAATAGTGGTGAAGCCCAGCATAGGGATCAAAAAAGAATGGGACCAATGAATTCAATGGAGCTAACAAAGGAGGTATCCACGGAAGGATACACAAGTCTGGAAGGATTCACAAGCCACTTCACATGGCATGAAGGCATGTTAAGTGAAATATTGCATTTTCTTTTTCTTTTATTATTGACTGCAGTAGTTCTACATAGGGGAAGTAAACTCCTGTAGGAAAATTGAGTAGGTGAATTTTCTTTTGAAATTCTCTTCGGAGTCTGTATGCACACTCAAAGTCTCATCTTTACTGTGACAGATAGCATTTGAGAGCTATGAAGACGGAACTTGTGGTGTACAATGATGCTGTAAACTTGTTGCTGGATCTCATGGAATAAAACAATTCACAAGTGAATAGGCATCACCTGTTACACTTATTTCTCTAGTAAAGATATTTCACTTTCTAGATCAAGCCAAATCTTCCTTAAATCATAATGGAAAGCCAATGAATCCACGCATTATTTAGTGCAATGCAAATTTATACTTCTCTTTCTCCTCTACATCTTTGATGCTTGGATTATTTTCTACATCCGTTCTTTATTAGCTTGGCATAAAAATGATAGAAAAAGTAGGGATTTAATTTTTTTGTCATTGGTCATGTAGTTGTAAGAAAAATTTTAAATTGTGGGTTGCTATTGATTATAATTTTGTTTTGCTAACATGGGTTGCATATGTAGTTTAATTAACTGATACCAATTATATTAAAAGTGATTTAGTGAGATATTTCATCTCTATTAATTAATAATATATTTAAATTTTATTCTGTGTAGAATTTGTTATTATGTCTAATGATGAATAGGCCACAATCATGATTTTTTAGTAAGTCTAATCCCTCTCTCCTATTATATAAATATTTGTTTATTGGTGACTTTTGCATTAAGGTAATTCAATATCTGTGAATGAGAAAAAGGAAAGGAAGACTTTGCTTGGATTCTTCTTTTAGAGGGGGTTATTTAGTAAGAGTTTGTGTACCAAGTAACTATTGCAGTGGAATTAAGGTAGGCATCTCATACATGATTTTTGATTAAATTATTCTGATTTATGTCATTTTAGGTTATTATAAATCCATATAAAAATTTTTAAATGTAGCATCAAAGTCAGGCTTATACTTAACCTAAAATCCCAAATCTATTATGCATCCTACATTCTAAAAGATGTGTCTTGTTATATTGATTGGGGAAATTTTTGTTGCAATATGAACTTGAAAGTTGTGAATATTTTCATATTGCGCCTGGCATGTTTTGTTAAAATGTTCTTAGAAGGAAATTATTGAATGTTCATGAATAGAACAAATATCAATTGATGGAATTTTCTATTTCAATAATATGTGTTGAATATTTTGCCCAATAAACTTTTATCAAAACATGAATATTTTAAGAGAGAAACTTGGGCAAGCAACTCTTGATTTTTAGAGAAATATTTTCTTCTTCTTGATTTGGAACATCATGGACAACATAAAACCCCGATATATTATGTGGCGCATCACCCCAATATTGTAGTTGAGCAACTGTCTTACTCATGTGGGACTTAGTTTTTTATCACCTTGATTTGGAGTCTGTTTGATCAGATTAAATTTTTTTCTATCAGCTTTCAATTTTCGTTTAGCAATTAGTTTGATCACACTTTGTTCTTGTTAGATAATCTTTTGGAGTTCAGATTTGCGAATTTATCGTGAGTACAAGTGAGGGTGAACTCGACCTCCAAGTTCAATTTTTTGTCTTGAAAAAGTAGTTGGTGATGGAAGTTTTGGTTCCTAAAAAATCATTTATGCTTGAGATTTTTAAGTCAAATTTTTTACATTTCTGATCATGTGGGATCTTCCTCCTTCTTCTCCTCGCCTTTTTGGATACTTTACTTTTAATTCCCTAACAACTAGGTGCCGTTGTTGTTTTTCCTAAAATCAATTTAGAACTCTGATTGCTGGTCCAGTCACTTTATAGACTTATGGATTGCTTTGGACTGTCCTGGTCGACCAATTTTTAAGGCCTGCTCAATAAACTAGTTAGAATTAAAAATTTTGACCCGACAAATGAACCAATATTTTATAACAAAATAATAAATAATAAACATTAATATATTTGTGAATATAAAAAATCTTTCCCACTTAAAGTAATTGTTGGAACCCCCAGCGGCTCAAAGATTTTGAACACGTCGGACCCATTTTGATAGCAACATTAATATTGTCTTTATGCCTAATGTATTGACTATTTAGATAATAGATTATAACTAAAATGACCTCATAGATTTGTTTATATGTTATAAATGCTGGAAATTTTATTTGGATTTGAATTTCTTTAATGATCATGAGACGCACATGATAGGCAAGTAAAATAAATATAAGTCAAAGTGAAGAATTTAAATGAACCTTAACAATCTGGACATCTTGTAACAAATTAGAAGTACAGTGATTATTAATAAGGTATTAGTATAGTAATAATATAGTTTTGATTCAATTTTAAACCAAAAGTTTGAGTCTCTTCCATTCAATAGCGATAATGACAAATCACACAAAATCCTAAAGGAAAAAGAGTTTTGGGTAATTTTCCATAATCTTAATTCTAAAATTTAATTGACGTTCATTTTCTTACCCCATTTTTTGTAGTTTATTAATCAATATATATTTATAAATAGAAACCTATCAATTGACCAAAAACATTAATGCGTGTTTGTCACAACCTTAGTATTGTAAACTGTTGGAGTATAAAATGACTTGTGTATATGTTGGAAAAAAGAACAATATCAAGAATTTAGTTTAAACACTAACACCCAATCTTGACCGAAGTATTATAAAATTACTCAACACAGAAACATAGCGCAAATTAATAACTTCTGAAGATAAGATATGTGACGCATGCAGCCTAAACTCTTTTGTCAATTCGTTAAAAAGAGAAATAACAAGAATACAGATGTATTTCGCATACATACTCTCATTTGGGATATTTACTCAAACTTAAGGACGGCAATTTCCCCCATTTGGACCGGTCTCCCTGATGGGAGGATCTCCTTTCTCAATTCGCAAGATTTTGAAAATTAAAATTTATTAAAATACTTTTTATAATAGTTAAATAATATATAATATTAAGGATATTTTAGTAATTAAATATATGATTAATAAAAAAAAATCTAAATTTATTCATATTAAAAAATTTAAAATTTTGAATTTCCATGAGTATCCCTCCCTCGTCGAGATTGAAAATAGAAAAAAAAAAAGAAAATTCTCCACTTTTAAGTTTGGGGCACGACATTCTCTGAAAATCAGACAATGGGAGACCTCTTCCCGCCTACGTCCCGTTCCGTTGCCATTCCTACTCAAACTCTCCATTCATTTCGCACAAAGAGGCTTTGCTTCAATCACATGGGAATCAAGCAAAAAAAGGCAAAACTGTTATTTTAATTATTTAGAATCTTTTTGGAACTCGTGCTTTATTTAGGTGTCGGTAGCCTGATTGAAATTTATAAACTTAGCACTATTATGAGTTGTAATAGACGGTAGATATTTAAATTTTTTTAAAATTTTATTTTAAATTTAATTTATATGATATATATAAGATAAATTTATTTTAAAACAATATTTCTTTATAAAAAATTAATCTCTTAATTATTAACTATAAAGATATCAAGAATAAAATTTTTTTATAAATTTGCTCTCATAGAATAACTATCATAATTAACTCATTTTAAAGAATAAATTATGCTCATTTCTCTTGATATTCTTATAAAATATTTTATTATATTTTTATTTAAAAATTATACTTCCCACTAATGACTTAATTTAATTAAAGAAATATATATAAATACCGTTGAAATATACACAAAAAATATATTGAATATAATATTTTATTATATTATATTTTGTTTACAACACGAAACGAGAAAGGAGACATGACAATACCATTTTCAAACATGCATCTGACACGGATCAACCCGTGCTTAACAAGCACTGCTGAATTGCCACTCTTTCACGGTAAGAAGAATGACCGTTTCCTTGTCCTTTTTACTTATTCAGTCTTGATTAAGTCAACTAGATGTGTTAATTTGCTTGTTTTTTTTATTAAAATTTTATTTTGACCTCTCGAAGATGAACAAATTTTTATTTTAATTATTTATTATTAATTTTTTTTATTTTAAAAATTCATATAATCGTATTTACATAATTTATCAAATTTGATATTCTCCGCAAATGGTTGAAGACTTGAACATGTATTGTGTCATTCGGATAAATGATAGATCAATTAACCTTAACCAAACAATTAGACAAGCGGCATGGCAAGAACATTTTCAAAAATTGTGTTTGTTTAAGACACAAGTTTCCTAAAATTATTTTTGACACATCCAGCCTTGCTTGACAAGCACTGTCAAATTTCCTGCCTACCTAGTTCGTAGAAGGAGAAAATCACCAGAGATTGCCACTCACTTCCTTTCCACGGTTAGAAATATGATTTATATTCTTCGCACATGGTGAAGACTTGACCATATTAGACTACCATATTGGATCAATTCATCTTAACCACATCTTTTTTTTTCATAAAATAAGACCAGGAGTGTCAACACACAATATTAGGACTCCTAAAAAAAAAAAACTTATCAAGTATCAGATTACTCTTTTTTCTTATTTGAATGGTTCCACTCTGTATCTTATCAAACACCGCCAAGTAGATCTTTTTCTCTTTGGATAACTTTACATTAAATTCTTTTCAAAACCAAATAACCCTTTTCTCTTTCGATAGCTTTACTCTAAACTCTTCTGATATCAGGAAGTCTTTTTCTGTGTTGTACCAACTTCTAATAAAATCATTAATATTAAAAATTAAGTTTAAGAAAAGAACTCAACTCAAAAAACTAATTAATTAAATAAGAGAGCCTCTTAAATTTGAATGACATTCCTAAATTGCTTATAAAGTCAATATAGAACTCAACAGATTTTGTGACAGAAATTTGTGGTGGAGAACAAATCAGCATGAAGAATAAGAGTTTCATGCTTATGTCCGTTTTGTGATACTTTTGTGAATGTTAATAAGTGTCAGAATTGTTTAAAATAAAATATATCGTTTCTCGCCTTCAATAAATGCCACAGCATGACTCATCAGCCGCCCCCAAGTCGGCCAACTGCAAAGATTCTGAGGTGATCATATGATGACAAACAGGTTCGTGTTGCTTTAGAATAATTAGCAAAACAGTCCATATGAGATTTAGATTTCAACTGCAAATTGGGCCAGTAGTGTATGAAATCTGGTGTAAAAGCTTCAACATGAAGGCTGTATCACGTATAAAACGCTAAATATATTACAATTTTACTATTTTTATAATTTTATTTTTATTTAATTAATATTTATAATACAAAATTTTAATGGTTAAAATTATAGAATTTTCTAAATTAAATTGTGATATACAGCAGGTTCGAAATTTCATACCTACTGATATTTTTCTAAAAATAAAAGTATGAGGATTACTTTTCTCAATATATAATTAGATGATAGTATAATGTGATTGAGTGAAAGTCTCCCTGTGATAATGTAAATGCCTATGACTCTGTTATAAATATGGCAGCAAATAAAGTCCAGATTTTTCTGTTGCAGGCTATCAAAAGGGAATCAAATCTGGAAAGAAGTCAAAACGAAGAAAATCGTGTGGGATAGCACAGTACTAATTTTGGAAGAACGATCAGTCATGCAATCAAGCATTTAAGAGGACAAACTTAAATTGGAAACCATATCCAATCAAGGAACAGGCAGACTCAAATTTTGGAAAATCAAAGGACTTGACTCCAACATCAAAATCTTTGTCCAAAGATCAACACCCAGCTAAAATCAATGCTATAATGAAGTATTATAGTCGCTGCTTATGACCGTTGCAAAGATGAGAATATAAAAAAAGCGACAAAGTCAAGGAAGAAACAGAACTGCAACTACAAGAGCAGGTACTGAGAAAATCATTTTCTGTATTTTGTGAGCTTCGAGCTTGTTTGAGCCACTGAAAGAGAAATATACTCTGCAAGAGAGTTTTAGAAAACCTAAGTTTTATCTCGCTTTAACAGTGAGGTGGGGTATACTGTGCGTTATAGGCTGTTTGAGAAACATATTCTTATCTATCGAAAATCCTTCTTTACGCCAGATGTGGTGCACTGTGTTTGAGGCCGTTTATAACAACGCTTACATAAGCTTGGAGAAAATCTATTCTATTATTTTTAGTGAAACTTAAGGAGGTGTTTGGAGATTGAATATATGGACACAATATATTAATGAATTGATTACAATACACTAACTGATTAAAATATAATTAAATAATATTATTTAGGAAATCAATAAATTTATAAAAAATGATTGTAAAAAATTATTAAAAAAGATTATACATTCTTTCTTATTTGACAATACTAGCTACATACATTAATACTTATTATCTTTTTTTACTGATATACATTAATGCTTATTTAATTTGACCATACTTTTTTAATAGTGACTGATGACGCAAATGCAAGTGTACTAGCTAGTTCATCTTATTCAAAGAATAGTGTCCACAGAACCCAGAAAAAGTGCACATATTACATACACCAAATCAGCGGGGCCTCCATCTTAGTGTCCTAAACATTTGCCCTCCATGGTGCTCATATACAAAATCAAGTTGGGGGACAATTTGGTAAAGCATATCATCTACATGTTTGCAATACCATTGCCTCCATTGCTTCAAGAGAACGAGAGGCATGACAACTATTCCAAAGCCAAAAATAAATCCCAACTCACAATTGAAAAAATTCCAATCAATTAGATTATTATCTGAATCAGCTGCTTCGGGGACTAAACCTTGCACTTCACCACCACTACAATTCTGGGTTAATGGCAGTCCACATAGTCCTTCATTGCCTTCAAAGGTATTTGCTCCAAATGATTGAATTTGAGTACCAGTTGGGATTTCACCCTCCAAAAAATTATAAGACAAGTTCAAGACTGAAAGGAAAGATAAGGTTGCTAGCTCTTGTGGAATTTTTCCACTCAAAGAGTTCTTTGATAAATCTAAGGACTCAAGAAGTTTCAAATGGCCTAGTGAAAAGGGAATATGGCCTGAGAAAGCATTGTTGGACAAGTTCAGAGCATACAATGCTCTAAGATCCATAAGCTCATTTGGTATTGGCCCTTCAAAATGGTTAGAAGAGAAATCCAGTGAAGTGAAGGTTGGTAGGATTTTAACCAACTTCATTTGTACAGCTTTGTTGACAATTGTGACAGAGTCCTGATAAATACGGCGTCCAAAATCCTCTGCATAGATATCAGCAATTAAGTGGTCAACCACAAAAGGAGATTCTATTGGTAACAGTTGAGCTAGGTTCTTTATTGCAAGACCTTTGCTAATATATAATAATGAAGCTTTTAAATCCACAGGATCCAAGTAATCATCACTTATGTGGAAAAATAAAGGGCCAAACTCTAGCCTAGTTTCATCTTCATCTAAACTCAATGCTTTCCAACTTTGAAAGAGTGTTCCTGGTAAAGTACCGCTGAAATGATTGGAGGCTATATCAACAATTTGAAGCTTTCCCCAGCTATCAATGTCATCTGGACATCCAACAGGCCCGTGAAATTTGTTTGACCTTAAAATTATGACATGCAGGGTGGAAATGCTCTTTAAGAAGCAAGGAAATCTATCAAACAACATGTTGTTTCTGAGGTTTAATACTTGCAAATTTTGACAATTGGCAAGGGATTTTGGTATGGTACCAGTGAACAAATTTTCACTGAGATCCAAGAACCTTAAAGCACATGAATTTGAAAATGTATTGGAAACATGACCACTAAGTTTGTTTCTCCCAAGATTTAAAACTCTGAGATTGCTACTCATTTTTGTGAAACACTCGGGAATTTGGCCATTGAAGCTATTAAGGGAAAGGTCAAGCATTCGAAGCATTGAAGCATTACAGAAGGATTCATGAATTTTATTATGAAAACTATTGTTTGAAAGAGAGAGGAAGTATGTGGAAGGGAGGTGATTACCAATATCTTGTGGGACAATAGAACTGAATCTATTGCTTGAGTAGTCCAAAAACAAGATATTTTTTGGAACAATGGGAATGGGCCCTTGGAGTTGGTTGGAATGAAGGTCAAGGTATAACAAATTATTAGAACTAAGATTTTGAAGAGGGCCTTCCAAACTTGTTAGAAAATTGTTGGATAAATTTAAATAACCCATAAAATCAAATCCCCAAACCCAGTGAGGAATTGTCCCTTGAAGTTGGTTGTTGGATAGGTCTAAACCAAATAAGTTGGATAGATTTCTTAGAAAATGAGGGAATGCACTCAACTTGCAAGAAGACAAACCTAAAAAATGCAAGTTGGAAAAGGGAGATAGTTCATGATGATTACTGAAACTAGTATCAAGAGACAAGTTGTTGTGTGAAAGCCCTAACATGGTTAAATTTATCAGCCTTGGAAACATATCTAGTTGTATTGTGCCACTAAACTTGTTTGAAGAAAGTAATAGGGCATTGAGTCTTCTAAGATGAAAGATAGACATAGGAATAGGCCCTTGTAAATTATTGCCACTTAAATCTAGAAACTCCAATATGGAGGAAGATGCATTTGGAATTTCATCCAAGTGACCTTCAAATGCATTATAAGAAAGTGCAAGTTCCCGCAAACATGGAAGCATAAAAATAGATACAGGGATACTTCCATTGAGGGAATTATGATTTAAATCAATGGTGACTAGCTTTATTAGGCCTTGCAAATGAGTAGATGTAATTGCACTCCTTAATTCATTGTGAGAAATGGATAAATATTTCAGGGCCTTGGTCATTTTAAAATATGGAAGAGAACCAGTGAAGTTATTGAATGATAAGTCCAAGTGAATAAGTTGGGTGAGTTTTGACATTGAATCAGGAAGTGTTCCATTAAAGTGACAACCAGATAAATCTAGTCTAGACAATTGCCTCAAATTGTGAATAGAATCTGGTAGCAAACCAGAGAAATTTGTATGGCTAACGTTCAAGGTGTGAAGAGATACATGATGTGGAAAGTTTGGTAAAGAGCCTTGAAGATCCTCATTATATGACACATCAAGAACCCGCAATTGTGACATTTGGAAGATATTTCTTGGAAACACTCCAGTCAAGCCAGAACTACTAAGTTCTAAGGTGGTTAAGTTGGACAAATTCACAAAGGATTCTGGCACTTGACTTGCCATATTGTTATGATTTAGTCGAATAATGGAGAGTGAATGAATCTTTGCCAACGAAGTGCATATAGGCCCAGAGAGGTTGCAGCCTGACATGCTCAAAACATGCAAATTTGGCAGTGAAGATAGAGCATGGCACCACTCCTTTCCTTTAGCTGATATTCTTACACTATCCAAAGATAACATGGTAATTTCTGAAAGGTTCTGCAAAAGCATTGTTATATTTGGATGCACAAGTTTTAGAGTATGCGGTGAGATAAATGAGGTAGACAAATCAAGAGTAGACAACTTTGTCAGTTGAGATATCTCAATTGGAACTTGCCCTTTAAAGCCAGCATTTGACAAATTCAAATACCTCAAATTATGTAACTTGTGTAATTCAGAAGGAACCTCAGAATGGAAGTCATTGTATGCCAGATTCAATTTCTCCAAATATTGCAAGTTAAAGAGACTACTTGAATTGTCTAGTAGTCCTCCAGAGATAAATTCCTCACTCAGGTCAAGTGCTATAACACGTCCCTTGTTACATGCGACTCCATTCCATAGACAGCAATCGTAACTTTGGTTCCAATGCACTAGTTTTTGGGATTTGGCGGGATTAAATTGAAGGTTTTCCTTCAAATGGAGCAACAAAGACTGTTGATCGCTGAGACACTGGCTGGTTGCTACAGAGACATTGTTGCTACAGTTTATCAAGCAGAATGATGCCAAGGAAGAAAGCCATAAAAATAGGTGAAATCTCATTGTAGATTATTATTAGAGGCACCACTATCAGTATACTGATTTGCTCACAAATGGGTGAAAAGTGCTTTGGCCTTTAAATAATATTTGGTCTTCATTCATAGCTTCATATTTACTTTTGGCGTAACTGTTTGATATTCTAGTTTGAACTGATATCTAGTGTGAACCCAATTTGTAAGTTTCTTCCAAATTGAAACTATTAGACTACTAATTAAAAATACTTATTCAAATAATTGTTTAAATTTATGTATTATATTTAAATATTTATTTGGAGTGATTACACAGCTCAAAGTTCATTCTTTTTGATAAATTATAATGACTTTTACTTAAAGCGCTATGGAATACTTAGTAATATCTGCACCAAAAAAAGAAATAAGTTCAAAATATCTGGTGAAGTAGTCCTGAATGAGAACAAGTTTGGGTGACTAATTAGTTTGGGTATTAAAGTACCCAAAATAAAATTTGTATCATTTGCATAAATAAAAAAACTAATTAGTTTGGGTGACTAATATATACACCGTTTTTCTTGCTTTGGGCTAATTTCACGCCCGGTAGAACATATCAAATCAGAAAATGGTAATTTGGTAATACAAAGATAATTTTGTATCATTTGCATAAATAAAAAACCTATTTAATTAAAATTGAGAAAGTAAATTACTCCATTATAAAAGTAAAAGAATAAAAAAATATGTACTTATATATATATATATATGTATATTGCAGCGTCTACACAAATCACTACAAGATTACATTTAAAATTAACTATTCATAAATTTAAATAGTGCCGCATAATAGTTTGTACAGATTATATTACAAAAAGAAAAATTGGGTACATATAGCTTAATTAAGTGCGCTTTGGCCTTTTAATTAACATATTATCTTCTTTCAGAGCTTCATAGTCACTTTTGTCGTAACTGGTTGATATTCTAGTCTGAACTCAATTTGTAAGTTTCTTCCGATGTCAATGGACTAAGACATTTACGTCTGACGTCTGCCGTAGGAAGCACGGACACTATAAACGAGAGAAATGACAAGAACATTTTCAAATATCGCGTTATTTAAGATGCAAGTTTTTCCAAAGTACTTTTGACCGGCATCCAGCCGTGCTTGACAAGCACTGCCCAATTTCCTACCTGCCTGGCTTCGCGTCCTCTTGATCAATGGTGGGACAAACCTTGGCAAAGACGCTTGAGTCCCTAAGAGGAATGTATGTAACACCCTAGGCAAATCATCAACAAAGCACAAGAGAGATTTTGGGTGTATAAGTTAGTATACTCCAACCTCTAATGCAGCAATTTAAAAACTGTGACACTCAATAATTCTTTCATATTCCTTCTTTCTCATTTTGTCTTGACTAGTACACGCGGCTTTTGCAAGGATAATAATTCTTTCCTTTTCCTTCTTTCTCATTTTGTCTTGACTAAGTGTTAATTTGACATTCTCTGCTAATGGTGGACGACTCGACCATATCTTTTTTCTTTTTGTGACAGACCATATTCCTTTATTCGGGTAGAGATAGATTAATTTGCCTTGGCTACACATCTTTTTAAGAAAAATTATATGTACACATAATTTTGCACACTATATATATATGTGCAAAAATCGATTAAAAGAAAAGAAAGAATAAAGATGTAAGGGAATGTGAGAGAATGTACAAAACTTGTATCTCTAAATATCTACGTATATCAGGGCCTTAAAAATTAACAAAGTCAACAGACTCAACATAAAATATTAGACTACTAATTAGAAATACTTATTCAAAAAATTGTTTAAATTTATGTATTATATTTAAATATTTATTTGGAGTGATTACACAGCTCAAAGTTCATTCTTTTTGATAACTTATAATGGGAAATAAGTTCAAAAGATCTTTTGAAGTAGTCCTGAATGAGAACAAGTTTGGGTGACTAAGTAGTTTTGGTATTAAAGTACCCAAAACAAAATTCACATAGAAAATAGGACATATAGAGATCCTCCTCTTTGTAAATCTGCGAGTGGGAAAAGTTGTTCCCAATATTGAAAATCTGAGAGGAATTGTGTGATGGAGGTGGTCTGTTCTTCCTAAATTCATAAGTGGTTGGATGTCTATCTCTATTCCCATTTCTGTTTGTAGCTCTTTACCAAACCCTTTTTCTTGCTTTGGGCTAATTTCACTTCCGGCGGGACATATCAAATCAGAAAATGATAATTTGGTAATACAAAGATAACTTTGTATCATTTACATAAATAAAAAATTATTTAATTTAAAAATTAAGAAAATAAATTACTACTTTATAAAAGTAAAAGAATAAAAAAAATCCTTATATATATATGTATATATTGCAGCATCTACACAAATCGCTACATGATTATATTTAAAATTAACTGTTCATAAATTTAAATAGTGCCGCATAATAGTTTATACAGATTATGTTACAAAAAATAAAAAAATTGGGTACATATGGCTTAATTACAAAAGGGTAAAGAGAGCTTTGGCCTTTTAATTAACATATTATCTTCTTTCAGAACTTCAAAGTCACTTTTGTCATAACTGGTTGATATTCTAGTGTGAACCCAATTTGTAAGTTTCTTCCGACGTCAATGGACTAAGACATTTACGTCTGACGTCTGCCGTAGGAAGCACGGACACTATAAACGAGAGAAATGACAAGAACATTTTCAAATATCGCGTTGTTTAAGATGCAAGTTTTTCGAAAGTACTTTTGACCGGCATCCCGCCGTGCTTGACAAACACTGCCCAATTTCCTACCTGCCTGGCTCGCCAAAGGAGACAATCACCAAAGATTGCCACTCACCCAATTCCTTTTCATGGTTAGAAGAATGATTTATATTCTCCGCACATGGTAAAGACTAGACAATGTTCGACTACCATACTAGATCAATTCACCCATTTTTTTTTTTTTGAAAATAACTAAGAAAGCCAACACACAATAAATTTTGAATAATTATTTTATAAATAAATTATATTAACCCCTTAAAGTATTTGATTATAACATTTTACCCTATTTTTACTTAAATATTATACTCTATCCCATTTACTCAAATATTAATCAAAAGAATATATCTAAATATTAATAAAATATTCATAAAAAGAATATTAAATTAATATTTTTCTCTAATTTTACTAAAAATTTATATTTTGACTCAATTAACTATTTTAAATAACTAATATATTGACAAATTATGTATTTTTAATCAAATAATTACATTTATTACAAGGTATAAATTTAACAATATATATGATTATAAGAAAAAAATTTAGTACAAAAATAGAGATATTTTGAGAGTAAGTTTAGTTAGCAAAAAATAAGACCAATTATACTCTATATTTTTTCCTAACTAAACTCACCCCCAAAATACCTTTATGTACTAAATTTTTTTTTCATAATCACACACATTGTTAAATTTATATCTTACAATAAATATAATTGTTTAATTAAAAATGCATAATTTATCAATATATTAGTTATTTAAAATGATTAATTGAGTCAAAATATAATTTTTAAATAAAATTAGAGTAAAATATTGATTTAATATTCTTTTTATAAATATTCTATTAATATCTAGATATATTCTTTTAATTAATATTTGAGTAAATAGAGTAAAGTATAATATTTAAGTAAAAATGGAATAGAATGTAATATTTGAATAAAAATGAGATAGAGTGTCATAATCAAATATCTCAAGAGAAGTTAATGTAATTTACTCTTATTTTATTTTATGTATTTATCTCAAATTAAAATCTAATATTCCTTTAACTTTTTAATTTACTAATTCTTTTTAATAAATTTTAATGACTTTTTCTTTACGCATTATGAAATACTAATTAATAAATACATAGAGAAATATATTCAAAGAATCTTGTAAAATAGTCCTAAATAAGGATAAATTTGGGTGACTAATTGGTTTCAGTATCTTTCAATGTCCCTAAAAACAAAGCTCCCTAGAGCAAATAGAAAATAGAAGGATATATTGAAATCCAATGCTTTTTCTTATTTGATTTTATGAATTTTTCTTTATTTCTCAAAAGTTTTCAGCATGTTTTTTCTTGTAGTATATATTCAATTGCATAATAAAAAAATAGAGAATAAACTATTAAAGTTAAGGGCTTAAACTTAAAAAAGATATCTAGTTCTCACAATTTTTATTTGTAGCTAGTTTTCTCTCATAATCTCACAATAATATAAATTTAACTGTAAAATGAAGAGAAATAAAACAAAAATTACCAAAGACGAGAAAAGCGAGCAAAGTTAAAGATCTAAATGCAAAACATAAAACTTTGATTACAAAGTAATTCCCAAAAATTTTAAAATATTACAATAAATGTATTAATTCTTCTTTAATCCAAAAACCTTGATAAGGATATTATTACCTTCTAATGTGTAACACACTCATTACAATACCGAAATATAATTTTGAAACTTTTTTATTTTCTCAATAAAAATAATAAAGAATTGACACTTTTCAAAGTAAAAACTTATATATAATGGGGTTTCATATTAATTGAACTGCAGATAAGTAAGGCTTTGAGTTGAGTCACATTTCTTATAATCCTTTATGCCTTACTATATTATAATTTTATTTTTATTTAATTTTTAAAATATAACATTTGAACTATTAAATTAAATGCATTTTATTAATTGAATCATGAAATCTAATATATATAAAAATTCACATGAAAAATATAAATATCATGTAAATAATGAGATATGAGAATAATTTTTCTTTGTAATTATCATCTATTTGAAAACTTGCAAAAGTAGCCGCTGGCTATCGTGTCAAAACAAGCTAGCTCCACTTGTCACAAACTAGTCTAGAATGGGCTGAGCCCAAATTTTATAGGGTTATAATCTGAAAGCACAAGCTTGTGAATGAAATCTAAATTTTAATAAATTTAATTTTTAAAAATAGTAGAATTTAATAAAAATAAAAAATTTAAGCTTATTAATAAAATTTTAAGAATATTTAAAAAATTAATTTATGGTATGTTTAAATTTATTAAGTTTTATAGTTCAATTTATAAGACTTAATAAATTTAATAATTTAAATTTTTAAATAAATATTTACTAAAATATAGTTTGTATGAATAGAAAATTTTAAATTAAAAAAATAATCCCATTGATATAAATTAATGTGAAATATTAAATTTATTAAAATTTGTAATTTTGCATATAATATTTAGTAAATTTAACTATTCTAATTTTTTAAATAAATATTTATTAACATTCAATTTATATAAATAGTAATACTCCACAATCTGAACTGTATTACCTTGAAATTTTAAAAGTCTATATAAACTTTTGTGAGCGTTTAATGGCTATCAAAGCTATTTTTCCATTAAGATATATATATGGCGTTTTTTATATTTTCACAAGATTTAAAACAATATATCAATTTTTTATTTGGAAATTAAAAACAAAATAATAAAAGATAAAAATAATGAAATATTTTTTAATATAAAAAATTAAAAATTAATTTTAAAATTCGAGAATTCAAATCTATATATGTATTTATTTGAGAAAATATTCAGATGTATGTAAATTAATGTGAAAATATAATACAAAAAGAGGACTGAAATCTTCAACAGCCAATTTCTCTATACAAACTTCTATGTTTTACGGGTGTGTATGGATTTAGTTGATGTAAAAAATGATTAAATTGAAAATCTTAACCAATCCCATTTTTTGGCTGGTTGTTTCAGAGACATTGATAGTCAAGTTTATAAAATAGAACGGTATCAAGAAAAGCCATAAAAATTGGTGAAATCTCATTGCAGATTAGTATAAGAGACACAACTATCACTATAATTGATCGGCTTAGGTGAACAATGCTTTGGCCTTTAATAATATCTGGTCTTCTTCATATTCACTTTTGTCGTAACTGGTTGATATTCTAGTTTACCCGACATGTAAGTTTCTTCCATGTAGTATTTCATAGTCAATATTTTCCAACTTCAGACAAATAAGATGGTTACCTTGGAAGCATGCACACTCATGAGACAAGAGATACATGACAAGACTATTTTCAAGTCTCGTGTTGTTTAAGATGCAAGTTTTTCAAAAGTGTTTGACACGGATCCAGCCGTGCTTAACAAGCTTTGCTGAATTTCCTGCTTGCCTGGTTTGTGGAAGGGGACGATCACTTGAGCTTGCCAGTCACCTTTCCTTTTCTTGATTAGAAGAATGTTTGTTTCCTGGTCCTTCTGTCTCATTCTGTCTTGACTTGGTTAACAATAAGTGTTAACTTGATATTCTCCTCTAATGGTGGAAGACTTGACGATATTCTCTCCTTCTGATGGAGATAGATCAACATAACTTATCCACATGTATTTAAAAAAAAAAAAATAGAAAGTCAACAGAGTCAACACAATATTAGACTCCTTAAAAATACTTATTCAAATAATTATTTAAATTATGTATAATATGTAAATAATTATTTGGGGGTGATTGTTTAGCTCAAAGTCCAATATTTTCCCTTTATCTTTTTAATTTGTTAAGTCTTTTCAATAAATTATAATGACTTTGTCTTAACGCACTATGAAATACTAAGTAATATTGTGTTGTTTAAGACGCAAGCTTTTCTGAAGTGTGTGACACGGATGCAGCAGTTCTTCAACAAGCACTGCTGAATCACCAGAGATTGCAATTCAACCTTCCTTTTCACCGTTGGAAGAATGATTGTTTCCTGGTCCTTCTTCTTCATTCTGTCTTCACTAAGTTAACTAAAAGTGTTCATTTGATATTCCCCACAAATGGTGGAGGACTTTACCATATTCTCTTATTTAAATAGAGATAGATCAACTTATATACATATATATTCGAAAAAAAAAATAAACTAGAAAAGCCTACAGACTCAGCAAAAAAATTAGAGTACTTAACAATACTTATTCGAATAACTATTTAAATTTATTCATTATATTTAAATAATTATTTGGAGTGATTAATTAGCTCAAAATCCAATATTTTCCCTTTGACTTTTTAATTTGTTTATTCTTTTTAATAAATTATAATGACTTTTTCTTAAAGCACTATTAGAAACTAAGTAATAATTACACCAGAAAGAGAGACAAATTCAAAAGATATTGTAAAATAAACTTAAATGGAACAAATTTGGGAACTAGTTGGTTTTAATATCTTTTAATGTCCAAAAGTTCTCTATAGAAAAAGAAAATAGAAGGATATATAGAGATTCACACTTGATTTCTTTTTTATTTTGTAACTTAATCACGTTATAGTATATATTTTATCTATAAATTCATCTATAAAAAGAAAAGAAATAAAATTAAAAAAGAATCGAGTTAAAAAATCTAATTTCAAAATAAAAAATTTTAATTATAGAATATTTTAAAATTTTAAAATAGTATTACCACAAATTTATTCTACTTTAATCATGGAGTTTTGAAACAGGAATTGTTACCTTCTAGTGTGTAACACATATTAATTAAATATGCCTTTATTTGATATGCTTCGTGGACATTATAAAAAAGGAAAAAAAATAAAATAATACATTTCACTTTTTGTCTTCACTCATAATATACGTGGAACTTACAAAGTTGCTGCATACAGATAACTTTTCCCTGTTTGAGCTACAAACAAGTGATACTTTGCGTTAGAGTCACATTTTTTGATAAATTCTTATGCTCGTAAGCGTTTATAATTATCATCTGTTTGCAAAGTGCCAAGACAAGCTAGCTCAACTTATTGCAAACTAGTCTAAAATGGGCCAACCCAAGTTGTATGGGCCCTCGTACATTCTTTTGCATTGACTTACAAATTGAGACTCTGTATTGCCAATGTACAACAGAACTACTTTGCGCTTTGGAGCTCTCTCTAAATCCCTGCACGCCCTTCCTCAAATCACTATTTTTTTATGTTAAATTACCTCCTCCTTCTTTTGATTTTGAATGACTCGAACTATCTATTCCTCTCGCTTTTCTCGCAGAATGAACTCGGCCTCTATTTGTAGAGGATTGTGTTAGGGTTAGGACCATAGGCATCTCAAATGAGTTAGATAACTTAAAAAGAGTCCAAGATAGTGGTGAAGCCCAGCATAAGGATCTTAGAAGAATGGGACCAATGAATTCAATGGACTAACAAAGGAGGTATCCACAGAAGAATACACAAGTTTGGAAGGATTCACAAACCACCTCACATGGCATGAGGCATGTTGAGTGAAGAGAGAGATGTGTGTGGTGAGCTATGCATTCTAGAAGAAGTTTGTTTTGGGAGTTAATTAGTTAAATATTACATTTTCTACCACTAATTGGCTGGTCTACCTAGTAATTGGGGTGGGCCCTGAGATACCCTTCTATGTTCGCTCTCGAGAGCTGCTGTTGGTGGAAGGCTTTAAACCGTAATTGCTTACGGGTCAACGGAGATTAGTCTCTGACACAAAGGACGGGGATATCTCATGCTGTTTACTAAAAAAAATATTGCATTTTCTTTTTCTTTTATTATTGATTGTAGTAGTACTACATAGGGAAAGTATACTCCTAAAGGAATATTGAGTATGAATCTTAGGTGAATTTCTTTTGAAATTCTCTTCGGAGTTTGTAGGCACTCAAAGTCTCATCTTTTTTTTTTTTTTATTACATTGTGAGCCTAGAGGTTTTTTAAGGAGAGTATGGGATCGAACCAAGGGTTCCGGAGATACAGGCACCACCGATGACCACTTGAGCTAGAAGATGAAACTTGTGGTGTAGAATGATGCTGTAAACTCGTTACTGGATCTCATGGAATAAAACAATTCACAAGTGAATAGGCATGACCTGTTACACTTATTTCTCTAGTAAAGATATTTCACTTTCTAAATCAAATCAAATCTTCCTTAAATCATAATGGAAAGTCAATGAATCCATGCATTATGTAGTGCAATGCAAATCTATACTTCTCTTGCTCTTCTACATCTTTGATAATTGGATTATTTTCTATATCTGTTCTTTATTCAACTTGGCATAAAAATGAAAGAAAAAGTAGGGATTTAATTTTTGTCATTGGTCATGTAATTGTAAGAAAATTTTTAAATTGTGAGTTGTCATTGATTATAACTTTATTTTGTTAAAACGGGTTGAATATGTAGCCTAATTAACTAATACTTGCTACGTTAAAAGTGATTCAACAAGTTGTTTCATTTTTTAGGTTTAGGTCTATTAATTAAGGATGTGCTTGAATTTTATTGTCTATTGAGATTGTTATTATGTCCAACGATGGGTAGGCTACAATCATGGTTTTTTAATAATAAGGCTGAGCCCCTCTCTTATCTTATACATATTCATTTATTGGTAACTTTCTTATTACAGCCATTTAATATTTGTGGATGAGAAAAAGAGGAGAAAGACTTTGCTTAGATCTCTTCTTTTAGAAGAGGTTATTCGGCAAGAATTCATGTGCCAAGTAACTATTACATTAAATTCAAGATAAGCATCTCATACTTGATTCTTGATTAAATTATTCTAATTTAAATTATTTTAGGTTTTCATAAATTCATATAAAAAATTTTACATGTGGCATCAAAGCCAGGTTTATATTGAACCTAAAATCCCAAATCTATTATGCATGCTAAATTCTAAAAGAAGATGGGTCTTACTATAAGAAGATGTGTTTTACTATATTAATTGGGGGAATTTGTGTTGCAATATGAACTTGAAAGTTGTGAATATTTTCATATTCTGAGTGGCATGTTTTGTTAAAATGTTCTTAGAAGGAAATGATTGAATATTCATGGAGAGAACAAATTTCAATTGATGGAATTTTCTATTTCAATAATATATGTTGAATAATTTGCCCAATAAACTTTTATCAAAACATGAATATTTTAAGAGAGAAACTTGGGGCAAGCAACTCTTGATTTACAGAAATATTTTCTTCTTCTTGATTTGGAACATCATGGACAACATAAAACCCCGATTATGTGGCCCATCACCCAGATTACATAAAAGGAACGAGCTTGTTCGAATTCACACATAATCAGATGGTGGGGTTAGCTTATCAATAAGACCCAGTTATTGGGACTGTAGGCAACTATATTGTGGTTGGGCAACTGTTTGACTCATGTGGGACTTGGTTTTTTATCACCTTGATTTGGAGTCCGCAGTGATCAGATTAAATTTTTTTTTTTTCTGCCAACTTCCAATTTTGGTTTAGAAATTAGTTTGATCATGCTTTGTTCTTTTTAGATTATCTTTTAGAGTTCAGATCTGTGCGTTTACCGTGAGTACAAGTGATGGTGAACTGGACCTCAAAGTTCCATTTTTTTTTTCTTGAAAAATAACAAATCATTTATCCTTGAGATTTTTAAGTCAAATTTTTTACACTTCTGATCATGTGGGATATTCCTCCTTCTCCTCCTGGCCTTTTTGGATACTTTAATTCCCTAACAACTAGGTGCCGTTTTTATTTTTCCTAAAATCAATTTAGAACTCTGATTGCTGTTCCATACACTTATAGACCTATGGATTGCTTTGGACTGTCCTGGTGGACCAATTTTCAAGGGCTGCTTAATAAACTAGTTAGAATTTAAAATTTTGACCCAACAAATGAACCAATATTTTATAACCTAATAATAAATAATAAATATTAATATATTTGTGGATATAAAAAGTCTTTTTCACTTAAAGTTATTGTTGGAACCCTCAACAGCTTAAAGATTTTGAACACCTCGGACCCATTATGATAGCAACATTAATATTGTCTTTATGCTAATGTATTGACTATTTAGATTATAGATTATAACTAAAATGACCTCATAGATTTGTTTATATGTTATAAATGATGGAAATTTTATTTGGATTTAGATTTCTTTAATCATCATGAGACGCACATGACACATGATAGGCAAGTAAAATAAATATAAGTCAAAGTTAAGAATTTAAATGAACGATAACAATTTGGACACCTTGTAACATATTAGAAGTGCAGTGATTATTAATAAGGTATTGGTATACTGATTAATCAGTTTCAACTCAACTTTGAGCTAAAAGATTGAGTCTTTCCCATCCAATAACGATAATGATAAATTGCACAAAATCCTAAGGGCAAAAGAGTTTTGGGTAATTTTTCATAATCTTAATTCTAAAATTTAATTAACCTTAATTTTTTTTAACCATTTTGTTTGTAGTTTATTAATCAATATATATATTTTTAAATAGAAACCTATCAATTGACCCTAAACATTAATGCGTGTTCGTCACAACCTTAGTATTATAAACTGTTGGAGTATAAAATGACTCGTGTACATGTTGGAAAAAAGAAAAATATCAAGAATTTAGTTTAAACAATAACACCCAATCTTGACCGAAGTATTATAAAATTACTCAACACAGAAATATACTGCAAATTAATAATTTCTGAAGATACGATGCGTGACGCTTGCAGCTCTATGATTACAGTAACAAGGGTACTAATGTATTTCCCATACATACTCTCATTTGGGATATTTACTCAAACTTAAGGACGGCAATTTCCCCCATTTGGACCGGTCTCCCTGATGGGAGGATCTCATCTCTCATATTGCAAGATTTTGAAAATTAAAATTTATTATAATACTTTGTTATAATAGTTAAATAATATATTATGTAAGGGTATTTTAGTAATAAATAGATAATTAATAAATAAATATAAATTTATTCATATTAAAAAATTTTAAAATTTTGAATTCTCATGAGTATTCCTCCCTCGCCGAGATTGAAAATAATTAAAAAAAAAAATTCTCCACTTTTAAGTTTGGGGCAGGATATTCTCTCAAAATCGGGGAGTGGGAGACCTCTTCCCGCCTACTTCCTGTCCCGTTGCCATTCCTACTCAAATTCTCCATTCATTTCACACAAAGAGGCTTTGCTTCTCATTTGGCTTGCCTCTCCCTTCTTCTCACTTTAATTTCTTACCGAATGAGTCTCCTCTCTATTTGTAGAGTTTCCTCGGCAGTGTGATAACGCCACACAAACAAAAATTTCCTTCTGACAATATCTGAAGAAACCACCAAAAACTAACTTCTTATTTCTGCATGCAAATTCATCTTGGCATGTGTTGCATTAATGGCTTCCATTCTTCTACGGGCCTCAGCCTACGCTGCAACCGTTTGCATGCTTGTCTCCCATTCTGTTTACAAGTCTGTTTTCATTTTTCTTTAAATTATAGGGCAGTAGCCATTTTTATATTTAATGTCTGCTGGCCTTAATTTATTCCTTTCAGTTATGTACAGATATAATCGAAATCTTTAATTAATATTCCTATATTATTTTTATATAAATGCGACAAATAATGTATACGTAATGGTTTACCATTCTCACAGTTTTGTTTATATATATTTAAGAAACTCTTTCATCATATGTAGGCAAGCTTTGAGGTAGGATGGCCACTCTTTTCCAATTAATAATTATATTCAGGTGGAAATTAGGTGGAGCCATGTGGGAGACGAAAATAAAAAATGAAGTGAAGACTAAGTCACACTAATGAGTTGGGTAATATCAGGAAACAGATATAGCCGCCTTTGGATTTTCTTTGATTCAATTTACATATTTTATTTACAAGAATATCTAATACAAATGGACAATGATATATAGCCAATATTTTTCTATCTTAATGTAGAAAACCTCACGCATATGTCACGTATGTAATTATATATTTCACTAAATTAATATCTTGATAGTTCAATAATACTTCTTTAATGTGAAAAACCTAAGGCATATTACAAGTATGTAATTATATATTCATAACAGCTAAAACAGTTTCTTTTCTCCCTCGTTTCGTCAAGTTTGTCTTTTTTACCTGGACTTCTACCAATCAACATGTAGACTCACGTGTGATAATATTTGAATTTATGAGTAGTTGAATTTAGATATAATTATGCAACAATTTGTATTCACAAGTTGTGAAAAAAAGACTAATAAGATGTTAGTACAGTAATTATTATCTGTGATCCAAATTAAAAAATCTGAAATTAAAGATTTGAGTTTAAATCTTGAATCATATTTATTAGAAGAAATTGTTAACAACCGACCCCTAAACATAAATTAATTTTGTACTTAATAATAATGCTCACAACTCAAAAAAAATTATATATAAAGATCCCACAGTCAAAGGAGCACTTGACCATGGCAAATTTTCATTGGCATGGCTATCCGCATCATGGTGCCTAAAGATGCACAAAACCTAGGGAATGTATGGGATGTGGGACAAGATTCAAGTATTTGCACTAACCCAAATCAATTTATACCTGAAAGGTTTTTGGATAGTGAAGTTAAATTTAAAGGCTATGATTTTGAGCCGGCTGAAAAATTTGCCCTGGATTATCATTGGCTTCTAGGATAATACCCTTTATACTGGCCTCTCTTGTGAGTTTCTATGATTGGAAGCTCCCAATGGGCAAAACCCAGAAGACATGGATATGACTGAAAAGATTGGGATCACTATGCATAAGAATAAGCCTCTTTGAGCTATACCAATTAGAGGTTAGATACTATTTTGAAGTATTTAGACCTTATATCATATTAGACGGTGTTATGTGGACAATTTTATCACAGCATCTCTAATGTTTGTAGAGCATTATAATAGGTTTTTTATCCGAAAATCTTTAATCTCGATCTTAAAATTTTATTTGACCTTTCTATATTATTCTTACCATTTTGTTTGTAGTGCATTAATCAAAATATAAATTAACACCAATTATAATGCCTGTTTGTCGCAATCTTTCTATTTTCCCATTCTTTGTTTATTTCCAAAATAAACTACAATGCCTATACTTCATATATAACCTTTCAGAACGCAAAATTACCTTGTTGGAGTATAAAACGACTCATGCGTGTATATCGTGGAAAAGAAAAAGAAACAGTAATAAGAATTCAGTTTAAATAATAACACCCAATCTTGACTGACATATTATAAAATTATGTCATACGTTAAAGTTCTGCAAGATGTATATTAGCTTAAATGAGTAAATATTTTTATTCAAGATTTTGTATGTATTAAGTGATATTTATCAATAAAATATACTTGACCCATGAATCAGGAGGAGAACGAGAAATTTTGCATTAAAATATGGAAAATGTTTGCTGCATGTAGATGGAGTGTATGCTCCCTCCTATGTGTAGTTACAAATTTAATTTTAGGAAAGAGAAAGTATAATAAGAATGTGAAAGAGTGTACACAAATTGTATAGAATTAATTTATATTAATATTAGTACTTTTAAAATATTTATAGTGAACACTTGAATTTAATTTAAGTTGAATTCAACTTTATTGACTCTCTTCTCTCAAATTTTATTTACATATTATAACCTTTTTATAATTAAAAAAAACAAATATTTATAGCGACACAAAAAATTAAAAAATTAAGAACCAAGGCATTTGAATATGAGAAGAACAAGAATCTTTACATTAAAATATTTATAGTGACAGAAGAAAGTGGAAAATTAGGAACGGAGGCATTTTACTAATGCAATGAATTTGAACTTCAGTTTTTTTATTTCTAAACTCTTAATCATTAAACCAACTTCAAGGAGGGGTTTTTTTTTTTGGTGAATTAAGGAGTGTTAATCATGAAGAATTTGGATTTATTGAGCCTTAACTTGGACTTAGGGTGTTAAAAATAGATGCCCCAACAAACCGATCATACTTTATAGGCAAAAAGCTTTCTAATTTCAGAGTGATAAAGTAGAGTGATGGAAGCAAGTTTTGATAAATGGGCCAAAGCAAAATCCCACAAGATTTGGCTGCCATTTATATATCTATCTTTTTTTTTATTAATGTTATTTTCTTGGCTTTATATATGACCTTGCCTAGGGGACTCAAACTTTGAAAATATAGGCCTGTTTGATTGCTGCAACTTTTTGTTTTTAAAGGAAGCAGAATAAGAAATGTTGTTTGTTTTACTGTTTTTAATTTAATAATTTTTAAAGCATATTTCTTAAATTTTGGTTTTAGAATAGAAAATTGAAAATAAATTAAACATGTTTTTACTGTCGAAATGATTATTTTCACAGTGGCACTCCTATAAGTACTCACATTCATTAATGGCAAAAGAGTAATTAAAATATCTTTTCTCTCTAATGCTCTCAGCAATGGATGCAGCGTGTTGTGGATTCGAGGGAACTTCTTGCCCTATTCTTTCAATATAATTTATTCATTAAATAAATTTTTTCATTCTAAGATTTTAAAATTATTTTTAGAGTAAATTTGTTAAACGGATTTTTTGATATTTTTATTCTGTAAAATAATTCTAAAAAATAATTTTATAAAATAAAAAAAATCAAATAAGCCCATAATCAACTTAAAATAATTCTCTAGTATTTAACCACAACTCATATTTTTTAAATTTTGAACAACAACTTGCCTCTGCCACCCACGTTGCTTGACGTTGACCTTAATAAGTAAATCTCCTAAATTTTGGAACATTGTTGGACCATTTGATTTAGGGGTGGGCATAAACCGCCCACCCCAAATGAACCTATGCGAATCTAGAAAAAATAAAATTTGTGAAACATTTGGGATAGATATCAAATGGCTTAATATAGATGAATATTTGGGTATAAATGGGTTTATTCAATTAAAAGCGAGTTTTAATTATATCAATTGTGGTAATTTAAGCGGTAATCCAATCAAAATTTATACACTTACACTCCTAGGATAATTATTATCATTATTTTATTCAAAATTTTTTTAAAATAAAATCTGGCGTGAAGATTGTAATGCGAATGCTAAATATTGAATATCATGTGGTTGCTCATATTCAATCATATATATTTTTTTTATTTGCAATCAATGAGGAACAATGCTTTCAGTCACATGGGAATCAAGGAAAGAAAGGCAAAACTGTTATTTTAATTATTTACAATCTTTTTGGGACTCGTACTTTATTTAGGGTGTCGGTAGCCTGATAGAAATTTATAAACTTGCACTAACATGAGTGGTAAGAGATGGTAAATTTTTTAAGTATGTTATTTTATATTTAATTTATATTATAAAATTTATTTTGAAAAGAAATGTCTGCTACGGTATTCATAAAAAAATTAATCTCTTAATAATTAATTATGAAGATATTAACAATAAAAAAACTTATAAATTTGCTCTTCTAAAATAACTATCATCATTAATTCATTTAAAAGAATAAATTATACTCACTTCATTTGATATTCTCATAAGATATTTTATTTTATTTTTATTTAAAAATTATACTTCACGCTAATAACTTAATTTAGTTATGGAAATATATACAAATGCTGTTGAAATATTCAAAAAAAATATATTTAGTATAATATTTTATTATATTTTATTTAAAAATTATACTTTAACTTAATTAATTAGTTTGATTAATTAAAATATTAACATTGTGTTAAATTTCAATCTAAAGACTATATTTTATTATGATATTTGAGTTTAATAATATATGTGATTGTGAATAGAAATTCTTAATGTAAATAGAAAAACATATTAGAGATGACTTTAATAAGATATCGTGAAAGTATTTTACATGTCTATTATTCTATTTTAATTCTAAATTTTATTGAATATTTTATTTTCAATTAATATAACTACATCTTAATATGTATTTTCATAGATTTTGAGATTATATTGATTTTTAAATAATAATAATAAATATTAATATTATTTTCTTAGATTTGAATCTTCTAAAACGCACTTTTCACTTTAGAAATCTCAATTCTACTTTCTTTGTATAAAGTACCACAAGTTTTGATAACATTTATTTTCATTAATGTTATTTTCTTTGATAAATAGTTGTTAATCATTAATACTATTTTCTTGATTTTCTCACATGCGAGGTCATATATAATTTTTCTGGTTGTAATTAATGAAGTCAAAAATAAATTGAGAAAAAGATTCATGACATAAATCTTCCTTGACCAAAGTTTAAGAACAATTTTTCAGAATCCTTAAATTTGTTATAAATGTGAAAGAGAAATACTTACCTCTCTTTGAGTAATTTTAGATGTTTATCTTGCTTGTTTGAAGGATTTATTAGGCACTTAGTAAAAGAAAACATCCTTCATGACCAACTATGAAATCAAGCATATTAAGTTTAGAGATTTGCTATACCTATAAATAAAATTTATAAAAAATTTAAATTATTAAATTTATTAAGTCTCATCCATCAAATAAAATCAAAATGTCAAATGATCCATAAATTATTCATAAGTATTCAGGCTCTTATAATTTTGTGAGAATTGTGTTTTTGTTAAGTTTAAGGAAGTTTGTTGTACTAGGTAAATATAAATTTTGTCTACATTTCAGCCTGTTATACATCGGTATATAACTATCCTATATTTTACTTAAATTATTTTTATACTTAGATTTAGGTATTTGTTGACATCCAAACAAATGCAAGTTTTGAAATCTTGTTTCCTTAGTTTGGAGTAAGAAATTTTTAAGTGGTTGCAAAATTTTTTACATGGATTTTATTGTTGTGAAAATCTGAACGTGGGAGCAGATAATTTTTTTGTTCATTGAAATTTTGTAGATTTAAGTTTTCACAATAACGTTATCTCAGGTGTGTAATTATATATTAACAACAGTTAAAACAGTTTCTTTTCTCTCTTTGTCAAGTTTGTCTTTCTTATTTTTTATTTTTTAACTAGACTTCTACCATTCAATACGTGTACCTAGGTGAGATTTATTGCCAGCTGAGTTTAAATATAATATTACAATTTGTATACTCAAGTTGTGAAGAAATGCTATCATTACTCAAAAAATATACACATATAAAGATCCCAAAATCGAAGAAGCACTTGACCATGGCGATTTCTCATTGGCAGGGCTGCTGTCCGCATCATCCAATTGGAGGATTCTAAGGAGAGCTTGTGCCACAGAAGTTTTCTACCATTAATAAAAAGTAGGGTGTGTTTTCCTATAAATAATGGAACCGGACATGAAGCAAGAAGACCACAGCCATGGACTACCTTACAGTTCTTCTGTTAATTTTCTTTGTGTTGGCAACCATTCATATCTTCATCTCCAACTTAGGCATCCGAAGTTACAAACATGGCAAGCTCCCGCCAGGCCCTCGCCCTCTTCCTATTATAGGAAACATTTTGGAACTTGGCGCCCAACCTCATCTCGCACTCACCACCCTCTCTAAAACTTATGGGCCAATAATAAGCCTCAAGTTGGGCAGCATCACCACCATAGCCATTTCCTCTCCGGAAATAGCCAAAGAAGCCCTCTACAAAAATGACCCAGTCTTTTCTAGCCGGAAAATCCCCGATAGTGTCTTCGCACTTGACCATGGCAAACTTTCTGTGGCATATATGCCCACGACATCTAAGTGGAGGATTCTTAGGAGAGCTTGTGCTACAAGAATTTTCTCCCCTCAACAACTTGACTCCACACAAATTCTTCGTCAGAGAAAAGTGCAAGAATTGCTTGATTTTGTGCATGAATGTAGCAACAAAGGTGAAGCATTGGAAATTGGCGAGGCTGTTTTCACAACAGTTCTTAATCTTTTGTCAAACACCTTTTTCTCTATGGATTTGGCTCATTATACTTCTAATAAGTCTCAAGAGTTCAGGGACATCGTACAGGGTGTTATGGAGGATGGTGGAAAGCCTAATATTGTAGACTTTTTCCCTATTTTTCGTTTCCTGGACCCACAAGGTACTCGAGCCAGAATGAAAAATCACTTTGAGAAAGTGACAAAAATTTTTGATGGAATTATTGAAGACAGATTGCGTTTAAGGGCTTTGAAAGTGGAATCTGTGGTGTACAATGATGCTCTAGACTCGATACTGGATCTTATGGCAGAAAATGATTCACAACTGAACAGGCCTGACCTGTTACACTTATTTCTGGTAACAATATTTGACTTTCTAAATGAATCCAAATCTTCCTTAGATCATCATGGAAAGAGAATGAAACCACACATTAGTGCAATGGAAATTTATACTTCTATTTCTTTTCTACATCTCCTATGCTTAGATTATTTTCTATCTCTGTTCTTTACTTAGTTTGGCAGAAAAATGAAAGAAAAAGTAAGGATGTGAATTTTTGTAACTGGTCATGTAGCATCATTAATTTGTTTTCTATTGGCATATTATTATACAAGGACTTATTTGTTGCTGGGTTAGACACAACTTCAAGCACTGTAGAATGGGCAATGGCAGAACTGCTGCGTAACCCCAAAGAATTGGGAAAAGCTAGAAAAGAACTTCAGAATATGTTTGACAAAGATCATCAATTGAAAGATGAAGACGTCCCAATGTTGCCTTTCTTACAGGCAGTAGTGAAGGAAACTTTCCGCATGCATCCTGCAGGTCCATTGCTACCCCGCAAGACAAATGATGATGTAGAATTATATGGCTTCATGGTGCCCAAAGATGCACAAATCCTGGTGAATGTATGGGCTATGGGACTAGATTCATGCATTTGGACTAACCCAAATCAATTTATGCCCGAAAGGTTTTTGGACAGTGAAAATAATGTTAAGGACCATGGTTTTGAGCTTATTCCCTTTGGAGCTGGCAGAAGAATTTGCCCTGGAGCACCATTGGCTTCTAAGATAATACCCTTTTTGCTGGCCTCTCTTTTGCGTTTCTATGATTGGAAGCTCCCGGATGGACAAAACCCAGAAAACATGGATATGACAGGGAAGTTCGGGATCATTTTGCATAAGAGTAAGCCTCTTCGAGCTATACCAATTAAAGCGTAAATACTATTTTGAAGTATTTTCTGTTACAGGGAAGTTCGGGATCATTTTGCATAAGAGTAAGCCTCTTCGAGCAATACCAATTCAAGCGTAAATACTATTTTGAAGTATTTTCCGTTAAGGGTTATGATGTAATTCAGCTGAATAAAAGTTAGTCAGTTGAGCTGTGTTAGTTTGTAAAGCTGTTAAGTTTGTTATAGTCGGTTATGTTAGTTTCCCTTCTTAGCCTTGTAACTCTTTATATAAATAAAGCTCTCTGTATTGAGTTCAGAGTGTGGAATGAATCCTTCTCTTTCCTTCCATTTCTGTTTCGATTTCTCTTGTTTTGTTTCATTTTCATCGTTAGGAAATAAATACATAGGAAAAAGTACTCTTCTCACAAAATCATTTCATGAAAAGCTTATACTTATTAGGCCCAATATTTTAATTTATAAAATTTAATAAAAATTTAAGGTTATTATATTTATATTTTTAAGCTTATATTTTGCTTACAATATAAGATTTAAGAACAATTTTAAATTATGTATTATAAACAAAATATAATTTTAAATACCACTTTCTACTACTAAGTTAATACATAATTCCTTGTATTATTAAAAATAAAAAAAAAAAGTAACTCTTGGGCACCCAGGTTTACAAAGCGTTCGGGAATATTTCCCTCCATCTAGATTATGATATCTTCACCAAAAGCCACGTGGTAAGAAGCATTCTTTGCCAGCTCATGAGCAAGAAAGTTACAGCAGCGTGGAATAAAGCATAAATCAACTGAAGTTACTAGCCAGGACTTTACAATCTTCTATAATGCCTCCAAAGTAGGATCGATCTTTCTCCGGAGAGTGGAAAGCTGGGACTGTTTTTAATGAATCTGTTTCAACCAACAACCTCTGACCATGGGCATGGTTTGAGGCCGCTATTAAGCCATGAAAAAATGCTAGCGCCTCTGCCGTTTTCACATCCGATGCAGTCTGTATCATTTGCGCACCCGCTGTAAGAATCATACCTCCATGATTTCGGATGACTCATCCAACTAAGAACGGACCAGCCTGTTGGAAAGCAGCATCAGTGTTCAGCTTAAGGGTGCCCTCTGGTGGAGGTATCCAACTCCTCTGGGTTTTGACTGCGACTGTGCTGCTGCGCAGCCCCTTTGCTCCTCTATAATCAGTTTGCATTTTCAGATTCATTTCAATTAGCTCCATTTGCGATAAAGATCTACCTTCAAAGCAAAACTTATTTCGGCCAAATCACACTCCCTACATGATGAGAGCTGCCATCCCCAAATTGTCATTGTTTAGTGAGGTAGACAACGTATTCCACCAATCCTCCATCCCCAGACTGCCATATTGTTCAATTCAAAGACACAGCGGTGAACCAAACCAATCCTTTCCCTCCCACACACAATCCCTCAGAATGTGCTTTTCTGTCTCCTCCACATCTTCACAACGGGAGAAACAACTTTGCAGCTGCACTCCTCGTTTTTGCAGATTTGCTCTTGTTGGTAGACGACCCAATAGTTCACAATTGATAATAAGAGTTGAGTCATAGTTTATTTGATAAAATTTAATAATTTAATAAATTTAAATTTTATATTATGTATTTAATAATTTAAATTTTATCTTATAAAAATTTAATAAGAATAATATTGTAAAAATAATTAGCCCGTAAATAACGTGACTAGTTATATGGTAATTGAGTGGAAGACCCCATGGGTCATTCACAACTCTTGTGGAAAACCATTTTAATCTTGAATCTCAACTTTTTTGGTATTTTTTTTTTTTTAGAACTTTGAAAATTAAACTAGAAACGTACCTAAAGGTTGACATAATGACGCAGGTACTCATTGTTACATCAGTATAAAAATATCTGTTCAATCTCTCTTTCTTTTCCTACTCTTTAAATTCTGATTTTTTTTTTTTAAGTAAGGAATTCTGCACTGTTTTAGTTTTGAGTATTGCATTATTTCTGAGCCACCTAAAAACTGTTATACTCTGTTTTATGAAAATGAGAAAAGTTCTAAAAGCACCAAGTTCACCTCCTCTGATTTGTATAATACTTCAAATTTTACTCAGCCCTTTCAACAAAATAATGACTTTAAAGTACTCTCATCATAATGACATCTTGTAATCAACTCTCTAGGGATAAAAAGCTTAATTGCCTGTTTTTATTGTTTTCAACCCAAAATTAGATAAATATACGACTAAAACCTTCAATTCTCTTTTTGTTTTCTGTAAACTTAGACTCCAGATCCATCTAGTTACTTTGAGATTTTGTGTCACCATAATTTCTCAAACATGAAACTCTATCTTTAATAGAAAATTGACAAGGTTTGGAAAGTCTATTTACACATACCACTTGCCAAAACATCTTTAGATGCGGCCCATACATATAGACACTATCATATAGCAAAGCAAGAAAAAGTCAATAGCACATTTAGTGTCTCTCTTTCCATTTGAGCACTATACAACTTTGATGGCTATATTAAACGTGACATTAGCCCAAAGGTGGAGGTAGAAGCTCTTCTCCATGGACTACCCAACACTTCTGCTACTAGTTTCCATTCCATGGCCATGCATGCATGCTTTCATCATCTCCAGCCAAGGCCCTAAATCAAAAATGCTTCAACCAGGGCCACGCCCTTTTCTTATCATTGGAAACATTTTGGAGCTTGGCACTAAACCTCACCAGGCACTCCTTAAACTCACTAAAATTTATGGACCTGTAATGACTCTCAAACTTGGAAGTTTAACCACCATAGTCATTTCCTCCCCAGACATGGCAAGAGAAGCGTTTCAGAAAAATGATTGTCTCTTCTGTCAGAGCAATCTCCCACACTTCTCAAACATTTGGCGACCACAAATTTTCTATGCTCTTTATGTCCCCATCAGCTCAATGGAGAACAATTAGGAGAGCTTGTACCAGGACCATTTTGCTCCACGCAACAGCTTGACTCCGCCCAAATACTTCGTCAGAGAAAGCTTCAAGATTTGCTCGAATATGTACATGAATGCCGCAGCAAAGGAGAAGCTTTGGATATTGGTCAAGCTGTCTTCACAACTGTTCTTAACTCTATATCTAACATCTGTTTCTCAGTTGATTTTGCAGGTTTTATGTCTGATTCATCTTAAGAATTAAAGGATCTTATATGGGGTATCCTAGAAGAATCTGGAATAATGCCTGATGTGTTCCTTTACTTCGTTCTCTTGACCCACAACGTGCAAACATAAGAACAGACTCTTATCAGGCAAAGTTTCTTTCATTCATTGACAGCTCTATAGAGGAAAGACTCAAATTCAGAGCTTCAAAAATGGATTCCACGGAGTCCAGCGATGTGTTTGATTCATTCCTGTATCTGATAGAAGAGAATTTTCAGTCAGGCCGCCTTGATCCATTGCATTTATTTGTTGTAAATTTCTTACCTTTCTAATTAATTTCATTGTGTTTCCAATTTGCGATGAAAGTTTTATAATCCAATGGTCAAGATTAAGATTTTTGCTATTGATTTTTCATATCGTGCTAGGATTTTGCCGGGGTAGACACAACATCAAGCACAATGGAATGGGTAATGGCAGAGTTAGTACATAACCCAGAAAAATTGAAAAGGCAAGAAACTAGCAAACATAAAAATCTTGAAGAATCAAAGGTCTAAAAGATCCCTTTTTTACAAGCAATGGTGAAGGAAACCCTTCACTTGCACCCAAGAGCTCTTTTTTTGGTACCACAAAAGTCATAGAATGATGCAGAGATATGTGGCTTCGCAATGCTTAAAAATGCACAAATTATAGTCAATGTATGGGCCATAGGACGATATTCTGGTGTTAATTTGTATCTAGTACAACATTTTTTGTTCTTAAAAGGTTCTTGAAGATCAAAATTGATTTAAGAAGTTTTCATTTTGAGCTAATTTCTTTTGATGCTGGCAGAAAGATGTGCACAGGATTGCCTTGGGCTTCAAGAGTAGTACACTTGCATTGGCTTCTCTTCTCAAATATGATTGGAAGCTTGCAAATGAGCTTAAACCGATTGAAATAGACACAGGGAGAAATTTGGGGTAAACTTAAGAAAAGTCCTGCCTCTCCTAGCTATTGCCATTCAAGCCTAACTTTCATTATTATCGGCAAAGTATGATTCAGAGATACTAGTGAGATATTTTGACCACAAGGGGAATAATAAAATATATTATTTGATAAGAAAAATAATATAACTATTGTGCGAGGTATGCACAAGTAGAACTATACAAAAAAAAAGTAAGGGCCAATATGAAATATGAATAGTGCTGCTCATATATTAGTATTTAGACAAGATTTGCACAATACAAAAATAACAATCAGTAGTTAAATGGATTAGTTATAATACATTAATAAAAATTGATATTTATTTATGTATTGTGTAGAATTTGTATATACTTCTAACATGTAATTAAGTTGCATTTTTTACGAAATTAGTTTCTAGAAAATAATTGTAAAACATTTATTTAAAAAGATTATACAATATTTCTTATTTGACAATACTAGCTACATACTTTAATACTTATTATCTTTCTTTAAGTGATGTACATTGATGCTTATTTAATGTGACCATGCTTCCCAATAGTGACTGATGACGCATATGCAAATGTACTAGCTAGTTCATTCTATTCAATGGATAATGTCCACAGAAGCCCAAAAAGGAGTACAGATTACATACACGAAATTGCAAGGCCTCCACCTTAGTGTCCTGAACGCTTGCCCTCCCCGATTCTCATACACAAAATCAAGTTAAGGGACAATTTGGCAAAGTATGTCAACCACATGTTTCCAATACCACTGCCCCCATCGTTCAAGAGAATGACGGGCATGATAACAATTCCAAAGCCAAAAATAAATCCCAATTTAGAACTCAAAAAATTTGAATTAATTAGACTCTCAGTGCCTGAATGAGTTGCTACAGTCAGTAAACTTTGCCTTCCAACCACTACAATTCAGGGTTAAAGGCGGTCCACATAGTCCTTCATTGCCTTCAAAGGAATCTACTCTAAATGATTGAGTTTGAGTACCTATTGGGATTTCACCCTCCCAAAAAATTATAGGACAGGTTCAAAAAAGAAAGGAAGGACAAGTTTGCTAGCTCCATTGGAACTTTTCCTCTCAAAGAGTTATTTGAAAAGTCTAAGGACTCAAGTTATTTCAAATGTCCTAGCGGAAAGGGAATGTGGCCGCAGAAAGCATTGTTAGACAAGTTAAGAGCAAGCAATGCTCTAAGATCCATAAGCTCATTTGGTGTTGCCCCTTCAAAATGGTTAGAAGATAAATCCAATGAAGTGAAGGTTGTTAGAATTTTAACATACTTCACTTGTAGACCTTTGTTGACAATTGTGACTGACTCCTGATAACTATGACAACCGAAATCCTCTGCATAGATGTTGGAGAAAAAGTGGCCAAGCATAACAGGAGATTCTCTTGCTAACAGTTTAGATACGTATGTTGCAAGACCTTTGTTGAAATATAATAATGAAGCTTTTACATCAACAGGATCCAAGTAATCATCACAGATGTGGGAAATAAGAGGACCAAACTTTAATCTAGTTTCAGCTTCATCAGAAATCATTGCTTTCCAACTTTGAAAGAGAGTTATTGGTGATTGGAGGCTATATCAACAATTTGAAACTTTCCCCAACTATCAATGCCATCTGGACATCCAATAGGCCCCAAGAATTTGTTTGTCCTTAAAATTATGACACGTAGAGAGGAGATGCTCCTTGAGAAGCATGGAAATCTATCAACATGTTGTTTTTGAGGTAAGACTTGCAAATTTTGACAATTGGCAAGGGATTTTGGGATGGTACCCAACAAATTTTCATTGAGATCCAAGAACCTCAAAGCACATGAATTTGAAAATGCATTGGAAACATGGCCACTGAGTTTGTTTCCCCCCATGGTTCAATACCCTGAGATTGTTACTCATTTTTGTGAATCACTTGGGAATCTGGCCATTGAAGCTATTAAGGGAGAGGTCAAGCATTCGAAGCATTGAAGCATTACAAAAGGATTCATGGATTTGTTATGAAAACTATTGTTAGATAAAGAGAGGAAGTATAGAAAAGGGTGGTTATTACCAATTTCTTGCGGGACAATAGAATTGAACTAATTGCTTGAGTAGTCCAGAAACAATATGTTTTTGGGAATAATGGGAACGGGCCCTTAGAGTTGGTTGGAACGAAGATCAAGTTATAATAAATTAGAACTATGATTTTGTAGAGGACCTTCCAAATCTAGTAGAAAGTCGTTGAATAAATTTAAATATAACAAAAAACTAAATCTCCAAATCCAATTGGGAATTGTACCTTGACGTTGGTTGTTCGATAGGTCTAAATAGAGTAAGTTGGATTGATATCTCAGAAAATGAGGGAATGCTCTTAACTTACAGGAAGACAAACTCAAACAATGCACTTTGCGAAAAAGGTGATAATTCATGATCATAACTGAAACTTGTATCAACTAACAAGTTGTTGTGTGCAAAGAATAATCAAGTTAAATTCACTAGCCTCCAAAACTTATCCAGTTGTAATGTGCCACTAAAGTTGTTTGAAGAAAGTACTAGGGCATTGAGTCTTCTAAGATCAAAGATAGACACAAGAATAGGCCCTTGTAAGTTATTGCCACTTAAATCAAGGAACTTCAATTTGGAGGAAGATGCAATTGAAATTTCTTCCAATTGACCTTCAAATGCATTAAAAGAAAGCACAAGTTCCTGCAGAGATAGAAGTATAAAAATAGATACAGGGATACTTCCATTGAGGGACTTATGATTTAAATCAATGGTGACAAGTACTATAAGGCCTTCCAAATGAGCGAATGGAATTGCACCCCTCAAGTCAATGCGAGAAATGGATAAATATTTGAGGGTCTTAGTCATTTTAAAATATGGAAGAGGACCAGTAAAGTTATTAATGATAAGTCCAAGTGAACAAGTTGGGTGAGTTCTAATATTGAATTAGGAAATGTTCCATTGAAGTGGCAGTAAGATAAATCTAGTATGGACAATTGCCTCAAATTGTGAATAGAATCCAGTAGCAAACCTGAGAAATTTGTATGGCTAACAGTCAAGGTGTGAAGAGATACATGATGTAGAAAGTCTGGTAAAGAACCTTTAAGATCCTCATTATCACACATCAAGGACCTGCAATTATGACACTTGGAAGATATTTCTTGGAAACACTCCGCTCAAGCCAAAACTACTGAATTCTAAGGTGGTTAAGTTCGACAAAATCACAAATGATTTTGGCACTTAGCTTGCCATATTGTTATGATTTAGCTGAATAATTGAGAGCCATTGAATCTTTGCCAAGGAAGCGCATATAGGCCTAAAGAGATTGTAAGCTGACATGCTCAAAACTTGCAAATTTGGCAGTGAAGATAAAGCATGGCACCACTCCTTTCCTTTAGCTGATATTCTTACATCATCCAAAGATAACACAATAATTTTTGAAAGGTTCTACAAAAGCATTGTTATATTTGGATGCACAAGTTTTAGAGTATGCAGTGAGAAAAATGGGCTAGCCAAATCATGACTAGATAACTTTGTCAGTTGAGATATCTCAATTGGAATTTTCCCCTCAAAGCCAGCATTTGACAAATTCAAATACCTCATTATTTAACTTGTGCGATTTAAAAGGAACCTCAAAATAGAAGTCATTGTATGCTAAATTCAATTTCTCCAAATATTACAAGTTAAAGAGACTACGTGAATTGTCTAATAGTCTTCTAGAGATGAATTCCTCACTCAAGTCAAGTGCTACAACATATCCCTTGTTGCATGTGATTCCATTCCTTTGACAGCAATCGTAACTTTGGTTCCAATGCACTAGTTTTTGGGATTTGGCAATGTTGAATGGAAGGTTTTCCTTCAAATGGAGCAACAAAGATTGTTGATCGCTAAGACATTGACTGGTTGCTACAGAGACATTGTTGCTAAAGTTTATCAAGCAGAATGATATCAAGGAAGAAAGCCAAAAAAAGAGGTGAAATCTCATTGCAGATTATGATTAGAGGCACCACTATCAGTATAATTGATTGGCTCACAAATGGGTGAATAGTCCTTTGGCCTTTAAATAATATCTGGACTTCCTTCATAGCTTCATATTAACTTTTGTCGTAACTGTTTGATATTTGTAGTCTTAACTGATATCTAGTACGAACCCAATTTGTAAGTTTCTTCCAATTCAAAACTAATAAGATGTTTACCTCTTACCAGGGAAGCTCAGACACTCGATGAGACAAGAGACTTGACTGCCATTTTCAAATATGTGCTTGACACGGATTCGGCACTGCTGAATGTCCTGCTTGCGAGTCGTTGAAGGAGACAATCACCAGAGATTGCCACCCACCCTTCCTCTTACAGTTAGAAGAATGACCGTTTCCTTGTCCTTTTTTCTCATTCAGCCTTGACTAAGTCAACTAGAAGTGTTAATTTGTTTGCTTTATTATTACTTGCAAAGATTTGAAATTAAATTCATATTACATATTTATTCAATTTATCAAATTTTATATTCTTCACAAATGGTGGAAGCACCAATCCATCCTAAAAATATCTTAGAGACGAATTTGTGACATAAATATAATATATATATTGTTTTTGTTTTTATTTCTTATTAAGGGTTTGAATGTAAAAAAAAATTAAAAAATAAATTACAGGAATACATATGAATTATTATTTTTTAAAACAATAACAACTAAAAACCATATTATTTTAACATTAGGATCGAACCCGACAGGTACTCACCACTAAATATATCAAATGTAAACTTATATATCATCTTATATGATATTCTAATATCAAATTAATGTCAATCACAGTTTTTCTTGTAATGAACTCTCCAAAACTTATGGGCCTCTACTGACTCTCAAGCTTGGGACTCTTACCACAATAATTATCTCCTCTCCTAAAGTAGCCAGAGAAGCATTAATGAAAAAAAAAAAAATGACTCAGCGTTTTCCAATCGAGAAACCTCAAATATTATGCGAGCACTTGACCACCACAAAGCTATTATGGTGGGGTCTAAATAATTTGCAGAAAGCTGTTAGCCACATGTATGCATGGAATAATGGACTTCAAAAACATTACCGTGGCGATGTTGCTATACTTTTGCAAACTTTCTTCTTTGTTCTGAAGTTGGGTTCGGACCCAGCGACAGCTAGCGGGGTTATTGGACTGATCACCAACTATTTTAAGATGGGGTTACGTAGTTGTATTAAATGTGAGATTATTAAATTTATATAAATAATTATAAAAATTGTTAGGTCTTTTTGAATTTAATAAATTTAATAATATAAAATTTTAAATAAATATTTAATAAAATGTAGTTTATAAAAATAAGACTATTTTTAAGAATGCATGGACTTGGGGTTATTTACATATACTAATGAATTTTAGAAAAATGTTATACATGACAAGGGCTGTAATTTGCACGAGACAAAATATTGGTTCAATACCACATAGAATGGATCAAAAGTATACTCACTTTGTGGCTTTGCCAGGAAAACACAGCAGCGGTTGGAAGATTTCAAATTTCTGGCAGACTAAGTTTACATTTTTTTTTTTTTTAATAAAAAGCTTCCACTTGCGTGTTATTGGACTTTTAAAATTTGACAAATTTAATGATGATTTAGATTATAAATTATAAGCATTAAGTAAAAATAAAATTATAAAAAAATAAGAATTTTATGTACATGAAACAATAAAATTGCCATAAGCTCTACAAAAGCATATCAATTTCTTTATCTAGGTTTAAGTGCACACACTTAATACAGACTAGCTTCTAATATTTGCATTGCATGTATAACTTCAAAAAATGAACTACACAGTATGACAACTTTTTTTAAGTGACTAAATTATTAATATTATAATATAATTTTATTAAAAATATAAAATTTTATGAAGATGAAAATATAGTTTGATTTCTAATTATAGAACATGAATAAATAAATTGATAATAAAGAAAGACAATATTCTGAGAAAGTGCAATAAATTAATATTAAATTTTAAAATAATTTGAATTTATAATAACATATAGTAAATAAAATTTTTAAAAATGAAATTTTATGTAAATAAATAATTGATATTTATATAAGTAGTTTCTATGTACCCGATCAATTAGTGCAAATTTAAAACACATATCAATATAACTTATTTTAATAATAGTAAATTTATTTTTATTTAATTAAATAATTATTTATAAAATTATATTAATAAATGAAATTATTTTAAAAAAATTTTATTCTTTTTTACTTGAACACATTTTCTTAAATATATATACTATAAATTTTATTTATAACATCATATAATTATCCCTATATCAATATCTGTACTATATTTGCTTACGTCGTATCTAACCCGGATGAGGATATGGGGATCATGCTGTGTTTGGTGTGGCGATGAGGATGAGACTGTGTTGACGTGTTGAGGGAATGTCCCTTTGCCAGTCGTGTTTCACAAGAAGTTAACAGAGAGGTTGGTGCAGCGGACTGAGGAATTATTCAGAAGATATATTAACTTAATAATAAATTATTTCTATTATTTTATTAACATAATTTATATAAATAATAATTTACTAAGAATTAAAGATATCATATAATTATATCACATAATATATTAAATTTACTGAATAATTTCTCACAGCACAGTACTCGGCCAGTGGCTTGTTGGTCACTGTGGAAACGCAGAAAGAGAGCAGCACGGCGGGCGCTCCACAATGCTGACTTCATGAGACCAAAGCAATGTGATTTGTCATGCCTTCGGGTACTCAAATGGGAATCCGACCATTCCTAGACATGACGCTTTGAATGAGGGACCTGTCTTGGCTATCATTAAATCAATCACCTTCTTTGAGGAGGAATACCTTTTGCAGTTTTTTTTTTTTTTTTTGATAATTGCAGTTTTTTTCTTTTGAATAAAGATTAGTTTTCATTCGATAATAGGGAGAGACGTCTGAAAAAAATTTGAAAAGAAAAAAGCTTACTGATATGGTACACGTACTTTTTGCCATAGGACAAGTCTGGGTGTGGGGGCCAACTTTAATCAATAAGTTCCCATTTTCAAGCCGAAAAATAAGTATCATCTACAAAGTATTGACGTGTTAGCCAACAATCTCAAATAAAGTAACCAATATCAACCACGTAAGGTTGGGTTGCACATGTGAACCACAGCTGAGTTTATAGAAACCAATCAAGCATTCAAATTGCAATTGCTCCATTCAATCTAGAGTTTTGATATTCGTACTTATTTGAAGTGACGTTTTGTCTATGTACAGAGAGAGAGATAGAGTGAAACGGCTTTTATCTGCGCATAAGTAAAACATGCCTCTAAGAATTGCCCTTCACTGTGAGTTTTGTTGCTTTAATTAAGAGCTGAAGGTTGGGGGGCGTGGGTTTATTGTGAAGAACGAGGGCATGAGAGGAGAATTACACCTTCACTGTATATACCTAAAGAGAGCCATACATTGCTTAGGAGATCAATTATATGACCAAAGTTCAGTGAGAGAGGAGAGAACTAGTATTAGCTATGGAGTTCGTAACTTTACTGTTGATCATCATATTCACGGGGGCATGCCTTCATTTCGTTATCCCCAACCTTCTCACAAAAAGAGGAGATCAACCTACCAAACTCCCCCCTGGGCCTTACCCTTATCCTATCGTTGGAAACATCATACAACTTGGCCAAAAACCTTACCAGACTCTTTCTGAACTCTCCAAAACTTATGGGCCTCTAATGACTCTCAAGCTTGGGACTCTTACCACAATAATCATATCCTCTCCTGAAATAGCCAGAGAAGCATTAACAAAAAATGATCTAGCGTTTTCCAACCGAGAAACCCCAGATATTATGCGAGCACTTGACCACCACAAAGTTTCTATGGTGTGGTTACCTGCATCAGTTCAATGGAGAACTCTTAGGAAAATTTGTGCTACAAACATATTCTCCCCTCAAAAGCTTAACTCTACCAAGGTTCTTCGCCAGGAAAAGATCCAAGACTTGCTAGACTTTGTGCACCAAAGCTGCACTAAGGGTGAAGCTATTGATATTGGTAAGGCTGCCTTTACAACGGCCATGAATTCTCTATCGTACACCTTTTTCTCTGTGGATTTCGCTCAGTATGGCCATGATGTGCCTCAAGAGCTCAAGGAGCTCATTGAAGATATAATGGAAGAATCTGGAAAGCCTAATGTTGCAGACTTTTTCCCGCTTCTGCGTTTACTTGACCCACAAGGCGTGCGACGAAGAGGAACGACGTATACTCAAAGGCTAATGAAGGTTTTTAACAGTATCATTGATCAACGAATTCAGATGAGAGCTTCAAAAGATGGTTCTGCAGAAAACGATTTATTAGATTCATTTCTCAGTTTCATTGAAGAAAACGATTCTGCAGAATTTAGTCGCCACGATTTCTTGCATTTACTTGTGGTTAGTGTGTGTGTGTGTGTAGATATATATAGTTATCTTTCTTAATTTTATGAAATGGTAGCTAATTAATCATCTAAGATAAAATTAAGCACAAAATACATTAACTTTTGAAAGTCTTTCTAGCACTTTGTCATGAATTCGTTCATTATGCAGATCGAAGTTACAAAAATTTAATAATATTTTTTGCCATGCAAAATTATAATTAATGGATGATTATGAACCAGGACCTATTTGTTGCTGGGACAGACACAACAACAAGCACAGTGGAATGGACAATGGCAGAATTGTTACATAATCCAGAAATCATGGTGAAAGCAAGAGAAGAGCTTCAACAAGTTCTTGGCAAAGATGGAAAACCTGAAGAATCAGACATCTCAAAATTTCCTTACTTGCAAGCAATTGTGAAAGAAATCTTTCGACTTCACCCCCCTGTCCCAATTTTGCTCCACAAGTCAAATTCTGAGGCAGAAATATGTGGCTATAGGGTGCCCAAAGATGCACAGGTTCTAGTTAACCTCTGGGCCATTGGACGAAATTCAAGCACTTGGAGTAATCCAAATTCTTTCGTACCAGAAAGATTTTTGGAGTGCAAAATGGATATTAAAGGTAATGATTTTGAGCTCATTCCCTTTGGAGCTGGGAGAAGGATGTGTCCAGGACTTCCAATAGCCTATAGAGTAGTGCACTTCATGTTGGCCTCTCTTCTGCACTACTTTGATTGGAAGATTGCAGAAGGGCAAAAACCAGAAGACTTGGATATGTCTGAGAAGTGCGGGCTTACCATACGCAAGTTTCAGCCTCTTCGGGCCATTCCTATCAAAGCATATTAATATTGTTTATTGCATTAGAAAATTTAGTAGCTTGCATACCCAACTTCTTAATTGGGGAAGAAATAACTAATTAAGCATTGCTTTCTTTTCTTTATGTTTAAGCGTATTTGTGTAAAGTACTATGTGTTTGATAGTTTGACACGGAAAGTGTCAACTATCTCAATAAATGAAACTCTCTATGATAACAAACATTATGAAAAAAAAATGTTACATATACTTTCAAGATTAATATGTGGAGAGTTTGATCTTGAAATTATTTTTATTAGGAAAATTTTATTATTTAACTCTTTTCTTTAACAAAAATTAATCTCATCTAAAATATATAAATATCTTACAAAAATCCACAAAAAAAAAGAATGGTATATATAATTTGCTGGGCATATGGATTTGCCACCTCACTTTGACAATTTTATCTATCTTTATATTACATCTAAATTTATTTTGTATATAATTTTACTTTTTTTATCACTAAATTTACAACTTTCTAAACAGTATTCCTATTTCACACTAACTTTACCTTTGCAGTTGAGTCACCAACAACAGGCACTCCTGATCCGTTTGCTGCCCCTTGGTTAAACTTAAAGCATGGCAATGGTTTGACAGTTCTCAATACTTACAATTAACTAGTAACTGCGCATGCACACTTTAATTTCTTCAATAAAGGATAATACAATACTTCATCTTAATGCTCATTATCATCATGATTAGTTAAGGAAATGCTTGAAAATTTGCAAAACAGCACCCTACTGAGGAAATGGTAATAATATTGAAAGTGATAATAAAAGTAAAGGTAACAGAAGAAAAATGATTCTGGTAAAAGAAGTGCACGCTTCTTTATATTGTAAGATAAATTCTTTTAACAACTGAAAAAATAAAAAATATATTAATATATATTCAATCAACGTACAAAATTATTATATTCCCGTCATAAAGGGATGTATAATTAATTAGCAACTCCAACAATATTAGTTGTAATTAGTGGCCTTGAATGACTGAAACTGCTGTTAATAGTATGAATATAATTGCAGTTGATATACACCCGTCTCATTTCTCGTGACAGAATCCATCGAGGAGAAAGGAATATATCGGTGTTGAGCATCAGTGGTGGATTTAAAATGTATTTCCCCTTTTTCTTAAGATTTGATCCTTCTTTACATATGTAGAAAAAAAAAAAGAAAACAGGAAAGGAATATATCATTAATTAGCAACTCCAATAATATTGATTGTGACTTTTGCTTTGAACGGCTGAATATCTTCCAAAATTGCAGTTGCAGTGTCATGTTTGTGACTTTTATGGGACATACAGGCAATGATAATGCTACAAAGGAAATCAATATTCTTTAAATATATTTCTTCACTTGAATAAATATATTTTATCTTTAATAATTATTCAAATCACAAAATTATCATTAAGTTATAAAATTTGTTCATTTGTCCACTAATTATATTTTCATTTTTTGGTAACTTTATCATTTCTCAACATACATTTAAATTATATGACAATGTATTTTTTATTATACGTATTATATATATAATAATAAAATAAAGATATAAAATAATATATAAAATATACTTCTAAACATAATATGTATAAGCGTGTCTATATCTTTTGCTTATGATAATATGAACAGATTAAACTTCTCAAAGTTTTCAAAAGTATTTTTTCGTTAAAGTAGGATATACTTTTGAAAAAATTTAAAAAACAAAAAGAAAAGTTGGGTTTGGACCCAGTAGAGCAAGGGGGTGATCACCGACTGTTTTAAGAATACTGGGAAAATTTTATATATGAACAACAATTTTTTATTTTAGTTTGTAGTTTCGATAATTTCTTTTATTATTATATACGAATCTAATTTGAATTCACTCATAGAGCTAATATAGTTTTTATCTACTTTCAATGAGTCTCTCTAATGTTCATAGTTAATATAAAATTAGCTTACTATTGCACCAACTTAGTATAAAAACAAGTAGTATAAATCCCGACAAAATGGTGCAATACCGAGTAAAATACATCAAAAGCACACTCCCTTTGTTGGTTAATTTGCATGTAAAAAACCAATGCTTGGAAGATTTCAAATTTCTGCTATACGCAAAACTAAGAAAATTTTGATATAAAAAACTAAAAAATTGCCAAAAGCTCTACAAAAACATAATTTCTTAATCTAAGTTTAACTGAAGACACTTAATATAGACTAGTTTTTTTTTTTTCTTTAAGGGGTGTCTCCCACCCTGTGGCTATATAGGAGACTACATCCTTTCGGAACGTGAGTCATTAATGATAATTTTTTTAATAAAGATGATTTTAAACTTAAATTTTTATTTATTAATTATATTAAAATTTTTTAAAATATAATCAACTTTTACTGCTCTAACACTTTGTTAGTAATATAAACTAATTTTTAATATATGTGTTGTGGCATGTGCAGTAGCGCAACTTTTTTATGTGGAATAAAACAATCAATATTATATTAAATATTTATTAAAATAAATAAGTAAATTCTATAAAATTAAAATATAGTTTGATTTAGATCATGAAAATATAATTTATGATAAATAAAGACAATATTTTGAGAAAGAAGAATAAAATAATTATAACTTTTAAAATAATTTTATTTTATAATAACATATAGTAAATAATAAAAATGTTTATGTAAATAAATAGTTGATAGCTATATCTATATCTACACTAAATATAAATATGTAGAAGTCAGAAATATTTTAATAAAAAAAATACTCTTTAGTATAATTTTGAAAAATTAACATAATTATAATCAAAACTATGTTATTATCATGTAATTTTTTATTTTATAACATATTGTTAATTTGGCAATGTACCCATTGTGTTTGTGCTAAAGTATTTTTTATGGCATGTGCCATTGGCGTACGGTGTGCAGTATGAGTTGGGTGCCTTTCAGCTGAATGGGAAAAGTTGTTCCAATAATTATGAGAAGAATTGTGCTGGAGGTAGGCGGTTGTGGCTTTAATTCAAAAGTGGTTGGAAGTCTATCTCCATTTCCATTCCTGTGTGTAACTATTTCTTAAGCCCCTTTTCCTGATTTGGGCTAATGTCACCAATAATATAGCCATCTAAGACAAACGTTGTGTAGGACATACTGATTTGCGTGTGCCACTTTTTTCCCCTAATTTCCGATCAATAATTATATTCATTCATCAGTCAATATCCCTGTTGCGTTTTTAGCCACAGCTATTTTCTTATTATTGACCCATCTGCTAGGAGGAGGTGGTGACCAGCGGGGCCACTGCTGTTCCCGTTGTGGCTGAAGGGTCTTTTCATGAAAAATGTCCGCTAGCTCCAGTTGCTCAATACATTTGGTGATGATGGTTTCCGCATTGCATGGGCATTGAAATTCAGTATCATAAGCGGATTGCTTGGCCACCGCCAAAGCCACCCAAATGACACCGCCCATGCAGTTCTCCACTTTCCATTCTGTTGTGTATTCACAGGTCTTTCGATATATTATTGTCTATCCATATTTGGAGATCACAGCTGTAGAAATTGCCAATATATTTAGGATGAACAATGTCTCCCAGTTTTTGAGCTTGACGGCAGTCCCTCATCACATCAATGTTTTGGTGGTTTCAGCTGATTTGACCAGCTGAAGGAAAATTTGTGCGCATAGCGTTTCCCACACTGCCGAGGAAACTCTGTAAAAGGACAGGCGGAGTTCATTTGGCAAGAACACTAAGAAGAAGAAGGGAGAGGCAAGCCAAATGATAAGCAAAGCCTCTGAATGTGAAAGGAATATAGTTTGAATAAATTCTAAATGAGAGTCGGCGTGCAAAATACATAAAATATTACAAAATATATTCAGAATTGGTATTGAAATCATCGAATTGATAGAGAATATTGTAATTATTCTTAATATTATAAAATATTTTCAGAATTTGTTCTGTGATTTTTCCTTCAGCATTGAAAGGGTTTTTTTCTGTTCAAATTTGGTGGCTCTTATATATGTTGCACATATTTAGTTTTGCACTATGCTAGTTAGTGGATCTATTTCTACTAAATATTGTTTAGTGTTTACATTGGAATTTTAATTTATATGGTTGAGCCATCTAAATATGTTGACAAAGATCATCAATTGAAAGATGAAGACATCCCAATGTTACCTTTCTTACAGGCAGTGGTGAAGGAAACTTTCCGCATGCATCCTGCAGGTCCATTGCTACCCCGCAAGACAAATGATGATGTAGAATTATATTGCTTCATGGTGCACAAAGATGCACAAATTCTGGTGAATGTATGGGCTATGGGACTAGATTCAAGCATTTGGACTAACCCAAATCAATTTATGCCCGAAAGGTTTTTGGACAGTGAAAATAATGTTAAGGGCCATGGTTTTGAGCTTATTCCCTTTGGAGGTGGTAGAACAATTTGCCCGGGAGCACCATTGGCTTCTAAGATAATACCCTTTTTGCTGGCTTCTCTTTTGCGTTTCTATGATTGGAAGCTCCCAGATGGACAAAACCGAGAAAACATGGATATGACAGGGAAGTTTGGGATCATTTTGCATAAGAGTAAGCCTCTTCGAGCTATTCCAATTAAAGCGTAAATACTATTTTGAAGTATTTTCTGTTAAGGGTTATGATGTAATTCAGCTGAATAAAAGTTAGTCAGTTGAGCTGTGTTAGTTTGTAAAGCTGTTAAGTTTGTTATAGTCGTTTATATTAGTTTCCCTTCTTAGCCTTGTAACTCTTTATATAAATAAAGCTCTCTATATTGAGTTCAGAGAATGGAATGAATCCTTCTCTTTACTTCCATTTCTGTTTCGATTTCTTTTGTTTTGTTTCATTTTCATCATTAGGAAATATATACGGGAAAAAGTACTCTTCTGACAACATCATTTTATGAAAAGCTTGTACTTATTAGGTCCAACCATTCAGCTTGTGAAATTAATTAATATTTAATAGCCTGAGTTATATATTATGAAAATGAAGTGAAAATAAGCTTGTGAGCTGTATGTACGTATCCATCTATCTGTCCAAGGGGGGTGTATGTAACATCTATGGCAAATCATCGACAAAGCATGGAAGAGATGCTGGATATATAAGTTTGTATTCTTCAACCTCTAATGACGTGTTTTTGAATCCATGAGGCTTAATGAGCTAAAGCAAACAATGTCACTAGTGGTTTGGAATGTTTACACTTGGTATTAGAGCCACTTCACGTGTCCTTTTGAATGATGGTGGGGCAAACCTAATAACAAGTTTGCCAAAGTGGACTATATCACTAGTAGATAGGGCTCTTACAAGAAGAATGATTCTTTCCTTTTTATTCTTTGTCCTTCTGTCTTCACGAAAATGACCATATTCTTCTTTTTTTTTTTTTTTAGTGACAAACCATATCCTTTCATTCGAATAGAGATAGATTAATTTACCTTAACCACTTTTTTGTTTTGAAAAAAAACTAGAAAGGTCAACATACACTATGAGAAAATTCAAGATTTCTAGTAAAAATAAGGAAATTAATTAAACGGGCAAAATTTTCGTCGAATAAGTATTGATCTATCAAAATCAATACTTTTACCTATCGATAATCTTATCCTTCAAAAATTCTACAAGAAATTTGCACACGAAATTCCTGCCAAGGGGCGCAATGATTTTTTTAGTGGTGTAATCAGTGGTAAAGCTGATAGTTATATTATTGGCAGGTTTTACCACTAGAAATCTAGTAAAAGTTTTTCACATAAATTAGTACTTGACTAATAACTAAATGATACGGTCACCAAAAATGCTATAAGCAGTTAACTCTCAGTTGCCACAAGAAATAATCAATTTTTTGGCAAATTGAACTTTTGGTTCCATTTTTTTTTTACCCATGGTATAACTATCAGTAAAAATAATATCGATATTAATTGTTGATGACCCCAAATATTATGTCATATATGTACTAGCAGTCAATGCCACCAATAATATTAGGTTCCATACATGAACCCCAATATGTCAAAATAGCCAATAGGTTGCGATTTCATTTAATCGACAACAAAGTCGGCCAATAATATTAGAATTTGTTCATGAATCTCAATGATCGATGTATTGCCACATCAACGAGTTGCAATTTCATTTTATCAACTGCATATCGACTAGTAATATTAGATTATGTACATGAATCCCTTCACATTGGGACAAATAATGGGTTGCTTTTTCTTTTTACTAGTGGTCCAATTGTCAATAATATTAGTATAAGTACATGAATCTCAACAATCGAGGCATAAGGATAGCCAACAGGTTGCGATTTCATTTTATCTGTAGTATAGGCATTCAGTCAAAAAAAATTGTGTAACAATGGTGTCAAAATTTATTACCCACTGCTTTTTGCCACTAGTAAAATCATTAATATAAAGGAGTTTGCAATCTCCCCCTCACTCCAACGAAGCTTTCCAATCTTCTTCTGTTTCTTTCTTCTCTCCCATTTTCTCTTCCTCACCTTACTGTCTCCTCTCTGCCTTTCCAGCTCCTCTCTCCCTCTTCATCTCCTCTCTCTCTCTCCCTTTCCATCTCCTCTCTCACACTAGTGTAAACCATGAGGAGAAGTAGTTGTCCTTAATGAATCTTGTTCATGTTTATGTCACTTGAGTTTTATCATAGATATTGTTGTTTCATTTGTTTGTTTAATACCATAGATATTTGCAAACAAGCATGAGATTATAGTGTACAGAGAAGACATCAAAAAATAATTGAGGAAGCTCTAGCTATATGGTTTACAATTTTTGTTCTTGATATTATTATTTGTTGGTAATTTTGCTGTAGTTGTGAACTTGTAATAATAAATTCAGTCATGTAGCCAAATGTCCCTATTAATTTTCATGGGCACCTTGGTGAAGCTGCTTTCTCTACAACATAGGCAAGTTCCTTTGCCTTCAATATGCTAAACAATAGTGATGTTAACATGTGATGCATTTAAACAAATTCTCTCTTTGATAGCCGAATATCATTCTACTACTAAGTCACATGGTTACTTACTCTACCTATTTTCAATGCAATTATTTGTTATTTTGCAAGTTTGAACAAACTTAATAAAGTGGTAGAGATTTGTAGTCCTGTAGATTTTTTCTTAGTGATCTCTTATGAAATAATTATGCTAATAATGCAATTATTTTAGGATTGGCATGACTGAATTTTCAAGATTAAAAATCTTCATTACTTCCATATGTCTATTTTAAAATATATATATATTTTCGACATCTTGTGTCGTTGATAAATTAGACAAAGTTTTTTTTATCAAAAAATAAACTTACTAATTAAATTCAAACATTTTATATATTTTAATATTCGTAAATTTTAGTGGAGGTCTTATCTGCTAGTAAATTACATTTTTAATTATATTTTTTGAAAACTTTTAGCCACTTTAAAAGTAAAGTGTCAATAAGTTAATTGCTAAAATGAATTAATTAACAGACTGTTCACCATTTTTTTTTACCAGCGTTATTGACTAATAGTATTAAATAATATTATTAACAGACGTAAATATCAACTATAAAATATTATTAATAATACTTTTACTAGTTGAATAAAATCTATTAAAAAAATTGTCAAAAATTAATTTTATTGACAGAATTTATGTTTTACTGGCGGATATTGTCTGCCAAAAATTGAAAAATTTTTTGTAGTTGAACTTAGCATAAAATATTAGACTGCTAATTAAAAAATACATATTCAAATAATTATTTAAATTTATGTATTATATTTAAATAATTATTTGGAGTGATTACATCTCTCAAAAGTTCATTACTTTTGATTAATTATAGTGAATTTTACTTAAAGCGCTATGGAATACTAAGTAATATATATATATATATATAGATGTATATTATATACATACATATATACACCAAAAAGAGAGATTAATTTAAAGGATCTTGCGAAATAGTCCCAAATGAGGACAAGTTTGGGTGACTAATTAGTTCCGGTATTAAAGTCCCAAAACGAAGTTCGCTATGAAAAAATAGAAAATAGAAAATAGGACGTATGGAGATCCCCCTCTTTGTCCATCTGAGAGTGGCAAAAGTTGTTCCCAATATTGAAAATCTGAGATGGAGGTGGGCTGTCCTTCCTAAATTTATGAGTGGTTGGATGTCTATCTCTATTCCCATTTCTGTTTATAACTGTTTATGAAACCCTTTTTCCTTATTTGGGCTAATGTCACGTTCAAAATAGAGCGTAGGACACAAATGGAAAGAGCACATTAAATGTACTTTGATTATTTCCTGGTTTGCCAGATGACATAGTTGTCCACATATATGGACCATATCTAAAGATGCTTTGACAAGTGGCACGTATGTGTTGCAAGACTTTATGAAACTCGTCATTGTTTTTGAGAAATTATAGTGACCCAAAGTCTCAAATTAACTCTCTGATCTAGTTTTATAATTTGACAAATAAATTATACGTAATTATCAGTGAAGCACATCAAATTGAAAAATGAAAACTCGGTAACATAAAAATGATTTTGTTTAAATATAAAATTAAAAAACTAAATTACTTATTAGGGTGAAGAGTGCTTTGGCCTTTTTAACATTTCGTCTTCCCTTGTTGCTTCGTACTCACTTTTATCGTAATTGGTTGATATTCCAGTCTGAGCCGAATATGTAAGTTTCTTTCAACGATGTTTACCTCTGCGTAGGAAGTATGGAAACTGTGAGACAAGAGGCATGACAAGAACATTTTCAAATATCGTGTTTTTAAAGATGCAAGTTTTACAAATAGAGGATAAAAGCGATAGTTACGTTACACCTACACCTGCTAAGGTGGGATCCCATTTCTGTATCAATCTGTTTGTTTATGAGAAAGGTTGGTACCCAACATACGTCATAAGTGCAAGTTGGTGCCAGCACCCCAACTGTCTGGTCTGTATCCTCTATTTATAATGCCGCTCGGAAAGCTCTCATAAATTTCTGACAAATCAAGGATCATACCATTAATTCTTTGTTTGTTTCTTCCAACTTGAAACAAATAAGATGCTTGCCTGCCCGACAACCACCGCTGAATTTCTTGCCCGCCTATTTCGGGGAAGGAGATAATCACCGGAGATTGCCACTCACATCCTTTTCACGCTCAAAAGAATGATTTATATTCTACGCACATGGTGAAGACTTGACCATATTATATCAAATCATCTTATCCACACATTTTTTTTTTTTTAAAAATAACTAGAAAAGTCAACACATAATATTAGACTACTAAAAAAAACTGATTCGAATAACTATTTGAATTTATGTATTATATTTCAATAAGTTTTTTGGGTGATTATTTAGCTCAAATTAAAAAGTCCAATATTCCTTTGACTTTTTAATTTGCTCATTCTTCTTAATAAATTTTAATGACTTTTTCTTTAGGCACTATGAAATACTAAATAACAAATACACCAAAAAGAGAGATGAATGCAAAGGACCTTGTGAAAATTGTTCTAAACGAGGACAAATTTGCCTAGGTAATTGGTTTCGGTACCTTTCAATGCACCCAAAAACAAAATTCGCCTATAGCGAATAAAAAATAGAAGGATATATAGAAATCCCATACTTTGTCCTTATTTGATTTTGTGATTTTTACTTTATTTCTCTAATTTTACAGCATATTTCTTTTGTAGTTATATTTAATTGTAAAATAAAAAAATAAACAGTAAATTATTAAAGTTAAAGAATTTAAATTTAAAAAAGATATCTATTTTGCAGTAATATAAATTTAATTACAAAATATAAAAGACCAATAAAATTGAAAACGGCGAAGTCAATGATCTAAATCCAAAATAAAATATCTTGATTATCAAGTAATTCCTAAAATTTTAAAATATTACAATAGATCTATAAATTGAAACTCTTTTATTTAATAAATGAAAATAATAAACAATTGATGCTTTTAAAATGTAAAAGCTTACTATTAAGATTTAGTAAAGTTGACAAATAATTAGATCTTTTAAACATACTACTTTAAATTTAATCTAAGCCATATACATAAAAAAAATTTTATAAAAAAAAAATAAAACCTACTTTAATGATCTTTATATTTTAAAAGAAATTAATCTTTTGTTGCCAAATGGGAATACTTGGATCCTAAAACTTATATATAATGGAACTTCATATTAATTGAATTACAAATAAGTGAGGCTTTGAGTTTGAGTCATAGTTTTTCAAAATTTTTTATGTTAATAATTGTTGGAATCTTATTATTTTTATAATTTTATTTTTACTTAATTTTATAATAAAAAATTTAAATTATTAAATTTTATAAGTTAAATTATGATACTTAAGAAATTTAAATATTCACATAAAAACATATAAATATTTCAGTAAATAAAGAAATATAAGAATAATTTTTCCTGGTAATTGTCATATACTTGGAAAGTTGCAAAAGTACATGCCGCTAGCTGTGGTGTCAAAACAAGCTGGCCAAGGTGTCACTCGTTAGTCTAAAATGGGCTTAGTCTTAGATGGGGTAAGCCCAAATTTCATAAGGCTAAAATCCTGAAATCCAATCCAAGCTTGCGAACGTCATCCTCGAAATCCAAATTTTAGTAAGATGGAAATAGCAAAACTCAAACAAAAAGCAAACACTTAAAATAAACTCATTAATAAGATTTTATTAATATTTTAAAAAATTAATATAAAATATTAAATTTATTAAATTTTATAATTTAATTTATAAGATTCAATTAATTTAATTATTCAAAATTTTTAAATAAATATTTAATAAAATTTAATTTGTATAAATAGTTAAACCCAAATCAAAAGAGAAAATTAGGCCAACTAATAGAATTTTATCAATGCTCCATAAAATTAATGTGAAATATTATTGAATTTATTGAGTTTCATAATTTAACATATAGTATCAAGTAAATTTAATAATTTAAAATTTTTTTAAATGAATATTTGATAAAATTTAAATTATATAAATAGTAAAACTCCACAAACTAAATTGTAAAATACAAAATTTTAAAAATCCACGTAAACTTTTGTGACACAATATTCGAATTTCTGATTTTGAAATTAAAAATAAAATAATAAAAAATTAAGATCATAAAAATATTTTTTTAAGTAATTAAAATTAGAAAATTTGAAATTAGAGAAGTCAAATCTGTATCCGTAATTATTTGCATAACTATTCAAATGTACATGAATTAATGTGAAAATATATTACGACACTATAAAAAATTTTAATATTATCAAAAGATAAATTTTTATGTAAAAATTATAAATTTATCAATAAAAATTTTTGACAAAAAATTTACTTAATCTTAAATAATTTATTTCTCAATAAGATTAAAACAAAAAGCAGACTAAAATCTTCAACTGTCAATTTCACTAAATGAAATTTTTATGACTTAAAGGTGTGTATAAGTTGGATTGATGTAAAAAATAATTGAATTAGATAAATTGAGGTTTAAAAATCATAACTTATTTGACCCAATTAACAGATTTTATATATAATTTATACGGTGGATTTGGATTCAGATCAAATTTAACAAAAAAAAAAAATATGAGACTCATCATGGATTGATATATAAATAAATGGGTCACGGGTAAATTCATATTTGACACAGTGAATCAGATTCAGGTTGGGTTTTTTAACATTCCTAATCTCTATTTAGCTTTTATATTTCTTTTTTCTTATTCTAGAATCACCTTGTATAGCTTTTTTCCTTATCTCTGTATAGCTTTGACACAGTGAATCAGATTCAGGATAGCTTTCGAAAAAGTTATAGGATAAATGAAAAAAAAAAAAATAATAAGACTCAGGTTTAATCATTCTCTAACATATAAAATTTAACTGAAATTACACATATGCCAATTGCGGGATCCCATTCCCTGAGTATATATTACTATAGATTTTACAAACTTGTTGTTTTGAACATTTCAAATAGGACAAGTCTGAGTGTGGTGGCCAACTTTCATCAATAAGTTTCCATTTCCAAGCCAACAGAAAACTATCATCAACAGAGTATTCACGTGTTAGCCAACAATCTCAAATGAAGCAATCAATTTGCATGCATCTTCCTCGCAGTTGCAGATGTAAAACCACAGCCGAATTTGTAGAAAGCAACCAAGCATTCAAATTGCAATTGCGTCCATACATACCTATCATAGCTCTGTTTAAGGACCAACCGATGCTTGGGAGATCAATTATAAGACCGAAGTTTAGTGAGACTAGAGAGTACTAGTGTTAGCGATGGGGTTCATAACATTACTGGCGATCATGATATTCACGTTGGCATGCCTTCTCACAAAAACTGGAGCTAAACCTACCGAACTCCCCCCAGGGCATTACCCTTTTCCTATCATTAGAAACACCATACAACTTGGCCAAAAACCTTACCAGACTCTTTCTGAACCACTACAAGAGTAAACTCAATTTGTGATAGAATTTTGCAACAGAATATATTCCATTGCAAATTTGGTTTGCCAAATCTTTGAGATGATTTGCAATGTATTTGTGATAGAATTTCTGTCCAAATATTAGTCTGTCGCAAATCCATCTCAAACTGTTTAATTCTTTTCAGATTTACGATAGAATTTAGTCTTGACACAAGTCTGTCGCAAATCCTTTCCAAATTCGCAATGGATTTGTAATAGAATTTTTGCCACAATACTCATCCATCACAAATCTATTTCAAATGTTTAATTTGTTTTAGATTTGTGATAAATTTGCGACAAAAATTTTGTCGCAATACAAGTACGTTGGCGGGGTTACTGGACTGATCACTAACTATTTTAAGAAGGGGTTACGTGATTGTATTAAATACGGAATTATTAAATTTATACAAATAATTATAAAATTTGTTAGATTTTTTTTGATTTAGTGAATTTAATAATTCAAAATTTTAAATAATATTTAATAAAATATAGTTTATAAAAATAAGACTCTTTTTAAGAATGTGGACTTGGAGTTATTTACATATACTAATGAATTCTAGAAAAATTTTATATATGACAAGTGCTATAATTTGCAGCAGACAAAATATTGGTTCAATACCAAATAGAATGGATCAAAATACACTCCCTTTGTTGCTTTGCCAGGAAAACACACCAGTGGTTGGAAGATTTCAAATTTCTGGTAGACTAAGTTTACATAATTTTTTTTTTAATAAAAAACTTATACTTAAGAATGAATGTTATTGGATTTTAAAATTAGATAAATTTAATAATAATTTAGATTATAATATTATAAGAATTAAATAAGAATAAAATTGTAAAATTAATAAGAGTTTTATATAAATGAAACAATAAAATTGCCATAAGCTCGAGAAAAGCATATCAATTCCTTTATGTAAGTTTAAGTGCAGACACTTGATATAGACTAGCTTCTAATATTTGCATTGCATTTATAACTTCAAAAAATGAATTACGCAGTTGTAGGACAACTTTTTTTAAGTCAATAAATTATTAACATTATATTAAAATTTTGTTAAAAATATAAAATTCTATGAAAATAAAAATATAGTTTGATTCCTAATTATAGAACATGAATAAACAAATTTATAATAAAGAAACACAATATTTTAAGAAAGTGAAATAAATTAATATTAAATTTTAAAATAATATAATTTGAATTTATAATAACATATAGTAAATAAAATTTTTTAAAAATGAAATTTCATGTTAATAAATAATTGATATTCATATAGGTAGTTTCTATGTACCGTTCAATTGGTGCAAATTTAAAACACATATCCATATAAGTTATTTTAAGAATAATAAATTTATTTTTATTTAATCAAATAATTATCTATATCAATAAATAAAATTATTTAAAAAATTCCTCAATTCTTCTTTTTTAAACACACCTTCTTAAATATATACCATAAATTTTAATTGAAATATCATATAATTAACCCTATATCTATAATCTACACTATATTTACTTACGTCATATCTAACAGAACAATTTAACAGAGAGGATAGGTGCAGCGGACTGAGGAATTATTCAGAAGTTATATTAACTTAATAATAAATTATTAATATTATTTTGTTAACATAATTTATATAAATAATAATTTATCAATAATTAAATATATCATATCAATTATATCTCTAATATATTAAAATTACTGATTGATTTCTCACAGCACAGTACTTGGGCGGTCGCTTTTTAGTCACTGTGGAAACGGAGAAACGGAGCAGCATGGCTTTCCACAGTGCTGACTTAATGTGATTTGTCTTGGAAAAATGATAGGACTACTTTTACTTACGTGGAAGAATTACGTTTTTTAAATAAATTTAAAATAAATTATTTTCTTTTTAATATAAGTAACGATGTGATTACATCTGTAGTTTTATGCTTCAATTATGTTTGATGATGTGATTTAAGAAAAATTTATTAAAAATAAAATTAAGAAATTAAAATAAATAAATAAAATATAAAATATAAATATAATAATAATATTTTAATATTTTATGAAAGAGTATAGCAGATACGTAGATATGACGGTGTGTCTGTAACACCGGTCTTTGCCATGCCTTCGAGTACTCAAATGGGTATCCGACTGTTCCTGGACATGATGCTTTGAATGAGGGACCTGGCTGGGCTATCATTAAATCAATCAAAGGCTAACTGTGATGAGGAATACCTTTTACAGGTTTTTTTTAATAAGAATTAATTTTTCATTACATAATAGCGAGAGCTGTCCGAGAGAAAATTAAAAAAAAAAAAAAAAACTTACTGATATGGTGGTGCATCGTGCTTATTACCATTGATTACACGTACTTTTTGTTTTGAACATAGGATAAGTCTCAAATAAAGTAATCAATATGAACCACTTAAGGTTGGGTTGCACATGTGAACCATAGCTGAGTTTATAGAAACCAATCAAGCATTCAAGTTGCAATTCCGGCTATATAAATCCTTTATCCATTCAATCTGGCGTTTTGATAAATATGTACTTACTTGGAGTGACGTTTTGACTACATACAAAAAGAGATACAGAAAGAAATAGAGAATGAAATGACTTTTATCTGTACATAATTAAAACACAATAACATTATTTCTATACAAGTTATACTTATATCTCTCTTACAATCACTAAGAAAATAAAGAAAAACAGAAGAGAGAAAATCAAATATTTAACTCTATCCCACTCTATCTAGTTGTAGCTATCATTTCCGATTAAAACATCCTTCAAGACGTAGACATAGATTTTCCTTTTCACGCGGGCATGCCTTCATTTCGTCATTCCAAACCTTCTCACAAAAAGAGGAGATCAACCTGCCAAACTCCCACCAGGGCCTTACCCTTATCCTATCGTTGGAAACATCATACAACTTGGCCAAAAACCTTACAGGACTCTTTCTGAACTCTCCAAAACTTATGGGCCTCTAATGACTCTCAAGCTTGGGACTCTTACCACAATAATCATATCCTCTCCTGAAATAGCCAGAGAAGCATTAACAAAAAATGATCTAGCGTTTTCCAACCGAGAAAACCCAGATATTATGCGAGCACTTGACCACCACAAAGTTTCTATGGTGTGGTTACCTGCATCAGTTCAATGGAGAACTCTTAGGAAAATTGTGCTACAAACATATTCTCCCCTCAAAAGCTTAACTCTACCAAGGTTCTTCGCCAGGAAAAGATCCAAGACTTGCTAGACTTTGTGCCCCAAAGCTGCACTAAGGGTGAAGCTATCGATATTGGTAAGGCTGCCTTTATAACGGCAATGAATTCTCTATCGTACACCTTTTTCTCTGTGGATTTCGCTCATTATGGCCATGATGTGCCTCAAGAGTTCAAGGAGCTCATTGAAGATATAATGGAAGAATCTGGAAAGCCTAATGTTGCAGACTTTTTTCTGCTTCTTCGTTTACTTGACCCACAAGGCGTGCGACGAAGAGGAACGACGTATACTCAAAGGCTAATGAGGGTTTTTAACAGTATCATTGATCAACGAATTCAGATGAGAGCTTCAAAAGATGGTTCTGCAGAAAACGATTTATTAGATTCATTTCTCAGTTTCGTTGAAGAAAACGATTCGGCAGAATTTAGTCGCAACGATTTCTTGCATTTGCTTGTGGTTAGTGTGTGTGTGTATATATATATATACAGTTATCTTTCTTAATTTTATGAAAGACTTCAAGGTAGCTAATTAATCGTCTAAGATAAAATTAATCACCAAATAAATTAACTTTTGAAAGTCTTTCTTGCACTTTGTCATGAATTGGTTCATTATGCAGATCGAAGTTACAAAAATTTAATAATATTTTTTGCCATGCAAATTATAATTAATGGATGATTATGAACCAGGACCTATTTGTTGCTGGGACAGACACAACAACAAGCACAGTGGAATGGACAATGGCAGAATTGTTACATAATCCAGAAATCATGGTGAAAGCAAGAGAAGAGCTTCAACAAGTTCTTGGCAAAGATGGAAAACCTGAAGAATCAGACATCTCAAAATTTCCTTACTTGAAAGCAATTGTGAAAGAAATCTTTAGACTTCACCCCACTGTCCCAATTTTGCTCCACAAGTCAAATTCTGAGGCAGAAATATGTGGCTATAGGGTGCCCAAAGATGCACAGGTTCTAGTTAACCTCTGGGCTATTGGACGAAATTCAAGCACTTGGAGCAATCCAAATTCTTTCGTGCCTGAAAGAATTTTAGAGTGCAAAATAGATATTAAAGGTAATGATTTTGAGCTCATTCCCTTTGGAGCTGGGAGGAGGATGTGTCCAGGAATTCCACTGGCTTATAGAGTAGTGCACTTCATATTGGCCTATCTTCTGTAATACTTTGATTGGAAGACTGCAGAAGGGGAAAAACCAGAAGAAAGGACACACACTTTGCACTAGCTTCTCTTTATTATTGGAAACTTGCTAAATTTTATTGGAAGGTTGCTATATAAAATAAACCTTGGACACCCATTTATACTGGGTTATGGCTGTCCAAATGGTGGTACATTAACTTAACTGTTGTGAACTACGTACTTTTAATATGCTAGCATCACACCTAAAAGATTGCACGCACTTACAGAGTGGCGGCACACTACATAAGGTGAATTCATGCTATCCTTGGAAAAGTTATTTATTACTCTCTATTTGCTTCAAGACTGGAAGGAGTTTCATCTCTTTTGACTTGTCCATACTTGGTGCCACACTTTTGTCAATATTTTTGATGTGCTATATATGACTAAGAGAAGAGAGGTTCTACGTAAACAAATGCATGCTTTCTAATAAATGATGCAAGATTTTACATATCTCTTCTCCCTTGCTTTTTGACTTTCTTCTCATGTCTAGTAATAGAAAGAAGTTGGTGCACATGCAAGAGGCAGTGGTGCATTCAATAATTAATATTGTTTACTGCATATGAAAATTTATTAAACTTGTATACGTAACTACTTAACTGGGGAAGAAAGAACTAAGCATATTTAAGTACTAGTATTTGATTGTTTGGAACGAAAATTGTCTACTACCTCAATGAAATTCTCCTTCGATAACATACAAATATGGAAAAAATGGAACATATACTTTGTTATAGATTTAAATTCTCTGACTTTCTCTTTGTCTCTATTTTATATTTAAAAGAGCATGTGAGTCTCACTTCTTAACTTTGTAGCTTTTTAAAAAGGTTCTTACCTCATACTAATTTTACCCTTGCGAGTGCAATCCTGATGTATTTGCTGCCTCTTTGATCTAAATAGTTTGAGGTTGAGGTTAATTAGTTAAGGTATGGCATTGGTTTGGCAGTTCTCAAAGCTTACAATTAACTTGTAACTGCGCATGCATACCTCTTCTTCAAGAATGGATAATACAATATTGAGTAAAATCTTATTTTAGTCTCTCACTGTTAAATATTTTTATTTTAATTCTTTAGAGATCAATTAACTCTTATTTTAATCTCTCATTATCAAAAATTTTTATTTAAGTCCTCTAAAAATTGAAATTGATATTAATTTTAATTTTTAAAAGACTTAATTAGAAGTTTTTAATAATAAATAATTAAAATAGAAATTAATTAATCAAAATAAAAAAATTTAACAATAAAAAATTAAAATAAAAATTTATTCATCTTTAAAAAATTAAAATAAAATTTTATTCTACAATATTTCATCGTAATGTTCATTATAACCATGATTAGTTAAGGATATGCATGACAATCTGCAAAACAGGACCCTACTGTGGAAATGGTAATAATGTTGAAAGTGATATATAATAAGTGTGAAGGTAATTGAATCCATCCAAGACAAATAAATATATAATTAACTAGTAAACTTTTGGCCTTGAAGGGTGGAGCTGAGGTCACAATTGCAGTTTCAGTGTCATGATTGTGACCTTTTATTAATTAGAAGAAGCAAACTGGCATACGTGTCTAAAAATTTTGCAGAAAGCTCCTGGCCACAAAAGAATTTTCAGTTTAAGATATTCTTTCAATTTAAATAAAGACATTAGTTCAAAATTCACGGGTTTAGGATAATTTTCAATTCATTAGACCGAGATAGGTATTTCTTTTGTTCAAACAATGGCCGTTGTACTCTTTACTGGAGAGACTGGTGGCTAATAAATTTGGAACCTCTTGCCCAGAAAACCATAATGCCACTGAGAGAAGATGATCTGGAGAAAAACGTGGCCAGTCACGTTGATGAATATGGTGTCGGAAATTTAATATGATTATTCCTTTCCTTGGTGATAGAGAGATTCAAATGCTTCGTGCCACCATTACTCCTTTGGTAGAACAAATGAAAATAAATAAATTACATTAGAAATCATAAAAGATCAGAGAAAAGTATTTGAAATTTGAAGGAGGTTTGAAAGCTGCAAACCATAGAAGTGTTAAAATACATATATAATATTGATGTTAAAATGCTTTGAGACAATTTCTAAATGAGGAAAGAAAATAAGCAATTTATAGTGGGAACACAAAGGGGATATTGCAAATTAGAGTGACACATAGGATAGTTTCTTACTTTTGGTTGTTCTCTTTAGCCATATAATATTTAAATAAATAAACGTGTTTGTTTATTTAATCAAACCAACTCATTTCTCTATTTAAACAATAACAAACAGTAGTAATTAACAGTTATAAATTTAAATTGATCATAATCATTGTCTCATGTTATTTGCCTTGAATACATAAGATGAAGTTGAAGATAACAAAGGTGAAATGAAGAAAACAAAAAAGGCCCTAAAGACCCAAAAAAATACAGTTAATTATAGAACTGTTTTGTCTGACGCAAATTAAAATTGAAAGTGAAATTGTAATTGAAATTAAAATTAAAATTTGAATTGAAATTGAAATCAAAGAGAAATTGAAACTGAAATAGGAAGAGAGGAATTGAATTTGAAATTGGATGAGAAATTAAAAATGCAATTGAAATTGAAATTGGAAGAGAAATTGAAATTGAAAAGAATTAGAAATTCAAATTGAAGAGCAATTCAAATTAATGAAGTATTAAACTCAACTTACAAAGAATCTAAATTATTAAATTTATAAACCCTTACATATTAAACAATGAGACCTAAATATCAAACGATTCATAAACTATTCATAAGTATTCGGGCTATTATAATTTTGTGAGAATTGCGTTTTTGTTAAGTTTATGGAGGTTTGTTGTACTCAGGTGCATGTAAATTTTGTCTACGTTTCAACCTTCTAAATATCGATATATAACTATCATATATTTCACTTGAATTATATTTATACTTAGTTTTAGATATTTGTTTACATCCAAATACATGCAGGTTTTGAAATCTTGTTTCCTTACTTTGGAGTAAGAAATTTTTTACATGGTTTTTGTTGTTGAGAAAACCTGAACGTGGGAGTAGATAATATTTTTTGTTAATGGAAATTTTGTAGATTTAAGTTTACAAAATAAAAAGATTATGCACCGGAGACATAGAAAGTTTTCGTTGGTCATTCAGTCGGTTCTGGGCAGCTAGTAAGTCAGGACTTGCCTAGTCGTGTTAGATTTGAGTCTTGATTATTTTGTTTTTTAGATTTCCCTGTGCTTTCAAAAGAAAAAAAAAATGTAATGGTTTGATTTATTTTAATCAAAATGATAAGATAATAAATATGTATATTTTAAATAGAAACCTTTCAATTGACTACAAACACTAATGCGTGTTGTATTAACGGCATGTGTTGCATGTAATTATAGGGCATGTAATTCATCTTGGCATGTGTTGCATTAATGGCTTCCATTCTTCTACGGGCCTAGGCCCAGGCTGCAACCATTTGCGTGCTTGTCTGCCATTCTGCTTAGAAGTCTGTTTTCTTTTTTCTTCAAATTATAGGGCAGTTGCTGTTTTTATATTTAATGTCTGCTTGCCTTAATTTATTGGCTTTCAGTTATGTACATACATAATCAAAATCTTTAATTAGTGTTCTTAAAAGTTTTCTCGATACAAATGCGGTAGACAAAGTTTAAACCTAAGTTTTAATACAATATTACCCCAATCTCTCACAATGCCTAATGGTTTACCACTCTCACAGTTTTGATAATATATTTAAGAAACTCTTTTTATCATATATATATGCTAGTTTTAGGGTTGGGTGGCCACTCTCTTTTTTTTTCTTTTCTTGAACTTTCATAAGATATCTTTATCTTTAAGGTAAAATTAATTTTAATTCGAGATAAAAACTAAACAATAATTCTCTTACAATAAAAGTGATTGCAAGATCAAATCCTAAGTATATGTACTATTTCAAAATGACCTAAAACATAATTAACTATCACTATACCAATTATTTGTTAAATATTTTATAATTAATAATTATATTCATTCATCACTACTCTTTTTTCTTTTAAATATGCGTGTCAATGAGGAAACCTTATTAGGGAGGGAAGGGAAAGGGAGGCTGAAAATAAAAAATAAAAAAAAATTTGACCCACATAATTAAAGTATGACATATATAATTGCCTTGAAAATGTGGATGGTCAACCAAATGAATTCATTTCACCTAACCTTTCATGCAGAAATTAGGTGGAAGCACGTGGGTGACGCGATATAGTCGGCTTTGAATTTTCTTTGATTTAATTCACATATTTTATTTCCAATACAAGAATATCTAAAACGAAAGGACAATGATATGTACCCAATGTTTTCTCAGTATTGCTATTTCAATGTAAAAAACCTAACGTATATTTCAAGTATGTAGTTATATATTAAAAACAGTTTCTTTTCTCTCTTTCTCAAGTTTGTCTTTTTGTTAACTAGACTTCTACCATTCAATACGCGTACCTAGATGAAATAATATTTGAATTTATTGCCAGTTGAGTTTAGATATAATATTACAATTTGTATACTCGAGTTGTGAAGAAAAGCTATCATTACTCAAAAAAATATACATATATAAAGATCCCAAAATCAGAGAAGCACTTGACCATGGCGATTTTTCATTGGCAGCGCTGTCCGCATCATCCAATTGGAGGATTCTAAGGAGAGCTTTTCCTACAGAAGTTTTCTACTATTAATAAAAGGTAGGGCGTGTTTTCCTATAAATAATGGAACCGGACACGAAGCAAGAAGACCACAGCCATGGACTACCTTACACTTCTTCTGTTAATTTTCTTTGTGTTGGCAACCATTCATATCTTTATCTCCAACTTAGGCATCCGAAGTTACAAACATGGCAAGCTCCCGCCAGGCCCTCGCCCTCTTCCTATTGTAGGAAACATTTTGGAACTTGGCACCCAACCTCATCTCGCACTCACCAAACTCTCTAAAACTTATGGGCCAATAATAAGCCTCAAGTTGGGCAGCATCACCACCATAGCCATTTCGTCACCGGAAATAGCCAAAGAAGCCCTCTGCAAAAATGACCTAGTCTTTTCTAGCCGGAAAATCCCCGATAGTGTCTTCGCACTTGACCATGGCAAACTTTCTGTGGCATACATGCCCACAACATCCAAGTGGAGAATTCTTAGGAGAGCTTGTGCAACAAGAATTTTCTCCTCTCAACAACTTGACTCAACACAAATTCTTCGTCAGAGAAAAGTGCAAGAATTGCTTGATTTTGTGCATGAATGTAGCAACAAAGGTGAAGCTTTGGAAATTGGTGAGGCTGTTTTCACAACAATTCTTAATCTTTTGTCAAACACCTTTTTCTCTATGGATTTGGCTCATTACACTTCTAATAAGTCTCAAGAGTTCAGGGATATCGTACAGGGTGTTATGGAGGAAGGTGGAAAGCCTAATATTGTAGACTTTTTCCCTATTTTTCGTTTCCTTGACCCACAAGGTACTCGAGCCAGAATGAAAACTCACTTTGAGAAAGTGACAAAAATTTTCGATGGAATTATTGAAGAAAGATTGAGTTTAAGGGCTTGGAAAGTGGAATCTGTGGTGTACAATGATGCTTTAAACTCGATATTGGATCTTATGGAAGAAAATGATTCACAACTGAACAGGCCTGACCTATTACATTTATTTCTGGTAATAATATTTGACTTTCTAAATCAATACAAATTTTCCTTAAATCATCATGGAAAGAGAATGAAACCACACATTAGTGCAATGGAAATTTATACTACTATTTCTTTTCTATATCTCCTATGCTTGGATTATTTTCTATCTCTGTTCTTCACTTAGTTTGGCAGAAAAATGAAAGAAAAAGTAAGGATGTGAATTTTTGTAACTGGTCATGTAGCATCATTAACTTGTTTTCTATTGGCATGTTATTATAAAAGGACTTATTTGTTGCTGGGTTAGACACAACTTCAAGCACTATAGAATGGGCAATGGCAGAACTGTTGCGTAACCCCAAAGAATTGGGAAAAGCTAGAAAAGAACTTCAGAACATGTTTGACAAAGATCATCAATTGAAAGATGAAGACATCCCAATGTTACCTTTCTTACAGGCAGTGGTGAAGGAAACTTTCCGCATGCATCCTTCAGGTCCATTGATACCCCGCAAGACAAATGATGATGTAGAATTATATGGTTTCATGGTGCCCAAAGATGCACAAATTCTGGTGAATGTATGGGCTATGGGACTAGATTCAAGCATTTGGACTAACCCAAATCAATTTATGCCCGAAAGGTTTTTGGATAGTGAAAATAATGTTAAGGGCCATGGTTTTGAGCTTATTCCCTTTGGAGCTGGCAGAAGAATTTGCCCTGGAGCACCATTGGCTTCTAAGATAATACCCTTTTTGCTGGCCTCTCTTTTGCGTTTCTATGATTGGAAGCTCCCAGATGGACAAAACCCAGAAAACATGGATATGACAGGGAAGTTCGGGATCATTATGCATAAGAGTAAGCCTCTTCGAGCTATACCAATTAATGCATAAATACTATTTTGAAGTATTTTCTGTTAAGGGTTATGATGTAATCAGCAGAATAAAAGTTAATCAGTTGAGCTGTGTTAGTTTGTAAAGCTGTTAAGTTTGTTATAGTCGTTTGTGTTAGTTTCCCTTCTTAGCCTTGTAACTCTTTATATAAATAAACCTCTCTGTATTGAGTTCAGAGTATGGAATGAATCCTTCTCTTTACTTCCATTTCTGTTTCAATTTCTCTTGTTTTGTTTCATTTTCATCATTAGGAAATATATATATATGGGAAAAAGTACTCTTCTGACAACATCATTTCATGAAAAGCTTGTACTTATTAAGTCCAAAAATTCAGCCCGTGAAACCAATTAAATATTTAATAGCTTGAGTTACATATTATGAAAATGAAGCGAAAACAAGCTTGTGAGCTGTATATACATATCTATCTATCTATCCAAAGGGGGTGTATGTAACACCCACGGCAAATCATCCACAAAGCATGGAATAGATGCTAGATATATAAGTTTGTATGCTTCAACCTCCAATGACGTGTTTTTGAACCCATGAGGCTTAATGAGCTAAATCAAACAATGTCACTAGTGGGTTGGAATGTTTACACTTCGTATTAGAGCCACTTCATGTGTCCTTCTGAATGATGGTGTGGCAAACCTAATAACAAGTTGCCAAAGTAGACTATATCACTAGTAGATAGGGCTCTTACAAGAAGAATGATTCTTTCCTTTTCATTCTTTGTCCTTCTATCTTCACAAAAATTACCATATTCTTTTATTTTTTTTAGTGACAAACCATATTCTCTCGTTTGAATAGAGATAGATTAATTTACCTTTACCACTTTTTTTTTTGAAAAAAAACTAGAAAAGTCAACATACATTACAAGAGAATTTGAGATTTCTAGTAAAAATAAGAAAATAAATTAAACTGGTAAGATTTTCATCTGATAAGTATTAGTCTATCAAAAATAGTACTTTTACTTACGAATAAGCTTATCCCTCAAAAATTTTATAAGAAATTTGCACACGAAATTCCTGCCAAGGAGTGCAATGATTTTTTTAGTGGACAGTTATATTATCAACAAGCATTACCACCAAAAATCTAGTAAAAGTTTTCCACATAAATATTACTTGGCTAATAATTAAATGATACAATCACCGAAAATACTATAGGCAATTAACTGTTAGCTGCCACTAGAAATAATCAATTTTTTGGCAAATTCAACCTTTGGTTCCATTTTTTTTAACTCATGGTGTAACCGTCAATAAAAGTAAATTTGATATTAATTGTTAACAACCCCAAATGTTATGTCATAAGTGTACCAGTGGTCAATATCGCCAATAATATTAGATTTCATATATGAACCCTAGTACATCAAAATAGCAAACAAGTTACGATTTCGTTTAATTGGCAGCAAAGTTTGCCAGTAATATTAGAATTTGTTCATGAATCCTAATGATCAATGCATTGGCACATCCAACGAGTTGTGATTTCATTTTATCGACTGCATATCCATTGGTAATATTAGATTATGTACATGAATCCCTTCACATTAGGATAGGCAATAGGTTGCTTTATCTTTTTATTGGCAGTACAATTGTCAATAATATTAGAATTGATACATGAATCTCAACAATCAAGGCATAATGACAACCAATAGGTTGCGATTTTGTTTTATCTGTAGTTTAGGCATTCGGTAAAAAAAAAAAATTGTGTAATAATGGTGCCAAAATTTTTTACATACTATTTTTTGCCACCAGTAAAATCATTAATATATAGGAGTTCGCAAACTCCCCCTCACTCCAGTATAGCTCTCCAATCTTCTTCTTTTTCTTCCTCTCTTCTCTCCCATTCTCTCTTCCTTGCCTTACTGTCTCCTTTCAGCCTTTCCATCTCCTATCTCCCTCTCCCTTTCCATTTCCTCTCTCATGCCAGTGTAAACCATGAGGAGAAGTAGTTGTCCTTAATGAATCTTGTCCATGTTTATGTCACTTGAGTTTTATCATAGATATTGTTGTTTAATTTGTTTGTTTGATACCATAGATATTTACAAACAAGCATAGGATTATAGTGTATAGAGAAGACACCAAAAAATAATTGAGGAAGCTCTAGCTATATGGCTTACAATTTTTGTTCTTGATCTTGTTATTTGTTGGTAATTTTGCTGTAGTTGTGAACTTGCAATAATAAATTCAATCATGCAGCCAAATGTCTTGATTAATTTTCATGTGCACTTGGGTCAAGCTGCTTTCTCTACAACATAGGCAAGTTCCTTTGCCTTCAATATGCTAAACTACAGTGATGTTAACATGTGATGCATTTAAACAAATTCTCTCTTTGATAGCCGACTATCATTCTGCTACTAAGCCAAATAGGTGGTTATTTGGATTTGACATGGTTATTTACTCTACCTATTTTCAATGCAATTATTTGTTACTTTGCAGATTTGAATAAACTTAATAAAGTGGTAGAATTTTTTAGTCCTATAGATTTTTTCTTGGTGATCTCTTATGAAATAATTATTCCAATAATGCAATTACTTCGGGATCAACATGAATGGATTTTTAGGATTGGAAATCTTCAGCATTTCCATATGTCCATTTTAAAATATATATATATATATATATATATATATTTTCAACAGCTTGTGTTTTCACAACTGGTATGTATGTGTCGCAAGACTTCATGAAACTTGTGATTTTATTGAGAAATTATAGTGACACAAAGTCTCAAATTAACTCCATGATATGGTTTTATAATTTGGCAAAGAAATTATAAGTAATTATCAGTGAAGCACATCAAATTGAAAAATGAAAACTCGGTAATATAAAAATGATTTTGTTTAAATATAAAATTAAAAACTAAATTACTTAGTAGGGTGAAGAGTGCTTTGGCCTTTTTAACATTTGGTCTTCCTATGTAGCTTTGTACTCACTTTTGGTTGTAACTGATTGATATTCCAGTCGAAACAGTTCTAGTCTGAGCCGAATATGTAAGTTTCTTTCAACGATGTTTACCTCTGCGTAGGAAGTATGGAAACTGTGAGACGAGGCATGACAAGAACATTTTCAAATATCGTGGTTTTAAAGATGCAAGTTTTACAAATAGAGGATAAAAGCGATATCGCACCAACTTGCATTTATGACATATGTTAATTTGATGGTTACGTTACACCTACACCTTCTAATGTGGCATCCCAAGGATCATATCATTAAAAATCTTTGTTTGTTTCCTCCAACTTGAAACAAATAAGATGCTTGCCTGCATTACATGCACTGCTGAATTTCTTGCCTGCCTATTTCGGGGCAGGAGATAATCACCGGAGACTGCCACTCACATCCTTTTCACGGTCAAAAGAACGATTTATATTCTACGCGCATGGTGAAGACTTGACCATATTAGATCAATTCATCTTAACCACACTTTCTTTTCTTTTTTTTTTGAGAAAATAACTAAAAAATTCAACACACAATATTAGACTACTAAAAAAAACCTTATTCGAATAATTATTTAAATTTATGCATTATATTTAAATAAGTATTTTGGGTGAATATTTAGCTCAAATTAAAAAGTCCAATATTCCTTTGACTTTTTAATTTGCTCATTCTTCTTAATAAATTTTAATGACTTTTCCTTTAGGCACTCTGAAATGCTAAATAACAAATACACCAAAAAGAGAGATGAATGCAAAGGACCTTGTGAAAATTGTGCTAAACGAGTACAAATTTGCCAAGGTAATTGCTTTCGGTATCTTTCAATGTACCCAAAAACAAAGTTCACCTATAGCGAATAAAAAATAGAAGGATGTATGGAAATCCCATACTTTGTCCTTATTTGATTTTGTGATTTTTACTTTATTTCTCTTACTTTGCAGCATATTTCTTTTGTAGTTATATTTAATTGTAAAATTAAAAAATAAACAGTAAATTAAAGTTAAAGAATTTAAATTTAAAAAAGATATCTATTTTGCAGTAATATAAATTTGATTACAAAATAAAAAAAAAACCATAAAATTGAAAACGCCGAAGCCAAAGATCTAAATCCAAAATAAAATATCTTGATTATTACGTAATTCCCAAATTTTAAAATATTACAATAGATCTATAAATTCTACTTTAATCAAGAATTTTTGAAAAAGGAGATTATTACCTTCTAATGTATAACACATACTAATTACATGATCAAAATATAATTTTGAAACTCTTTTATTTAATAAATGAAAATAATAAACAATTGACACTTTTAAAATGTAAAAACTTATTATCAAGATTTAGCATGGTTAATAAATAATTAGATCTTTTAAATATGTTATCTTAAGTTTAATTTAAGTCATATACATAAAAAAAAATTTTATAAGAAGAAATAAAATTTAGTTCAATAATCTTTATATTTTAAAAGAGATTAATCTTTTCTTGTCAACTGGAGATACTTGTATATAATGGGGCTTCATGTTAATTGGACTACAAATAAGTGAGGCTTTGAGTTTGAGTCGTAGTTTTTCAAAGTTCTTTATGTTGGTAATGGTTGGAGTATTACTATTTTTGTAATTTTATTTTTTAATTATATAATAAAAAATTTAAATTATTGAATTTTATAAGCTAAATTATGATAACTAAAAAATTGAAAGACTCACATAAAAACATATAAATATTTAAGTGAATAAAAAAATATAAAAATAATTTTTCCTGGTAATTGTCATATATTTGAAAAGTTGCAAAAGTACACGCCGCTAGCTGTGGTGTCAAAACAAGCTGGCCCAAGGTGTCACATGTTAGTCTAAAATGGGCTTAGTCTTAGATGGGGTAAGCCCAAATTTTGTAAGGCTAAAATCTTGAAATCCAATCCAAGCATGCGAACGTCATCCTCGAAATCCAAATTTTAGGAAGATGGGAATAGCAAAACTCAAACAAAAAGCAAACACTTCAAATAAGCTCATTAATAAGATTTTATTAATATTTTATAAAATTAATGTAAAATATATAATTTATTAAGTTTTATAATTTAATTTATAAAATTTAATTAATTTAATTATTTAAAATTTTTAAATAAATATTTAATAAAATTTAATTTATAAAAATAACTAAACCCAAATCAAAAGAGAAAACTAGGCCAACTAATAGAATTTTATCAATACTTCAGAAAATTAATATGAAATATTATTAAATTTAGTAAGTTTCATAATTTAATATATACTATTAAGTAAATTTAATAATTTTAAAATTTTAAAATAAACATTTAATAAAATTTAAATTATATAAATAATAAAATTCTACAGATTAAATTATAAAACACTGTATTTTAAAATTCTACACAAACTTTTGTGACACAATATTTGAATTTCTGATTTTGAAATTAAAAATGAAATAATAAAAAATTAAGACCATAAAAATATTTTTTTAAGTAATTAAAATTAAAAAATTTTGAAATTAGAGAAGTCAAATCTGTATCCGTAATTATTTGCAAAACTATTCAAATGTATATGAATTAATGTGAAAATATATTACGACATTATAAAAAATTTTAATATTATTGAAAAATAAATTTTTATGTAGAAATTATAAATTTGTCAATAAAAATTTTTGAAAAAAATTTATTAAAAAATTTACTTAATCTTAAATAATTTATTTCTTAATAAGATTAAAGCAAAAAGCAGACTAAAATCTTCAACTGTCAATTTCACTATGTGAAATTTTTATGACTTAAAGGTGTGTCAAAGTCGGATTGATGTAAACAATAATTGAATTAGATAAATTGAGGTTTAGAAATCATAACTTATTTGACCCAATTAACAGATTTTATATATAATTTATACGGTGGATTTGGATTCAGATCAAATTTAACAAAAAAAAAAAAAAGTACGTGACTCATCATGGATTGATATATAAATAAATGGGTCACGGGTAAATTCATATTTGACACAGTGAATCAGATTCAGGTTGGGTTTATTAACATTCCTAATATCTGTATAGCTTTTATATTTCTTTTTTCGTATTCTAGAATCACCTTGTATAGCTTTTTTCCTTATCTCTGTATAGCTTTGACACAGTGAATCAGATTCAGGACAGCTTTTGAAAAAGTTATAGGATAAATGAGAAAAAAAATAATAATAAGACTCAGATTTAATCATTCTCTAACATATAAAATTTAACTGAAATTACACATATGCCAACTGCGGGATCCCATTCCCTGAGTTATATATTACTATAGATTTTATAAACTTGTTGTTTTGAACATTTCAAATAGGACAAGTCTGAGTGTGGGGGCCAACTTTAATCAATAAGTTTCCATTTCCAAGCCAACAGAAAACTATCATCAACAGAGTATTCACGTGTTAGCCAACAATCTCAAATGAAGCAATCAATTTGCATGCATCTTCCTCGCAGTTGCAGATGTGAAACCACAGCCGAATTTGTGGAAACCAACCAAGCATTCAAATTGCAATTGCGGCTCTATAAATCCTTCGTCCATACATACCTATCTTGGCTCTGTTTAAGAACCAACCGATGCTTGGGAGATCACTTATAAGACCGAAGTTTAGTGAGACTGGAGAGTACTAGTGTTAGCGATGGGGTTCATAACATTACTGGCGATCATGATATTCACGTGGGCATGCCTTCCCACAAAAACTGGAGCTAAACCTACCGAACTCCCCCCAGGGCATTACCCTTTTCCTATCATTAGAAACATCATACAACTTGGCCAAAAACCTTACCAGACTCTTTCTGGACCACTACAAGAATAAACTCAATTTGGGATAGAATTTTGCAACAGAAAATATTCCATTGCAAATTTGGTTTGCCAAATCTTTGAGATGATTTGCAATGTATTTGTGATAGAAATTTTGTCAAAATATTAGTCTGTCGCAAATCCATCTCAAACTGTTTAATTTTTTTCGGATTTGCGATAGAATTTAGTCCTGACATAAGTCTGTTGCAAATCCTTTCCAAATTTGCAATGGATTTGTAATAGAATTTTTGCCACAATACTCATCCATCACAAATCTATTTCAAATGTTTTAATTTTTTTTAGATTTGTGATGGATTTGTGACAGAATTTTTGTTGCAATACAAATACGTTGTAAATTCATCTCAAATATTTTGATTCTTCTTAAATTCATGATAGATTTGCAATAGATTTTTGTCACAATATTAAATCCTTGCAAATCTGTTTCAAATGTTTTAACTTCTTCGATTTATGATGGATTTACCATCGCAATATAAGTCCATTGTAAATCTGGCTCAAAAACAATTAGAGACAATTTTACAATGAAAGACAATTAGAAATTAATTTGTAAATAATTTTATATTAAATTGAGTTTTTTATTTAAAATAAAGAATTCTGGTACAAATCGCCCCAAATTAAAAGAAGGGCCAAATTTAGCTCTGTTTTGCAACGGAATAATAATTGTTTATAAATTAAAGGCCTTGTTTTAAAGTTAAATATATTCACCATAAATTTTTCTTAGATCCGCCCCAACCTTTAATTAGAATTAGAGTTGGATTTATGACAAAATACAATATTTTATTAGAGTAATTTTTAGTATTTGAAATCATTACATTTAAAATAAATAATTTTGGCATTAATCTGTCTTAAAAATATTTTAGAGATGAATTTATAACATAAGCGTAATATATATTTGTTTTAATTTTTATTTCTCTTTAAGTTTTTGCGTGTTTAAAAAATTTAGAAAAATAAATTATTTTACAATATATGAATTTTAATTTTATCAAACTATACAAAATAAACCACAAATCATATTGTTTTGACATTAGGATCGAACCCGATAGGTACTCACCACTAAATATATCAAATGTAAACTTATAAATCATTGTAAATGATATTCTAATCTCAAATGTAAATCATAGTTTTTCCTGTAATGAACTCTCCAAAACTTATGGGTCTCTAATGACTCACAAGCTTGGGACTCTTACCACAATAATCACCTCCTCTCCTCTCCAACCAAGAAACGGCAGATATCATGCCAGCACTTGACCACCACAAAGTTTTTATGGTGGGGTCTAAATAATTTGTAGAAAGCTCTTAGCCACATGTATGCATGAAATGATGGACTTCCAAAATATTACTATGGCGATGTTACTGAAAGTATATCTGTACTTTTGCAAACTTTCTTCTTTGTTCGGAAGTTGGGTTCGGACCCAGCAACAGCGAGCGGGGTTATTGGACTGATCACCAACTATTTTAAGAAGGGGTTACGTAGTTGTATTAAATATGGGATTATTAAATTTATACAAATAATTATAAAATTTGTTAGATTTTTTAATTTAGTGAATTTAATAATTCAAAATTTTAAATAAATATTTAATAAAATATAGTTTATAAAAATAAGACTCTTTTTAAGAACGTGGACTTGGAGTTATTTACATATACTAATGAATTCTAGAAAAATGTTATATATGACAAGTGCTGTAATTTGCACCAGACAAAATATTGGTTCAATACCAAATAGAATGCATCAAAATGCACTCCCTTTGTTGCTTTGCCAGGAAAACACACCAATGGTTGGAAGATTTCAAATTTCTGGTAGACTAAGTTTACATAATTTTTTTTAATAAAAAGCTTATACTTAATAACGCATGTTATTGGATTTTTAAAATTAGATAAATTTAATGATAATTTAGATTATAAATTGTAAGAATTAAGCAAGAATAAAATAAAAAAATTTATGAGTTTTATATACATGAAACAAGAAAATTGCCATAAGCTCGACAAAAGCATGTCAACTTCTTTATGTAAGTTTAAGTTCAGTGCAGACACTTAATATAGACTAGATTCTAATATTTGCATTGCATGTACTTCAAAAAATTAATTACGCAGTAGTAGGACAACTTTTTTTAAGTGCATAAATTATTAATATTATATTAAAATTTTATTAAAAATATAATATTCTATGAAAATAAAAATATAGTTTGATTTCTAATTATAGAACATGAATAAAAAAATGTTTAATAAAGAAACACGACATTTTAAGAAAGTGCAATAATTAATATTAAATTTTAAAATAATATAATTTGAATTTATAATAACATATAGTAAATAAAGTTTTCTTAAAAATAAAATTTCATGTTAATAAATAATTGATATTCATATAGGTAGTTTCTATGTACCCGTTCAATTGGAGCAAATTTAAAACACATATCCATATAAGTTATTTTAACAATAATAAATTTATTTTTATTTAATCAAATAATTATCTATATCAATAAATAAAATTATTTAAAAAATTCCTCAATTCTTCTTATTTAAACACACCTTCTTAAATATATACTACAAATTTTAAGTGAAATATCATATAATTAACCCTATATCTATGATCTACACCATATTTGCTTACGTCATATCTAACCCAGATGACGAGATGGGGACGATGGCGTGTTTCGTATAGGGATGTGGATGTGACTGTGTGCACATGCTGAGGGATTGCCCCTTTGCCACTCGTGTTTCACAACAATTTAAAAGAGTGGATAGGTGCAGCGGACTGAGGAATTATTCAGAAGTTATATTAACTTAATAATAAATTATTTATATTATTTTGTTAACATTAATTTATATAAATAATAATTTATTAATAATTAAATATATCATACCAATTATATCACATAATATATTAAAATTACTGAATAATTTCTCTCAGCACAGTACTTGGGCAGTGGCTTGTTAGTCACAGTGGAAACGGAGAAACGGAGCAACATGGCTTTCCACAATGCTGACTTAATGAGACCAAGGCAATGTGATTTGTCATGCCTTGGCCATCATTAATTCAATCAAAGGCTAACTGTGAGGAGGAATAACTTTTACAGTTTCTTTTAATAAGAATTAATTTTTCATTCCATAATAGCGAGAGATGTCTAAGAGAAAATTTTTTACAGAAAAAAACTTACTGATATGGTGGTACATCACGCTTATTGCCATTGATTACACGTAATTTTTGTTTTGAACGCAGGACAAGTCTCAAATAAAGTAATCAATATAAATCCTTCCTCCGTTCAATCTAGAGTTTTGATAAATCTGCACTTACTTGAAGTGACGTGATTATAAAGTAGTGCACTTCATATTGGCCTCGCTTCTGCACTACTTTGATTGGAAGACTGCAGAAGGGCAAAAACCAGAAGACATGGACATGTCTGAGAAGTGTGGGCTTACCATACGCAAGTTTCAGCCCCTTCGGGCCATTCTCATCAAAGCATATTAATGTTGAATAAGATTGAATCAAAGAGGAAAACACACACACTTTTCACTAGTTTCTCTTTATTATTGGAAACTTGCTAAATTTTATTTGGAAAGATGCCATGTACAACAAACCTTGGACACCGATTCATAATGGGTTATAGCTGTCCAATTGAAGGCACACTAAATTAAATGTTGTGAACCACTTTTACTATGCTAGTATCACACCTAAAAGATTGCACACACTTATAGAGTGGCGGCACACCACATAAGGTGAATTCATGCTATCCTTGGACATGTTATATTACTCTCTATTTGCTTCCAGAAGGAGTTTCATCACTTTTGACTTGTCGATACTTGCTGCCACACTTTTGTCTTGTCAATATTTTGCATGTGCTATATATGATTAAGAGAAGAGAAGTTCTACGGACACACGCATATTTTCTAATAAATGATGCAAGATTTTTCATGTCTCTTGTCTCTTGCTTTTTGACTATCTTTTTATGGCTAGTAATAGAAAGAAGATGATGTATATGTAAGAGGCAGTGGTGCATTCAATAATTAATACTGTTTATTGCATATGAAAATTTATTAAACTTGCATACTAACTACTTAACTGGAGAAGAAAGAATTAAGCATACTTAAATACTGTATGTTTGATCGTTTGAAACGAATATTATCTACTACTTCAATGAGATTCTCGTTTGATAACATACCATTATGAAAAGAATGGAACATATATTTTGTTATAAATTTAGATATTCTGACTTTTTCTTTGTCTCTCTATTTATATTAAATAAAACCCTTGAATTCCACTCTTTTTTCTTATTAACTTTGTGACTTTTTAAAAAGGTTCTTATCTCACACTAATTTTACCCTTGCGAGTGCAATCCCGATCTATTTGCTGCCCCTTTGATCTGAATAGTTTGAGGTTGAGGTTAATTAGTTAAGGCATAGCATTGGTTTGGCCGTTCTCAAAGCTTACAATTAGCTAGTATCTGCGCATGCACATCTCTTCATCAAGCATGGATAATACAATACTTCATCGTAATGTTCATTATAACCATGATTAGTTAATAACTTGCATATCCAACTTCTTAATTGGGGAAGAAATAACTAATTAAGCTTAGCTCTCTTTTCTTCATGTTTAAGCATATTCGTGTGAAGTACCACGTGATAGATAGTTTGGCACAGAAAGTGTCAACTACCTCAATTAATGAAACCCTCTTTGATAACATACATTATGGAAAAAATGTTACATATACTTTCACGATTAATATGTTGAGAGTTCAATCTTGAAATCACTTTTGTTGGGAGGAATTTACTATTTAACTTTCTTCTCTAATAAAGATTAATTTCACTTAAAATATATAAATATCTTGTCAAAATAAAAAAAAAAGGTATATATAATTTGCTGGGCATTTGGATTTGCTACCTCACTTTGACAATTTTATCTATCTCTATATTACACCTAAATTTATTTTATATATAATTTTTACTTTCTTTATCACTAAATTTACAACTTTCTAAACAGTATTCCTATTTCACGCTAACTTTACCTTTGCAGTTGAGTCACCAACAACAGGCACTCCTGATCCGTTTGCTGCCCCTTAGTTAAACTTAGGCATGGCAATGGTTTGACAGTTCTCAATACTTACAATTAAAATAATTATTTATAAAATTATATTAATAAATAAAATTATTTAAAAAAAAAATTTATTCTTTTTATTTGAACACATTTTCTTGAATATATATACTATAAATTTTAATTATAATATCATATAATTATAGAGTAGTGCACTTCATATTGGCCCCTCTTCCGCGCAACTTTTATTACTCTCTATTTGCTCCAAGAAGGAGTTTCATCACTTTTGACTTGTCGATACTTGCTGCCACACTTTTGTCTTGTCAATATTTTGCATGTGCTATATATGATTAAGAGAAGAGAAGTTCGACGTACACACGCATGTTTTCTAATAAATGATGCAAGATTTTTCATGTCTCTTGTCTCTTGCTTGTACACATGCATCTTTTCTAATAAATGATGTAAGATTTTTTATGTCTCTTGTCTCTTGTTTTTTGACTTTCTTCTTTTAATTAGTAATAGAAAGAAGATGTATATAGAAGAGGCAGTTGTGCATTCAATAATTAATGCTGTTTATTGCATTTGAAAATTTATTAAACTTGTATACGTAACTACTTAACTGGGGAAAAAAGAACTAAACATATTTAAGTACTGTGTGTTTGATCGTTTGAAACGAATATCGTTTACTACCTAAGTGAAATTCTCATTTGATAACATACAATTATGGAAAGAATGAAACATATATTTTGTTATAAATTTAGATTTATTAACTTTTCTTATCTCTCTATTTATATTTAAATATAACCTGTGAGTTCTACTCTTTTTTCTTATCAACTTTGTCACTTTTTAAAAGGGATTTTGTCTCACTCTAATATTACCTGCGAGTGCAATCCTGATCTATTTGCTGCCCCTCTGATCTAAACAGTTTGAGGTTGAGGTTAATTAGTTAAGGCATAGCATTGGTTTGGCAGTTCTCAAAGCTTACAATTAGCTAATATCTGCGCATGCACATCTCTTCATCAAGCATGGATAATACAATACTTCATCGTAATGTTCATTATAATCATGATTAGTTAAGGATATGCTTGAAAACCTGCAAAACAGCACCCCACTGTGGAAATGGTAATAATGTTGAAAGTGATATATATCAAGTGTGAAGGTAATTGAATCCATCCAAGACAAAAGAATATATAATTAACTGGTAAACTTTTGGCCTTGAAGGGTTGAGAATCAGTCTGAGGTCACGATTGCAGTTTCAGTGTCATTATTGTGACCTTCTATTAATTAGAAGAAGCAAACTGGCATACGTGTCTAAAAATTTTGCAGAAAGCTCCTTGCCACAAGAGAATTTTCAGTTCTAGATATTCTTTCTGTTTAAATAAAGACATTAGTTCAAAATTTACGGATTTAGGATAAATTTCAATTCATTGGAAGGAGATAGATATTTCTTTTGTTCAAATAATGATGTCGACATCGCGACGCAGACACGATGACCAGAAAAGAGAAATAAGTGTGGAGAAATAGTTTTTGTGGGTGTTTTGGAAAACTTGAAAATTTTGGAGTCGCCACCGATCTAAGTTTAAATGGTGAGATCGGACACCGAGATTTAGGTCTGCGTTATAAAAATCGGGTTCAGAGGTTGGTTACGTGTAGGGAAGGTATTAGTACCCCTACAACGCCCTTTTGGTAGCACGTTGGTGTTTGGTTGCTTTTTAATTTCAAATTCATGCTTTGATTTTGGTTAAAACTTTTTATTTTGGGATTTCTAGAAAAAAAGGGATTGTGATATTTATGTTAGAGGGATTTTGTCAATTTCTTCAACGTAATCCACAACGTAATTATCTTGGGAGATAACAAAAACGGCTACTTTCATCAACCGTAGGCACTTTAGAAGAAATCAAGATTCTAAAAAAGGGATTTAATTTTAAAATATGAGTGTTGGCTACGTTACATGAATTATATCAATTTCTTCAATATAATCCATAACGTAATTCCCTCAGGATAGCTAATTGCAATCGTTTTTACCAATTGCATCAACGACCATCGTTAGGATGATCAAGGATTTTAACAAAAGAGAATTAACTCAACAAAGAGTAAGAGATGTACATACCTAGATGATGAATTCTCCACTCCTCTTCTTAGTGAGTGTAGACCTTGAATATTATTAAAGGAACTCCTTTGGTTGAATCAAAAAGAAAAGAGCTACTTTGATGTAGCCTCACTCTCCTACTTCTTCTACTTCTTCTCTCTTCTCTCTTCTCTCTTCTCTCTTCTCTTGGTGCTCTTCCTCTCCTTCTCTTGCTCTCTTCTCCTTGGTTTTGTTGTGTGCTGAAGCCTTCTATTTATAGGCAAAGTTTGAGTTGCAAAAGGAATAGTGAAGTGGTGCAATGTTGAAAATTGCTCCTCCCTTTCACACCTTTGCAACTAGCCTCCTTCTTATTCAATTTTGGCTGCTCCCCTTTTTCTTCATTCACACATGGTTTATTCACACATGGAGTGGACCTAACAAATTTTTCTCCTCCATTTTCAACAATTTCTTCTCCCTTTTCAACAATTTCTTCTCTTTTTTCAACAATTCCTACTTTCTTCAATAATTTCCACTCTTCTTTCAATAATTTCTCCTCTTCCTCATAATTTTCCTACTTTCTTCAACCTCTTTTCACTCTTTCCACCTTCACCCACCTTCTTTGATTTACTTCTCTTCAATTCACACTTCTTTTTTCTTTTGTTCTCTTTTTTTCTTTTTCTAATTTTTTTTTAATTTTTAATTTTTATTTTCAATTTATTTTTATTTTTATTTTAATTTTCTTTTCTTTATTATATTTTATCTTTTTAGGAATTGGACAAAATTAGGTGTCTACAAATGATATAAGTTTAAAATTAATTACGGAAATTAATGACCACTTATTAATTTAAAAATATTGATAAAATTAAACACCCATTTTCATTTAAGTATTTATGAGTACCAACTAAGGGAAGACTGAACATTTTTTTTCTTTAGCCACATGCATGCATGGAGCAATGGACATTCAAAATATTAGGTCAGAAAACTAAATCTATAAATATTAGTGCTGTCCTTTATAAAGAAAAATGTATACACACTTTTTGAATTTTAGACTAAATATATGTACTCTCTTTAATCATAAAAGTCATTAAGTAAACCTTTTAATTATCAAGATAATATAATTACATACTTTCTATTTATTTATTATTAAATAATAATTATTAATACATATAACATCATTCTATCAGCTGTTTAAATTAACTTAAAAATAATAATAATAATAATAATAATAATAGATAAAATTTTATCTTAATAAGTTCATATATGGATGAAACATGAATGAAACAAAATAAAAAATTTATATAAATGAAACAAAATATCAAATAAGGAACCATAAAATATCATTATTTTAACTTAAAATCTTGACATACCAATATATCAAATATTGCCTTTTATATTATATTGTACTAAATTAACATAAGTAAGTTATTGTCCCAATTAAATATAGAACGGTAACTAAAAGCAATAAATATAAAATAATTCAATTATCTCTTATATAAAATTTTACATTGTCATACTATAAATTAAATATTTAAAGAGAGAGAGTAAAATTGAAATTGATAGAATGTAAAGAACATTTATCAATTAAAAATTTCAAGAGATGATAAAAAAAATTAAGAAAAAGATTTAAGGGGTATTTATGTGTTGAGTATAACCAAGCAATTTACGGCTCTTTGGGTTCTTCTTATTTTCTTTTCCTTCTTGCATAAGTTTATTTTTATTTGAGTATATAGCTAATAAAATGATGTTATGTGTATTAATAATTATGTACAAATTATGTTATTATTAAAATTTAATTACGGATATGCATAAAAGATCTATTTACATTATTTTAACAATTGTTCTAATAATTTTAGGCCGGTTCCTTGCATTTACAGTCTTGGTCGGTGGGTTGAGAGGTGTTTGTTTTCCATGTCCGGTTTGTAAAGAGTTGAAGGTGTTGAGAATCAAACATGCCTCTAAGAATTGCCCTTCACTGTGAGAATCAAACATGCCTTTAAGAAGTTTTGATATTCGTACTTACTTGAAGTGACGTTTTGTCTATGTACAGAGAGAGATAGAATGAAACGGCTTTTATCTGTGCATAATTAAAACATGCCTCTAAGAATTGCCCTTCACTGTGAGTTCTGTTACTTTAATCAAGAACTAAAGGTTGGGGGGCGTGGGTTTATTGTGAAGAACGAGGCCAAGAGAGGAGAATTACACCTTCACTATATATACCTATCCCAGCTCTCTTTGTGAACCATACATTGCTTAGGAGATCAATTATAAGACCAAAGTTCAGTGAGAGAGGAGAGAACAAGTATTAGCTATGGAGTTCGTAACTTTACTGCTGATCATCATATTCACGTGGGCATGCCTTCATTGCGTCATGCCCAACCTTCTCACAAAAAGAGGAGATCAACCTACCAAACTCCCCCCAGGGCCTTACCCTTATCCTATCGTTGGAAACATCATACAACTTGGCCAAAAACCTTACCGGACTCTTTCTGAACTCTCCAAAACTTATGGGCCTCTAATGACTCTCAAGCTTGGGACTCTTACCACAATAATCATATCCTCTCCTGAAATAGCCAGAGAAGCATTAACAAAAAATGATCTAGTGTTTTCCAACCGCGAAACCCCAGATATTATGCGAGCACTTGACCACAACAAAGTTTCTATGGTGTGGTTACCTGCATCAGTTCAATGGAGAACTCTTAGGAAAATTTGTGCTACAAACATATTCTCTCCGCAAAAGCTTAACTCTACCAAGGTTCTTTGCCAGGAAAAGATCCAAGACTTGCTAGACTTTGTGCACCAAAGCTGCACTAAGGGTAAAGCTATTGATATTGGTAAGGCTGCCTTTACAACGGCAATGAATTCTCTATCATACACCTTTTTCTCTGTGGATTTCGCTCAGTATGGCCATGATGTTCCTCAAGAGTTCAAGGAGCTCATTGAAGATATAATGGAAGAATCTGGAAAGCCTAATGTTGCAGACTTTTTTCCGCCTCTTCGTTTACTTGACCCACAAGGCGTGCGACGAAGAGGAACGACGTATACTGAAAGGCTAATGAGGGTTTTTAACAGCATCATTGATCAACGAATTCAGATGAGAGCTTCAAAAGATGGTTCTGCAGAAAACGATTTATTAGATTCATTTCTCAGTTTCATTGAAGAAAACGATTCTGCAGAATTTAGTCGCCACGATTTCTTGCATTTGCTTGTGGTTAGTGTGTCTATATATATATATAGTTATCTTTCTTAATTTTATGAAAGACTTGAAGGTAGCTAATTAATCATCTAAGATAAAATTAAGCACAAAATAAATTAACTTTTGAAAGTCCTTCTAGCACTTTGTCATGAATTCGTTCATTTTGCAGATCGAAGTTACAAAAATTTAATAATATTTTTTGCCATGCAAAATTATGATTAATGGATGATTATAAACCAGGACTTCTTTGTTGCGGGGACAGACACAACAACAAGCACAGTGGAATGGACAATGGCAGAATTGTTACATAATCCAGAAATCATGATGAAAGCAAGAGAAGAGCTTCAACAAGTTCTTGGCAAAGATGGAAAACCTGAAGAATCAGACATCTCAAAATTTTCCTACTTGCAAGCAATTGTGAAAGAAACCTTTCGACTTCACCCCCCTGTCCCAATTTTGCTCCACAAGTCAAATTCTGAGGCAGAAATATGTGGCTATAGGGTGCCCAAAGATGCCCAGGTTCTAGTTAACCTGTGGGCCATTGGACGAAATTCAAGCACTTGGAGCAATCCAAATTCTTTCGTGCCAGAAAGATTTTTGGAGTGCAAAATGGATATTAAAGGCAATGATTTTGAGCTCATTCCCTTTGGAGCTGGGAGAAGGATGTGTCCAGGACTTCCACTAGCCTATAGAGTCGTGCACTTCATGTTGGCCTCTCTTCTGCACTACTTTGATTGGAAGATTGCAGAAGGGCAAAAACCGGAAGACTTAGACATGTCTGAGAAGTGTGGGCTTACCATACGCAAGTTTCAGCCTCTTCGGGCCATTCCTATCCAAGCATATTAATATTGTTTATTGCATAATAAAAATGTAATAACTTGCATATCCAACTTCTTAATTGGGGAAGAAATAACTAATTAAGTTTAGCTTTCTTTTCTTTATGTTTAAGCATATTCGTGTAAAGTACCACGTGATTAATAGTTTGGCACGAAAAGTGTCAACTACCTCAATTAATGAAACTCTCTTTGATAACATACATTATGAAAAAAATGTTACATATACTTTCACGATTCATATGTTGAGAGTTCAATCTTAAAATCATTTTTGTTGAGAGAGATTTACTATTTAACTTTCTTCTTTAATGAAAATTAATTCCACTTAAAATATATAAATATCTTGTGAAAATTAAAAAAAATGGTATATATAATTTGCTGGGCATTTGGATTTGCTACCTCACTTTGACAATTTTATCTATCTCTATATTACACCTAAATTTATTTTATATATAATTTTTACTTTTTTTATCTCTAAATTTACAACTTTCTAAACAGTATTCCTATTTCACGCCAACTTTACCTTTGCAGTTGAGTCACCAACGACAGGCACTCCTGATCCGTTTGCTGCCCTTTAGTTAAACTTAAGGCATGGCAATGGTTTGACAGTTATCAATACTTACAATTAAAATAATTATTTATAAAATTATATTAATAAATAAAATTATTTTAAAAAAATTTATTCTTTTTATTTGAACACATTTTCTTGAATATATAAACTATAAATTTTGATTATAATATCATATAATTATAGAGTAGTGCACTTCATATTGGCCTCTCTTCCGCGCAACTTTGATTGGAAGACTACAGAGGGGCAAAAGCCAGAAGACATGGACGTGTCTGAGAAGTGTGGGCTTACCATACGCAAGTTTCAGCCCCTTCGGGCCATTCCTATCAAAGCATATTAATGTTGAATAAAATTGAATCAAAGAGGAAAACACACACAGTTTTCAGTAGTTTTTCTTTATTATTGGAAACTTGCTAAAATTTTATTTGAAAGGATGCTATATAAAACATACTTTGGACACCCATTCATAATGGGTTATGGCAGTCCAAATGGCGACTCACTGAATTAAATGTTGTGAACCACTTTTAGTATGCTAGTATCACACCAAAAAGATTGCACACACTTCTAGAGTGGCGGCACATTACCCCAAGATGAATTCATGCTATCCTTGGATATGTTAAAGTTATATCCTATAAATTTATAATATGGTTACATTTTAAAAAAGACAAACATTGTAACAGTATATTTCACATTTAAAATATACTATTACAAATTTATCTTTTCTCAAAAGGTGGATACTCTGTAGCAATAGAGACGTGAGTTTATAAATTTCCATTTATTACTCTCTATTTGCTTCTAGAAGGAGTTTTATCACGTTTGAATTGTCCATACTTGCTGTCACACTTTTGTCTTGTCAATATTTTTCATGTGCTACATATGATTAAGAGAAGACACGTTCTACGTACACATGCATCTTATTTTTTGACTTTCTTGTTATAGTTAGTAATAGAAAGAAGATGTATATGGAAGAGGCAGTAGTGTGTTCAATAATTAATACTGTTTATTGCATATAAAAATTTATTAAACTTGTATATGTAACTACTTAATTGAGGAAGAAAGAATTAAGCATATAAGTACTGTGTATTTGATGATTTGGAACGAATATCGACTACTACCTCAGTGAAATTCTCATTTGATAACATACAATTATGGAAAGAATGAAACATATACTTTGTTAGAGATTTAGATTTTTTAACTTTTCTTATCTCTCTATTTATATTTAAATATAACCTATGAGTTCTACTCTTTTTTCTTATCAATTTTGTGACTTTTTAAAAGGGTTCTTGTCTCACTCTAATTTTACCATTGCGAGTGCACTCCTGATCTATTTGCTGCCCCTCTGATCTAAATAGTTTGAGGTTGAGGTTAATTAGTTAAGGCATAGCATTAGTTTGGCAGTTCTCAAAGCTTACAATTAGCTAGTAACTGCACATGCACATCTTTTTATTGTAGATACATAATTTTGTCTGTCTTATTTTTTAAAATTTTAACTTAAATAAAAATAAATCTCAAATAATAAAACTTAAAAAACTCAAAGATAAGCTCAAAAATAAATAAGCTCAAACCTAAAAATAAAGTTTTAAAATAAAACTAAAATAAAATCAAAAAAAGAAGAAGATAAGATAACCAAAAGAATAATAATATAATATAAATTAAAAAAGATAAATAAAATAATAAGAGGATAAAAGATAAGATATTAAGATAAATAAAAAATAATAAAAAGATAAAAATAATAAGATAAAGGATAAGATAAGAAAAGATAAAAAAATCTAAAATTTAGAGGATAAATAAGAAAATGTTAGATAAAAAAATAAAAGATAAAAGTTGAGATAAACTAAGAAACAAGAAATAAGAATTAAACTAGAAAACAAACTCTAAAATTTTGTAACTATAAAAAATTATTCACGCAACACAAGAAAAGGATAATAGGAAACTTTTTTGCAAGAAAATTTCAGCAAGAGAAACCTCTCCACTCTCTCATAGGACCATACACTCTTGTCACATTATTTCACACCACTTATTCTAAATCAAGCATCATTTTTTCTAAGTCACCTTCTACTTTTGCTTGGGACATAGGAAGACACTCAAGGTAAGTTCCTTTCCTCTTTTCTTTTAGAGTCATACGTGTTATTCAATTTTAATCATGTAGATTTCATAGTTTGATCCAAATATAGTTAGGATTCTTTTTGCTATAATGTTTAATTTTTGTCTTTATTAATCATGACATGCATGTATTTTCACCTTCTTTCACCTCATTTTATTTTGATTCACTGTGAGTCTCTATCTGTAAATATATTCATGTTGAAATTTTGCATATTCTGCACTATTAGCATGCATAAATTCTATCTTAAATTCTACATAATCATGCACACGATTAAATTCTGCATATGGTATTTTAATTTTTTACACACATTTATTTTCATACTGTTTTGAACATTCAAGCTTCTATTTTTGCATGGTTTTGTATTCTATTTAAATAGTTTTGTACTGCATCTTGAACTAAAAATTCTACACTATTTTTTGCTTGAAAATTCTGCACATTATTTCATTCTGCATTTTCTGTCTTCTACAAATTCTACACTGTAATTCTGAATTTTGTGTCAGAAATTCTACACAAAATAAATTTTAGCAATTCTATTTCTGTTTTATAGTTTCATTTCTGCATTCTGTATAGAATCTTTATATGGCTTTTATATACTAAAATTCTGCATGTTTTGCATTAAAGATTCTACACATATTTTAGCCTTAACAATGTTCTTGTTGATCTTCTATATTCATTGATTTAATTTTTTGTTAATTTTTTATGAAATTTTAGCATTAAGATTATCTCTTAAGAAACTCTAGTATCACCACCTTGAGTTCCTCTTTAGTCCGAAGCAATTTTGGCTCTAACTGAGTCATACTAGTCAAGGCACTTTTTTTAAATCCTAATCCTAGTTGCTAGTCAAGATAGTTAAATAAGGAGATTTTCTTAAGATTATTTTTAAAATTATGGACTGGAATAGGAAGGAGATTTTTTAAAATTATTTTTTAAAACCCCAGACTGGAATAGGAATGAAATTTTTTTAAAATTATTTTTAAAAACCCGGACTGGAATAGGAAGAAAATTTTTTTAAAATTATTTTTAAAACCCCAGTTTAGAATAGAAAGGAAATTTTTTTAAAATTATTTTTAAAACTCTAAACTGGAATAGGAAGGGAACTTTTCTCAAAAATTATTTTTATCCCAATCCGGAATAGGCAGGGATTATTTTCAAAAGAAACTTTTAAAAACTAACACGAATTATATCAAGATAAATTAATTAGATCATTTTTTGTAGCGAAAGGGCATTTAGGGTGCTAATACCTTCCCTAAAATGTAATTAACCCCCGAACTCAATTTCTAAAATATAAACTATTTTTTAAATTAGGTGTCCGATCTCATCTTTAGATAATTTAGATCGGTGGTGACTCTTAAAACAAAATTTTAAGGTCAACATTCATCAAGCATGGATAATACAATACTTCATCATAATGTTCATTATAACCATGAATAGTTAAGGATATGCTTGAAAAACTGCAAAACAGTACCCCACTGTGAAAATGGTAATAATGTTGAAAAGTAATAATAAGTCTATGTTAGTAGGTTTATAATTATGAGTTTATCAACGTAAACTTCTGATTGCTCAATGATAAAAGTGATATATATCAAGTGAGAAGGTAATTGAATCCTGTTTAAAATGTAATATTCTTATTTTATCTCTTTTAAAACATAAAAAAATTATGAGTTTATCAAAGTAAACTTATGATTGCTCAATGTTAAAAGTGATATATATCAAGTGAGAAGGTAATTGAATCCATCCAAGACAAAGAAATATATAATTTACTGCTAAACTTTTGGCCTTGAACGGTTGAGAATCAGTCTGAGGTCACGATTGCAGTTTCAGTGTCCTGATTGTGATCTATTAATTAGAAGAAGCAAACTGCCATAAGTGTCTAAAAATTTTGCAGAAAGCTCCTGGCCACAAAAGAATTTTCAGTTCTAGATATTCTTTCTATTTAAATAAAGATATTAGTTCAAAATTTACGGGTTTAGGATAAATTTCAATTCATTGGACCGAGATAAGTATTTCTTTTGTTCAAATAAAGATATAAGTTTAAAATTAATCATATTCTTTTTAAATTAATGACTACTTATTAATTTAAACATATTGATAAAATTAAACACCCATTTTCATTTAAGTATTTATGAGTACCAACTAAGGGAAGACTGAACATTTTTTTTCTTTGGCCACATGCAGGCATGGAGCAATGGACATTCAAAATATTAGGTCAGAAAACTAAATCTATAAATATTAGTGCTGTCCTTTATAAAGAAAAATGTAAACATACTTTTTGAATTTTAGACCAAATATAAGTACACTCTTCAATCATAAAAGTCATTAAGTATACCTCTTTAATTATTAAGATAATATAAGTACATACTTTCTATTTATTTATTATTAAATAATAATTATTAATACATATAATATCATTTTATTGACTATTTAAATTAACTTAACAACAATAATAATAACAATAAATAAAATTTTATCCTAATAAATTGATGCATAGATAAAATAAAAAAAATTTATATAAATAGAACAAAATATCAGATAAAGAATCACAAAATGTTATTATTTAAGTTAAAATCTTGATATACTAATATATCAGGGATTATATTTTATACTAGACTATACTGAATTAACATAAGTAAATTATTGTCCTAATTAAATAATAAAACAGTAATCAAAAGCAATAAATATAAAACAATCCAATTGTCTTTTATATAGAATTTTACATTGCCGTCTTATAAATTAAATATTTAAAGAGATAGAGTGAAGCTAAAATTGATAGAATGTAAAGAAAGTTTATCAATTAAAAACTTCAAGAGATGATAAAAAAATTAAGACAAAGATTTAAAGGGTATTTATGTGTCGAGTATAACCAAGCTATTTATGGCTCTTTGGGTTCTTCTTATTTTCTTTTCCTTCTTGCATAAGTTTATTTTTATGAGTATATAGCTAATAAAATGATGTGATGTGTATTAATAATTACATATAAATTATGATTACTAAAATTTAATTATGGATATGCATAAAAGATCTATTTACATTATTTGAACAATTGTTCTAATAATTTTAGGCCGGTTTCTTACATTTATAGTTTTAGGTCGGTAGGTTGAGAGGTGTTTATTTTCCATGTCCGGTTTGTAAAGAGTTGAAGGTGTTGAAGAATCAATTGCTCATGTGGCAGGAAGATCTTGCATTTATAGTCAGAAGTATCCGTCCCTGCAACAGCTAGGAGGGAAATGATTTTACTATAAATATATATTTTATAATGGCAGTGTAATTCCTCAGATAAAAGATGAAGAGAGAGAAATTATGAGAGAGAAACAAGAAGCATTGTAAATTGAACGTACTGTGTTTTACGTACGACTATTATCACTCTATTTAACTACTTAATTACTTTTAAAAAAGATAGTAGTACATCTGTAACAGAAATTTAGAGGAAAACAATATATAGAGTAAAAAAATTTTATATAAATAATAATGCTCTTATTTTTCACTCATTTTTATTAAATATGAAATTATTAAAATTTATAAATAATTATAAAATTTGTTAAATTTTATAAGTTGATTTGTTAATAAATTTAATAATTAAAATTTTTTATAAACAGTTAATGATTTTTTTAAAATATTTTTTATTTTATAAATAAAAATTAATCTCTTTAAAATATAATCAAATATTTAAATAAAAAATTTTATTTAATAAAATTTTTATATATAATATAAATTAAATTCAAAATAATATATTTAAAATATCTGAATCTTTCTTAATTAGATCAATTCGCATGGATTATTTTATAAAATAAGAACGATTTAAACTTAGTAAAATACTCAACGAAGTCTCACCATGAGTTAAGAGCGTCAAAGGCGTCAAAGACAAAAAGCTGGAAATATTCTACTCTAATACATTCTGCAGATTCAATTTACGAGGTTATTTATCATTGGTTTTGTTAGTTTATCTAAGCTCCTTGTTAATTCCCTATCCTTTTCCATACATAATTCGCGGCCAGATCCAGGATGTTCTTGGTTCGATGTCTATCTCTATTTCCATATATCTGTTTCTAACTCTTTGACAGCCTTTTTCCTGCTTTGGGGATTGGGGACAGAGACACTAAATGTAATAAGACTATTTCCTGCTTTGCTACATGATAAAGTGTCCACATATATGGTCGGAAAATTATACATCAACGTACCGGGAGAGGCAGAAAAAAGAATAATGCTAACTAGATGCTCCCCCACATTCTTTCACCGTTATTTTTAACCAAAAATATAATTATCGTTTAAATGTCAGAGATTATGTTGTGATTGTGCACATTTTTTATATACTAATAACACTAACTTAAAAAAAAAATTAGAGGTGAGAAAAAGAGAAAAGAAAAAATATAAAAGTGTGTGAGAGTTTATATGTATGAGCATCATTACTCATATACTTATTTAAGATGTTTTAATTATGTTGTAGCAAAGATTTAGATTCTCTAAAGTATATCTTATATTTTTAAAGAATAAAGTGTAAGTGAATAATTATTATTAATATAATTAATAATCTAAATGATTATGGAATATAAACAAGTAAATTATAATTTATAAATTATAATCTATATCATTAATTTTATCATCAATAATTATTTATTTATAATTTATTTACTAAAATATATTTCCAATCTGTGTTGCAAGACTTTGCAAACCAAGTCAATTTTCCATGAAAGTATATTTCTGGTACGGGAAATTATAATGACACGGTCTAGAATTATTTGTGGATGGGTCTGTTGTCTTGTTGCATAATTAAGTTATGGTAATTTCTCCTGTTAGTTTGTTACTACTTATTAACTATATCAACCCCAATCTTGATGGTGGAGGATAGTTAGTGGATAAGGATGTAAAAGGATAATGGGGGAGTGTAGGAACAAAAAAAATTTGCAGAGTAAGAAAAACTAAAAAAAATGAAAATGTGTAAAGTTAAATTATAAAAATAATATATACTATTCTCATTATTCAATATAAAATAGAATGGATTTGTTGTGTCTCAATTTTTTATATTTTTATGGCCAGTTTATAGACTATATTTTAACCCATTTCATTTGAAGGTAGACAAATATATTTAAACATAAAAATATTAATTTATTTTCTTCTAATTACATTGATGTCCCCGAAGGGACGTTATTAATTTTTTTTTTCCCGGTACATATGAGTAAAAAGAGATTGAAAAGGTAAAAATCTAAACCCAACCTATTTCTATCTTACCTAAAAGTTAGAATGAGTTTACACACTTTTTGACACATCAAAATAGTAAACAAGCCTGTCACACCTTCATTTAATGACAAGCACGACGGACCAAAAAGGATAGCTCGTTTTAACAACAGTATTGATGAAACCCAGGGCCCAAACGAGCAGAGAATGGATTGAGTGAGAGGGGTGGCAGGTCTTACTCGTATATGTATCTATTTTTGCAGTTGAGCTTGGTGCTTAGTACAACTACATGGAAAGGTATATGCAGTGAAACTTATGGAGACAAGAAGCTGAAATTAGCTGTTTTCATGCTACGGCGATATTGCTGCGAAGAATAGCCTCAGTTTGTTGGCTTTTCCCCTTCTTCAAGAGATTGGTATTTCTGCCATTTCTAGAACCCCTCTTGTTTCCTGTTGCAGTTTCTTCGTCTTAGCCACTCTTCTTCTTGATCAACTTATTCTAATCTTCGAAAGATGGGTACTTTTCCCATTTCTAGAACCCCTCTTGTTTTCCTGTGGCAGTTTCTTCGTCTGAGCCACTTTTTTCTTTCTCAATTTATTCTACCACATTTAATGCTATAGAATTTGATTGTCAACAGAGGGATTTGAGTCACTGTCCTTCCAATTTCTTCCTCTTTTCCTCTATTTATTTTCTTCCCAATTCTAGATTTTGGGTTTTGAAAGCTTCAAAGCTACGCGGATAGAAGTGGAAACACAGATGCTAAGGGCATGTTTGACTTTTAATTTCAAAGAATATTTTTTTATTTTCAGAAACAAAAGAATAGAAATTTTGGTTTGATCATATATATATATATATATATATATATATATTTATTTATTTTTTTTCAAATGTAAAGATGAGAAAGGCAAAGCATCGTTAGCTTGCTATTATTTTTGGATGCCTTGTTTTCACAATGATATATTTGTAATTAGATGATTTTATTAATGGCAATATAGTAAATAAAACAAACTTTTTCTTTCTCACTCCTCTGAACGGCGTTACTCCTCCTTCGTTTATCCTACCCTACACCCTCCCCTTTTCTTCCCTATGGCCACTTGGTCAGGCTTCTGTTCCAAATGCTTTTAATTATTTTCTTTTTTGGTGAGAAAAGTGCAACCTTTGTTGTCAGCACATCATCCTCTTGTGCTGGACGTCATAGCCAACGCAAATTTGTATCACTTTTACTTTGGTGGATTTACATAATCTACTGGTTTGGGTCCTTTCTCTGTTCAAAAGCAAATCTTGAAAGGTCCCATTTCTCGTCTTGCAATAAACACCCGTAAGTGATATAATCGTGTTCACGTACAGCATTCTGGGCCTGGTTGGTGGTAAGTACTAGGTTGTAGGTAAAGGAAAGTATGGTATTACAAAATTAAAAAAACTCTCTAAACAAGGTTTTTGTTTTATTATTTTTAAAATTATTTTAAATATTATTACATCCAAATAAATTTTATTAAATTTTTATTTTAAAAATTTGTTGTTAAAATAATGTTACAAAACTATTTCAAAAAAAAATCGAATGCACTCTCAGACAAACCCTAAATTACTGATAAGTTCATAAAGAAAATTAAAGTAACTTTATTCAATTAAAACTTATGTTAAATGTATGATACGGCCGTTTTTACTAAAATAATGTGTATTAATTTTAATCTTTTATCAATTTAAAAAATAAAATTATTGTACTTTTTACTGTAAAGTACAAAGTATCCATATCCTTAACAATAATGAGTTACTGTAAGATGAGAGGACATGCTGAGAATGGTAAAGGCTTATATTTTTTGTCTGTATTTAATCTCTATTTTTAGTTATTTTATATTTATTTTTTTAATTTATATCAAAATATGTTTTATAAATTTTATTTTTTTCTTTTATTAATATTCTTTTATTTTTTATTTATCTTTCATACTTTATTCTACTTTTAAAATACTCAAAAATAAAAGATCCATATGCCGACAGACCCATTTTGTTTTCATTGTCTCATCTCTTCCACCGGATTGTAACAGGGGCATACATAGAGGAAGGACAGAAGGCACCAACCTTATTAATCAGAAAAGTTTAATATTAACGAAATAATAATAATAATAATTATCATATACCTTTCTCTCTGTCTAACCATCCGGAGGTAAAGATTTCCCAACTTTGAAAAAACAATTTTGGGGCGCTGCACACCTACCCTAGAGAATGGCTTTGTGCTCAGGCAGAATGTGACGTTTGAGAAATTGACAAAAGCGGAAAAATGAGTGTCTTGAAAATTTTGACGTTCAAGATTGATGGGGAAACAGAACGGTGTTTGGAGGAGATAAGGATTGGAAATTAATGGAATGAATGATGATATGAGTACGTACGTGGAAAAGCTTACGGTTTTTCTATGTTTTCTCATATTATTTTTTTAAAAAAATAATTATTATTTAAATATGAAACATTGTATTGTGTTTGAATAGAATTTGTATATACTAATAATAGTACTCTAACGCCCTATTTGGTTCAAATTAAAAAATAAAAAAGAAACATTTTTTTATTTAGTTGATATAAGTAAAAAAATATTTTTTTTCTTATTTAATTAGAAAAGGAAGAGGTTTTAATTATAAAATAATTTATTATTACACACTTTCATTTTTTTCTTTTAAATCAAAGTTTATGTTTATCTAATCTTTTTTCTTTTCTATTCATTTTAAAATTACAAATTTTTATTTTATATTTATTTTATTAAAAAAAGAAATTAAGAATTAGGAATAAAGGGTGTGGTGTAGCTCGGCTTGGGTCATTTTAGTGGATTTAGATGATTGTTAGGGATAAGGATAATTTAAAAATTAAAAAAATATATAATTTAGGGTAATTTATCACTACACTTCAAAATTTTTAACAATTTTTCCTTTTCTTTAAATTTTGTTATTTTAGAGGGGAGACAAATTTTGGACCCCTAATTTCTCCTCCTTCTCCCTCCAAAATTCTAAACCAAGTAAAGAATTATAATTAAAATCTCTTTCCTCTTTTTTATTTCCCTCTAACCAAACATAAGGTCAGAGACTTCACAAAGAAAATAGAATTTCTTGTTCCAAAGAGAGAGAAAGAAAAGGTTTGAATGTAAAATATAAGAACTCAGTTAAAGTGTGATTTAATTGGTAAAATTGTAATTATCTTATTTTTAAAGTTTAAATTTGAATTATTTTGTCAATAACTTTTCTTGTAAAATAATCTATAAATATTATTATAAATTTAAATTAAAATCTAAAGTATATTTTAACAAATAAGATAACCTTTCTTAGCTTTAAACTTTTTAACGATGAAAGGAAATGAAATATATATAATATACTCGTAAGCCGTAATTTTATTTAAATGAAAGAAAAAAATAACTAATTCACCCATAAAGCAAAAAAGAAGATAGTTTACTTAATATAATGTATTTAATTAAATAAAGTTGGGTGTATGTTTTGGGTAAATAATGGTGAATATGTCCTTTATTATTATAATATATAAGCTATTTTTTATTTCTAATAAATTTAGTCCAACTAATAATTTTTTATTAAACTATAACAAATTCAAAGTAAATTTGTAAGATTTAATAAATTTAATAATTTACATTTTCTTAAGTTAGATTCAAAGTAAATTCATTAGATTTGTTTAACTTGTGTGATTAAATAAATTTTATGATTCAAATTCTTTAAGTGGTGATTTAATAAAATTTAGTTTAAAGTAAGGTATTTTTTATTTTTTTTATTACAATTTAGTTTCTCAACTTTTAGATTAAGTAATTTAGTTATTTTATAATTATAATATAGATAATTTAGTCCCTTTATAAGTATAAATGAGACAATTTAATTATTCTATAAATATTATTAGGGTTATTTCGTCACTCATCTATTTAAATTTGTCTTTTTCAACATAATATACTTAGTCAATTATCTCAATTTTATTTTTCTTTAAGAATTTTAACACTCTTCTTCTATTGAGAAGTTATCTTCTTCTTTATTAAGCATCAAATTTTATTTTTATACATCTCAATGACTCTTTTAATTAAGAGATAAATTCACATGATAACCATATCATATTACAATGGAAAAAATGAAATTATGTTAATATCGAAGAGCTATATCATACTAAAAAATAAAAATTTAATGAATAAAGAATTAAATTATTTTAATTGTAATTGTAAAAAGATTAAATTGTCTAATTTAAAAATTAAGAGACTTAATTACTCTTTTAAAAAAGTAGAAAGACAAAAAAAAATTATCCTCACTTCAATTTGATTTGTGTGAATAAAACGATGGTTTGGCATCAAATGTAATGAAAGTTACATTAATTCATTTTTTATTTAGCTAGAGTGGTTCTTGGAATTTTTCTAACCCGTTTTGCCTCAAATTCTATGCTGCGTGAAAATGGAATGCGACAAGAAAGACTTAACAAGAACCAAGTCAGTCAAACATGTGCAACAGAATTGGGAATGAATATACAAGAAAAAAAAAATTTGACTTTTACTATTATAATATACATTTTACTTAGCCAAAGTAGTTGTTGGAATTATTCTAACTCGTTTTTGCTTCTACGCTTCCAAAAACTGGAAGGTGATGAGAAAAACTTAACAGGAACCAAGTCAGTCAAAACATGAGCAATAGAATTGTGAATGAATATACAAGAAATAAATTGCTTCTAATTGCAATTTTATATCATTGACGACATGTTCTAACATAATTTTAAATTATCAGATCAAAAACCAAATCTGAAATGTCTTATGTTATATTATCGTATTAAAATATCAAACAATCAAACATCTTTATAAGAATCAACGGAACTTGTCTTTTCATTCATAATTGTTGCCGTTTTATTTTGATGTTCCACATTTTGTTCTGAGCCTTCATGTTTTGACTTGGTTCTGTTCAACTTTTTTTTCCTGCATATTCCTTCACAATTCTATTGGTCATGTCACTTTTGACTTGATGCGGCTCTTGTTAAGCCGTTCTCCTCACCCTCAATTTTAAGGTAGCATAGACGCAAAAACGAGTTATAATTCCAACAACTACTTTGGCCAAGTAAAAAAAATAATACTTGACCACAAAACTAGCTTATATATTATAATAATAAGGGAAACATCCACAATATATTATTTATCCAAAACATACAGGTAACCTTGTTTAAATAAATATATTTTTTTAGATTGAAATTGGTCACCTACTTGTAGAGGTAACGTCAAAGAGAAAAAATAATAAATTTTATCATTAAAAATCATTTTTTAGTGTGTGAATTTAATTAAAGCTAAAAAAAGTCAGAAAATCCTCAATTGTAAGGATCCTAATCTCATTTTACTAAGTTAACTATCTTCATTTTTTTCATTTTATTGAGTCAGCTATTTTTTCTCGAGTTTTTATTTGTGTACATTTATGAGTAGATTATATATATTTCACTATTATTTATTTTTGACATTTATATCTTCTGCAGTTATACTTCACTATCTTAATAACTAGGAGAACTATTCTATGTGAGACTTTAGAGGAGCAAATGTCTGCACTAATTAATTACTTTATTGGTTAGGTGCTAATGGTATGTGAATCACTATCCCCTAGGAATTGGACCATCGAATTGCTAGTCAAGATGGGCTTTGATCATTTGATCGACCAAGTCATCCATGGCCAATTCACCAATATAATTCATGCATAGATATTGTTATTTTTTTGAGTCTATAAGATTACTATGAACAAGTGTATTTTCTCAAAACAACATAAAAATAGAAGGGCCTCTGATGTCAAATCATCCAACACGGAGATGCGACCATTCTAAAGAGGTGCAGTATATATATCCATACAAATGTGTTGTTTTCCCATAATCAGAAGAGCCAGAGGGCAAAGCAAGAAGGGCAATAACCATGGAGTACCTTTTGCTAGTTCTATTTTTCTTTGTCTTAGCGATGTTTCGTTTCTTTACTACCAACTTTGGCTTCCAAAGCTCCAAAGTTGGCAATGGCAAGCCCCCGCCAGGGCCTACGCCATTTCCTATTATAGGAAACATTTTGGAACTTGGCACCCAACCTCACCGCACACTCACTAACCTCTCTAAGACTTATGGACCCATAATGACCCTCAAGTTGGGTAGCATAACCACCATAGTCATTTCCTCTTCAGAAGTAGCCAAAGAAGCCCTCCATAAAAATGACCTAGCCTTTGCTAGCCGGAAAATCCCCGATAGTGTCCGGGCATCTGATCACGACAAACATTCTATGGTATATCTGCCCGTATCAACTAAGTGGAGGATTCTCAGAAGAGCTTGTGCAACAAAAGTTTTCTCCCCTCAGCAAGTTGATTCCACACAAACCATTCGTCAGAGAAAAGTGCAAGAGCTGCTTGATTTCGTGCATGCATGCAGTAAGAAGGGGGAAGCCTTGGAAATTGGCGGAGCTATTTTTACAACAGTCCTAAATATTATGTCAAACACTATGTTCTCTGTGGATTTGGGTTGTTACGCTTCTGATAAGTCTCAGGAGTTCAGGAACATCATGTGGGGTATGATGGAAGAAGCTGGAAAGCCTAATATTGTAGACCTTTTCCCTTCTCTTGGTTTGCTTGATCCACAAGGTGCCCGAGCTAGAATGACAACTTACACAGAGAAACTGATCAAGTTTTTTGATGGAATTATTGAAGACAGGTTGCGTTCAAGAACTTCGAAAATAGAATCTATGGTGTACAATGATGTGGCAAACTCCTTAGTAAATCTCATGGTGGAAGATAATTCGCAAGTGTGCCGAGATGACTTGTTACATTTATTTATGGTAAGTATATCTGAACTTCTAATTCAATATAATTGACTTTTTGTTTTGGTAGAGCCGCGCATTTGACTTTCTTGTGTTGTTTGATTTTTTAAACAATTAATTAATTAATACTTGTCATTAGGAGTATGCATCAAAGTTTATCAAGAATAGAGAGGACTGTGACTAACTCTAAACAGAAATTAATCTCACATTCACCATGTGGAAAAATTCAAAAGAGAAAAAAGAGAGGGTTTGACACGAAAGAGCATGAAATAAAGATGGTTGAATGGCCATTATTACTCAACTGATGTCAACTATATATTTCAAGAAACAAAGTGGTAGCTGACTCGGAAAAATATATTTATATGAGTGCTGTGTACAAGATACAAATAAATATTTGTGAAGGTTTTTTTTTTAATTTTTAATTTAATTTCCTATATTAATTTTTGCTCTAAGAGTTCATAAATTCATTCTTCTTCGGCTGCTTAATTTCTTGCAGAAAGAGAATTAAAATAGATACAGAAAGTTAATGAAAATATTTATATACATAGATCATTAGATCTGTTATAGCACGACTGATTTGTTTACTCTGGACATGTTTTTATTCAAGGATCTGTTTGTTGCTGGAGTAGACACAACATCAAGCACAATGGAATGGGCAATGGCGGAATTGCTTTGCAACCCAGAAAAATTGGGAAAAGTCAGAAAAGAACTTCAGAGTATCTTTGACAGAGGTCAGCCATTGGAGGAATCGCAAATCTCGTCGAAGTTACCTTACTTACAGGCAGTGGTGAAGGAAACTTTCCGGTTGCACCCACCAACTCCACTCCTGGTACCCCGCCAGTCAAATGATGATGTGGAATTACATGGGTTCATGGTGCCCAAAAATGCACAGATCCTAGTGAATGTATGGGCTATGGGACGAGACTCGAGCATTTGGTCTAACCCAAATCAATTCATGCCTGAAAGATTTTTGGAAAGCGAAATTGATTTTAAAGGCCATGATTTTGAGCTCATCCCCTTTGGAGCTGGCAGAAGAATTTGCCCTGGATTAACACTGGCTTCTAGGACAATATCCTTTCTGTTGGCCTCTCTTCTGCGTTTCTATGATTGGAAGCTCCCATATGGACAAAAACCAGAAGATATGGATATGGCTGATAAGTTTGGGCTCACTTTACACAAAAATAAGCCTCTTCGAGCCATACCAATCAAAGGGTAATTCTTATCTTCATCATTGCAGTGGATAATAAATCTCAACTGTACAATATAAAAATAATGTTCAAGATTTTAGGCTTCGTGCTCCCTTCTAAAACAACATTCTTCGTGTTTTTAGTTAATGTACAACTTTTGAAAAATTTTAATTGTTGTAATGAATCTCCTCAATCTTATTACAATATAGAACCACGACGGCTCCCAACTTCCTTACAGGTAATAATTAATTGCATTAGTAGAAAACATAACTCCACGCTAAAATATTTTTTTTCCTTTTGAAGAGCACATAAAACTTTTAAATAAAAAATCAAATGCTTAAGGAAGACCCACGTGCCATTGTTTTCATCATACATAAAAATGTAGGCTGCAGAATTTGCGTAGGGTTAAGAACCGTTGTAAATGCAGCCTCACCAATATCCAAAGATTCACCTTTCTTACACTTTTCATTCACATAATCGAGTAATTCTTGCACCTTTACCTGCCGCAGAATTTGCGTAGAGTCAAGCTGATGAGGGGAGAATACTCTATTTGTAGAAGCTCTCCTTAGAATCCTCCACTGAGCTGACTGGCATCCACCCCACTGAAAGTACGTGGTGGTCAAGTGCTTTTAGGGTATCTGGGACTGTCTTAGCAGAAAAGGCTAGGTCATTTTTGTGCAGTACCTCTTTGGCTACTTGGGGAGAGAAAATGACGACGGTGGTTATGTTGCCTAGCTTTAAAGTGATTACAGGACCATAAGATTTAGAGAGGTTAGCGAGTGCCTGGTGAGGTTGTAAGCCAAGTTCCAGGATATTCCCTATGATTGGGAAAGGGCGAGGCCCTGGTGGGTGCTTGGTGGATTTGAGCTTCTGTTGCCTAAGTGGGAGTTAGAAGAAATGAATGATTGCCCACACAAACGAAATAAGCAGAAGAAGCATAAGGTAATCCATGGCTATTGCTTTCTTCTTTTTCCTTCTCTTGCTGGTTTCTTTATGTATATGAAAATATAGCTTCTTTTTATTTTTTTTTCTTCCCTTGGAGAAATATGAAAATATAGCTTTATTCAAAGGGTCATATCACATCTAAAGCAAATCCCAACTGAGATAGTTTTTTCTCGCCCCTATCCTTTTCTGCAAGTGGCAAGCGAGCGCCATAAAGTCTTCAGATATTGTGCCAATGCATCTGTGCAATGATATATCTCATTTTAATTATTACATGTACAATACATATTGAAATTGATTTGAGGTTTGAAGCTAAAGAAAAAAGATACTCCCATACACCTATTCTCAGCGTATTCAAACCCACTCCAACAAACTTGAGTTATTCCAAATGACAGAACCTCTTCCCTTGACCCATACATCCACTAGGATTCGTGCATTTTTGGGCACTATGAAGCCAAATATCTCTACATCATCAGTTAAAATTCGGGCTATAAGTCTGGTACTAGATGTCATGTGTCAACATTTATAACTTGTCTGAAATAGAAAAGTGCTACATACACCCTTAAAACTTCTCCCTTGTACGTTTCATTATTTCAAAGTGCTACATACACCCTTAATACTTCTCCCTTATAAGTTTCATACTGACTACATGAACTCAAGCTTTCTCCCAACTCTGGCTCTCCCACACCAACAATAATGTAATACCAAGTGTAATTATATATATAAACTCTCTTGGCAGTAAGCGATATTGGTTTAATTAATAAGATTTAAAGTACTTCACTGGTAAAAAGTTTAGATTTGAATACCTCTATTAACTATTACACTATTACAGAACCGTGCCATTCCTCACACACTACAACTAGAAAATAAATAATTCGGAAGACCTGCGACTACTGAAATTTTGAGTAGGTATTCACTTGGCCAAAAAGGTGTTGAATAAAAAAAATATTTTGAATAAAATTTTAAAATTTTTTTTCATAACTTACATCAAATCAGACATTGTCCAAACTTCAAACGCAATGAAGATGGCACACTGCTTGTGCCCCACCAACAAACAATGAGGTTATATGCTTTATGCATATCTATTCAAAACTCGAACTCATCAAAACTGGACTCTGCTATTATAAACTTCGAAAGCCCGTAAATGCATTTCTCTTCCATGAATCCCTACATTCTTCACCACTATTTTAATCTCCATTTCTCTATTCCAAAACTCATCTAAATCATAACCCATTCAAACCCAATTCCTCCCTCATATTCACCGCATCAGCGACATCTCACAGGCCATGGGGCTGGCGATCGCGGCCAACCTCACGGTCCTTGCACTCTTGGTTACCGCCGCAGCAGCTGCCACCAGATACACCAACCACACCGTCGGCGCCGCCGCCGGCTGGTTATTCAACTCCACCACCAAAACTCCTGCCATTAATTAGTCTGCTTGGACCGTTACTCAAACCTTCAATCTTAGCGATTATCTCAGTAAGCTCACGCACCTTCCCTTTTCTCTTCTATGTTATTTTAGAAAAATTCCATTTTCACATCAGTTTTTTACACTTTTTTATTATTGCGGTGTGTTTGTAAGTCTATATTAGAAAAATAGCAAAATATTTTACTTTAGAAAAATTTAATGAAGCCTTATTTTTTGGCAAATAACATTTCAAACAAAATAATAAAAAATTACTATTATTTACGAACAGGGAGTATAACTATGGAGCAGTAAGGAGCCAGGACTTCACCTCTTTCTCAGCAACCAAACAGGACAAAATGAGTTTCTGTTTTTCAACATTCTCGGCAATAATGACAAGGCGGGAGTCTACCTTCTCCTTTTTTCTTTTATTTTTTTTGCCGGAACTTTTTGGAACATTTGGTTTATCTCATTTTGTTTGATTTGATATATCTTCTTCCAATTGATTTTCAGGTTTCAGAATCCTGTGTCTAATTGTTGAGAAAACAAAGGAAAATTAAGGGAACAATAAAATAGCAATCTCAGAGCTTTCCCTCTTTTCTTGCTGAAAATTTCGGGAAATAGATCAAACCATCGCGATTTCAGTACATCACACTTAACTAAACTTATTCGGAAACCAGACACAGCAAATATAGATGTTTCTTTCTTTTTCAGTTAATTTTTCCTTGTGGTAACAGTTTTCCATTCCAACTCGAACCAGACCGTGATTCAGAATTACAAAGTCACCGGCTACTGGAACTGCCCCGCGGATGATTCCCATAGCGGTACCTTCCAGTACAACGGCGGCAGTGTTCGTTTCGGCAAGCCGTTGACCATCACCGTTCCGTTGACCACCGAGGGTCCCAACTACTACTTCTCCGACGCCGAAGATTGTGTCCAATGCCAACTAGGCTTGGCCTTGGGGATCAACGTCAGTCACGGCCTCGGCTTACCGCCAAGCCTCAACCAGCCGCCGCCTCCCCCGTACATTGAGCCGCCCGGTCCAGATACGGTTCAATCCCCGCCCGACATTGCTGCTCTGCCGCCCAAGGATTACGCCTTTACGACTCGTGCTAACGTGCGCTTGGCGGTTTTGCTACAGTGCTGTTCTTCTTTACTTCCAATAAAGGGCAGGGATTTCGTTGATTTTGGTTGCCGTTGTATGTTTCTTCTTTGCTTAGATTTTTTGGGGTTGGTGCTCGCCCCTCACTATTCACTAGATTCACTACCCACTATTGCGTTTTACAGAGATCAGAAAATTATTGACAGATTTTCGACAGATAGAAATGGATAGTAGTCTCTTTTTTTAAAAAAAAATTACATAAAAGATTAGTAGAAATAAAATAAAAAAAGATGTGACTTTATTTTTTTCACATTTTTTATTTTTATTTTGTATTTCCCCGGAAAGATTTTACTTTTCGTTTCAAAGGAAAAACCCCTCCCTTAAAGCTCCCCGCTTTCCACCTTGAAGGACGCTTACCATCACATACTCCTCCTCAGTTAGAGATGGCAATTTTTTCTAGTTGGGAAGGAATCTCTTGGAAACTTCTGATCTTAGCCTAGAGATAGGAAGAATTTATTTTTTTCAAGACAGTGGGGTTTGGGAAAAATTCTTTCAACAAGGATCGCATTCTCCACCTCGTCAGATCTTAAAATAATAAAATTATTATAATATTAGTGTAATACTTGTGTTTTGTAAAATAATAAAAATAAATAATATATATAAATTAATTAAATAATATAACAAGTGAGTATATAACATTATAAAATTATAAAATTTGATAACAAAATATATAAAATATTAATTAATATAATATAATAATTTTTAAATATAAAACCATCGTTAATTTCTTTAATGTAACAATTTTTGAAAAATTGTTCAATATATTTGGCCATTATTTTAAAAAGACGAATGCAATATTTAACAACTTTGGTAAGTTTATCTTAATTTTTAAATCCTTAAACTTTAAAATCCTAAATCCTAATATTTCAATGCCCTAAAACTTAAATCCTAAACAAACCTTGAACCCTAATTTTTCAATACCCTAAAATCCTAATTTTTTTTAAAATCTTAAACTCTAAACCTTAATCCTCCTTAAAGCCCTAAATCTAAAAGTCTTAAACCCTAAACCCAAACCCTAATTTTTCAATACTCTAAACCTAAAATCCTTAACCCTAGTACCCTAAGCCATTATTTTCCAACACCCTAAACCCAAATCCTCTTTAAAACTCTAAACCCCAAACTGTAAAATCTTAAAACATAAATCCTAATCTTTTCTTTTTTGGTAGGAATAAATCCTAAGCTTTAATCTTGCTTAAAACCAAATCCTATATCGGAAACGCTAAAATTATATTTCTCTATTCAAACAATAATAAATAATCTTAATTAACGGTCATAAATTTAAGTTAATTTAATTATTAACTTTTTATGCTAGGCACATGGTTGTCTCATACCAAATATTAAATGCATCAATAATACAACTATTTAATATTTAGAGTAAAACCCTATTTTGGTCCTTCAAAGATGAACAAACTTTTATTTTAGTTACTCATTGTTAAATCCTTCTATTTTGGTCCTCTAGATTTCAATTAACTTTTATTTTAATTTTCCATTGTTAAAAACTTCTAATTAAGTCTTCCAAAGATTGAAATTGATATCAATCAAGTCTCTCAATTAAGATGATTGTTAACAAGGTCAAATTTGTTGACGTGTTATGATGACGTAACAGAAATTGCTAATATGTCATGCTGACATGGTAGAATTTGGATGATGTAGCATGCTGACAAGGCAAAATTTGCTGATGTTGCAGGGTATTGGCTGACATGTCATGATGACGTGGCAGAATTTGGCTAACGTGTTATGTTGACATCAACATGATACATCAACTAAATTCTACTACGTCAGCAATCATCTTAATTGAGATACTTGATTGATATCAATTTCAATCTTTGGAGGACTTAATTAGAATTTTTTGACAATGAAAGACTAAATTAGAAGTTAATTGATTTTTAAAGGATTAAAATAGAAGAATTTAATAGTGAGGAACTAAAATAAAAGTTTATTCATCTTTGAGGGACCAAAATAGGATTTTACTCTAATATTTATTAAAAACTATAATATAAATAATTTGTTTGCCCCTAACTTTGAGCCAAATCATGAAAAATATCTGTAGTTAGCTTGAGACCCATTCCCAGAATATCCCAAATTTTGTTGGCAATGATAATTTGCCTCACATTTTGCATTGGACGCAAACCAAGTATTAGCACTTATAAATTCATCCAAAACTCAAACCGATGCGTTTGCTGTCGGGATTTAAAGTTCATGAACCAAATTTGTGCCGGGCAACAAGTTTAGGGGGCGAAGTGAATTCTCTCAATTTTTAATGTATATGATGTTAACGATGTCTCACATGGGTTCGATGATAGGACACATCATCAATTTTTCATTATGAAAGAATGAATCATGCTGGTTAATTTATAATATTTAATTATTTTCCTTAAGAAATTAATAATTTTAAGAAAAATTTTAAATCCATGATCGAACGTGAATTTATAAACCATCCATATAAATGAGTTTTAAGGAAAATTTTAAAGCCGTCAATAATTATATTTGTGGAACATAATAAAATTAATTATTAAAATTTTTAAATAAAATTTTGTGAATTTTAATTTATGAAAATATATGATTTTTATTTAGACACATGATAATATGATCATTATTCATGTTTTAAATTTTAAAGATTAAATCAAAACTAACTCTAACTTTTGATTTGTTAAACAAATTATAATTCTTTAAAAATAATAAATAAATGTATGTGGCGTCTTATGTGATTGTTTTTTTTTTTTTTTTTTGAAAGGAGTCTTGTGTAATTATATAAAGGATAATTTTCCCTATTCACACTTTGCTGAAGTGTCCAACTAGGTTCCACGGAACACGTGTTTTAATCCACTAGTGCTTGAAGTTTCGGAGCTGGATAAGACAAAGTAAAAGCAAAAGCAGCCAAGCGAAACCCCGAAGCCAAAATATATATATACCTTTTTTATTCATATCTCTGAACCTGAGAAAAACGGCCCAAACGGTCATGACGTGTACATTGATGAATTAATTGAATTAGGAAAAAATGATCAAAAAAATGCAAACTTTGTGCAGAAGGGTGATGGACGAGTGAGCCCCTACGAATCAAGGCTTTAACGTTTCGTTTCCAATCTTGTGGAGGAAGAGGCATAACCATAAATCTGAAAGTGACGTTATGATCGTGAAAGAAGATTATGCGTTTTTTTTACAGTCTTGAACACGCACAGACGTAGAGAGAAAGTGGGAGGAGGGAGTCCCACAACTTTGACACACAAATTAAAACTTGGGTTTTTCTTTTAGTTGCACCAATTGATCTTGTTTCAGAATCTAATTCCAGTTCACTTATTCGTCTCTCAAGTTAGAACCTATTTCTGATTTTTTGAAATCAAGTTCACTGTCAGTTTAATTATTTGCTTGATTAATGTGTTATTTTACAAGCTTGTGTCCTGAATTCGTGTGTTGCTTCTTGTGGGTCGTTGAATTTACCCCAGGATTTTTTGGGTTTGTTTTGAAAGGGAAGCGGTGTTTGAAATCTGGGAAAATGGGTTTGATTTCTGGCCTTTTTCTGGGTGTTGCATTGGGCATCGCATTGATGGCTGGATGGGAGCGCATGATGAGGTACCGAAGCACCAAGCGAATTGCGAAGGTATGATGCTATTCTGCTATTTGCTTTTTTAAGATAATATACGGTTCTTTGGATTGGACAATGTTTAAGTTAATGAATTGAGATGTAATGAGTAGTTGACCTGTCATTTTTAAAATGTGGCAAATAAAAACTGGGAGATCACGAGGTTGATGGAACTGCCAATAACATAAAAGGATTTAAAAAAGCGCATCATATAGGAGGAGTTAATCAATGTAAGAAAGAATAACGCGGTAGCAATACTATTAAGTGTGAACACTTTAGCAGCAAAAAAATATACACAAAAAACTTCATAGCTCAGAGATTTTTTCTTAAAAAAAAAAAAACGTTTATTAAACAATTGGTTTTGCCGCAAAGTATGAGAAGATACTCTCAAATTGCTATTCTCCAATAAAAGGCAGAAGCAGCCTCTCATTAACATAACTCTGACTTATAAGTTATCTGCTGCCTTCCACGCAAAGAAGGCAACTGTTGTAGGAGGTTGAATCCTCAGACCTCCTGGAAAGTCTTTATAATCATCAGAACAGAATTTTTGTAATAAATCTCCGTGAAAGGATGGAGCAACAAGAAAAGGAATCATATAGAGTGGTCCATTACTGTTAGGATTCCTAATTTCCCACAAATTCTTTACCTTGACACCTATATTATCTTATATTATCATGTACTGCAAAGAATGACAAGAATTATGTGGCTCGATTCAATAGATTACTTGCATGTTAAAACAGTAATCCTCTCAAACAGCTTTGGGGTCACTGCTCTTCTAAGGCAGAGCTTTATCCAGCGTGAATGAGAAAGACTTGAGTAAATAAGGACTGAAAAAATTGAGTTCGAGAAGTTTGAAAAACTAAAAAAAGAAAAAAAAAGAAAAAGAAAAAGAAAAAAGGAGGAGTTTTGATGGGCAAAAGAGGTATGGAATGGGGACTGATTAGGCTTTCAAAAAGGAAAGAGGTGAACATAGAAGTGAACTATACTCAAGAATGAGATCCAAGAAGCGAGGGAAATTTGAAAATTTAGCTTGCAGCTGCATTCAAAATTTCATTAACTTCAACTTGAATGTAGATTTTTTCTGAGTTCATAATATACATGTGTGTATGTGCTTTCCTCTTTTTCTATTTTCTCTTTTGGATTTGTTATATATACATGAAAACACACACACACACACACACTGAGTGTCTTGTGTTTCCTTCATTTCCTTGAATTCTACATTAAGCATAGCAGAAGGAAATTTTGGATTATCAAAATTGGAATGGCAAATTTAAGCTAAAGTTGTATTATGTAATGTGAGATTCATGGCTTGTGGTTTGTTAGAATATAAGTATTTATTCTAAATCTGTACAGTGGTTTATTACTGGATATTATCAATCAAGTATTAAAAAACTTTGCTTATTGAAGTGCATCCTCTGTTGTTTTGTCTGTACCTTGAGTTAAAAGCTCATCAATATATTTTTCTTTCTGTTTTTAAGTGAGCCGCATATTGTATAATGGAACCCTTTCTCTGTGGACTTTTGCCTGGAGTCTGCATCTTGTACTTGCTTATTTAATTTTAACCACATAATTATAGGAAGACATGAGGGAAAAAATGAAAAGGAGAAAGAAAAAGGGAGACATTAGAATTCAGGAGTCATGTTATAATGAATACTATGGCATTAACAAGGATATCTTGTTAAGGGTTTTTCTGGAACAAAAAAAACATGTTCTGTTACTTACATTCATTATTTATTTTTCTCTGCAGGCAGCTGATATTAAACTTCTTGGATCTCTTAACAGAGATGATCTGAAGAAAATTTGTGGTGATAATTTTCCTGCATGGATATCATTTCCTGTATATGAACAGGTTTGGAATTACTCATTCAATCATTTTTTATTGCAATTACTTGGCTTTCTACTTATTGGTATAAGGCTTTTTGTTGTTGTTGTTGTACTTGGCTTTCTACTTAAATGAGTTAATATTGTGTCCCTTCTACTGAATCTATTCAGTTGTGGGTAGTAGTTTTCGGTTATGCTATGATCAGTTGCTTGTTATAAAGAGGGTTGAGAAAGGAGTACTATCACACTGTTATTGACATGTGCCCGGTCAATTTATTTTTCTGGCCTGAAAGTTTATTGTGATAATGCTGCAACTTAATCACTAGTTATAGCACTTACCAGATGTAGCTTAAAAGTTAAAACTTAGGAATTCATTTTCTTCTTTCCCAATGTATATACTGTGATCTTGTTCTGTGTACAACCTCTCATTGCATGGGGTTTTCAGGTGAAATGGCTAAACAAGCAGCTGACCAAACTATGGCCGTTTGTGGCTGAAGTGAGTATGCTCAAATTTCATTCTATATGTTCATATAATAATTTACTAAAGTTTGTACATTGCTATCAACTGATATCTCTCCATGATTGTTATCTGGTTGTACTACAGAATATGGTTTGTTTGCACTCAAGATTAAATTGTTATTTATTATGCTATACGAGTATATAGCTCCTAACACTGCATTTGTATTTTTGACTTTACTTGAAATGTATTGACAATGTTTTCATGTATGAATATAGGCTCTAGCTCATAGCAATGCAAGGATAATGGCTTAAATTCACTATGCTATGTGGATTGAATGATAATCCTCTCAATGTCCTAAAACCCTCAGGTGCTTAATCTTACAATTGTGTCCACTTCATGTTTGAGGTTAACAAATTTTGTTAGCATATGTTGTAAACCATGCGTTTAATAGGAGAACAGCTGTGCATATTAGAATTTTATGGGCCAATCAAAATAAGACATTGGGAAAACAGCTATTAGCCCTGATTCCATAATCATGAGGGCCAGCTAGCCTGTCACGTGCAACACAACACCCAGTTTTGGCCTAGCTGAGAAGCCTTCTAGAAGGCACACCTTGGCCACTTAACTTGCATGATTTTTATTAGAATATGAAGAAAATAAATAAAGTTCTCTGTATTTTGTCAAGGTGCTTCTGAGTTCAATGCCACTCATCTAAGTCCTTGTTTGTTCATAGTTCAGCTTTATTCCTCTTCTGTTCCTGTACTTTTTTTGGGAGCAGTGTATTGAATGTATTGATCCAGCATCCATTTTGAGGGGAATTGTGGGTAGGGAAATTTTTTTCTTGGTTTATTTCTCCTGCATGTATGAACTTTTGCTTAATACTCCTATCTCCTTGTTCTCTTCTATTTAAGGTTCCCATGTTCTTCAAATTTTCACATTTTTTGTCTATTAAGAATCTTGATGCCATAGGAGCTGTTGTTTCATATTGATACTTGGAATATATAACTGTTGCAACTCTTCTTTGTCTCCTAATGTTTGGATATTGACTTTGGACTCTTCCAGATCTTTCATCTGTAAATCTCTAATCTTATTTGCATCTCTTAATTCAGCACCCTGCCAATTACTGTTCATCCTCTTGATTTCCTTTTGAAAGAGTAAAGTCTCCTCTAAGGTCAAGTCTTATGTTTAAACTGAAATACTTAATTTGGAGCCCTTCCATACAGTATTCATGTGTTGCTACTTCCTTCCTAATTCTTTTGTTTGGACATCAATACTTAGCAATTAATATGATTACCACTTCTATTCATTATTATACATTTAGTAAAATCTTGGGTAATGTTTATTTTGATGAATGATATTTGCATTCTGGATGTGATTACGTGTGTAGTTGTACAAGTTTCATGTTTCAGACCTAGTGTCGTTGAATAAAGTTTATATTTGATAATTTCAAATATGATAATATCAACTACCAATTTACCTGTATGCTTTATCCAACATGCATTTCGCTTTTTTCAGGCATACCCTCTATGCCCTTGTGCTTAGGCTTTAGGAGACCTTTCTGCTTCAGTTTGTTTTGCTGTTTTTCATTCACAAGTGTATGCCTGCATTGCAGAAATAGATGACTTGATCTTGATGGATTTTGTTTACGTTTAGGCAGCAACAATGGTAATCAGAGAATCTGTTGAGCCACTCCTGGAAGAGTACAGACCTCCTGGAATTACGTCATTGAAGTTTAGCAAGCTGACGCTTGGAAATGTTGCTCCAAAGATTGAAGGTATCAACCAAGAGTAACTGGTCTGAGTACTTAGATAACAATATTATTATGTCTGTCCAGCTTCACCACATTTTTTCCTATTGTTTCATAAAAAGAAGTCCGTGAGATTTTTTGCCAAAATAGGTATTTTCATTGTTGGATGGTCTTTTTTTCGTTGTGTTTTTTAAAACCTCCTTGAGCCATTTGCTGAACTGTTGTTATTTTCCTGGAGCCTAGATATTTACCAAGATTTTAGGTTTTTTATATGCCACTTGAGCCTCATGGCAATAATGTTATGACAATTTTGACCTAGACATGTACTAACATCCAGTGAGACCAAATTCAAATGTTTGAAAATGCTGTTATATATAACAGCTTAAGCTTATTGGAAGATTGGTTCTTTAACATGGCTAAAGCTTCTACAATAAGTGGTCCAGAGTTTGATCCTTATTGCTCCCATTCTCAATATTAGATTGAATATATGTACAAGGTTTGGAGGGTTTTGCTTTGTCTAAACTTCAAGCCCAAAGGGCTTTCATATAAGGTGTTAGAGATAAAACTTATTCCTAAACTTACACCTAACAGTTTAAACTTATGGAAAAGTCCATTCCTCTACAATATATATACGCCCCCCTTTATTTTGCACACAGCGTTGGTGAAATTTTAAGCTGAACTTTTTCTATATTTTAAGAATTAATAGTTGCACATATACTTAATCCTTGTAGGTATACGTGTTCAGAGTCTCACCAAAGGTCAAATCATAATGGACATTGATTTCCGATGGGGTGGTGATCCCAACATTGTTTTGGCTGTTGAAGCTGCACTCGTTGCGTCAATTCCTATTCAGGTTAGACACAGAGGAGTCTTTTTCTTTCTAAATGTTGAATGTTCTTTTCTGTTAAAAATTTTCAATATGTGAGTGTTAGTTTTTATTTATTTATTTATTTTTCAGTTTAAGGACCTCCAAGTTTTCACCATTATCCGTGTTATCTTCCAACTTGCCGAAGAGATCCCCTGCATTTCTGCTGTTGTTGTTGCCCTACTGGCTGAGGTAAGGGACAGAAGTAAAATAAAGTTAGTATGTGTTCACCGACTGACTAAATTTTTGGCTATTATGTTGGAGAATAAAATAAATGTGAAAATAAAAAATGACTTTTTCCAATAGATAAAAAAAATATTATTTAGCTTGCATTTATGTTTTATGAGGCTACAATAGTTTAAAAGATGTAGGTAGAGAATTTCACTTGTTTAGGAAACTGTGTGCATACGTTATACAGATTCTTTCTTTTAACTGTCCATGAAGTTGTCATACCTGTGTTTTTCATCATAGGTTGTGAATGAGTAATATTGGAATTAACTTTTTGATGAAAGACATTAATAAACTGTATTTGCTGTATCTGATTTTGAACTGCCATAACAAAGACTCGAAGTTGCATATTTTTTCCACAAACTCATAAGTCCACATGCAATTATGAACCTCCTGTGTGTTGTTCGCTTGGTACGTTGTTGAATTTTTTTCCCTCAAGCTTAGTGATCTGGGATATAAAACAGTTTGATAGAAATGTTATTACTGCTAAATTTAATTGTTATGCATTTAATCACTTCATTATTTCTATGAGCAAAGAAGTTTACACAAGATTAAGTAGATATATGGTTATTGGCCCCTTAATATAAAAATGATAACTGCATTACAATTGCCGCTTCTGTGATTCACCAACTCTTTGTAGTGTGATGATGTTAATACCAATGTTAGAATGATGCCTCTTTCTGCTATGAATAAGGGGACATTATAGTTGATTATATGTTGGTTTAACTATTCCGCGTGGCTAAAGTTTAACTTAATTCTTTAATTACTTTTATCAGCATTTCCTAACGCATGGTAGGAATTTGTATACCAATATTATCTTTTGGTCTTGGAACTAATAACTTCTTTCATCAACATTTATCAGCCAAAGCCTAGAATTGACTATACTTTGAAGGCTGTTGGTGGAAGTTTGACAGCAATTCCTGGAATTTCAGATATGATTAATGTGAGTTCTGTTCTGTCTGTTATATGCCTTGACTTCCCCCATCTATCCCCTTCTCTTTCATCCCACCTACAACGTGTTGATTTTGAGTTGATATTTATGACTCATTTTGCTTTTTTCTCAACATTTCATAGGATACTGTAGAGTCAATTATTACTGATATGCTCCAATGGCCTCATAGAATTGTTGTTCCGATTGGTGGTATACCTGTTGATACGAGGTAATCTTGAATTTTGTGGACGTTTTCCATTTTTATTTTATTTCTTGTTAATGTGGATCAAAGGCATGGCTTGCATCATCAACGTATCTGATTAAAAACTTTAAATTGAGTTTGAAAATTGTTGTGGACTTATTCCTCAGTGTGAACAAATGTTTTCTGTTTTGCACATGAAACCCTTTGGTTTTTGCAGTGAACTGGAGCTTAAACCACAGGGAAGCCTTACTGTAACAGTAGTGAAAGCAAATGACTTGAAGAATAAAGAAATGATTGGGAAGTCTGATCCTTACGTAGCTTTGCACATTCGACCACTATTTAAGGTTAAAACCAAGGTTGTTGACAACAACCTGAATCCTGTGTGGGATCAGACATTTGACTTGATTACAGAAGACAAAGAGACTCAGTCACTCATTCTTGAGGTTTGACACCACTAATTGTTTACCTTAATCTCTTGTGCTACTCTCTTCTGCCTCTTTTCTTATGAATTTGCCTCTTTTTACCTGGTTATCTTTCTTCTTGTTTTTGTTAATGATATTTGTGGATGTGAAACATACCCTTTTGGCATTCAAAAATATTTTCATTTATAAGTGTCAAAAAATCAACTATTCTAAAAGTTTAAACTATTAGGTAAAGGCTCATAAATGGTTTAATATCTTTAACATGGCCCTTATACAAAAGTCCTTTGGACTTGAAATGTGAGCAAATGCATTGGTCTTCCATACTTTGTGCTGAAATTGAATGTTAATTTGAGAAATAGGAGTGGCAAAGATCGAATTCTTGATTGCTTGGTCCTAAAGACTTTGTTACCATGTCAAAAACTAACTATCCTAATGCTGTTAAGTGGAGGCTGATGAATAGTTTTATATTTTTAACAATAAGAATTCCAATATAATAGAGAAGAGGCTTTCTGCAGTAGACTGGGAAAAATCTTGAAAAGGTTATGTTGAAAAAAGAATAATTTTATATTAATGATATATGCCTCTCTAAAATCTAGCAGGTTGTTTGATGCTGGGTTCTGAATAGATACAACGTGATAAGAAAAGTGTGAATTTGCTTATTAGGTCCAAGAAATGTGGATACCTTATTGGCTGGTGAAGTTAAATAAAGTAGAACACAGAATACTTTCAACTTACGTGTGAGTTTTTATTTTAATCGCGGTTCTGTATGCTGGTAGTATATGTGACAATCTCATACTCGCTGAAGTTGCAGATTTTGTGTCCTCATTTATTCGAAAATTTTGTCAGGTTCCTTTGTGGAGTCTGGAGCACAGTATTTCTCTTTCCCTTTCTGGTCAGAAACAAATGTCTATTAGTCTGTATATATACTCACAGCCGTAGCTATTAATATTATGGTTTAAGATCCTCTCTTTTTTTATTTCTCCTAACATCACAATTCCAAATAAACTGTTTCTGTGTCACGTAGACATGACTGATTTAATATAACTAACATAAATAACGTTCAGGGGTAGACCCGCATGTAAAAATGTAGGGGCAAATGCGTTCACTACCTTTGTTAAATTTTTATGTCAGATATAGGTAATTTATATTATTACCCTCATCAGATTTTTAGTTGTCCTCACTATCATTTAAAATGAGATAAAAACTTATTGAAAATTGCTATGCTAACTTCTAGTTTATTTTATTTTACCACTCCTGTATGTATTCATTCACATTCATTTGTTAAAAAAGTGACAACTCACTAATTTATGACTAATATAAAGTATATTCCGTTAAAATTGAGGTACAAGAATAAGTGTTCTTGAACGTAATTTTTTTTTTCTTCTCATATTTTCTTCTTAGCATATTATATATTTTTTGCCCTCACTGCTCCAAATATTTGGGTTCCACCTTTGATGATGTTCATGACTCTGCAAATAGGTTTTTGATGAAGATATTGGGCAAGATAAGCGATTGGGAATAGCGAAATTACCCCTTATTGATCTGGAAGCCGAAACTGAAAAGGTGTTTGAATTGAGGCTGCTGTCATCACTAGACACGCAGAAGGTAAAAGATAAGAAGGATCGAGGACTGTTGACAATTAAGGTATAAATAGATGCATCAATTTATTTGTGTATGGCATTTCAACTTACAAGAAAATGATATGAAAGAGAGAGGATTTAAGTGGAATCTTTTCTTGGACTCTAGGTTTTCAGATCTTGCTATCATTAAATGACCTATTATAATCCTTTGCAAAATATGATTTTGGTTTCTTCCCCTCTCACTCACACCCTCTTAGTTGTCTTAAAGTTATAATTGGGTTGGAATTCCAGGTCTTGTACCATCAGTTTAGCAAGGAAGAGCAGTTGGCTGCTTTAGAAGCAGAGAAAAAGATACTAGAAGAAAGAAAGAAACTGAAAGAGGAGGGGGTCCTAGGAAGCACGATGGATGCGGTAGAAGGAGCTGCCTCTCTAGTTGGGTCTGGTGTTGGAATGGTTGGTACTGGTGTAGTTGCAGGTGCTGGGCTAGTAGGTAGTGGCATTGGTGCCGGAGCTGGGGCTGTTGGCGGTGGCCTTGCTGGTGGAGTTGGGTTTGTTGGAAGTGGCCTTGGAGCTGTCGGTAGTGGGCTGAGCAAGGCAGGAAGGTTCGTGAGCAGGACTATCACAGGGCAAGGTGGCAACGGCAGAAGGAGTGGTTCATCTACTCCGGTCAGTAATGCACTGGAAACTGGTGGTGGTGCAAAGCCTCTTTGATTCCTGCGGGGATACTACAGGAGTATTGGATTGACTTTGGATGTGTAAGCTTTGATTATAGTTAGATTACTTAAGCAGCTTGTTCTTTATCATAATGTTTTTTTCCAATGTGTGAATCTTGCTAGGTCGAAAAATGATTGCAGAAATGTCGATTTAGTTTCAATTCAATTATCTTTATCTGTAATCACTAATTTTGTTGTTCATCATGGATGTGTAATAAATTTTCACAAATTGTACAAAATTCTTATTGAGTGGAAATTCAAGTGATCTCAATCCCAACAGAAAAAATGTATGGCATACTGATTGTTTGGAGTTGGAGGTTACGTGACTATCGGTTGATGAAAGCAAATAGAAACTATAGCATTGAAATGACAAGCAAATAAAAAATCGAATTTACACATGCACTTTTTTGTACATTGATCAATCTTTAGCTATATTGTGGCAAATGGATCATGCGTTTGGGATTCTCTGATTTTACTAATGATACGCAAAACTAAAATATTAAAAGGTGATTTATAATTACGGATTTTACTTCTTTCCCTTGTTTTTTTAAACTTTCAATGTGCTTCCTCTCTTTTACTATTTTTTCAACCCTCATTTTTCATCTTCTCTCTTATAAACTGCACTTGATTTTGATCTCCCGAAATGAAGGCGTCCAGGTTCTTATATTCAGATCAAGATCCCCTGCTTTTTTTAAAAAAAGATAGGGTGTGAAGTAAGAGAGTGATAGACATAAAATTAAAAAAGAAAAAAAAAATCATACATTAAATTATAGAGAGAGATAAAAAAAAAAAAAGTTATCAAGTTAAAAAAATTAGATTGATGGAAAATTGATTTAATGCTTTATTGATAATTCAGAAGGCTATATTAATAGCCTCAAATGAATACACCTCATTACATAAGTGTGATGTAATAGTAAATAACGGAATCAACTAACTTCTAACAGTTAAGCTTACATGTCATTTTGACTAGCTGATGTGGCATAATTAACTGCCACCTCATCTATCTAATAGTTCATACATTTCACTCTATCCTTATCATCCCCCTCAAACTTAAGATGTCCTTGTTGACCACCTTAAGTTTGTCACTTAATTCTACAAATCTTGTCTTTAGTAATGGCTTAGTAAAAATATTGGCTAGTTGCTTGAGAGATGGGAGATAGTGTACTTCAATCTGCTTTGAAGGCACTTTATCATGCACAAAGAAAACTTCCAGCTCAAAATTCTTTGTATGAGCGTGCAGTACTAGATTATGAGAAAGATGGACTGCACTCAAGTTATCATAGTAAACAATCGCAGGAGCTTCAAGCTTTTCTGAGAGAAGAGACTGGATTCAACATACCTCAGCAACACAATTGGCAATGCTTCGGTATCTGAACTAGAGATGGTGTTTTGCTTCTTAGAAACACTAGGCAATGAGGTTATCTCCCAAAAAAACATAATAGCCTGATGTGGACTTTCAATCACTTGGATTGAAAGCCAATCAGCATCGCAATAAGCCGAAATCCTTGAACAATCCATTGGTTGGAGATAGAGTCCATGAGTAATTGTGCCTACTAAATAGTGTAAAATCCTTTTAACAAGAAGTAAGTGAGCTTTTAGTAGGTTTTGGACAAATTGGCTAACTTTGTTGATTGAATATGCTAAGTTACAACACGTTACAGTGACACACTATAATGCTCCCACAACAGAACAATAGAACTTGGGATCCCGGAGTGGTTCACTGCCATAAGTGAGAAATTTTATCCGTGTAACCATAGGAGAACTAACAGACCTTGCATATTGCTTTTTTGTCTTATTAAGAAGATCTATTATGCATTTTGTTTGAGTTAGAACCAAGCCACCTCTGTCAGCCTTATTAAACTCAAAACCTAAAATGTAATTAAGAGAATCGAGATCTTTAAGAGGGAATTTATTGTGTAATTGATGAATAAGATGCTGAATAACCTTTCATGAAGATTGCATAATGATAAATTGGCATAAACTAAAACCAATATGCTTTCAGCTGCTGAGTTTCTAACAAATAATGATCTGTCACACTTGGCTACTCGGAATCCAAGATCATGAAGATTTGAACTTAGCTTGTGGAACCAAGCTCCTCCAACTTGCTTGAGGCCATACAGGGCCTTTTTTAACTTACGTACAAGCTGAGTATTCTGAGAAAGAAATCTAGGAGGTTGTTACATAAAATCCTCCTCATGAAGATCACCATTAAAAAAAGCCTTATTTACATCCAATTGATGTATTTTCCAATTAAAGCCAAAAACAAGCCAGTTCTCACTGTAGTTGGCGTCACTACAAGGCTAAAAACAAGGCTTCACCACAAGTGTAGCTGTCGAGACTTAGCCTTTGTTTGTGAGGCAAAATGGACTTCTATTTGTTCCCAAACTTCACAGGAGGTACTGCATCCAACCATCCTTGTGAGTATAGAATTTATCATTGAAGAGAGAAGCAATGACATGAGCAACCAAATTGCTTTTCCCATTCTCTAAACTCGGAGCTAATTCTTCTACAACTTTCATCAATTTCATAGGCGAATTATGGTGGAGTTGACATCAGAGTATGTATTGATGAAGATCGTGACTTTTGATTGCAAAGAGAACTTGTTGCTTCTGGAGGAGATAATTGTTTGAATCCAATTTGACTAAAACACAATGAGTGAAGACCATCAAAGAGTTTTTGGTTGAAGATTAAAGCTTGTCGCAACAATTCATGGTCATTTTTGGCATGGCCATACTAGAGAAGACTCTAATACCAAGTTAAATAGATTGAGGGCAAACTGATTCGATGCTTTATCGATAATCTAGAAGGCAATATTTATAGCATCAAATGAATACACCTTATGACATAAGTACGATATAACAGTAGGTAACAAACTCAACTAACTTATAACAACTAAGATTACATGTCATAACAACCAGCTAATGTGGCATAGTTAACTAACACCTCATGTACCTAATAGCTCATACATTTCACACTATCCCTATCACATCAAAATTAGTAAAAAAGAAAGTTAATGGATCTAAATTCCCTACATTGTAGGATTGGGATCTCCTAACTTTCATTTTTTGAAAAGTTAGGATGTACTTAGTGATAAATAGAGAAAAAATTAAGAGAAAAAATGGAATTCACTACTTAGATTTGAGTGCAAAATAGAGAAACAAACAGAAAATCACCAAAATCATAGAATAAAGAAATTAAGGTATCCAAGTCTCTATGTGTAAAATTGGAACTAAACATGTCACACAGTCCAACTTTCATGGTCATGGGTGCCCTGGGAAAAATTTTAAAAGACCTTGTTGATATTCCACTTGTGGACTCCATGAACTGTCAACTCTTTCCTGAGGCCATATGCATAGGTTATTTTTAACTTGTAATCATTGATTCAACATCATACACGAGAGGCAAGAGTTGACAAATAAACTTTGTGCATTTTAACAAATTTATTAAATAAGATTACCAAAGTTCTGGGAGTTGTTTTCAGCTTACTTTAACTTAAATTTTATAACGTTTTATGAGTTCAAAAAATTTTACACTATATTGCTTCACGTAAGCTATAATTAAGTTATATTTTCATGGACCTAATAAAATGTTCAGCCATGCTACTGAAAAGGGACCTTCCCTTGAGGAATTATTGGTGGGAGTGGAATTGTGATCTTGAGATTATCAGTATGCGATAGATGAGTAATATGCTCAAGTAAACAGCTTCAAGCCAAAAATACCTATTGGCATCCGTACCGTTTGTTAATTTGTATGGTTCTTGCTGACAGAATGGAGTCAGAGGCCATGTGGGATCCTCCATACCAAAGCATTCTTCTCTTCTGCACCTAAAATTCAATAATAGAGCATTGTTGGTCATTCTCATGGAGATTTTTGGTATGGCGTGCATTTTCAAGTTGGTACTTTAAGGTACTTGAATTGGATGCATATATTTAATATGTATGCAAAAGTGCAAAATGTCTAAAACCAAGTAAGTCTACACATGGTAAGTGTTAAAAGAAACCGAAAGTTCAATGGGCTTTCAAAATGTTCACAAAAAAATGCTGGTAACTCTGAAGGGTAACCTTTTGGGTTGGACTTCATTCTATCTCTTTTTGAGATCCCAAATATATCATTAGCGTCTTGTCCAATAGTGTGAGAGTAATCTATTTCTATTATCATATTTAGTACAAAAAAATTATAAAGTGAATCATTAGATCTTTGAACTTTATAAATTAATTTATAAAATTTAATAAATCTAATAACCTAGATTCTTTTAAGTAAATTTTTTGTGAATTCCAATTTAGGGGAATAAGAAGGTTGAATGTTGAATAAGTCTAAAATGATCAATTATTAGGTTGATTATTGCTTATAATCTAAATGTTATTGATTGATTTTTAATCTGAATATTAGTGTTTTGACTTCATACTTGTTATGCTCATGTCTAATGGCAAAAAGAGAATATCGATTATGTCTGTATCATTTTGCCATAAAATAGCAGTGTTGAACATCAATGTAACGTTTCTTAGAGTTGAAGATCTCCCAGAAAAGTTACATTGATGTTCAAAAGATCTCCACATTCTAATAATAAAAAAAGAAAAAAGAAAAAGATCTCCACATACTTACTTAAATGTCTTATGAGAAAAGATGGTGCCATAAATCTTATGACCTGGACAAAATAATGCAAATCAATTCCATAGTTGCTGATTTGAAAAACTGTCCCTCAGAATCAAATCAAAGGTGGTGATTTGGTAAGATGTGATGGTGGTGGGCCTGATTTGAAGATATTAACATATTTCATTTTAGTATTTTTATTATTGTAAATTAAAAGTTATAAAAATTTTATTGAAAAAAATTAAATTTATTAAGATTTATAATTTAAATTATAAAATTTAATATCTCTTATTAAATTTTGTACAAATTCTATGAAGAAAAATTCGTAGAACTAACTTCCCTGTAATTTTGTCCAGTTCATGAAGAAATGTGAAAGACGAGGCCAAAGATCCAGAGATGCATAGAGGAAAACGACAATGCATAAATCAGTGCTGTTCAAAATCTTTAATACGACAACTATGTTTGTCTTCTCAACCATAATGCCAATACTAACAATAGTCGCTAACCTGCAACATCAACCTTTAAATAAAACAAAAGCGTACTGTCCCTTTCTTTGTCATCAAAATGGCCAAGTCTTATTCTTTATCGTCCCTGTACGACCCAATTCTAAAACTATCTCTAAATCTAAAATGGAAGCTGCCTAAGAACCCAACCCTTTCTAATAGGGTTATGCCCATAAGATTTTTTTGGATTTTAAACTAGATTTTTGTTATATTATATTAGGTGAGGCCATTGGAGAGACTTCACTTTTATTTGGTCACTACTTAAAATTTTTTATTTTTATATAATTTTTATTTTATAAAATTTAAATATTAAATTTATTAAATCTTACGCAATTAATTCAAAAAGTTTATATTATTAAATATAAATATTTGATAAAATAAAATTATTGATCCAAATTTAAATTTTTTGCTTTTTATTATATTTTAACTTTAATGATTTATGAATTATTTTTCTGATTTATATTTATGTATATTTTGTAAGTCTTAATTTTTTTATTAACTTTTTTATATTTTATATTTATTTCTTTTTTACTACATTTTCTATCTTTAAATCTTAAAAAAAAAAAACTCACTTCTAAATTTTATGAACGAGTCTATTCAAAATATCAAAAAGAAAATTTAATAACATTTTTCTAAACTTTATAAAATTTAAATCACAACATACAGAGCATAATTAGTATTTTACTCAATTTTAATTAAAAATGACTCAAATTTGATTTCTATCAAAAGTGAAGCTAAAAAAAAATTACTGCAAACAATCTCTAATAATATTTTCTCATCCATTGACAATTTTCTAAATTTATTATATTAATTCGAAATTTTAATGTCTTCAACAATCATTATTCAACTTTGAAATTAAAGCCAATAATAATATAATTATATTTATGATTATTTATTTCAAATTTATAAATAATTCTATTTAAATATATGTTTTATTAAGGTAATTATTTAAATTTATACAAATTATTTCTAAATAATTACAAAAGTACGAGTTTTCTAAAAAAAAAATTCATCTGCTTCTTTTTCTCCTCTTTCGTTTCGGTTTAAAAAGTTAGAAATTAAACAGCAAATTCTTGGACATAATGATCAGTTAGGCTTTGGAAATATCGATCTAACGGGCCAAACTTGCCAACAGTAGGCTTCGGCTTTTCAATTATATAAAGAAATATAATTAAGGATCCCCAACCGCAGGGATGCAATCATAAAATAGAGAAATATAAAAAAAAATTATTAAAATCATAAAAGAACAAGTTTCTAAAATTTAAATTTATTTTATTAGCCACATTCTTTTCAATTATAAGGGCATGGGTTTAGTTTTATAATCCATTCACTAAAATTCAATTATTCTAAAAGTAGTGATGCTTCCACTTATTTTCCAATAATTTATATAAATTTTTATTTAAATAAATTTATTCAATTAGGTCAGCTATTTTTACTTTTTTAAATTGTACTTTTCTCTCATTCTATATAAAACTAGGTAGGCATTATAGAAAAATAGTTTTAAAATATTATTTTTTGTTTAAAAGCATCTTGTTTGGGTAGAGCATTAACTAAAGAACGTAAGGAGAAATGTCTCTTTATGCCTTGTTGCATTTCTTTGTTGAGATCGAGATTTTTGGTTGTTTTGATGAGCATTGATTCTTAAATTTGTGCAATGTAGCTCCATGAGAATGTTCAATGAGAACTCAATTTAAAACTGAATTATAGGTCAATACACCATTAGCAGTAACTATAGGAGTGGCAACTTTGTTCAACCCCATGTTTTTTCACATAAACAGAAGCCATCAACTTCAAATTCTTATATCTATACAAATTTCAATATAAAATTTTGAAAGTTGAGGAAGGGATGGGGGCACCCCCGGACCCAATGTAGCTCTGCCTCTGGGTAGAAAGTGATTGGAGTCTTCCTCTCAAAAGATTGGCAAAAATAACTTATACTTTGACAGAAAAAAAAAAAAAAATTGACTCTCCTATCTCAAGTAAAAAATAAATAAATAAAAGGTGGTTATTAGTTCTAGTTAACATTTCCCAATTCAAAAACATTCACAAAAAATAAAGCTCTCAAGGGTACCCCATCATCAAATGACTCCCTTTCTTGAAAGAGTTGAACAAAGTTCTATATAATAATACCTAACAAGTCTTATTTGCTATGATCCCTTCCCAATTTGTATTTTCCTTTTTTGTAATAACTTTGGCAGGACCCTATCTTCATGCACTCATTTGTTTTTAATACCAAAGATCACTTGTCAGCACATAAAGATAAGTAACTTAAATGCTAAGTATGAGTAAGATAACTTGCATTACAAGTGGAATGTACAGTTGGCTCAGCTTTTTACTTTGTTTTTTTTTTTTTTTGGAACATTGGCTCAACTTTTGAAGGGCATGAATACACTTTTTGCCTTGCGATATTTTATATGGTTAATATTAGTATAATAACCATAAAAGATACATTTGTAATTACTCATTTATAACTTACTTATACTTTTAAATATATCTCACTAAATTAATTTTTTTATATTTTATTTTATTAAATTTATTATCTTTTCTCTCTTATTGTATAAAAAATTATAAATAAATAGTTGAGCATCATATTTGACATCTATTATCAAGTGAGTATTTTTAATTTTTGAATAAAATAAATATTCATTTAATTTTAAATTAAATAATATAATTTTTAATAAAATTAAATTTTAAATATATAACATTTCTTAATATTATTGGGGATAAACACTTCTTAATGGCGAGGCCAATTTTTTGTTGCCCTCTCTTACGCCAGTTGACCTTTGAGAACTCAACTTGTACCCTTTTTCAAAAGAAATTAAGAAAAGGTTGGCGAGGGAGATGAGAGGGACTGAAAAAGTTAGAAAAAGGAGGTGCTAATTTAACAGTATCCAAACAGCTCCCTAGAGGTCAACCTTTATTATCTGCGCTGAGAGTGTTGCTCTCACTGACCCCGAGCGTTGCTTTCTGATTAAGTATGCCTTGGATTGAAACGCCAACGCCAACCCCACAGTCCACTCATTTCACAAACAACCAAAGCCACAGCGAAACAAAACTGATACAGCCAAACACCAAACAACGCGCTATCTGTCTTTCGTAACTTAATATGGCCCTGGACTTTGTAGGCCCCGCAAACGTGGGCGTGGCCGTATGCAGAGGAATCGTGAAAACTTGATCCACGTGACGGGGTACCATTCCCACACACTCCTCTGTGGCGCGTGTTTTACACTCCTTGATAATATGTCTTTCCCTTCGGCTTGGATTTTTTCATTTTAATATTTTTTTATTTTGTATGTAAAACTTTTTTAATGAACATGAATTTACACGACTTGCATTTGTGTATATATATATATATATATATATATATATATATATATTTTAAATATATTATCATGTATTTAATTTAAATTATTTATATAAAAAATTTATTTAAAAAAATTATTCATTTTAAAAATTATCATTTCTTAAAAATTTAATTTATCTACGAAAAAATGTCTTGAAATAATAATTTTTTCATAAATTACTTTACCTATGTTACATGAAAATTATTTAAATTTTATAAATAAAATTAATAAATTCTAAATAATATTGTATGTATACATAGATAATATAAAAAAGAGAAATGTTAAATTAACATCTTAAAATTATGCTTTTTAATTATATTTATTATGTGACTAAGAAAAAATAAATACAAAAACTTAAAAAAAATAAATATTTTTTAAATTAATATCATATTATAGACATAAATAAAAATATAAATTTTAAAACATAAAAATAACACTTTTTGTATAAAATAATATAATTTATCTTCAATGAGTCTAGTATAAAATAATATTTAATAGATTGTTTAGACATGAATTTACAATTTTAGTAAAACAAAAGTTCTAAAATTAAAGTTTTGATAAAGTTAATCAAAATCTAATATTATAATGTGTCTGTAGATGTAAGAAAAAGATTATTTTAGACATAAATGATCAAAATTTGGCACCAAAAAATAAAAAATTTGACCAATTAAAAAGTACAAGGAGTTACTATATTCATTTTTTCATTATCTCTTTATATTTAGTAATATTTTCTTATAAATAAATAATATAGTTGACAATCGCACAACTAAATATAATTAGAAATAATACAAAAGAAATAGCATAACAAAATTTTAAGTACAAATGTATTATTGTTCAATATTGTATTAACTATATTAAACAAAAGAAAATAATGAAAGATATAATAGGATAAAAAAAACTTCATACTTTTACCTTAAATATATAAAAAATAAAAAAAAAGATAAACATAGTACTGCTTTTATTTTATTTATTTTTAATTTAATTAATACTTATTTTGGTTAGAGGAAGAGACAAAAGAGTTGAAGAAGTCACAGGAGGGTGAGTTCGTTCGCAGGTCAATCAGTTCTCTCCGCTAACAGCTTAGCCTTTTTTTTTTATTTGTTTTTGGATATTAACTGCTTAGCTATTGTTCACGGTCACACTACGCCCCGTCTCTCCCTGCAACTCTCTCTTTCTCTCTCTCTCTCTCTCTCTCTAATGAAAGGTTAACATTTTTCGCTTAGTATTGTTACAATTATAGCTATGCCATCGCGTCAGCCACCCCAACCTCCGGCGGCGGCGTTGTACACTATCACACCGAGCCAACACCATCACCACCGCCACCTGATAATACTCGGCGGGATTCTCGGTCTCGCTTTCGTGCTCCTAATCTTTTTCATCTTCCTCACAATCTTCCTTTACCGCAAGCTCTCCTTCAACCGCACCGCCCCATTTGACCATTACAACCACCACCAGCACCGCCGCTTCTCGTACACGCTCCTTCGACGCGCCACCAACTCGTTCTCACCCTCGACCAAGCTCGGCCATGGTGGGTTCGGGTCCGTTCACAAAGCTACTCTCCCTTCGGGTCATTCCGTAGCTCTCAAACTGATGGACTCTCCTGGTTCGCTACAAGGCGAGCGTGAGTTCCACAACGAGCTCTCACTTTCTTCTCAGCTCAACTCCCCTTACGTACTCTCCCTTCTAGGCTTCTCTTCTGATCGGCGTGGCCGTAAATTGATCTTGGTCTATGAGCTAATGCCTAATCGCAGTTTACAAGACGCTTTGTTGGATAGGAAGTGTGTGGAGCTCATGGAGTGGAAGAAGAGGTTCGACATCGCGGTACACATCGCAAAGGGTATTGAATATCTTCATCACTATTGCAATCCACCGGTGATACATGGGGATATTAAGCCCAGTAATGTTTTGTTGGATTCCGATTTTTCGGCTAAGATTGGAGATTTTGGACTGGCCAGGTTGAAAACAGAGGATCTAGAAATGGTGGAGGAAAATGGGGGAGAGGGGGAGAGCCAGAACAAGGAGAAGGAAGGACTTGTGGATTTTGGGTACGACCATGGGTCAATTCTGGAAGAGACGGAGAGTGTGAGTGTGACTACTGGGTTTGAAGAAGGCAGTGGAGTGGTTGATCTGTCGCCTGAGAGCTGCATGATTAGGATGTTGGATTCAGAGGCTTCTCCGGAGACGGTGCCTCTGTCGCCGGAGGTTGGGGCGGATAAATCGAGTGTATCAGAGGGGTGCTTTGATAAGTTTAGCATGGATAGTGGGAAAGATTTGACTGGTAATAATCGGAAGAAGGGAGGTTCGGGCAGGGATTGGTGGTGGAAGCAGGACAATGGAGGAGGGTCTGAATCGGGGAGGGTGAAGGACTACGTGATGGAGTGGATTGGGAGTGAGATTAAGAAGGAGAGACCCAAGAGCGAATGGATTGCATCTCCAAACTCGGCAGAGACTAGCGGGCAGGCTCCGAAAATCGAGTCGAAGAAGCAGAGGAAGATATTGGATTGGTGGGCCTCACTAGATGATGAGAAAGTTAAGAAGAAGGAGAAGAATCGAAAGCCAAGAGAGTGGTGGAAGGAGGAGTTCTGTGAGGAGCTCTCAAAGAAGAAGAAAAAGAGAAGCCTCGAATCCAATTGCGGCGGGGAATCATGGTGGCAAAAAGATGAGGATTTGATTCCAGAGCAGAAGAAGAAGAGGAAAAGCAAACGCAACAGAGGTAGCATTGATTGGTGGTTAGATGGGTTGAGTGGTGAGCTCAGAAATTGCAGAAGAAATAGCCAGGATTGGGTTAGTGGGGATATACCCAAGAGTGGTGGAATTAGTAGCACACCGAGCATGAGAGGAACTGTTTGTTATATTGCCCCTGAATATGGTGGTGGTGGGCAGCTCTCGGAGAAGTGTGATGTTTATAGTTTTGGTGTTTTACTTTTGGTTTTGGTCGCTGGAAGACGACCTCTTCAAGTTACAGCATCACCGATGTCAGAATTTGAAAGGGCTAATCTCATTTCGTGGGCTCGGCAGCTTGCCCACAATGGGAAGCTTTTGGATCTTGTTGATCCTTCAATTCATTCATTAGACAAGGAGCAGGCAATGCTCTGCATCACAATTGCCTTGTTATGTCTGCAGAGATCTCCGGGGAAGCGGCCTACCATGAAAGAGATCGTAGGAATGCTTTCTGGTGAGGCTGAGCCGCCTCACTTGCCTTTCGAATTTTCGCCGTCACCGCCATCAAATTTTCTGTTCAAGTCCCGAAAGACGGTTCGGTGAGTTTGCTGAGTGGTTCTTGTCACTATTATTAACTTACGAGGGTGTATGGTTGTAGGTCAGTTCTAATTTTCACGATGTGTAGAAACCAATGCTGAAAAGGGAGAAAAATAGTAAGTTACAAGCCTTACATAAATCAATTTCTTCCTTATCTTTTCTTTTTCTTTCGTATGCATATTTAGTCTGACCTAGTTGTTACTTTTTTAAGCTGAACGAAACTTTCTGAAGTGAATTGATTTTTCTAGTACATGCTTAGTTGTCTATGCTTCGTAAGTAATTGAGTTACAGGAAACTGTGTCTATTAAAGTTAAGGGAACGTTTCTTTTACTTTTGAAGCCATCTGGTCCCCTGAACGGATATATTTCCTTAGTGCCTAGTGATTGTAACGGGAAACATTAGACTTTCGGGACCTTAGTGCGTTAGTGCCTATATAGGACCCTGTAAATATTTATATATATTTTTGTTGTTGTACCTTTTAAAAGTTATACTCATATTGTGCCAAAGTAAGCATCTATTTCTGTAGAAGGGAGCAAATCTTGGCCCGATTCCTATCTTTTGCAAGTAATCATGATGTTACTGTGAGCAAAGTGGAGTGGAGGATGCACTGCCCCTAGAAGTGAGGGAACTAAAACATCATTTGATTATCACAGTGATCGAGTCCTATGACATGCCTTTAGCTCATAAACTTTATCCCCCTAGAACTTGGAACAAATAAAGAGAACAAGTTTTTTACAGAAAGGCCGTTGCTAATCATCCTTGAAACACCAAAGAAATGGTTTCATTTCAATGATTAACATTAAATAAATTAAAAATAGTGGGCTAATTATTGTAAGCACGAAATAACCAAGCCCCCCTTTTATCATAACTTGTTTTTAATGATGCCAAAGAAGTCCCCACAATATTATCATCAAGAAGTCTCCTGATGAGACATTGACTCTCTCATAAATTGTGTTCCAACCTATCGCTTCTTTTTCATTTCTTTGGTTGTTTGTGATGTAAGGCCCCAGATACCTGGAGGACAAAAGAATCCGTAAGTTATTGCTATATTAAAATCAAATAATTTGGGTAGATGATATTTCATACGATAATCAATTTAATATGTGGATGCTCCATCCTGAAGGCTGGTTGAATCAGTGACAAGTGAAATTATAATTTAAGTTTTAGCCCTGGCATTCGCAATTAATGGAAAGAAATTGCTGTAAATTTTTGCGTTTCTCAGTTTTACTAAAGGATTCTAAAAGGACTGTGTGACAAGATATTCGTATGTTCTCTTTATCTGTACGAGTGCAAACATAATGCAGGAATGCTGGTCCTTGAAGGGCGCTGGTTTTTGTTTAGATTACTCTTTAAGTATCAACTACATACCATGATTATATATATTATGACTATACTTTATCTCACTTTTTAATTGATTGGTGTTTAGAAAAGATTGAAGTTGTGTCAGACATTTTTGTGTGAGCACTGATCTTTCTTAAGTCAAATGATGGATGATATTTAGTTCATGCTTCTGTCTGATAATGTTTGAGACTTCATGATCAATGAAAAATTTTGAGACTTGAGATCAATGAACTGTCCATCATTCTGTCATAAGAATGGCATATATCTGCTACCTGCTATGATGCCGATTTGGATTTTACTAATGATATTTAATATAGAATATTATATTTATTTTTGTTGCTTCATGATTAATTAGTGTGCTTATATCCGGGCAAAATATAATTTTGAGAGACTTGTTTTAACAAGAGTCATGGAAGGCAAATTGTTCTCTACGTTGCAAATTTACTAGAACACCTTGAACTGAGGTGGAAAATTGGACATTGTGTATGCTGAAACCATGTCATCAGTAGCGATGCATCCTTTGATGTACTGATTGCATTGGCGGGAACGTCACACATAAAGACATGCTAGGTTCTTACCCAGTGGTGTTTGTTTGGTTGTACGTTTCAGGAGCCAAAATCATGTGGGGAGCCTATTCAATTTTGCTCCCCAAACGAGCAACCAAACGCCCCAGAATCTCAGTGAGGTAAGCACTGCTGAGAAAAACTAAAAGTAGATATGTTGTAATTTAGCTCCTAGGCCAGTTTTGGAAATTTGAGGTCATTCATTTTCATTTTATTGCAATTGCCTCTCACTGGAATCATAATAGTGCCGCGCATGGCCTTTTACTACCATTGATGCATATGTTTAAGCAGGTGTAGACATTATTGGTAGATACAACATGGCTAGTTGCTAATGAATGTAGGTTCTGCTATAAAGTTCTTAATGAAAGATAAGGAAACGCACAGGACCTACGGGAATTCATACACTGGTATAGTGTTGTTAATCCATTTCTCCTGGTGAGAAGTTGACATGAGGATTGAGGAACCAAACAAGAACTAAAAAATCTGGTCTTTCTTGTGTGGATAGACACAGAGAGGTCAAAAAATTGAAGGAATTGAAAAGGAAAGAGAAGATTAGTTGTGGCTGCAGAATGAAATCCATTAGTGTGTTGCAGTTATGGGAAAACGACCCGCAAGGACTTGCCTGCTGGCTGAGGCTGATGACTTTTGCCATGATGGCAGAAGCGTAATTCTTGAGTTGTTAAAAAAATTTGAAGTGTGATCCACAACTAAAATTGGTTGTGCTTTTGTTTCGTTTGCACTAATGTAACATTTGTACTGGTTGGTGGCATCACATGAACTGATGTGCTCGAATCTTTCATGAATTAGATTTAGTGGCCTAAATTTGTGACACAGTTTGAAGTTGGTTGGCGTCTGCTAAAATTAATAGCATGGTAGTGGTCCATGCAGTCATGCAGTGGGTGCACATCCATAATAAATACGCCGTGAGATTTGAGATTTAAAATTTGATACATAATTGCATCATGCATCCAACTGTAAATATATTATGATAATCATCCGTCATGGTTCTTATTATATTTTTGACATAAATTGGGAATCTTAAATATTTTGGGTAAGAACCAGGGGAAAATTGTGTTCTTGTTCTTAAAAGTGATTTATAAATACAAGTACAGCCACACATTTTTCAGTTCCACCATGCATCCATTTCTGAATGTATTACGATGATCATCACTGTCATTGTTCTTATTGTTATATAATAAATATAAATTGGGGGTCTGAAATATTTGGGTTAAGAATCAGAGTAAAATGTTGATTTGAGATGGAACCCACATGATTATTTTTCTCAAGTGATTTAGAAACATCAGCATAGCCACACATATTTTTCAGTTCCACCATGCTAAATTAAATGCTTATTTTTTGTTTGTTTCTAGTCTGGATTCAATTTATTAAATTAAAGAGTAAATTATACTAACCTCTCTTGAGATATTTGATTATGACACTCCACCCCATTCTTATTCAAATATGACACTCTACTCTATTTACTCAAATATTAATTAAAAAATATACTTAATGTTAATAAAATATTCATAAAAAGAATATTAAATTAATATTTTAGTCTAATTTTATTTAAAAGTTATATTTTCACTTAGTTAATTATTTTAAATAATTAATATTTTGATAAATTATATTTTTTTAATCAAATAATTATATTTATTACAAGGTATAAATTTAACAATGTATATGATTATAAAAAAAAATTTAGTACAAATATAGAGGCATCTTGGAGTGAATTTAGTTAGCAAAAAATAAGATCAATTATGTTCTACATTTTTTTCTTAACTAAACTCACCCCCAAGATATCTTATGTTTGTACTAAATTTTTTTCTTATAATTACACACATTATTAAATTTATACTTTACAATAAATGTAATTATTTAATTAAAAAATATAATTTATTAAGATATTAGCTATTTAAAATAGTTAACTAAGTCAAAATATAATTTTAACTAAAATTAAAATAAAATTTGATTTAATATTCTTTTTATAAATATTTTATTAATATTTAAATATATTGTTCTAATTAATATTTGAGTAAATGGGGTGGAGTATTATATTTGAGTAAGAATGAAGTGAAGTGTGATAATTAAATATTTCCAGAAAAGTTAATGTAATTTACTCAATAGATTAAATGCTCAACTATCCAAACCTACGCACACTAGCTGGGCCTGGGAGGTCCATTCCAGGCATTCCATATTGGGCTTTAGGCAATGCCATGCTTTTGGAGGTTAAGAATCACATTGCATTTAGATTGATTGCAATTTGCAACGCCTGATGCTGCGTAGCAGTTATAGGCTTTTGTAGCTTTCTCGGTGCTCGTTCTTAACTTTTGCTTCCAGTTCCTCACTCTCACCTCCCAGCTCTCAAACATGGCGGAGCAACCTTCAACTCAAAGATCCTCAATTGACCCCTACAAGTTCATCAATATTACAATAAACCCAGACGGTTCCCTCACCCGAGCCACCGCAGAACACTCCATGCCCCAACCCCAGCTCCCACCTCCGCCACCGGTCTGAACTCGTCGCCCCAAATATCTCCGGGCGAGTGTTCCATCAGGGTTGAGAGTGATAATGAGGTGGGCGCAAGGATCAAACTAGGACATTTTTGCCTTCTCTGTGGAGGAAGAGAAAATTGGAAACTACTGTTTTAGAGACGTTGAGGGCATGCGGGGATTAATGTTTTAGAAAAATGAAATTCAGGGTTCATGAGGAATTTTTCTTTATTTGTTAAAAAAAAAGAAAGTTCATGTATAAATTTGTTTGAGCACTTCATTTCAAACTTTTTGGTTTGTGCAATTACATTTTTTTTTATAACATTAACAAGTTATTTAATATAAATATAAAATTATAATTTTAAACCTGTTTAGTACTCAGATGAAAAAAATCTAAGATAATAATTGAATATTGCTGAATCATTAAGAATGCTAACCTATATAATTATACTTTTAATGGAAGGAAAAATAGTTCAATTACTCAAACTTCTATAATGTAATTAACAAAATCTCATCAAGACAGTTTTTTTATTTTTATGATAGGGACATCAAGACATAGTTAATTAAGAATAATAGGGAAAGGAAAGAAAATAAAAAGGATAGAGCAGTTATTGAAAAACAATCTTTTAAGCAACTCATGCTTGAGATTAGTTTGGTATGAAAAGTTACCAAGATAGATCATTAACTGTTGATTCATTTAATAAGGTCAATTAACTAAATAAACCTTATTCTTACATTTCAATTTTTATAAACCTTTATTTACAATATTGATGAGTGGGATCCAATTATATGTGCCTAGTTATAAATGAGAGTATGAGATTTTATATCAAAATCAAAGTGTGTTACTAAAATTACTCTGACCAAATCACCTCACAAATGATTATAGTAAAATTAGCTGCCATATATCTATTCAAACCCAACCCAAATTTGTCACCAAATTCTTCAAATCTCCACAGGGCTTATGCTTTAATTTCAACCAAAAGCTACAGCTGCTATACATTTTGGCTGAGAAAGCTGAGTCCTCAAAATTTCGAAACAAAGTAGTATATAATTTGTCACTTGAGACTAACTCAGGTGGCTTCGGACTGTCTGTTACCCACAGTTAAAGTTTCTCTCTTTCTCTTTAATGTAAATACAGGACTTCAGCCGACTTTATATCAAACAAAGAACACAATTTATTTTAGAATAATAATTATACAGGTAGCGTCACCCTTTCTTTTCAACCATAAAGAAGCCATGGGAACTTTAAAGGCTTTGGCAGCTTGTTGCTGAGTCGTCGCAGGTCAACACAATGATGCCAACTTCCTATTCTTTCCACCTGCTTTGATTAATTTTCCCTTGTCCTTCTTGACCTTCTTTTTCATTTCGTGATGGGGAAGTTTCAATGGCTTTATAAAGTTTTGCTTTTCTTATCTTTATATATGTAAATTTTTTGTGATTCTTATCTTCATATTTAACAGCACGTCAACTGTATTATGTCCATCAACTAACATCAATTCAATTTAAATATATTTTGTGGTTCATATTTGTATGTTATTTAAAATAATTAATAAAGTATAATATATAATTTCCTATCATTTATTACATTATAAAACTAATTTTAATTAATTTTATCAAAATTAATTTCAATCATGACATATAGTTTTAAATATTGTAGTGTATATTAGAAGTTATATAGATATTATTATTTTAAATTAAATAAGAAAAATATATTCTGTATTAAACTTTTTCTAACAATTTTTGATGGTGCGACTTTTCAATTTTGTAAACTTTGAAGTATCAAGATTCAAATCGGGCTCTTGTTATTATAATTAAATAGAATAAAATAATATATTAATATAGGTGAGATTATGTGACTTTTTTTAGTTATAAGGTGTAACAAGAGAAATAAAAATAAATTAAAAAGTTAATAAAAAATTAAAATTTATATATTTAAATATAAAAAATTATAAAATTAAAAAATTAAAAAAATTAAGTGATTTAAATTTAATTAATATAAGAAATGGATTAAATTGAAATTGATGATAATATAATAATAAATAAATAAGAGCAGTGGTAGAAGTATTATATTATATAAAATTATGCGCCATTGAATTGTTCGTTAAGTTTTAGTTTAAACAGCCAGCTGACCCTTAATGCAAAGCCTGATCCGAAGCGCCTCTCTCTTTGATAACGCCCTCCTTTGCCGTTACTTGCCTCACTAACAGTCACTGGGAGTAGAACCCCACCCAAAGCCATCTGGATGGTTGGCGGTGGAGGTGACGCGCTGCTGCCGCCGGCGGCCAATGGCGGCGAGTTCCTTCTGTCTCTTATCCAGAGGTCTCAGCACAATATGCAGCCTCATTCGCAGCCAACTGTGCCACCCCCGTCCCCGCTGCAATCTCCGGTCCTTGATCCCGCCGTGGCAGCCATGGGGCCCACGATACCCATCGTTCCACCATGGCCGAGCAACGGGCAGGATCCCCAACCTCATCTTTCCCCTTGGTCCCCCACTCTTTCTCCTCCTTACCCGCCAAGCATCTTTGGATTGCCCCATAACCCTTTTCCTCTTCCTCGGGCACCCGGAAACCAGTTCCCCGGGAACCCAGTTACTGGGGGAAACATTGGAGTAACTTGTGGTGATGATCCGAGAAGATTAGGGTTTCCAATTGATACTGGAGGGACCATGATTGATTCTTTTGTTCAGCAGCAGAAGCAGCAAGAACAGAAGTTACAGTTTGGTTCTTTGCCAAGCGTTGTTTATAGCCCTAAAGTGTTATCCAATGGGGATTCTGTGTTCAATGTAAAGTTCAATATTGCCAAGAATAGAGAAGTTCCGTTGAACTTGAGCAGAAGCTATAACGGGGTTGATAGAAATTTGGAACCGGATTCGAAAGCAGCAGCTACTTCGAACGTAAGTATAAATTCGGTTGGTGATGCAAGCCATGATAGTGGTGACCTAGAAAGAAGAGGGGTTGGCCGGGGAATTAGTCATCATAGTGGCGATTACAGGCCTATGGCGGCCCCTGAAACAAGGCGACCTCCACCAGGGTTTCCAAACAAGCCCAGGGGAAGAGGTTATTGGGGCTTTGGGACTAGAAGAAGAGGCTCAGAACTTCATGAGGATACGGAAGCCGTTAATTCTGGTGAATTGAGTAGTAGGAATGGTACTGTGAATACCGAGAAGCGAAGAGTGGGAAAATTGTCAGCTGAAAGAAGCTACACCAAAGGCAATAAACCACGTGACGTGGGCCTTTCTGAACAGCTTGATCGCCCTGGGCCACCCTCAGGAAGTAACCTACGTTCGGTCACAGCTTCTGGTTCGAGATTGAATTTGCATGGTAACGTTGTTGAGGATGGTGTTAGGGATAAATTTGAGGGAGAGGATAGATCAAAGGAGTTGTATAGTCCTGACCGTGGCAGAGGTAGTGATGAATTTTATGTCCTTGGGGAACAATTTACTGATTCGTTGTTGCTTGGGGATGAACCTGAAGACAAGAATAACTCAAGGCAACGTCGAAAATCTCGGGAGAAGGTTCACAGTTACTATATGTTGATTTTACTTTTAGTTGTGGTGGTTACTGCTTATGATTTGTGGGTCATTTCACATTGTTCATCATTCTCAAGAACTGAATAGTGGATTGGATTTCAAGGAAGAAGTTTGAGACTCCATTATTTAGTTTGAGTTTTTAATACTATGACAGTTGTCATTTTAAACGTCTTCATGGAACTCTTTTTTAGGAAAGTGAAAGTCTGATTATTGAATTTCCCCCTGAGCTATTGGTCATAAATTTCTCAGGTTCATATAGGACTTTTTGGTATTAATTTAATAGAAATGGATTCCTAATGTAAAATAATCACTTACAACTTTTATTATCAGGATGCCAGATCAGATTCGAGGGGACAACAGTTACTGAGCCAAAGGGCAAGAATGTACAAGCGACAGATTATATGTCGAAGTGACATAGATAATCATAATGTTCCTTTCCTTGCAATATATGAGTCTCTAATACCTCCTGAAGAAGAAAAGGCCAAGCAAAAGCAATTACTAACATTATTGGAGAAACTAGTCAGCAAGGAATGGCCAAAAGCTCAGCTTTATCTCTATGGATCATGTGCTAATTCATTTGGTGTTTCTAAAAGCGACATTGATGTTTGCCTTGCAATTGATGAAGTGGAGATAGACAAATCTGAGGTTCTTTTGAAATTGGCAGATATTTTACAATCAGACAACCTACAGAATGTGCAGGTGAGAAGTTTGCTAAGCTTAATTCATATTTTCATTGCCTAGAGTTGGCAGTTGGTATTTATGGACACAGTTTAGCAAAAGCTCAAGGCTTATTACATTATCTTAGGAATTGCATATAATGCCTTTGACTTTTGTGTTAGATGATGAACTATAATTCTCTTCTCAGGCAGACTTAAATATATATATATATATATATATATATATATATATATATATATATCACTACCTTGTTTGGGTTCATGTTATTTGTTGTTTGGAATATAAATAAAAATCATTCATTTGCCTCTCCCTAACATTTTAAACTTTTAAAATAATTGGTTTTGACATAGTATCATCGCCTTATATTGAAGTTGTTTATGACTAAGTGGTCCGGAGTTCAATTCTTGGTGCCCTTATTTATTAATAATTAAGTTGAGTTTTGACATAAGGTTGGTGGGCCTATGTATTTGTTCACATTTAAAACCCGAAAGGCTTTCGTGTGAGGGGAGCATGTTAGAGTTATAAAAGAATTCTTGTATCTTCACTTAACAACTTAAGTTTTTGAGATGACTGGTTCTTTGACATGGTATCAGAACATCTATGACCATATGGTCAAGAATTCGATCCATGCTGCCCTTATAATTAGAAATTGTCCATACTTTAAGCTCAAAAAGAGGCTTTTGTATCAGGGGCATGTTAAAGGTATAAAATACAAATAATTCATGTGCCTCCACCTAACAATTTAAACTTTTGGCATATTTAGTCTTTGACACTTAATATTTTCGAGCTTAATATTTTGGTGGAGGGGGAAAATGAGACATGCCTATATACTGGACTGAGACATGTTAATAGTTGCATAATTATACTGTGTATGTAAATTTTTGTGACTTGTCTTGACCGTTGTTGGTAACTATGTGACATTGTTTGCCAATTCCACAGTCTACTCTTTTGTTATCAAATAAGTGAAAGCTAGGGCAGTTGGGCCTAGTTGGAGGTGGTGAGGGATTGGTGAGTATTTTTGGAGGTTTTAATGATGTGGTTTTGACAAATAGTAAGATTTTAGTGTAGATGTAGGACATAATATAATGAAGTTTACATAGTCTTGATTTGAAGGATCATTATTATTATTTTTTAAACTTGTCATTTGAGCTTTGACTTAACAAGAGCCAGAGTCACCAACTTGCACAGCAGTTGTTTTCCTACATAAATAATGCTGGGGTGTTTACTATGTCCATTTCCTTAGCCTTTCCCTTCTTTCTCGGGTTCCATCAACTTTTTATCTACCATCTCTATTCCTCTCTGGTTGGTTTTACACCAGTTAAGTTTGACCCAGATATGAAGGAAAGAAATTTTTTTAATTAACTATTTTCTATATATTTTAAAAAGAGATAAACAGTACATTGGGTGGAGAGTAAAGAAATCAAAATCAGCAAATAATGTAGTATTACTATGAGGAAAGCTAGGATAAAATGGGTATTTGTGGCTTTGATAATCAAAGTTTCACTTGTGATGTTTATACATTTGTTATGAATAGTTTTGGATGATTTAGCAATTGAGCTTGTAATAACTAAATGAGTGTTGTATTCATTCAGATATAAGATCAATTTTTTATGTCCATTAAGTGTTAGTATCAGGAAGTTGATTTTTAATTAATGTTTAAGTGTGTTTTGTAGTGATGAATACATTTTTTTATCTATCCCTTTCTTAATTCAGCTTTGTGCCTCACATGTCAGCAACTATACTTTCAGTCGTATAAATATATTTATTTTATTTGCTTTTATGTTCATTGTAAAAATAGCACCCTTTATGCCTTGCACTTGTGTGTGTATGCTAGAATGTTTCTGTATGGCCTGAGGTATTGATATCCTCCCCCTTTCTATTGTCATTATTGCAACTGGCCTGGTGAGACACTTGATGAACATTTTCTTTGGAAATGGAGGTTAATAACCAATATTTTGTGTGAGCTGAAAGTGCCGATGTTTCTTACACTGAGTTCTAAAAGTTCTTAGCATGAACATATTATCTGGTAATGGTACAATTTTGGTGGATACTTTATGGCCCCAATTACATCTACAATTTTAGTGGATGCTTTATGGCCCAAATTTCATCTATCTTTATGTTTTGATTTTTTTTTTCCTGCATCTGTCCATTTCTCAGAGGAAGCTGGCTGCTGTTGGCCCTGTTGGATTACTTCTTATAATCATTCATGTATCCTAATCTTGAGTTGAAAAGTTCCTTTACAGGCATTGACACGTGCAAGAGTTCCTATAGTGAAGCTTATGGATCCAGTGACTGGAATCTCCTGTGACATATGTGTTAACAATCTCCTGGCTGTTGTAAATACAAAGCTTCTTCGGGATTATGCACAAATAGATGCAAGGTTGCAGCAGTTGGCTTTTATCGTCAAACATTGGGCTAAGTCAAGAGGGGTCAATGAAACTTACCAAGGGACCTTATCTAGCTATGCGTAAGTTAGCTTTTGATACTATTCTTGATCTAACAGATAATGCTATTTAGTTCTGGCTAGGTTGCTCTGTTGTTGTGGACAGAGAGCAAAAAGTTTTGGTTGCCCCTTTTTTTACTTTTGAAATTCTAATTTCAGGTATGTTTTGATGTGCATTCATTACTTACAACAACGAAGACCTGCTGTCCTTCCATGCTTACAGGTTTGTCCTTTTACTTTCATTCTTCTGTGGCTCCATGCAAGATATATCTGGGTGTATCCTTACTAAAATGGTCATCATTCACCACAATGCTTAATGGACCAATGCTTTGTAGAAAAGGAAAGATAAATAGAACAGGGCTGCTAAGGTCTTCCTATTTTCCTCTTTAAGTGATTTTTTTATATTAATATCAGATATTATTAACTGTGATACCGGCTGCTTCTTTGTTCTTGAAAGAATTTCTCTTTCAAGCTCGGACATAAATGTACAAAATATATTTGGAGAAGTGGGCTTTTATTTTTTTTAATCAGTTTATTTGATTATATATTTGTTAACATGAAGAGGAGGATTTTTTTCATTCTTTTTTGGTTTCGACATGTCACTTTATTTTAATTATTCTTGTATCTGAAACATGTAATCCTTCTGATGATTTATGAATAGGTGAAAATTTCTGAATTGAATTTCGAGGAAACATGTATCTAACTCTGGTTCTATTTGTTGTATCTGTGGTAATCAATATATCAGATACTTTTAATTCCAATCTCGCACTAAACTACATGTAACCTACTAAAGAAAGTTGGAAAAGCACTGACATGGTTTCAGATGATAGTGAAATTTAAGCCTGATAATTCATATATTCACTGTCAATATGTAATCAAAACTTTTATTTTCGTAATCAGTTTATGGAAGCTTGTAGATTCAAATATGTGTGCCTTCATGTGCCAAAAAAAAAAAAAAACATACGAAGCATAACCTGTAATCATGTCACTTGGGTCTGAATTGGTCCATATCAAACTGATATATGTATAGGTGGTGAAGTACACAGTAGTCAGTAGGTACACCATTGTCCAAATACAATTTTGAGACAGGGAATTGCTGAAGAATTGGTTTATAACAGATTCATCTGCTAATTTTATGGTCAATTGACTAGGGTTCCTCTTGTCAATTGAAACTAGAAGCAGAGTTTGGAATACTGGTATCTACTGATGTGAGACGTTACTGATGATATGGCAAAACGCACGTTATTGATGGGCTCTGCTTCTATTGAATCAACGAATATCCTGTTGGGCTTGTGACCTTCAAGTCCATGCATTGTTATTAATCGTGTGTTACTTGCTATACTACAACCATAGCGTACTGTAATTCACATTGTGATGAATAGCGTGCACAGTGCTGCACAATTTGCACTATCAGGACTTAGCGGTAAAACACATTACTTCATAAGGGCCTAGCCCAATTTCACCTAAACTTTCCTCCACCTATGCATTGCATTCACACCTTTCTGCCTCTGCCTCGCATGGTCTTTGATGCTCACACTTCTTTCTTCTCTGCAACTTGACTTTGCTTCTCTGTTGCTAGAGGCTTGCTTCTATTCTGCTGGAGTGGACTGAGTGGTTCTAGTGGCTTTGGCTAGAGGTTCTCTTCGGCTTTGTTGATTTGCAAGTCAAACTTTGGTTTTATTGATTTGGGACTCGTACTTTGGTTTTGTGATGCTTGGATGCTTTAATCTTAGACTCTTGATGGATTTATGCTTTTGGTATTAAGTTGCTTAGTGTTTGTTATTTGGAACATTGAATCTTAATTGCAAATGAAGTTGTCATTTTTTTAAGGTTATTTTTTATATAGTTATTTGGGGTTATATTACATATATAAAAACATATATTTATATATGTAATATAATTGCGTTATTATTCAAATAGCAGCGCGTAATGCGCTATGTCATAATGACCCTAAGCGCAATAAGTGTGCTATTTGTTATTAACAACTATAAGTCCTTGTATACAAGATCTCCTCCCTTCTTTTTTCTTCTGGGCTTCTTTTGCACTTGTCTCTTTTAAATTGTGAGCTTTGGAAAAACACCTTAACCTCCAAGCCACCTCGAATTCTCATCAGCCATCTACACTGGAACAGGGCAGACTTTTTTAAAAGGGCGGCTGGTCATTTCTGCAAATTTGGTGTGGATACTGCAATTACTTAAGGAATTTCACTGTATAACAATGGGAGGACATTTGGGGGTGTTTAGAACTTATAAGCAGTACTAGGAAGGAATTAAGGGTTGTATCACCAAGTTTGTAGCTGAATGTGACATATGCCAGAGGTGTAAAATAGAAGCAAAGAGTCCAGCAGGTCTGTTCCGACCATTGTTGACTACCTCTGCTGTATGGGAAGATATAAGCATGGATTTTATTTCGTGTTTGCCACGCTCTCAAGGTTATGATACTCTGCTGGTTATAGTGGATAGACTGACTAAATATGCACATTTCCTCTTAATTAAGCATTCTTATAGTGTGAGATACGTTGAAGAAATGTTTACTCAAGAAATGGTGAGGTTGCATGGTGTTCCTAGATCCATGGTCAGCGACAAAGATCCAACTTTTGTTAGTCAATTCTAGTCTGAATTGTTTTAAGTTGCAGGGGATGGCTCTAAGAATGAGTTCGGCCTATCACCCTGAATTGGATGGGCAAACTAAGGTTGTGAATAGGTGTACTGAAACTTATCGAAGGTGCTTTGCGGTGGAGCAGCACAAAAATTGGTCTTTATGGTTACATTGGGTGAAGTTTTGATATAACACAAACTAACATGGATCAATTAAGTGCACACCATTTGAAGCCACGTATGGAAGACCTCATACCTTTATTTGATATCTACCCGAGGAGACATTGGAGGAAGCGGTTGCCCATGATTTAAGGGACAGAGATGAAGCCTTGAAATAACTCAAATATAATCTTTTGAGGGCGCAGAACAGCATGCCTAAGTTTGCTAATAAACATTGCTGAGATCTATCTTTTAATGAAGGGGAGTGGGTGTATCTTAAGCTCAGGCCATATGTGCAGCAAACTATAGCAAGAAGGATCAAATCCCAAGTTGGGAGCTCATTTCTATGGGCCTTTCTGAATACGGTAAAGTGGGAGCAGTGTCCTAGAAGCTGCGCCTGCCAGACAACTTGTAGGTTCATCCCGTATTCCACATATCACAGTTGAAGAGGGCCATTGAGAATGCAGCAGCTCTCTCTCAGCTGCCTGAAGAATTTGAAGGGGATCAACCAGCTATTTTTCCAGAAGAAGTTCTAGCCAAGCAGGTGATTATCAAGAAGGGACAGGGCCACTCTCAAGTTCTCATCAAATGGTCCAATCAATCAAAGGAGGAGGCAACATGGGAGGAACTCGCTAGTGTTGCACAATTTCCAAACCTCAGCCTTGAGGACAAGGCTGATCTTCAAGAGGGAGGCAATGTTAGGGCTGAAGTGGGAAAGCAAGGCCGTATAGGGAAGCAAATCTGGAGAGTCTATGTTAGGAAGATGACAAGGGCAGTTAGTTAGGGGTCATTTTAGGAAAGAAACGGTTTGGGGAACTGATTTTAAATAAGAGTGGGGGAGGTGTATGATAGTCAGTCTGTAATTTTGTCTTTTGGTGTAAGCTTGCAGCTTGGGCCAGGGATTGTTCCGACTCTGTCCTGGGTGCCAATAATTCCTCTTGAGCTCATTTGGGTTACTGTTTTATTGCTGTAATTCCATTTTCTGTCCTCGGATCCTAACACTTTTTGTGGCTAAAATGGTGTGGATTTAGCATTTCTGTTTGGGTTTTTGTTTTTAGTGGGGAGGTGTTTACAGTGATTAATTTGAGGTTCGACCCAGACCTCCTGCAAGCTATCCCAAAGCCCTCAGTGTATCAATCTTAGCCCTTTCGCTTTCTTGGTGGCTTAAAAGAGCACCTACACTTGTAAATGAATCATGCTTTACGGGTCTTCTGCTTGTGGTGTTTGTTTTATTTCTGTTGTGGCATTGCTATTGTTTGTGGAATTACATGTTTGTACTTTTCAAATTGATTAAAGTTTTAATCTTTCCCTGTATAGCATGCCTTCATATCATTTGAACTGTGTTTTGTACAATTTAGTGCTAATTTTTTCATTTAAAATGTAGTATTTGGATTTGATACTATCTTCTGTTTAGGAAATGGAGGCAACATACACTGTGACTGTGGATGATGTTAAATGTGCTTACTATGATGAAGTTGAAAAGCTTCGTGGTTTTGGGCACCATAACAAGGAAACTATTTCTCAACTTGTTTGGGGGTTTTTCAATTATTGGGCATATCGTCATGATTATGCAAATTCTGTTATATCTGTTCGTACAGGAAGCATTATGAGGTGAGACCACAATGTAGTTTCTGTATTTTTTTTTTTCCATACATCTTGAGCATGTCTCTGAAATATTTTAAGGAAATGAGTCTTATATTCCAAAATGTTTATTTTGGTTGGGGGAATAAGTAAGTTGCAAATCCATCAAGTAAATTAATTCCCTTCATGTCATTGTGCTAATACTGACTAGAAGATATCTAGATATCTTAACATTCATTATGATTTGGCCTGCAGGGGGGAATCACATTGCTAAATATTGTAGGATGCTGCCTGTTTTCTTTGCTTTAGTTTACTTTACCAACAAAGGTATTGGTATAATGAAAGCTGATTGCATTCCCAGTTAATATTTAGGCTAAATGTCCGGGTTTAAATCTTAGAAGTCATTTTTGTTGGAAGAGGTAAAACCATTCACTTTCTAAGCCTTGACGAGGATTAAACCTCGTGGTGTTTCACAAAAAAAACATTGAATTAAAGAGAAAGAACAAAATAAAAGTTTGTTTTAACCAGCATTCTTATAGATATGGTGTCAAGTTTCACCATTGGCAGTCACCTTTACTTTTCTTTTTGTTCATCTGGTAATTGTAAGATCTAGTTTCCCTATGCTGTATCGATATTACCTTAGGGTTATACCTTTGTGTTGCTTGCGGTCATATTACGTGCTTTTGTTGGGATTTAAGAAGCTGTAGTATTTTGTTCATTTAAATCTTCTGTTAATATATTATCAGATACTGGACAAATATTGGGCTTTATCAAGACTTACCTTTCATTTAGTAATCCATGATGCGCTTGATTGTGTGTAGCAAGCGAGATAAAGACTGGACAAGAAGGATTGGCAATGATCGCCATTTGATATGCATAGAGGATCCTTTTGAAATATCTCATGATCTTGGTCGAGTGGTAGACAAACATAGTATTAAAGTTCTCAGGGAAGAATTTGAACGTGCGGCTGAAATTATGCAGTATGATCCAAGTCCCTGTGTTAGACTCTTTGAACCCTATGTTCCTAGATGACTGGTTAGTTACATATTTTGGGTATAGATTTAGGCAATGTGATGGACACTCAGCTTGTAAAGTTTCTTTTGCCTCATATTTGGCTTGACCATGTGCCATGTTTGTAGTTATAGGCTCTTAAATGTGTCTTTCTAATTGTAAAGAACATCGGCCATCTTGATCTTTTTGTTTTTTCAGAAGGCAAGAATTACTGTAATCCGGAAGAAGTTTGGGAGATAAATGTCATATGACCTTCCAGACATGCAAGAATATTCTTAAATTTGTTTAAATACATTTTCAATGACGTGTTATTCATATTTAAGATAAATCAAAAATATCAGAAATAATTAATGTCTTAAATAGTAAATGGGGGAGTTATAAGTAGTGAATATTGTTAGCAATATTTTCTTAGTGGATTTCGGACGGATTTCCCAGCTCAAAAAATCTGTCCATTATAAAAAACTTGCATTCAATACATCATCAAACTAAATATAAATTTGTTACGTCCTCATGATGCTCATCTCAATCTGAAGTCATTGTGTTTCTCCAAATTGGAGAACTAGGAGCAAATGTTTTGTCGTGAGTGTACGAATGCTTCCTTTTGTAAATTAAAATTCAACAAGATCAATTTATGTGCCTATTTGAATAAATATAAGGTATTTTTTAATTTTTTAGATTAAAAGATTATTTTTTTTGTGATATTATCAAATTTTTAAAATACATTTTATTATTAATAAAAATTTAAAATAAAATTTATTATATTAAAAATTAAATCTCTTACTATTTAACCAAATCTTTATTAGTAGATATGTGCTTATTTAACTGTCTTGTCATTTGGTTTTTCATCAATATTTTGTTTTCAACCAATGGAAAAAAACAATTTTTCTTTATTGGAAATTTTCCAAATGCGAGAACAAGAGGCAGCTCATAACGGGATAGAAACAATACAAATTGAAAATTTGTAAGGCTATAAATATTAATTTTTTCTTGGTACAGAAATATTAATGCTTGTAATGTTATATTCTTAAAAAAATACAACAAACATATTCACACAAAAAAAAAGAAAACACTAGTTGTGCCTTACTTCAATAAAGTCAAAATTTTATTCTTGCCATATTTTCTAATTGTGCATGCTGTATTCACTCTAGTAATGTTATAGGATAAATAGGTTTTTCTTTTTTTTTTTAATCTCCTTACAGGATAAATTCTTTAGTTAGTCAATATTTATCTTTTTTTTTTTATACAAACAGGATTTGAACCTAAGTTATGTAGCCTAATTAAAACAACAATTGCTTGTGATGTGTAAAGAAATTAATCATAGTTGTCTCTTCGTCTCTATGTGAGCATTCTTCTAGGAAGACCTGCTCCGAACATATCTCTTACGACCATCAAGCCACAGCCATTAAGTGGATGTAGAAAAATTTGAATCCCATTAAAAAGAGAGTGAGCGTAATTAGGTAGCCAATCTATCATTCCATTAGCCTCCTTGTATACATGCGAAATCACCACTTCCTGATCTCTGTCCTTCAGCTCTCTAGCTGGGGACACCAGCCCGGAGTAAGGATGATAGGGAGAACACCCTTTTAAAACCAAATTCACAGCTAACATGGAGTCACTTTCCACCAGCAGCTACTTGATTCCCCTGGGCCATGCAAGCTCCATACCAAGCACTAATCCCCATAATTCAGCTGCAAGCATGCTGCCACTCTCCACAGGAGTCCCTAAGAACGCGTTCACAAGCCCACATAAATTTTCACTGGAGCAAAACCCACATCAATTTTCTTGGTATGTTATAACTGCCTCAATATTCAAAGTTAATTAGAAACATGCAAAGTCTGCAAAAAGGCATATTTAAATCGCATATTCCATTATACAATTTCATCCTTTCATCATAAAGATTTTCTTTCATTAGATTTAAGCCCAAAGTCAGTCACAAGAAAAGAAAAGATGCAGGACTGATAAGTCATTTTTAAAACATGAATACCACTCATTTAGTTCAAACACATTCTCTAAGGTCAGCCACCATGTCATACGGCAGGGCCATAATGAAACTGGCGTCACAGACAACTTTGCTCGCTTCTGTCCCCATTTTTTTTTACAACCATCCAAGTTGCTTCTCTTCTTTAGGTGTAGAGCACTTCCTGTGAAAGATTACAGCAACAAAATAAAAAAAAAAAAAAGAATACACTGCCAAGGGAAAGTATATATATATATATATATATATATATATAATATTGGTTACAATTGGTATATAAATGTATGTCCCTAAATCGTCACATTCAGAAAGTTATTTTTCAATAGAGAGGCTACCACTTCTCCTGCCTGTGGAATGCACACTCCCTCCAATTTAATATTCCCATCACCTCCCCATGAACTTCTATTTATCAATCTCTTCTATCATTGAAAAACTTGGACTCTGTCTTTGTTTGCAGCTTACAGAATCTGCTGATGGTAAAATTTAACTTGAAGGATTCATCTAGTTTGGTTAATTTACTTTAAGAATGGGTAATCAATTAATTATTGTTAAGGTAAACTGACCGCATGGAAGATAAATATAACCTTCAGCATGTCCCTTCTTCAATCTTCTCTAGTAATATTTACCACCCACAGATTCAGTTTTTCAGTATGGCGGACATCTAGCCACCCTATAGATTGATTAAATATGGCAGAGGGCGAATGATCCTGGAATACATATACACGTTAATGTCAAGAACTGAAACTACAAAAGAGAAAAAGAAGGTATTGTGCAAGAGTGATGAGAGGAAGCCGGCTGGCTATGGCATATATATATAAGTTATTTTATTTCGACTTTTCAAGTGCTATTTCTTTTGGTTACAATTGTTATATAAGTGTTCACCTTTCCTGAACTCTCTCTTCTCCTTGTTATGGCTGTCCTCCTTGGTTTCAATTATTTCAGATTTTTAATTCTAATATTTGAGGTGTCATCTCTCTGGGTTTACCAGTGTTACACATGTGTCCATTCTTGAGCAATCTTTCTCTCGTTCACTTCTTCAAAGGCTGTTTTACTTTAGCCCCCACTTGCTCTAGTCGTCCACTTTGTTTCCATGTTTTAGTATTTTAACTTCTTAAGTGATATCTCTTCTAATTACAAGTGTTACGTAGGTGTCAATCTTTTGGCAATTGTTCTCTCCTAATTGCTACGGCTGTCACTCCACTTCCTACATCATAAAATTTTTTTTCTTTCTTTTCTCTTTTCACTTCCCAATGGCAATTTACTTGAGAATCTTATACTTCCTCTTCATAGGTTTACCGAAGCTACCAACTGTTGAGCGTCAGCACTCATTCATGACCTCATAATTACCATAAGAAAATCTTTATAACCACGCAATTAAACCATGAGTTATAACATTGCTTTAAATTGCCAAAATTAATAGCTTTATTAACTTTGATATATTCTACTGTTATTGATGGTTAGGAATAAATGTTTGGGTCCTTTAAGATGACATGCACATGCACACACGTGCGCACACACACAAAGGATCTTATTATGTGATATTTGTTTTGTAATTTTTGTGTCTTACATATATAATTGATAAAATATGAATTTATTGGCATATGATGGGAGGAAAAAGTGAGAAGGGAGATGACATGGACTGGACACTTGAAATTATGAAGGCATTCATTGAAATAATTTATGATCGAGTGAAGAAAAAAAGACAATGTTATATCCACACTATACTCACATAAGAGAAAGGCAAGAACAAAATAGATGAGAGACAAGAGCAAAAGGACAATAGTTTTTTCTTTTTGAAAACTGAAGTTATATAACAAATGTGGTTGAAACGTGAGAATAAAACATAAACATAACATTTTTCAAGAAAAAATAATTACAATAATCAACATTCAAGACATTTGTATCAGAAGAGTTAAATGCTAAATTGACAAGAATCACTAGGCAAAACTATGGCATAGACAGGCTAAAGGGAAAGTATAATTGGCTATGCACTCAATATCAAGAATTTCAACTTTGTTAGCTCGTACAGAGGTTACATGGGATTCAACATCTAATAAAGTAAATGCCCTAGAAGATGTATGGCAAGACTTCTATACGGTATGTGCAAATTCAATCAAATAATATTGTTATCTATTATAGTTATCTTAGCATATGCAATTATATTATTTTGAACTTGTTTATTGATAATTGCAAAAGGAAAAGTATTACAAGCAATTTAAGAAGAATGAATTTGAGCATGATTATGAAATCTGTGGAGAAATATTCAATAGTAGCATAGCAACTAGTAAATTAAGTCAAGCCTTCACTCGTGAGCCACTCAACTCCGAAGAAGAGCGAGATTTAGAGGATGATTTTCTTTCAAAGGGTATACATGTTGATTCACCTATCATAGATGTTGAGAGTGGTTATTCAAAGAAAAATGATAAAAGAAGAAAGCTATTGGATCTTCAAGTGAATGCTAACATAAAGACGCAAGGCTTTCAAAGTTCGAAGCATGCTTAAACCAATGAGTTGAATCAATAAGTGTTATGATAAAAACTTCCAGAGCGAAAATTGAAGCATCAAAGGCTAGAGTTGAATGATATAACGCTAATTCTAATCAAGCCACTAGTCCAATGCCTAGTCCTTATTCCATAGAAGCATGCATAGAGGTGTTAAACTCCATGGAAGATCTTTCAATTAACATATATAATCTTGCAATGGCAAAGTTTATAAGTGAAGATTGGAGACACATATTTATTAATATGCCTCCTTTCAGGCAGAAGCATTGGCTAGCATCTCTTGAATGAAAAAGTTATTAATTATCTTACATGTATTATCTTGTGTTGCAAGACTTATCTTGTATACGTTGGCTTGCATCATTTCAAACAATGCATTGGCTTGCATCTTTTGAGTGTATTATCTTGTGTTACAAGACTAATTGTTATTCAATGTATTTAAATTATACATTGTTACCATTATTTAGTTTCTCTACTATAACTGTTAATTCTTTTAAACAAGTGAATATGTCAATATTTGGATCAATCGATAATTCAATTACTGAAAGTAGCTCATCAAGTGACTTTAATATCGAATGAGAGAAGACTTAATTATAGTTCTATATATAATGGAATGTGAGGATAGTTTTATTGCCAAGACACCATGCAGGACTTTTATGTTGACTGGAAAGATGTATACTCTTGCATTTTAGCTAGTCATGAAGCTAGATGTTATGAAAGTTTTCGAATAGAGAAACATGTATTTCTGAATTTCTATGAAACCTTGAGAAATGTAGCAAAGTTGAGTGATGAAAAAAGTAAGTTTAGAAAAGGGGTTGCAATGTTCTTAATGATAATATGTCACAATTTGCAACACTGTGTTGTTGTTGAAAGATTTCAACATTCAAAGCATATTGTAAACAAATGGTTTAGAAAGATTTTAAGAGTGGTATGCAAACTGGGCACAATAATCATTCGACTAAAAAATTAGATGACTATTCATAGTCACATATTGGCCAACCAAAAATACTTTCCCTATTTTAAGGTAACATTTATGCATAGTGTGTTCTTTATTATAAGCGATCAAAATATAATTGTTCTTATATTAAACAAGTTGTTATGTTTTTTATGTAGAATTGCATTGGTGCCATTGATGGCACACATGTCTTTGCATGGGTTCCTGTATCAAAATAAACTATCTTTTGTGAAAGAAAGGTTTTAATAACACAAAATGTATTAGCATTGTGTGATTTTGATATGTTGTTCACCTTTGTTTATTCTAGTTAGGAAGGAACAACAAATGATTCAAGAGTGTTTTTAGATGCATTAAAACTTGAAAATAATTTTCCAAAGGCTCGTGAAGGTATGTATTCTTACTGTTACAATTATTTTTATTATATCATTTGCACTATTTAAGATATGGCTTTAATTTTTATTACAGATTAATTTTATCTTGTTGATTTTGGATTTCCTAATATGCCTAGTTATTTTGCTCCATTCTGTGGTCAAAGATATCATTTGCAAATTTATGTGATAGAAGACGACCACAAGAAAAACATGAATTGTTTAATTATTGACATTTTTCACTGAAGAATGTTATTGAAGGCAAGGTTTCTAATTCTAAAGTTAATGCCAAGTTATCCTGTTAAAAGACAAAGGTAAATTCTCAATGCTTGTTGCACTATACATAATTTTATTAGAATGCATCAGAGTGAAGATATGCTTTTTAACCATTATTTTAGAGAAGATTTGATTTATTTTAATATAAATTAAATTTTATTAAATATTTATTAAAAATTAAAAATATTAAATTTTATAAATTAAATTATAAGTCTTAATTAATTAATAGTTTATTATATGAATATTTTATAACATTGTTTTGGTGAAAATGACTATAACAAAATCTATTACCAAGTCCTACTAGCTAACAAATTGATCTCTCTAGAGTCCTTATGTAGTCCTTCGAAATACAATAAATTAATAGGGTCTTGATATATAAGTATTCCAATAGCATGCGCGTTGTGATACTATCTTAAATCATCGATGATCAATATTGATGGTTCTTCTTTAAGCGTTGGAATATGATGCAAGATTATATAGAGGTTAAATTACGATATATATATATATATATATATATAAAAGATATCTTTTATCTTTTAAGTACGAAATTAATTCTTTTTGATGTAAAAGTTATTAATGATAAATTTTTTAAAATAAAAATAATTATAAATTTAAATATATATTAATAAATTATCTCAAAACTTTTTAAAGTACATCTAACATTATACTTTTTAATTATCAAATGATATTCCTGTCACCATCTTGTGTCACTTGTGACTCTATGAATTGCTGCAACGAACAACATGGAAAAATTTTAATATAAAGTATTGTCGTATCATAATGCTAACATTTTAAACTAATTTATGAGACAAGAGAGGTAAAAATGAATTTGAAAGCCGTAATATAAGCACTGCATATTCTTATTCTAGTTGAACTTTTTCCTCATAGGGTATGCTTGATACATTTTATATTTGGCCAATACAGAAGAGTCAGACTGAAATTTACAGTCAAAAAGAAAAAAAATATAACAATATTTGTGATTTACAAAAATGTATGCAAATATATCAAATTTGAAAATTTTAACTACTGTAAATTAAGTATCCAATAACCAAAAAGGAAGGAAGGGTCGCACCAACTATATCCTTAATCACTATTATTTTTGTTATTACACAAAATTGAAAAGAAATGTGAGAGTGACAGAAAAAACTAAAAATTTGTTTATCTTCAAACTGAAAAAGGAGAATTATGCTTGTAATTACAAAGTCCTTTTCCTTCGTATCCATATGGACTAGTGTGGGTTTGTTTATGATCAAAGATTCTTCCTTAACCAACAAAGGAAATATTCGACAACTGTAAAAGCCATATATAGCGACAGTGAAATAGTTCTTCAGGACATCACAGTTCACACGCCCTCAGCCCACCACACTCTGTTTTTAACCCCATTGATAAGAACCCACAAAAAACAGTAATGCAGCTAAAATATAAAAATTATTGTAGTCCCACCATTGCAATTCAGTCCTCTTATTTCTTGACAATTTCAAGCTCAGTTACCCAAATTATTTTTCACCAGCCAATTCTCTCAGTCTCTGTCTCTGCTTCAATCTCTGCCTTACGAGCTCCGCCCCATCAATGACGAACCAACCCTACCACACTACCCGAACTCAAGACCTCCCTCTAGTCCTTGTTCTTGGCCCTCCAACGTGCTTTGCAGCCTTGGAAACGCATTTTTCTTTCAAGTTCCATTTCTTGAACCCCAAAGCTTCTCGACTCCCGCTACACCAATTCATGATCGCCCATCAGCTTGAACCTTCATCAATTCGTGCCATAGTATGCAGCGCCGGCTATTACATCACCGCCGAGGTCATCCGTCTTCTTCCGTCGCTCGGAATCATCGTCACCACCAGCGCCGGAACTGATCATATAGATTTGTCCGAGTGCCGCCGTTGGGGAATTCAGGTTGCCGGCGCCGGAAGCTTGTTCTCTGAGGATGTGGCCGACATGGCGGTGGGATTGCTAATCGACGTAACGAGGAAAATTTCAGCTGCAGATCGGTTTGTAAGGACAAAGTGCCGGCGTGGTTTGGAGGATTTCCCTCTTGGTTCTAAGGTAGTAAGGTGTACACTTGTCCCTAGTCTCAATCATTAATAGTATTATATAATATTTTCTTGGCTCTTCCCATTTTTTAATAATTATTTTGTTGATTTGCATGATCTTCTTCTCCGTCACACCCAAAATTGCAGAAAGTGCGCTGATATAGATATACATTCATAAATATTGGGGTTTGGTTTGTGTAAAAAAAATATATATATATATATATATGTATACATATTTGGGTTTAGATTTTTTTATTTATTTTAATATTTTTTTATAATTTTACATGTAAATTTTATTTTTTTAATTTTATGTCAATCTCCTAATAAGAATGAAATTCATAAACACTATGTATAAAGTCTCACTCTTTTATTTCCTTCTTTTTTTCTTTTTTTTGAATTTTTATTTTTGAATATATAGACAACATGTGCTGATACACATACCATTATCGTTTTCTTTTATATAAGTCGCTTATTTTTATAAAATATAAGTAAATTAATGATTTCAAATATATAAAATTTTTAGTAATAAATAATTATTTATAAAAATAATTTGAAGATAGTGTGTGATTTAATTTATCATTAGTCATTTCATTTTCCTCATATATTACAATTGAGTAATTCATACTGATAATGCTAGTTATATCCATTAAACTGCTTAAAGTGTATACAATACTAATATGGAGTCATGATAGTGTCATTTCACCCATTAAAACATTATTTAAGATGACTTTTAATGATTTTATATTAATATTGTGCATACATTATACTCAGCTGTGATATTGTTAAAAGTAAAAATTTTAAAACTTTATTACATTTATTTTTTAATAAATTTAACTGTAAGTATATTATTTGAACCTTTAATGACACAGCAAAAGAATTGATGTTTCAGTTGGGAGGCAAACGAGTTGGAATTGTTGGATTGGGAAGAATTGGCATGGAAGTCGCCAAAAGGCTTGACGCTTTTGGTTGCATTATCTTATACAATTCAAGGAACAGAAAGTCATCTGCCTCATATCCTTTCTTTTCCAGTGCTGTTGAGCTTGCAGTTTCCAGTGATGCTCTTGTGGTCTGTTGTGCTCTGAACGAGCAAACACATCATATAATTGACAGGGAAGTCATGCTGGCATTGGGAAAAGGAGGAGTGATCGTCAATGTTGGAAGAGGGGCTCTAATTGATGAAAAGGAGTTGGTGAAGTGTCTGATAGAAGGGGAGATTGGAGGTGCTGGTTTGGATGTGTTTGAAAATGAGCCTCATGTTCCCAAAGAGCTCCTAGCTATGGAGAATGTGGTCCTGTCTCCACATTCAGCTGCATTTACTTCAGAATCTATCATGGGTATGTGTGAGATTGTTGCAGGCAATTTAGAAGCCTTCTTCTCATCCAAGGCCCTCATTACTCGAGTGAAAGTCGATTGATATGATGCTCTTGACTGGTTAGTATCTCCATGACTTGATGCAATTTCATGTTATGCTTGCCTTCTTGAGCGGAAGAAAGTTGAAAACTGCTGTGCGCACCATCTTTTTCTACGTTGTTTAAACTGATGTAATGCGGGAAAGCATCAGCCTGTATCAACTGTTTGTTGTTAGGTTGCGGACTCTGTTATATGCGCCAATTGCAGACTCTGAAGGTAGTGGTTACTGGCCCTTCCTTTTGGGTTAACAAAAGAAAGCATTTCTTGGGATTTATTCACCAGAAATATTTTATGTTTCTTTAGGTATCCCACTTGAAGCATTGAATTAAACTGCAATGTCAGCAGCCAATTGCAAAATACAAAACCTCAAGTCAGATACCTTGATCCTCCTCAGGCAATTTAGAAAGAGAGTCTGTTACTCTGTTGCCTCTTTAGGGGTGAAATTAAAAGAAATACAAGAGAATTTTTGAATCAACTCTTTGCAATTCTCTAGAATAATTCAACAGTTTGACAGAAGGGGTCCCCTTCTGGAAGGCAACTCCACCACAGCCTTCGCGTCGCCCTCTAGAATTACCCTGTGAATCCCGAATCCAGAGCAAAGTGCAGTCACATATTTGCGGTCCACCATTCACCCATATTGGCATCCTCTACATCCTCCTTTGAGCGAAGACAAAGCACCCATAAATTGTCCCATTTCATCACAGAAATACCACACCCATTTGATAAAAAATATGTTCTTTTGTTTCCTCTCTTGTCACAACCTAAACAAAATTAGACATTTCTCTAATTTTCTTTCCTCTCCAAATCACGTAATAAAAGGGGATTCCGCAGGATTTGGAAATTGTCAACCGGAAAATTCCTTGTTTTTTGAAACTTTTGTAGGACAGGATATTAAGGCTGTAGTAGGTGTGATTAATATTATATACAAAATATAATGAAATATTCTGAGTAGTGTGCTAATAACACTAATGATGCCACAAATTGATTTTGTAATGTGGGCACAATTAACTTTACGGGTATTTAAAATTAAAAGTTCAGTGAAATTATTGTCTAAAAATGGTTAAAATTTAAATAAATGAAGCTACAGAAGATCAGAAATATTATATACATTTAAGGCAGGCCTACAACAACCATAGACCAATTATATTCATAATTGAGCTTTGTCCTGGAATTTTGAGTCAGCTTTGTCCTGAACACAGAAGGCAGTTGTTGGCGAGCTGCTCTAATCTAACTATCAAAGTCAAGATGCCCTGATTATGTGGAATGTCAGCAGTTAGACCCAGAGGCTCTTGTTCTTTTTAGAGGGCTGATAACTGTAGGTTTAAAAAAGGAATTAAGGAGTGTACAAATACACTCAAAAGCAATAAAATTTTATCTCAATATCTAAGTATAATTTTATAAATGTCATTATTTTTAACTCATTTGTACTCATCTTGTGTTTCCTTGCATTGTAAACGTAGACTTTTTCTTCTTTTTATAACCTCAACTAGAGGCAAAGTTGATGTCAGTAACTTTGGCATTCAAGAGAAACAGTTTCTCATTGACTGCCAAACATCAATGTTCTGAAATTAGTAACTCTTTAAGGCAAGCTTAGTGACAGGAGCAGGACAAGTTGAAAGAGATAGTCTTGTTCTAAGTGAATCCCTTTAACATTTCCTAACAAGCTCATTCTTCTTGAGGAAAAGACTATTCCTAGGTGGATGCAAAGAGAAAATTTTTTTTAAATGTGGAGAATTTATGTGTGTGTGTGTATCAAAATCCTCTTCATGATATGCCATGCTTTTGCAACATGGAACTAGCTTGTTTGTTCAGCGTGTTTCATGAGATATTTTACTTTTATTTTATGAATATTTTCCTATTTTCTTGATGTTGTCATTTTCTTTTTTTGTTAATTGATTAAGCAACAGCTTAAATTTTAGTACGCTTTCATTTTAATCTCTAGTTCTTTTTATTCACTTGAATTCTTCATTATGTAAATTATTACAATATTAGTCCTTACTTTCATTTTTATTTATACAAATTGCTATTATATTAGTCCTATAAATTAGCCATTTTTTCAAATTAATTCTTAAATATCTTATAATGATAATACAAATTATTTCTCAATTCCCATGAAGTATTTCACCGTAAAAACAGTTCTATTATTTTTATAAATTAAATTTTATTAAATTTTTATTTAAAAATTTTAAATTATTAATTTATTAAATTAAGTTATAAAATTAAATAAATTAATTTTTAATATAACAAATTTTGTGGAAGTTAGATTTTCTCCGTAAAAAGGATAACGAACCAATATGTAATTTCGCATCAAGAGAAGCCATGAAGTCTGATTTTAGGGTTGAGTCTGCATGCCTTTTCTTTGAAACCTTATATCGAGTCTCAGTAGGACAGAAGTAGCTAGTGAAAAATTAAAACAAATTCTAGAAATAAATAGAGATATTGATAAAGACACAAATAAATAAAAATTAGAAATAAAGAGGATTAAACAATTTATATAATTAGGTATTCATATAAAAAATAGAACTACAGATTAAAAAAGAAAAATCACATTATTTTGTAATTAGGCTCAAGATAATAACAATTTGTGTAATAAAAATTTGAAGAGAACAGAAAATAAAAATAAATATTAAAACAAAAATTTTTTTAAAAATTATTTATATTATAAAGACACAAATAAATAAAATAAAAGTAAAAGCCCAAAATTAAAATAACAACTTAAGAAAATTGAAAATATACATAATCTTAAAATATGTAATATTTTGAAGAGAGTATCTTTTTCAAATAATAAAATAACGATAGTGGCATACCCATATATAATTTCAATGAGTGGTGTGCGTCCGTTGAGATAAGAATAACAGAGACACAATTTCTGAAGTAATTTCTATTTTGATATTCAACTTGATTTTCTTAGAGAGTTTACACATTTATGGGCACAGTTGACTTGACACTTGTACAATGACTCGTCCTAGCTCATTTACTTCTTCGACCAACCCATTCACCGACTCCGAAATTTAAACATTAGGAGACATACACGTGGCGTAGTGGTTGTTTATATTATAAGTTGAGCGACTTGAGTAGTGATGGATTTTGGGTACATATTTTTTATTGAATTTAAGGTATGAGTTAAAGATTATTTTTTTAACATATAAAGATTATTAAAATAAATTTTATTTTTTTAAAAAAACTTTTTATAGACAATTTGAATTGAATTGAGGATTAAAATTTTTGTAAGAGTCAAAAATACTATAAATTTTTAATTTATACTAATATTTATTTATTAAATATTTTAAAATTTTAATTTTAAATGATTGTATTAATGCAAATAATATAGTCATAATTAACTATGAAAGTTGAGAAAATTAAATATATTCAAACTAACATGGAGTTAATTTTTATTTTAAAAGTATAGTTAATAAGTTATTCAAGTTTAAGATATTGTATAAATATTATGAATATAATATTGAAATTAAAACTTTAATCTAATATTCTCTTATCATTAAAATTATTATGTATAATGTACTTAACATAAAATAAAGCACTAAATATCATAGTCATTAAAAGTTAATGAATTATTCTTTCTGAACCTTCTTGTTTTCTTATTTTTAGTTGAAACTAATCAATTATTAATTATCTAATATAATTGTCAAATGTGCTATATTATTTAAATTGCATGAAGAACTTTAATATATGATAATTATATTATTGATTATTTTTGTTATTTACATATAAAATATACATAAATTCATTTATGTTTTAAACTTTAAGAGAGTCATATAATTTTTATATAGTATTTTATTATGTGAAATTTTCTTATATAAGTACTAAAAATTTAAAAAATTCTTAGAGAAGTCATGGCTCCCTCCCACGATTGCGAAGCTCTGCTTTGATTTCAAAGACTTAGGTTTCAGATTTAACATCATACTTATTGCAAGAAATTATTAAAAAAAATTATTAACAATTGATTGTAAATGTGAATTAGTTTTATACTCAATAATAGTAATGAAATTTACATAAAAAAAAGTTTAAAAAATATTAGGTAACATATTTTAAGTTATAGTACTTATGCTATTATTGCAATTTTAAAGTGTATAAATAACTTTATGTTATAAAAAAAAATTCACAGTATAATTAATATTTAATTTATTTTCATAAAAACTAATTCTAAAATTTTCATTAAAATAATTGGAGTCATTCAAGTTTTCAGTTATTTGTTTTTATTTTTAAAATAAATCTTCTTATTAAAATATTTGCCGTACTTGCTGGTTTTTTAAATTTTTATTAAAATGATGAGACTAAGAGTTCTTTTTATTAAAATATAGATAAGAAAAGGATCGTTTTATTCTCAGGGAAGGAATGTCATAAATTCATTACGTAATGTAAATGGGATAACAAGATAAAAATTTTAGTTTTGAATTTTCAAGTTGCCCTACCAATGTGAGGCAGTTCTTACCTGCGAAGAGAGTTTTCGATGAGAAAAAACTTGAGCAGTAATACTTGCCCATTTATGTTTATGTTGCATAAATTAATGAATAATAATTCTTACACACGATTGTCTTATATTAAAATTATAAAATATAATTAATGAATATTCGTTATTTAATTTTATATACTTATTTTTATAATATAATCACCTATATCCATTATTATTCCAAATTGATAGGAAATGGGACCGCCCATTTTAAAACCGATAAGGCAGATTTAGAACTAGTGGTACCTGTATCACGTTGAAGTCGTGATTGAACTAAATATCCTCTTTGGTGTTTGCTTACAGCCTTTAGAGCCACTGATTCTTTCGTGCCATCAAATTATTCCTGATAACTGTCGAGGATTAGTCAAAGTGTGAGTAGAGCACCCTTGTTTCCTTTCCTTCACTATAAAATCATATTTACAACTCCTCATTCCTTTACCCAGATTTCTATTTCTTCTTCTTCTTCTGCCGCCAATACTCTTTCCTTTACCCTGAACTTCTGCTTTAAGTTTCTCCTTTGGCGTTTGATCACAGCCTTCAGAGCGTCTGCTCCTTTCTTCCCTTCAAAAGAGTTATGGAACGAGGAAAAGCACGATCCTATATTTGAAATCATAAGGTTTGTTTCTTTGTCTCTCTCTTCATCTATCTACCTATTTACCTAGTGTGCTTATGTTTTCTTCTATCTTTCCCTTTATAAGATGATGGAGGTTAGGTTTTTGTTTTAAAAAAACAAAAAGATTATTGAATTTATTTAGTTTTGTAGTTGAATGTATAAGATTTAATAAATTTGATAGTTTAAATCATATATTATAAAAATTAAATAGAAATAAATTTATAAATATAATAGGGCTCGGTTATGTATTTGCACGTAAAGTGGGAGAGACAGGAGAGAACAGTAAATATACTGTCTGAAATCTATCATGTGATATCCTACTTAAAAGTGAGGTGTTTAGAGTTACTCGTACTCTTTAGGATTTTTAGTTCTACTAAAATAAGTAATCTCTCTAATAGTTGGATAAGTAATAGGAATTTAAATAGGAATCATCATATCTATATTTATATTATATAAAAAAGTAAAAGTAAAAAATATTTATGAATTATTTTACTTTTTATAAATTTTATAAATTTGTATTTTATTTTATTTTTAATTATAATAGAATTATTTTTGTTATTAATATTACTTTTAAATTCTAATAGAATTACCTTTTAATAAAAATTTTGAAACAATATTTATATTTACAATAATATAACATACTTAATTTTTATTTATTTTTTGATTCCAAATTCTATTAGCATTAAATTTTGTCATTATAATTAATTTTAATTATAGTACAATTAATTTTCAATTTTGTTATAGTTAATTTTCTAATTAGAATTTTTTTTAATTTTTCCTGTAATAGAATTATTTTATTAAGTATGATTGTTTTCTTAACTTTTATATAAGTAGTTTACCTAATGACAAATTATTTCTTTCATCAAAATCAACAAGATTAATCATGCTGAAAAAAGAAAATCCATAATCAACATTTTAAGTCTAATTCATACTCAACTAGACCACATCATTCGTTTCATTTATTTATTTATTCTGTTTCAATCATTTGATTCATTTCTAACCCTGTAAATAATTGACATGTCCAGGCTACAACACCAAATCTTAAATTCTCCACATAAATTCAAGTCTTAAACTATGGGTTTATATTAGTTTAGAAATTAAGTACAAATATTAGTTATTAAAAAAGTAATCAATATTATACTATATATTTCAAAGAAAGTGCGTAAATGCTAAAATTTTTTTTATCTCATATATCAATCTAAAAAAAGTTTAACATATTAGAAGAATAATTTAGTTCAACCATTTATTCAAGAAAGATAATGTGGTCTAAAAATATTTTTGTCATTCTAACTTTTATATATAGTATAGATAAATATATAAAAGTTTGAAACATTTAAATTTCTAATTTATCCTTTAAAAATTTTCAAATTATATCATTATTATATTATTTTATTAATATTAAATAAAATAATGGTTTGAGTTTCTTTAATAGTCATTCCAATTGTATTTTTAAATAAAACATTTTAAAATTATTTTTATTTACAAAATTATAATTATTTTCAAGTTTCAGTGAAATTAGTTTTTATTATTACAACTAGTTTTAATTCTAACATAATTACTTTCCCTAAATAAATAATTCAAATAATATTTTTTTATTCCAACATTACAATTACTGTTTATTATTTTTATTTTATTTTTCCAACCATAATGGAATTAGATTTCTTTTCATAATTAGTTTTTGAATTCTAATAGAACTAATCTTTCTAATTATAATACTTTTATTTTACTCATTTTAATAGAACTGATGTTGATAGTTACAATTAACTTGTTAACCCTAATAGAGTTAGATTAAATAAAATTTTCAAACAATAGTTTCAATGACAATATTATAATTTTTTGTTTTTATTTTTCTCAATACTAATGGAATTATTTTTTTTGTTATTATAAATAGGTTTTTTTTTTTCATAATACTCATGGAATTGGTTTATGTTATTGTGAATATTTTTTAATTCTAGTAGAATCACTTTATTAATTAAAAAATATGAAACTATATTTTAAATTATAATGTTACAATATTTTTTGTTTTAATTTTTTAATTACAATAAAATTCTTAAGTCTAATACTATATTGGAAATGAAGAGCATTTCTAATTCCTTGATTTTTCTTTTTATGGCTTTAAATAACTTCTCTTTGTTTATGTTGTTGGTAATATTCTATTCTTGTAAAGCTTTACTAAATTTACAGCAAAGGAGAGATCAACTATAGCAGATTTTGATGTAAACATCTATTGGATATATAATTTGTAGAAGTCCTCAATCAAAGTTTAATATTAATACTATGATTTTAATGGTGAAAACTCTGGGTTGTTTTCTAAAATATTTTTTAACATATTTATTTAGATATTATTTTCAATTAAAATTTTATATATTTCTTTAAACCTAATAAAATTATGTTATCTTAGAAAAAATTTCTGTTTATAACATATTCTTATAGTGTTTTTAATAATTAGTATCTTTAAATAGTTAAAATAACACTATCAATCATTTCATCTTTAGGACAAAATTACCTTATTATATAATAATTTGCCAATATTATATGCAGCACATCTGTTTAAAACTAGTTTAAAAATAAAAATATTTATCACCTTAAGTTTATAAGTTGTAAATAATATTATTTAGTGTGAACTAATTAATTCTAACAATTTTGTATAATTAGAAACACAAAATATAAATACTGATATTTATTATTATTGAAAACAAATAACAAGTTTTATATAATATGAGGCTATGTAATTTCCCCATTGCTCAAACAAATGGAACTGTGTGATCTAGTAACGTTTCTAATTCAATGTCCTATCCCATTTTCGAAACTCTGCTAAAAACCCATAATGTCTGTTTTCATTGCTTTTCGTGAAATAGCCACAATTAATTTGATCTGTTTCTTTTAGCTTAGTTTTGATTGATTGGCTTTTAGTAATCATGATTTTATTTACATAAATTTTATATTTTCTTTTTCCAATTGTTAGGATTATGTAGCTGCACAGATGAAATCGAGAAGGAAGCATGGCCGAGCCGATTGTGAACGCTGCTGCTGAAAGAGCCGTGGAGTCTGTGCTGGAGTTGGTGAGACGGCATGTGGGTTACTTCTGCAATTACAAAGATAATGTGACGGTGCTACACAACAAAGTTCGGAGTCTCCAATCAGACATATCGCATGTGCAACATTTAGTTGAGGAGGCTGAAGATAGTGCGCTAGAAATTGAACCTGGTGCTCGAGATTGGTTAGATTACTCAAAAGGAAAGATCACTGAAAAGGAGCAGTTTCTAGATGATGGAGTCCACAAAAAGACTGGGTGTTCAATTGGTTTCTTTCCTAAAAACTTGTATTTAAGGTATCGGCTTGGCAGGAAAGCAAAGAAGATGGCACAGGAAATCAGTAATGATGAATTTCTAAACAAAAGGTTTGAGAATTTTGCACATCGGGGCCGACCATCCATGCTTGGTGCCATAGCTAACATTGGTTATGTAAGCTTCGAATCGAGAGATAAAATCATGGAAGAGATCATGAAGGCAATGGAAGATTCGACAGTTGGAATGATAGTAGTCCATGGGCCAGGTGGTGTGGGTAAGAGCACTTTAGCCAATGAAGTTGCTGCGCAAGCTTTGAAAAAGGAGTTGTTCAATGCTGTTGTTAAGGCTGAAGTGACCAGCAAGCCAGATATACGAAAAATTCAAGCACAAATCGCTGACATGTTGGGAATGAGGTTGGAAGAGGAGAGTGTGACAGGGAGAGCAGGTCGTATTCGGAAGGCATTGAAGAACAAGGACAAGAAGACACTTGTAATCCTAGATGATCTATGGGAGGATGTAGACTTGAATAAGCTGGGGATTCCATTTGATGAGGACAATGATGATTCTAGCCAAATGCCTTTCAAGATGATGAAAACAGGAAAAGAAGTTAGTGATTACAAGGGATGCAAAATTTTACTAACTTCGAGAAAACGTAATGTATTGTCTAATCAAATGGCTGCTAATATTAAGAACAAACTGCCTTTTTCCGTTGGATTGTTAGCAAAAAAGGAAGCTGAGATGTTATTCAAGAAGGTGGCTCGCATAATTGAGATCAATTCTGAGTTTGATCCAGTACTTGCTAAAATTTTGGAGAAGTGTCAGGGGTTACCCATGGCGATCATTACAGCTGCAAAGGCATTGACAAATGTAGAATACATCGAGTGGCATGATGCAGTTGTGAAACTTGAAAGACAGGCACTCACTGGAATAGACAAATCTGTGGAGTTTTCTCTGAGGTTAAGTTTTGACCAACTGGAAAGTGAGGAGCTCAAGTCTACTTTTTTACTCTGTGCTCAAATGGGGTATCGTCCACTAGTTATGGACTTGGTGAAGTATTGCATTGGGTTGGGTATACTTCAAGGGGTCCATACAATAGAAGAAGCTCGTAATAGAGTAGATACACTGATACAAAAGCTAAAAAGCTACAGTTTGTTGTTGGACAATGATTCTAATGATTATTTCAATGTGCATGACGTAGTCCGAGATGTTGCCCTGTCTATAGCATACAGAGAGCGAAATATTTTTACTGTGAGAAATGGCAAACTAGATCGGTGGCCAGACAAGGATGAACTTGAGAGATTCACTACTATCTCTTTACACAATTGTGACATTATTGATGAGCTTCCTGAAGGTCTAAATCTTTCTCGGCTAAAAGTCTTTCATATTGATAGTGATGATCCTTCGATGGTAATACCAGATAACCTTTTTGAGGTAATGAAAAACCTTAGGGTATTGATATTAACTGGTGTTCATTTACCAAGCTTACCATCTTCAATTAAAGGCCTAACAAACCTCCGAATTCTTTGTTTGGAACAATGCAAGCTCGGTGACAAGTTATCCAATATTGGAGAGTTGAAGAAATTAAGGATTCTCAGCCTTTCAGGATCAGAAGTAGAAATTTTACCAAGTGAATTAGGCCAATTAAATAAGCTACAATTGTGTGACATCAGTAATTGCTCCAAACTAAGTGTGATTCCGAGTTGTGTTTTCTCAAGCTTGACAAGTTTGGAAGAGTTGTACATGAGAAATAGCTCGATCCAATGGAAGGAGGTTGAAGGAGAGATAGAGCAAGGTAAAAATGCTGGTCTTGTTGAGTTGACCCTACTGCATCAATTAAAAACTCTGGACATACGCATTCCAAAAGCTGTAATTTTGCCTTCGAACTTGTTCTTTGACAAGTTGAATAATTACAAAATTGTCATTGGAGATTTTGAGACACTTTCAGTGGGAGATTTCAAGATGCCAGACAAGTATGAATCGTCAAGAACTTTGGCCTTGCGGCTAGAGAAAGGCACAAATATTCACTCTCTAAAGGCGATTAAATTGTTGTTCAAAAGAGTTGAAAATTTGTTGTTGGGAGAACTAAATGATGTTCAAAATGCTTCTAGTGACTTAAATTTGCGAGGATTCCTGGATCTAAAACACTTGTCTATCGTTAATAACTCTGGTATTAAGTACATCGTGAAGTCCATAGAATTGTTACCTCCACCACATGTATTTCAGAAACTGGAGTCTCTGTGTCTCTACAAGTTGAAGAAAATGGAGAAGTTGTGCTACAATCAACTTACGATTGACACCTTTGGCAATTTGAAAATTATCAAGATTAAAATTTGTGGCCAATTGAAGAATCTCTTCTCCACCTTTGAGAAGGGTAAACTCCTTAAAAAGCTTGAGACGATGGAAGTTTTTGAGTGTGATTATTTGGAAGAGATTATTATCGGCAAGGATGAGATTGAGCTTCCAGAGTTACGCTATTTGACTCTACGCTCTTTACCTTCCTTTACCAGTTTCTATATATCTCATCAAATGCCTACCGGAGAGCTCAATGAAATCACTGCTAAGAACAAGCATGCAGCTGTCACTGGTTCCCTTTCTCTCTTTTCTGAACAGGTATGGTCAAAACTCCCACAAATATGCTTTGTATTTAACTTGTTTAACTTTTCAAATCAAGGTTTACTTCTTCAACGATGCACTAACCCTTGCCCTCCTTTAGCTTGAAGTTGTAATATATTCTACGTTCGTGGCTTCAGGTTTCAATGTCCAACTTAACGAGATTGGAGTTGTCCTCCGTCAGCATCAATAAAATTTGGAGTTATACACCTTCAGCTAATTTCTGTGTTACAAATTTGAAGATATTAATGGTGAAAGATTGCGGTTACTTGAAACATTTATTATCAATTTCGTTGGCAAGGCATATGGTGAATCTAGAATATCTTCTTGTAAGTGAATGTGAATTACTAGAGGAGATATTTATTACAGAAGGAATTAGTATGGATGAAAAGGTACGTATTGTTAGGTGCATAGGATTGAATTTGATTCTCGATAATGTTTATGCTGGCAGAGAGTGAAAAATTGGGAAATTGAATAGTTTTAAGAGAAAATCATAATTACAAAGACCCTGCACTTTTCATGCTCTGAAAAAGGAAGCGGAAAAGTGCGGTCTTACAATGAAGATGAGTTTTATTTCACTTCCCACCTCTCCTCCTTTTTGTTTTACTAGCCATGCCATGCATGAGTAAAGTATTCTTCACTTCAAAATTTCCACTTGCCTGTTTTAATCCCAACCAAGCTAATGTCAAAGTAATTTGGTTTTTTAAATTGGTACTAAAATTTTCTGATGTTTATCTTATCTCCAAATGCCTACTATGTACATATCATGACAGGTTTGCATCTTTCCTAAGTTGGGGAAATTAGAAATCGCCCGCATGGAGAGGTTGAAGACAATATGGCATGACCAAGTTAGTCGAGATTCCTTTGGCAGTCTGAAATCTGTAACCATTGAAGAGTGTGATAAACTTGTCACGATTTTCCCGCAACACATGGTGGGAAAATTTAAGAATCTTGAGAGATTGAAGGTTGTTAATAGTAAGTCAGTGGAAGAGCTATTCGACCTCAAAGATATCGATTCACAAACTGATGCCGGTGGGAATGGCCCAATGTTGCAGTATCTTGAAATATCTAAGCTCCCAAATCTGACGCATGTATGGAACAGGGATCCTAAAGGATTTCTCAGCTTCAAACATCTACGAGCATTAGTAGCTATATCTTGTGAAAACTTGAAATATCTCTTCCCAGCTTCTGTAGCAGAAGATCTCAAAAATTTGGAAGGCCTAATGATATGGAGATGTGATGGAATGGAGGAAATTGTTTCTTCGGATACAGGATCCGAAACAAGCACAATTCCATTTGTGTTCCCAAAACTACGTGAGATGCTACTGTGTGAACTGCCAAAATTTAAAAGTTTCTATAATGGCAGGCTTACTTTGGAATGGCCAGCATTAAAGCATCTGACAGTGGATGATTGTGGAAATCTGTATGCATTCTCAACAGAATCCCCAAATCCAGGAGGACAGCCAGTCTTCCTGCCTAAGAAGGTACAAAGAATAATTTTTAGATATTCCACGAGCTCAAATTATTTTCTCCGTTCCTATTATTTACCAATTTTTCATCTCTTTCGCAGGTGATTTCCAGCTTGGAGTTCGTGTCATTAGGCCCCAAGGAAACCAAGTTATTAGAACAGTTCATCGACGACCATCCATTGCACGGTTTAAATGAGTTAACCTTGGTTCAATATGCAGCGTCGACTACTGACACTCTTTATCGAATTCTTCATAGAACACATAATCTAGAAAGACTATCGTTGTACGGATGTTTCTTCAAAGAGCTCATGCCTCTCCAAGGCTTTGCCATGCAGGAAAATATTGGGACCGTTGTACAACTTAAGGAATTGAAAATATGGGACCAGAGCACTCTACAGAATATAGGCTTCGAAAATGACCCTGTTCTTCAAAGGGTGGAGTGCTTAATCTTAAGAGAATGTTCTAGTCTGATCAATTTGTCACCTTCCACTGCATCTTTCACTTCCTTGACTTATCTGGAAGTAGTTGAGTGCAATGGATTAATGTGTTTGATGGCTCCCTCCACGGCAAAAAGCTTGGTTCAACTGGAAACGATGAAGGTAAGCAAATGTAAAGTGATAAAGGCAATTGTGAACAAAGAGGAAATGGTGAAGGAGATTGCATTCGGTAAACTGAAAACATTAGAGCTTGTGTCTTTACAAAGTCTCACAAGTTTCTGCAGCTCTAAGACCTGTTACTTCAAGTTTCCGTTACTAGAAAAACTAGTAGTGAGCCAATGCCCAAGGATGAACATGTTTACTGGAGGAAATTTAATGGCACCAAATCTGCAGCAAGTAGTTGTTGATGAGGAAGAAGATGAAGGAAAATGGCACTGGCATGGTGATTTGAATGCTACAATGCGAAAATGTTTCGCAGATATGGTAAGCTTTCATTTATTGATTATTCGTAATTTTTTTTTTAAAATTTTTTCATATAGTATTCTTATATCACTATTAAGTATAAGATTAATCACGTTTATTAGTCGCTCACTACTCATATTCTCGCCATCCTTCCTCCTTTTGCTGAATAAAATTATTTTCCCTCCTAATTATTGCAAGAGGTCTTAACTTCAATCCTATCAATCACATGTAAAAAGAAAAACATGCATACATATGGATAAGGGTCTTTTGCCTGACCTTAAGTAGGAGAAAGAAAATTTTGTAAAAAAAAGAGTAATAAGAAAAAAAAGATATACATATTAAATTAAATTATAAAAAAAGGTCAAAAAAAAGTCAAATATAAAAGTCAACAGATTTAAATCTGCGTACCAATAGTTGTCATAGGTTTTAAAGACGTTGAGGGTGATGCGCTAATTTCCTAGTGCGTGGTTCCGATGGTCATCGTTTATTTGCATGTACAGGTTTCTTTTGAACACTCCCAATATTTGAAACTTTCTGACTATCCTGAGCTCGAACGAGTATGGAATGGCAAGGTTGGTTTGTCTGACGACTGCTTTCGCAATTTGAAGACATTGGTAGTGGAGAATTGTGAATTCCTGTCGCATTTTGTAATTCCTTCTTATTTACTTCCTTACTTGAAGAATCTAGAAGAGTTGCAAGTACGAAGTTGCAAAGTGGAGGTAATATTTGATATAAATGACAAGAACGGGGAAACTGTAGCAAAAATCACCCGTTTGAAAAAATTGTCATTGCATCAGTTGAATAATTTGAAGCAGATCTGGAATATGGATCCTCAAGAAATTTTGAGTTATCAGAACCTCCGAGAAGTGTCAGTTACTAAATGTAAAAATCTGAAAAGTTTGTTCCCAATATCTGTGGCCAAAGATCTTGTGAAGCTTAAAAAGCTTTTTGTGATACTCTGTGATGCGTTGGAGCAAATTATTGCAAAGGATGGAGCAACCTTAGAAGGAGAAACTGCAGAGTTTGAGTTTCCTTGTTTGACTTCCCTGTCGCTTGGAGTATTGCCAAAGCTCAAGTATTTTTTGCCTGGACCGCAACAGTTAAAATTGCCTGAGTTGAAAGAAGTAGATGTGCGTCATTGTCACAATTTGAGGTTATTTCCCAATGAGTTTCAAGAAGCACATGCACAGGACGACCAAGTTGGATTTCCCATTGTCTCGGATGCCCAGGTAACAACCCTATTTATGCCCATCAGGCTCGACCCTATATCTTTCTATGACAAAGTTTAAGAGTTAACCTCTAGTAATTTTTTTGTTTTGCATCCTGATAATGGTGTATGTGATGTTGCAACTAAGGATGGAGCCAGTGGCGTTTGGAGTTGCCTCGTTCCACTTGAAATTTTGAAAAATTTACTTTTACTTTTTATAAATTTTAAAGAAAAATTGATTAGATATCCTGCAAACTTTTCAAAATCTCGCGAATGCTTATAATACTTTTAACAGTTATCAAATAACTTCCTATTTTATCTAAAATTTTTTAATTAATCTTTTAAAATTTAATTTTACCCCGCCTATTTATTTCTTCACATTTGTGTGTCATTATTTCAATTTTATTTCTCACACTATCTTTTTGAACAATATTTACAGGAAACTATGCATTACCTTTATATATTTCAAATGTGCTAAACCTTTGTATTGCATATACACTTAAAAAAATTAATAAAAAATAACAAAAATTATTTTTTAGAAAAAACTAATTATTGTTATATCGAATATTTTACAAACAATAAATTTTAAAAATTTATAAAATAAATTAAAGTTAATTTGTAGAGTTTAACTTTGAAGAAAAATATTTTTGATAAATTTTTTGCTGAAGATAATTAAATTTATATTAAATACTTAATAAAATAGTAGACATTTATACATATTAACACATTTAATTTTTAATTCTTAATAAAAAATATGAGATAGCATTTAGAATAATAGTGGACAGAACATGTTAAAAAAGTAAAATAATTCTTATTTAAATTTAGTAGCTAATGCAGCATATCTTTTGTTTTTGGGCAAAAATTAGTTTAGGTGGGTTTAGAGCATGACATAGGCTCAATGAATGCTTACAAGGAATTTTATAGATCGTTTATCAATGTAATTCCCACATTAGTTAGAAAACATTAAATCTTACTAGTAAAGTCAAGGCTTGTTCTCTTTTATCAACTGAGCTTACTTATGTTGGCAATGCAACATACCATTTATAATCAGGATAAAAATGATAATTTTAAGTTTAATTTTTAATAAAAGTATAATTTAAATTTTAGATAATATGAATTTAAAACCAAATGGTGTTTTAATAAATAAGATTTTGCAAAGAATATTCTAGTGTAAAATCATTTTTAATATTTTTACTTATATATAATATAAATATAAATAAATTTATTTCTATTTCATATAATATGTATGTATTGTATAATAATTTTATAATTTCTAATCTAGACTGCCTCTAAAAGAAATCTATATTCCGCCCCTAGTTTGCATTTCTCAAAAACAGAGACTTGTAAATGATTTGAAAAGAAAAATGTACCGTTTATGGCAACAAAAGAAAAGAGAAAGGTCAGTAAGATAAAATAAAACAAAATATAATCAGTGTCATAAATGTACTTTACTCTTTCCCATCTTGATGGATCTGATTGGCTTCGCTTCCAATCTAGGTATTTTTCAACTTGGAGCGGTTGTCACTCACAAAGGAAGACACCCTGATGATATGGCACGGACAATTTACCCAGAACATCATCCTTCACAGTGTTAAGCACCTACAATTAACGTGCTTTGGTGGTCAGGATCATCCTTCACACTCAGGGCCAGAGATTTTTCCATGTGGATTCCTACCGAAGGTACCCAACATAGAAAAGCTCACTGTACATTATGGTTTCTTCCAAGAGATATTCTCCTCTGAAAGACCACAAATGGATGATCATTGTGCTGCAACTCTACTCTCACAGCTGAAAGAATTAGAGCTGATTTATCTGCCTAGTCTCAAATCCATTGGCTTAGAGCACTCCTGGGCACAACCCATTCTTGAAAATCTCAAAACATTACATGTACACTTAAGTTGTACTTTACGGAACTTGGTACCATCCACTGTTTCTTTCTCCAATCTGATGGAGTTGACTGTATCTGAATGTGATGGATTGGTATCTCTGTTATCATCATCGACGGCCAGAAGTTTGGGTCTACTGAAGGAGATTTATGTATCGAGATGTGAAGAAATGCAAATAATAGTGTCTGAAGAGGAAAATAATGAATCAGATGACGGCGAGATTGTATTTGGGCAGCTCCGAGATTTTCGGCTTGAGAAATTAACAAGACTAAAAAGCTTTTACGATGGGAGTTCTACTTTAAGTTTCCCATCCTTGAAGCGTGCGCATATAGTGGAATGCCACAACATGAAAATTTTCTCTCAAGCCAATGTTAGTTCCCCCAACTTGTTAGGAATCGACTTCGATTCCCAGCATCAAGCTCGATTCCGATTGGGAGTTGATTTTAATACCATCTTACGGGACGAAATGGTACGTACATTCGTTTCTTTTCCAAGTTTTCGTACGTCGTCTTTTTGTTTAAGTTATTCTCACGACAAGATTTTTACTAAATTTTACTTTTAAAAAATTTAAATTATTAAATTAATTAAATTTTACATATCAATTATAAAATTTAAAATAAAAGATGGTTTGAATGTCATCCGTGATAGGTCACCATTTCATGGGCGATGTATTTTTTTTTTAGTGTTGCCACACTTATGCAACTTTTTTATACGTTTTTTATGTAAATTAATATTTTTTTTAAAATTTACATAATAAATAAACAGTTACTGTTTATTTATTATGTAAATTTTAAAAAAAATATTAATTTATGTAAAAAATCGTACAGAAAAGCTGCATGAGGCTATTATTATCTTTTTTTTTTTATTAAATTTTTTCTTCCTTTGTTCAACATGAAAAACTTTTTTCACAAAATCAAATGTTTTGCCCTCGTGATTAATACCAATATTATTTAGCTAAAATTTATTTAATAATGTTCTTTTCATTCTTTTAAACATTTATCTCATTTTATGTTCTGCCTATATTGATAATATATGAAACTTCTGTCGTCACCCACATTAATTAATTGAAAGTCTAATTAACAATTAGAGCATAACTCACAATTATACATAACTGCCTGTAGGTTAAAGGTGTATCCAGCTGATACTAAGCAATGCAAGTATTAACAATAAAACATTAATTAATAATATTAAATGAAAAGAAAAATTAAAAAAGTTTATTTTAAATGATACTAATCAGGAAATGAAATAATACTAAAGCATTTGTTTAATTTTTCTTTGAAAAATTCACTAACAACCAGGCATAACAATTTGGATTTGTATTAAATGGAATGCAGAAATGAAAGATTATTCATAGAGTAAATGAAAAAGTAAAACTATAGTTCGATGAAAAAAAATGATACTTAGTTTTTGAGATAATACTTGTACATAGTTGATTTTTCATAAAGAAACATTCTCAAACTAAAAGTAAATACATTATAAGAAGAAATAATGATCATTGACTACTCTCTAAGCTTTGGAAAAAGAACTGGGAGCCCTAGCGATAGCAGTGCTATTTTGACTATAATTGGTTCTTTAGTTTACCTCTAGTTTAGTCAAGTCCTTTTTAGGCAACAAGGAAAAAAAAAATACTGATTTCATGAATTATAAATTAATCCAGGGCCCTCAAATGAAAAACTTCTCCAAAGGTGACATCTTTGCACCCAACCAAGTCCTTGGGAAGTTGGCGCAGACGGTGTTGGGGTAAGAAACCTGAGTTAATTCTGACAAATTCCGCAGCTTTATGGGTTTGTATATCACATCCGTCTTAATGCACGATTTGAATGAAGAAAATTTGAATCCATTTTCAAGTTTTCTAGTATTACCGTAACAAATCAGTGTTTTTTTTTTTTTTTTCTTTTTGGTGATTATCAAATTCAATTTCGTTGATGGTTTCAGGAAGATCAAGGTCTGGTGAAGAGAAGCTTACTAGTTCTTTGTTTTCATGTTCACTCATACTAATTTGTAAGTGTTCTTGGGCACTGCATCTCTAAGGTATGTTTTGCAATTAACAACAGTAAAAGTCAAAATAAGAAATGGCCGAACAAAAAAAATAAACTAAAATGTACAAAATGTCTTAATTATGATATATGATATCAACTTGCTTGTTAAACAGCTCTGAACATTCTATAATTATGACACCGAACCTAACATAATTATTCCTTTTTTTCTTTCTAGGCTGACTTTGACTTCAGCAAGCCGTGGACCACTTCGCTTCACTGCATTGTATTATATTTCGTAGTTGTTCTTAAAAAAAACAAAAAACAAAAAATAGTGTGTGCTGTGTGATTTTAAGTTGAAGACTGTCGCTGGAGTTACCACCCAAAAAAAAAAAAAAAACTGAGCTAAAGGAAAAATGGACTAAGACTATTACTGTTGTTTTTTATTTGTGTTGGAAAAAAAAAAAAAGATTGTGTGTAAGGTGTGGTTATGAGTGTGAGAAAAACAGTTTGTGTCGCTGTAAGTGGTGTTTAAATTATGTGTGTATTTTTATTTTCTATATGAATGTGATTCTATCGATACACCCTTTTATTGGTCTTAAATGTTGGTTGCATGATAATGGTGAAGCACTAGAAAATATTTGAGTATGTCGATTGATCTGTCAACGTCAATATAAGGTTCGTCGTCTATATTCGTACATTCCATGGAGTTGTGAAGCATGCTCATGTACGAAGAATTAAAGCAGGGTTCATGGAAAACTCAGAACAGAGGTTTAATTAACCATATATAGTTTTAGCAGAAGACTCATAATCATTTTCATTATTAGAACTGAAGATTCTGGTGACCGTACAATGAAGGAAGAAATATTCATTAGGGAGCCCCACAAATGCAACATATATGGTTAGAGGTTTTTAAAGCATTGATTAATTGAGTTAAATATACTCGTCGACTTACGTGGCAATAAAAACATGAGTTTCATGATTTCTTCTTCTTTTTTTATTTGTTTTATGGTGGATGAATTTTATGATGTCTATTATAACTGATAGCTGTATTTTGAAATGCTTCACCCTGTCCCATCAAATTTATTCATGAGCACTTCACTATTCCTAAAGTCAATTCTATTTTGTGATGTATTTTTTGCATTATAAACAAGTTTTACAGATGATTGAAGAATCTTGTATTAGTTTCAAACTATAAATTGTTTTTTTTTGTAAAATATATTATTGCCACATCACTTTGGAAGTAACACTCAAAGCTAGATATATATATATATTAAAAAAATTTATGCATACTAATTAAAAAATATTAATATATTATATATAATAAATAAAAATTAATCTCCACTTATTATATGTGATATGTCAATAAAAACTTGTTCTTAATATTAAGGAAGCCCATTTATATCAATCTTCTCTTTCGCCTATTGGAATAAATTGTTAGAAGAATGATATGAAGAAAAGAAAATGAAATTATAAGAATTATATATAATTTTTTTGTAAATTCTTTAATTTTGACAGAAAATTAGAGTTTTATTTAATAATGAAAAATGCACACATTAAAATAGGACAGGATTAAGGGTATAGTAGGTGTGATTTATAGAACGTACAAGGCTAGAGAGTTAGTGTGCTAATAACACTAACCATGCCACAAATTGATTTGTTCCCCAAAATATAAAAATGAAAAAAGCACATAATAAAATAGTCAACAAACAAAAATTATAGGCGAGAATCCAACATGGAGTAAATAATTACTATTATGCATCCCATGGCCAGTAAACAAATTCATTTGACAAGTCCATAATTTGTAAGACAACACATGGTATACGCAAACACAAGATAAAATCTCAAAACTCAAAAGTGAACAAGACAGCGATTTTTGAAAGAATACAGAAAAACTGATATTCAATTTCTAGTCTTGTCATTGTCTTGGCTTCAGGGTATGATACAATGGGAGGTTTTTGTAGTCAACTAGGTATACAAGTTATGTACCTTGTTTCAAATGGGTGAGAATGGTGTAAACAAATCAAATGAATTGTGAATAAAAAGCAATGATGTGGGAAAAGATGAGATGATTTCCGGCTAAACACAGCACAAGGATTGACGCTATCCCTTCTCAGACACTCGATCATTCTGACAAGAATCTTCAGCGGAGATTTACCAGCCCACAAGAGAGACAGGAGGGTAGGGGTCGGTTAAAAAGAGTATTCGTGTCTGTACCTTAGAACCTAGTTATCAGGGTTATTCACTAAGCTTACAGCTCCGAATATAGGGATGATTGTACTCGACATATTTGGTCCAGTAAGAGCGATACTTTGTCATGGCAATCTCTAACCATGGCTTCATATTCCCGTTGTAGTGTACAACTGCTGCATTCTCAATCTCTTTCCGATCTACACTGGGATTGTAACCCAAACCAAGAACATGCCATGATTTATTTAGCGGATGTGTCAGCCCATAGAATGTAATTAGCCCTGGAGGTAATGTCCCCAGCTTCCAGAGCACCCTCTCTTCATTCTAGGAAGAAACAAAAGAAAAACAATGGCAAGTGAATGATCATTCATGTCATCCCCTAGTACTCATCTATGTGTGTGAAAGAAAACGCTTGGTATAAACCAATTAATGTTGACTTGCTTACCATATTCTGCCACTTGTGATATATGCCAGTGATATCCTTCTTTTCCCACTCCCTCAGATCAAAAATGTTCATACCATACGCCCAACCACAAGCATTTGGATCAAAATTTCTCACAATATGTGGATTTGAGAAGTTGAGATACTTGTCAAATCGGTGAAAGCTCTCACCGCAGGTTTCAACTGCACCATTAACTTTCCCATTAAGATTTATAGCCCATAGTCCAGTCAAATCCTTCTGGACAACAATGTCATCATCAAGAAAAAGGATCTTATCCAATTTCGGGTACACTTCTGGAAGATAAAATCTAAGATGGTTGAGCATTGAGAGATATTTTGGGTTCCTGTACTTCAGATTGGAAGCACCAGTAGAAAGTGTGGTTGTATGACCTGCTCTGAAATAATACTCTTTCATTGTAGCAGATTCAAGCTGCCGCAAGACTGGGCAGTACGAAGAGTTCAGCCACTTAAATTCATCAACATTTTCTACATGAATTGTTGCTTTTCCAGGAGGGTTCAACAGAAACCACATGTTCATTGCTCCAAAGTTAAGTTTATCAGTAACTAGGTGAAAAACGTGTTTTGAAGGATCCTGCAATAATTAAGAGAAGAAAACGACTTAGCAATTAACACAATGAAAACAGAGTTTATTAATATGATATTACCAAATCAGAAATGTATTGTACATAACAACACTACAGGTCCTACAGCCCAACCACAAAATATTTGGCCATCTTGAAGAATAGAAAGGACGGAAGGATGCACATATGAAAGACAAATATACAGACACATGCTGGCATGGTGAAAGGCAATCAGGGTCACCTTGGCATTCACAATAGTTGAGTTGACAACAACAGATGCAGCCAATACATTGTCTGAGAAGAGGGCATAATGATAAAGATTGGGATTCTCCAAATTCTCAGTCCTAGGGAACTTTCTTTGTTCAGGAGGAAGGAGGTAATAGTCTATGGTTAAGCGCATAGATAAGCAGTGAATTCCAATTGGAATGGTCTTGGCAGCCAGCTGACTGAGGAATGTGCTCTGCTTTTTAAAGCTCCTAACTTGCTCATCTGCTGTTTGTAGCATTGCCCTCAACTTCACAGTTACTAACTTGCAGTCATACAATTGCTCTCTTGCTTTTGACAGAACTTGGCCCATAGCCTTGATTTTCTCATGTGCACTAGAAATGATTCAGGCAATTAATTAGTTACAAAGACAACAAATGCAGAAAGTGAGCAATAGAAATGCAGATGAATCTAAACTTTAGAAGAAATTACATTGCCAATAGCATCCTACCTGTGATTGAGGTCAGCATCAGAAGTTGCCTCACCTAAAGCACGCTGACTCTCCTTAAGCCGAGACTGCAGTTCTTGATACAGCTCAAGCTTATTCTTCATTTTCGCAATACTCAAGTATACCCTAGCCATAATTATTTGGTCCCGCATCAACCTTACATTATTGTCAGCATTTTCATTTTCAATTTCTTTCCTCCAAATGCTATATTTACCCAACACTGCTGAGTCAACTGATTTGGAGTGTTCAATAGCTGCATTTTCAAGTTTGACAATTGCTTCATCATCCCGTTTTACCAACTCAGCAGCTCGTTTTTCACGCCTTTTTTCTATCAATTGCTGCAGCAAAGATTTATAAAGAAAATTAACAAGTTTCTCCCATCATTCTATGTGTTTTTTTTTTTTCAGATTCAAGTATCACTCCAGCTGAAACAACAATTTCAAAAAGAATATTAGTCAAGCAAGAATATAGTGTCCGGAGCTCACCCTTCGTGCTAGCTGTGCAGGACTATCAGTCCACTGAACACGACCATCTGTGCTAATAAAAGATCAGATGAGAAAGCAAATCAAACTACAGCAGAGGTGGATGTGTAGAGTTTGATACTACCTGAAGATCTTCCTTCCTTCACTTTCTGTTTTCCTTGTCTAACATGAGTTATAGGTTGGTTTAGCTTGAAATAAAATACAAAACATTAGAGGATATTTAGCTGCAAAAAACAAAATCGTTTGAAGCAAAAGAAACAACTCCATAGCAGTCATCACCAATTCAATACAGAAGCATGTAAGTCTTACTAACCTCAGATGTAATATTCATAGTATCTACCGAAACAACTCTCCAGGAAGAAGAGTAATTATTTTTTCTGAAGTTGTCCAGACTCAGAGGCCCCATATCATTTGTGCTGGCCACAATAACATCCAGGACCTAAAATGTATTTTAATCACAAATCAGGAAGTAAAATCTTACCAGACAGAATTACATAGTTGATGTGGATCAAAAGTAAAACCCTACCAACCTGTGCTTACCTCTTTAGAGAAAAATGATTTGAGGTCCTGCAAGGCCTGCCATTCTCTCCATTTGGCAACCTGCACCAATCACTAACTTTCCTTTAGGTAAACAGATGAAAACAGCTAGAAACTGCATCCAGTGTTTATTATACAGGCTACCTGTTTGCCTGGAACAAATGTTAAATCTTCTTGATCTGCACAATGCATTCAAAATTAGACCAAGTTAAACTGATAAGTATGTGCATATGAAGACAGATTCATGTTAGTGCTCATGGGAAACTTTTTTCTCATTACCTTTTCATTTTTTTTATTATTTTGTGGGGAGAGATGAGGAAGAGGGAACCAGAACATAAATGAAGAAAAGTATACTTCCCATCACAGACATCCTACCCCATTTGGTTCTCAATAAGACAGACTCTAAGTACAGAGAATAAGCATTCGCTAAGCCTGTCATCTGTAAGTCCTGTCACTTCCTAAAGGACAAAGACATTAATACTTCTACTCCCATTACATTATGTACATGTTCACTGCCACCATATGCATCCAACATTACAAAGACTTAAGAAGTTGCAAATATAAATAACTCTTCGCATTTGCAAATAGCAATTACGTATTTACGTAGCACCAACAAAGATGAAGGGAACACATCTAATCCAAGATATGGATACTAAATCTACATAAAAATCTATAAAATATTTATAAACATATAAAATCAAGTGTTAAAATTAAAGTGCATACATATAATATGTTTGTATATATGCATGTACATTCATTCTATAGATTACTACTAAAATATGAGAAACTCAAACATTTCCAAGTTTGAGGGGATTTTCAGCATCTAATCCAAAATGCCAGCCCAAAATATCCCCCTCTGGTAAAAAAGAAAAGAAAAAAAGTAACCCTTGGAGACGTACTTTTCAGTGCCCAACACAAACATATCTAGTAAATAGAGCACCAAAATGCATATATCAATGCTTCTTAGTAAAAACTAAAGATATATAATATATAAAAGAAATACAGAACTTGGACAATTCCTTCCACTTCAGATTTGATTATCCGCTCCACTCCCACTATTTACGCCTTTTATCATCACATATACCACAGCAGTACAACGTATGCAACAAGCCATTTAAGAAAGCATTGTGCATCCTACCAGCTTACACAAAACACATACAGTGCAGCAGAAAGAAAAATTATCATGCAAGTGATGCAGAAAATAGCTCAAAACATAATGACACGAAGTATATTAGTTTATCTGTATCAATACCAAAAAGAAAAGACAAAATCACTAAGTTGTGGGATAATAGAAAAAAGAAGCCCCGACATGGGGTAGGTTTTAAACCATTGAAAAATTATGACAAAGGAAAACTCTTATAGAAGGCAATAGATAGATATAGTATTAACAATGAAGACAATATAATCCATATTAATCATCACAAGCAGTCAGACATTGATACAAATTAATCCTGGAAGGCTAGAAGTGACCCATCCAATAGTTTGGGGGACTGGAGAGTGCAAGAGGAACATAATCATAACCCAGATGATCTTTACTTTAGTTATAACTGATAAAGAGATAATCTAATTCTGGTAAAGACACCAATTCTTTCAGGATACAGTGACAGAAAAAAAGCAAGCTAGATGTGACCAATCCTGAAAGGATCTTCAATAAACATCCAGCAGAATATATGCCTAAACAAACCCTTAATACTTACTTCATTCATGTGGATAAATTACCATTTACATTACACTTGATGTTAGAACTCATATAATTCTCAAAACAGGAACAAATAACATTAGCGTTAGTATGCAAGGTGAAATAATGCCCATACAACAGATAATTGACAATTTAGAAATGGCACAATCACATCAATAGAGATGGCACAAACCATTAATTTAATTTCTGTATTGATTATGTTGATATGCAATTTAGAAATATACTAGATTTCATAGCCTAGAAATACATCAGGAGAACCCAGAAAAGTAACAACAACAACAACAACACAAAGCAGAAAAACACAAATATAAGACATAGCTGGAGAGAAAGGTGAACAATATAACATATCATGATCATCAAGTACATCTACTTCACTTCATGAGCAATAAAGAATTTTAAAATCCTCAAGCTTTTTTCTTAGAGCCATATCTCCAACCTTTAGCCCTTAATTAACAGCTAATGTTTTTGTATCAAGTGATTTTATATACTACAGAGCCCAGATGACAAAGAGGTCTAGAAGTAAATTCCTCATACCCCCAATTTCATGATAAGTGACTTGAAGCATCAATACACGGTGATTGTAAGCTTGTACTTTGCCAAGGTCACAAACCTAGTAGGCTTTCACATTAAGTGGCATATAAATTTACACCCCTGCCACGCCATGCCTTGCATCACACCCATTGAGGTGTTTTGTCTGTGGATCATTGTACCTGCACCTTTGGTGATTCTAAAGGGCACTTCATACAACATTGACTGAAACTTTCCAGGCATCCCAATATAGTGTAGGACATACTGACATCAACTGTATACATTATCAACAATAAGCAACTAACAGTTGCCTTTGACTGAAACTTTCCAGGCATCCCAATATAGTATAGGGCATATCGATATCAACCGTGTACGTTATCAATAATAAGCAACTAATAGTTGTCTCCACATCCAATTAATGTTTCATTATGGCCCCAAAGTTCTTAGACAAAGCTTCCTAAATAGTGAAATTATTGAGTATACTTAAAGGAAAAGGACACTGCACAATCTCAAAAACATTTCAGCTAAGAATCGATCAGCGAGATTGAAAGCAGTGAAGCCAGTGACTATGCATCACTAGTTAATTGCGGATTAATTGGCAATCGCCATTTTCGTCCCGAGATGTAAGAAATAACAGTTCAGATAGACAGCTTGATATGAAAATCAAGATTAATTGAACCCGAATAAGTAGAAAACTGACCCGCAGTGTAACGCCCTCGGCATACGAAGAAAACCAATGGCGCAAGAACGCAGAGGACAATGAGACCCAGAAGAGGGAAATGAGATCCATTGCTTCTGCTCTTGCTGACCCCCGCAGCGGACAGCCCTCGCTTCAACGCCATTGCTGATCAAAACCTGGAAGCAACAGGAAATCAAAAAAGTGAGATAAAGGCAGAGTAAGAAAAAGCAACATTTAGAGTGAGAGTGGGAGTGGAAGTGAGAGAAATACAGGTGAAATCGCAGAGAAATCTGACCAAAGTGTGAGGGTTTATGATGAAATGCTAGTCGAAATCCATCAACACCGAAAGGGAGAGTAGAGCAGAGGGAGTGTGATTCAGACACCCAATGTTGGAGAAAGGGTTGTAAGTCAATGCGTCAATTCCGTTTCCCTAAGCACACACGGAGAGAGAAAGAAGGAGCGACGATGAATTGAAGACAGAGAGAGAGCTCAACAGCAATGGTGAGGAACTTTTTCCCCGTGCTTGGGATTTCGGTTTTGGATTTTTCTTTTTCCTGTTTCCTCTGCTTTCTTTCGCTGTTTCTATCTCTTTCTTTCGCTTTCTCGCACCTCTCTCTATCTACGATAATCTATCATTACTTAATCTGTATCAATCTAAATGAGGCAATTATTTATTGTAATCTCTTCTGTTTCTTTAATGACGGCGTGTTAGTTAAACGACGTCGTTGTTATCGCCTGGTAAGAACTTGGATGGCTGGCCACTACAAATATATGTCGGTGATCGAATTTCCCAAAATTAAAAAAATTTACTTAAAATTCTTTGTAGGGTTACGTTGACTGTTTTAATAATTTTTTTTTCCTACTGGTATATTAGAATAATTATTTTTATAACTAAATATAAAAGAAATATATAAAAATAATTTTTACATGTATGAAATTCACTCTTTCAACACATGTAAAAAATAAATAAAGTTTAAAAAATTAAAAATATTACAAATTATATCAATTATGTATATGTTATTATTCTAAAAAACAATAACTTTTTATTATATTAAAAAGTTATACTGCAACTTATGTCCAAGATACTGACTCAAATCTTCAATGCTTCCAAACAAAGAAAAAAACAAGCAACAAAGGGTGAAAAGAGTTGGCCTATAAGATGTCACTTTCAGCAATTGAAAAGCATAAAATTATGATCTTTTCCCATTGATATAGACTCGTTTATGTTATTAAATATCACTAATTTTCTTTGTTAGGCATCCAACATTTACAATAAAATATTTTAAATGTTCCTTTCAAATCTTAAGTTTTATTATTAAATTTGAAATGCTAACATTTTTTTTTTTTTAAATTTCTTCAACCTTAACCTATGAGTCTTCCCTTGGTTTCAACAGCCCAACTACTCAAAATATAGACAAAAAGTGTCATCTACATGTCTGGAGTGAAAAATTTGTCATTTAAATCTCTAAAATTGACACACTAAATTTCTTATTATTATGAATAATTGAAATTTTAAATTTCAAATCACAATTAAAAATTTTGATTAAAAACATAAAATGTTAAAACTTCAAATAACAAATATATAAAATCTCAAATTTTTTATCTTCATCCTTCAAAGATTTTCTTCATTGAGACAAATACCTTAAATTATCAACTCCAATACACCTCATGATAATTATCATTCTAATTTATTTTTAAAATAGATTCATGAAACTTACTTATCTTTCAATACAACACGGTCTTAATCATCTGTACCCCTTTTTCGATGTTGATCATAAATCAGTTTTTCAAATATGATGAGGATAACGCCTTGGTGGCTATGTGGATCATCTTGATCCATTTGTTGGCGGTTTTGATGTGACTGGGACGAAAGAGAAAGAAAAAAATATCTCACTTTCAGTTAGTCAAGAAGGTATACACAAGTAACGCTAAATCATATATAAAAATTTGGGAGAATCGTTAAATGTATATATTAACTCTAAATTTGTTTATATTTTCTCATATTTTTATTTTTTATTAAATATTTTTATTTGTGCATGCACACTTTCTACATACAAATATCTTTGTCCAAAATCTGAGAAGAAAGAAAAAGGGAAAAATATCTTTCTTCAATTAGTCAAGGGATACAAAAGCAATGGTTAGTCGTAGATAAGAATTTGACATTGAAACACGATCTTTAATTTATTTTATATTGAATAACATTTTGCATGAGATTTTTTTTTTCATTATTTATATTTTATGCTGCATCCCACGTACAAAACTCTCTAACTTGTTGTAACATAAGAGATAGAAGATTATTTAAAATAATTATTATAAATCTTTTCTACACTTTCATTATTTCATTTGTAATTTGATTATAATATTCTTTTCCACTTAGCACATAATTACATCCCTATTGTATCTAGTGACATTGTTATCATAATCATGCGATTTGCAAAAACATGAACAGAGAGAAGATAAGAAGCAAAGATTTCTGGGCATTGGGCAGTGGTTCATCTCCAACTCTAATCTCCATTTTTTCTTCACCAGTCGCATATCGGTCCTTGCGCAGATGAGTTGAATTATCTTATTATTTTTATAATTTTATTTTTATAATATAAAATTTAAATTACTAAAATTGTTGAATCTTATCAACTAAATTATAAAATTCAAAAAACTAACAGCTAACATAAAGAAGATGTAAGTATTCAGTGACTGGAAAATAGTGGGAATATCATTTCTTTAGATTTTTTTGGGGCTAAATAAGGAAGGGAATTTGTCAGTTCATGTGACATAAACCAATTGAAACATTCTACAAGATGTGCATGCTCTTATACAGTCTTTTAACTCGAGGAAGGGAGGAAAAAACTAATCTAGTGCCTTCATCTTAACAAGTTAGCAGCCCAAAAATTAAATCAAGGCAGAATCGCCACATCCAAGTAATCACCAATCTGCACATATAAGAGCGAACTCAGCATTCAATTCACCAGAAAATACTAAATAAAAAAGGAAAAGAGAAGAAAACATCGGAGTCAGCAACAAGTGCCAGAACAGCTTATTCTCTTTACCTCAAATCCAAGTTCAGCTATAGCTTTGCTGTCATCTAATTTTGGGTTTCCATAAGAAAAGGTCTTCCCCACCTTCATGAAGCGATCAAATATAGCAATGAGGAATACACAAATCACGATTATGCCTCAATCAGTGGAACAAACATACAGCATTTTTTTTTTTGGAAGACGAGGGAGAGAATGGGGTGGGGGAGGAAGATGTGTGTGAAGTTGAAGTATTATGAAAGAGTCTCATACACAATCGCACAGACAAAAAGACTACCTCTCTAACTAAGAAACGACCATGTTTATCAGGATACACAAAAGCAAAAGAAAGCTTTGCATTTCTTTTCCTCGCAGCTGGAGCCACCTCTTTGACCTGTAAAAGATGTGCAGTCAGTCACATGCCAAAAAAATTAAACAGGAAAATTATTAAAATTGAAAAACAGTGTCATGCAAGTGATACGCAAAAGATGCTCCGAAAAAATTAAAGCAGAAACGGAAAAACCCAATTGGCTGATTCAAGCGCAAATGTCATAATTTGGCAGGATAAGCAAGCAGAGATTGCTTAGACAGATGCGTCCTTCAGCTCTATTTGTTTTCTTCTAAGGGGTATTTTAATAGTTCTGCTGTTTGGATCCAGCAGTTATATATCAACTATCAAGTCATGTTTGCAAATAGGTTTTACCCCTGTGGGCTGTTCAATCTGTTATTTGGCTTTCTACGTTCTTATCTGGTAATTCAACTTGGGGTTCAAGTTTGGTCTACTAGGTCCCCTATTTTACACTATTTAGTCCTATATAGGTGATGCACTCAGCTTTCATACAGATCAATAAAGAGTTCAAATCCACAGAAATCCTAGCTGTCAAGATGAGTTATGCATCTCTTGGATGCAATACCTAAGAACCCTAGGTGTGAAGCCTGCCCCCTGACATATTGTTCCTGAATCTTGGCAGACAGCTTAATAAACATGAACAAAACCCAAATGAATGCTCGCCTCAAGCTGCCCTAATTTCACATAGACCTTAAAGCTATAAGCACAGGTGCTGTTTCCAGCCCTTGAACAGCACCTTAAAGTCTTAAACCAACTACTAAGCGCTTAAGTATATAGATTTTACATAACAGTAGCACTACCTCAAGGATATTACAACGAGGGATGTAACGGACCAATATAATTGCTCAACAACTCCTGAACAAGCACGATTTAAGCTCCTTTATGTTAGTTCAAGAATTACAAGAGCAAGTTTGAACAAAAATTCGAAAACTCAGTTAATAAATGAACAAATTCAAACGAGGCTCACTTGTTCTTTTATGTTCGCAAACAACTTGTTTATCAATAAATCTATATATGCAGTTGGTTAGTTATCATAATTATCTCTTAACTCTTTAAACAAATGTCTAAAATGAAAAATGAATTGTCATTTGTCATGCACACTGCTTATAAAAGAGTACCTTGATTCTTACAACAACCAGTGTTTAAAATTCTACATTACCAAGTGAGATTTCTTCATATTCTCTTACAATATTTCAATTTATTCTACATGAGTAAACTGTCTAATATAACTCCGTCCATTATATCCTAAATTGACATTAACAATATCCCTAACTTTAAGTGAAACCTCATTCCGGCCTCCCCCATCCCTGTCCTGATTGATAATCTCCCACCTTTCACCTTAAGCCATCTTTACTACAGAAACCTTTTGGAATGTTCCCTAACTGTTAACATTCAGCAGTGCAAAAGATGGCAACCATTATGGCTTCTTTGTAAATACTTCTTCCTTAATGTATTTCATGTAAACAGACCATGATTTAGGAATTGGGTATAATGTCATGTCCTAAATGCCTCCAAGCTAACCTAAAGACACCCTACAAGCTCTTGAGTTCAAGCCATGCAGTACCATGTCCATTAAGAAACCAAAATGGGTCCAGGTAACTCAGTTTATGAAATTCAAGTAGATTCATTATTCAAAGAAATGGAACCACTGCAGCAGCTATGATAACGCAGTGTAATATGAATGGTGGACCAACTTTCAACCAGCTCACTTCAAAAGCATAAACACCAATGTGATAGAATATCAGACATAGCTGTATGAAAAGAATTACCCTAAGGCATACCAAAGAGCATCCTTCTTCTCATCTCTCATTAAATGCAACATTTGGACTAGACACCCTCTTACAAGGACACACCAAGCCATCCATTTCCTATTGAAGTAGTTAACATTTAAGTTATACATATCACATCACTACGGCCTCCAATCCTTAAAAAAAGGAACACTAAACACAGACAATTTTACCATGAGGTCTTGAGTCTCTTGACCACATAGTAAGAAAACTGCCTTCTACAAACAAAATCATGCATCAAAATCCTAAATAAAGCTTATGCATGCCAACTCATAAAAAGATATAACAGAAAAATGCAGACAAAAATACGGGCAGTGAGTTTCAGCATACAAGATCTGTTAATTCTCTAAGAGTTGCATCCTTCCATGTATAAATTTGAACCTCATCCTTGGGCTCCTTGCCTCTCACTGCAAAGTCCTCAATGGCATGATGCCCCCCAATCTGCAGAATATGAGGAGTATAGTGCAGTTTAAATTACTATCTCAAACTATTATCTTACAAATGTCCTGCAATGACTGTAATTTGAAATAGCAATATATGTGTGTGCGAGTACATACAAATAGTAAGGACTAAGGAGAAAAACTAGAATACAAAAGCAACAGCACATACATTCTTTAGACCTTTCCTCTTGAAAAATTTGTTCTAGACATCAATCATCATACAGAAAGAACATTCTAAAAATGAATCAAGTTGTCAATTAGTGAGAACCAATTCTGCTCAACAACAATACAGGGACTTCTTGCAAAGACATTTCCATATGATGGCAAGAAGGTAAATTAGAGTAATAAACCTTACAACAGGAAAGATTACAACACTTACCAAATATCCTTGGCAAGGATTTTTAAAATCGAATTACAATATACATTTAGAGGGGGTGCAGAAGACATGTTCAAACAGAAGGCACATCAAACTCAGGAGAGTAGGTGCCATCAGACTTGTACTAGATAAGAATTTTGTTTGACAAAATTTTTAACCTAACTCGTGCTCTTTATGATTTGGTCATCATAACTGGTGCAAAGCCTCATAATAACTTCACTATCTTTTTTCCACAAGAATTTCAGTCGTCAAAGAAATCAAGTTCCTAATTATCAGTGAATTTTTAAGCCATGAAAATTTGTAAAGACAATAAAAGCTCCCAATTCCACAAATTACGACAATCATCATTCCCACATTAGTAACCAAAAAAATAAAAAACTTCAAAAAAAAAAAAATTGTACAGATATCATACGAGAACATACCTTAGTGAAAACTCGCAGTAATAATGGGCATGTCTGCAAGCAACGAACACAATCAGAGGAAGTACTACAATTAAACAATTCAAATCAGAGAGTAAACCAAATTTTGAATTTTTGAAGACCATTTTCTATAATTTTCATTTATGGGTCATACCCAAGATCATTGCAACAACAAAAGCATATTTACTTTGGTAAAAAGAGCAATGGGTGGGTCGAATAAGAGCAAGAGAGTTAGGTTTACAATAGTCAGTGATATAATTGAAGTAGAATGAACCCATCAAGCTCATAAAGCAGTTAGAGACTAAAACGACTTCAGTCACAGGGGGCTGTGACAGTTCACGAAAAGAAAATAAAGAGGAGAAAAAGAGGGAACCTTTTCCCGATCAACGGGCTCGAAGCGAGGGCGTGGAGGAGGAGGAGGAGGAAAAGCAAGGCCCCTTGCAGGCGGCGGCAATGGTCTCCCACCTTGCCTCTTCGGTGCCTCCGTCATCTCTCTTCCCCGCTTTGGAATCTTCTTCCCCGACTCAACTGAGCAGAGCAGCAGACAAGTGAATGAATGTCTACCATGGTTATCGGCTAGCACACCTAATAGATATTCGAAAATTGGGCCTGGGCCTCAGTGCGCCAAGCCTGCCTCCCAGAACAAGCAATATAAAGTTTTAAATAAAAAAAAAAATTTACATAAGAAATTCTAATCAAATATTACATAATCTAATTTAATTAATATCTTAGTAAGTTTAATTGATTTTAGGAAAAAAAAAAAAGAGGTGGGTTGTCAAACAAACCACAAAAATATTGTAAGCTATTAAATATAATGGATCTCATAATTTATTTTATAAAATTTAATAAAATTAATGATTTAAATATTTTAATTTAAATTTTATAATTTTTAATTTATAAAAATAGAGGAACTAATTAATTTTAGAGAATTTATAAAATTTTAAATTTTACCACATATTTTTTGGTAACCAATTTTACCATGTTGTTTAACCTTATGGTTGAATACAAAACTTATCTTTGTGATATTATTTTAGTAATAATAATGGTAGCAACAAGGAAAAAGTTGAAAACATAGAACTCTGATCCTCTACAATTGGGATTCTCTGATTTGATGACAAGTTATATTTTTATAGATCAAGGAGTGGTTTATAATGGCATGACTCACAATTCTCTTATCATTTTCTTCACTTTTTAAAAGTGTGCCTTTCTCACATTTATTGCACAGGGGTAAGGGTAGAGTCTATAAAAGTGTACACCATGTTTTTTTATCTGTTTAAATTTTAAAGTTTAATTTTTAATATATAATAAATTTAATAATATATTATGTATACTTTATATATTCTACTTCTATGTAAATAACATCAATTTAGCAACAATGATGGGAATTGCAGCTATATTAATTTTAGCAGTGGTGATTAATATATGATATTATGAGTAATTGGTGTGATTAATCATAAATATGTATATTTATTTTCAACAACATTAACAAATTTTGAGAAAAAATAAAAAAAAAATCTTTTTTTTCAATGCACAAGTCAATATAAAAAAAATTGCAGAAGAAGTGGTTCAGGTGACCAATGACCAATCTCCATACAAGTATAACGTACTTGTTATTCCTTATCCAATGCCATAATTCATTAGGCAAAGCCATGATTAGTTTGATAATTTTCTCGCACAAAAGTGACACTCATTCCATTACTATCTGCTCTGCAATCCAACAAGTTTACATAATGAACACAAAGCATTAGGGAGGTGTTTTACTAAGCAAAAGAAACAAGTCTTAATGAAACAAGCATACCCACAAGTAGACACAATTAAGTGTTTGAATATAACTCGAAGCAGAAATAGAAAGATAACACAATAGTATAATTACTGGGTTATGGCAAATCCCTTAATAGAGGGCTCTCATATAGGAGCCGAATGGTTGAGTGGACCTCTTGGGGAGTTAAAGCAGTGATGTCCACTGTGATTTCATTTGAGTTACACAGAAACCAAATCCCCCCGGTCATGCTCATTGCATCCGCCTTGAAATACTTGTCAAAGAGCAGTGATGAACAGATCTGTTCAGCCCTTGCTCCACTCACCCTTGTCTCAGTAAGAATGACAATGTTTGGTTCCTGCCCATTCATCAGATGAGTAAAGGCCTCAGCAAATCTTGGGCTTGTATTCCCTCTGACATTACATGCGAGTAACTTCAACGAGGCTGCGTTTCTTATAAAAAAGGTTCTATAATCGGGGTCTGTGGACTCGTCTTCCTGAGATACGAAAGGCTTTCTCTCTGCTGCTCCATTGGGGTTGGAAGTTTAATTCGGAGCCTGTAATCCAGCTCTTCTTCCCCAGGCCTGAGATGAGAATAGGACTCCATAGTAATGTTAACTACTTTTTCCTTTTGCCCTCCCAAAACTGCTATTCCCTTGTACTGGTGCTGCTGGAATACCTCTTCAATGGGGTCTTCACCCAACCCTTTGTGGACCATACTAGGCCCTTTGGTGGCGCTCATTCTTATGTTGAATCTCTGTGAGGGACTGTGGGTTGGTTAAACCTTCTTGCTCTGGGTTTTGTGGGTTGATGAGAAACGTTAACTAATTCTGCAGAAAATGGCTACAAGATTGTTGGAATGACAAGCGAAAGGGAGGACACTCAAGTCTGAATAGTAGTTAGAATCATGGGCAGGAGGAGACCGGAAAAGTGTATCCTTGATTCATAAATACATTCACTTGCACACTGATTCTTTCTGATTCTCTCTCTAATGCTCTACTTCACCATGCTCTGATTCTATTTAGCTACATATTTATAGAACTAATAAGTAATCTAAAAGCCAAAAGGATATCATTATACTAGCTTGCTTAAGGGTAAAGTAAAATCAACATAAATAATTATTATACCGTAGGACTTCATGTGACATTCCGTTAGGGAAGTCAGCTTGAACTTTGTTCACACTGGGTAATTTGTATCTTTGCCAAAAGAAGTTTTTTTACATTATTATTATTTGAATCACCTGATATGAGAAGAAATCAAACTAAAATATTTTTGTAAATTTTAGTTTCAAATCATTTCTGTAATTAATAAAATTTTACTACTGAATTAATAAAAATATTTTTTATAAATTATAATAATAAAATTATTATTAACTAAAAATATTTTGAAATATTTTATATGTTTATAAAATATTAAAAAATTAATGTAAATTTAAAAAATGTAAAATTATATAAAAGTACAAAATAAAAGGGAAATTACTCGTAATTTACTCGTGAATATATCTACGTGGCTATTGGCGCGCGGCCCTACCCAAAGTTCGAAATTTTAGGCCTGGGCTTCTGCAAAGCCTAGTCTACCTTCCAGAATAAATAGGGTAAGGCCTTAAATAAAACCAAAAAAAAAAAAAACTTATTTACATTAAAAATTTAGTTAATGACATATAATCTGGTTTAATTATCATCTTAATATTTTTTTGGTGACCAATGACAAATATTTATACAAGTACAACGTATTGAGAAAGTAAGTGAGACTTTTTTTTTTTTTTTGGTTACATAGTGAGCCTAGAGGCTTTGTAAGGGGGTGTGGGATCGAACCAAAGGGTCCGGGGATACAGCATCACGGATGACCACTTGAGCTAGATGCTCGGGTCAAAGTAAGTGAGACTTTATTAGAAGCTCATGTAATCAAAGTGGGAAGTTGAATATTTTGTCCCGCAATTTAATTTATAAAATTTTATAAATATTTAACAAAATTTAATTTATGAGAATACAAAAATTTTAACCTATTTGCTATATTTCTTATTGAAAATCACCATAATTTACAAGGTAATGGTTAGTAAAATCTATGTTTTTAGAGTGCGTTAATTTTAATTGGTTGATTAAGTAAGAGAATAAATATCTAATAATGTTTATTTTTGAGAAAATAATGGTTTTTGCATCCACATTGCATTTATTCATTCCATTGCTTTCTGCTTTGCAGTCCAACAGATTTACATAATAGAACACAAAGCATAGGTAGTTGTTTTACTAAGCAGATTGAACAAATACACGCATGAACACTCAATAATTGGATGGGATCAAGCCGCAAATAGACACAATTAAGTGTTTAAACATAATGACTTAAAGTAGAATTAGAAAGACAACACAACAGCATTGCTAGCTTATGGCGAATCCTGACAAGATGTCCACTCCAAATCTCCCCAGTCATGCCCATTTCATCCACCTTGAAGCACTTGTCGAAGCCCAATGAAGAGGGCCATTTTCTGTTCAGCCATTGCTCCACTCACCCTCGTCTCAGTAAGAACGACCATGTTAGGTTTCTGCCCTTTCATGGGATGAGTAAAGCCGGTAGCTTCAATGAGGCTACATTTCTTAGAAGAAAGATTCCATAATCTGGGTCCGTGGACTCGTCTTATGTGAGAGACGGGTGGATTTCTCTCTTCTGCTCCAATGGGATTTGAAGTTTAATCTGTAGCTTGTATTCCAGCATATCTTCCCCAAGGATGAGTGAAGCAGGGGCTGAACAGCTCTGTGCATCATTGAGCTGTGACAACTGACAAGCAGCGGACGAAATGGGCACGACTAGGGGCATTTGGTTTCTGTTGAACTCAAATGAAATCACATTCAATGGGGTGAGTAGAGCCATGTTCTGATGCTGCTGGAATACCTCCTCATTGGGATCTGCACCCAACCATGTGTGGACTCCTTGGTGGCGCTTATTCTTATATTGACACTCTCTCAGGGATCGTAGGTTGGTTAAATCTTCTATGTTATTCGGGTTGATGAGAACATCAATTAATACTGCAGAAAATGGTCATGAGATAAAAATCGGTTTTTTTTTTCTTTTGGTACGAGGACGGGGCTAAAAGCTCGAAGAAAGGAAATAAAAACAGAGAGGAAAAACTCAAGAATCCCTTATACTACGAGTCTGTCCATTACCCCTTAGATCATCTAAAAGTGTGGTATTTAGACCCTGCGGTATTCTTTCATAATAGAAAAAGTCTCCTTCTTTCTCTACAGCCTGCGTTGCTAGTCAATGGGCACACCTATTTCTTTCCCTATAAGTATGAGAGAATTAAACCTGCCAGTCAAGCTGAATCCAACTGCGGATCCTTTTCACGATAGTTAGTTGATGAGGCGGTTTTTGGGTTGATGTGATACTAATAATAATTTGATCAGCATCCACCTCAACAATAAGCTTCCTTACTCCCAAATTCCAGGCGTAATATAAGCCCAAAAGTACTCCCCGGAATTCAGCAGTTGATGCTTTGCAGCAGCCAATCGTGTGGGAGAAACCTCCCTTCCACTGGCATTCGTGGCCTCTGAAGAGACCACCACATCCAAATCTACCAGTGGAACTTCCAGCTGCTCCATCAGAATTTAGTTTAATCCAGTCATGAGGAGGAGGCATCCATCTTACTACAATGCTTGTTTCCTCAGAATATTGCTACGAGCCATAGCCTGTCTAACCTCCTTGAAAAAATGCTGAATCATCCTCCTTAGTTGAGTTGGAATTGTAAAGTGGGGATCATGTATATGTTGATTTCTCCAAGTTCATATTAACCAACATGTGATAAGAAAAATATCTTTCCATAGAACCCCGGAACACTTTATATTATCCCTACACCAAATCACTAATTGTGAGTTAGAGAAATTGTTATTATGCACATTTGCCCCAACAGACAGCCATATTTGACGAGCTTCAGGACAATCCCTTAGGGCATGGATAATTGTCTCGGTCTCCAGATTACAAACTGGACAAATATCAGAAACCTCTGACCATTTACACACAAAATTTCATGTAAGAATTTTGCCATGAAGCACTTTCCATAAAAAAAGTTTTAATGCTAGGGGGGGCCCTTCCAACCCCAAAGTTCCTGCCAGACACTATTTCCTTGGGGCTCTTGAATTGCACGGATGGCATTATAAGCCTCCTTATCTGAAAAAGACGCGTCATTTCCTTTCCAAACAATTCTTTCTTAACCATCTAACTCACAAGGGGGAACTATTGCCTTAGTTGAATCTCTGAATGCCCCAATAATGCACTAAATCTGCTAGCATTCCATCTTCCTTCCCATTCTCTTTTAGTTGTTAGCTACTACCTGTGGCAAGCCTAGTTAAAAGTTATTTTTTTACTTGGTGAACATGACAGCAACAGTTGCTGATGACCTCGCCAATGCAATTCTCATTTATTCTACAACCACTCAGTTGTTTGAATTCAATATTTTAGCTGGAGATCTGACAAAGTTAGCCCCAGTTCCAAGCTGATTGAATATGAGTGCTTTGTGGATTAGGTTCCTAAAGTTAAGTATTTAAAGTTAGGATACATTAAGATAAAATTGAAAGAATTAGTAAAAGAATATAATAGAACTTATAAATTAAATTTAAATATAAAATAAAAAGTTATAACAAGAGAATAAGAAATATAAGAGATTTAAATTCTAGTTTTATATGTCTTTAGTTGCAAAAATTGACAAAGAAAAATGTTATTGTCAGTTTACCATTTTTTACATTTTTTTTATAATTATGTAATGTGAAGTATTAATTTATTGAGGTTCACTACAAATTTTAATAATTTAAATTTTATATTATAAAAATTATATAAAAATAAAATTATAAAAATAATAAATTAGTGAAAGGATAGAAACCCCAGCTGATGGTGAGAGGCGTGGCCAAAAATGGGAATGGATAAACATCATCAGTCACACTGGTTTCAAAAAAGACAGAGGGATCAAAAGTACCAACTATATAGCTAGATAAATACAATGAAATTTGTTCCGGGTAGGTTGCCCTGCATTGCAAATTATAGCTACAGAGTTCAAATGAAAGCACGCAAACAATGCTATAAACTTTCAGTTCAAGCCCATTTCATTACACTCAGTAGTTTGTATATGCTTGATGAATAGCTGAACCCAAAGACCTTTTGTAAGTTGAAGTCGGCTTGAAGATTTAGAGTTTATAATTTTATTTTTATTTGATATTTTTAATATATAATTTATATTAATAAATTTATTAAATTTTATAATTTAATAAATTTAAAGATTCCCCTTTTTATACCTTAAAATCCTTCTAAACTCATGTAACTTTCTGTTGGGTGGGGGTATGAACTCAATTTTTTTGTCTTTTTTCTTTTTTTTGGTTTCTCAGTGTGACTTAAGATATTTAAGAACGGAGAACGGAGTGTGGTTTAAAGAAATAATAAATGGTATTTGATGGTGACTTTCATGGTAATAATGCTTGGATTGGAGTTGCTTTCAACTTTAGCCTGTCGCTGGGTCATCTGATAAAGATATGCACGTTGCTCACAAAAGCACTATGGTTGGCAAAGTCTACAAGTAACAACCCCCTTTCTTTAGCTGATTCTAAAATACCAAGCTACGGATACAGCTGGTTTCTTTAGCTGATATGTGATTGTCCTAATCTTAATACTAACTTTTTAGTACGTTTGACAATGTCGTTAACATTATTTTAATATTAAAAATATTATAATATAAAAATTAAATTAAAAGAGTAAGAAAATAAAATCGAATTTAAATATTTGAATCTTCAACATCACTTAGACTACTCAATCATGTGGCACAATTTAATGAACTTGTATCAATGAGTGTATTAATAAGTATTTAATACAATGATATTTGACTATGTTGCAGATGACCTTGAGACAACTTAATTATATCTCAAATAAGAATTAATTATATTTAAATATAAACATAGCTCGAAAAAATTAAAAAAAAATAATTTAAGTGTTCTTTGTTTTTACATTTTTATTGCCTGTAGTGTAGCCAAACAGGTTTGAACCCCACCCAACAGATTTTGAAGATCCCTTTCTTAATTGAACTTTTTATCCAAGTGCAAGTAGACTGGCCCAGGTTAAAGCAATGCATGTACCTAAGGCAAACACATGAGCTCCGAGGTACAATGAAAGTAGCACCTTTCAAGGTTCAACGTTCAAGGCTGGCGATAAGGTAGTGTCTACGTCTGTCTCATCAGTCCCTGTGCTACTACGCCAAAACAGTTTCCAGTATGTAACAACCACTCAAGTTGCGAAGTTTGGGGAAATCAAATGAAAATGAATTTGAATTTTCAGATGAGAGACAAACTACGATTCCGGGAAAAAGCTTGTTTCACTGCGTCCTCTTTGTTCCCTCTGCAAAGCAACAAAACAAAGCCAGCATGCCGAGTGAAAGGGGCCTGAAAGCGGCTGATGGGGGTGAGGGCCACTCCCAAAAATGGAAACTGGCATTAATGTGCCTTTACAGACCCATGAAAGCTTTCTCCAAAGGGCAAGCCCCAACCACCCCGCCACTATCAGCTTGGATTAGACCCCAAGATTAAAAGAATGGGTGGACACTATCTTGGCTAGTTGGGCCCCACTCGTGAGAGAAATTATGAGAGACTTTAATGCCATGTGAACTTTCACTTTTGTTTACCCCCTTTTATCTTTTTCAACTCTTTTCCTATTCCCACTCCCTTTGTGGTAAATCTTTGATGAAGGGTGTTGTTTGTTTATAGGCCTCTCATGGGTTGGAAAATGTCATCTTTGTGTTGTGGTCATGCCAATTTTGCAAGTCACTGCAAATGTGTCCAACCATGTGACACCCCACAAATAAGTAATGTTGAGACTTCAGAGCATTGGAATATCTTGAAACTATATGGTAATTTTTCTAATATGTATTGCAACTTTGCATATGAAATTGTCAGGTTTTCCCCCTCTGGCTTTTTTCCTTTTTCTGGTGTCGTATATCATAGGATTCAAATATGTAGCCACTAATAATTGTCCTAGCCAAGAAAGAAAAAAAATAGTCACTTGGGCATCAGTCTTTCATTGTTCTTGATTAAGATGATTTGGATATGTTACCACATATATATATATATATATATATTTATGATATTACTCACGAATTAACAGAAATTACCATGAAAGGGTCAATGTACTTACCCCTCATATTTAATATAGGCTCTTTATTCTTATATTTTTATACTAATGGAATTTTTATTTAATAAAATTTAAATTATTAAATTTATTGAATTCTTCTAAATAAAGTGTGAAACCTAATTAATCTAAAGACTCAAATCATTAAGTGTAGTTATTTTGTAAAAATAAAATTATGATAATTTTTCTGAATTCAATTACAATGAGGAAAAGAATTGCTGTTTTAGTCCCTCAATAATGTGGTTCTCTTATTTTAGTACTCAAAGAGTCTAGTTTTAGCGATTGAGTCATTAAATGCTTGAATTTATATCCCATATTGGTCAATTTTCTACATATTTCTTACACATTCTGTGTAATTTTTGTACATTTTAAATCCATAAAACATGATAAATTTGAGATAGACAAAAACATTGAAGGACTTAATTGATAAAACAAAAATTTGTAAATGACAAAATTGAGAAAATATGCAATCAAAATGATGGTTTTCTCTTATAATGGAACGCACCATCATCATAGGCCAAAAGTTTTACTCACATGGACATGGCCACAACAGACCACCAAAAAAAAAAAAGTGGTCCCAACATTGACAGCCAATGCAAAGCCAACCTAAGCATTAATTGATTGCAAGACGATCATTTGGTTTTGGATATAGTCCTTTTCAATTTTTCTTTAATTGATATAAAGCGGCACACTTGCTAATTAAGCTTCTAATACAATGTTGAAAAATTGAGGGGACCCTAAACCTTTTATGGAAAACTACAATGAGGAATATATTATCACTATTGATCTCGAATTGTTGGTCCCCTTTTATATGATGCGAATCACCTTAGTGGTCTTGTAACTTCTTAAAGGATATATATATATATATATATATATATATATATATGGGAGTTGTCCTATCAAAACTTACAAAATAATCATAAAAAAAAGGAAAATTACTCTAATGGGCTGGTAAATCAGCATATTCTTTGCTGTCAATTACTTTATATTGCAATTTTTGTGGGGTAATTTTGTAAAGTCTATTATTAAATGCAAAACTTTTCTTGATGCTTTCCTCAATTTTATAAAGTCCAGACATTGATGATGAAAGATAAGAACAAGGATACAACGAGTTTTGGCATGAAGCCTCATCAACAAGTCAACCACAACCATTTTGATAATAAATAATCGAATCAATAAATTAAATTACAGAAATGGAAAATATAATTTATACAACTATATCATAATTAAGTCTTTTTTTCTTCTTTGTAATATTGCCGATAGATGTTTTTACTATAGCATATATTATAATATGCCTATGTAAATAACCTATTTCTGGTTATCCAAAAATTGAAACTAATAAAACAAAGTCCTTTTGCACCATAAAATAAAAAAGAAAATTAAGAATTCAAATACTAATTAACATCTTTATTGTGATGTTTATCAAATTTAATATTAAGTAAATATACCAAGTAATTAATTAGAAAAATTAGGCATTGCTTCAGTATATAATTTAGAATTTTGCTTCCAAAAATTCTATTTGTTTAGTTTTCAACAAAATTTCAACCAAGATAATTCAATCTTCTTTTTTACTAAAAACTTAACATTTTTTGTTAAAGGCAATTAATTTCCTAAACAGCTATATCGCCAATCATATTATATATATTGCTATATATTCTTTGCCATATATTTGTAAAGCTTTGGAGGCATAACAATATTATAGACAGCACGTTCAATTGTTCACATCCAAAGAAACACAACAAGAATGAAAAGTTTTAGAGAGCAAGAATTGATGAGTTCCGTTTTATGTCAAACAGGAGATATGAATTGGTTGAAAATTTTCTCCTAGGATTTGGCTCAGTTGAATGCTTTTGTTCTTTTCTTGTCCTACCCTATATGAAATATATAATCTTAATTAAAAACATATTATGTTATTTTATTCTTGGGTTTAGAAAAAAAAATAGGTTGTTTTACCATTAATTAAGGTAAAGCACACTGATATTTTGTCATGCTTGTTATAGCACTTTTGGCATCAAAAGAATAGGAGAAGCAAATAGAAAAAGAAATGCTTTAGAATAAAAGCAAATGCAAAGGGTCTTCAATTCCACAAATTGGGAATCATATTGGCATTAGCCTACACAACATAAAGATAATACAAAAACATAACCATAAATGTGTTTCTCACCATCCTCATCGCCATCTATACATGCATTAAGGAAGAAGAAACTCTGATGTGGACCTTTCAGCAAACAAGCAGGTGACATTATTGGGCAAGCATCAAGGGATCAAATAAAGTCATATTCATACAAACACATGCGCAGAACACAAAAGCTTTAATCATTTGTATGTTGCTTATAAAATCTTTATTAAAAATATAAAAAGTACTCCTCTGCGCATACATCAGTGTAATTAAGTAACAATACTCCAATAATAGAGGTTAATAAATGTTCTCTAAAAGTACTTAGAAAATCCTTATGATATTTGGATAAGATTTTGTATAGATTATAGATAAATAACTGTAGAGATATTATAATTATTATTTTATATATTATATGGTTCAAAATTGTTTATTTTAATGTATGGTACGTATATTAGTTATAACGTGCGTGACTTGTAAGCCATGACCAAAGAGTATATGAAATATAAAGTAACATTAAGATATGAACCGATTCAACAAGCCATGGTGTTCTACCACTTTGATTTCGAATGTTTGATTGGTTTAATGCTTCGTTTACGTTAAAGTGGCTAGATATTTGAACTAGAACAACTAAACATTGAAAGTACATAAAAGGATGACAGTTTGATCTTTTTATCTTAAAACTATGGGTATGATGGAATGTCTTCTTTTTTTTTTAATTTTTAAGAATATTTCTTATTTTTTTAAGTATGAGACTAATCTTTTTTAAAACAGATGTTATAAATAATTTTTTTTTTTAATAATAACAAGAGCAACTCCAAACTTAAATTTATATTACTAAATTACTTTAAAGTCTATTGAGACGTAACTAATTATTACTACGTTATCACTTTATTGATGTCTGATGGAGTGTCTAATTTTACATCACTAATTTTTTTGTGTTCAAGTAATTAAATGTTTTGCTAGTGTAATTTTCAACACCTCATCAAAATACCCATATCCTAGCTTTTATTTGGAGTACCATAATCGTGATTTTCCAACTCCCTATATCTGAGAGTATGTAGATTTTTGGGATATGATACACTTACGCAAGATTACTTATTTGTACTTAAAACAAATTATAGGACACATTACTACTTCTTTTTCGTTCAAGTATAATGCAACAGTTTTGCACACAGTTGTTGTCAGGTTACCTGTAATAGAGGTGTGTGTTTAGTATTTCCCCTGTAAGAAATGCCATGTACAAGTGTTATTTATTTGTGTTTTTTAGCTGTTATTCAAAGGTTATCTCATTTTAAAGTCAGAACATGTTATAGGTTTTAAAAAAAGGTTTTCAATACTACTTACACATCACCTATCAAAGAGGACTACCGAAGAAAGAATTTAAACCTAAACTTTAAAAATTAAGTATTTCAAACCTTTGTTGAATCAAGTAGATTTTTCCTTAGTGAAAAGAGTGAATGAATGATATGAATGTGAGCACAGGAGCACAGGTTGCAGTACACAATTTGCGGAAGATAAGTCTGAAATGGAAAAATAAGTAGCCCTAGCTGTATTGCCTATCGAGATCATGCTCATCCACAAGATTCCATGATGCAACCAAAATTGACTAACGAATAGTATATGTACGTGAAACAGGGGGGTTTTCCTTTCTCAGAACATTAGAGGTGACAGAAGAGCCGCGAAGCCAGGATTTCCACAGCCTCATGTTCATGAATATGATCATTGTAATTTGTTTCTCTGCCAAGATGAAAAATCGCAATAATGGTGTGGGATAAGTTTCTTCTTTCATATGATTTTTTTTTGTCGGTTGATAAATTCATTTTAAATAATGAAAATTATCTAATATCCAACAAAATAAATTCCATAGAAAATCTAGAAATTAATGATCAAACTCTATTTTTTTTTTTGGGACTTTAAAATTTAAGTAGTATGTAAGTCCTAGACACATTAAAGTTCATGATAGTGTTATATACAGTGTTTATATATTTTATTAATTATTATTTTCTTTCTTGCTAGAAATAAAGCACACACTTATCAATATATTGAAATGCTCCAGCCTCTTATTTTTATAATTTTATTATCTTATTTAATTCTCATAACATAAAATTTATATAATTTGTAAAATTTAACTAACTTAAAAATTCACAGACAATGTGTAAACTTTTTATAAAAATAAAAATGTGAAGACATGTTTATTCAAACTTTAACCCCCGCCCCCAGCTCTTCTATTTTTTGGGCCCATAAATATTGGAAGTTGAAAGATCTAATATTTAAGTTAGAGATTTTAGAGAGAGAAAAATCGAATTAAGTTATATATATGACCACCAACAATTTAGAGGATGATTTCAGAACTACCAGGAACAATGCTCTAACTCCATCTCATACTCATACAATAATTGATCATTGACATGTTTAAGATCACTACCTCAGTTCATCAGCTTAGGTGGTCTCTAAATATATAACAATAGTAATTAATAACTAGCTAGACTTTGTGAATGCAAAAGCTTTTTACTATTTTAACATTTGTTTATTAATTTTGTTAATGATCTTAAAATTAGTTGAGTGTGGTTTGTGGATAGTTATCTGTCTTAAAAAATGAAAGTGAGTCAGGTGATATTAAATTTTACTATTTTTTATGGATTGTTATATTGAGCTGAGAGACCAAGAGATGTGTTTTCTTTATTAATTTTTTTTATGTTTGTAATTCATTGCGTTCATCATCGTTAGTGGCCTCTATGAATAATGCTCGGTGCACAAGATTTTTTACATACCCAATGCACTTAAGTGGATTAGAAATTTGTTTATCCACTTAAGTGTATTTTAGGTATCAATTGTGTACAATGCCTTGTGCACATAATATTATTCGTCCCTCTATACTTCACTATAATAATTATTAACCTGGTTTGTGCATGCTAGAGCTTTTCAATCTTTTAGCATTTGTTCAACAATTTTTAATGCTCTTACAATTTTATGAATGTGGATAGCTATACGTACATATTTACAAAGAAAAAACCTTACTCACCCTATATATGAATTCATGTTTACCCTACCTGTACTTGGTAAGGTATAAAGATAAGCTTACATTAGGCTACCTAAAGAAGTCAAATGTACATGGCAAGGTGATTCATTCACTTTAGCAGCAAAAAGGATGTGACCTTAAGGATTCATTCCACATGAGATAATAAGAAGTCAGACACATACACACGCACACATGGAAGAAATGGTATTGTCACTTCGTGGGAAAAGGCTAGCAGCAAAGAAGTTGAAGAAGAGGTCTGCAATATCTGGCAGTAGCTGTCTTGGTGGCTATACAACGCGTTTTGTTCTCTCTTAAGCAATTTTTCTTCGGCCGGTTTAGCCAAATCAACCATTCTATATTTGCTTAACTACGATATTTTATTTCAGAGATATCTTTTTTCCCCATATGTTCATCCCCATCACTTATTACCAAACCATCCCCCGTTTTTTCCACAAAATGATTGAAACGCTTTCGATTCAACAGATATTCGTGTTCTTCTACTTTTCTGTTTGTCCATTGGAATTTCAGGTCTTGTGTTTATCCTTCATAAAAGGGGCAAAATTGTCACTAATTAGAAAATAAGAGGAGTATGATATATTTAGATACATATTCCTCTGACTCTGGACTGAATTTTGGAATGCTGTGACCTACTGATTCTCTTGTAACCACTGTACGCTTTTGGTCTCTAAGCAGTTACAAAGATGATGCTTCGCGCACTATATATCTAAAAGTGGAAACAAGACTGACTTTTGGGGCAAGAACCTTGTATTCATTGCAGCTTCATTCATTCACTTCCACCAAGTGGATGCTTCTTGGTGGTAAATTCTGTGTTACAAACAAAGCCCTAACCAAAAATGTCCATTTGACACTTTCAATGCAATGAGATTAGGATGAGTCTGAGTCTTTCCTATTCTGAGTGGTTCTTATCATAAGCTGATCAATCAAAGCTACAATTTAATCTATTCTGACCTTCATAAGCTAAATAGATTTTAAATGACAGTAACATTTAATCGAAAATTTGAAATGAAATCAAAGAATTGAATTAACTCAACATGAACAAAATATTTGGTAAATTAAAATTTCAATTTATTATGGTTGTTTCAACTTTCAATTCAATGACCATCATGTGTAATATCCCAGTCATCAATTTCTGCAATTTCTTGGTCAACCTGTAGATGGTTTTATCATCCCTGTGCCTTTCAGTTTTGGGCTAAATTGCCCCAGTAGCCAATGGTTAGTGAGTTGCCACAAATACTGCCGTGAGATTGACACTTTCACATGGAGGCTTGCAGATTCAGGACTGTGGCGCGTGAATGTCAAACTTGTTTACCCTAAAACTGAAGCCAAAAATAATAAATATGCAGCAAAGAGAAAGCAAACAGAGAGAGAGACAGAGAGAGAGAGAGAGAGAGAGAGGCCTCATTTTCTAAAATTAAAAATGGGAAAAGGGAATGAGATAAAAACAAGAATAACTGGGTTTCCATTATATTGTAAAAGCAGATCAAGTGTGCCCTCTTTCTGTGTTCCATTGTCTATTTCTATATAGCACTCTAACTTCCAATTCCCTCAGAGACAAGCCATTATCAGAAAACTAGTTCGCATTCCCCATTCCTCTTTCTCTCCCTCAATTCAGAGAGATCAAAAAAACTGAAAGCCGTAAGATACAAATTTCAAAATAAAATATAAACTTTGGTTTATTGTTTCGAGACAGACGCAGAAAAAGAAAGAAAAATGGGTAGAGGCAGAGTTGAGCTGAAGAGGATAGAGAACAAAATCAATCGCCAGGTTACTTTCTCAAAAAGAAGGAACGGCTTGCTCAAGAAAGCCTATGAACTCTCAGTTCTGTGTGATGCTGAGATTGCTTTGATCATTTTCTCTAGCCGTGGCAAGCTCTATGAATTTGGAAGTGCTGGGTATCTCTCTCTTTCGTCAGTTCTTCTGATTTGCAAAATCCAATCTTTGCAGTTCCTTTTTTTAATAAATATTTATGGGATGCACATATTCTTTATGTTTAATTCTTCAAAGCTTTTATAGATAATGAATTTTTTGGTGGTGCAAATCCCAATAGGTAACAAAAATCCTTGCTTTAGATTGTGGGCTTGCATCAGGATTCAGATGCATACCCTCTTCATATCTCTGTGCAACACACTTTCTTCTTTGCATCAGTTTCTTTCACCAAAATGGTCACTGGTTTCTGCTTCTGATTTTCTTTATTTTGCATTGACAACTCACACATCCTTGATATCTTCTTTCCAATCCATTGTATAATTTTCTTCCTCTTTCTATCACCGTTTTAGTTCCTCAATTTCTCTAAGACATGCATCTGACAGCCCCCTTTCTCTATCTCACACTTGCTACTTTTCTGGGTCTTGCTCTAGCTCACACTTGCTACTTTTCTGGGTCTTGCTGTGCCCTCAATGATTTTTTGTGCTTTTGGGGAGTTCCACTATATTTTCTGTTGGAGTAAGTTTCATGGGTTAAAGAAATAAGAGAGGAAGATCAGTTTCCCTTCCAATCACAGATCGACACGTTTCATAGTCCTTCCTTCCTCTTTGTCATTCTCTCTCTCTCTCTCTCTCTATTCTGGGTTAAAGGCTTCAACCTTCACAGTCCTAAACTGATGTAACAGTACAATCTTTTTCTTCTTTCTCATAAGGGGAAAAGAAGAAAGCAATGATAGGATTGGACTACGCAGTTACACCTGAGTTCAATTAAGGTTATAAGGTAAGTCCAAGGATGTTCACTCCCTTGAACCGCTGTGCAAGATCTAGGGTTTTCAACATCTCTTTCTCTCTCGATAAAAAAAAAAAAAAAAGATTCTAACTGGAACTCCATAAGTCCTAAGAGCTTGTCCATATGTCTTTTAATCGTTTAATCTTTTGGTTCTATCCTTGTTTCTTTCTCAGAATACTCTCTCACTCTTTCCCTATCTCAAAGTGTCCCCCAACTCATCACTCCCTCAAATAATTGACATCTGCGTCACTGGAAAATGGAATCGAAGATATAAATGCTGCAACCCTTTGTGTTGTTTTTCACTAAGACTTAGGTCTTTTAGATCAATTGGTTCTCCCTCCCTCTTTTTGTTTTTGTTTCACTCTATATCTTTCTTCCTTGGTTATCCCTTCTATGAAGGATAAATTACCCAGCACTCTACTCACTTTTATCTCTATTCAAGCACTACAGTGACTGGATTTCATTGAGTCTGGATCTTTTTCTTCTTTCCCTCTCTCCTTATTTCATCACAGTTTTTTCCCTCCCTCTCTTCATTTTTTTTCCTTACCTGTTTTGGGTGTATTACCTTGTCAGATCTTCAGCTGAATGATGATAAGCTTTTACCAAAAATTAGTGAATTAAAAATCATAAAAGAAAAAGAGAAGAGGTTCTGGTGATTGCTAGCTAGAGAGAATTTTATCATCCAGTAAGATATTCATTTTTAATTCTTTCCTTGCTTGCTAGCTAGCCCTTCTAAGATATAAAAGTCCTGGTCAAGCCATGGCCTGTAGTGTAGAAGATCTTAAAAAGGAAAAAGGAGACTGCTTCACTCTTCTTTACAAATTTAACCTAAATTTGCAAAGTGGGAACCTCAGGACTGTCATAGCAAGACTTTTGCTACTGACTACTAAGTGCTGCTGAGTTCATGGTCAAGATTAGGGATTGAGCTACTCTCTGTGTTTTCCTTTCAGATTGTATTTTTTTTTTTTTGGGTACAAAATTGTGAATTTCTATTAATATCTTTGTACTTGTTGTGCCATAAATTTTATCAGCTTAATTTGCCTTATTAATTTTGAATCAATTACTCTTCTTTTATTTGGCCAATTCTTTTGCAGCACACTTAATAAAGATCTCTCTCTTTCACATCCTTTACGTGTTATATTTTTGTCTTTTTAATTAATATGACAAGTAGAGTATGTTTTATTGAACAAGTCCATGTAAGAAAATCCCCAAAAAATAGTGTCTGTATTCTTGTATATTTTCATTTTCAGTCAGCTTTGTTACAAAGAAGACATCTCCAAGGTATAACTCCCCCACCTTCTTTTCTTTCCTTTCTTTTGTTTTCCTCTTCTTACTGAGAGCATAATATGTTCTTTTTTCTTCCCAAAGAAATTAAATCCATTTTATTTCCTCTTGTCAAAAATTGAATTGTCCCCTTTAACCATATTCTGAATGTAACCAAGAGTCATTCATTATATTATTATGGACGCAAAAATTAAGAAAAACTTGGCAACTATATTCAGACATGAAGTTTGTCAGAAAAAATACATAATTTTAGAACCTGATATCATTTCACTCATTTTTTAAGGAAAGAAAATAAATACATTATTGTGTGTGTATAATATCGTTTTATTTTAAGCATACTACTATATACAAAATCATTAGACAATCAAGAATACAAAGTACTTGTTTTTGAAAGTATATTTAAATTGGTATAGATATCATATTTTTTTTTATATTACGTAGCATGTGAATATTTCTATTTATTGAGATTTAGCATTTAATGTTGGTTTCATTTAAATTATGCATTTTAAGTTTGTTCTTCGTAAGTTTCTGCTTTTCCTACACTCTAAGGTACCAGGAAAAGAAGATAAATGCTCATATATATCATACTCAATTTTTGGTTTTCCGTTGTTGTTATTTGTCTCCTAAATTTAATTGACAAAAAGTGAATTGCTTATACAAAGTTTCCTTGAATTTGTAGTATTACCAAAACCCTGGAACGGTACCAGCGCTGCTCTTTCACTCCTCAAGACAACAATGTTGAACGTGAAACTCAGGTATGTGCAGTGCTCACTAACTATGGAGTTGTTGCTGCTTGTTGCTTTAGCTTTGTTTATCAACGTTGTTAAGATTTGATCTCTCACATAGTTATCATTTTTGAATTCTGCTACTCCGACGCATTCTTTACACAAAAGCAGTCTAGCAGCACCGCATATGCTGGAATTAACATGAGCTTTGTTATGGCACATATGCAGAGCTGGTACCAAGAGGTTTCAAAACTAAAAGCCAAGTATGAGTCTCTTCAACGAACTCAAAGGTAATGCTTATGTCCCTTACCTCAATAAGTTGCTAGCAGCTAATTCTATTAGACAGTTTTCAGCAATCACATATATGCAAACATTGCTTTGTAATTTAGGCATTTGCTTGGGGAAGATCTTGGACCATTGAGCGTCAAAGAGCTCCAAAATCTTGAGAAGCAGCTTGAAGGAGCTCTAGCACAAGCCAGGCAAAGAAAGGTAACTTTATTAAACATCTAGCTTGGGGTTTTCCATATATAGCACTAACTGTTTCCTGTTGATACGGTCACTTTTGGTTGGGAGAACTACTTGTCTGAGCATAACCCACAGTTTATTAAAATATATTATAAGAGAACTGTAATCATCAAGTACTATTGATTGATTAGGTCTTCTCATTTATTTGAAAACGAGTCCCTAAGGTATTTCCGTTAGTAGATTTTTATGAAGCCCTCACCAAAAATATTGTGAGATGTTAAAATTATTGGATCTCAATTTTTGGGCATATTAAATTTAATTATTTGAATTCCTTTTACAAAATTTAGTTGTAGGAATAGAGGGACAGCCTTCAAACATAGTATGTAGCATTTTTTTTCTTTTTTTTTTCAATCACTAATTTTTTTAAGTGAAAATTTTGAAATTTTAAATTTTAATATAACTTAATAATATTATTTGATTCATAAAACTAAACTCAACTAATAAAATAAATATTAGTTTATTGTTGTCAGTTATTGGTCAACTCATTAATTTGATAATCTAAAAGAAAATGAGTTAATTTCCTAATTTTTCAATGGAGAGAGTATTCGTAAAATAACAGAAATTCAGCAAGTTATATAATTCCTTCAAAGCTTCATCTAGCTTCTTCAAGGATTCATACAGGTGGAATATATTATGAGTTTGCAATCATCTTAGTTATCTCACTATTTACTAAAACTATATATTAAGGAATTGCCATCTGGTCACTCTCATACAGTGACAAGAGACTTTCATATAGTTGGTTTCAATCCATTAAAGTAACTAACTATATTAGTTGTATTGCCAGCTACTCTTATGTAGAAATATGAATATTTGATGATTATGCTTGAATTTTCATCCCAATTGCAGACACAAATCATGATTGAACAAATGGAAGACCTTCGCAGAAAGGTAAGTAGGACTCTTAGTTTTCTTAAGATTTGGATGTTTTGAACCTCCAATATTCTCATGTAATTTTGGTGGTTGCATTGATCTGACAGGAGCGTCACCTTGGAGACATGAACAAGCAACTTAGACTCAAGGTTGTGTATATATACCACCACCCAGCATCAATCATTTATAATTTCATAATAATGCACACCGTATATACAAGCAGAGATGCCTATTTTTCTATATACACTCATTTGGTTAGCTGGCTATATTTTGATTTGTTTAACAATCTCTGGCCTTAAAACTTCATTATCAGCTTGAAGCAGAGGGATTTAATCTTAGAGCTATTGAAAGCCTGTGGAGTTCTAGTTCAACAGCAGGAAACAGCACCTTTCCCATGCAGCCTTCCCAAACCAACCATATGGAGTTGCAAGGAGAACCTTTCCTGCAAATAGGGTAAATTAACTTTATTTCTTGCATATGATTCCACTAGAATTCATTTAGCTGGATGAATAAGTATTCGTTCTGTCTTTGATGACATTTCAACCTAAGGTAAGTTCAATTTAACTAAGACAAGATTTCTGGTTGCAGCCAAAATCTTAATAATGCAACAGAATCCTACTAAGAAAAACTAATTCAAGATAATAAATGGTGCAAGCTAGTTAGGGCTGCTATCTTTTCCAACAACTCTCTTCCTTTCACCCCACAGCTAAAACCTGCCTTTTAAAGATCATGGATATTGAAAAGAGAAATGTTACTCCCACATAACCTCACAATAATCTATCTACTAAATTTAATTATTTAGATTCTGTAAAGTAATAATTGTATAAGAATGGAGAAACTATATTGGAAATATCCAAGTATGAGTATGTGAATGTTAAGAAATGTGAAACAGATCATATATTTGGATAGGCCCTTGGATCGTGAGTTTAAACTTTTGTTCAAATTAGTGTCAAATTGCCCCTTAATCAAGTCTCAAATTTTGGCATATGTGAAAACAATGATTTGGACTAATCAACAAGATTTTCTATACAAAATATTAAGCTCATGCATGCTAATGAAATTGCTTCAATAGTACAGAGATTAAACTCTCATGTATGCTCACTTTGCTTAAACAGGTACCATAACTATGTTCAAGCTGAGACATCTAATGTTCAGAAGAGCATGTCTGGTGAAACCAACTTCGTCCAAGGATGGGTGCTTTGACCACTCTTCCAAGAGTCTATGATTTATTTATCCTATTGGCTATAAATATTTGAGGCTTTTGCTGTTATCAACTTCCTTTAGTGACTGTATTTCTGTGACCTGCACACGCGAGAAGCTTGCAGACTTCTATAGCGCGTCTCTTATGATATACATACAAGTATAGATTATGTTTGCATTACCCTATAAAAGGCAAAGTAGTTGTTTGAACCCCTCTCCCAGATATCTGCTAGTGAAAAGAGTGGTAACTGAGAGCAAGAGATTGATAACTAATCACATTCTATAACCACTTTTTGATTCAAGTTCCAAACTTCTCCCCAAAACCATAGAATCTCAAATTTGTTAACTGGTGAGATTCTCGTCAAACTTCAAATCTGAAAGTTTGAGTTTTGATCGATATTACAATCTGTTGAAATTTTTAAAGTGGTAGACTCTATGGTGGATTATGAGAAGTGTGAGATTTATAGGTCCTTTGCTAAGTATTTGCCATCACTTATGGGTCAAGATTAGCATCAATAATTAGGCTCGATCAGTTTTCTTATTATCCTCATTTGAAGCAAACACTCCCTTTCTTTTGCCTTTCCTTCTCTTAGAATGTCTCTGAAGATCATAATGTCGATTCCAAGTCTTATATCTAATTTATGCTGTAACTATCTTATGAAGTAAAAACAATGCTGTGATGATTTTTGGATGAATTTGAAATTTCTTTACATTTTAAAGAACATAATATACAATCCAAATAAATTCTTTAATTTTCTAATCTAATAAGATCTGAATTTGATAAAGTTATCATATTTCTATTAACAGGAATATTTGCTAAAAGACCAAAGTTCCATCTTGCTACTAATTAAGAATTGTGTATATATATTGAAAAAGTACTCCCACTTAAAAGTGGTATCAATGTTAAATTTATTAAGTCTCATAATTTAATTTATAAAATTTAATAAATTTAATAATTTAAATTTTTTTAAATAAATAATTTTTATAAAATTTATTAATCAGAATAGCTGTAAAGAAACATATACCAATCTTAGATTTGAAGGAAAAATATATTTCTTCCAAACATATCAATTACCAAAATTTGTTAAAATAATCAATTAATTTAATGGATACATGAAAGGGTAAGGTTAATTTTATGGTAACAGAATTAAAACTTATAGTATATATATTTGAAGTAATGTGTTTAAATAAAAAGAAAAGATAAATTTTCTAAACAATCTGATCTATTAATATAACTTTATAGATAATTGTTTAATTAAATAAAAATAAGCTCATTAATTGTTAAAATAATTTATATGAACATGCGTCTTAAATTCATGCTCTCTAAATTTAAAAACTTTGAAAATTAATGAGTTTCATAAAAACATCCTTTTTCAATAGATACAAAAGATATAGATGGAAGTACAAAAATGCTTCTTGCTACAAAAATGCTTCTTGCAAGTTTTATGAATTTACAAAAAATGCACAAATCTTGCATGTCAATATCATGACTTCCGTCGAGATTTGTGTAGTCGAGCATTGATAGTGAAGAGAGTCCACAGAAATGTTGTGTATACCTTCTGTAGTATCAAAAAGTACGAATAACACTGCTAGTGGGAGTTGGTCACGTTGGCATAAAACATAAATTCAGAAACTGAATACTGAATAGCCATTGCCATCGGTTCTTGTGGGGGTCCCTACAGGGTAAAGTTTTGAGAGTCAACAAGCGTTGAGTCAAGAACATGATCCGTGATACGTAGGGCAAATTTCCCTTTATTGAAAAGTTGCAAGAGCCACAATTGCATTTGCGGCATCAGAGCCATGGTTAAGTCCTGTTCTTCTTGGCAGGGCTTTGATTCTCCAACAAATACTCTCCTCCCTCAACAACAACTCACCAGATTGTGTCCTCAAGAAGTGAGAGCAACCATTCCTTGGGTTTTCATCAGCTGTTTTTTTGACAATGACAATATTCTACACCTACTTTATGATGGCGAGCACAGGCTACGGGTATGTGAGTACAAGGAGAATTGTTCTTTGGCTGAGAATCTTGGATCCTGTTCGCTGGACTTCAATAAAGGTTCAATATTGCTTTGGTTATGGCGAGAGGTCTAGCTTATTTGCATGAAGAATGCTTGGAGTGGATCTGCACTGCGATGTGAAGCCTCAAAACATACTTCTAGATTCAAGTTATGAACCAAAAGTATCAGATTTTGGTCTGTCCAACTAAGCTGAACAGAAACGAGTTTGACAATCGAAACTTCTGCAGGATAAGGGGAACCAGAGGTTATATGGCTCCCCAATGGGTTTTCAGTTTGCTAATTACTTCCAAAGTAGATGTGTATAGCTATGGAATTGTAGTGCTGGAGATGGTGACTCGAAAGAGCCCGTCCAAGGGAGTCCAAGAGGTTGACGGTGAGGATGTTAGGCAGGACTAGCAGCTGGTTACATGGGTGAGGGAGAATCAGAAAAGAAGCAGAGGATCCTCAGAGGCCTCGTGGGTGAAGCAGATAGTAGACCTCATAATAGAAGGAAGTTTTGGTTGAAGTGGCTTTACAATGTGTAGAAGAAGACAGAGATGCAAGGCCCACAATGAGACAAGTTGTCGAGATTCTACAAAGCCACGAAAAAGATTCCCAGGGACATGTTGCGCAATGCTACTTCTACAATTAGTTCCACTTATGCAGCTCTCAGGAATCTGGTAGCTCTTTAGGTAACAAATTTATAAACTTCCTTATATTTGAGTTCTATACAATGATGTGGGAGAAGGAAGTGTTTGTCAAATGTTAGCATTCATTGAATAAATAAATTATCTGTTACCAAAAAGCAAAAGTTAGCAGAGTTCTAGAAAAGGATCGGGATTTTCCAGTTTGTAGAGAAAATAAATCTTACCAGTTCAAGATTCATTTGTAGAGAGAAAGTTACCTTGATTTTCTTAGAAAGTCAGGTCAAGATTCGTTTGTAGAGAGAAAGTTACCTTGATGTTTTTAGAAAGTCAAGAAATCCAAATCCCTTACAAAATCATGTTAGATCTGCTTGCTGATACTATCTAAGGGAAAAATATTGATCCTCTCAAACGTATCCCGTGAGTAGAATGCGGAGAACGGCATCTTTTGTAGGGAGTGCAGGCATGGCTCCTCTCCGTGTCACTGTGAGCTCCACAAGCATTTGCAAAAGAAAGAGCCTCCCTCAACCTTCTTTCATCCTTTGAAATTTAAAAAAAAAAGAGAATGAAACAGTGAGTTCCAGCTGCTCCAATATTTACATAATGACACACAAATCAAAGGTTACATAGAAGGACATATTGATTTGAAATTCTCCAACCCAGTAGTTTGGTGAATGGAATCAACTTTCCGGATGTGAAATAAATTCCTCAAGCTTTCAATTCATGCATTCCTCTTATTTTGAGCGAGAATCTCATGAGTTCAGCAGGCTCAATAGATGTAAGACATAAAAATTTAAAAGATTCAATGACTGATAATATGTGGAGAGTAACTACATCCATCCCCATTAAACAACTGAATATGAAATAGTGAATTGTATTACTTGATAAAATTCTCTGTGTGCAGCTAAAATGCTCAACATTCCACCCACGAAAAAATCACCTATCCCAGATGTATCAACTGCTTCCACTTTAAAACCAGATTTCTACCCTTGAAATTCTGAGCAGGAAGAGTAAAATTCCAGTTAGCGTTTCATTCTATGTAATGGCACAAATATGAGGATTTCTATGACATTACACTATAAATTCAAGGACATAGCCCAAATAAAATTTATTAGCAAAAGCATCATTATGCTGGTAACTAGAACATAGCAACCATGCAGGATCCTACTCATGAATGCTAACCTTTGTGTAGTATCTACAGCCCTCTGCTCCTTCAGTAACCACAAGAAGCTTGAGACTGGGGAAGAAAAGCTTCCCCATGACCACATTGTCATCATCAGGATCGTTACCTCCAGTCAAGAATCCAATTTCTCCCTCACTTACCTGCACGCACCAAAATGAGCCCTATGTGTGGAGCTGACTTTCTAGCATTACGCAGAACAGACCCTAGATATAGAAACTTGTACCTTGATAATGTCCGCATAGTGCCAAATACTCATGATGCCTTTCCTAGCAGCCTCGGCCGATGGCCATAATGGCAATTTCAAATTTGGGTCATAAGAAAGGATAGTCCCAGACTTCCTGGCGACATTCATTGCTGCAAGGTGAGCTGACCTACAGGGCTTCGCAATTAAGCTAACTGAGCCATAATGAAATATGCTAGCCTGCGGAACATAAGAATTCTTAATTATAATAATAATAAAAAAAATTCTTAGATTTATAATGCTGTCAAATTTTAAAAAGTTAGGGGTTGAGCCCCTCAAGGATCAGAAAATCATAGCAAGATTAATACGACTGAAAAGTACTATTTACTTCAAAAGTCAAAAGATTATTCAAAAATTTAGAAAAAATAAAATCTAGTTCATACCATTTGCAAGAAGAATAAGCCACTTTATAGTATGATATTATCCAGCAAGTGTTTCAGTTTTTCTTCTTGAACCCCGGCAACTTCTGAGGCCGCTAGAACTATATCAGATTTCAGCAAAAGTAAATAACTTTCTAACTATTATGCACATCTATGACTGCGCTAGATATGAATTACAGTCAGAACCACAGGGCATCATCAAGGGAAATGGTTCTGTTGAGAACTCAGGAAGAGAAAAAATGATTTACTTGCCCTGTAACACTTCCTTTTTTCCTTCTTTTTTGTTTTAAAAAAAAAAATTCATAGAAGGAGGGCTGCTTTTCTTCATTTAAACATACCAACTAATAAACCATGCAGATTGCTACTTTACCTTCTTTATGAGGTTCATGTCAACCTCTTCTGGACGAAGAAGCATATCAGCACTCGGATTATGGTAAAACATGAATTCTGGCTTCCCATCATTCTTTAGAGCAAAAAAAGCCAATGCTGTCCTAGCACGGGCATGAAGCCACATGCCGGAATTGTCCACACCATTTTGTTTGAGAATGTCATTTAAGAAGTAGCCAAACTCATCTTCTCCCACCTTCGATTCAAATATTAAAGACACTGTGGTCAAACAGATGGACTAAGGTAGATAATAAAAATTTCCAATACAAAACTATTTTGTAGCGCTGGGAAAAAAAGCATGGAGATTTGAGAGATAAGGACTCCAAATGCTCCAATGCTAGTGCAGATTGGAAGGATTTCAGCATAATATGACATGGGAAAGGATAGAAAAGAATGCAATGCTTTAAGTGTCAACAAAGTACAAGATTACACAGCCTGCTCATAACTTAAAAAACTCACTTACGATATGTCATACTGAGTTTATGAAATATACACTTCAAAACATTAGTACATGTGGTTGACATAACAAGCAAATGGCATACGGGTAGAATGTTCTAATCTATTACGAACAGTTTTACTTCAGGAATTTTACTGTGTTGAGAGACTATTGAAACAACAAAATATTTGGGTTCAGTAGGACATGGTCAAACTGTTTTGATTTATATCAGATATTTGATGCAAGTTACTACAAATGGGATTTTGCAGAAAGATCTTGAAAATGATCATTGATGGAAAAACTAGCCAAATATAGATAAATAGTGTTTATAATTCTCCAAACTTTCACCTTGCCAATAAAAGCTGCTGAGCCTCCTAGCCTAGATATCCCAACAGTAGCAGGAGCTCCAGCAGGCATCTGCAATGGACACTCCAGCAGCTGTAGGGATGAAATCAATCAACATCTCCCCAAAGCAAACAACCAGATGTGCTTTATAACTCTGTCTTCTGGCATGTTCCCCCCGTTTAGATGTACCTACAAATGAGAATTATTTGTAGCTATCGACTCATTTCTAGGTTGTTGAAAAACATTATTAGGCATAGTATAAAACTATTAAAAATGAGACCAAGTAATGCAAATTATTAGAAATTAAGGTTGTTTAACTGTTACGCAACGAATCTCACAAAGAAAGCATTCTCTTTGACTTAACAAGTAGCATGTCCCTAAAAATTGAATTCAAATATTTCATACTCATATATTGAGATATGCATGCATACCCATCTTAATGCCATATAGAATTTTGTCTTTTGTCAACTGAACCTAAAACTTGTAGTTATAACGAAAGGAAGGCCATGTGGACTATAAAGTCGTGTAAAATAGTAGGTCTAACCAAATAATTCTTTCAACTCAATGTCCTGCTTTCAATTTAAGAATTAAGACTCAAATTGATCCAGTAAAACTCAAAAGAAAGAAGAAAATGATATTGTATTGCGAATTAACAACCAATATACCCATGTTTTAAACAAGTTGTCAGAGTTATGATAAAAGAAATCGCAGTGAAATAATGTCAAATGACAATAACAAGGAAGAAGAACAAAAATTCGAACGTAAATAAGGAAAGAAAGAGCTCTAACGATCAAAATAAACATGTGAAAATTTTCAAGGGAAATGAGAATGTGGGATTTTAAAAGGGAAAAAATAATTCAATCCAAGATTATTGGCTATAGATACGCACTGACACAGGGAAGAACTATGTCAAACTGAAAATCAAAACCGAACTCAACAAGTAAAAACTAAAACCCAACAATCAAAATATGCGTGCGACGAATCCCAAGATATATGACAACATGGGATTCAGAATAAAAGCTTGAATCCGAGATAGTTGACTGCAGAAACACACAGAGGAGCCAATAGATCAAGAACTACATCAAATTGAGAGCAGATACTGTTAAATTCAACAATCAGCACTAGTTCCGTCTAACTTGACTCAGTAATCTAAATGGGCACAAGAGGAGCCATGGAAGAAGGAAAATGTTCAAAACTAAGACCCATTAAAAATCCAAAATTCACATTGATCGGCAAAAGAACCAAGATGGGTATGAATTAAATCAAAGAAAAGAGCTAGAACCCATACCAAAAGGGGCGCTTCTAATCAGCCTGAAGTTGCCCTTGTGAGCCCGGTCAAGGGTCACCGGGAAGCGGCAGCAGGCATTGTGGGGTTGGGGCGATCCTGTTGGAGATATCACCATACGGGTTGCAAAGGGTGATAATGTGGGTTACCTTAGAAGATAACGAAGATTTCAGAGAAAGGTTGTGCAGGTATAGATAGCATCAACTTTCTTCCTTCCCGCCGCTATTTTTATCTAATGATATCTGCTTGTTTTCCGTCCTATGATGTTTTGCGGGAAATCTGAAATTCTTGTCTGAACAATTTTATGGGGATATTATTTTCTCCGGAAATTTGATTTGCTATTTCTGATTATATTTATGACTGATTTTTAGTGGCGGTTTTTGCTCCAATTCCAAGTTCCAACACCTACTATGTTGTCTTCCATTCTTCAAACGGTTGAGTGTCCGTGTCAGCTACTAATCGGCAAAAGGTTACTCCAGCGGACATGCCGGCGTCTAGCTACAGGTACTGTGGATTATCTTCCATACGGTGTTAATAATACAATGATTTTATTTTTATAAATTAAATTCTATTAATATATATTTAAAATTTTAAATTATTAAATTTACTAAATTTTATAAATTAAATTATTACTCATAAAATTTAACAATTCTCACTAATTAAATGAATATTTGATACCCTACTTTAAGTAAGATAGTAAGAGGACTTTTTTTTTGGTATAATTGTGAGAGGACCTTTTCCCTTAATAAGATGGTCTATATTCATTAATGTTGTTAACTTTAATGAGTTAATTCACTTGTTAAAATTCTTATTTCAATTGTTAAAAAAATACCAAAATTATAGAACTTGTAATAATTAATTATTAAAGTAGACTTTTAACATCACCATAAGTTTTTTGTGATAAAACAATTACAGATTTTAAGATGCAATTTTTAAAAACATATCTACCTATGTCATTATGAAAATATTTTTAATACTTATTTTTATGTTACTACTAATAATTAAAAGTAAACTTCAGGTGAAAAAAATTAAGAGAGTATAAAATCAGTTATCATTTACTCCTCTACAAAATTACAAATTATTTTTTTAAAAAAAAAACAAAGCTTAGCTTGCTAGCCATGCTTGTCCAGTGATACTCTCTAAAAAAAAGTGAAAAATCTCTTCCAACTAAATGATTCATACAAAAAGCTCATAAAAATTAAATGTGATTATTAAATTAATTAGTTTTAAAATTTAGTTTATAAGATTAATAAATTTAAAAACCTTAATTTTTTAAGTTAAATTTTTATAAAATTTAGTTTGTAAAAATAAATAACTATTAAAAAATATATAACTTTTTGAAAATTGAAGTTCTCTCTTTGATTAAATGATTTAGTATGTTTAACAAGAACTAACCATTAACACTTGTGTTGTACGTGAATTTTAAAAAATTAATTATAAAATAGTTTAATTTAAAAAAATAATTGATGTGAGATCAAGAATTTAATAAAAAAGCAAATGCTAGAAAGTTATAACAGAGTTAGAGTTTAATTTCTAATAAACATTTTTTAATGAAGATAATTAATATTATTTTAAAAAATTAAAAAATAGAAATATTAAAAATAAAAATTGAGTCTATTTGTAATAAGACATAATATATAATGCAAATAAAAATAGTCATTTGTGAAAATTGAATTTTATTTTTTATGAAAATTATTTTTAATTTTTAAGACAATTTGAATTTTTAATAAAACAATATTTTGGTATATAATACTTTTGAAATTGATATTTTAGGCAAAAAAATATTTTATCTTTTAAATATTTTTATATAGTATAAATTGATAAACTTAAGAAGAAGTCAAAAGATGCTACCAAGTTCTCATAAATTAAAGGCATTGTCCAATTATGTGGATCTCACGTTTAGATTTGTGAGGTTAATAAATTTAATTATTTATATTTTTTAATTAAATAGCAAAATTTATTAGGTAATTCTCAAACTATGAACGACAGTTTGAATAGAGGAAAGCTATTCGGGTTTAAAATGAGAGGACAACTTTTACTTAAATGATATAAATTGTTAAATTAATTGAGTTGTACAATTTGGTTAATGAAATTAATAAATTAAATAATATAAATTTTTATTATAAAAATAAAATTATAAAAATGACATTTTTTTTTAAAATATATCTAAAAGTTGTATAAGAAACATAAATGATCCATAGAGCTCAGATGTTACATATATTTTGCACTCAAACTAAAATGTCACCATAACAATAACATTGCTTATTTACTTGGGATAGTCTTCAGGAATCTCAAATGTCAATCGGACTTTCATATTGTAATTTAGAGATTAGATTAGATAGATCTTCAACCTTACAAGCTCGGTGTGACATGGAAATAAGAACTTACTTTGGGATAACCGATTATCAAAAGTCCTTTTAGAGAATAATCAACTTCAACTCTTTTGTCTAGGAAGTTTATATTACATGAGTAATATTATTTGCATATTACGTTTTACACACCAATTGTGTAATGACACATATCTTAATTTGATTGCACCCAAATAAACTTAAATTTTATTAAAAACTATAAGACTCATTAGCTGCATATCAGCTGGTGGTTTGTAATATCAATTTTCTTTTCCTAGATTTGTTTCATACAGTTCATATGCAAAATTGGCTTAACTGTTTCAGAGCAATGCTACATTAACCAAAACCGAAATGCTAAATCAACCAGGCTATAATGGAGACTCTTAACACATTTTCACAATTACAGATGAAGTAAAAGTTTCTTTAATGAACCACCACTGCAATTAATTAGTTATTGATGAGGTTCTATGGATATCCAAATAGCCAGGGTTGCGCAAGTGTATCACACCCCAAAATCAATTCTCTTTCTCTTAAGATACAATCCATCTTTTAACTAGTTTTCATTAACTAGCAGCAGTGTCCGTTCTCTGTTTAAGACAATCCAGTTAAGAGCACATCCGTACATGTTACAATAGATACAGATTTTATAAATATTAAAAAAAAAAAAAAGGAGAAGACATAGAATAGAAAATGAGATTGGTCAAGAGACTGCCACGTAACATCCTCCTAAACAATTTATACAACATATATATATATATATAGAGAGAGAGAGAGAGAGAGGGAGAATTGATTAAACCTATACCATAATAAACAGTGATGGGTAAATCTCAGGAGAGATGCAGATGAATTTAAAGCCTAACAGATGGCATCAACCAGTGACATGATATAACTAATGTGAAAAAGCTGGGTCTAAATACAATATGCCATTAACTAAATACAATATGCATCATTATCAAACAAAAACTAAAATCACCCTCAGTCACCATTATTATTAACTGCAATGAGAGCATTTGCAAATTCTCGTATACATCACTGAAACAGTTTGGGCTTGCCCTTATTTATATTTGCTGTGGCAGGCATCTAATAATCTTACATTACACCTTAGCGGGAGGGATGCGTCTTGTTCTTGTTTCTGGTAATCCTATGAACAAGTCAGTCTCCACATCTAAACAGGGACTACTTTCTTCATAGGGAGGAGTGTCTCTCTGCTCCTGCAGTGGCCTGATGCCACACTGCATAGGAATACCAGCTAGAATCAAGTTTTCATTCCAAACTGGAAGATTTTTAAAACAAGTATAAAAGAAAAATCTGCAGTCTTGGGGAGCACTCTAAGTTAGGCAACAAAAGTTGCAGATCTTTATTTCCTTCAGGACAACTTAAAATAGACTCCAAATCACAAAAATAATTTCCAATGCACTATATTAGCTGCAACGTAACTCACCTTCTCGGTGAGCCTTGCATTCTCAGCTGCTAGGGCTTTTTCCTGAAGTGTATCCAGAACAGGTAATTAGTCAGCACCTTTTAATGTAAAACTTGCTGGGAAAATCTAGCAGTAGTCTTTTAATGATCAAAATTGATGGAAAAAGAGAAGAACCTAGAAACATCTGTCCTGGGCTCGTGTCAAGAACTCAATTTTATAGAAGTAACTTCAAGCATACAAATTATAATCTCACAAGAAGTTTCAAGTTTATTTTCTCTTATTTTTTTATTATTTTTTCTTTAGCAGTTTCTTATTAAAATCAAAATCACATTTAACCACCTTGTCAATCGTTTGGACAGCTTACCTTCGCTTTCAGTTGTTCAATTTGTTCGTTGAAAACCTGAGTCTGAAAATAGAACTTTGAGATATTAAATATCTAATAACCTTAGGTCATTAGAATTCTGGAAGCAAGATTCTTGTTCAGGTTTATTGTGCTAACCTTTCTTGCTCGAACGCTGCTTACACTCTTCTCCAACTGTTGCTCTAGTTCTTGCAGTTCTTCTAAGGAGCATGACCCCAAACCTTCTCCCAAGAGTTTTCTGAGGGATTGAAATCACACATGCAAAAGATGCTTTTAATTGCGAGTGCAATGTCACATTCAAATTTGTGAAGATGAACAGAAATTCAAAGTAGGTTTAGGACCGTTTTGAAACTTCTAGAAGCTCAATTTTCTTCATCATGCTAGCTGCCTCTTGCTTCAAATGCTGACACATAAAAAGATTTTTCGTTCAAATATCAGCATACTATGTTGAATGACATTATAAGCATCAAAGACAGAGAGAGTAAATATTGATTGGAATAATAATAAACCAGTACCCACTAATTTATACATCTTGCGTGGCACAATAAATTGATATATAATGAGAAAAGGACTTTGGAAAATGAAATTTCAGTATATTGCTCTATGTATAAAAAGTTGGACAAAAACCCCTTTACAAACTAATGTGCTAAGAGAAATGTTTGATACAAGTGTACACACATATAAAGTGTGCACAATTCATATATAAAGATCAGTCTCTATTAGTATTGTAAAGAACACATAGGAACCAGTATCTATTTGCAAATTATGCAGGGATTGTACAGTCCATATATACACGTCTCAATAGCAGCGTTCATGTGCTAATTGTTATCATAAAACAGTCCAACATTTGAAAAGAACTCAATTATGATCTTGCAAAATCTTTATTCATGTAATATCACCTACAGAAAGTGTGTTCCCACAAAGATTTGTACATGTATAGTGTGCAATTTTCAATCACAGCTGCTGGGGTTTTTGGGCCTACCGTTCAATTAATGGAATTTAATAAATTTAATGATCTATATTCTTTTAAATAAAGTTTTTGTAAGATTCAATTTATAATAATAGAAAGACTATATCAACTAAACTTGGATATCTGGCAAGCTAAATATCATTCCTAAAGTGCCGAACTAAGTTAACAGATCAATCGAGGGAGCAGTGGGCAATTAGTTTCTCCAAAAGTGAACGGTAACAACTAACCACATATGAAAAGGAAAAGGAAAATACCAGGAGGAAAAAGAAAAAGCATATTCAGTTTCACTTAGTTCTTGAGTTTCAGCATATCACAAAGCATTCTAATACTATAGATAAAGAACTTAGAATGCATGATAATGGGCAAAATTTTTTTAAAAAAAGAAGAGGCATCACCTGCATATTTTGTTCAAATGATCTGTTGATTGTTTGAGTGTCCCTGGTATGCCTGCGGTAGCGTTCTATAGTGTCCTGCATGCTGTAGCATCAAATCCAATATTACTGCAGTCAATCTTAGAATCTGATTTTGATCAAACATCTAAAGTGATCATTTTATATGAACTTAAACTTGACAAAAAAAAAACAAGTTCAATTGAAGAAACAATTGGGAGGGTAAACAAAATTAGGGCTTATATATTTTGAAGGGAAGAACCCCAGCTATCCTATTCCAGTCTAATTTTGGGAAGGGAATAGAAAGACTTCAACCAACAATTTCAAGAAACTCCTGTTAGGAGGAGAATACCGTTTACAGCTCTTTCCGTGAATGAGAATTACTCCCTCATCCAGTAATGGTGTGAAAATACCTCGTGGAGAAATCTAAAATAAGAAAGTACTGGAACAAGACAAGAATTCGAAAGTTCTGAAACTTCTACTTTTGTTAACTACATAACTTGGGATTAACCTGAAAATGCCACTTCAAGCAGTCCTGAACGTTACATCACAGAGGCCTTAGATCTTATCTGACAATTGCACTCGTAATGTGAGAGCATATCAAATACTTTTCTACAGTTCTATTACTGTTCTGCTAAAGTTGCAATATATAACCACCACACAAAAAAGATGGAATCCTAACTCTGTTAAAATCCGATTCAATGATTAATATTGTAGAAAATAAAGAAGAATGTATTTTCTGGTGTAAGATAAAAAAAGGAAATATTTACAATAAATGCTCCAATTACAAATTATAATGAAAAAATCATCAATCACAAATAACTTGTGATTACAATTAATTAAATATGATTATAATCATTAATCATAGTTAGTTCATATAATCAGTCACAATTGTGATTGGGAGAAATAATAGCCAACAAATATGTGGATGGTGAAAATCCTTCAAATGCATCAAAGCTTTTCATAAAGAACTGATGGACAAATCTACAGAGAATTTCTCTATGCAATGCCTGAGATTTCAGCGCTAAAAACTCTGCATTATATTTGATTATGTAATTCAATAATAGAGTTTTAAGTTCTTAACCAAAATATACTGAACAAATGAATATCCTAAAATCTGGGATTTCAATAGGACAATGTTAAAATAATCTTTCAGGCTGCAATCTTCCAAGGAAACATATCAGCATATTCTTCAGCATACTCATTTTACAAGATACTCCCATGCTATCACCTCCAATCATTTAAGATCCATTTATGTTTGTGTATGTCTTAAATTAATCCAAAGAGTTATATCGGTTATTGTAGGATCTTTTCTGGTAATAGGAAGAGTGTTAAGTCACTTAATACATACAAGATCTTGGATTCAAATTCCAAAAGGAGGATGTATTCCAAGACAACAAAAGATGCCACTACACTATTAAAGTGAGCATCATTGAAGTTTAGTATAATAGGATTGTGTGTAAAATTGTCATGCACGGGTGCAAATACAAGCATGAAGATTTATTTTCACGACATTACAAACCTTCCAAGGATTTTTAAGTGAATGGCACCTGAGTTAAAACCCAACAAGATGTTACCCTTTAACAACTTAAAAGCATGTAAGGGATATAAATTGGGAAAAAATCGCTCAGGCAAAACCCAAAGAAACTCTAAATTCTTAAGAGAAATTTATGAAGCAAGCCCCACTATAAACGAAGGACAGATTTGGGGAATTCCGTCAAATTGTATGATAGGCTAGAGGTTGACAAACGGTAGATTAGATATAGCGATATAGCATTAAGATGACAAAAACTGTCCAGGACCTATAGCTTATTGAAAATTTGAATTCACTGGGGTTTGAGGGAAAAACAATCTTAGGTATAGAATTTATGGTTTAGAATTTTAGAGTTATGGGCTTAGGGTTTTAGAATTAGGATTTTGTATTTATAGCATATAGAATTTATGGTTTAGGTTATAGGATTTAATACCATATGTGACTAAGATGGGAAGTAAAAAAACTATGCTATACATAGGAATGAGTTTCTTACGTTTTATGAAAATTAAAATTCTTTGAAATTTAAAATTCCCAGGAGATGAGACAAAAAACTTACATTAAACATAGAAAAAATAATTTCCCAAATAAACTTTCTAAGAAAATATGCAGAAATCCTTATACCAGACACCAGAAAAGTGTTGAGAATTGACTACTGTAGTTCCAAGGCAACACTTCCAATGACTTTGGAAGATTGATTCCATAGGGAAAAAGAGCAATGGCATCATTCTAGAGCGTTAAGTTTTGATACAGAATGGTGCCATTTGCATAGCAATAATGAACAGCATTGGCATGATTAATGTAAAGAATCAACTATCTAAAAGCGATTATTTATCTCCAACAACTAAAAAGTCAACAAACAAGAATGGATTAGTAAGAAAATCACATTCTAAAACAATTCATCTAGAGAGACACTAACACCATATCATAAAATCAATCACAGAACTTGAAGATTCTTAGCATGAAAATACTGATTCTTTCCTGCACCGACATTGTTGGCAGTAGATGCATCCACGACTGCTTTTATTTAGCTGATGCCAAGTAAGGGTGGGATTTGTACTTTCTCCATGTGATCAGTAAGGAAGTTTTTACACCTTACCAACCACCAATAACACCTTAAAAGTTCATCTTAAACATGGGTCCTCTTCTTCTCTAACTGAGGAGAAGAAATCCCAACAAGAATTCTGACAGATCAAATTTTAATTTAAGGCAAATCAGGAGCATTAGATTTGAAGTCCCTTTTCCTACTTAAGAGTCTAAATTAGAGAAATGAAAATGAGGTATCATCAAAATCAATAGATTTTGAATGGAACCGTTTGTAGGAAATTTACGTGTTGTAAAATGGTCAGAAGTTTCAAAACATGGATTAGTAATAATGTCTTACAGTGAAAGATGTATGATTATTAGATTATAAGCAAAATAGTATAATTCTTCAAATCAAAATATAATGTACTTTCTTCAAACGAAGGTGGAAAGAGAAAGAAAAATATAATTAGCATATTATAATGGAGTTTTGTTAAAATGTACACAGGTTGGGACTACACTCAACCTATGTATCTCTCTTTCTCTCTCTCATTTGTTCCATCTCCTCTTATTTTCTTGTGACACTAGAAAAATGCCAACATGCTACTGCCATTTCTCTTATAATATGACGATTTCATGATTACTTACAAAAATGCCAATTTTATAAGATAGTATTTGAATAATTCATTCAATTAGAAATACCATTTTAGGATAATTTTTTTTAAAGAAATCTTTACTTTGCACCTTTGCAATCTTCCTTCTAAACTAATTGCTCTTTTAGAGAGAGAAGACAAAAGAAATTAGAAATGTAAGTATATCCCCTGCAATACAAAACAACTACTTCAGTGTTTTGTGCTTTGGCTCAAAATATTGGATGTCAAATATTACGTCTAAACTGAGTAACAAATAAGTGATTTGTTGTCAAATTTAAAAGCTATTGGTGATGTTCAGAGATATATGCATGTATACATACGGAAATTCATAATACATCAGTATCTATATAATGGCCACACATTGCTTGAATCCAGCTACTAAGGAAACGAATGAACAGGCAGTCAAGATCCAGGGATACATATAAAACACCTCTACTGATAGGTATTTTATAGATATATGGATGAGTTTGCACATATTTCCAACTTTGACTGAAATATATTTGATGTATATAAAATTTCAGGTGCCAGGTTCAAAAAGTTTAAGTTATTTTGTGAATTTGAGGAATAATGACAAAGATTATCATTGTTAAGAACTAACTCTTCCAAAAAGTAATTTTCACAAGAATGGGGGAGATAAGTGGCAAACTCTTGATCTCAGGTTCTAGTGCCATGTCAAGAACTAATTTTTCCAAAAGTTTAAACTCTTAGGAAAAGACTCATGAATAGTTTTATATATCTAACAACCATGTCCTGTACTAAAAAGGCACAAGCTTACTTATACCCTATGCTGCTGTTAATCTAATAAGAAATATAAAGTTTTACGAAAATATTGGTCTCAATATGAATTCATTAAAATCTCACAAAAATAAATATAGAGTGTTAGATATTTTGAGTTCTACAATACAGATTGTGAATTCCAATAAATATAATAGTCTAAATATTTTTAAGTAGAGTTTTTATGAAGTTCAATTTATGAGAATAGAAAGATTGAAATTTTTTAAGGTTGGCCCCTTAATCAGTTAGTCATGAAAGTTTTAAAATTATGTTGAAGAATCAGGAATCCTAAAGTTTAAGTTGACTAAGCTAAGCGCAAGAATAACTAATCATATCTATAACATATTGAAATTTTCTTTTGCTACGTGGAAAAGGTGCACTAAACCTTTTCATTGAATATTGTTATGCATATATATCCCGGGTGCATAAACAAAGTGCAAAGTACAACTTAAATGAAAATCATTATCAAGATTAAGTTAGAAGTAACTAAAAAAGATTAAGTTAGAAAATTTAATTAATTATTTATATTGAATAAAATGTTGATTTATATTTACAAGCATATTGCTTGGTTCCTCTCTATCCTTTTTAGTTCAACTAACAACTTTGGAATTGGATACATGTATTGTTATTTCCGTCCTTCTCACAAGTAGTTATATAACTGCATCTTCTGACTTTGAAAAAAATATAAAAAATTTGTGCTTCTATTGTTTTTTTATACTAAAATTAAGAAGCAATTAAGCCACACCACTAATTAAAAGCAGAAATATTTAGTATAGTGTTACATTCTTTTACACCTAATAACACAAGCTATGGTATTTTCATTACATGACCACAATATAATCTATTTAGTGTTTGAACCAGTTAGCCACCTTGTGTGAAAAGCTTCTTGTACTGCCAGTTCCACAAATTACAGAAAACCAAATGAGAATGAGTTGGTTATGATTAATTAATTCCACCATGTTCCTTGAAATGTAAACAAGTGCAGGAGCCATGATATGAGGGTGTTGTCATGCCAACTAATTTCCCGAGTGTCCTAAATAATAATAATATTTGATTGTTGTAAAGGTTAATTTTCTTATTCTTTTTAATTTCTCTCACCAGTTTTATCCTTAAGCATTTAAAATTGAATCTGCCAATTTCATTTTGATCCACACAGATAATCATAAATTACTTGTACTCTCCAAATTTGTTTTATAGCAGCCCTTACATATGCATAGTGATAAACATAATAAGAGTAAATTATTTCAACCTCCTTTGTGTTTTGTTTCTATTGCACAAACTTTTTTTTTTAATTTTGTAAACTTATACAAACCTCACTTAAAGGATATTAAAAACTTACACAAACTTCCCTTCATTCATTTTTTAAAAAACATTCATAAACCTTCCTTGTGCAAATTAAGTCTAAGTTGTTACTAAATTAATATTTTTTTTACTCTAAACTAATAAAATTAGGTCTCCTCAGTTGAATGAAATATGCTTCAATCATATATACATAAATAATGCATATATTTAAGCTTTTTATTAGTACTTTGACACTATAAATTTTACTTGCTTTAAATTGTTTAGACGAAATTCACCTATATCTTCATATATTAAGGTCATAAAACTTTTAATAACAATTCAGACTAAAAAAATTACTTACATCAAGAGTATTTGTAAATATTTATTTTTAAAAAAATTTGTGTAGATTTTAAAAAATATAAAAGGTTTGTGTGATAACCGCAAAACATAGAGCATGTGAGGTTAATTTACTCAAATAATAATTAAAACTATGAGCTGCATGCAGTTTTCTTGCTATAGGTTATGCTATCACTTTGCAAAGGGCTTGCTACTATGCCATATGGCTGGTCAAAGAGCAGAAGATAAAAAGCTTCAGCATACCATATTTGGCTAGCAGGATGGATTCACTAGTAACAGTAGCAACCTATTTTTCATTCGTTCTTTTCCATTTTTTATTGGTTCTTTCACTGTCAATTGAAGTTGGAATTGATATTGATTCATTCCCCTTTGTCCGTATCTTTTCACACAATCTTTGGCTCTATAAACCCCAACTTAGGATTCGGCTATTATAAAGGCACATTTTACAGGGTAAAATGCAGAGTGAATTATTATAAACAATAAATAAATAAAAATTTATAGATTTGAAATAATCTATTCTCTTAATTTTTTTATTATTCACTCGCATATTATTATTCTGTAAATGACACTTTACATTTTGAAGAACAGTCAAATCTAAAAAGTCAATGGATCCAAATCCCCTGCCTTTAGGATAAAAGGTAAAGATGTATTAAAAAATAAACAAATATAAAATTAAAAAAAGTAAGACTCACAAAACATACTTAAATATAAACTAGAAAAAAAAAGATAGCTCCCAAACCAAAAAATAATAAAGTAAAAAGTCCAAATCCAAAACCTAATACTGTTCTCTCTCACCATAAAGCACTAATTAGTTTTGCAATTCCCCTCCTATTTATCTATGTTATCGGTGTTACAATAGGTAGTGTTAGGAAAATTCACACGGATTTATATCTTCTAAAATAAGGAGTACACTTTACTTTATAAATTGTAAATAGACGATCATTGATTAGAAAATTAATGGTGATGATTATTGTAAAATACAAGCAAGTGGACGACAGTTCATAGACTTGAGATAGTTTATACCTTTGATTTACTCACCAGCGGTTATTCTTTTATACTTTACACTATAAAATATATTTTTCACTTTAAAGAATCTCAACCTAATCCACATATATTATAACTAATCCATTCTTTTAGGCCTTCTACTCAAAGTTAGGGGAATCACAGGCTAAATCTTCGTACCTTGACCTTAAAAAATTAGTATAATTAAGATTTGAACCCACACATCGACATGCTCTTGTCCACAGTTAGCTCAGTTGACTCCTTAAAAATTGAATAAGAATGGAGACAGGAAGGATTAAGTTTCTATATACTCAATCCAAACTTAAGATTTAGCTTTCTCACCATACGATGCACTACAAGACTAACACCTTAATTTTTTAACAATTACTAATAATCAATCTCTTGAGAATCCACTGGGCGAGCAAGACAAAGTGCCATAAAACCTTCATACAGCCATGGCACTGACATGCAAAACATACAACCGGTGGAATGATAAATCCCCCTTTTGTACGCTATTAGGTTGAAGTTGTTGGCGTTTGTGTGGGCAATTCTGCTATTCTCACAACTTTAATCTCACTCAATTCTCACAATATAAAATCTAAACTATTGAATTTATAAGACCCCACAAACTCAATTTTGGAACCCAACCGATTGAAAGGCTTACACACATCTTTATTCTTATGCGGGTGATGGACTGGTTGGCTACTATTTTCTGTACATTAGGAAGGTGCACAATCTGTAGTCCTAGGCTAGTCAGAGGTTGAAGACGAGTAAGTACATTAGTACGCTATTTGTGTCATGGAAAATTCCGGGAACAGAAAAGAAAATGAATGACTTTATGAGATTTAGTGTTGTTATAATGGCCAGTTCTCACTTCTTTTTATTGAAAAATAAACTGTTATATATATTTTTTATCAAACTTCTGTTATATCTCTATTTGTAGTTATATTTTACAAAATTAACTGTTTACATTCTTGGGAGACAAGGCTTTTAAGTTTCTTTTACTTCTTTTAATAATTTGTTCTCACTTTTGCAGATGACAAAAGGGAACTTCATTGTTCATTTACAAGTAATATAAACCAAAAAGGGTTTGCTAGCAAGATTGAAAGTAGTTCGCTTACAACGTTTAGGTACAAATTTCTCTGCTAGCAGTCTCTCCTGATAGGTGATTTTTAATTATTACTATAAACCCTCATTGAGCCTTGGGACATAACCTAGCTTTGGAATGAGATAATCTCCTCACACCCTAAACTTTACAGTTTCAAAGATTATATTGCCACCTTTTAGTGAAAAATAAAAGCTATTATCATATGCTCATGAAGCACACATTAGAAGCTATTGATTAGACGAGAAAGTATGAAAGTTCAAGAGAATAGCTTTCATGATCACAAATATGAGAATAGTTATGTTATAACTTATAAAGCATATTCTAAAAGAGATGCACATTTCTAGCGTAAAAGAAGTACCAGTTTTTAAATATTCTTAACTAACTACTCATTCCAGCAAACAGGTAAATCAGATATTGCATATTCACTTCACATCAATCCATGTATCTTCTCCTATCCTCTCGTACTATCGTCTATTTTTTTTTTTCAATTTATAATTTCTTATTTTATTTAATTTCTCCCTTTATGGTTAACTCTCTGCAAGAAAGTTTTCTGAATATATCAATTAGTATATGCAGAAGTACTTCATTTAGCTTTTTATAAATCCCACACACTTTTAGCTAGGTTTGTTGAGAAAGACACCTTTGAAGTAAACTGGAATCTCTATCACTGGCTTGAAAATTCTACTATCTGTATATGCTCAAGAAACTGACCCAGCAAGATAGAAAGGATGTTAATGGAAGTTATAAAAGGAAACCAGAGGCAGATGGCCTTCAAAGGAAACAGTTCACAACACAAGATCAAATGTAGAAGTTATTGTTCATAAGAAAAACATAATTTAGCCTTGGAATGAGGTTAGTTTGTGTCCTCTTTTTGAATATAAAAACACTGGTGTGATGCCACTGCACATTATTTCATGGAGCAGTACAAGCGCCTATAGCAGATAGCTAAAGTTAATATTTTTGTTTGCATTTGTAATTTTACAAGGACGAAGTTTCCTGACTTTGTTGGGCCACAATAAATGGATGCTTTTGATTACTATTATCATTATTTAAAAAAATAAAATAACAAAGGTCTGACCCTCCCTATTTCTTTGAACCCGAAGATAATATTTTATATTAATCACAAGACATTGGAAGAGGAAGGCAAGTAATCAATCAAAGTTATGTGAGAAAGGTTATTGTGCAAAGAGAAATGTTGCCTACGGATAACACAATGTTTATACTTTCTATAAATATAGACTGATCTTTATATGTGTCTCAATCTCGATCTCTCTCTATCTATCTATTTAAATGTATAGCACATACAGCGTTAGTTACACACTACTGAAGAAACCAAGTACGATTGAATACTTTTATCAATTCTTTTTCTGGGTATAACCAGAATCCTAAATACTGCTGAGTGATGTAACTAGCTAGGTATTCATATGGCTACCTAGTAGGGTTAGCATGATAGCAGACGTAAAACACTGGAAACTATAAAGCAAGGCATTCAGATGTCATGTATAAGATTCAGGGTTTCCCTAAACCAAACCCCTTAATTAAACCTCTTAAGTTCTGACTGAAGATGATATACATCAATTAACGTCTTTCCTTTGTGTACCGAAGTACTGCTTGGCCAACGCCTTCCTCACAACCCCAAAAACGAAGGGGGAAAATGTGGTTAGCTTCTTCCACTGCCCTATAAAATGTATGTGGATTGCTTTACCAATCATATCTCTATAAATAGAAAGTGTCAAGATCTGCTTTGTGGGTATCAAGAGAACCCTGACTCTAAATAGTGTAAAAGTACATAAATATGTGTGCATGAAATTTACTATAAATTGAATGAACCCTTATAATTAAGAGGATATGTGAAAATTGCACAAGAATTTGTGATCAAGAAAATGGCGAAGAACTCCATACCTGTTGCTTGCAAATTCATAAAGCTTCCCTCTGGGAGAGAAGATGATGAGAGCAACCTCGGCCTCACAAAGTACTGATAGCTCAAAGGCTTTCTTCAGTAACCCATTGCGCCGCTTTGAGAAGGTGACTTGCCGGCTTGTGGCGTTCTCTATACGCCTCATCTGAGTCTTCCCTCGTACCATCTCGGCCTCTCTCTGTGAATCAGTACCCAGAAAAATTAAAAAAAAAAAAAAAAGTCTCATAAAAATGGAAAGAAGATACTTAGAAAACTTGGAGAAAAAAAAGAAAGTTGACTACTTCATGGTCAGAAGTAGGACTCACCAAAGTAGGATAAACCCAGAGAAAGCTTTCTGTTGAGAGGGAGAGAGAGAGAGAGAGAGAGGGAGAGGAAGAAGCAGTCAATATAACGGAATTTCAGTAAAGCCAAGAGACTTGAAGGCCCAGAAAGCTAGTTATTGCAGATTGAAAATGCAAAGGATTAGAATCATATTATCTAAGGGTAACACAATTAAAACCCAACATATTTAGATATTTCTCTGAAATGTGTAGAGGGTTTGTGACAAAGAATGAAGTTCAGGTAGAACTCTAGATTGTTTTCAATGGAAAGTGACCCCAACTTTCAAAGATATATAGAAATCCCAGAGGTGGGGTCTTCTTGATTGATTGAGATTCTTACCAGCTAGAAAGCAATTTCAATTCATGGAGATGTTCTCAATAAGTGCCAAGAAAAGGGTTTGCCAAAGAAAGCAGATTAGTACCAAATTGGCAAAAACCCAGAAATCTTTAGACCAAGGAATACAGAATAAAGGCTTGAGTATGGAAAAGGAAAGAAGAGAAGGGACGAGAAGAGATGAGATGAGAGGTGTGAATCGAAAAAAAAGGAAAGGAGAAGAAAAGTGAAACACCCTAAAAGAGAGCACAGACCGCAGAGTGAACCCAAGAAGGAGATGCTAAGATAATGGAGGTGAGGTCAGTCAAGTGGGACTTACCCACATTTCCTCATTAATCCATCTGTTGCCCTTGGCTCCTGAAGCCCCACCATAAAAAGAAGAAAAAGATATATGGTAGAAGAAACTTGAAACCTCATGCTTTGCTTGTTTTGGTAAAAACACAGTCTTCAGGCCCAAAAAAGAAAATTTTTGACGAAGCAGGAAAAATTTTGAAAATGATACTGCAAATTCTCATGGGAAGGACTGGGCAAAAAAATAATAAAAAGGACAAAAGGAGAAGAGTGGACGAAACTTTAATTCATATTATATTTGCTCTTTTTCTTTTTCGGTCTACTTTAAGGAAAATTAAAATTAGAAATAGGAGAAAAAAAAAAGAGAATTAGGGGGAGTAGTCACTTTGACTGTGCCCAGTGGGGACTGAAAGCAAAGTTAAAAATTGGGAAATAGTACAATGTTAGAAACACGTCAATTTCATCCGTACAATAACGTACTCAGCCAACCAATCAGGACTAGACAACGCAGCCAATCTATGATTTAAGAAGTAGGGCCAGGAGCTTTATTTACTATTTTTTTAGACATTTACTTTCTATTTTTGCCTATAGATTATGGTTTTCTACATATCTTCATATCATCAATATTGTCATATTTAAGGGCACTTTTTTTAGAAACTTCAGAATACAGGAAATTTTAAGACCCTTCTTTAATTTAAGCTATGGGCAATTGTACACATTTTATATAGGTTGTTCTATTGATTTTTTCAAGAAAAAATTGAAAAAGAAATCGACACACGTTTATGTAAATCAATAACCAAATTCCAATTTTTGACACTTTACAAAGAAACATTGAATCCAAGAAAATGGGTAATTCTAAATGAAGGAAAAAGTTTGACTATATTTAAAAATATATAAATATATATATGATCATAATGAAATAAATCATCTTATAGTAAAGTAAGTTATTTTCATAGTATAGAATAACAAAGTTAATAAGAAAAGGTTGCTTTTCGTTTTACCTTTTTTAGGGGGGTGGGCCGGTGGAGGTCATGACCGGAAATGGATTCGTATTCCACAAGATTTTTTGCTATAACTAATCTAGTTTTGAATAGGTTTAGTTATCAACATCAAGTTTCTAAATATAGAAATTGAGGATAGAATGGTGGGCAGCTAATAATTTTATTCAAAACTCATGTCAACACATCCAATAGAAGAATGCTTTTTCCACTTAAAAGGAGTCACATTTTCTTTATAATTAATGTTTTAAAATATTAGTTTATCAAATTTTATAATTTAATTTATAAAATTTAATTATTTAAATTTTATGTTATAAAAATTTTAAAAATAACGAAACTCTATCGATGTCACGCCACTTTGTGGAATCTGCATAATATTCAATCCATTATCAAATGTAAATTTGATATAAACAATAATGCAATTAGCTAACAAATGCGTAGGGCCAGTACTAGAGATTCCTCCATCTGTCCTATCAGCTTCAGTTCAAAATGCTTTCTGTGAAAATGTATCTTCTATAATTTATGATATATTTATACAAAATTAATGATTTATAATAACATAAAGGAGAAAATATATATTTTTTTTTGTAATTTTAAATTATTTTTAAGTAGTCTTTTAACAAATATTTTAAATATTAAAATAATATAAATATATATATTTTAATTATTAAAATAATATAAATATACATATTAACAGTCATATAATTACATATAATTATAATATATGTGATATTTTTTATTAAATATTTAGATGAAATTAAATTAAAAATTAATAGGTTATCACAATGTAGTGAATTAATTCCTAACTTCATATTTTATTTTTTAAATAAAAATTTTAATTTTAGTTACACTATATGGTAATATTTTCATGAATTATTTATGTAGATTATATAATCTTATATAGTTATTACTTTAAAATTTTTTAAATAAAATAATATCAAAATATGTGAATTAAAAGATATATCTATATCATTTTAATAATTAAAAAAATATATTTAATGACTTTTATAATTAAAAAATATATTTGTAAATAATTTAAAATTAAAGTGACTGTTACAACTAAAAGATATATTTATAAATAATTTAAAATTAAAAAAATTGTATATTTTTTAATAAAGCTGTACCTTGAAATTTATCATTAATATAATTTATTTCTTTATTATTTTATAAGTAAATGCAACATATGTTTTTGGATTTTTATCTAGGCCCAGTGATGGCTCAAGATGGTAGAGGGAAGTTGTAAAGTAATTGTCAGGGAAAAAACAAAAAACAAAACAACAAAAACGATATTATCAATGACATGACATGCTTTGCATTTGCAACAATCGTTCCCAACTCAAAGTTTCCACAATTGACCTTAGCATATACAATAAACATTACTTTTATATATTTCGTATTATTGAAATTTTGATTTCTAACTTTAGTATTTATTATTTTTGGATAATTTTTTATTTGATCTTTTTATGAAAAATTAATAATAAATGACTTCATATATATAAAATAAAATAATAAATAAAATAAAAAAATTAAATCGATGATTATATCATATCATATTACATAATACATTTTTGTCATGTTATTTTTTATTTGTTTATTATAATATAGAATTTAAATTATTAAATTTATTAAATTTTATTATTTAAATTATAAAAATTAATAATTCATAAATTATTATTATTTTTATAATTTTTATAACAAATTATGAAAGTAATAATTTTAATACATTTTAAATATATGATTTATAGAAATTTAGAAAAATTAATATGGAAGCGCGTGAGTTGTAAGCACCAATCATCCAGTGGATAAAGTTGGTGACAAGAGAGGCAATTCCTAGGAAGTAGAGATTGCCTGGTTGCTGGCCCGCTTGGAAACACATGGGCAGGTGTCAAGGAGCGATCTGATTGGAGGGTCAATATGGATTTTTTTAATTATTTTATTTAAAAAAATTAATAATAATATTATTATTATTGTTGGGTGAGATGAATGATGAACAGACTTGGAAGCGGAGGTCGTCAGAGTTTGTCAGAGAGGGGACTGAGTCTACAGATGCCACTTATGTCATAAAGCTTAGGTTTTTCCAAACCTGTGGCTGTTGGGTGCAGACTCAACAACGGCAACCCGAGGGCAAGGCAAGCTTCGTTTGGTGCGGAGGGGACCACAAAGTGTGCGGTGCTCCCCGCTTCTCGCTTCGGTGCAACCCTTCAGATCCAACGGTCCCAAACTCAGCTTTGGGAACTGTGTGTCATAGTCTCAGGTCACCTCTGCCTTCTGGACGTCATTCCCTAGAACCTTGCTATCGTCAGCTTTTTTCAGGTTCTTCCTCCCCCTTAAATTTCAAGAGCAAACTTGTTCACGTGTGAACTTCGGTGTAAAATTATCACAATAACAAATAAAATTTTTGTTTATTAAGTAAGATTAATTAAATAATATTATTACATTTTAAATAAATTTAAATAATTAAAATATTATTGAATTAAATATTTTTTACTACTTTTTTAAAATATTTTTATATTTTTTATTAAAATAAAAATTTATCTCAAATCCTGATATAAAAAAGAATGGACATAAAATTTCATTAAATCACTTAAATTTTTAATGTAAAATTAAATCTAAAATTAATGAATAATTATTTAGTATGATGAAAATTGATTCTGTTTTAAATTATTTTAGAATATATTACATATTTAGAACTTAATTTTAAAATTATTTTTGTTAAAAAATTTATTAGTTATTTTGTTTTAAATAAAAATTTATTTTATTTTAAAAAGTAAAAATTTTTTATAAAAAATTAAATTATTGACCAAATTACTCATTATGATTTGATTAAAAAATTTAATAAATTTAATATTTTAAATTTTATAAACTAAATTCAAGTACACCTTTTTTCTCTTTTCACTTATCAACGGCTTCTTTCTTTCTTTAATTTTTAAAAATTAAGTTATTTTTAATTTATTTTTGATAGATTAGTTTAAACAATGAAAAACTTAATTATGTTTAGATTTTTCTCAGGATTATTGTTCCATGTGCTTTTTCTCCAAACAAGTTATGATTTTTTTTAATCACACAAATATAAGCAAAAAAAAGTGAAAATCGAATATCTTATTATTAACCCTTTTAACTCAATTTTTAAATTCAAAGGAAGAGGTACCTTTAAACTTATAATTGGCAGCTGAATTTGTTGGTCTAATGGTTTGCTTAATATGGCATAACTATTTTGTATGATTGCAAAAATTATTCTTTTTAGGGTTTTTATTTTTATAAATTAAATATAATAAAAATTTTATTTAAAAAAATTTAACTATTAAATTTATTAGAACTTATCATTTAAATTATAAAATTTAATAAATTTAATATTTTATAATTATTTTTATGAAGTTTTTATAAACCCATATTATGAGATTAACATTTTCCTTTTAAGTGATAACAACATTGGTGTTTATTAAAATTTTCAATCAAATCCTAAAGCATATTAAAATGATATATTCTAACATATCACATAGAGGGCTCATCGGATCAAACTTCTCACACTATTTACTAAGATTCTCAAATTTCATTCATAACAAAATACAATAATCTAAGTTCAAGAAGGATATGTTGATAGAGATGTATATATTATTGATGTGTTGATAAAAGTTGGTCATGGTTTGCTTATAAGTGGGCAATAATTTTATTATCACACTCAATAATCTCACATAATTCATACATTAAATACTCACAATCTTTGATAAATTATGTACTCTTTATGTATTCAACTAATCAAAAATTGTAAATATTTAGTAGGTTGGATATATAAAAATTTTAAATGTAAGAATAGTATTGCTTAAAAGTAGATATTGTTATTGAATTTAGATAACCCTAAGAATGGAATCCAAATGGCGGGTAGGAGGAATGGCGTGTAAACATAAATGTGATGTTTGATTAGATGAATTGAGGTGAGGGAATCAGGAATGTGTGTTTCCATAATGAGCTTGTTGAAGGAAAGTGATGAGAGTGCAAAGTGATGATGCCATTATAAGAAGAGGGAAGATTCCCCAAATGGGATCGGAGCATTTTGCTCGTGTCATTTTGGATTGTACTGGGAAATGGGAAATGGGGATTGGAGGCATGTGCAGTCGACAAGTGGTGTTGCGTGCGCTCTTTATCTTGTTTTTTTAAGAATTTTTTGGGGAAAGCAAGTTGCCATGTGAAATCGACAACTGGTGTTGGGTGTGCTCATTTTTTTCACTTTATTTTATTTTCTTTTATTCTGTTTTCTTATCCTTTTGTCTTAAAAACTTATTTTGCAGCTGGCTGAAGGAGAAAGCTAAACTCATAATTTATGAAATCCTCATGTGAAATTTTTTTTCATAATTTTTTTTTAAAAAAATTGTTTAGATAAATTATTAAATTTTATTTTATAAATTTAATAATATAAATTATATGTTATATGAATTAAATAATAATAAGATTATAAAACAATATGATTAAAAATTAAATGTAAAAATAATTTAGATTATATGATATAATAAATTTAACAGTATCATTATTTTTATAAACTAAATTTAATAAAAACTTTTCATAAAATAAGTTAAACTAATAAATTTATTAAATTTTATAAATTAAATTATAAAACTTACCAAATTTAGCATTTTATATGAAAATTTGAAAGCTGTTAATGAAAATATTTTAGTGGACAAATATTGATTAAATTTAATAATGTAAATATTTTTAAGTAAAATTTTTATCTTTTTCGTGAATTATCCTACTGCATTTTTTATCCAGAAACTCTAGTACGTTGTCTTCCTGTGCTTTTTTTTGGTTTGATTTCGTCCTTTTCTTTTTCACTTTCTGTTTGATCTAAGGTTGGATGTGATAGTTTTGAAGACAACATCAATATTAGGTCAAAAAATTTTGATTTTATGTTATAAGATAACTATGCTCTTATTGTTTTGTTCAAGTGCTTTAAGAGAAGATTTATTAATGTTAACAAACAAGTGAGACCAAAATGCATGATAAGAAGCGGAATAAAATTATTCTACCAATATTCAAATAAAGAACAAAAAACTATACATGAGTTATTTTCAAAGGTTTAATGTGAGAATTCTTAAAATTTCAGAACTTTGTTTTATTTAAGTTTTATATTATAAAATTTATATAATTAAATTTATTAAATTTTATAAATTAAATTATGAAATTTAATATATCAAAATACACCAAAATTTGTGAGCAGTAAATAAAATTAAAGTGTGAAAGTTTCATTCCCTTTAAAGTAAGATGAATCTCATTTCAACTATTCCCGTGAATTCCTAACTCATTTTTTATGAATATGGATAGTCTGCTTTAGAGGATTTAAAAGAAAAGAGAAATAAGGAAAAATAAATATAAAATTAAAAAAATTAGATAACAAACAAAATTTATAAAGTATATTTTAATATAATTTAAAAAATAAATAAAATATTACTAAAATAAAAAATAATAAAGATAGAACATCTAAATTCCTTTTCCACACCTACAACAATTTCTCCTCACTTGTAATACTTGTGTTAATATATCAGCATTTGTAAATATTTTGTAAATTTTTATTGTGAGAGCAGTTACTGGTTGACACATACACAACTATTGATTGTACAATTTTAGCATTATAAAATTAGTCGTTAAGACCCAACAATATGTAAAATCGATGTAAAAGCATTTAAATTGATCAGCACTCTTGTATAAAAATATTATTTACAACTCATATATTATCATTAAATAAGGTGGAGATTCTGTTTAAGATAAATTTAAATTTTTTTAACTTTCTTTTTTTAAATTTAATAAGTAAAATTTATTTTTTTTTTCAATTCTATGTTTATCTCTTTTCAAAATTTCTCAAAACTATTTAAAACTTCCTACTGCAAATTCATATAAGTATATTTTGTGAAGTTTAAGTAAAAGACAAAAAACAAAAAACTTTGTAAGAGTGAAGTTTCTCAAAATTGATTGGGTGTCACTAAATATCAAGGAAATCAAACAGAGCAAATCAAATCAATCAAGGGAATTGATTGGATACTCTAAATCAATCAAGAAGCGAATTGAAACAATTAGTGATCAACTAATGTCTTGGGAATTAATTAGATTACAAGAAGACTTGAAATTAGAGAAAAGAACAAGAGAATACATAGTATGAACATGGACTTGCTGTTTACCTAGAGAGAGATTTATAGGATGTTCTTTGTATCTTTTCTTTCTTTTGCACGAGAGAGTTCTTTGTACCGCAAGGTTTTCGAGTGAGCTTGAAAAAATTAGAATGAAGATTTAGAGTGAGCTCGTAAAAACTTAGAGAAAAATTTTTCCTACATTAATTGTGGGCAAAAAATTATTACTCTTCGTGTGTCAGAATAGGTATATTAACTGAGTTTTATAATTTATTTTATAAAATTTAATAAATTTTATAGTATAAATTTTACAAAGCAATAATTATATCGAAATAAAAATACAAAAAGAAATACTGAAAGTAAAAGAGGATATCTACTAAGCTTGCAAAACTAGAAGGTTGTTGACCTAGCAAGGGTTAGAAGAAAAGAAAAATATGCCACTTCTAACAATGTGCATGTAGTCTATATTGTTATATAAAGAATAACCATTTTGTACGAATAATAGTATACCTACACATTAAATTTGTATGAGATCAACCACAATGAAAGCACCAAATTTTGATAAACACTTTGAGCTGTCCAAACTCCAAGAACGTAAGAGAAGAATAGAGGTGACTGAGTTGTAAATTCATTCTGATGCCTTTCTTATTCATCCCACCTCTTTACTTATACTTCTTGTTACAGACAACTATTCAAGTATTTCAGTTACAACTACTGCCCACTTGATACAATTTGTTACTCCTAACTAATGCCAGCTCATTCCTTCATCCAGCCATTGATGGCCCTCCCAGGCAGAAGTCTTCCTGCCATCTTGGTGCATGCCTCTTTCTCTCTGTTATGCGTAACATTCCCTCATCAGACTATACATGTTTTCACATTTTCATCTTTCTTTTCTCTCTCCTCTCGAAAAGTTTTCTTACACAACGTAAAGAAGCACACGCACGCTCTCTGTATGTGCTTAACATTTCCCTTTTGTACAAGGTTATCCTATTACTTGTTACAAGAAACATTGACCATCGATTGGTTGTTTTTCTAATTGTACATAATACAGCTTCTCTTATGAAGACAAAAAAAACAAAAAAAATCTAAATCAACAGATAAATTGACAAAGCAACCAAAATTTTAATGAAAAACATTTAAAAATTCATTCTAACATTATTTTGTAATGTGATAATTGACTCAAAAATTGAAAGCTCCGTAAAATACTAAATACATGTTTGCTTGGGTGTTTTGAAGGCCATTGACACTTGATGTGTCTAGATGTGATGCACCTTTATCTATTTTATTTTATTTTCTATAATTTTACTCTCATCAAATATCTAAATTAGGAAATCAACAAAAGAAATAAAAGAAGATGAAACACTTCCGCTGCATTCCTCTGCTTAAATTATGCAGTAGCATCATCAGCAAGCAGCCCCACCATGACATAAAGGAATGCATGTGAACGAATAAGGATAGATTTTGAACCAAAATATAGGTGTAGAGTGGAAAGCGATATTGATATTTATTATGCAATTTATTTATTTTAGTATTTTTGCGGTGAAAATAGATGGGTGGAGCTCCAAGGGGACCATTGCCTTCGACCACTTGAATGGGGTCCTACTTTGCTGCATACTTGCATTTCTGGCGCATGACTGGCTGCCATTCTAGATGCTATCAAGCACGAATCACATGCAGTAGAAGGGCTACCACTCATGAGTCATGATAATTTGTCCACAAAAATCTTCACATCTTATATCTGATTTTTAAGCTATATTTAAGATTATATATTCAAATTAACACTTTTTTTTTTTTTAAAAAGGATTAAATTCAACTCTAATGGGTCTGTAGATGTGCTAAAAGACACGTTTCAAAAATGTGCTTTTAGAACTTCTTCTTCCTATACATTTCATGAGAATCTCGTTTATTTGTGTTTAATTGTTGGTCTAGTTATATTTTTTATAAACCAAGTATTAAAGGGGCTATTGATTATGGGCTTGATCATTATTATTTTTATTATCCATGTTTCTACACATTGCATTTTTTTTTTTTATAACAAAGAAAAAACTTGTCAAATGTTAGGAATTTTCACATTTTATATCTGAAATTTTGTCCATTTTTTCTTAACACATTGCATTTTTGTCCATAAAAATGTTCACATCTTATATCTGAGTTTTTTTTTTTTTTTTCCTGAAGAATAATTGGACATGCATTACAAGTCCATAATATTCCGTGTTTTGCACTGTCCTAAAGATAAAATTCTCCCATCGAGCATTCTGACTGAAAGAGATCAAGGTATAGTTGTTTCAGTCTAGGCCCAAGACGCAAATTCAACAATTGGAAATCTAATCTTTGTACCCAAAAACAAAATAAATAAATAATATTATGAAAATTATTAAATTTTATAAATTAAATTATGAAATTTAACTTTTAAATTTAATAACTTTTATAAATTAAATTATAAAATTTAACTTTAACTAAATAATATAAACATTTTATAAACATAAAATTATGAAAATAACTTTTCTAAATTTAAATTAGACTTCAAATCGGTTTCATTATGGGTTAAAAAAATTTAATTAAAGCCTCTATCACTCACTTTTAAAGTTAACTCATTAAGATTTCAGAATTTATATTATTTTATAAAAATAGAAGAGGAATCAGCCCAAATAGAAGTAATTTATAAGTAAATGTGTAAAACTAAATAATTTGATTTAATAAAAAATAAATTCTACAAAAGGATATAATAACTCTCAATATACGAGCTTACAACTAGGTGATATTAACAATTGTCATGTCTATGACTTCGTGAGACAGGAACAGCAAAAAGAATATAATAACAATAAAACAAAGGGCTTTGTTATTTCAGCAGCTCGTTCAGCAGCACAGAACTGCAATACAAGAAATTACATAAAAGCATAACCTGAGATACCAAAGGGCGCCCGGAATGGAAACCAAAATGGTTCCAGAGACTTCAATGACATTCTATATCTTCTTTAAGTGTCACAACAACTTTCATTACTTTCATCATGTTTACATCTTTCGATGTACTCTCCACAATTTCTGTTACAAACTTAAAAATTTACATGTCAGTTTCAGTCTTACATGAACCATGTTGATTCTAAATGCCAATATGGTCCCTGAACCAAAACTCAATGTTAGATCAGTTTATCACGACACTCAGAATAAATAAAAACTAGCCGTGTAAAACTGACCACAGTAAAAAGACGAAAACACTGACTGGTAACTAATTGATCTGTATGAGCAAATTATCAGGGAAAGTTTATCAAAAATGGAGGCCCCTACCTAGATTTTTTGCAATACACAAGAACTTCTTACCCCTTTTTCTTCTGTGTGCCATAGTCCCTAACATGTAACACTCAGAAAGGCCAGAGAATGCAAGTACATGTACCCTGCAAAATCCATCACACTATCTCTTCTAGTTCCACAATACCACCAAATAACTCTTCCTGCTGCAGCTGAGGTGCAAAAAACGCTAAGAGCAGGGGATTTCTTTTTAGGCATGAAAGAAAATCATCTTTGCTCACTCTCCCATCATGATCATTATCAAATAACACAAACAGCTCATGTACCTACAAGTAATGAATTTAATTCAATCAGACTACATTAAGAGCTGTCAGTGACTCATAAATGTTGAGAAGAAAGAGAGAGGAAACATGCATTTACGTAAATCAGTAAATCAGTGCGAGTTACCTCATCATCCTTCCAGCCAGGGATAGCAGGTCGGATGAAATCTCGAAACTGATTTAAAAAGAACCAGAACAAGCACAAGTTAGAATTAATCCAATATATTAAGTAGACCCAAAAAGAAGAATATGAAAGTACTTCTTGTTCTACAGTATAGTCCTTTACTGCAGCACCACATTTTGCAAAAGCTATTTCAGAGGCTTGACAGAACAGTGGCTGCTTCTTGACATGCGCAGATCCATATAGGAACTGGAAGCAACACACAAGCATGTCATTAACAGATGAATATTATAACAGAAAAGCACAAATCAAACCTAAAGTTGCAGTTAGAACTTATTAGAAGCAACATAGCAGCATATCACTTTGGACTCTTGATCCTTCCTGTGTGTTCTCTTATAAATCCATTTCCTTTTTATCACTCAGTCCCCGAACACAAGTTTTTCACTCTAGAAAACTTGTTGTTCATCTGGACAACGGCATTCAATGAACACTAATAATATGTGGTAGCTTCACAGACCAAACAAGACTTTGCCTCCCAATATGTGTCTGATGTGTCACTTCAATTCAGAGACAACGCATTATTTTTTACATTGCTTAGCTGCCATTTTCATCTGGAATATGCATTTTGACATGTTAGATGAATCTTAGCCATGCCCTCAAACGTTGAAGGCTTTCCTTTTAATTAAGTCTGGGCCTTTGGTCAGAGTAAGCAGGGCAGAGTTTTGTCAAAGTTTGCTGTGACAACATTTTCTAAGGCATTTTCCAGTGGGGTGAAATGCCAAGATCTTTAAGGGAATACATTTTTTCATACACTTTCCTTCGGATAGGATTATATTTATGGCATTTCCTTGGTGTTTGGCTAATGGTTTCTTTCAAGGCATCTCCTTGAGAGGTATGTGTCGGGATTGGGAGCTCGTTTTAATATCTTAAATCCATATTTACAGCATTTTCCAGTAGTCTTCTTAGAGGAGACAATCTTATTCTCCTTTTCCTTGAATTCTTTCAAATTTTCGATAATATTTCATCTATTATCCAAAAGTAATTAAGCAAATGAAAGCCTTTTGCCCCAGAACAGGGCAGATTGCAAAAACTTACTTGTCTGAATGTAATTGAGCCACTCTTCTCCACATCAATGAACGCAAAAATCTGTGATCAGTGATCCAATTTATTAACCCTCAGAAAAGAAAGGTAGCAAAATGAAAAGCATAAATACAAAAACCTAGATCACTTGGGAGTTCAGGTTTTAACAGCAGAGAATAGATCACATTGGAATAACTAGGTAAGAATGAATGCTGCCAAGCTAACAGAGGGAAGAAAAGGAACACAATGATCCCCAACTTGTTTAGTTCATTGCATATGATATTACAGCATTCTGCTGCTCTTACAGAGGTCATTTATTTATTAAATATAATATTACAGCATTTTGTTGCTTTTTTTTATCATTTAATTTCATCATGCACATGGATCATGGCAGAAGTGAATTTAACATAAAACATATGGGTCAAATCTTGATAAAGATACCAATGCATGTGACACACACAGTTCCATGGGACAAGGAATAGGCACAAGAGAGCAAAAGCAAGGAAAAGAAAAAAGTAATGTAGGATGAGAATAGGGAAGTAAGGGTAAGGGACCAAAAGAAACACTCAATATTCGACGGTTAGTCCTTAAAAATTCAAAGGAGCATATAACTCAGTTCAATGTCAGATTTATTTTTTTGAGTTATTCAATCTGAGTGATAGATTACATAAGGCAGGGATTATTGTTCTGCTGTTGGAGAACATTTAATTTACAATTGCTTGTGGTATGGTACAACCCATGGAAATAAACTATACTATAATTAGGTTACAGAGATGAGGAAAGTTATTTGACAACTAACCTCTTCGGATAGAGCAGAAGCCTTTAGCCCTAAAGCCCTCAAGAAGTCATGATATTGAACACGACCACTGCAAACAGGACAAGGAACTTGTTATCCGTTCACACTGAATATTATTTTACTGAAGTATCACCATTAAATTGTGGCGGCTATCAGTGGAAATAACAGGTAAACCCACAAATTGAAGAGTAAGTTCACCAAAATGCCATCATATGTAGAACAATGGGTGAGGAGCAGATGAAATGGGAACTGCACTTGGCACAAATGCAAAGGGATGCCATGAACATAGCCGAAAATCCTCAAACAAAAGGAATAGCAATAATCTTGAGCATACTACGAATATCTGGGCTCCCAAAATGTACAAATGCAATGATGTATCATTATCTCTAGTGTACTATTTAATAGAATCACTGGCAATGCATATTTGAATAGACTAGGGATTAATTCCCCTTAATTGGCTCTTTTACAAACACTTGCCATAACAAAGCAAATTGTCACTTCAGAAACTTCAATAGATGGTAAAGTCAAAGCAGGAATCCCATTCCTGGTGGCCTAGCTCCTCAGAAAAAGTAGATCTTCTAAAGGAAATAAACAAATGCCAGCACTATTGCACCTGCAGAACTTAATAGGTATTGCACATAACCACCAATTTATAAATTAATGGCAATCAACATCTTCTTGTTATTGGAATTAATGTTTACAAAATTAATTAAAATTTTCATGTGCAACGCACATGTCGAAACTAGTACTAATAAATACTTAATATTGTTTCAATGATTTCACTTAAGATTTCATAATTGATGACAAGATTGAGGTTCTACAGTACCTGTGATCAGGATTCATAGACAGGTATCTATCCAGAAAGTCCACAGCTTCCGAGCTACTTATATGTAACAACTGAAAAGGAACACAAAATCTCCTTCATTTCTCCATCAAATGATGCAAGTAATATTAAGTAATTCTAAATTAAGACTAGATTATAACAGATCTAACAGGTATAAGGGAAAAGATCCAACTCTGAAATCTCAACTTACAAGAGCAAATTCTCTCAGGCAATTACAGTCAATTTTAACAATACAGAAACAGTTACGAAGATAGAATGCATTGTACTGATAAATCTCTTACAATATACCTTTGTTTAAAAAGGAAAAAGAAAAAAGAGAGAAAAATTTCTTCCTATTACTCCGCATTCTTTGAAGGCTTAAGTTGATAAAGTACATGCAATGTTGGCTATGTTTCAGGACAACATAATCAAAGTGAAATCATACTTGAAGTGTTCATTTTCTTCAACTCTGAAAAGACTTAAAAGCAAAATGAATAGATCAGAAACAACAAAAACATCAGAAAATAAAATAAACTTAAACAGAGAGAAAGAAATAGTATTAGCAGATTCATTAAGCAACACAAAAGGGTTGCTCCTGGAAACAATCAAGGCCAAGGTCCTTTCAACTTGAAGGCTCAAACATGATGTAGCCACCTTGTGGGCCCCTTTTGCATCTATTGGTGCAGACGGATATTGTTACATTGGCATATTCTAGAGGAGAAACAGGACGAGAGGTTTACACTAAGAAATCTCCTCAAAATGCATGAATGAAATAATGCACAAGGGATTTGACCACGATGGTAAAGAAAGAAGACAATTTTATAATTACATAACATAATTCAACAGCATTTGTTTCTAAGGACTTACTGATTCCACCCTTGCCATTTCAATCATAAAACTGGAAGGCTTCTCCTGCAAAAGTCAATAAAGTGAAATATCAGTAACAAACAACTGGTTTCCTTAGTTGAATTACTCATAGATGAAGCGTTACAAACAAAATTCATGAAAAAATACGGATTATGATGTGCTAAGGACGACTATTGAGGAAAAATTTCTGAAATGACCCTATTTTGTGAAAATATTTGGTGACTACAGTCCTGCCACTATAAAGTTGTTTTGAAAACCATTGTATCCATAATAACTTTAATTCAAATAGAGTACAAGGGAATATGCTGTGGAAGTAGCGTATGCATTGTTGGAGTGGATAATGAATTAATAACATGTTTGCGACAATAAAGTAATTACCTGCAAACTACAATTCATTCTTTCCTCTTCCTTTTTTTTTTTTTTTTGGTGGTGGGTGGGGGGGGGGGGGGGGAGGGGCTTATCAGAAGCTATAAGAAGTCAGAGCCAGATGCAAGAGAATATGTTCAGTCAACCCCAAACTGTAATGAGGATTTTTTGCCCTTCTTATACATTCATCTTCTAAAATCGGTATTTATAGTCTGAGATAGAATCTGAGAATTTCATGTTGTTCAATACCCCTCTCATAGCTTCTCTCAAAATAATTTGTTCATGGACAACTTCCTTCTTTGGAATGACAAAGAGGAAAAAACCAAACAGATAATTTTGTCATATTGTCTACTGCTCTACATCATAATAGTTTGTCTGGTGATTTCTGCAGCATATTTCCATTTTGCAGAGATTTCAATAATAACCAATGTAACTGGCCTTTCAAATTTAATGTTTGTAAACATTAGAGATTAAGTGAATTTGAGATGGATTGAATTAAAAAATAATAAGCCAATAATTTTTTTTAATGTGATAAGCTCACTATCTTAAACCAGAATTAATGTAACCTCTAATAGAAAACAAAATTAAATCCAACGGACTTGACACATGATCCTAGAGTTTAAAGATAATCCCATTTTATTTTGATACAATGGAGGACCAGCAAATTTAAAGATCTCAAAAGTAACTTCGGTGAATATTACTACAAGTGTAACCAATAATCAAGATGTGCACACCTGTTTTGCTTCACGTGCTTTCATATGTAGCATAAGGTCTCCATAAGAATGTCCTGTTTGCACAACATTGAGGGCAGTTGCAATAGCATGACTACTCTGCATTTACTCACATGTGAATTGTTACTTGTTAACAACTAACCACACAAGGTAACATGATGAAAGAACGGCAAATGAGTAATAACACAAATTGGAAAACTCATCCAGCATATTAATAATCCCATACAAATAGAATAGATAATATCTACAATTAAAAGTATACAATACTTCCAATATCCCCAGTATCCACTAATTTAAGATATAATAAATGAAAGACATTTAAATTCACGTGACAGCATTTATCATTGTCTTACTGCACATGTTGAATGAGGTATTTGCATTAAAAAAGAGCACATAAAAAAATTCAATTACGTTCCAGATTCCCAAGCTTAAAATCTTTATTAGTTCAAGCAGCCACTATATTACATCAATGGCAGGCAAAAGAACCCTTCCCCTCCCATTTTGAAACCTCATTTGTTTTCCTTCTAGCAGGTACCACTCTCAAATAGAATAAGTAATGCCACAGCCAACCGAGGCTAACAGACAATAGATGGTAATTTATGCAAATTCCTTTTCTAATCTGCTCATCAGATGGAGAAGTTCATGTTAGAGTTTCTTCTATGATAGAGTAGCGTGCCACACTTGTCATAGAATTAAGGAAGAGCCAAAAAAATTCATTTTTAGATGATCAAAATAAAAATCGTCCAGGAGTGAAAAAAACGAAAGAAGCTTCAGGAATCAAAATCTTCAACTTTGTTTTGTATGTTTAGACAGTTATAAATTTATACAGTGAAAAGTATAAGTTTCCAGACGAAGAAGAGGATAAATGATAACACAGCTGATGATGTGTGAAAGCTACAAAAACAAAAAGAGACAAATACATAAGTAAATAATAAACGACTCACCCTTTCAGCAAAATGTGCAGCAGTTTCCTTTCTATCATCCAGGGGTGAAATGACAGGAAGGTACTCTACCTGTTCCATTCAGGATAAATGTTCTGGATTACTTTTGAAAATCAGATGCTTGCGAGAAGGAAGCCAATTAAAACCTCCCACACCCAAAAGAAATCCAATCCATAGGAATTTAGGAAAGTATACCTCAAAGAAATTGTGGAACTGAGTGAACATCCTGAACATGAGCTTTCCCAAAGAAACATCACCCCTATGCAAAATTTCATGACACGTAAAACGAAAGTGATAAGATACCACTCAAGACAATAGAGATGCAGTATCCTCATGAAGAAGTAGCCTACCAGGATTGATCAAAGTGCACATGAGGATAACGAACAATTACAGGCTGGATTGGGTAACCAGGGATAAATGCACCAAGTTGGAAGGAGATAAGATTCCTGCCATTTGTTGTTGTTCCCTCTGGAAACAATAATACTCGAGGAAATCTATTGCAAGATGCCCTTCTCTGTTATTCAAAACCTTGAAAGCAGTTTTCTGTATCAAATAGCTTATATATTGATAACATGATAAAATATACAAAGCAAAGATAAAATATACAAAGCAAACTCATGCCTATCACATATCTATTGCTCAGCCCTAATAGTTCTAAGAATGCTTTCATTTTGCTATCAATTCCAATATTTACTCAAATCTTTGGTTCCCCGTCACTCTACAGATTAAGTCACAACTGTAACTAAAGCTTCATAATTTTTTTACAACCTGTAACTTTTAGGTTGTAGGCTTCAGCCTAAAATTATATAACTCCTAATCCCTGCATATGAATATGGAAACTTCCAAAGTCAGTTGTATTGCTAGTCTCAATCACACTCTTCCTACATTTAAAAATAACAATGGAAAAAGCAATTTGTAAGAGATTTCGTGCAAGTGTAGGGACATTAGAAGTGACATGTGACCAAATGATATAAAACTACCTAGGACAAATTATAAAGAATAACAGAAAAGAAATAAAGAAGGGAAACTCAAGTTTCCAAAGTCAAAGTCCCTTGACAATCATATAAAAAATGAGAAAACAAAAACAGATTTGAAGATACTGATCAAATAAGGACAAGAAAACTAACGGAAACCTTCTACCTTTATTTCCTTGACAGCCTGCTTCCGTGATGATGGTAAGAACCTGTTGACATATATCACCTGAAAACATAAAGAGAGAAAACAAAGGCTACAGCATATGATCTTATATTCGCAACTGAGCATCCATAAAAAGTAGACAGGATCTGAAATTACCTGCATTGCTCTGATAATGGTGCCAACAAAAGGAATAGAGTCATGGGACTCAGATGCCACAATGGTGGGAAATAATTCATAGAAATAGAAGATAGGCTCAATGTAAGATACATGATTAGATACAATTATTGGAGCAATTTCTCTTGGTGCAGGTTTTCCCTTCCGTTTTATCCACTGATAGCTGCAATACGAAAAAACAAACAGCTTCAGAGCCAAAAACCCTAAGTGGCAAATATGTAATATAACTATAATAAACCATACATAAAATGAAGTAAACCGACTCTCACATGCTCCTTTTCTTTATTATATCATGTACAGAAGATCAATCTGGAATTCTTATGTAGTTTTTGTTCCTTCTGATCTTTTCTTTTCTTCCCTTCTTCCCTCACATTTCTTCAAAGAGAAAGACCATGAAAGTCCAAAAATAAAAAAAATATAAAAATACGCAGCAGACTCTATCGTCATATGCTCCCTTCTATTCAACACAACATCACAAGGTATCTCACGGAGATTCTCAATCATATGAATCTATAAAACCAATGTTTCTTTCTTTTTATGTTTTGCTCTTTCCCCCTGTTCATCTTCCCAGTATTTTATTCTTTTTCCTTGATAAGTTACACATATAATAACTCCCCCTCCCCTCCCTAAAAATAAATCTCTAAGTAGATCAAAATTGTTGAATATAATAGGGGATTGAAGGCTTACAACCACGAAGTTTATAACAACAAGAACAACAATAAAATAGACCCTTATCTCATCAGGTGGATCGGTTACATAAATCAAACAATGCTATTAGATTCTATCAGACATCAAATTTTCAAAAATATCATTTATCCAAATATCTATTTTAATCATCTTTCCAAGTGTCACTTTTGACCTTCCTCTACCTCTCTTCTTTGGACTAAAACCCATTTGACCGACTTTTCTCACTGGAGCCTTTAGTGATTTTTTTTACATATGCCTAAACTACCGTAATTGAGTGTCCATAATTTTCTCCCCAATAGATGCATCACCAATTTTCTCTTGAATACGATTATTCCAAACCTCTTCCTTTTGTAATGAAGTTTATGTCAATGAAAATTAATATACAGCAGGTCAGACAATATGGTCACTGGGCAAAGGAATGGGAAAGAGATATTTACAGGCTGCACTTTATAATGGAAGTCTAAGCAGGGACTCAAATTAAGTTAGGTGTATATAAGAACCAAGGAGTGCAGGCAAAACAAACAGAAACACAGATAGAAAAAATAATCTAAAAGCTATCAAAGACAAGTCATGCATAGAACTTGGATGACACTGAATTCCCTTAAGAAATTGTAGGCTTGTGAGGCAGATGCAAAAAGGAGGACATGAAGAAAGATAGCATCAATTGAATCTAAAAAATTTATTTATGCAGGGTGGAAACATTAAGAACAAAGAAAAACTCTCATACAAAGCAAAAAATACTTTAGTTCTTTAAGAATATAAATCAACAACCAGTATCTATGGAACAGAAAATATATCATAACGATTAGGAGAGAGATAGAAACTCGAGAGTAGAGATCAATAATAAAAAATAAAGTTAAAAAATCTATTAATTTAGTAAATAATCTAAGTTAAAAATTTACGCATAGCGATAACAAGAAAGGTACATGCTTCGTTTTCATCAATATTAATCATTCCCTTAACTTTCTCTTACCTTTACTGAATATTATCATTGCTTTCTTTCTCACACGAAGTTTTGATCTTTATTTCATTGAATATATGTACAACTGTACTCCGCCCCTACAGCATCATAATTGGTCTGAAATAATAGTCATTGTATAAACTATTACCTAACATTATCAATGAATTGAATTACCAAAACATATCGACCCTATTGCCTACATTATCTCTGTCTCCATTTACTCACTAGTTCCTTTATACTCTATAGTTCTTTCGGTCAACTATGGCGGACCGCCGTACCCAAACTCCTTGACCTGGATCCTGAATCAGAAGAAAAGCAAATTTCGCATCGCTAGAAAATTCATTTCCCAAAAGCAACGTACCCGAACGAAAATAGAATGCAGCGGGCGCATAATCTGGTGACCCACATAAGCCTGCATCTCCATCTCGGCATCGGATTCTCCTTATCCTTCCATCCCTCGAGAGCCAATTTCGTAGCGAGATACCCAAGCAGTAAACATAGTCCAAAGAGAACAAGCCGAACCAATGCAACGGGTAAGCAAACCACTATTTTCAACCACTCATAGACCCCATCAATATTGGGCGTGTTGTTGCGGAACGGGTCCACCGTGGTCGGCGGAGGCACGCTCAACCCCTCGCTCCCTAGAAACCGAAATGGGTTGCAAGAATCCGCCTGGGTGTTGTCAGGCGACCCAGAATTCTGATTCCGATTCTGATTCTGATGGCGGCTGCTATCGAGTTTTTGACTGCAACTGTGGGATTGGATCGAAGGAAGTCCAGGGTCTTCATCATGCACAGTGAAAATTACCTGATCGGAGGGTTGGGTGGAAAGGAGAGGGGAGGTGATGCCATGTTCCGCCATTTCTGGTTCAGATGGAAGGTCGAGGTAGAGGTGGAGCAGCAGAAGAGAAAGAAAGCTATGCAGAAAAACGGCAAGGGGAAAGTTAGGTGGAAACTGGAAATGGAAAGTTGTATAGACTTAGCTTAGTTTTTGTGGACTGGGAGCCAATTTATTTGTTTGGTTTCCGTGAAAAATTCTATGAACAGTGTATGATTCATCACATGGTCCCATTATAATTTACACACATTATATTATTAAAATAGTTAAAAAGTGATAAAGCCACGTGCTCTTGATGTGAACTCATCAATCAGTTCTGAACACTAAGAATTTTTTTCTTGTGCAAAAAAAATTATTTTAATTTTAAAATTTATATTTATTTTATTTTGTATAATATTTAAATTATTAAATTTTATAAAATTTAACAGGTTAACGCATATATTACCTAACCACATAATTATTAAAAATATTTGATAAATATAAAGTAAAAATAATATTTTTAAACTATATTTACTCTTCCTATATTTTTCTTATATTAATCTTTGGTAATAATTTTATTTTTAAGGTTGATATGCTTTAATTATTAATAGATTATGATATCAACAAAATTATTAATAAATAATAATAATAAAAATAAATTAAATCTTATCTCTTTTTAGGATAAAACTAACGATATAAATCAAAGAATTTAATTATATTTGACTAAAATTAAAAATCTTCAAAGATTATATTTTAAAACATATTTTTTAATAATTTCCTACAATATCTTATTTGCTCTGTCTCCTCTGTATAAAATGCAAAAGATTCTTATTAATTAATTTTAATTTATATGTCATAATTTCCTATAACTTAAATGTATTTTTCATTATAGGAATTAAATTAATTAAATGGAAATATTAGAAATTGACCACATAAATCTAAAATAATTAAATAGTGAATTTGTTCTCACATGTAGATTTTAACGGAAATCTTAATAAAAGAAAATATTTATTAATTAGTTAAATTTCATATTTTATAAATTAAAATATGAAATTGATTAAATTAGTAGAATCTCATAATTGATAAACTAAAGTATGAGATCCCATGCATAGTTCGCAATTGAGAGAACATATGCAAGAAGGCAATTACTTTTCTCTCCCTTTTATTTCCTTTTTCAAGTTTTCGATTATTTTTTTTTGTTTAATATTTAATTATTTAGTTGTGAACCGGGGGTTCAAAAAGGTATTTTTCTAAGAGAAAATGATTTTGTATAAATGACTCTTCACACACTACATATATAAACAAAAAAAAAAGAGTGAAAAAAATAATTTAAATTTAAGATAGAAAAAATTGAAAATATTAGAGAGTGTGTATAAAGTGAGTGTGTGTAAGTATGGTTCTCTTTTCTAAGCTCCGAGATAGGTAAAATAAAGTCAGGCAATTGCCCATCATCCCAAGCGTTTCTCTGAGCTACTTATTAGCCACAAAGGTTCAGCGGTTTGTGGGCAGCTCAAGACCAGCCACTATGCCAAAATAGCACGAGTAAAAGGTACTATACAGCTTGTTTTATCCTTTCACTACTATTGAATGAATCATCCTATGAGATGGTCCATAATCATTTCAAATAACTAGCTTGTAAATATATTATCAAACTGATTCACAGCATGTTATTCTCAAAATATTTTGCTTCCCTACAATTGGGGTTTGAAGTTTCAAACAAATAGTAAACAGTTAGAACAAAGGATAATCAAGGAGAGAGAGAGAGAGAGATATATATATATATATATATATATATATAATGGTGAAGTTACCAACAAAAATTATCCATTCAAAGAAATGACTCTTCACAATTATATTAGGCAGAGTAATATGGTAGACTGATTGAGTGTAAGCAGAGGAAAAGACCATGTTGCCTAAACTAGAGTCAAATTAAGAATTTTCCAGCCAAAACTACTGGAGACTTACAATCTCATTTCTCATGCATAAAGTACCGAATCATCCAAACTCAGAATGAAGGACTATAATTCATACATGCAACACAGGATAAGACGGATCAAAAAGAGAAAATGACAGAGAGTTATAAATCTAGAAAGTAGAGTAGCTCCCAGGAGAGAAAAGCATCTCTGAACATGGGTTCCAAACTAGCATAATGACAGAAATGAGAATGTGAGTGAGTTTGGTCGAAGAACGGGCCTCAGTTATTGCGTGTGGAGAGCATTGATTCCCCTTGTTATCTCTTTGGGGTTTAGGAGCTATATGTCGCATTCCCGCATCAGAGGGGAATGGAAGTCCTGCAATGTATAAGCGTGACAACTATACGCTCTGATAAGTTGGTTTTTATAGAGTAATGATGCCAGTTTTTAGAGAGAGAGTAATGATGCCGTCACAAAGTGCTATTAGAAATAACTTAGTTTCTTTTTATTTTATTGTAGGGACTACTCATGATAGAGAGTGAACCTCACCCGAGATGGAAGGCGCCTGCATATTCTAAAAGACTAATTACAGTGAATATTTCCTTCCAATCCCGTCACATAACGACCATTTCTGGCTGACATTCAGTTCAGAGCCAATATCCTGTGCAAACACATATTGGCAACAGAAATTGGAAAAGATAGAGAGAACATACCAAGTTTTGTCAAAGCAGGAACAGCAAGTCCTCTTTTCCTCAGTTCCTTATCCTCAATACTTAAGCCATCAATTGTTGTCTTGATCAGCCAGGGATATACAGGTCCATAGGGTCTCCATAACATGCCAGTGTTAGAAAAGAAGGAGTAGAATACAGAGATGAAGTAATCTAGAGAAAATATTTATGCCATGAAGCATGCAAATATACATTATTTTTAAGGTAAATATTGACCCCACTATATTGCTACTGGATTATTTGCAATATAACTCTAGGATATAACGAAAGCACTTACAAAATTGTAACTAACAAGAATCAAAATTTTCTCTTATATAACTTAAAAGAAATGGTTTAATTTTGTGAGATTAAGGATGAACAAAGATGTAGAAAGTGTTTGTATTTGAGTGAATTCTACTTCCACACCATAGACATGAATAGGTACTTAGTCAATAGACATGTTTATTTATTTTTAATAAATATGATTACTCAGTTCAAACTAATAGGTATGATCTTTTACATCCAATAGACATAATTCTTTATATCCAATAAGCATAATTTTTTATATCTAAGAGATATAATATTTTATGTCCAATAGACACAATATTTCTACCTATGAGACATGACTTTTTATATCTAAAATTATGAAATAAATTCTATCCTATTTCTTTCATCTTTAATATATAAGTTAAACAAATTTTCTCCAACAATAAAGAATAACAGGCGTCTTCTTGGGATTATAATTCATGCCTGTATTTATATACAAGTGTACCCCCATGTCTATGAATGACCTTTCCAAACGTTTTGTCTTGCAACGCCGCTCAAATGTCTGTTATCAGTGTAGTTTAAACATAAAAGTGAAAAGAGCACCCAACCTACACTTCCACCAGCAAACTAAAGCAAAGGACTACAATTAACGAACAGAAACAATCCAAGTGTTTCAAACAGTCCATTCTCGGTTTTCTTTTCTTTTTCTTTGGGTTTGTTTTACCCTCTCATTGTCATATCTTTGACAATGCCTTTCAGTAAAAAAGATAAGCCAATGGGATACACTGCGTGTATATAACTGGTTGATAATGAGCAAATACAAAATGACAGTAACAAGCAAAGCCATCATTATTCTGCTCTTCCTAGTGACAAAGATTTAGATCCAATAATGGCAGAGGAATTCTTGGTGAAACGGAAACAGATAAGAAAGTGCAGAAATGTCCTGCAAATGGGAAAAAGCTATTTCCATGTGGGGAGTGCCAGGTGAAGAAACAATTTTTTTTTTATGAGAGAGAATGAAGAGAAAAAATATGAGAATTCATATAATTAGTATATAAAATTTATGATATATATATATATATATATATCATAACTTTTATAAATCAGATGCTCACTTTAGACGAAATGTTAGCGAATTGCAAAAATCAAAAGTAGAGCTTGACGAAGAAAACTCCAATGGGAGAATGATGGATACCTATTTTAATGAGTTTGATTAATAAATTACAACCGCCACATGCAGAAGCTGGTGAAATAAAAGGAACAGGAGAATAAAATAATAGTTAAAGTTGGTATTAAAGTAGGATTAAAAATATGAAATAAGAGATAGGATAACAAGTCTCAATTTCAATCAAATATTGTTCTCCAAAAATTTTATAATTTTTAATTAAGAACATTCAACTATGCTTAGTACTAATATCAAAGTTTCCTATATCTGTATAATACGTTTCAGATAGCTCTATCTATATTACACTTATTTTTGAATTTTTAGATTCATCTTCTAAATATTTTAGAATTTCAAAATATACTCTACTTTTTTATTTGTTTAACTCTATAAGTCTTATTATTTTTCTAAATTAAATTCTCTCTTAATTTTTACAAAATAAATTTATATTATTAAATTTATTAAATTTTATAAACTAAATCACAACATACAATAAATTTAAAGGTTATATAAGAATGCATGTACATTATATAAGGTTCAAGTCGGTTCAAGTCATGAAAGTAGACTTTTCTACGTCTATATCTCACTTTTTTAATTTATTTCTCATTATATTTTTATTAAATAATGTTAAGAGAAAGCTATACAGTATATATATATATATATTAGATGTATATATATATTTTAAATGTATTTAATTTTATTTAAATAATATATTTATATTATTTGATGACTTAAATTTTTTTTTTTTTTGGTGTAACTTGTAAATCCTAACAAATGCGAATTCTTCCCGCCATGGCAGCACCGTAAAGGCACCCCATGGGCTCTAAAGTTAGGCCTTTGATGCAATTTTGGTACATTTTCTCAACCTCTTTTTGCTTAATTTGAAAGTGATGCTTTAGTTGTGGTTATCCACATGTTGGCCATCAGCGGTGACTAGGAGATGGATTCTTCTAAGTCTACAATGAGTCACGTTAGATGTAGGTATTTAGACGTATTTTAATATTATAATTAAGAATATTATAAATTTATAATTGAGAAAAATAATATTTATTATTTATTTTTGAAACATAATCATAGAATAAATACATCAAATTATTCTCTGAAGTCTCAAGATATACTTATGGAAATCATTTCATAGTGGATTCCATTTTATTATGGCACTAACATAAAGTACATACCAGATAATTTTTCATGGGCTTACAACTACATCCATATCCAAGAACAATTGTGATATATATACTAAATCATTTCCTACAAAGTCTACATTTATTTTTATATGCACATAAACCATTAATCCTACTAATAGTAATACAATTGCCACAAAAGTACGAAAATTTATTCTAAGGCGTAGAAATAAAAATAATTCTTAACATTAACTATTGTTGTATGCTCTGTCCGCAACGAGTACTTCTTAATACAAGACAAGGTTAACCTATTCTCATAATTGAAGTATAAATTTAATTTAATGCAATATTATTACTAAATCAAATATCTATAGGACTTTATATATCTTGAAATGCTTGTTTTCTAAAAGTTATAAATTATAGCTCTAAATAAAAGTGCATTAAAATTGATTAATAGCAAAATTGATTAATTACATGTAGACTTGTCAAAATGAGCCAACCCGCTTCAACCCGCATAAGCCAGCAATTAAGTGGGGCGGGGCAAGCTGGCCTGCATAATTGGCAGGTTGAAAAATCTCAGCCCAACCCGTCCTACGGCAAGTTGCAAGTTAAGCAGGCAAGCTTGCCAATAATTAAAAAAAAAGATTTTATTAAAAATTAGAATTTATGAATGATAGTAAATGACTAGCTAAATTTAATATACTAATTTTAAAGCAATTACAAATGAATACAATCAAATTTGCCTTTTAATAATGTACCTAAAGGCATAACCTGGATTTATCTTGTAATGAATTATACAAATTTTGATTCTACTCATAAAATTACTAATATGCAACATCATTTTTTAGGTAAGGCTTCAATAATATTACTAATATACATGCACAATAAAACACATGCCTACAAAGATATAAAGGTTATGTTCCTATATGTGACAAAGTCTAATACTGATGTCATTCAAAATAAACTGTATACTAATTAAAAATAGAGCTATGCTATTATACATTTATACCACTATTCATATATATGCAATGCTTGAGTTTTGTATCTTAAATTATGATAACATAAAAGCTGAAGAACTCAATACAAATATAAAGATAGTACTTTCTGCTTCAAAAAATAATATATAAATGTGATATTGATGATAGCTATGTAACAACACAAGTTTTATACTATCACTTGAATGATTCAGAATGAGTTGTTGCATAGTATAATAATTTGTCTTCTCTTTGAGCTCATCAATTTTTACTTGCCTTTTAACTCGAAACCTTTAAAAAATTCTTTTGTCTCTTTAGTCACCTATAAAATCATACATTATACATAAGATATTCAAAACATAAAAAAATTATATCTAAACTGTATGAGAATACTGTCTAAATTGCATAATCCAAATTGAAATTAAATGACAATCATTTAACTTGCCCTCTTCTTCCAATTCATATCCATTAATTTTGTTGTCATAATAGTATAACTTACAGCAATTTCTTAAAAGTTGAAACCATTTTAAATGATATGTCATTTTAGAAAAAAATTAAAATTATGCAAGTCAAAACCCAAGGGTTCAACCCGTTCTAACCTGCATTGACCCGCGGGTTATGCGGGGCCAGACTAATTAACTCGCGAATAAATAGGCCACCTATATAGCAACCCAACTCACCCCTTATGCAGGGCGGGATGGGCTGACCCGGCGGGTCAAGCGTATTTTGACATCCCTAATTACATGCTAACAAAATAAAATATATGTAATGTTGAACTAGATAAAGTAAAGCTGTATAAGAAATAACTACAGAAAAGTTAGATAGATGTCATAGTGCCAATATACACTCAAAACTAGTGTTGCAAAATAAACTCAAACAATCTCCAATGGATCAAATAGATGAGGATTAAGGAGTTATCAAAGGATCTATCAAAATATATAAACGAACTCGCATGTCAAATCATATTTAAGAGTATTAACATAGTTAAAACGTTACTAAAAATAGCATAACTGTTATCGCTTTAAACAAAACATCCCAAAGTGTTATGCCTAGATAGAGGCTACAAGTTATGTGCTAACATTAACTTTAATTTTTTTTTTAAATACCGTAAAAATATTACTCAATTACCAACACTTATTTGATAGTTCTAATAACTTAGAAACACATATTACTCATAGATTTTTATTCCTTAATCACCACCAACTCAAAGAAGATTAAATTAGTTCATACAGCAAGTCAAAATTAATTTAGAAAACATATTATATAATATTAGGGAAGTGGGTAACAAGAGAGAATGTTAAGAGTGAAACTTTTTATATGGTTTGAATTTTGTGAAGCATTCTTACAAATTATGAAGATTTAAAGTAATGGTCAATTTACTGACTAGATAGGAAGAAGATAAATAGCTTGAAGTTATCCAAAGCCCATTGTTATCAAGTAGAAAAATTTTCTTCAATAATTAGTTGAAATTTGTCACTAGAAGAAAGGAGGATGAGAAGTTTTGAGGAGCTGATAAAAGATAAGTTCAGCCATGGTATATTGTATTTCAATGCATATTGAGAAGGATGGACTAAGCAAATGTGCCAATTGTGTTTCAGTGTATAGTGAGTGGGAAGAAAAAGATAAAGATAGCGGAGAAATGATGACATAGGAAATGGAAAAGTTTTGGGCGAGGAAATGCGGAGCCTCCGACGAAAGATTCCTGATAAAAGTTCTGGGCGAGGAAACCCTTTCATGTCGGAAATCCACGTCGGAAATCCGGGCCCCATTGGAAGGAGGGATATTTTGTAATCCCAGAAGTTTTGGGCCCCATTGAAAGGAGGAAATAAAGATAGCGGAGAAATGATGACATAGGAAATGGAAAAGCTTTGGGCGAGGAAATGCGGAGCCTCCGACGAAAGATTCCTGATAAAAGTTCTGGGCGAGGAAACCCTTCCACGTCGGAAATCCACGTCGGAAATCCGGGCCCCATTGAAAGGAGGGATATTTTGTAATCCCAGAAGTTTTGGGCCCCATTGAAAGGAGGAAATAATATTGATATCCCATTGGCTTTCTTTCACGTCGTACAGGGATATATACAAGTTAGAAATAATCCTCGGATCTCGAGTTATTTACGAACTGACATCCCATTTGCTTTCGGGTCGTACAGGGATATCTACAAGTTCATGGGTCTCTCATAGCATGCGAGGAAAAACGGGCCTTCTTTTCGGGATGCGAGGAATAACGATGTTAATGTGTTTATTCTTACGTCTCTGTTGTGCAGTGGGATGGAGAGGATAAGCAGTGTGAAATTAGAGAAATAGAAGTTTTTTTTAAAACTTAACTACGTCAATGTAAGTGTAAAATTATAGAGTTAATATTATTCTCTTCATTTTGGAATTATAGGAATTATAATTCATGTATTTGTTATTTAAATTTGAACTTTTTTATTTTTTATTAATTTTAATAATATTTTATCTCTTAATAATTTAATTTAGAATTCTAATTTTTTTATTATTTTTTAATTTTATATGAATTTATTTCTTACTTTTATTTGTTTTAACAGCAAAAGGTGTACCCTCATGTCTATATAGTTGAGCATGTTTCCGATGATCATGACAACCATCCCTCCCTGCAATGCAAAATGGAAAAAATTAAAAAGAGGTTAGAACACGTGGTCTGTCATTAACAGAGAAAGATACAGAAGGGAATTGTAGTCGAAGGAAAACTAATGCTAATTTAGAGGGCGTTTGTTTTGGCAAAAAATTAAATATTTTTGAACAGAAAATATTTTTTCAAGAATTTATTTTCCGCTGCTTGGTGTTAATAAAAGAAACTATTTTCTATTGTTCGTTTTTCACAAAAGAAAATATTTTCCTAAATAAAATGCACAAACACAACAAAATTAATTATATTTTATCAACAGCGCAATTAATGTTCAACAGTAAATTTTTTTTTTAGCAGAAATGCCTAATTAAAAAAAATCAACATTTAACGAATATAGCAAATTTGATTCATTCATCTGTAAACTCACACTTTTCAACATATATACTAGAATTTAGTCAAATTTAATGTGCAACAATTACAAAGATTTCTTCATTAAATTTAATCCCAACATCGTTGATTAACACTGATAAAAAAATTACAAGGGACAAAGTAAAGATTAACAAGTGCAAGCTAATTCATCTTCTGGTTTTATAACGCTACCTATGTTACACCTAATTTTTAATTTTTATATTAATCTTCTAAATATTTTATAATTTCAAAATTTTCTCTACCTTTTCATTTATGGATCTCTATTAATCTTATTACTTTTATAATTTTATTCTAATTATTTAATTTTTACTGTATAAAATTGCACTGATAAATTTATTAAATTTTATAAATTAAATTATAAAATAATAAATTTAAAAGTTTGCAAAAATATATAAGTATTATATAAAATTCAAGACGTGCAAGTAAATTTTTCTAACTAATTTATCCTGCTGAGACCAGGAACGAGAAGTGGAAAGCAAGTGTTATCAGAAGTTGTATTTGAGCTCATGTGAAAGACAATTCTTGGTTGAATTGTTTCTTGTCAAAAACATCCAGGAGTGGCTGGACCCCATTACCAAGTCTGCCATCCTACATGTTCTTTTCTGACCCAATTGTGTGCGAATGGTCCATGAAATCTCCCTCACCTCATTGGGTGGATCCACTCTCAGGCGTTGATCAGGAATGTGCGAGTGAGATCCTTACGAAACTAATACTGGAACATGGTCCCCATCTGAAGTCTAAACGGACAGTCCAATAGGGTTTTCAGTTCATACATAGGGTGATTTATCTGTCACCTCCTTGGGTGGCTCCACTGTCAGACGTTATCAGGAGTGTGCACTTGAGATCCGACTTGGAAAAACGCACGAAGTCGAATAAGGTTTTCATTTCAAAGGTAATGTGGAAAAGGACGGAAATAAACAAAAGTAATAGTTTCACGCGTTTTCTTCTATAATTATGACTAACATCTTGTTAAAAGAATAAAAATAAAATAAATTGTTTTATTAATTTGTGAAAGAACCTAAAAGCTCTAACACCGTTTAGAAATAAACGCGTCACTAATGTATTTTTATTTGTATTTATTTTCATTTCAAAAGAAATAGGGAAAAGGACGGAAAAAGCAACAGATGAAGTTGGGAATACAAAGAACTATTTTCAACAAGTTGTTGGCACTAGAAAACTACTGGTCAGACTTGAAGGATTTTCAAACTATTTTTATTCTTTTTGTGATTTGCAGGACTTTCGAATAATTTTATTGTAACAAATAGAATATTCATTAGTTTTTGTACCAACAAAATTGATTCTCTCATAACAAATCATCAAACAATAGCTCCCCTCACACTCAAAATATGCTAACATTTTTTTTTCTTCTCTCTAATTTAATCTAAGCAAGGCTTTTTTTTAATTATTAAAATAATATAAATATACACCTTCTATCATTTACGTTAAATATTAATAATTATGTGACATATATATAATTATTAATATATATGATATTTTTAATTGACTATTTATTTTAATTAAAAAAATAAAATTGCATAGGAAGTAGAGGAAATGAAAGAAATTCAAGAATCCTAATAAAAAATTGTTACTTTCAATAGATAAATACACATTTAATATTATTGAAATAAAAGAAATTCAAGAATCCTAATAAAAAGTTGTTACTTTCAATACATAAATACACATTTAATCTTATTTCTAAAATTTTTTTATTAAATTTTAATTGGTAAGTTTTCTTTATACTTCATTTATTTTGCTAAACTATATTTAAGTAGCTCTTTAATGAGATTCTGCTAACAACTTTATTCAAGATTTTCTCTTATTTTATTTTGCTTAATGTTATTTGTACCCTTTTAGTTATTATAAAAATATTTTATAATTTTATCTCCGTCTTTATCTAGAAACACCCTCTATTTTAATGAAAAATATTAGATTAATTATATTTTGTTCAATATACTAGATATTATTGATTGTTTTGTACTTTGTCTATTTGTTTATTATTAAAAATAAAATGCAATAGTATATTGTATTTATTTAATTTTAATTTATTTAAATAACCAATAAAAAAGTCATGAATATTAATAATAATATAAAAATAATATAACTATTAACATTTAATAACTTATTCAATATAAATAAAAAAGTCTATTTATATTGTTTTAATAATTTAAAAGTAATATTTATTAATTTTTATAATTAAAAAAATTTACTTATAATCGTTTTAAAGTTAATGAAATGAAAATAAAGAGAAGATCCTTGAAAATAGACAAAACATAATAGAACTACTGGTAAGATTGAAATACTTTGTTTAATAAAATTTAGGTTCGAATTTTTTATCAATAATTTTCTCTTTAATTGCCGATCTTGTATGCATCATTTTAAAATCTTGTTAAAATGTAGAACAAGCTTTAACCCTAAAATAAAATATTCTTATATATATATATATATTTTTAATCAAAAAATGCATTACAGTTGAATAGAAGAGTTCAGAGATGATGGGGCTTCCCACTGCATGTCCCTATCGGAGCCTACTTTATTCATCGCCATTGTGTATACGTGGGTGAATGCAACCAGTCCTCCGGATACAGAAACCTGAAGCTGGTTTACTCAAAACTTGTTACCTTCCTTCCATGCCCCACTTCACTGCTTCCTCCTCCCTTCCCTATATACAAGAACCAGCTTCTTAGCATATTCCATCCAAGGTCCAGACTTCGTTTTCCATTCACTTCCCACTCCTTCTTCTCCTCCTCCAATATCTATTTCTCAATTAAGGTAGTTGGCAACTCTAACCTCCCATTTTTTGTGTGAAAATTCTCATTTTGATCCCTTCCCACATCCACAGACAATTTTTTTTCAAATATCACAAAATAAAAAAAATTCAAGGTTTAGGGGTTCTATAAAAAGGTGCCATGGCATTCACTCTCCTTCCCGCATCCCAGACCCTTTCCCTCCATGTCCATTAGTATGTGTCCCAGACCCTTTCTCTTCATGTCCATTAGCATATGAAGTTAGGAAGATAGCATTGTTTTCGATTTCAACAGATCTTGTTGAGTGAAAAGTACAACAGATCTCCATTTTTATCTTATTTTTAACTTTAATTCTCATGCAGGCCTAATCTAATCATCCGCCAAGATAGAGCGACAGAAGCCGGAAGCAGCCGCTCCGGCGATTTCGACGACGGGAAGAGTTCATCTGATCCATTTTCAGGTACAGAGAGAGTGAAAAGATTGATTAGATGAAGTTTTGGCATTAGTGATTAACGATGCCATCTCTCCTGTGACAGTTTTTGTAACAGAGTTTCTTCAACGATTCACCTCGCCGCCAGAGTGACAGAGGCCGGAAGCAGCCGCTCCGACGATTTTGACGACGGGGAGAGTTCGTCTGATCCGTTCGATATCGGTATTTCGTGAAAGAGTTAGCACCATAGTGAGTTGCTTTCTTTGTCTTTCTCAATAAAAGCATCTTGATCTCTACCAGAATTTTGGGAGGCAATGTCTACTCATACTGAATTGCGTAGTGATGCACGGGACATTTGAATGAAAAATTATATAAAAAGAGATTTTCATTTTTTTAAAAAAATTCTGGGGTCACGTGTCTGACTTTTCGCTTTTCATCACCCATCGTGGCGGGTTCGTCCTTCAAGCTTTCTTATCCTCCGGCCTCCTCCTTCCCCACCGTTTTCTTTTCTTTCTCACCCAAATTTGGGTTAGGCGCTATTGGTTCTGTGCATAAGGCATGGCAATCATTTAAAAAAATATAAAATTAATTCTTTTAATCAGTTTTTGAGCCAGTACCAACCATTCCGACCACTTCGTCGGATCCTCCATCGTCGACCATTCCTGAATTTTCTTTCGTCTCTTTATCTTAAATCTTAATCTCATTTCCCTTGAAATATTTTTCGTTGTAGCAAAAGTTGGAATGATGGTCTCTGAAGGAGAAAGGGAGATATTGGCAGAAAATATGAGAGGGGAGTGGCGGGGATAAGTAAATGTCTCCATGCAGATAGAATGAGACATAAAATTTTAAAAAAGTTAATAAAATAAATTTTAATATAAATTTAAAATAAATAAAATACTATTAAAATTAAAAAAAGATAAAAAATTCAAACCCATTGAGAGGAAGTAAGATATGGATCTGATCTAATGAAAAATAAAGGAGAGAGAGAAGAAAAAGCAGCTAGTTGATGCACATAATCTTAGAATGAGAAAAAGAAAATTATTTTTACATGATGTAATATTTTGGGTGAGAAGAAATAAGATGGGTGGTGATTAATAGAAGGGAGACGCATTGAAGAGAAAATATATTCTTACATAATTATAGATATTACGTACAAAGAGATAAAAATTAAAATAATATTTTTTATTTTTTACTTCCTTTTCATATGTGAATGCAATATGATTCTGAAAATGTAAAAATACTATAACTCAGCATTGAATTTTCAGCACTATTAAAGGATTGTAATCTTTTTCTTAGTTTTAATGTTATTTAGTCTACCTTTTAAGAAAATTATAATGCTACCTCTATTCTCTTTTATTTTACAATTTATTTTATAATATTTTAATAAAAATAAATAATATGACATAATGATAGAAAAAAAGAAAATAAAATAGAAAGACCTTTGGGAAATACTGCTTCATACTCTTCATTTAAATCTACGTCTTTATTATATTCGTAAAATTCATATATTCTGAAACAACTGTAACAGTAAAAAAAAATTATATTTTTTTTATTGATTTCTTTCATTCAATACATTGCAATAGGAGTGGTGCTTTTTCCACATTTAGACCCAAAAAGGAGGAAAAACGATAAGCTTTTGTTAAGGTGTTATATGCGCATGCCAAAAGTATTAAATGTTATATAATCGTTTGTTTGATTTTAACTAATTAGATTCAATTTAATTGCAGTTCAAGAATGCCAAGATTAGAAGTCAATTTTCCACCACCGATTCATTCTGCTCTATTCCTTGTCCTGACCATGGTCACTGGTCAATTTCAAGTGAAATGCCAGTTTACGAAAGTCTCTCCATATGAAGAACACGGCGGCATCATGACAACAGCCTACATCAGCCTGTTTTTTTACAGTGCGGCAATAGTGGCAGAATTTGGGTGCGAAATCCAAAATACAGCTTGCCTTTCAATCATCGGAAGGTTTAGTCCTATACTGGGAGCTCTTTGTGTGGTCATGCATATGTTGATCATACATCCAACACTTGGTTGGGTCACCCTCGCCTTATGGTTCATTTACTTGGTTGGAGCTTTGCTATGGTCGCTTCAAGATATGAAACAAGCTTATGAATATTTATGCCGCGTATTGCCCTCCATCTGTGAACAGATCTGTGAACAGATAGGCAACAATGTTCGCATCATCGGTGAAAAGATAAAAAGTTGTTTAACATCATAGGTAGCATGCCTTGGTGACTTAGATCGATGGATTTCCTCGTTTAAAGTGTAACAAAATTTTTAAATTGTGGGTTGTTATTGAATGTAGTATCGTGTAGCTTAACGAAGTGATACTTGTTATGTTAATTAAAGTGGTCTAATAAATTGTTTCACTTTTTGAATTTACGTATGTTAATTTAAAATATATTGAATTTTATGAAAATTTTTGATTAAAATTGCTAAAGATCATATATCGAGTAACGATAAAAAGATGTAATATTTTTGTACACAGATTATACACAATTTTATATGCTCACTCTATTTTTACTTTCTTCTCTTGAAAATATGTGGTTGTGTACACTTTTCTTAAGCACACTCATAATTTCTGTTATATCTCTAAACAAAATTTATTGTAATTTATAGAAATTTGTGTTTTTCACTTTTCTAATTTCTCACATGAAAGCGAAATCATTTCTTGTATTTTTATAGCACATATACAATATTTTTCTATTTCCTCTTTGACGTGCCTATGATCCAGGAAAAAGTTATTTTTTCATAATATTGATGATTTAAATGATTATAGCTATGGAGAACTCCACTATGGAAACTACATATTAGTAATTAGAAAATAAGTAATTCTCTAATATTTGACATGTTTATAAAAATTATTTCTGGTATATGTGGTAGAACTTGTGCATTTTATTCAGTCTTTGATGAATTTATGATGGAAGAAAAGTTTTTTTTTGCCATTCGTTCACATAAAGATGGGGTATATAACATGAAAACTCCTAAGTGAAAACTGTATATATTATTAATACTAATAGATATGGATTAAATTATGCATGATATCAAATTCAAATGGTAAACCAAAATGAAATACTCATTGGGTCAATCACATCATAGATTTCCGTTTGAAACAACAGATGTGCATACAGGCCTCGTTTTGCAGAATTCTGTTTTCTCACTCAAATCTCTCTTGCCCAGGACTTCCAGTTCGGGCATCACCCTTAACCCATCTTTATCAGTTGCTTTCCCCTTGCCAGCTCAGTTGCAGGAGAAATTTTGATTCCCAGAGGAAGAAATCTCTGGCGAGGAAACCATGCGCTCTACCCTTATGAGCTATGGTGGCGTTAAGCGAGATTGCCAAGCAATTCTCGCAAGGAAAACGACAAAGTCCATTGAGTATATTAGAAAGAACTATTACAATGTTTACTACTCCTTTTATAATTCAGTAAAATCCTTCCTTCCATTTGTATTGGAACACGTGTACTAACTAGCAGATTAACTAACCTAATTAACTGATTAGCAGCTGTTTAACCTAATTTCCCAACTAACTTGTCTTTACTTCGTAACAGAAACCGGAAGGAATTGAATAAAGAGATGATGGGAACGGGGAGACTGTAGAGTCAGGAGAACATCATTAGCTGCCTTGCTTAGTAAGTTAGTAGATGGGTCCAGTGTGGGAAATTGTGTAATCTACCTACCTTCACATATTTTTTCTTTTTGGGCTTGAGGAATTCTCAAGTTAAAAATTAAAAATCAATTTTTTTAAATATAAAAATTGTAAAATAATTTTTTTTAATAAAATTTTTTCATATATACAACTTAAATTAAATTTAAGATTATATTTAACAAAATTAAAAGACATTAGATTTTATTTTGTTTCACAACAACATATCAAAAAAAGGCATACGTATATCATGATTCAAATTATTATTTGACATATTTGTAACTTCCTTTTTTATCTTTTTACTATTTGTTATTAATTTTGAATATTATTATTTTTGTAATTGTATTTTTAAATATTATAATATAAAATTTAAATTATTAATTTTATAAATTAAATTGCAAAACTAATAAAAAATTAATAATTCACAATAACAATTTTAAAAATTAAGCGAAATACATGTTGGAAGAATATATAAAATCATATGTATCTAAATTATTTTACATGTAAAAATAGCAGAAAAGAAACTTTTGGAGTGAAGACCCAAAATTAAAGAAAAGACAAGGATGACCAACAGGCAGCAGTTTGATGAGGATTATATGGCATGTGTTTTGGTCGGTTTAAGATTACAATTAATCGAAAAATCCAAAATCGGTTTGGCCGAATCTACTTTATTGAAAAATTTGCAGTTCTCCCTCTCCCCGCCCTTTTTCCTCTCTCATCCCTCTCCACAAACGCTCTGTACACCCTTTTTCCTCCTCTTGCTGGGCGCTTGAAAATTGACTCTGATACCTACATTTACATCACCTGCAGCAACGCCCTTGACCCCAACTTATGTTCTGAAATCCTTCTAGAAATTCACCTGCTAACTGATGTTTAGTAATCCTTCAAGGAATTCACCTTTGACGGAAAGGTTATTGAGCTTGCCGACGGCATTTTTATTGATTGTGTCGTGAACCACACAGTTGTAGACGGTACTTCCTTTTGTAATCTCTTCAATACTTCGCTAAAGTGTGTTGAGGATCCAATAATATCTCGAAAATGTTGAGTTTGTTTCGACAGGATTTGGTACTGATCCCGAACGCGATGTTCGATTGCCGGAGAGTGAGCCATTGAAACAGATAAAATTTTCACTTGCAACAACACCGGTATTAGTTTCCGTTTAGAATAGATGTTAAATGCGTTGCCACAGAGGTGGCTGAGCTGGAAAAAAAATATTACAAATGATTATTAATGAGTGAAAGAGGTATTGAGTACTGGGTACAGTGGGAGGATTGCAAATTTTTCCTACTTTACATTAACTGTAGCCAAGGTGGATCAGGATGTTTTGACCTGAAATTTGGAAGGGGAAGAGATAAATAAATATAGAATTAAGAAAAATAATAAAAATTTTGAAATTTAAATATTAAATTATAAAAAATAAAAAATTGTTAAAATTAATAAAAAATAAAAAAATTCAAATTAGTATTAATACTCTATGAATTATAATATCTCACCTGATCGATTGTTTCAATAGATTAATACCTTTTAAAATATAAGATATATTTTATTTTATAAAATATAAATAAATAAGTGTATATTTTATTCTATGCATTATAATTGGATAACAAAAATATAATAAGCAGAAAGATTGAAATGAGTGTCCACGGAGAAAAACAACACTTGGCTGCAGCCCATAGGAGCCTCTGATGCTGCAGCCCTACTAATAGAGAGCCACGTGTTCCTTTTCATTTTCCCTGCATATGCCGGCAGTTTTAAAGGAAGTGTGCTCCAATCTATTTGGATGTTTCCGCCCACCAAAATGCATATATTTTTTTTAACTTTGGAAAACATTTTTTTATTCTTTTTAAATTGGCTTTATTTAAACTGTTTAGTATACTTCTATATATTATATTAATTAACAACTATGTTAAAACAATTATATTTTATTCAAAAATTATCTAATTTTCTAAAATTAACAGAATTAAATTACATTTAAAACAAATAATCAATTTTTCCTCCTTAATACTGTTACTGTTAACTGCCAGACGGAACGGATTCACAGTCACACTTCTCAGTTTCCGTTCCATGCGAGAAGCCACATCTCGAGGGAACAGTTGTACACGTGGCATTTGCTTAAGGCCAACATTGGTAGCATCAAAGAGATAGCCTGAACGATTAGGAAATTACCAAGAGAGATAACAGAACGTCACTACAGGTCTGCATCAAATGGGGTTTGTGTAAAAAATGTTAGATAAATTGTATTGCTTATGATAATATTATTCCCATTGTTGGGATTAGAAGCATTCATCTTATAGGCTTTGTTCATGATGGAAGCTGTAATCAAGTCACGCCAAGAAGCATTTGAATGGCTTTGTACCATATTCATTAGTACCACAGAGATTCTAAGAAATTACTTTTAACAGGGAAGAAAATTCCCGCTTCTGCAAATGAAGGAAATGGCTTAGTTCTGAGGGAGGAAAGTAACTTGCAGAAGGTAAAGGCTTGCCTTGAAATTGATTTTCCAGCTGTGTAGATCAGCAATAGAGCAAAATGTTGGTTAAATTTTATTTAGGTTGACTTGCTGTTATAAGTATTCCTTCCTTTTAAACTTTTGGCTCCTGGCTTTCCATTTTAGATAGATGTAATAGCTGAATATAGAATAATACCATTATTGCCGTGTTTATTCTGTAAAGAAATGGAATATGAAATTTAGTAGAAAGTAGAGTCTGTTGAATTCTTTACACTGATGAAATACTTAGAAATCTGCTGTTGGGGGATTTCTCTTCTAACGGTTAGAAATCTACAATTTACATGTTCCGTTCTCGTCACTTACCCTGGGGTCCTGGAAAACCCATAGCAGTTTGGAGATAGTAGATTTTCGAAGTTCCTGTATCTGACTATATGAACAGAGAGAGAACACAAACAAATCTTCAATGGAACTTCTGATTCAAGTTTGCAATTTGCAACAAGAAAGAAAGCACTTCATTATCATGGCAAACAGTTGTATTAGCTACTGCTGCTATCAAGCCTATCGTTAGCCTCTTCGCCTGAGGTCAAGCCACCATCAGAATCATCAAATGATTCTCGATCTTTTAAAAAGTATCCATCCTCAGGAGGATGCTTATAATCCTTCCCCCTCCAAACTACAATCTGTTCTTTCTCAAATGTTACCAGAACGCACGGCACCAGGTCTACATCAATGCATAAGATACTAGAAAGGAGTAACTTATGGATCTCAATAAACTTGTAAGCCAGAAATTGTTGACATCGCGACCCACAGTGGCGATTGGGAAAATTTGATTTTTTTTTTTTTTTTGTTTACAGGACTTACATCAGAATTAGTTACTTAACTATTGACGCAACTAGATTAAGGTTTTAAAAAATATCTAATTTGATTAAAGTTTTCAAAATTATTTTTGAATTTAAAAGAATTTCATGAAGAGAAGCGAATTTGTACAATCACATGATTGGAACTTTATTTACTTCTCTAACATAATTCATGGCATATTTACCCTCAAGATGTTAATAAAGATCATTTTCAACAATCACATCAATAATTATTATTGGGAAGAATTGAAATTTAAAATGAATTCGATATCTTAAAGGGCATTGATTCTTGATAGTTATGAAAAATTGTCAATTTTTTTAATATAACACATAATGCTATTATTTTAGAAAAGATTAATAGTAATTGCTTTTGTTAATTACATTCATTGTTGTGCTTGCCATAATTAAAATTTTTAAAAAGTAGGTTACATTTTCAAGAAAGGACATTGAATTTTAAAATAACAATGTTGACCATATTGGGTAATGTCGATTTCTCCGACATCACCCATAATGTTATTTTCTTAAAATAATTAACTATAATTACTTTCGCTAATTACATCAATAATAGTTATTTGAAAAAATAAAAACTGAAACTTGTTTTAGGCAAGAAATTGAGAATAGTTAATGGTAAATTTCTAACCACTTTCTTAGACCTTAGACAAATCTCATAAACACTAAAGGCATTTTCATTTTAAGAGCTTAAATTAAAAATTTATAAATTTTGAGATTTTTTATATTTAATATGAATTCAATTAGTCAAGAAAATAATTAAAAATAAGATAAAAAGGATTCGAAATATAGCATAAATATTAGATCTAAATCAAGTTAAATTTAATTTATACAAAATTATGACTCATTTTATATTTATGCTTTCAAAGTAAGGACCTATATGTAGGGACAAGAGGTGGGCATGATTGGGCTCGACAAGGCCCGCACCATGGCCTTCTTTGACTTTTAAAACAAAACTAGTTTTTTATATTGTAATGTTGGAAATGCATGAGAGGCCACGGTTGGGCCACATGCCCACCGTGGCCAGGCCCTTTAGGCGGAAGGAAATCTGTTTTTGGTAATCTAAAGGTAACTGAAATAGAAAAAAATTTTACATATAAAAATATATATTAAATATACTTACTTTTTTTAAACATAAAAACCAAAAATGCAATAATTTTTTGTGAAAAATTTAGAATTAAGTATAAATTTTTATTTTATGTTCAAAATAAAATATTACTTTTAATTTATTTTCGTAGGGACACTTATAGGGTGCATCGCACCCCATGAAGGGTGTGATGCACCTTTCTTCCGTTACACCCCTGCAACCGAAAGGCACATGGGTGTTCGAGCTTTATAGCTCGTGGCTCTGGAGCCACCCCAACCTACGGTGGCGGAAGGTGACCCATCGGTGGCAGCACACGCCGTCGCCATGCCAGGGGCTAGCGCTGCCCAGTGGCAACGCCGCAACACCTAGAGAAAGAGAAAGAGGAAAACTCCTCTCTTACACGAAACACTCCTACAACTTCCACGATGGTGTCTAAGCATGCAATTCTTACCACTTCACTTGTGAACCACTTATGCATCCTAGCAACCTAACCGACTTCATCATAGGAAAGAGAGGAAAAAGAAAAACAGGGACGGATGGGGAACTCGATACAGAGATGGGATGTACCCAGATCGCAAACTCTCGGCTTCTCTCCTCCGGTGTCTCCTCTTTCTGGCTTGTAGGAGCTAGTGTTAGCCGAGTGTCTTCAAGCTTCCCTCTTCCTGTGCAAGGCCTCTCTTAATGGTAATCCTTGGTGCAACTCTCCCAGCCTCCTCTGTTTTTGGTTATGCCCTCCTATCAAGTGGGTCTGTTCTCTTTCTATCTCTTCTTTTGGTCTCAAGAATTCTCTTTCCTTACAACTCACTCTCTTGATCCTTCTCAACTCTCTCGCACTCTTTGTACTCCTGTGTAGAAGCTCCTTCTCACTTATATAGAGCCTCTGACCCTCTGTTACATTCTTCTCCACGAAGCTTCCTTTGTGTGCATTAACGTCTTCTCCTCCTTCAAGTGGGCAGACAGCCATCATGTCGTTGTCTGCACTTAGCCGTCATGCCTTTTCTGTTCTTCTAGCCTCCCATTTAATGAAGATGGCGCCCTTGTGTTTCAACCAAAACAATTCAATCCTAACAAAACTCGGTTAACCTTCCCTTTTCATTCCTGCCAAACAGTTAAAGAGCACAACTTGAGAAGAAAAAGCATGTCTCGGTTTGGGCCAAAGCTTTGGCCCAAACCGAGACTGAGGCCTAATCAATTTCAATTAATCTTTAATCTCTTTTTTTATACTTTCATTATTATTAAGCTAAAAATGCATTAAATACCCCTTTATCTTAGTCTATTTAAAATCCAAAATTTCTAAAATTAAACAAAAGAATTTCAAATTAAATCACATTCTCATTTTTATTTTTGAGATCCGTTTTGATGTATTAAGCTTTTTTTAAAAATTTTAAACTAAATTAGAATTTAATAAATTATTCTCATAATACTTTCTTAAGTCTAAAAAATGTCTCAAAGACCAAAAGAAATACTAGATAAAATATTTCGGATTCTAAACTAAATTAAGGGTCTACAGAAATTACTATAAATTCGGAAGTTACAACTGTTTGAGAGTGCCACATCCAATTATTTATAATAACCAGATGAGTACAAAACGATGATATACTGATATATCGAAACGAGAGACGGAAAGATGATATATTGATATATCAAGACGATGTAGTGGGGTCATCTCCCCCCTTCCAGCTAAACGGCCGCCCCGATGACAATTCTTCAGCACAAGTCATTGTTTGCACATTCAAAATAAAAACAAAGATTGAGGTGCGTTAGTTCCCGCGGACCATTTTGCACATCCATTTCCAGGTTTCACCTATAAAACAAAGGTGTTAGTCTCTACACATTTTATGACCAATACTTTATAAATGTCCTCAATCCATTCCATATAATATAGTTATTATGTCTCAATCAAAAAGAAAATATATCTATTATGTGTTTATTATTATTTAATTGTGCCTTAAGGCCGATCGAAACCCAAAACACAAAATAAAACAATCACTCTCTACTATCACGTAAACTCTCAATCATTTTTTATGCCCATAATCTCTGCTAATTCCAATTTGCCTGTCTGGTCAAATCTATTCTACAAAAAGGTACCTTAAAAATATAATATAAAAATTAATAATATTAAATAAAGAATAAATCCCTAATGTATTCAATGTTATGTAATCGTTTGTTTCTTTTTAAGTAATTAGATTCAATTTAATTGCAGTTCAAGTATGGCAAGAGCAGGAAACACTTTTTGCAACACCAGAGCGTTTTGTTATATTCTCTCTTCTGACCATCCTCATTGGTCATTTTCAAGTGATATGCCAGTTTATGGAAGTCTGTTCATACGAAGAACACAGCAAGATCACCATGGCAATTTATATCAGCCTGCTTGTTCACGGTGCCACATTAGTGGTAGAATTTGGGTAGGAAATCCAAAATCAAGCTTTCCTGTCAATCATCAAAAAGTTTACTCCGCTACTAAGGACTCTTACTGTGATCATGCATATGTTGATGATACACCCAAGACTTGGTTGGGGCACCTCCGCTTGTGGTTCATTTTTTTGGTTGGAGCTTTACTCTGATTGCTACAAGATATGAAAGAAGTATATGAATGTTTGTGCCATGCACAGCCCTCTACCTGTGAAAGGATATGCCACCGTATGCACAGCATCGGTGTAAAGACAAAAGAGTTACTTAACATCACAGGTAGCTTGCCTTGCCTTGAAATTGATTTGACAGCTGCGTAGATCAGCAATAGATTAAAATGTTGGTTAAATTTTATTTTAGTTGACTTACTATTATAAGTATTCCTTCCATTTAAACTTGGCTCCTAGCTTTCCATATTAGATAGATGTAACAGCTGAATAGAGAATTATACCATTATTGCTGTATTTCTTATCTGAAAAGACAAGAAATAACAAGTTACATAATAGGCAGTTGTGGTTCTTATTTATTTGTATGGTACTAAAGAAGAAGAAAACATAATAGGCAGTTACGGTTCCAGCAGAGTTTCCAGGGACAAGCTTGAGCTGCATGTCAGTTTTTCCGAACAAGCACTCATTTTTGGAACGAAAGCCAGAGCCAGAGGCTTCGTCAAGGGAAAGGGTGAGAAGTTGGCCATTGTTGAGAATATTGGCACGACCATCACCCCATGTTATTTCAAAATCTTAGTTGAAGTTACCAGCTGACGCCACAACCACAAAGCTTGTAAGAACAAAACCAATTATGAACAGTTTATAATTTGTCATATTTCTAAACAGAGCCAAGACTTTGGTTTTTGATTTGAAGTTTTGGTTGGCAAAGTGGTAGCAATTAAGGAGAGGGAAAGACGGAGGTAAAGAGCCAAGAAAGGTCTTCGGTGAAGACTGAGGTGCATGCAAAGTTAAGGGAGAGTATTTATAGGCGTAGAAGCCAAGAAGAGGTATTTATGAACGAGAACTGAGAAGGGGTTTGGAGGTGGTGGGAAGTGGTTAGGAAAAAATTGCAAGCGTGTAGAGTGCGAGAGGGAGAGATCAAATGGGTTGACTTGGCCATGGCCTTGGTGGAGGAAGGGGACCACATGACAGCTAATGTATGTTAGTGTTCTCGAATCACCATGGGTTTCTTCTCGCTTGTTAATGTTCCCTTCAAACTTCAAATCAATGGCAGCCACCCCCCGCTAGCTGTCTCATCTTTCTGGTCATACTAGTTTTCACCTTAACTCAATTCATTCTCCTTTGCCTTATGATTGTGGGTGACCATGCTACTTGTAATAACCACGTGTATTTGGAAGTTACATGTTTTGCAGATCTGGTCTTTGAGCCTAATTCTACTTTCATGTTCGTCGTTTATAAAAAAGGTTTTCTAAAATTGTAACCATTTTACTCAATTTCTGGGAAGGGAAATGGTTGTCTCGCTATATTAAGAACATAAAATATTCACAAAATAGGGAATTATTGTATTTTATAATTTAATAAGCAAAATAAGTTTTTTGTGAAATTCAATTTATGAGAAGATAGAAATTTCTAAGAATTAGGTAATATAACATGTAATATGTTGTCGTACTTGAATATTACTACACAAGCTTGATCGTAGATGTCTGTGCTCCGGCCACTTAGTGAAAATAATGACTAGAAAATTACAGACACTTACGTTTAGAAGCAAACATCTTCACCATCATCACTTTGTTGGTTTATGTATTCCCGCCCAAAAGTCATACATATGAATACAGGAATGTAGTGGTTAAACGTTTGCCGTCTAATCAAACCTGGTTTTAGTGGAGACTTGTTAATTAGTGAAGATATGAGATATATAATTAAGGCCCAACTCTCTTTTTTTTTCTTTGGATAATACTGGGAGAAAAACAAACAAAGAATAGACTAAAAGAAGTTGCCACTTGAGCGTTGGCTCAGTGGTATCGAGCCACAATTTCAACCCCCAACCCCCAAGTTCGATTCCCCCCTCCCCCACAATGTACAATATACCAAAAAAAAAAAAAAAGGACTAAAAGAAGTTACATATGAATATGTCTATTATAAGCAACTCTCTTATGATTGTTATTGATTGCAACTTCTGATTGACAATTTTCCAATTTTTGTAAACTAATTGAGTGAAGCAAATTAATCCACTTGGCAGCTTCATAGATTTTTTTTAAAGATAGATTAAAAATTTATTAAAAAATGTGATGATTTAATTTTTTTTTCATTTTCAGATATTAAACTTTAGATCATCTCTTATGAAGTACATAGACTTTATACTACTTTATCTATAAAAGTAAAAAAAAAATTATTATTTTCATAAATTAAATTTTAATTGGAGAGTACACCATCATTTTTCTTTTCTTTCTCTTGTTATCGGCCTACTTTTTCTTTTTATTTATTTAAATTTTGTGGGCAGAAGAAGCATTTCTAAATATTCCCCCATATCCATGTAAAAATAATAATACTTTATTACCATACAAAATTTGGAGGAAGCTTCTCTACCAACTTTGATTGGAGTTTTCTACATCTATTTAATTATTTGTAGCCATCAGATTCAAGTCAACTTGGAGCCTTAATACCACCGTTGGAATGGCATGCTCTTCTTTTCCTTTCTTTCTTTTGGTGATATTTGACAATTTTGTGCAGATTATTTCTTTTAGATAAAATATATATTTTGATTATAAAATAATATTTTCTTCTTGTTTAATTTTTAAAATTTTAAAATTTTATATATTTTAAATAATTTATCATTCTTTTTATCGCAAAATATATACTCTATAATAGTCCATTGATTTTCCCTATAATTATTAAACTTTGTCTTCATTTGAAAAAAAAAAAAAAAACTTCGAATGAAATGAAATGATCACGTCAAAACATCATAAGCAAGAATCTGAATTGATGATTTGTGATTAATTAAAGCCACTTGGATGGGTCAATTCAAATGCACCAAATTTCTATGGGCAACATTAGGTGATGGGGCCAAGAACCAATATCTTCAAGGGCAACGACCACAAAGCAAGAAGTGGCTGCAAACTTGCAATGCCAGTGCACCAGATTCTCCCAAAGACACTTTCTTGCCCGCCCGCTAAGTAATCTCTTTTCTTTTCCCACTCGGCCTTCTTGGTAATTAACATCACCCACAACGAATTGGCTTCAATAATCATTCATGTTTTACCAACTTTCTTATTAACATGTACTCTAGAGTATAATTTATAATATTAATTATTATCAATAAAAAAAAGGTCAAATCCATCGATTTGTTATATAGATTTGTAGAAGTTAAAAATATTCTTTTCAAAAGTTCTATTCACCAAAATACTATTTTATTATACATTCTTCAGACTATCTTATGATTTAAAAATATTTTTACTAAAGTTTAAACTCAATTTTTAAAAATAGTTGTTTTTATTCTCATTATAGATGTAATGTTTTATTAAAAATAAACTCTACAAATCAAACTCTATTTTACGAATTTTCAGCATCTAATTTTTTATTAAATATTTAATATAATATCAATTAATTTTTTAAAATAAGATTTATGATTTCATGATTATTTCTTCAAATTCAGATACAACACATATATTTAATTGTTTAAACGTTAGTTTTTAAAACATAAATAAATAGATAATAAATTATGAATTTAAAATAAATTATTTTTATGACCGACTTGCATTTGATTATAATAAATACACTGCGTACTAATCCCTTCAAGGGTGGAAAAGGACAGGTTCGTCACTGACATCAGCATCTCCACCAAACAGAACAAAGGTTGAAACTTCGTATAGTTTACACGTTCTTATATAATATTCTAATATTTCAAACCCTAAGACCAAACCAATGTTGTAGTCAAGTTTGTTCTTACTTAGGCCTTTCTTGAGAGAGAGACTTGACTTTGTCATTTCCCGCATGCTAATTAACAAGTTGGAGTGCTTATTTCTCCACTGAAAAGGTGTTTAATATACTAATAATGTACAAAACATCATGGTAAAAGGTGGTCATGATTTTCAATAAGATTCGTCATAACGGATAAATAATTAAAATTTTTAAATATTTTATTTTAAATTTAATTTAAATCATATATAAAAAATTTTATAAAAAAAAATAATGTTATAATTTTTACATCTTAAAAAAAATTAATCAGAGAATATCTTGCCCACCAAGAAAAGATGGTGATAATTTGTTCGTATTAAGCAATGCAGTCTTCCAACCAGAGACTGCTCATCGTTTTACGCAACTCGGAAAGAAAGAAAACCACCTAATAGAAACAAAAGTGGCTTTGCATCTTTATTTGGAGAGTGATTTTATGTGCACATTTAATTTATGGTATTTTATAATTTATTTTTAATTTATACTATGTATCATTGTTAGATGTGTAAGTTAAAATGTGAAATAAATGGTGTGACATTTACTCAATAAATAGTCTACAATATATAATATAAGAATTAGACATATAAATTAGAGCATGAGATAAATATTGCTCTTGTCTATATTGTTAGCTAATAATATCTAAATTCATCTTTATTAAAAAGGGACTTTAAGAAACTAAACGTGAATGTTAGATTTTTAAATTTTATAATTTAATTTATAAGATTGTATAAATTTTATATATTTAAAAATTTTTAAATTAATATTTAATAAAATTAGGTTAATAAAAATAACATAAATGATATTTATTTGTCTGCATGCATGCGAAATTGAATTGGGGGGTTGAATGTTTGTTTAAGGGTGGTAATTTATGGGTAGTGATATTGTTATGTCGAGAAGTATACGTTTTTTAATATTTTAAAATTTATTAATAAAATAATAAATATTATATTAATATATTATTTATTTATTTTTTAAAAAAAATAAAAAATATATTAATAATACATTATTCATTCATTATTTTTTGAAAAAAATTTAAAAAACGTTAAAAAGCATAACAATATCATTACTCCTAATCTAAGTGGTTATGTTGAAATGGTTGTTTGGTGGGGGGTCACTTCTGGACTGCGGGTCATGTTTATCTTTGGCAGACAGATGTCTTGCCTGGGTTGGTTCAGACAGCTTATGAAAACCTAATCATTATTGGGGTCAAAAGGATGGAGAATGAGATATATGCAAATAAATTTGGCATATAATTTATATTTTTTTATTTTTTATTTATCATTTTTTCTCGTCATATTTTATTGATTTTGAACGTATTCGAAGCATAAATTTCGGTTTGGGTACACAAAATTAATATTTTAAAAAAATGATTCTTGTTCAAAAAAACTTATGCGTGTTCCCCTACAATGAGAAGCAATTTTTTTTAAAAAAATTAAATAATAAAATAAAAATTTATACAAATTATATATAAAATTAATTTATAATTGTATTATTTATAAGTAAAAATATCTAAATACAGAGGAAGACAGTAGCGCCAAAAATGTTGGATGAACGATTATAGAGGCAATCCCCTTCAAAGTCCAAATCCAGTCATCTTGCACCGCCAATGTGGGCCGCCTGGTTGAGGCAGGTCTTTTCCTTCGATGCAAATTATTTATCCGTTAATGTATAAGAATTAATGTGCAACAATTACAAACATTTCTTCATTAAATTTAATCCCCAACATCGTTGATGAACACTAATAAAAAAATACAAGGAGCAAAGTAAAGATTAACAAGTGCAAGCTAATTCATCTTTCGGTTTTATAATGCTACCTATATTACGCCTACTTTTTTAATTTTTATAATAATCTTCTAAATATTTAATGGTTTCGAAATTTACTCTACCTTTTCATTTGTTTATCTCTTTTAGTATTATTACTTTTATAATTTTATTCTAATCATTTAATTCTCATTAAGAAAATTTATACCTTTAAATTTATTAAATTTTATATATTAAATAATAAAACACAACAAATTTAAAAGTTTACAAAAAATATAACCATTATATAAAATTCAAAGTCATGAAAGTAAACTTTTCTACTTCTATATCTCACGTTTTTTAATTTATCTCATTATATTTTTATTATATAATATTAACAGTAAGCAGTACATTATACTTATATTTTTTAGATGTATTTTTATGTTTTTAGATGTATTTAATATTGTTTTAATTGATATAATTTTATTATATAATTTTTAAATTTTGATAAATAAAAATTATAACAACAAATAATAATATATATTAATTTTATATTTCAATTATATATAAAATTATATTCTCTTTCTATTTTTTTATTCAATAAACTTTTTTTTTTATTCTAAACATAAGAACATAATATAAGAAAGTCTATTCTACCCTGACCAATGTTATTTTTACATTGTTATATTTATATTGTTATTATGTTTATTATTTAAAATAAATAAATAAATAAATTATACATTTAATATTCCTGTACTTAGATTATTTAAAAATGTAGTCATCCATATTTCTCTAAGAATGCGGACCTACTATTTCTGTGGAAACACTCAACGGCGCCTATCCTTAGTTTGAAAAGTGACCTTATCGCCACTTGGGCGTTGGCGCAAGTGGTATCGGGCCACAATTTCAACCCCCCACTCCAGATTCGATTTTCCCTCCCCCGCAATGTATAATGTATCAAAAAAAAAGAAAAGAAAAAAAAGTGAACTTATCACTTGTTCACTTGATGGCCATCAGCGCTAACTGGGAAGTGGATTCCCTTTCAGTCCCTCTCTACAGGCTTACGTTCCACGCGTTTTTGTTCACGTGGCTTACGTTTTATTAAAATAATAAACATAGAATAAATCATTTTATTATTTTATTAAAGAACGTTTGACATGCATGTAGGGGCCATAAAAGAGATTTGTTGTGCAAAATTCCACATGTCCTGGATGGATTAGCTTCCGATAATGCAGGTTTGCATTCTGCTGTTGTGATTTTAATTTCCAATAAAAGAGTAAAGTATTAATTTAGTAAAAATTAATTATATTTTAAATTAAATATTTGAATTTAAATTTTAAAACCGTTATAATTAAAAAAATAAAATTATTTAACTCTGAATCAATTTAAGCCAAGATTACATTTCATAGTGTTTTATAAAAGTTATAAAAAATAATAATATACAGTTTGCTTATATCCTTTTTCTATTATTTCATCCAAAAAACCCTTTTAGTTCTAAACATGGGACCAAAGCGGTAGGAACATCATTATTCTGACCGTCTTCTAGTTACTATTGTTAACTTTTTGAGAAATATATATATATATATATATATATAAATTTGCTTATATTCTCTTTTTACTATTTCATCCAAAAAACCCTTTCAATTCTAAATATGGGGACAAAGCGGTGGGAACATCATTATTCTGACCGTCTTTTGGTTACTATCGTTAGCTTTTTGAGAAATATATATATATATATATATATATATATATATAGATTTGCTTATATCCTTTTTCTACTATTTCATCCAAAAAATCCTTTTAGTTCTAAACATGAGACCACAGCGGTTGGAACATCATTATTCTAACTGTCTTCTGGTTATTATTGTTAACTTTTTGAGAAATATATATATATATATGTATATAGATTTTCTTATATCCTCTTTCTATTATTTCATCCAAAAAACTCTTTTAGTTCTAAACATGGGACCAAAGTGGTAGGAACATCATGATTCTGACCGTCTTTTGGTTACTATTGTTAACTTTTTAAGAAATATATATATAAATTTGCTTATATCCTCTTTCTACTATTTCATCCAAAAAACTCTTTTAGTTCTAAACATGGGACCAAAGTGGTAGGAACATCATGATTCTGACCGTCTTTTGGTTACTATTGTTAACTTTTTGAGAAATATATATATAAATTTGCTTATATCCTCTTTCTACTATTTCATCCAAAAAACTCTTTTAGTTCTAAACATGGGACCAAAGCGGTAGGAACATCATTATTTTGACCGTTGGTTACTATTGTTAACTTTTTGAGAAATATATATATATATATATAAATTTGCTTATATCCTCTTTCTATTATTTCATCCAAAAAACTCTTTTAGTTCTAAACATGGGACCAAAGCGGTAGGAACATCATTATTTTGACCGTTGGTTACTATTGTTAACTTTTTGAGAAATATATATATATATATATATATATAAATTTGCTTATATCCTCTTTCTATTATTTCATCCAAAAAACTCTTTTAGTTCTAAACATGGGACCAAAGCGGTAGGAACATCATTATTCTGACCATCTTTGGTTACTATTGTTAACTTTTTGAGAAATATATATATAGATTTGCTTATATCTTCTTTCTACTATTTCTAAACATGGGACCAAAGCGGTAAGAACATCATTATTCTGACTGTCTTCTGGTTACTATTGTTAACTTTTTGAAAAATATATATATAGATTTGCTTATATCCTCTTTCTACTATTTCATCCAAAAAATCCTTTTAGTTCTAAACATAGGACCAAAGCGGTAGGAACATCATTATTCTGACCGACTTTTGGTTACTATTATTAACTTTTTGAGAAACAAACAAAAATTAAAATAATATATATATATATGTTCCTATTGTTTTTATTGTATATTATTCTGACCACAACGATAGGAACATCATCCAAAAATTAAAATAATGATAGGAGCACCATTATTCTAAGCATGGGACCACTACGGTAGGAGCATCATTATTCTGACCACAGTAACCTTATGGTCTTGCAACACCATGAAGGCCGCTATCGTTCGAGCTTCATAATTTTCAAATCATAAGGATACTATTGTTACCATTTTAGAAACAAATAAAAATTAAAATAATATATATTCTCTTCTTTTTCTATTTTTGTTTCTTTCTTATATTCTATTATCTATTTCACCCGTAAATACATCATTCTGACGTGGGTAAAACGTGATTTTTCGTCTATAAAATAGTCGATGGCATCCACCTGGCTGGTGAAACGCAGCACGTTGATTTTTCGTCTATAAAAAGGCACGATGGCATTCACTCTCCTTTCGGTGTCTAAGGCCTTTCCCTCCATGTCGATTAGTATGTGTCCCAGTCCCTTTCTCTTCATGTCCGTTAGCATATGAAGTTAGGAAGATACCATTGTTTTCGATTTCAACAGATCTTGTTTAGTGAAAAGTATCAATAGATCTCCATTTTTATCTTATTTCTAACTTTAATTCTCATGCGGGCCTAATCTACACATCCGCCAAGATAGAGCGACAGAAGCCGGAAGCAGCCGCTCCGGCGATTTCGACGACCGGAAGAGTTCATCTTATCCGTTTTCAGGTACATAGAGAGTGAAAAGTTTGATTAGATGAAGTTTTGGCATTAGTGATTGACGATACCATCTCTCCTGTGACAGTTTTTGTAAAAGAGTTTCTTCAACGATTCACCTCGCCGCGAAAGTGACAGAGGCCAGAAGCAGCCGCTCCGACGATTTTGACGACGGGGAGAGTTCGTCTGATCCGTTCGATATCGGTATTTCGTGAAAGAGTTAGCACCACAGTGAGTTGCTTTCTTTGTCTTTCTCAATAAAGGCATCTTGATATCTACCAGAATTTTGAGAGGGAATGTCTACTCATGGTGAATTGCGTAGTGATGCACGTGACATTTGAATGAAAGATGATATAAAAAGAGATTTTCTTTTTTTTTTAAAAAAAAAATACTGTGGCTACCTGTCTGACTTTTCCTTTTTCTTGTTCTTCGAGCTTTCTTATTCTCCGGCCTCCTCCTTCCCCACCGTTTTCGTTTCTTTCTCACTCAAATCTGGGTTAGGCACAATTAATTGTGTGCATATGACATGGCAATCATTTAAAAAAATATAAAATTAATTCTTTTAATCAGTTTTTGAGCCAGTACTAACCATTCCGACCACTCAGTCGGATCCTCCATCGCCGGCCATTCCCGAATTTTCTTTCGTCTCTTTATCTAAAATCTTAATCTCATTTCCCTTGAAAATATTTCTCGTTGTAGCAAAAGTTGGAACGATGGTCTCTGAAAGAGAAAGGGAGAAATTGGCAGAAAACACGAGAGGTGAGTTGCGGGGATAAGTAAATGTCTCCATGCAGATAGAATGAGATATAAAATTTAAAAAAGTTAATAAAAATAAATTTATAAAATATATCTTAATATAAATTAAAAATAAATAAAATACTATTAAAATTAAAAAAAAATTCAAATCCATTGAGAGGAAGTAAGGTATGGATCTGATCTAATGGAAAATAAAGGGGAGAGAGAAGAAAAAGTAGCTAGTTGATGCACATGATCTTAGCATGAAAAAAAAATATATTTTTACATGATGTAATATGTTGGGTGAGAAAAAAATAAGGTGGGCGGTGATTAATAGAAGGGAGAGAAAAAATATATTCTTACGTAGTTATAGATATTACGTACAAAGAGATAAAAATTAAAATAATATTGTTTATTTTTTACTTTTTTTTCATATGTGAATGCAATATGACTCTAAAAATGTAAAAATATTATAACTCGGTATTGAATTTTCAGCATTATTAAAGGATTGTAATCTTTTTCTTTGTTTTAATGTTATTTAGTCTATCTTTTAAGAAAATTATAATGTTACCTCTATTCTCTTTTATTTTACAATTTATTTTATAGTATTTTTAATAAAAATAAATAGTATGACATACTATAGAAAAATAGAAAATAAAATAGAAAGACCTTTGGGAAATACTGCTTCATACTCTTCATTTAAATCTACGGCTTTATTATATTCGTAAAATTCATATATTCTGAAACAACTGTAACAGTAAAAAAAACTATTTTTTTTATTGATTTCTTTCATTCAATACATTGCAATAGGAGTGGTGCTCTTTTCCATATTTAGACCCAAAATGGAGGAAAAACGATAACCTTTTGTTAAGGTGTTATATGCGCATGTCAAAAGTATTAAATGTTATGTAATCGTTTGTTTGATTTTAACTAATTAGATTCAATTTAAATGCAGTTCAAGAATGCCAAGAATAGAAGTCAATTTTCCACCACCGATTCATTCTGCTCTATTCCTTGTCCTGACCATGGTCACTGGTCATTTTCAAGTGAAATGCCAGTTTACGAAAGTCTCTCCATATGAAGAACACGGCGGCATCATGACAACAGCTTACATCAGCCTGTTTTTTTACAGTGCGGCAATAGTGGCAGAATTTGGGTGCGAAATCCAAAATCCAGCTTGCCTTTCAATCATCGGAAGGTTTAGTCCTATACTGGGAGCTCTTTGTGTGGTCATGCATATGTTGATCATACACCCAACACTTGGTTGGGTCACCCTCGCCTTATGGTTCATTTACTTGGTTGGAGCTTTGCTATGGTCGCATCAAGATATGAAACAAGTTCATGAATATTTATGCCGCGTATTGCCCTCCATCTGTGAACAGATAGACAACAATGTTCACATCATCGGTGAAACGATAAAAAGTTATTTAACATCATAGGTAGCATGCCTTGGTGACTTAGATCGATGGATTTCCTCGTTTAAAGTGTAACAAAATTTTTAAAAATTGTGGGTTGTTATTGAATGTAGTATTGTGTAGCTTAACGAAGTGATACTTGTTATGTTAATTAAAGTGGTCTAATAAATTGTTTCACTTTTTGAATTTATGTATGTTAATTAAAAATATATTGAATTTTATGAAAATTTTTGACTAAAATTGCTAAAGATTATATATCGAGTAACGATAAAAAGATGTAATATTTTTGTACATAGATTATACACAATTTTATATACTCACTCTATTTTCACTTTCTTGTCTTTAAAATATGTGGTTGTGTGCATTTTTCTTAAGCACACTCATAATTTCTGTTATATCTCTAAACAAAATTTATTGTAATTTATGGAAATTTGTGTTTTTCACTTTTCTAATTTCTCACATAAAAGCGAAATCATTTCTTGTATTTTTATAGCACATATACAATATTTTTCTATTTCCTCTTTGACGTGCCTATGATCCAGGAAAAAGTTATTTTTTCATAATATTGATGATTTAAATGATTATAGCTATGGAAAACTCCACTATGGAAACTACATATTAGTAATTAGAAAATAAGTAATTCTCTAATATTTGACATGTTTATAAAAATTATTTCTCGTATATGTGGTAGAACCTATGCATTGTATTCAGTCTTTGATGAATTTATGACGGAAGAAAAGTTCTTTTGCCATTCTCTCACATAAAGATGGGGTATATAACATGAAAACTCCAAAGTGAAAACTGTATATAATGTTAATACTAATATATATGGACTAAATTATGCATGAAATCAGATTTAAATGGTAAACCAAAATGAAATACTCATTGCGTCAATCACATCATAGATTTACCTTGACATGTTTTTGCCTTATGAGTTTAATTAAAAATTAGAGATTAATTTTTTTTAAAGTATTAAAATTGTTAAAGTAAATTTTATTTTTTTAATACATTTTTTTTGTATATGTGATTTAAATTAAATTCAAATTATATCTAACAAAATTGAAACGCACTAAATTTTATTTTGTTTCACAACAACATATCCAAAAAAGGCATTCGTATATCATGATTCAAATTATTATTTGACATATTTGTAACCGGCGTTGTTGTAAGTGAAAATTCTCTCGCAATGGCTCATCGGGATTGAAAGTGACCTTGACCCCACCCTCGGGTTACATGACAACCAATCTAACATCTCCCTTTTTTCTCTCTCATCCCTCTACTCAAATGCTCTCTACCCCCTTTTTCCTCCTCTTGCTGGGCGCTTGAAGATGGACTCAGATAGCTACATTTACATCACCTACAACAACGCCCTTGACCCCATCTTATGTAGTGGGATCCTTCTAGTAATTCACCTGCTAACTGATGTTTAGTAATCCTTCAAGGAATTCACATTTGACAGGAAGGTTACTGAGCTTCCCGACGGCATTTTTATTGATTGTGTCATGAACCACGCCGTTATTGACGGTACTTCCATTTGAAATTTCTTCAATACCTTCGCTAAAGTGTGTAGAGGAGCCAATAATATCTCGAAAATGTTGACTTCCGACCGGATTTGATACTGATCTCAAGCACGATGTTCGGTTGCTGGAGGGGGAGCCATTGAAACAGATAAAATTTTCACTTGCAACAACGCCGGTAATAGTTTCCGTTTAGAATAGATGTTAAATGTGTTGCCACATAGGTGGTTGAGTTGGAAAAAATATTACAAATGATTGTTATTAAGTGAAAGAGGTATTGAGTACTGGGTAAAGCGGGAGGACTATAAATTTTTTCCTACTCTACAATAATTGTAGCCAAGGTGGATCAGGATGTTTTGACCAAAAATTTGGAAGGGAAAGAGATAAATAAATATAAGATTAATAAAAATTTGAAATTTAAATATTAAATTATAAAAAATAAAAAGTGTTAAAATTAATAAAAAATAAAAATTCAAATTAGTATTAATACTTTGTGAATTATAACGTCTCAGTGACCGATTGTTTTTTTAGATTAATATCTTTTAACATTTAAGATATATTTTATTTTATAAAATATAAATAAATAAAATTATATTTTATTCTATAAAATATAATTAGGTAACAAAAATATAAGTAGAAAGGTTGAAATAGTTACTCCATGGAACAGAACAATACGTGGCTGCAGTCCTCGGGAGCCTCTCATGCTGCAGCTCTACTAATAGCGAGCCACGTGTTCCTTTTCATTTTCCCGGCATATGACGGCAGTTTTAAAGAAAGTGTGCTCCAATCCATTTGGATGTTTCCGCCCACCAAAATGCATATATTTTTTTTAACTTTGGAAAACATTTTTTATTCTTTTTAAATTGGCTTTATTTAAACTGTTTAGTATACTTCTGTGAAGGTAATGGCGTTGCATTCAACTTATTTTAAAAACAAATAAAATTTATTATATATTATATTAATTAACAACTATGTTAAAACAATTATATTTTATTCAAAAACTATCTAATTTTCTAAAATTAACCGAATTAAATTACATTTAAAACAAATAATCAATTTTTCCCCCTTAATACTGTTACTGTTAACTGCTAGACGGAACGGGTTCACTGTCACACTTTTCAGTCTCCGTTCCATGCGAGAAGTCTCACCTACGAGGAAACAGTTGTACACGTGGCATTTTCTGAAGGCCAACATTGGCCGCATCAAAGAGATAGCCTGATCGATTAGCAAGTTACCAAGAGAGATAACAGAACGTCGCTATAGGTCGGCATCAAATCGGGTTTGTGTAAAAAATGTTAGATGAATTGCATTGCTTATGATAATATTATTCCCATTGTTGGGGTTAGAAGCATTCATTTTATGGGCTTTGTTTATGATGGAAGCTGTAATCAAGTCACGCCAAGAAGTATTTCAATGGCTTCGTACCATATTCATTAGTACCATAGAGATTCTAAGAAAGTACTTTTAACAGGGGAGAAAATTCCCGCTTCTGCAAATGAAGGAAATGGCTTAGTTCTGAGGGAGGAAAGTAACTTGCAGAAGATGAAGGCTTGCCTTGCAATTGATTTTCCAGCTGTGTAGATCAGCAATAGAGCAAAATGTTAGTTAAATTTTATTTAGGTTGACTTGCTGTTATAAGTATTCCTTCCTTTTAAACTTGGCTCCTAGCTTTCCATTTTAGATAGATGTAATAGCTGAATATACAATAACACCATTATTGCTGTGTTTATTCTGTAAAAAAATGGAATATGAAATTCAGTAGAAGGTAGAGTCTGTAGAATTCTTTACACTGATGAAATACTTAGAAATCTGCTGTTGGGGGATTTCTCTTCTAACAGTTAGAAATTTACAATGCACATGTTCCGTTCTCATCACTGACCCTGGGGTCCTGGAAACCCATATAAGTTAGAAATTTTATTCTAATTATTTAATTCTCATCACTGACCCCTGGATGATTTTTATTTTGATCATCTAAAAATGAATTTTTTTGGCTTTTCCTTAATTCTATGACAAGCGTGGCATGCTACTCTATCATATAAGAAACTCTAACATGAACTCCTTTCATCATGTTACCTTGTGTGGTTAGTTGTTAACAAGTAACAATTTACATGCGAGTAAATGTAGAGTAGTCATGCTATTGCAACTGCCCTCAATGTTGTCGAAACAGGACATTCTTGTGGAGACCTTATGCTATATATGAAAGCACATGAAGCAAAAGAGGTGTGCACATCTTGATTATTGGTTACACTTGTAGTAACATTCACCAAAGTTACTTTTGAGATTTTTAAATTTGCTGGTCCTCCATTGTATAAAAATAAAATAGGATTATCTTTAAACTCTAGGATCATGTGTCAACCCCGTTGGATTTAATTTTGTTTTCTATTAGAGGTTACATTAATTCTGGTTTAAGATAGTCAGCTTATCACATTAAAAAAATTATTGGCTTACTATTTTTAATCCAATCCGTCTCGAATCCACATAATTTCTAATGTTTACTAACATTAAATTTGAAAGGCCAGTTGCATTGGTTATTATTGAAATCTCTGCAAAATGGAAATATGCTGCAGGCATCACCTGACAAACTATTATGATGTAGAGCAGTAGACAATATGAAAAAAATTATCTATTTGGTTTTTTCCTCTTTGTCATTCCAAAGAAGGAAGCTGTCCATGAACAAATTATTTTGAAAGAAGCTATGAGAGTGTATTGAACAACATGAAATTCTCAGATTCTATCTCAGACTATAAATACCGATTTTAGAAGATGAATGTATAAGAAAGGCAAAAAATCCTCATTACAGTTTGGGGTTGACTGATCATATTCTCCTTCATCCAGCTCTGACTTCTTATAGCTTCTGATAAGCCCCTGCTCCCCAACACCAGCCCCCCCCCCCCCCCCCCCCCCCAAAAAAAAAAAGAAAAAGAAAAAGGAAGAGAAAAGAATGAATAGTAGTTTGCAGGTAATTACTTTATTATTGGCAAACATGTTATTAATTCATTATCTACTCCAACAATGCATCATATTCCCTTGTACTCTATTTGAATTAAAGTTATTATGGATACAATGGTTTTCAAAACAACTTTGTGGAGGCAGGACTGTAGTCACCAAATATTTTTACAAAATAGGGTCATTTCAGAAATTTTCCCTCAATAGCCATCCTTTGCGCATCATAATCCGTATTTTTTCATGAATTTTGTTTGTAACGCTTCATCTATGAGTAAGTCAACTAAGGAATCCAGTTGTTTGTTACTGATATTTCAATTTATTGACTTTTGCAGGAGAAGCCTCCCAGTTTTATGATTGAGATGGCAAGGGTAGAATCAGTGAGTCCTTAGAAACAAATGCAGTTGAATTATGTTATGTAATTATAAAATTGTCTTCTTTCTTTACCATCGTGGTCAAGTCCCTTGTGCATTATCTCATTCATGCATTTTGAGGAGATTTCTTAGTGTAAACCTCTCATCCTTTTTCTCCTCTAGAATATGCCAATGCAACAATATCCGTCTGTACCAATAGATGCAAAAGAGGCCCACAAGGTGGCTACATCATGTTTGAGCCTTCAAGTTGAAAGGACCTTGGCCTTGATTGTTTGCAGGAGCAACCCTTTTGTGTTGCTTAATGAATCTGCTAATACTATTTCTTTCTCTCTGTTTAAGTTTATTTCATTTTCTTATGTCTTTGTTGTTTCTGGTCTATTCGTATCGCTTTTAAGTCCTTTCACAGTTGAAGAAAATGAACACTTAAGTATGATTTCACTTTGATTATGTTGTCCTGAAACATAGCCAACATTGCATATACTTTGTCAACTTAAGCCTTCAAAAAATGCGGAGTAATAGGAAGAAATTTTTCTCTCTTTTTTTTTTTTCTTTTTAAACAAAGGTATATTGAAAGATAAGTGAATGTATCAGTGCAATGCATTCTATCTTCGTAACTGTTTCTGTATTGATAAAATTGACTGTAATTGCCTGAGAGAATTTTCGCTTGTAAGTTGAAATATCAGAGTTGGATCTTTTCCCTTGTACCTGTTAGATCTGTTATAATCAAGTCCTAATTTAGAATTACTTTATATTACTTGCATCATTTGATGGAGAAATGAAGGATATTTTGTGCTCCTTTTCAGTTGTTACATATAAGCCGCTCAGAAGCTGTGGAGTTTCTGGATAGATACCTGTCTATGAATCCTGATCACAGGTACTGTAGAACCTCAATCTTGCCATCAATTATGAAATCTGAAGTGAAATCATCGAAACAGTATTAAGTATTTATTAGTATTAGTTTTGACATGTGCATTGCACATGAAATTTTTAATTAATTTTGTAAACATTAATTCCAATAACAAGAAGATGTCGATTGCCATTAATTTATAAATTGGTGGTTTTGTGCAATATCTATTAAGTTCTACAGGTGCAATAGTACTGGCATTTGTTTATTTCCTTTAGAAGATCTAATTTGTCTGCGGAGCTAGGCCAGCAGGAATGGGATTCCTGTTTTGACTTTACGATCTGTTGAAGCTTTTGAAGTGACAGTTTGCTTTGTTATGGCAAGTGTTTGTAAAAAAGGAAGAATTAATCCCTAGTCTATTCAAATATGCATTGCCAGTGATTCTATTAAACATTAGAGTAGAGATAATGATACATCATTGCATTTGTACGTTTTGGGAGCCCTGATATCGAAGTATGCTCAAGATTCTTGCTTTTCCTTTTGTTTGAGGATTTCCAGCTATGTCCATGGCATCCCTTTGCATTTTTACCTATTGTAGTTCCCATTTCATCTGCTCCTCACCCATTGTTCTACATATGATGGCATTTTGGTGAACTTACTCTTCAATTTGTGGGTTTACCTGTTATTTCCACTGATAGCTGCCTCAATTTAATGGTGATACTTCAGAAAAATAATATTCAGTGTGAACGGATAACAAGTTCCTCGTCCTGTTTGCAGTGGTCGTGTTCAATGTCATGACTTCTTGAGGGCTTTAGGGCTGAAGGCTTGTGCTCTATCCGAAGAGGTTATTTGTCAAGTAACTTTCCTCATTTCTGTAACCTAATTATAGTATAGTTTATTTCCATGGGTTGCCTTATGTAATCTACAACTCAGATTGAATAACTTAAAAAAATAAATCTGACATTGAACTGAGTTGTATCCTCCTTTGAATTTTTAAGGACTAGCCGTCCAATATTGAGTGTTTCTTTTGGTCCCTTACCCCTACTTCCCTATTCTCATCCTACATTACTTTTTTCTTTTCCTTGCTTTGCTCACCTGTACCCATTCCTTGTCCAATGGAACTGTGTTTGTGTCACATGCATTGGCATCTTTATCAAGATTTGACCCATTTTTTTTATGTTAAATTCACTTCTTCCATAATCCATGTGCATGATGAAATTAAACGATAAAAAAAAAGTAACAAAATGCTGTAATATTATATTGAATAAATAAATGAGCTCGGTAAGAGCAGCAGAATGCTGTAATATCATATACAATGAAATAAACAAGTTGGGGATCATTGTGTTCCTTTTCTTCCCTCTGTTAGCTTGGCAGTGTTCATTCTTACTTAGTTATTCCAATGTCGTCTATTCTCTGCTGTTGAAGCCTGAACTCCCAAGTGATCTAGGCTTTTGTGTTTATGCTTTTCATTCTGCTACATTTCTTTTCTGACGGTTAATATATTGGATCACCGATCACAGATTTTTGCGTTCATTGATGTGGAGAGGAGTGGCTCAATTACATTCAGACTTGGGCAAAAGACTTTTATTTATTTAATTATTTTTGGATAATAGATGAAATATGATTGAAAATTTGAAAGAGTTCAAAGAAAAGGAGAATAAGATTGTCTCCTCTAAGAAGACTACTGGAAAATGGTGTAAATATGGATTTAAGTATTAAAACGAGCTCCCAATCCCGACATATACCTCTCAAGGAGACAACTTGAAAGAAACCATTAGCCAAACACCAAGGAAATGCCATAAATACAATCCTATCCAAAGGAAAGTGTATGAAAAAATGTATTCCCTCAAAGATCTTGGCATTTCGCCCCAGTGGAAAATGCCATAGAAAATGTTGTCGACAGCAAACTTTGACAAAACTCTGCCCTGCTTGCTCTGACCAAAGGCCCAGACTTAATTAAAAGGAAAGCCTTCAACCTTTGAAGGCATGCCTAAGATTCACCTAACATGTCAAAAAGCCTATTCCAGATGAAAATGGCAGCTAAGCAAAGTAAAAAATAATGTGTTGTCTCTGAATTAAAGTGACACATCAGACACATATTAGGAGGCAAAGTCTTGTTTGGTCTGTGAAGCTACAACATATTACTAGTGTTCATTGAATGCCGTTGTCCAGATGAATGACTTGACCTTAGAAGGAACTTTAGATATCCATAACGAGTTTTCTACAGCGAAAAACTTGTGTTCGAGGACTGAGTGATAAAAAGGAAATGGATTTATAAGAGAACACACCAGAAGGATCAAGAGTCCAAAGTGATATGCTGCTATGTTGTTTCTAATCAGTTCTTACAGCAACTTTAGGTTTGATATGTGCTTTTCTGTTATAATATTCATCTGTTAATGACATGCTTGTGTGTTGCTCCCAGTTCCTATATGGATCTGCGCATGTCAAGAAGCAGCCATTGTTCTGTCAAGCCTCTGAAATAGCTTTTGCAAAATGTGGTGCTGCAGTAAAGGACTATATTGCAGCAGGAAGAGTTGTTTGGTGGTATTGTGGAACTAGAAGAGATTAGTGTGATGGGTATTCATGGATTTTGTTGGGTACATGTACTTGCGTTCTCTGGCCTTTCTGAGTGTTACATTTTAGGGACTATGGCACACAGAAGAAAAAGGGGTAAGAAGTTCTTGTGTACTACAAAAATTCTTGGTAAGGGCCTCCATTTTTGATAAAATTTCCCCGATAATATACTCATACAGATCAATTAGTTACCGGTCAGTGTTTTCTTTTTCCTGTGGTCAGTTTGACACGGCTAGTTTTTATTTATTCTGAGTGTCGTGATAAACTGATCCAACATTGAGTTTTGGTTCAGGGACCATATTGGCATTTAGAATCAACATGGTTCATGTAAGACTGAAACTGACATGTAAATTTTTAAGTTTGTAACAGAAATTGTGGAAAGTACATCGAAACATGTAAACATGATGAAAGTAATGAAAGTTGTTGTGACACTTAAAGAAGATATAGAATGTCATTGAAGCCTCTGGAACCATTTTGGTTTCCATTCCAGGTGCTCTGTGGTATCTCAGGTTATGCTTTCATGTAATTTCTTGTATTGGAGTTCTGTGCTGCTGAAGAACTGCAGAAATAACAAAGTCCTTTGTTTTATTGTTATATTATTTTCTTTTTGCTGTTCCTGACTTAGGAAGTAAAAGACATGACAATTGTTAATATCTCCTAGTGGTAAGCTCGGATATTGAAAGTTATTATATATCCTATTTCAGAATTTATTTTTTATGAAACCACATTATTTATTTTTGCACATTTACTTATAAATTACTTCTATATGCGCTGATTCCTCTTCTATTTTTATAAATAATACAAATTCAGAAATATTAATGGGTTAACTTTAAAAGTGAGTGAAAGAAGCTTTAATTAACATTTTTTAACCCATAATGAAACCGATTTGAAGTCTAATTTAACCTTAGAAAAGTTATTTTCATAATTTTATTGTTATAAAATATTTATATTATTTAGTTGAAGTTAAATTTTATAATTTAATTTATAAAACTTAATAAATTTAATAATTTAAATTTTATTAAATAAAAAGTGTACGAAATATTTACGGAAGAATAGAGGGCTAAACTAAATTATCTTTGAAAATTGAAGATTCATTTCTATATAATGTAAGTTATTAGATTTCCAATTGTTGAATTTGCGTCTTAGGCCTAGTCTGAAACAACTGAACCTTTATCTCTTTCAAACAGAATGCTCGTTGGGAGAATTTTATCTTTAGGACGGGGCAGAACACAGAATATTATGGACTTGTAATGCATGTCCAATTATTTTTCAGAAAAAAAAAAATCAGATATAAGATGTGAACATTTTTATGGACAAAAATGTAATGTGTTAGAAAAACTGGACAAAACTTCAGATATAAGATGTGAAAATTCCTAACATTTGACTAGTTTTTTCTTTGTTATGAAAAAAAAATGCAATGTGTCAGAAACATGGATAAGAAAAATAATAAAGATCAAGCCCATAATCAATAACCCCTTTAATACTTAGTTTATAAAAAATATAACTAGACCAACAATTAAATACAAATAAATGAGATTCTCATGAAATGGATAGGAAGAAGAGAAGTTCTAAAAACACATTTTTGAAATGTGTCTTTTTGCACATATACAGACCCATTAGAGTTGAATTTAATCTTTTTTAAAAAAAGAAAGTATTAATTTGAATATATAATCTTAAATATAGCTTAAAATTCAGATATAAGATGTGAAGATTTTTATGGACAAATTATTATGACTTTTGAGTGGTAGCCCTTTTACTGCATTTGATCCGTGCTTAATAGCACATAGAATGGCAGCCAGTCATGAGCCAGAGATGCAAGTATGCAGCAAAGTAGGGCCCCATTCAAGTGGTTGAAGGCAGTGGTCCCCCTGGAGCTCCACCCATATATTTTCACCGCAAAAATACTAAAATAAATAAATTGCATAATAAATATCAATATCACTTTCCACTCTACGCCTATATTTTTGTTCAAAATCTATCCTTATTCATTCACATATGCCATAGTCAGGATTATCAAAATGGATCAACCTGTCTCGACCTTTAATTAAACATGGACAGGGCGAGCTGATTGTATAATTGATAGGTTAAAAAATCTCGATCTAACCTATGTTATGAAAGACTATAAATTAAGCAGGTTAATTTGTAAATAACTAAAAAAAATTAATTAAAATTTTAATAAAATATTTTATTAAATAAAATGATAATCTGAATATAATATTTTAAATTAAAAATAATAATTTAAATTTAAAATTAAATCATAAATTATAAACTATAGTTTAAATATTTAATTTTGAAATTAAATTTTAACTCTATAATATATAATATTAATTTAAAAATATCATAAATTCAACTATAAATTATTTATGATAAAAATTTAAACTTAGATATATATTTTATTTTATCTATGAGTCAAAACTTACAAATTTAAACTATCTTAATTCACATTAACGCATAAGTTACATGGAGTAAATTAATTTATTCATAAATAAATAAATTTATTATATAATAATCTAATTCATTCCTTATGTAGGTGGGGATAAACTGATCCGGCACATCAAAGCCATTATGACATCCCTAATCATGACGGGGCAGCTTGCTGATGATGCTACTGCATAATTTAAGCAGAGGAATGCAGCGCACGTCCTTCATATTCTTTTATGTCTTTTGTTGTTTTCCTAATTTAGATATTTGATGAGAGTAAAATTACAGAAAATAAAATAAAAAAGAATAAAGGTACATCGCATCTAGACACATCAAGTGTCAGGGGCCTTTAAAACACCCAAGCAAACATGTTTTTAGTATTTTATGGAGCTTTCAACTTTTGAGTCAATGACCATATTAGAAACTAATGTTAGAATTTTTAAATGTTTTTCATTACAATTTTGGTTGCTTTGTCAATTTATCTGTTGATTTAGATTTTTTATTTTTGTCTTCATAAGAGAAGCTGTATAATTTACAATTAGAAATTTTTGAAATTTTTATTTATCTGTTGCTTTATTTTTGAAATTTTATATTAATATTTTAAATATTTTAGAATTCCAAAATATACTCTACTTTTTTTTTGTTTACCTCTGTAAGTCTTATTATTTTTTAAATTAAATTTTCTCTTAATTTTTATAATATAATTTTATATTATTAAATTTATTAAATTTTATAAATTAAATCATAATATATAATAAATTTAAAAATTATAAAAAAAAACATGTACATTATATGAGATTTAAGTCATAAGAGAAGACTTTTCTACCTCTATATCTCAATTTTTTAATTTATTTCTCTTTATATTTTTATTAATAATATTAAGAGAAAATTATACATTATATATATATGTATATATTAGATGTGTATATATATATATATATATTAAATGTATTTAATTTTATTTTAAATAATATATTTATATTATTTGATGACTTAAATTTTTTCTTTTTGTGTCCCTTATAAATCCTGACAAACGCGAATTCTTGGCAGCACAATATTGGCGCCCTGCGTGCTCAACGGACTGGCCTTTGATGCAATTTTGGTACATTTGTCAACCTCTTTTTTTGCCTAATTTGAACGAGTGACAAATGAGTGACTAGGAAATGGTTTATTTAAGGAATGATATACATATAATTTATATTTTTTATTTTTTAATTTTAAAATTTTTTATTACGTGGCATAGTACGTCAAATAATAATACTTTATTGCCATACAAATTTTGGAGGAAGCTTCTCTACCAACTACATCTATTTAATTATTTGTAGCCATCAGATTCAAGTCATTTTTGAGCCTGGCATGCTCTGCTTTTCCTTTCTTTCTTTTAGTGATATTTGACAATTATGTGCAGATTATTTCTTGTAGAAAAAATAATATTTTTGATTATGCAATAATATTTTCTTATTATTTAATTTTTAAAATTTAAAAATTATATATATTTTAAGTAATTTATCATTCTTTTTATAATACAAATATATATTCTATAATAGTCCATTTATTTTCCTTATAATTATTAAACTTTGTCTTCATTTTGAAAAAAAAAAAAACTTTGAATGAAATGAAATGGTCACGTCAAAACTGAAATAAGCAAGAATCCGAATTGATGATCTGTAAGTCACTTGGATGGGTCAATTCAAATGCACCAAATTTCTGTAAGTAACGTGGACATAACATTTTGGTCAAAATGCACACAACCCTCTTGAACTTTAAGTCGATTTTAAAAAATCCTCCTGAACTTTAAAAAGTTTCAAATGACCCTCTTGAACTATGAAACGTTTGCAAAACACCCTCCTCCGTCAAGTTTTCTGTTAAAATTTGGATGTTTTTTGGTCAACTTCCACTTTGACCTGATAAAAAGACAAAAATACCCTTCAAATGCACACAAATTTTCAAATCTGTCATAAATACAAAAAAAAAAATCTAATGTAGATTTGTAATTTAGGGTTTAAGGTTTAAGAATTTAGGATTTAGGATTTAGGGATTTAGGATTTAGGATTTAGGGATTTAGGGTTTAGGGTTTAGAGTTTAGGGTTTTAGATTTATGAGTTTAGGGTTTAGGGTTTAGGATTTAAGATTTAGGATTTAGGGTTTAGGGTTTAAGATTTAGGGTTTAGGGCTTAGGGTTTAGGATTTTAGGGTTTAGGATTTAGGGTTTAGGGTTTAGGATTTAGGGTTTAGGATTTAGGGTTTTAGGATGTTAGGGTTTAGGGTTTGGGATTTTAGGGTTTAGGGTTTAGGATTTTAGGGCTAGGATTTAGAATTTAGGGTTTAGGGTTTAGGGTTAAGGTTCAATGTTAAAACTCCAAAATTTTACTATTCACAGCCTTCAATTTCTTAATTTTACAATGAAGGTCATTTTCGTCATTTTTTTAAATTTTGACGGAAAAGTTGACGGAAGGGATTTCTTGCAAATGTTTCATAGTTCAAGAGGATCATTTGGAACTTTTTAAAATTCAGGAAAATTTTTTAAAATCGACCTAAAGTTCAGGAGAATTTTTTACATTTTACCCTGACATTTTCGTTTATTTAAGTGGCTATGTTGAAATGGTTGTTTGGTGAGGGCCCAGTTCTGGGCTGCGGGTCATGTTTATCTATAGCAAAAAGATCTTGCCTGCGTTGGTTCCGACAGCTTATGAAACATTAATAGTTATTGAGGTCGAAAGAATGGATAATGAGATATATGCAAATAAATTTTGTATATAATTTATATTTTTTTTTTTTTTATCATTTCTATTCATATTTCATCGATTTTGAACGTATTTGACGCATAAACTCTGGGTTTGTACACAAAACTAATATTTTTTTTAAAAAAATGATTCTTGAAAAAAAAAAAAAAAACATATGCGTGTTCCCCTACAATGAGAGGCAATTTTTTTTAATATATAATATAAAAATTTATACAATTTATATATAAAATTAATTTATAAGTAAAAATATCTAAATGCAGTTGAAGGCAATTGCGCCAAAACTCTGATGAATGCTTACAGAAGCAATCCCCCTTCAACGCCCAAATCCAATTATCTTGCACCGCCAACGTGGGCCTCCTGATTGAGACATTTCTTTTTCTTTGACGCAAATTATTTATCCGTTAATGGATAAGAATTAATTTTTTAAAATAATTTAAAATATTAGTTTATTTTAAATTATTTTTATAAAAAATTAAATTAAAAGAAAAGACATTTAATTTAATTTTAAAATATAATAATTATATAAATAAAAAAATCTAAAAAGATAAAATAATAAAATATTAATATAATAAAAATTAATTATATTTTAAATTAAAATTAAAACTAAATATTTAAGTATTTAAATTTTGATAAAAAATTATTTAACTCTTAATCAATTTAAGTCGAGATTAAATTTAGCAGTGTTTTATAAAAGTTATAAAAAAATAATAAAATACAGTCTGATTATATATTATTCTTGAGATTAGATTATCTCACGCTGAGAGTCGCGATTGGCTGGAGGTACCGTAGTGTTGGCTACAAAGCCACAAAAGATAAAGTTGAAATATAAATTAGTAATGTCAATTCTTTAAAAGTTGTTGTGGCGCTTGAAGTCAAATTCAGAGTTCAAATAGAATAATCGTTAGTTTTCTTACCAACAAAATTGATTCTCTCACAACAAATCATCAAACGATAGCTCCCCTTACACTCAAAATGTGCTAACATTTTTGTTTTCTTCTCTCTGATTTAATCTTGATAAAATTTTTTTAATTATTAAAATAATATAAACATATATCTTTTATTATTTACGTTAAATATTAATTTATGTGATGTGTATATATTTATTAATATACATAATATTTTTTTAATTAACTATTTAATCTAATTTTAAAAAAAGGAAATTGCGTAGGAAGTAAAAGAAATGAAAGAAGCTCAAGAATCCTAATAAAAAATTATTACTCTTAATGCATAAACACACGTTTAATTTAAGTAGATCTTTAATGAGGTTATGCTAACAGCTTCATTCAAGATTTTCTCTTATTTTATTTTGCTTAATGTTATTTGTACCCTTTTAGTTATTATAAAAATATTTTATAATTTTATCTGTGTGTTTATCCATAAACACCTTCTATTTTAATGAAAAACATTGGATTAATTATATTTTGTTTAATATATATGATATTGCTGATTATTTTGTACTTTTTTTATTTGTTAATTATTAAAGATAAAATGCTACAGAATATTGTATTTATTTAATTTAAATTTATTTAAATAACTAATAAAAAGATTATGTGCATCAATAATAATATAAAAGTGACATAACTATTAATATTTAATGATTTATATAATATAAATTAAAAGAGTCTATTGATATTATTTTAATAATTTAAAATATATTTATTAATTTTTATAATTAAAAAAATTTACTTATAATGATTTTAAAGTTAAAACGAATGTATATATAATTTTTTTCAAATATCACAAGATAAAACAAATCAAGATTTAGGAATCTATAAAACAGCAGTATTATTTCTACATTTCTCTATCTGCTTTCACCTACTCCTTCATTTTTATTTCATTTTCTTCTTTTTTTTTATTTTTATTTCTTTCTGATATTTCGGAAAACTCTGGGCGAATGTGAACCAAATTTCGTAGAGGTCACCCAGGTCATGTGGGGCAGAACATTTTCGTCTATAAAAAGTTGCCATGGCATCCACTCTCCTTCCGGCGTCCCAGACCCTTTCCCTTCATGTCCATTAGTATGTGTCCCAGACCCTTTCTCTTCATGTCCATTAGCATATGAAGTTAGGAAGATAGCATTGTTTTAGATTTCAACTGATCTTGTTGAGTGAAAAGTACCAATAGATCTCCATTTTTATCTTGTTTTTAACTTTAATTCTCATGCAGGCCTAATCTACTCATCCGCCAAGATAGAGCGACCGAAGCCGGAAGCAGCCGCTCCGGCAATTTCGACGACGGGAAGAGTTCATCTGATCCGTTTTCAGGTACGGAGAGAGTGAAAAGTTTGATTAGACGAAGTTTTGGCATCAGCGATTGACGATGCCATCTCTCCTGTGACAGTTTTTGTAACAGAGTTTCTTCAACGATTCACCTCGCCGCGAAAGTGACAGAGGCCAGAAGCAGCTTCTCCGACGATTTTGACGACGGGGAGAGTTCGTCTGATCCGTTCGATATCGGTATTTCGTGAAAGAGTTAGCACCATAGTGAGTTGCTTTCTTTGTATTTCTCAATACAAGCATCTTGATATCTACCAGAATTTTGGGAGGGAATGCCTACTCAAAGTGAATTGCGTAGTGATGCACGTGACATATGAATGAAAAATGATATAAAAAGAGGTTTTCTTTTTTTAAAAAAATTCTGGGGCCACCTGTCCGACTTTTCCTTTTTCTTGTCCCTCGTGCTTTCTTAATTTCCGGCCTCCTCATTCCCCACCGTTTTCTTTTCTTTCTCCCTCAATACTCTCCGGCCTCCTCCTTCCCCTTCGTTTTCTTTTCTTTCTCACTAAATCTGGGTTAGGCACATTCCGACCACTTCGTCGGATCCTCCATCGCCGGCCATTCCCGAATTTTCTTTCGTCTCTTTATCTCAAATCTTATTCTCATTTCCCTTGAAAATATTTCTCGTTGTAGCAAAAGTTGGAACGATGGTCTCTGAAGGAGAAAGGGAGAAATTGGCAGAAAATATGAGAGGGGAGTGGCGGGGATAAGTAAATGTCTCCATGCAGATAGAATGAGATATAAAATTTTAAAAAAGTTAATAAAAAAAATTTTATAAAAATATTTTAATATAAATTAAAAATAAATAAAATACTATTAAAATTAAAAAAGGAAAAAAAATTCAAACCCATTGAGACGAAGTAAGGTATGAATCTGATCTAATGAAAAATAAAGCAGAGAGAGAAGAAACAGCAGCTAGTTTTTTTTTTTTTGTTAATTTTAAAAAACATAGGTTGGCTTTAGTTGGGGAAAGGAAGTGGGAAGAATCGAACCTCAGTCACAGATCGTATAAGGGGAACATGCATGCCATGTGGGCTGTCCGCCCACAAGCGGAAAATAAAAAAAAAAGTAGATAGTTGATGCACATAATCTTAGAATGAGAAAAAGAAAATTATTTTTACATGATGTAATACATTGGGTGAGAAAAAATAAGATGGGTGGTGATTAATAGAAGGGAGAGGCATTGAAGAGAAAATATATTCTTATATAATTATAAATATTGCGTACAAAGAGACAAAAATTAAAATAATATTTTTTATTTTTTACTTCCTTTTCATATTTGAATGCAATATGACTCTGAAAATGTAAAAATATTATAACTTGGCATTGAATTTTCAGCACTATTAAAGGATTGTAATCTTTTTCTTTGTTTTAATGTTATTTAGTCTATCTTTTAAGAAAATTATGATGCTACCTCTATTCTCTTTATTTTACAATTTATTTTATAATATTTTTAATAAAAATAAATAGTATGACATAATGATAGAAAAATAGAAAATAAAATAGAAAGACCTTTGGGAAATACTGCTTCATACTCTTCATTTAAATCTAAGGCTTTATTATATTCGTAAAATTCATATATTCTGAAACAACTGTAACAGTAAAAAAAAAAAACTATTTTTTCATATTGATTTCTTTCATTCAATACATTGCAATAGGAGTGGTGCTCTTTTCCACATTTAGACCCAAAAAGGAGGAAAAACGATAAGCTTTTGTTAAGGTGTTTTATGCGCATGCCAAAAGTATTAAATGTTATGTAATCGTTTGTTTGATTTTAACTAATTAGATTCAATTTAATTGCAGTTCAAGAATGCCAGTCAATTTTCCACCACCGAATCATTCTGCTATATCTTTTGTCCTGACCATCGTCAATGGTCACTTTCAAGCGAAATGCCAGTTTATGGAAGTCTCTCCATATGAAGAACACAGCAGCATAATCACAATAACTTACATCAGCTGTTTCTTTACAGCGCGACATTAGTGCTAGAATTTGGGTGCAAAATCCAAAATCAAGCTTGCCTTTCAATCATCGGAAGGTTTAGTCCTATACTGGGAGCTCTTTGTGTGGTCATGCATATGATGATCATACACCCAATACTTGGTTGGATCACCCTCGTCTTATGGTTCATTTACTTGGTTGGAGCTTTGCTACGGTCGCATCAAGATATGAACCAAGTTTATGAATATTTATGCCACGTATTGCCCTCCATCTGTGAGCAGATAGGCAATAATGTTCACATCATCGGTGAAAAGATAAAAAGTTATTTAACATCATAGGTAGCATGCCTTGGTGACTTAGATCGATGGATTTCCTCGTTTGAAGTGTAACAAAATTTTTAAATTGTGGGTTGTTATTAAATGTAGTATTGTGTAGCTTAACGATGTGATTCTTGTTATGTTAATTAAAGTGGTCTAATAAATTGTTTCACTTTTTGAATTTACGTATGTTAATTAAAAATATATTGGATTTTATGAAAATTTTTGACTAAAATTGCTAAAGATCATATATCGAATAACGATAAACAGATGTAATATTTTTGTACATAGATTATATACAATTTTATATATTCACTTTATTTTCTCTTACATCTTTTTAAAATATATGATTGCGTACACTTTTTTTATATATATCCATAATTTCTATCATATCTCTAAACAAAATTTATTATAATTTATACAAATTTGTGTTTTTCACTTTTCTAATTTCTTACGTAATTGCAAAATCATTTCTTGTATTTTTATAGCACAGGTACACTATTTTTCTATTTCCTCTTTGATGTGCCTATGATCCAGGAAAAATTATTTTTTCATAATATTGATGATCTAAATGATTATAGTTATAGAAAACTCCACTATGGAAACTATATGTTAGTAATTAGAAAATAAGTAATTCTCTAATATTTGACATGTATATAAAAATTATTTCTCGTATATGTGGTAGTATTTATGCATTTTATTCAGTCTTTGATAAATTTATGATGGAAGAAAAGCTCTTTTGCCATTCTCTCACATAAAGATGGGGTATATAACATGAAAACTCCAAAGTGAAAACTGTATATATTATTAATACTAATATATATGGACTAAATTATGCATGAAATCAAATTTAAATGGTAAACTAAAATGAAATACTCATCCGGTCAAACACATCATAGATTTACGTTTGAAACACCAGATGTGCATTCAGGCCTTGTCCTGCAGAATTCTGTTTTCTCACTCAAATCTGTCTTGCCCAGGATTTCCAGCTCGGGCATCACCCTTAACCCATCTTTATCAGTTGCCTTCCCCTTGCCAGCTCAGTTGCAGGATAAATTTTGATTCCCAGAGGAAGAAATCTCCGGCGAGGAAACCATGCGCTCTACCGTTATGAGCTATGGTGGCGGTAAGCGAGATTGCCGAGCAATTCTCACAAGGAAAACGACAAAGTCTATTGAGTATATTCGAAAGAATTATTACAGTGTTTACCACTCTTTTTATAATTCAGTAAAATCCTCCCTTCCATTTGTATTGGTCCTAGCGTACTAACTAACAGATTAACTAACCTAATTAACTGATTAGCAGCTGTTTAACCCAATTTCCCAACCAACTTGTCTTTACTTCGTAACAGAAACGGGAAGGAATTGAATAAAGAGATAATGGGAACGGGGAGACTATAGAGTCAGGAGACCATCATTAGCTTCCTTGCTTAGTAAGTTAGTAGATGGGTCCAGTGTGAGAAGTTGTGTAGTCTACCTACCTTGACATGTTTTTGCTTTATAAGTTTAATTAAAAATTAGAAACTAAGTTTTTTTAAAGCATCAAAATTGTTGAAATAAATTTTACTTTTTTTAATAAATTTTTTTTATATATGATTTGAATTAAATTCAAATTATATCTAACAAAATTGAAACGCACTAAATTTTATTTTGTTTCACAACAACATATCCAAAAAAGGCATACGTATATCATGATTCAAATTATTATTTGACATCTCTGTAACTTTCTTTTCTATCTTTTTACTATTTGTTATTAATTTTGAATATTTTTATTTTTGTAATTTTATTTTTAAATATTATAATATAAAATTTAAATTATTAATTTATAAATTAAATTATAGAACTAACAAAAAATTAATAATTCACAATAACAATTTTAAAAACTAAGTGAAATACATGTTGGAAGAATATACAAAATCAAATGTATCTAAATTATTTTACAAGTGCAAATAGCAGAATAGAAAAATTTGGAGTGAAGACCCAAAATTAAGGAAAAGACAAGGATGACCAACAGGCAGCAGTTGGATGAGGATTATACGGCATGTGTTTTGGTCAGTTTCAGATTACAATTTATTCAAAAATCCAAAATCGATTTGGCCGAATCTGCTTTACGGAGAAATTTACAAAACAATCCTCCCTCCCGTTGTGCTCAGTACTCGATACCTCTTCTACTTATTAACAACTATTTGTAATATTTTTTTCCAGCTCAGCCAGCCGTGCGGCGACACATTTAACGTGTATTCTAAACGGACACTGACACCGGCGTTGTTGTAAGTGAAAATTCTCTCTTGCAATGGCTCATCGGGATTGAAAGTGACCTGGACCCCACCCTCCGGTTACATGACAACCAATCTAACATCTCCCTTTTTTCTCTCTCATCCCTCTCCTCAAATGCTCTTTACACCCTTTTTCCTCCTCTTGCTGGGCACTTGAAGATTGACTCTGATAGCTACATTTACATCGCCTACAACAACGCCCTTGACCCCAACTTATGTTCTGGGATCCTTCTAGGAATTCACCTGCTAACTGATGTTTAGTAATCCTTCAAGGAATTCACCTTTGACAGGAAAGTTATTGAGCTTGCCGATAACATTTATATTGATTGTGTCGTGAGCCACACTGTTGTTGACGGTACTTCCTTTTGAAATTTCTTCAATACCTTCGCTAAAGTGTGTAGAGGAGCCAATAATATCTCGAAAATGTTGACTTCCGACAGGATTTGACACTGATATCAACACGACATTTAACTATTAATGTGAACAGGGAAAAAATTCGATACTTAATTTGCTCATGACTTACATTGGAATTGATTGCCTAACTTGATTAAGATTTATGAATTCAAATGGACTCCAAGTTTAATTAAGGATTAACCTAACTGGATTAGGGTTTTAAAAAAATGCCTAATTTGATTAAAGTTTTCAAGATTATTTTTGAATTTAAAGAGATTTCATGGAGAGAAGCGAATTTGTACAATCACATAATTGAGACTTTATCTATTTCTCCAACATAACCCTAAACATGCTTACCCTCAAGATGTTAATAAAGATCACTTTCAACAATTACATCAAGAATCATTGTTGGAAAGAATTGGAATTTGAAATGAATTTGATGTCTTAAAAGGGCATTGATTCTAATAGTTACATTAAAAAAATTTTGTCGATTTCTCTAATGTAACTCATAATACTATTATTTTAAAAAAGATCAACAGTAGTCACTTTCGTTAATTACGTTCACTATTATCCTTACAATAATTAAGGTTCTTAAAAGATAGGCTAGATTATCAAGAAAGGACATTGAATTTTAAAATAATGATGTTGACCATATTGGGTTATGTTAATTTCTCTAACATAACCCATAACATGATTCTCTCGGGACAGTTAACTGTAATCGCTCTTGCCAACCACATCAAACAACAATCGTTGAGAAAAATAAAAACTTAAACTTGTTTTAGGCAAGAGATTGAGAATGGGTAATGGTAAGTTTCTAACCCTTTTCTTGGATCTTAGACACATACCGTAAACACTAAAGACATTCTCATTTTAAAAGCTTAAATTAAAAATTTACAAATTTTGAGATTTTTCATATTTAATATAGACTCAACAAGTCAAGAAAATAATTAAAATAAGATAAAAAGGATTTGAAATATAGCATAAATATTAGATCTAAATCAAGTTAAATTTAATTTATACAAAGTTATGACTCATTTTATATTTTTACTTTCAAAGTATGGACCGAAATGTTGGGACAAGAGGAGGGCACGGTTTAGGCTCAACAAGGCCCGCACCATGGCCTTCTTTGCTTTTTAAAACAAAACTACCCTTTTATGTTGTAATGTTGGAAATGCATGACAGGCCACTGTTGGGCCACATGCCCGCCGTGGCCAGCCCCATTAGGCGGAAGGAAATCTTTTTTTTGTAATCTTAAGGTAGTTGAAACAGAAAAAAATTTTACATATAAAAATATATATTAAATATATTTATTTTTATTAAACATAAAATCAAAAATACAATAATTTTTTGTGAAAAAATTAGAATTAAGTATAAATTTTTATTTTATTTTCAAAATAAAATATTACTTTTAATTTATTTTCGTAGGACCACTTATATAAGATGCATTGCACCCATGAAAGATATGATACATATTAAATATATTTATTTTTATTAAACATAAAACTAAAAATGCAATAATTTTTTGTGAAAAGTTTAGAATTAAGTATAAATTTTTATTTTATTTTCAAAATAAAATATTACTTTTAATTTATTTTCGTAGGGATACTTATAGGATGCATCGCACCCCATGAAAGGTGTGATACATCCTTCTTCCATCACACCCCTACAACCGAAAGGCACATGGGTGTTCGAGCTTTATAGCTCGTGGCTCTGGAGCCAACCCAACCTACCGTAGCGGAAGGTGACTCATGGGTGGCAGCACACGCCGTCGCCATGCTAGGGACTAGCGCTGCCCAGTGGCAACGCCGCAACACCTAGAGAAAGAGAAAGAGGAAAGCTCCTCTCTTACACGAAACACTCCTACCACTTCCACGATGGTGTCTAGGCATGCAACGCTCACCACTTCACTTGTGACCCACTTATGTATCCTAGCAACCTAACCAACTTCATCATAGTAAAGAGAAGAAAAAGAAAAACAGGAACTGATGAGGAACTCAATATAGAGATGGGATGTAGCCGGATAGCACACTCTCAGCTTCTCTCCTCCGGTGTCTCCTCTTTCTGGCTTGTAGGAGCTAGTGTTAGCCGAGTGTCTCCAAGCTTCCCTCTTCCTGTGCAAGGCCTCTCTTAATGGTAATCCTTGGTGCAACTCTCTCAGTCTCCTCTGTTTTTGGTTCTGCCCTCCTCTCAAGTGGGTCTGTTCTCTCTCTATCTCTTCTTTTGGTCTCAAGAATTCTCTTTCCTTACAACTCACTCTCTCGATCCTTCTCAACTCTCTCCCACTCTTTGTACTCCTGTGTAGAAGCTCCTTCTCACTTATATAGAGCCTCTGACCCTCTGTTACATTGTTCTCCACGAAGCTTCCTTTGCGTGCATTAACGTCTTCTCCTCCTTCAAGTGGGCAGACAGCCATCATGTCGTTCTCTGCTCTTAGCCATCATGCGTTTTCTGTTCTTCTAGCCTTCCATTTACTGAAAATGGCGCCCTTGTGTTTCAACCAAAACACTTCAGTCCTAACTAAACTCGGTTAACCTTCCCTTTTCATTCCTGTCACAGTTAAAAGAGCACAACCTGAGAAGACAAAGCTTGTCTCGCTTTGGGCCAAAGCTTTGGCCCAAACTGAGACTGAGGCCTAATCAATTTCAATTAATCTTTAATCTCTTTTTTATATTTTCATTATTATTAAACTAAAAATGCCTTAAATACCCCTTTATCTTAGTCTATTTTAAATCCAAAATTTTTAAAATTAAACCAAAAAATTTCAAACTAAATCACATCCTCATTTTTCTTTTTGAGCCCCGTTTTGATTTATTAAACTTTTTTAAAAATTTTAAACTAAATTAAAATTTAATAAATTACTCTCATAATTCTTTCTTAAGTCTAAAAAATGTCAGACCAAGAAAATACTAGATAAAATATTTCAGATTCTAAGCTAAATTAAGGGTCTACAGAAATCACTATAAATTTGGAAGCTACAACTCTTTGAGAGTGCCACATCCAATTATTTATAATAACCAGATGAGTACAAAATTACAAATCGATTATATACTGATATACCGAAACGAGAGACGAAAAGATGATATATTGATATATCAAAACGATGTAGTGGGGTCATCTGCCCCCTTCCAGCTAAACGGCCGCCCCGATGACAATTCTTCAGCACAAGTCATTGTTTATACATTCAAAATAAAAACAAAGATTAAGGCGCGTTAGTTCCCGCGGACCATTTTGCACATCCATTTCCTAGTTTCACCTATAAAACAGAGGTGCCATTGACTTGCACATCCCCTTCAGCGTCCCAGACCCTTTCCCTCCATATCCGTCAGTATATGAAGTTAGCACGATAGCATTGTTTCCGATTTCAAGAAGCAGCGGCCCCGGCAACGAGATTAGATGAAGTTTCGGCTTTAGTCAATCTCTCCTGTAACAGAGGCCGGAAGAAGCCATTGCGGCGATTTCGACGACGGAAAGGGTTCGTCTGATCCATTTTCAGGTACAGAGAGTGAAAACTTTGATTAGATGAAGTTTCGGGTCTGATCTGTTCGATATCGGTATTTCGTGAGAGGGTTCTCACGTTGTGAGTCGCTTGCTTTTTCAAATCTACCAGTGTTTTGAGAGGGAATTTCTTTTTTTATTTTGGTTGAAATTTTGAGTGGACGCTTTTATCCACAGTGAATTGGGTAGTGGTGCACGTGACCCTAGAATTAATAAAAAATATTTCCTTTTATAATTTTTTCACTCTAAAGTATTGAATACTTAGTATTATTGTATTTTGGATGAGAAAAAAATAAGACAATGGTTTTTTTTTTTTTTGGGTACAAGCCAGATGGTTTCTAATAATTACGAAAGGTATTGAATACTTTGTATTATTGTAATACTGTATTTTGTTTTTGTTTTGACTTTAATTCGTGTATCTTATAAGAAAACTATTATGCTATTCTCCTTTTCTTTCTATTTTATCATCTATTTTAACATAATTTTTAATAAAAATAGATGACAACATAAAGATAGAAAAATAGAGAATAGAATAGAAAGACCTTTGAGAAATACTGCTTCATACTCTTCATATAAATCTACGACTTTATTGTTTATGTAAAATATCTTTTGAAACAACTGTAACATTATAAAAAATATTAGTATTTTTGATTGATTTCTTTCATTCAATATATTCTAATAGGGCTAGTGCTCTTTTCTGCATTTAGATCCAAAAGGCAGGAAAAGCGATAACATTTTGTGCAGTTGTTATATGGCGCATATTATAAGTCTATAAATAAATAAATCTTTGAAAAATATACAATTTTCGTTAAGGTAGTTGTTATCCAGGTGTTAGTCTCTACACATCTTGTGACCAATACTTTATAAATGTCCTCAATCCATTCCATATAATATAGTTATTATGTCTCAATCAAAAAGAAAATATATCTATTATGTTTTTATTTATTATTTAATTGTGCCTTAAGGCCGATCGAAACCCAAAACACAAAATAAAACAATCACTCTCTACTATCACTTAAACTCTCAATCATTTTTTATGCCCATAATCTCTGCTAATTCCGAATTGATTGTCTAGTCAAATCTATTCTACAAAAAGATACCTTAAAAATATAATATAAAAATTAATAATATTAAATAAAGAATAAACCCCTAATGTATTCAATGTTATGTAATCGTTTGTTTCTTTTTAAGTAATTAAATTCAATTTAATTGCAGTTCAAGTATGACAAGAGCTGGAAACACTTTTTCCAACACCAGAGCATTTTGTTATATTCTCTCTCCTGACCATTCTCATTGGTCATTTTCAAGTGATATGCCAGTTTATGGAAGTCTGTACATACGAAGAACACAGCAGGATCACCATGGCAATTTATATCAGCCTGCTTGTTTACGGTGCCACATTAGTGGTAGAATTTGGGTAGGAAATCCAAAATCAAGCTTTCCTTTCAATCATCAAAAGGTTTACTCCGTTACTGAGGACTCTTACTGTGGTCATACATATGTTGATGATACACCCAAGACTTGGTTGGGGCACCTCCGCTTATGGTTCATTTATTTGGTTGGAGCTTTGCTCTGGTTGTCGTAAGATATGAAAGAAGTTTATGAATGTTTGTGCCACGCACAGCCCTCTATCTGTGAAAGGATAGGCCACCGTATTCACAACATTGGTGTAAAGACAAAAGAGTTACTTAACATCACAGGTAGCTTGCCCTGCCTTGAAATTGATTTGACAGCTGCGTAGATCAGCAATAGATCAAAATGTTGGTTAAATTTTATTTTAGTTGACTTGCCATTATAAGTATTCCTTCCATTTAAATTTGGCTCCTAGCTGGCCATTTTAGATAGATGTAACAGCTGAATAGAGAATTGTACCATTATTGCTGTATTTCTTATCTTTACAGATAAGAAATACCAAGTTACATAATAGGCAGTTGCGGTTCTTATTTATTTGTATGGTACTAAAGAAGAAGAAAACATAATAGGCAGTTACGGTTCCAGCAGAGTTTCCAGGCACAAGCTTGAGCTGCATGTCAGTTTTTCCCAACAGGCACTCAATTTTGGAACGAAAGCCAGAGCCAGAGGCTTCGTCAAGGGAGAGGGTGAGAAGTTGGCCATTGTTGAGAATTTTGGCACGACCATCACCCCATGTTATTTCAAAATCTTGGTCGAGGTTACCAGCTGACGCCACGCCACAAAGCTTGTAAGAACAAAACCAATTATGAATAGTTTATAATTTGTCATATTTCTTAACAGAGCCAAGACTTTAGTTTTTGATTTGAAATTTTGGTTGGCAAAGTGGTAGCAATTAAGGAGAGGGAGAACGAGAGGTAAAAAGCCAAGAAAGGTCTTTGGTGAAGACTGAAGTGCATGCAAAGTTGAGGGAGAGTATTTGTAAGCGTAGAAGCCAAGAAGAGGCATTTATGAATGAGAACTGAGAAGGGGTTTGGAGTTGGTGGGAAGAGGTTAGGAAAAAGAGTCTTGCTCTTACGGTCTCGAGTATGTGATAATATTCACGTATCTGAGATGTGTCTAATAAGAAAAGAGTACATGACAAAATTATAGAATTGATCAAATAGCATAAACCAGAAATTGATAATCTGTAAGTATTTCAAGCGCCGAGTAAATATTTAAAACTAATATTTTGACTATATTGACCTAGACGTTATTTGCAACAAAAATGATAAAAATATAAGAAATTAATATGACATTTTAGTGTACGTATAAATAGGTGAAATTAAAAGATAATTATAAAAATATAAAAATTATACATAAAATAAATTAAAATTTATAAAATAAGAATTATGTAACTGTTTTATTATTTTTATTTAATTTTTATAATATATAATTTAAATTATTAAATTTATTTTATTTTATAAATTAAATTATGAAATTTAATAAATAAAAAAATTAGATTTAAAATTTAAGATAATTTAAAAATTAATTATTTTAAAATCAACATTAAACCTTAATTGAAAAAATATTTTATTTACAAAAATTTATGAATATAAAATTTAAAATTTATTTAAATGATATATTTTTATCACTTTTATCGTTTTTCATTTTTTGAGACATATTATGCTAATTTTAATTTTATAATTTTATCTTATTCTCTTACTGAAAGGCACATGTCGGAGACCATAAGAGCACCACTCTAGGAAAAAATTGCAAGCGTGTGGAGTGCGAGAGGGAGAGGTCAAATGGGTTGACTTGGCCATGGCCTTAGTGGAGGAAGGGGACCACATGACAGCTAATGTATGTTGATGTTCTCGAAACACCATGGGTTTCTACGCGCTTGTTATTGTTCCCTTCAAACTTCAAATCAATGGCAGCCAACCATAGCTAGCTGTCTCATCTTTCAGGTCATGCTAGTCTTCACCTTACCTCAGTTCATTGTCCTTGGCCTTCTGATTGCGGGTGACCATGCTACTTGTAATAACCACGTATATGTGGAAGTTTTATGTTTCGCAAATCTGGTCTTTGAGCCTAATTATACTTCCATTTTCGTCGTTTACAAAAAAGGCTTTTTAAAATTGTAACCATTTTACCTAATTTCTGAGAAGGGAAACGGTTGTCCCGCTATATTAAGAAAATAAAATAGGGAATTATTTATTTTATAATTTAATAAGTAAAATAAAATTCTTGTGAAATTCAATTTATGAGAATATAGAAATTTCTAAGAATTAGGTAATATAACATGTAATATGTTGTCGTACTTGAATATTACTACACAAGCTTGATCGTAGATATCTGTGCTCCGGCCAGTTAGTGAAAATAATGACTAGAAAATTACAGACACTTACGTTTAGAAGCAAACATCTTCACCATCATCACTTTGGTTGGTTTATGTAGTCCCGCCCAAAAGTCATACATATGAATATATGAATGTAGTGGTTAAACGTTTGCCGTCTAATCAAACCTGGGTTTAGTGGAGACTTGTTTGTTAGTGAAGATATGAGATATATAATTAAGGCCTAACTCTCTTTTTTCTTTTTCTTTTTTTTGGATAATACTAAAAAAAACAAACAGAGAAACAGCCTAACAAGTTACATAGGAATATGCCTACCATAAGCAACTCTCTTATGATTGTTATTGATTGCAACTTTTGATTGACAATTTTCCAATTTTTGTAAACTAATTGAGTGAAGCAAATTAATCCGCTTGGCAGCTTCATAGATTTTTTTTCTAAGATAGATTAAAAATTTATTGAAAATTTTGATTATTTAATTTTTTTTATTTTTAGAGATTAAACTTGAGATCATGTCTTATGAAGTACATAGACTTTATACTACTTTATCTATACAAGGAAAAAAAATTATTATTCTTATAAATTAAATTTTAATAGAGTACACCATCATTTTTCTTTCCTTTCTCTTGTTATCGGACTGCTTTTTCTTTTCATTTATTTAAATTTTGTGGGAACAAGAAGCATTTCTAAACATTCCCCTATATCCATGTAAAAATAATAATACTTTATTACCATACAAATTTTGGAAGAAGCTTCCCTGCCAACTTTGACTGGAGTTTTCTACATCTATTTAATTATTTGTAGCCATCAGATTCAAGTCAATTTTGAGCCTTAATACCACCATTGGAATGGCATGCTTTCCTTTTCTTTTCTATCTTTTAGTAATATTTGACAATTATGTGCAGATTATTTCTTTTAGAAAAAATATATATTTTTGATTATACAATAATATTTTCTTATTGTTTAAATTTTAAAATTGTATATATATTTTAAGTAATTTATCATTCTTTTTATCAAAAAAATATATATTCTATAATAGTCTATTTATTTTCCCTATAATTATTAAACTTTGTCTTCATTTTGAAAAAAAAAAAAAAACTTTGAATGGAATGAAATAGTCACGTCAAAACATTATAAGCAAGAATCTGAATTGATGATCTGTGAATAATTAAAGCCCCTTGAATGGGTCAATTCAAATGCACCAAATTTCTATGGGCAGCTTTGGGTAATGGGGCCAAGAACCAATAGCTTCAAGGGCAACGACCACAAAGCAAGAAGAGGCTGCAAACTTGCAATGCCAGTGCGCCAGATTCTCCCAAAGGCAGTTTCTTGCCCGCCCGCATATGAATAAGCTGCCAGTGCTTGTAATCCTTAAGTAATCTCTTTTCTTTTCCCACTCGGCCTTCTTGGTAATTAACATCACCCACAACGAGTTGGCTTCAATAATCATTCATGTTTTACCAAATTTCTTATTAACATGTACTTTAGAGTATAATTTATAATATTAATTATTATCAATAAAAAAATGTCAAATCTATCGATTTGTTATATAGATTTGTAGAAGTTAAAAATATTCTTTTCCAAAGTTTTATTCACGAAAATACCATTTATTATAAATTCTTCAGACTATCTTATGATTTAAGAATATTTTTACTAAAATTTAAACTCAATTTTCAAAAATAGTAGTTTTTATTCTCATTATAGATGTTATATTTTATTAAAAATAAGCTCTACAAATCAAACTCTATTTTACGAATTTTCAGCATCTAATTTTTTATTAAATATTTAAGATAATATCAATTAATTTTTAAAATAAGATTTATGATTTCATGATTATTTTTTCAAATTCAGATATAACACATATATTTAATTGTTTAAACGCTAGTTTTTAAAACATAAATAAATAGATAATAAATTATGAATTTAAAATAAATTAGTTTTATGACCGACTTGCATTTGATTATAATAAATACACTCCATACTAATCCCTTCAAGGGTGGACAAGGACAGAGGTTCGTCACTGACATCAGCATCTCCACCAAACGGAACAAAGGTTGAAACTTCGTATAATTCGCACGTTCTTAAATAATTATTCTAATATTTCAAACCCTAAGACTAAACCAATGTTGCAGTCAAGTATATTGAAGATACAAAATAGTATTCATAAAGTCAACAGTAATTGATCATAAAGTCTACAATTCAATAGTGCGTGGTTGATATTTTCAATTGAGTTAGTTGAAATTAGTTACAATTGTTCTCATTTGTTTTAAAGTCGATTAAGGGGTAAATTGATCTTTTAGACTTTACTCTTTGCGTTTTCATGTGTATAAAAGTATTTCAGGTTGTCGATAAGCTTCAACTCATGTGATATTATTGTAATTTTTCATGAATCAAGCTTCTGGTTTAAATCTATTCTTTCTCTTTTATCCATATATTCTAAATATAATCATTTATAATAAAAAAAAATACTTCAAGTTACTATTTACTCAAAATAAAAAATGAACTCCAGAACTTTCATTTGCTTTCACTTTCCTTTTCTTCTCCCGACTTTTTCCCTTAATCATCTCACTGTTTCAGAAGCTTAACAAAGTTTGTTCTTAGTTAGGCTTTTCTTAAGAGAAAGACTTGACTTTGTCATTTCCCGCATGCTAATTAACAAGATGGAGTGCCTATGTCTCCACTGAAAAGGTGTTGAATATACTAATAATGTACGAAACATCATAGTAAAAGGTGGTCATGATTTTCAATAAGATTCACCATAATTAGTAAATAATTAAATTTTTTAAATATCTTATTTTAAATTTAATTTAAGTCATATATAAAAAAAATTTATAAAAAAATGATTCTATAATTTTTATAACTTAAAAAAAAATTAATCAGAGAATACCTTGCCCACCAAAAAAAGAATGGTCATAATTAGTTCGTATTAAGCAACGCAGTCTTCCAACCAGAGGCTGCTCATCGTTTTACGCAACTGGGAAAGAAAGAACACCACCTAATAGAAACAAAAGTGGCTTTACATCTTCATTTGGAGAGTGATTTTATGTGCACACTTAATTGATATATTACATAATTTATTTTTAATTTATAATATGTATCATTTTTAGATGTGTAAGTTAAAATGTGAAATAAATGGTGTGAAATTTATTCAATAAATAGTCTACACTATATTATAGAAGAATTAGACATATAAACTAGAGCATGAGAAAAATATTTCTCTTATCTACATTGTTAGTTCATAATACCTAAATTCATCTTTATTAAAAAGGGACTTTAAGAAACTAAACGTGAATGTTAGATTTTTAAATTTTATAATTTAATTTATAAGATTATATAAATTTTATATATTTTAAATTTTTTAAATTAATATCTAATAAAATTAAATTAATAAAAATAACATAAATGATATTTATTTGTTTGCATGCGGAATTGAATTGGGGGGGTTGAATGTTTGTTTAAGGGTGCTAATTTTTTTAAGTGGTTATGTTGAAATGGATGTTTGGTGAGGGGTCAGTTCTGGACTGCAGGTCATGTTTATCTTTGGCAGACAGATGTCTGGGCTGGGTTGGTTCAGATAGCTTATGAAAAACTAATCATCATTGGGGTCAAAAGGAAGGATGATGAGATATACGCAAATAAATTTTATATTTATATATTTTTATTTTTTATTTATCATTTTTTCTCTTCATATTTCATTGATTTTGAACGTATTCGAAATGTAAACTTCGGGTTTGGGTACACAAAATTAATACTTTCTTAAAAAGAAAAATGATTCTTATATATAAAAAAAAAAAAAACATATGCCTGTTCCCCTACAATGAGAAGCAATTTTTTTTAAAAAAATAAATAATAATATAAAAGCTTATACAATTTATATATAAAGTTAATTTATAATTGTATTATTTATAAGTAAAAATATCTAAATACAGAGGAAGACAATAGCGCCAAAACTCTCTGATGAATGCTTATAGAAGCAATAAATTTGTTTAGGAGAGTGATGCTCTCTTCACAGAAGAGGAAGAATCTCATCTTGCAATTGGTTCTCCAATCACCTTGCCGCCGCCAAGGTGGGGCGTATGGCAGGGACAGGTCTTTATTGTACTCTCATCCTCTATAATATAAGAATTAAAATAATTTTAAATATTTTTTTCATTTGTTATGAAAAAATTAAAAATTAAAAAATAAATTTAGTTAAATATTTTCTTCTCTTCCCTTTTTTTATTTTTTCTTTTTGTTATCTTATTTTTAGTATTGTTTAAATTTATTCAAATTTAGTTTAGATTTATTTAAATCTTGAATTTTTTTTATCTATTTATCTCTTTAATAGATTTAAGAGTTTTAATTTCTTTTATTGGAGATTTCATCCATTTTTAACGATTTCCTTTCACCTTATAGGCAATTAGGGTGTTAGATTTTTCTTAAAATTAGAAATAAATTAATTTAAAAGCTATAACATGGTTTGTGAGAATTTTTTGATAAAAAGATGTATTGATATTGATAGTTTTTGAATGATAAAAAATTTGTGTTATAACTAATATTTAATTCAATATGTTAATTGTGTTTATTTTGTTTTTCTTTTAAATTGATGTATCTCAATTTGATTGTAAACGCCATTAGGTTATTTTGTTAATGTGATTTATTTTCTATTTAAAAATTAAAAAAATTAATTTTATTTTAATTTTAAAAAGTGATAATTGAAAAGAATAATTTTTCAAAATAACAATTATTTTAAAATGAAAAGAGTGTGGACTAGTATTATGGAGAGCCACAGCTAATAAATTTGTTTAGGAGAGTGATGCTCACTTCATAAAAGAGATGAATCACATCTTGTGATTGTTTAAGCTTCAAATCAAATCAGAGATTTATGGTGAACCAGCTCCACATGTTATAGACGGAATAGCCTCCGTTAATATTAGAAAGAGGTTTAGGATATATTTACTTTGACTGTTTTTTTATTTTTATTGAAAATAAAATATAATAGTAAAAATATGTTGGTTTATAAAAAGTGAAAATATTTTTATTGAAAAATTCTTTAAAACAAGGTAAATTTAAAAAATAATAGAAAGATATTTTCATTGTTTTTGTATAAAATTTTAAAATAAAAATATAAATTAAAAACATAGTCATAATTTTAAAATTATGATGTAAATTTAAATCCTAAATTTTAAAATCTTAAATCTTAAATTTTTAAATTCCAAACTGTAAATTCTAAACTCTAAACCCCATCACCTAAAACCCTAGAACTCTAAACTCCAAAATCTTATATTCTAAACCCCAAACCTTAATCTTAAAATTCTAAAATCTTAAAAGTTTAAACCCTAAACTTTCAACCCACACCCTAAATCTTAAAATCTTAATCCCCAAAATCTCAAACCCTATCCTAAAGCGCTAAACTAGTAAATCTCAAATCTTCAAAATCTAAACTCTATGTCTTAAAATTCAAAACTTAAATCTCAGATCTTAAAACTCTTAATTTTAAGTCTCCAAATCTTAAATTTTAAATTCTAAATTCTAAGTCTTAAAATCTAAATTCTAAACTTTTAACCCAAACTTTAAACCTTAAATTTAAATCCTAAACCTTAAATCAAATGCATTCTTATTATTTTATTTTTTAGAAATAAAATTTGAATTATACAAACTAAATATATTTTTATTTTTAAAAAAATTATTTTTAATAAAAATAAATTCAAATAAAAATAAAAAATATTTTCACAAATCAAACACACCCTAATTTTTGTTTGTTTTTTTTGTTTTGGGCCTCTTTGTACCAAAATAATAATAAAAATAATATCATTGCTTTAACAAGTTGTCGGTGGTTGAAAACGATTATTGAATGTCACTAAAAGAAATTCTGAAAATAAATAAAGCAAAACCTAATTAAGCAAGAGTATAAACTACCAACAAATAAACAAGTTACAATAACAAAAAGAATATGTCCATAAGTTTTCGTGCCAACAAAATTGATTCTCTCATTACAAATCATCAAACAATAACTCAATCAACCCTCACACTCAAAATATGGTAACATTTTTTTATCTTCTGTCTGATTTAGCCTATATAAGAAAGACTTTTTTTTGGAACAAAGAAATCATGGGGCTACACATTGTATAAATTGTGAGTAATATGATTTTTTTTTATAATGGTTAGGTTGCACATAAAAGTAACATGTGAATAATTTCAATAACTTAAATTATAAAACATAAGAGTACAATTCTTATTCATAGATAACAGAAAAATATACTTAAATTTATGAATATAATATATGACTTTAAAATCATAGAGAAGTTTAAAAATTTTAAGTAGTTAAAGTGGTAAATATATAATATAATATACATACATATATATAAAGAATATTATATATCCGTTAATATCATATTGAGACAGGTCTTTTTCTTTGACGCAAATTATCTATCAGTTAATGTATAAAAATTAATGTGCAACAATTACAAACATTTCTTCATTACAAACAATAATAATATATATTAATTTTATATTTCAATTATATATATACTTATATTCTCTTTCTACTTTTTCTTTGAACAAACTTTTTTTTTTTTATTCTAAACATGTGACCATAACATTGGAACATCATTATACAACCCTGACGGCCTTTTGGCGATTCTAGCCAAGGGAACGCCATGACGCCGCCAATCCTTCGTGCAATCCTGGTAACAATTTCTCAAACCAGCTTTTGCTCAGTTTGAAAAGTGACCTTGTTTGTCGTTGTCCCTTGTCCGCTTGACGGCCAATAGCGCTGTGTGGGAAATAGATTCCCTTTGAGTCCCTCTCTACTGTCGTAATCAGAAATAATAATTTTACGCGTTTGCGTTTTCTTTCACGTGACGGCTTATGTCTTGTTAAAAACAGTGAATCATTTTATTTTGTTAAAGAACATTTAACATGCGGGGTGTAAGAGTCCATCAAAGAGATTTTTTGCACAAAATTCCACACGTGCCGGATGGGATAATGTGGGTCTGCATTCTGCTCTTGAATTTTCAAACTTGCAAATTTTCTTTGGTCGTAGACACGGTAAAAAGGCAGTAGATTATCTCACGCTGAGAGTCGCGCCACCTGTCTGCTTAGTAAACCTTATCTCTCTTGGCATTTATCAATGGGTTGGCCATACAAAAACAAAAGATAAAGTTGGAATACAAATTAATGATGTCGCTTGTTTAACAACTTGTTGGCCCTTGAAAACTACCAGCAAGTAATTTTATTTCACAAATTCAGAGTTAAGCATAACCTTCAATTATTTTTGTTCTTTTGTGATTTGAAGAACTTTGAAATAATTTTATTGTAACAAATAGAACATTCCTTAGTTTTCATGCCAACAAAATTGATTCTCTCACAACAAATCATCAAACAATCGCTCCCCTCACACTCAAAATATGCTAACATTTTTTTTTTCTTCTCTCTGATTTAATCTAAGCAAGACTTTTTTTCAATTATTAAAATAATATAAATACATACTTTTTATCATTTATATTAAATATTAATAGTTATGTGACATGCATATAATTACTAATTGTAAAGAATCTTGAAAGAATGACAAAATTAACTTCTGAAGGAGAATTTTTCTTATTTTCCATTCAGAGCTGTTCACTTATTTATACACATCAGAATTCTTGACATACACACGTGAGTTCTTGGATTTACACTAACAGAATGCACATGTCATCCTAACAAACTAACTGCCTCTGCTTAACTAACCAGAACTCATTTCTAACTGTCAACGGTTAGTTTAACAACTAGCTTCAACATTCCCTTCTCAATTGTATCCTCATCTTTGACTACTCACAACTGATTTTATCTGTTCTGCCACTAACATTCCCTTCTCAATTGTATTCTCATCCTCTGCTACTTCTTCCCTGTTCAGTTCCACCATCTTCTTTTGGAATTGTAATGGTGAGGTGACTGTTAATTTGGTTCTAAGTTTGTCAAACGAAGCAAAAGATAGGGGCTTAGTGAGGATGTCTGCTATTTGTTCTGATGCTGGTACATGGTTGACTTGAATGTTTCTTTGGTTCACGTGGTCTCTAACAAAGTAAATGTCGATCTCCATGTGCTTTGTGCGACTGTGGTGAATAGGATTTGCTGATAGAGAAACAGCTGAGAGGTTATCACACCAGATAGTGGGCTGCTGAGATAGTTTTATTCCAATTTCTTGTAACAAAGATTGGATCCACAAGACTTCAGTGGTTAAGCTAGCTAGGCTTCTGAATTCAGCTTCAGTGCTTGATCGAGAGACAGTTGGTTGTTTCTTGGAGCTCCAGGACACTATATTTCTTCCAAAATAAACACAATATCCAGAAATTGATCTACGGTCATCTGGGTCCGTTGCCCAATCTGCATCAGTGAAGGCTGAGATGGTGAGATTAGGGGATGGTTGTATGAATATGCCTTGGTTTATAGTGCCTTTGAGGTACCGTAGGACTCTCTTTACTGCCTTCCAGTGTGAGTCCTTGGGATCATGCATGAACTGTGACAGTTTACTTATGCTGTAGCTAAGGTCAGGTCTAGTTATAGTGATATATTGAAGGGCTCCAATTAAGCTTCTGTACTGTTGTGGGTTGTCAATTGATGCTTCTTGCTGTGATGACAGTTTGAGACCTCCAACCATTGGTGTAGGCAGTGGTTTGGCTTCAGATATGTGAAACTTCTTAAGAATGTCTTTTGCATACTTCTGCTGAGTCAGTAAAAGGCCTTTTTCCATTTGTTCAACTTCAATGCCAAGAAAGAAATTCAATTTTCCTAAGTCCTTTAAGGAGAACTCAGTGTTGAGTGCTGAAATTAAGTCTTCAATTTCTGGATTGGATGTACCTGTGACAATTATGTCATCCATATAAACAAGTATATACGTTATGGACTGAGTAGAATTTCTAATGAACAGAGAATTGTCTGCTTTGGACTGTATAAACCCTTTGGTTTTTAGAACTTGCTGCAGCCTTTCAAACCAGGCTCTAGGAGCTTGTTTTAAGCCATATAAGGCTTTGTGAAGTTTACAGACCATTGCACCTTTTGGATTTGTTTGGAAGCCCGGTGGTTCTGCCATATATATCTCTTCATGAAGAAATCCATTGAGAAAAGCATTGTTGATGTCTATTTGTCTCAGATTCCAACCTTTGGATACTGCTAGTGACAAGATAATTCTAATGGTGGTTGGTTTGACAACAGGACTGAATGTTTCCCAATAATCACAGCCAGCTTGTTGAAGGTAGCCTTTTGCCACAAGTCTAGCTTTGTACCTGGCTATAGTTCCATCTACATTCCTCTTTATTTTGAAGAGCCATTTACATGCCACAGGTTTTCTGTTTGGGGGTAATGGTACTACTGACCATGTGCCATTCTTCTGCAGAGCATTGTACTCCTCATAGACTGCCTGTCTCCACTTTTCATGACCAAGGGCTTGTTCAATTGATGTTGGCTCACATTCATCCATGGTTACATTGTAAAGTTTGGGTTTGAAGATCTGATTTTTTGATCTAGTTACCATGTGATGCTGGTTTCTGGTAGGATTAGGTGGCATGACATGAGTGATTGGTTCTGGTAAAGTAATTGCTGAATGTTTTCTGAGGGTGAGCTTGTGTTTCCTCTAGTGGTTGTAGTCTGATTAATAGTAGTTGGACTTGATGGGGTAACTACTGGTGGAGGTGGTATGATTATGGATTTTGTGTTTGCTGGAACTAGTTTGGATATGATGTCTGAGTATGGGAAAGATGTTTCATCAAATGTAACATGCCTGGAGATGTATAGTCTTTCATTTGAGTCCAGGCACATGTAACCTCTGTGTTTGGGGCTGTAACCTAGGAAAACACATGGTGATGACCTGAATTGAAGCTTGTGAGCATTATATGGTCTGAGATATGGAAAGCATAGACAACCAAATGGTTTTAGGAAGAAGTAATCTGGGGTTACCTTATACAATGCTTCCAGCGGAGACTTGGAATCAAGGGCTGTGCTAGGTAGTCGGTTGATGAGGTAAGTTGCTGTTGTGAAGGCTTGTGACCAGAATTTGAGGGGCATAGCAGCTTGTGACAGCAAGGCTAGGCCTGCTTCAACTATATGTCTGTGTTTCCTTTCTATTATCCCATTTTGCTCCGAGGTATGGGGACAAGTATGTCTGAAGCATATGCCTTTGGCTTGAAGATATGGAGTTAAGGATCGGAATTCTCCCCCAAAGTCAGTTTGCAGGGTTTTTATTTTTGTTCCAAGTTGTTTCTCAACTAATTTCCTGAAGTGATGGAATGTCTGAAAGGTTTCACTTTTGGTTTTGAGAAAATATATCCAGGTGTACCTTGAGAATACATCTATGAAAGATAGGTAATATTTGTACCCTTGTCCTGATGTTATGGGTGCTGGGCCCCAAAGGTCAGCTTGTACTAGTTGCAAGGGACTATTGTACTGAGTTATGGAATTGGAAAAAGGTAATTTGTGAGATTTTGCCTTTTGACAGTGAACACAAACCAGATCTTTATTGATTTTACAAGGGATATTACAGTTTTTGAGTACTTGAGATACAACAGTAGCATTAGCATGACCTAATTTTCTATGCCATTGCAAGTATACATCAGATTGGGCTTGCGAGATAGAGTTTGGCTTGGTTTCAGCTAGTTTGGTCATTAGGACTTGGGATTTGGCTGAATATTGATTTGGTTTGGTCTTCAAGGAGAATCTGTACAGCCCTTTATCCAAGTGTCCTCTGAGTAGCACGGTTTGAGTCTCTAGATCCTTAACAAAACAGCAGGTAGGATGAAATTCAATGGCAACAAGGTTATCTTTACAGAACTGAGAAACTGAGAGTAAATTCTTAGTAATTTGTGGGACATGCAATATGTTTTTCAGTTGAAATGAATTTTGTGAGTATGAGTTAGAGGTACTAGGAGTTACCATGGATTGTCCTATGTTGATTATGGGTAAACCATGTCCATTTCCTATGTAAACCTTACCTGTACCATGGTATGATGAGCCCACATTCAGATTGTCCAAGCTGTTGGTGACATGATTTGTTGCCCCTGAATCTGGATACCAATTTGTATCCTCAATTGTTTCTGGCATTGCTATCTGATCTGCCACGTTGATTTTCCCATTTCTTCTGCTACTTTCTGTGAACCAGCCCATTTCATCATCTCCATTATGTCCACCAGTGACTGCAGTGGCCATATTAACACTTCTTGTCAGATTTTCATTCTGATACCCTCTATGATCTCCATTGTAGGTCATGTCAAATCTGTAATAACATCTTTGGGCTGCATGTCCAATCTTTCCACAAATCTGACACTGAGGTTTTTGACTCTGAAATCTACCTCTGCCTCTGCCTCTTCCAAGAAAGACATTATTTCTTCCAATATTTTGCTGATATTGATTGGCATTTCTGATGAACTGCTGTCCTTTTCCATATTCTTTCTTAAACACTGTATTATTTCTTCTACTAGCAGCCAAGTTAGCTGAGTATTGTGCATCAAGATTGGAGGCATTCTGCAGTATTCTTGCCTCTGCTGAGTACAGATACGCAGCAGTTGCTTTCCAGGTGGGAAGCATTTCTTTGGTAGTCAATGATGTTACAATAGCATCATATTCTGCTCCTAAACCAGCCAACGCAGTATGAATAAGATCCACTTCAGACATTCGACTTCCACATGATTGCAGAGTATCCCACAGTAATTTGACCTTGGTAAGGTAATCTTTCATGCTGAGATCATTCTTTTTCACATTCTGAAATTGTTGCCTGTATTGCAGAATCTTGGCAGTGGTCTGGGCAGAGAAGTATTGTTCTATTGCTTTCCATAACTCCTCAGCAGTCTCACATCCAACTAGATGAGGTAAGATATCAATACTAATTGAAGACAGCAGCCATGAGACCAACAGATGATCTTGCCTCTCGAACTTTCTATATTCTGGGGTGTTTTGCCTCGGCCATTCCTTTGTCCTGTCTACAAACCCCATCAGTTCATGCCCTTTCAGCAAAGCAACTACTTGCTGTCTCCATAGCAGATAGTTGTTGTCTTCTAGCTTCACCGTGACTAGCTGCGACCCTGGATTCAGTATGGCGATGGGTGCAGTGTTGCTATTTTCATGTTGCAGTGGATCGTGCTCCATGGCTAAATGAGCTCTGATACCATGTAAAGAATCTTGAAAGAATGACAAAATTAACTTCTGAAGGAGAATTTTTCTTATTTTCCATTCAGAGCTGTTCACTTATTTATACACATCAGAATTCTTGACATACACACGTGAGTTCTTGGATTTACACTAACAGAATGCACATGTCATCCTAACAAACTAACTGCCTCTGCTTAACTAACCAGAACTCATTTCTAACTGTCAATGGTTAGTTTAACAACTAGCTTCAACACTAATATACATGATATTTTTAATTCACTATTTACTCTAATTAAAAAAAAGGAAATTGCATAGGAAGTAAAGGAAATGAAAGAAGTTCAGGAATCCTAATAAAAAGTCGTTACTCTCAATATATAAACACACGTTTAATCTTATTCTTAAAATTTTTTATTAAATTTTTAATTGATAAATTTTCTTTATACTTTGTTTATTTTGGTAAATTATATTTAAGTAGCTCTTTAATGAGGTTCTGCTAACAGCTTCATTCAAGATTTTCTCTTATTTTATTTTGCTTAATGTTATTTGTACCCTTTTAATTATTATAAAAATATTTTATAATTTTATCTGCATGTTTATCCATAAACACCCTCTATTTTGGTGAAAAACATTGAATTAATTATATTTTGTTTAATATATTATATATTACTGATTGTTTTGTACTTTTTCTACTTGTTAATTATTAAAGATAAAATGAAAAAATATATTGTATTTATTTAATTTTAATTTATTTAAATAACTAATAAAAAAATTACGTGTATCAATAATAATATAAAAATAACATAATTATTCATATTTAATGATTTATTTAATATAAATAAAAAAATTTGTTTATATTATTTTAATAATTAAAAAATATATTTATTAACTTTTATAGTTAAAAAAATTTACTTATAATGATTTTAAAGTTAAAAAGAATGTAAATTCAATTTTTTTTTCAAATATCACAAAATAAAACAAATCAAGGTTTAGGGGTTCTATAAAAAGGTCCCATGGCATCCACTCTCCTTCCGGCGTCGCAGACCCTTTCCTTCCATGTCCATTAGTACGTGTCCCAGACCCTTTCTCTTCATGTCCATTAGCATATGAAGTTAGGAAGATAGCATTGTTTTCGATTTCAACAGATCCTGTTGAGTGAAAAGTACCAACAGATCTCCATTTTTATCTTATTTTTAACTTTAATTCTCATGCAGGCCTAATCTAATCATCCGCCAAGATAGAGCGACAGAAGCCGGAAGCAGCCGTTCCGGCGATTTCGACGACGGGAAGAGTTCATCTGATCCATTTTCAGGTACAGAGAGAGTGAAAAGTTTGATTAGATGAAGTTTTGACGTTAGTGATTAACGATTCCATCTCTCCTGTGACAGTTTTTGTAACAGAGTTTCTTCAACGATTCACCTCGCCGCCAGAGTGACAGAGGCCGGAAGCAGCCGTTCCGACGATTTTGACGAAGGGCAGAGTTTGATCCGTTCGATATATCGGTATTTCGTGAAAGAGTTAGCACCATAGCGAGTTGCTTTCTTTGTCTTTCTCAATAAAAGCATCATGTATCCACCAGAATTTTGGGAGGGAATGTCTACTCTAAGTGAACTGCGTCGTGGTGCACGTGACATTTGAATGAAAAATAATACAAAAAGAGATTTTACCTTTTTTTAAATTCTGGGGTCACGTGTCTGACCTTTCCTTTTATGTAATCGTTTGTTTGATTTTAACTAATTAGATTCAATTTAATTGCAGTTCAAAAATGCCAAGATCAGAAGTCAATTTTCCACCACCGAATCATTCTGTTATATTATCTGTCCTGACCATCGTCGTTGGTCATTTTCAAGTGAAATGCCAGTTTATGGAAGTCTCTCCATATGAAGAACACAGCAGCATCACCACAATAACTTACATCAGCCTGTTTTTTTACAGTGCGACAATAGTGGTAGAATATGGGTGCGAAATCCAAAATCAAGCTTGCCTTTCAATCATCGGAAGGTTTAGTCCTTTACTGGGAGCCCTTTGTGTGGTCCTGCATATGTTGATCATACACCCAACACTTGGTTGGATCACCCTCGCCTTGTGGTTCATTTACTTGGTTGGAGCTTTGCTATGTTCGCTTCAAGATATGAAAAAAGTTTATGAATATCTATGCCACGTATTGCCCTCCATCCGTGAACAAATGGGCAATTACGTTCACACCATCGGTGAAAAGATGAAAAGTTATTTAACATCATAGGTAGCATGTCTTGGTGACCTAAATCGATGGATTCCTTTGTTTTAAGTGTAACAAAATTTTTAAATTGTGGGTTGTTATTGAATGGAATATTGTACAGTTTAATGAATTGATACTTGTTATGTTAATTAAAGTGATCTAATAAATTGTTTTACTTTTTGAATTTAGGTATGTTAATTAAAAATATATTGGGTTTTATAAAGATTTTTGACTGACATTGCTAAAGATCATATATTGAGTAATGATAGACATATATAATATTTTTGTACATAGATTATACACAATTTATATATTCACTCTATTTTCTCTTTCATACCTTTAAAATGTGATTGTGTACACTTTTCTTCAGTACACTCATAATTTCTATCATATCTCTAAGCAAAATTTATTGTAATTTATAGAAATTTGTGTTTTTCACTTTTCTAATTTCTCACATAAAAGCGAAATCATTGCTTGTATTTTTATAGCACAGATACAATATTTTTCTATTTCCTCTTTGACATGCCTATGATCTAGGAAAAAGTTATTTTTCCATAATATTGATGATTTAAATGATTAGAGCTATAGAAAACTCCACTATGGAAACTACATATTAGTAATTAGAAAATAAGTAATTCTCTAATATGTGACATGTCTATAAAAATTATTTCTTGTATATGTGGTAGAACTTATGCATTTTATTTAGTCTTTGATGAATTTATGATGGAAGAAAAGTTCTTTTGCCATTCTCTCATATAAAGATGGGGTCTATAACATGAAAACTCCAAAGTGAAAACCGTATATATTATTAATACTAATATATATGGACTAAATTATGCATGATATAAAATTCAAATGGTAAACCAAAACGAAATACTCATTGGGTCAATCACATCATAGATTTACGTTTGAAACACCAGATGTGCATACAGGCCTCGTTTTGCAGAATTCTGTTTTCTCACTCAAATCTGTCTTGCCCAGGATTTCCAGTTCGTGCATCACCCTTAACCCATCTTTATCAGTTGCCTTCCCCTTGCCAGCTCAGTTGCAGGAGAAATTTTGATTCCCAGAGGAAGAAATCTCCGGCGAGGAAACTATGGCTCTACCGTTATGAGCTATGGTGGCGGTAAGCGAGATTGCCGAGCAATTCTCACAAGGAAAACGACAAAGTCTATAGAGCATATTCGAAAGAACTATTACAGTGTTTACTACTCTTTTTATAATTCAGTAAAATTCTTCCTTCCATTTGTATTGGTCCACGTGTACTAACTAACAGATTAACTAACCTAATTAACTGATTAGCAGCTGTTTAATCTAGTTTCCCAAGTAACTTGTCTTTACTTCGTAACAGAAACCGGAAGGAATTGGATATAGAGATGATGAGAACGGGGAGACTGTAGAGTCAGGAGACCATCATTAGCTGCCTTGCTTACTAAGTCAGTAGACGGGTACAGCGAGAGAAATTGCGTAGTCTACCTTCCTTCACATATATATATATATATATATATATATATATATATATTATAAACCTAGGATATTTCCTAGTTAAAGCTTAAAGAATAAATTTTTTTAAATTGTAAAAATTGTTAAAATAAATTTTTTTTAATAAATTTTTTATACATATAATTTAAATTAAATTTAAAATTATCTTTAATAAAATTAAATCTTATTTTATTTCCCAACAACATATAGAAAAAGGCATTCGTATATCATGATTCAAATTATTATTTGATATATTTAATTTTATTTTAATTTTTTTAATAAATCTAATCCAATCACGTTTATAAATATGACTAGATTGTCTGTCTACAAATATGACTACATTGTAGCGCTACCGTTGTAGTCCCATCAAAACCCTTTTCCTCCTCTTGCTGGGCGCTTGAAGATTGACTCTGATAGCTACATTTACATCACCTGCAACAACGCCCTTGACCCCAACTTTGACCCTGATAGCTACGTTTACATCACCTGCAACAACGCCCTTGACCCCAACTTATGTTCTGGGATCCTTCTAGGAATTCACCTGCTAACTGATATTTAGTAATCCTTCAAGGAATTCACCTTTGACAGGAAGGTTATTGAACTTGCCGATAGCATTTATATTGATTGTGTCGTGAACCACACCGTTGTTGACGGTACTTCCTTTTGGAATTTCTTCAATACCTTCGCTAAAGTGTATAGAGGAGTCACTAGTATCTCGAAAATGTTGAGTTTGTTTCGACAGGATTTGGTACTGATCTCGAACGCGATGTTCGGTTGCCGGAGAGTGAGCCATTGAAACAGACAATTTTCGCTTGCAACAACACCGGTATTAGTTTCCGTTTAGAATAGATATTAAATGCGTTGCCACATAGGTGGCTGAGCTGGAAAAAAATATTACAAATGATTATTAACGAGTGAAAGAGGTATTGAGTACTGGGTACAGCGGGAGGATTGTAAATTTTTTCCTACTCTACAATAATTGTAGCCAAGGTGGATCAGATGTTTTGACCTAAAATTTGAATCGGTAAGAGATAAGTAAATATAAAATTAAAAAAATAAAAAATAAAAAATTTAAATATTAAGTATTAAATTATAAAATATGAAAATATTAAAATTAATAAAAAATAAAAAAATTCAAATTAGTATTAATACTCTGTGAATTATAATATCTCACCTGAGGGATTGTTTTCATAGATTAATATCTTTTAAAATATAAAATATATTTTATTTTACATAATATAAATAAATATAAGTATATTTTATTTTATAAAATATAATTAAATAACAAAAATATAAATAGAAAGATTGAAATGAGTGTCCCTTGGAAAAGAACAATACTTGGCTGCAGCCCTTTGGAGCCTCTCACGCTGCGGCTCTACTAATAGTGAGCCACGTGTTCCTTTTCATTTTCCCTGCACATGACGGCAGTTTTAAAGGGAGGAGAAGTGAGCTCCAATCTATTTGGATGTTTCCGCCCACCAAAATGCATTTTTTTTTTTTTTACTTTGAAAAACATTTTTTATTCTTTTTAAATGGCTTTATTTAAACTGTATAGTGTACTTCTATGAAGGTAATGTCATTGCATTTAATTTATTTTAAAAGCAAATAATATGTATTATATATTATATTAATTAACAACTATGTTAGAACAATTATATTTTATTCAAAAATTATCTAATTTTCTAAAATTAACAGAATTAAATTACATGTAAAACAAATAATCAATTTTTCCTCCTTAATACTGTTACTGCTAACCGCTAGACGGAACGGGTCACAATCACACCTCTCCGTTCCATGCGAGAAGTCTGAAGTCTTACCTACGAGGAAACAGTTGTACACGTGGCATTTTCTTATGGTCAACATTGGCTGCAAGGAAGAGTTAGCCAGAACGATTACGAAGTTACCAACAGAGATAACAGGACGTCGCTACAGGTCTGCATCAAATGGGGTTTGTGTAAAAAATGTTAGGTAAATTGTATTGCTTATGATAATATTATTCCCATTGTTGGGGTTAGAAGCATTCATCTTATAGGCTTTGTTCCTGATGGAAGCTGTAATCAAGTAACGCCAAGAAGTATTTCAATGGCTTCGTACCATATTCATTAGCACCACAGAGATTCTAACAAATTACTTTTAACAGGGAAGAAAATTCCCGCTTCTGCAAATGAAGGAAATGGCTTAGTTCTGAGGGAGGAAAATAACTTGCAGAAGATGAAGGCTTGCCTTGAAATTGATTTTCCAGCTGTGTAGATCAGCAATAGAGCAAAATGTTGGTTAAATTTTATTTAGGTTGACTTGCTGTTATAAGTATTCCTTCCTCTTAAACTTTTGGCTCCTGGCTTTCCATTTAAATAGATGTAATAGCTGAATATTGAATAATATCATTATTGCTGTGTTCATTCTGTAAAGAAATGGAATATGAAATTTAGTAGAAGGTAGAGTCTGTAGAATTCTTTACACTGATGAAATACTTAGAAATCTGCTGTTGGGGGATTTCTTTTCTAACAGTTAGAAATCTACAATTTACATGTTCCGTTCTCGTCACTTACCCTGGGGTCCTGGAAAACCCATAGCAGTTTGGAGATAGTAGCTTTTCGAAGTTCCTGTATCTGACTATGTGAACAGAGAGAGAACACAAACAAATCTTCAATGGAACTTCTGATTCAAGTTTGCAATTTGCAACAAGAAGGAAAGCACTTCATTATCATGGCAAACAGTTGTATTAGCTACTGCTGCTATCAAGCCTATCGTTAGCCTCTTCGCCTGAGGTCAAGCCACCATCAGAATCATCAAATGATTCTCGATCTGTTAAAAAGTATCCATCCTCAGGAGGAGGCTTATAATCCTTCCCCCTCCAAACTACAATCTGTTCTTTCTCAAATGTTACCAGAACGCACGGCACCAGGTCCTGCATCAATGCATAAGATACTAGAAAGGAGTAAGTTATGAATCTCAATTAACTTGTAAGCCAGAGATCACATCTTTTTTGTTATAAATTTGGAAGTTACAAATCTTAGAGAGTGCCACATCCATTTATTTATAATAACCAGATGGTTCAGTACCCTGTAAAATATGATAAATCTGAAAAGCACATAAATTGCAACCAAGAGGAAACCATATACAGGAAGTCTAAAATCTTTCTCCCCCCTCTGTTTCCTTTTCCAGATATATTTCTAGTTTTAGTTGAATATTTAATTTTTTAGTTCTGAGCTTTGAGGGTGGGGTCTAGACAGTGTTTTCTTAGCTCCCAGATAGTCAAGCGATCTCCCATCATCTCAAATGTTTCTCTGAGCTGCTAATTAGCCACCAAGCTTCAGCAGCTAGTAAGCAGCTCAAGCCCAGCCTCTATTCCAAAATAGCACCAGTAAAAGGTACTAATACAGCTTGTTTCACCCTTTCAGTACTAATGAATGAATAATCCTACAAGATGGTCCATAATCATCAGATTCATATAAGTAGCTTGTAAATATATTATCTAACCGATTCACAGCATGCCATTCTCAAAATATTTTGCTTCCCTACGATTAGTGTCTGAATTTTCAAACAAATATTAAACAGTTTGAACAAAGGATAATCAAGGAGAGATACAATGGTGAAGTTACCTACAAAAATTATCCATTCAAAATAAATGAGCCATTATAATTATACTAGGGAGAGTAATATGGTATACTGATTGAGTGTAAGCAGAGGAAAGGACCATGCTGCCTAAATTAGAGTCAAATCAATAATTTTCCAGCCAAAACTCCTAGAGACTTACAATCTCATTTCTCATGCATAAAGTACTTAATCATCCAAACTCAAAAAGAAGGTCCATACTTTATTCATGCAACACCAGATAAAATATATCAAAAAGAGAAAATGAAATAGAATTATCAATCAAGGAAGTACAATAACATAATAAAAACATGAGGAAGATGACTTTACCCTGAGTTTGCAGCCTAATTTCTTGTAATCGCTCTTATCAAGACCCTGGCAGTCTATCCGAACCAGCTCACATGAAAGAAAGGCATCTCTGATCATGGGTACCAAACTAGCATAATAACCATTTCTGGCTGCCATTCGGTTCAGAGTCAGTAACCTGTGCAAACACGTATTGGCAACAGAAACTAATAAAAATATAGAGAGAACATACCAAGTTTTGTCAAAACAGGAACAGCAAGTCCTCTCCTCCTCATTTCCTTTGTTTCCTCAATACTTAGGCCATCAATTGTTGTCTTGATCAGCCTGGGATATACAGGTTCATGGGGTTTCCATAACATGCGAGGAATAACAGGCCTCTTCTTGGGATTATAATTCCTGCCTCTATATAACACAAGTGTACCCCCATGTCTATGAATGATCTTTCCAAACGTTTTGTCCTGCAACAAGCACATAAAAGCCACTCAAATGTTTGTGTTATCAGTTCAGTTTAAACATATAAAATGAAAAGAGCATCCAACCTACACTTGCACAGTTCCATCAGCAAACCAAAGCCATAGGACTACAATTTACCAACAGAAACCACAGAGAATCACAGGGTCCAAGTGTTTCATACACTATTGGTTTTACTTTTGAATACAAGGTAACGAGAAGAAAGAAGTGAAAAGATATGTAAAGGTACCTCAAGCTGAGAGCAAACATTTTTCATATCAACGGTTGGAACACCTAGGCACCTGATCCTAACTGCTTCAGCATGTTTCCAATGATCATGAATAACATTCAGCATATTGTGAGTTAACCCATCCCTCCCTGTAATGCACAATTGAAAATAAAAAGGAGCTAAAACACATAGTCTGTCATCAACAGAGAAAGATATAGAAGGGAATTGGACTTAAAGGAAAACTAATGCTAGTTTTATATAGCATTGCTTTGGGTAAACTAAAACTTCAATTGCATTTCTAATCTCAGATAACATTACACTTGTCAAGAACTACAAGAGAAAGATCAACATGGCATGATGAGACCAAACTTGCGCAGAAAAAAAAAAGACCTAAAACTTTCAAGCACCACACACATCTCAAACTTTCAATTTATAGTTTCTACTTCTCAACTGAAATTAAAAACAGAAGTTCATAAACCAAGATTTTCATCAATGGAAAAAAGTATAGCCTTTTAATCAAGAAAAGGGGCTCTAAATGTATACTATAACATACAACATTTTTCTTACCATATTCAAACATTGTAGAAACCAAGAACACCAGGCAATTTCTTTTTTTTGATTACAAAGTAGTTCTTACCCAGATTAATCTGGCTCTTAGTTTTGATCTTTTGAGACATCAAAACCAGAGCCCTCCTCTCGGCCGCAGTAAGTGGGTTTCCCTGGATCCTCTCTCTCATCATCCTCCTCTTCTCGTCCAACTTTGGATCCTCCTCTCCCTCCAAAGACTGCACCTTGGGGTCCACCGCCGGGGCACAAACCCCGGTCCATGGCCGGTCGATCCGGCCTGGTCCGAAGGGCGAGTACTTGGGCTCTCTGAGACCAATTGGCCTCACTGTGGGGCTGCATTCTGTATAACTATATCGAAAATCAAACGGCAGATTGGAATGTGCTGGCTTCCGCCCAGTTCGATCGAGAGACGAAGGGGGGCGGTATCTGGGTTTCTGCCTTTTCTTGGGTTTCGTGAGAATATTATGAGGGTTTTGGGTTTCTGGGGAAAGGGAGGCAGGAGGGGTGAAAGAGTAGCGGTCGTGGAGTTTAGAGGCGGCGGCGGAAGCAGAGGATTCGGAGAGTTTGCGCGTGAGGAGCGTAACAGCCGATGAGACCGTGGGTAAGTTCTGACAGGGGAGGCGACTTAGGAGGGACATTTGGCCGTTTGTGGAGGCAAGAGGAGTGGCGCCTCCATTCTTCGTGCCATGGTGGTTTACCCAAAAAAAAATAGTGTTATCTTAGTTAAGTTTTGGTTAAAATGTTCCGAATTTTTTTGAATTTTAGGTTAATTTTAAAAAAAAATTTTAAATTTTAAAAAGTTTTAAATGATCCTTTTGAACTATGAAACATTTGCAAAAAATCTCTTCCGTCAAGTTTTTCGTTAAAATTTAAAAAAATGACGAAAATAAGCTTCATTGTAAACTTAAGAAATTGAAAACTGTGAATAGTAAAATTTTGAAGTTTTAACATTAAACCTTAACTCTAAACCCTAAACCCTAAAGCCTAAACCTTAAATTCTAAATCCTAACCCTAAAATCTTAAAACTCTAAACCCTAAAACCCTAAATCTTAAATCCTAAAACTTTAAACCCTAAACCCTAAGTCCTAAACTCTAAATCTTAAACCCTAAGCCCTAAACCCTAAACTCATAAATCTTAATTCCTAAATCCTAAATTCTAAATCCTAAACCCTAAATCCTAAATCTCTAAACCCTAAATCCTAAATTTTTAAACCCTAAACCCTAAATTAAAATCTACATTAGATTTTTTTTTTTGCATTTGTGGCAGATTTGAAAATTTATGTGCATTTGAAGGGTATTTTTATCTTTTTATCAGATCAAAGTGGAAGTTGACCAAAAAACATCCAAATTTTAACAGAAAACTTGACGAAAGAGAGTGTTTTGCAAATGTTTCATAATTCAAGAGGGTCATTTGGAACTTTTTAAAGTTCAGGGAGGTTTTTTAAAATCGACCTAAAGTTTAGGGGAGTTTTATACATTTTAGCCTTAAGTTTTTATGAAATCACAAAATAAACGAAGGACGCCCGAAACTGATATCGCTAAACTTTTTATAAAATCACAAACTAAATGTTAGTTAAGTTTTGGTTTCCACAAAAAAGAATAAAGTTATGAATATGTTATAATAATAATAATTATTATTATTTCTCAAAATTTTATCAATACCAAACTAACATGTAATGTCTAGCACTGAATAATAATTCTGTTTATATAATAATGTTGTTATAATTTAAATTTGATTTACTTATATTTTGCAGAGGGAGAAATAAAGATTTGACAATTTTGCAGAGCTATAACTGTGGCAATAGAAGCTTTATTTTATATAGAATAAGTTTTTAAGGATAAATTTTAACTAAAAATATTTTGACGCGGATATTAATTTTTATACAAAGTTGCATTTAGTTTTTGATTTGCCATATGGCTTTCAAAGCTTAAATAAATGAAAATTTTAAGATAATATTGTTAGTAAACTAATCCCAGCTTGTTAACCCATTTTTTTTTTTACCTCTCTTCAACTTTTATCATAAAAAAATATTAAAGGATAATATCGCATCTTAATTGTTAAATTTTTTTTTAATCTTTCACTATAATTTTTCTATCACTTATAATATGAGTTTAACTATAAGATAGTTAAAGATAAAAAAAATAAAAATCAAAGAAAAATAAAGATCTTGGATCCAAACCCTCTTAACTCTTAACCTGAATAATGTGTCTCATTTGGGTTAAACTTCAAGTTAAACCCAGATGAAAGAGAAGTAATGACTGCCGAATGAGTAAAACGCTTGCATTGGAATTCAAGGAACAGGTGTTGAGTTCTCAATGTTAAGAGCTCTTGGTTTTTAAGCAACATCTCTGCTGCACTTGACAGTGATAGGTGCCTTGGAGGTTGTACAATGTAACTTATCAAATCCTTATTTTGCTACACAGGCAAATTCTTAACTCAGATTGAACTTATAAACTTCATCCAAATTCTCACTCAAACCATGTAATTAAGCAACAGAAGTTTCCATACCTTATCATTCTCTGCGGAAAAATTATATATATAAATTATGTCTCTTTTGAATCTATAGATCTTCCTTTTGCTTACCAGCTTGTATGATTAAGTAAGAAAGAAAGAAGTAATAAACAATATGATTAGAAATTAATCTCTTTGGACCACAAATGATGGGCCTCTTGTAGATGTCACGACATGGACTGACTTCTAGTCACAAGGCAATCAACCAACAAAAAGAAAATGAGAATGTTTATAGAAGTTTCTCCTGAAGAAGCAATCTTATAGGCTCTGTGCCTCTGAGATACTGACTGTAGCCATATATAAATTCAAAATTCTGTGATCTCCCTATCAAGCTTCCCCTACCAAAACTATAATTATTTGTATTGGAGAAGCTAACCAATCGAAGCCCTGCAATCTTATCCTTCTTTGGCTAACTTCCGAATTATACATACGCTTCTTCTTGGAGACCTCTGTAGGCTGTTTTGCCGTATTACTGTCTTACAAGTCCATCATGCCACCACTACACAAGTTTTTACAGAATTATGCTAATTCCTTTTCTCTAAGTTGGGTTCTATTGCTGCTGATCCTGCTAGGCAGTGCTGCAGTTAATGGAGATGAGAACAAGGCATTTGATTTCTTCTCCTTCTTTCCTTAGTACCAAGAATTTCTGTTCAGTCCTTTCTTTTTTCAGCTAGCTGCTTAAATGTTCTCTTTTTCTTTTTGTATGAGTTTGGCCATCATTGAATTTGTGTGCAGAACTTTTACATTGTTTTCTTGGGAGGTCAACCTGTCAGCAGAGACAATGCACTTGAAACCCATTTAAATGTTCTCTCAGCTGTGAAAGAAAGGTAACCTGAACTTCTCAAACACTTTCTTCTCCTCTCTTCAAGAACAAAAGCACAGAAAAATGAACTATGCAACTCTTCAAGAGCAATAGCTTTCTTTTATATTTCAGTCATTTTTTGGTTGTGTTTATGAGCAGCCACCATGAAGCCAAGGAATCCATGGTATACAGTTACACGAAAAGTTTCAATGCATTTGCTGCAAAATTGTCTGGGGATGAAGCCGACAAGTTGTCTGGTAGGTGACGAATTTTCTCTGGCTCATTGCATCTTTGTTTACATATTTAAGACGGTTAAATATACTCTTTTCTGAGTGGTTTGAATGTGCAGCCATGGATGAAGTGCTTTTGGTGTTTCCAAATCAGTACCGCAAGTTGCACACAACAAGATCATGGGACTTCCTTGGCTTACCTCTGACTGCCAAAAGAAGATTAAAATCTGAGAGTAACATAGTTGTGGCTCTGCTCGATACAGGTTCATGTCAACTTTCTTTCCATTTTTAATTTTCTCTGATTTTTTACTTCTTGAAATGACATTATACAAATGGTTATATCGGTGAGGTAGGGGTCACCCCTGAATCTCCAAGCTTCAAAGGCGACGGATTTGGTCCTCCACCCACAAAATGGAATGGAACTTGTGGTCATTATGCAAATTTTTCAGGCTGCAATAAGTAATTTCCCTTTCCTTGTGTTTAACAGTGTGTCACTCTATTCATAATGAATCATTCTGTATCTAATTTTCCTTGTTGGCTAAGCTGTGTGTTGGAGTGTTTGGAATATCTGCATTTTATATGAGGTTCTATGTGGTTGCTATAGCAATTTTTCGATTTTATAACCTCTTTAGGGTTCGGGATGGGGAGTAACTTGAAGAGAAGAAAAGAAGAAAAGTGGCATATTGTCATTCATTAATGTATTTCCTTTCTTGTCAACCAAAAAAAGTGTTTCCTTTCTTTATTTTGGTGGGAGAAGTATTTGTTTCAGTTTTCAGTTGAAAGTATTTGTCATTGTCCACTAATAATGGATGAATCTGATGCATACAACATTTTTCACGTACTGGAGTTTGTTTTCAAATAATTTCTACAATGACAGAGATCATTACTTTAGTGTGAGACTTTGCTAATTGTCATTAACAAAAAATGTCAATAGAAAAAATGTTAATGCAAAATAAAGAAGGAAAAGAGAAAAAAGTTAATGTAAAATAATTGTGAGTGTCAAAAATATTTTGGTAGAAAACATAATACGTATGATACTCTTAGTTTGAATTTATTACAAAAACATGATACTCATCTTTCTTTCAAACAAAATGATAAAAATGCTCATTTATATAAATTTTCATGCATAGATGAAGTGGTCAAATTGATTTGTTGTATACATCTATATTAATAATAAAAGGGTCTCAAGAGTTGTCATGTGATAACTTCTTAAGATCAGCTTTGCAGCTCATTACCTGTTTTTTCTTTTTTAAAATAAAATTTATAGCTACTATAGTTATTGTAAGTGGTAAGGTTTGCACCTCTATGAGGTTACTTGTGCCTTTGTTATATATAGTGTCTATTCCTAGAAAGTTATCTTTTAAGTCAAGGATGCAAATTTGAGATCCTTTAAGTAGCCAGTTCTAAATTTAAATCTTATTTTGATGTTTCAACATATTGTACACCTTAAATTCACAAAATTGAGATTACTTAAAACTAAAATGTGTTACTTCTGCTTGGCCACGCCCTATGGCAAAAATTGAAGCAAGATCTTGGGAGCCAGGTACTTCAAGCTAGATGGGAACCCTGATCCTGCTGACATATTATCTCCCATAGACGTGGATGGCCATGGCACTCACACTTCATCGACAGCAGCAGGCAATCTTGTCCCAAATGCAAGCCTCTTTGGATTAGCCAAAGGAACTGCTCGTGGTGCAGTGCCATCAGCTAGGTTGGCAATTTACAAAGTCTGCTGGGCAAGCAGTGGGTGTGCAGACATGGACATACTTGCTGGATTTGATGCTGCTATACATGATGGTGTGGATGTTATATCCATTTCTATAGGTGGGGGGAGTCCTGATTACGCCCATGACTCTATATCAATTGGTTCATTTCTTGCCATGAGGAAAGGGATTATTACAGTGGCCTCAGCGGGAAATGATGGACCGTCTATGGCAACTGTTGTAAACAATGCACCATGGATAGTAACAGTAGCAGCTAGTGGAATTGATCGGAGTTTCCAGAGCACTGTAGAGTTGGGGAATGGAAAAAATTTCTCGGTAAGTTTTGATCTTTCTTCACATCTTCTGCATATAATAGAGTATCTTTACAGCTAATGGATTTCTCATTTCAAGGTTTCTATATACAGTTATAAATTATTTTAGATGAACAAAGAGTTAATATTGGTATTAAAATCACTTGCATGAATGTACTATGAATTTCTAAGAAATGTGTTCAATGAGAAGTGGCTAGATTTGTTACCGTAAGAGTATTATAGCTCAGTATAGAAGTACCTTCAGAATGATAAGAATTTCATGAAATCTGAGACCAAATAATGTAACTTCTAGTAACCATTAGGGTGGTCATATGGTTCTATATGCAGGGGGTAGGAGTAAGCGCTTTCAATCCAAAGCAAAAACAGTACCCTCTTGTTAATGGGATTGATGCGGCCCGTAGCTCCGAAACCAAGGACGATGCTAGGTAATTTCCTTTTTGTTTGTCAATAATATCTGGTAAAAGGGAAACTTCAACAGTTCCAACTACTACTGAGAACATGTTAATGCACTGACAGGTTCTGCTTTGAGAACTCCTTAGACCCAAACAAGGTTAAGGGAAGGCTTGTTTACTGCAGATTTGGAACATATGGTACTGACGCTGTTGTGAAAGGTATTGGGGGCATTGGTACCATTCTTGAAAGTGAGCGATTCCTTGACACTGCCCAAATTTTCATGGCTCCTGCCACCATTGTCAATAATACCATAGGTGACCGTATTACCAACTATATAAAATCGACAAGGTAAAAGACGCTCTGAATGGCCATTATGGTCCATGTTATGCCAATTACTAATTTTTCTTTGACAAGATCGTAGGGCCAATGTTTGTTACTTCAAAATTTTTTAACTGGGTTATGATCTCATACCAAAAAGTTTATATGAATTCTTGTTCAACTAAGATCACCATCAGCAGTCATATATAAGACCCATGAAGTAAAAAGGCAAGCTCCATTTGTTGCTTCATTTTCATCTAGGGGTCCAAATCCAGGATCCCAACATGTTCTCAAGGTAACAATGGTTGCAAGCTTTAGTCCATATTGTTAGTAGTCTTTTTTCATTCTGCTTGTATTTTGACCACAAGGCTGGTTTCTAACTAACTTGAATTGTTTTATGATCTATAATGCTGCAGCCTGATATTGCAGCACCTGGCATCAACATCTTGGCATCTTTTACACTTCGGAGGACAATCACTGGTTTGAAAGGTGATACCCAATTTTCACAATTCACATTAATGAGCGGGACTTCCATGGCATGCCCTCATGTTGCTGGAGTAGCAGCATATGTGAAGTCATTTCACCCAGATTGGACTCCAGCAGCAATCAGATCTGCCATTATAACCACAGGTGAAATTAATGGTCCCACATTTGTTTGCCGATTGTTTCATCATTATCAATCTTTGTGGGAGTAAGGTCGTTTTTAATCCCTCAATTTTTTTAGAACTAAACTTTTGTTTGTTATTTTTTTAATTGAGAAAAATTTATCTTTTTAAAAGTTCAATTAACTCATATTAGTTCCTAACTCAACGGAGCTCTCATTTTTTCGTTCAATTAAAATCTATCATTGACAAAAGGTACTGCATGGCGGAATTTTTTTTACTTTATTCATCACATAATAGGCATGTGGTTTATTTTGCTTCTATTTGCTCTATTCACTTTTTTCCAAGTCTATAGAAAATTCAATTCACATATCTATAATGTAATAAATAAGGTGAAAAAATTCTCTCCATGTAGCATTGATTTAATTGAACAAAAGATAGAAAAATTCACAAGTTAGAACTATTATTTGTGAATTTAAATTTTAAAGGGATGAATTTATCTAAATTAAAAACATGAGAGGTGAATATACACTTAAAAAAAAGCAAGGGGACTAAAAACACCTTTCTCCAATGTTTGTGCCTCAATTGATAACTTCAAATCAATTCAGATAGATGGCTGACTTATCTATATTCTTTGTCAAGCGAAACCTATGAGCCGGAGAGTTAACAGTGAGGGAGAATTTGCCTTTGGTGCTGGTCAAGTGAACCCCACAAGAGCCGCGAGCCCTGGTTTAGTCTATGACATGGATGACTTTGCTTACATCCAATTCTTATGTAAGGAGGGCTATAATGGTTCCACCTTATCAGTATTTGTTGGTTCTCCTGTAAATTGCTCCTCTTTGCTTCCCGGGCTAGGCTATGATGCTATTAATTATCCCAGCATGCAACTCACCTTGAAAAGCAACAAAGGCATAACGGTAGGAGTTTTTCGTAGGAGAGTGACCAATGTTGGTCCTGCTCCAACCATCTACAATGCCACCATTAGATCTCCCAAAGGAGTAGAAATCACAGTGAAACCCACAAGCCTCATTTTCTCTCACACTCTGCAGAAGGGCAGCTTTAAGGTCGTGGTGAAGGCAAAACCCATGGCCAGTAAGCAAATTTTATCAGGCTCCCTCATATGGAGAAGTCCTCGTTATATTGTCAGGAGTCCTATTGTTATCTACAGTCCCTAAGGTCACAGTTAATGAGTACCAGAATAATGGTTGTAGACTTGCCTGTAAGTTGACATACATAGCAGTTCCACGTAATGTTTTTTGTTCAGCATTCATGTCAGATACCTGTTGCAATGCCTTTATATTTGAATCTTTTAAAATATTATACATATATATATATATATATATATATGTTCTTCTGCCGAGTGTCATGGCAATATATAGTTATCAAATATACTCATATTTCTTTTATATCATGAATTGATTCTGCATAATATATACATTAGTTTTTCTATTATCAAATAATGTTCATAATTGATTTTCGTGTCCCAAATTATAAAATATTACAAACTTGTAATTGTAATTTCGAGATGCTTTCTTTTTAAGTTATTCGAATTATAACTTTGTGTGTTAATTGAAAATTTCATGTTATACTGTATAGAAGTTACAATTTACTTGGTAAATGCATGTAATCCAGGGAAAAGTATAACAGAATTGAAAAGTCTTGTTGGCAATTTATTGATCACAATTAGAACGATATATTTGAGGACACAAATTAATGCTTTCTTCAATTCCAGATGATAGTCATGATAATGACAATTATGTATTAGTGAATGGGTAAAATGGAAACATACTCTTTCAACTTTCAGTCACGGTAGCAGATGAGTTAAATCTAATTTTCCCAGATGGCCGTTCCTTGTCTCCTGCTTTCCTTTTCACTTCCTCCACCGTAACCACCAGCAGCAGCCACAGTGGTGACGGTGGCTAGTCATCCAAAGTCCAAACACGCCACTTTCTCTCTACCAGTGCATCCATTTATCAAGTCTTCCTTTGTCTCTATCTGTTCGTGTTAGGCATCTTTTCTTCCCGTTCTACTCTTACACACACAGCAAACTAGTTTAATTTTTTACACAAAAACCCTCTTTCTGCTGTCTTCTTCAAGCTGGTTGAAGTTGCAATCAAGGAGTTTTCAAATCATGGAAGCAGCATAAATATCAAAATAATTTGTTCATACTGTTGTATTTCTAATTTGTGCGACATTCACATTGTGTACTACTAAAAGGGTACATTAATATGCTAAACAGTTAGCTCTGTCTTTTCGTAGTAACCATCAGAGGGTGACAGCACAGTTCTTTTGCAATGGAATAAAATTCCCATTTTGCTAAAGAAATTTAAGACAGGACAAAGATTACAGGACATGTATCTTTTGACTTTTTTGTAAAAAAGGGTCATTTTTGACTTTCTCTCAAAAAAATGATATATGTCTTTATTAATTCATTTTATTTTTTAATTTTTACATAGATCAACTTCTTGTGAGAAGAAGTCAAAGAATTCATGTCCAAGATTATTGAGAGGTCATAGAAAGATATTAGATGGTTTATAAAATTTTTAGATGACAGAACTCTTTATTAAAGTGGTCATGCTATGTTCATAACAAAATTTTAGTAAATTGTCATTTAAAAAAGTTTAAACTAAAAAATTTATTAAATTTTATAAATTAAATTAAAGGACCCAAATATCTAATCCCCATGACAATTTAGTTGCTCTGTCACAACCTTCTTCCTATTAAAAATATGCACAAAGAAGGATACTAGCTGAAGCAAAAATATTCCCAATAAATTGAGGAAATTTAAATATTCTTCATCATCATATTAAGGCTCTCTGTCATTAAGAAAAAACAGGATTAAGTAATGTTATACAGAGAAAAGAATAAATAGAATTATTAAGAAAATAAATAAGAGAAAATAGCAATTATATCAGCACTGAGGTTGACACAAGGGGTCAGATTATCCCCATTCTTTTCTGCTCTTTGATTTCATTCCCCTAATTTAACCCAAAAAAAAAGTACCAACTACATAGCCGGATTCAACACCATCACAAGCAGTTATGCAGACCTGAATCTTTAATCAGTTTCATCTATTCCATAGTGTCAATATCATCAAGTGGCTCTACTGCTAGATTATACATCATTTTCAATCAAGTACTTAGCGCCATGAAACGTTTCACTGGTGGTTCAAATCTCATGTTCATATCACTCTCATAAACACATCTAATTTGGAGGTTGTTCGTTGATTTTTTTTATTGATCAACAAACAATATTTTTTTATTTAATATAATAAAGGTATTGTCTCTCCCAAAAGGGGAATCGGTATACACCCAAAGTTTGTAGCCTTCAAACATTTGCATTTGGATTAGGATTGCTAGGGGCAGAGTCAGAATTTGTATGAGATAAAGTTGTTTATGTAATTTCAAAATATGCAGGGATTATCATAGGAATTTAAAAGTAATTTAGGTAAAATTTATGAGAAATTATTTTCAGGTTTTAAAACTATATATAAAATTTTACAAACTCAAAAAACTAAACTAAACATTTTCTATAGTATAAATAAAAATTTTCAGAGTTTTGAAGGACAAACTAAAAATATTTAAAATTTTCCATGACATATATATTTTTTCAAAGTTTAAGAGTCCCTTCACCCTTTCAGATTCAGGGGAACATGTCACTTTCATGTTTAATAAATTCTAATTTTTCATTCTCATTAAAGTTAGATTAATCGTCTAAATTATAACACACAATATCCGACCCTCCAAATATATACTGTTTTACTAACTTACATATTTTCTAATTTTTTAATTATACAATAATATTTTCTGTTCTTCTTCACTATTCTCATTTTTTATTTTCTAAAAAAATTAAAATAGTAAAATATGATTTTGAGTGTCATTACATATATAGTTGTATATAATAACAAATTTCATATTAATCATAACAAATTAAAATAAAAAATTTACATCAAATATATTAATTATTTTTTATAATTTTATTTTATTTAATTTTCATAACACAAAAAATTTATATTATTATTGAGTTTCATAAATTAAATTATACAATCTAATTGATCAAAAGATTCACACACAAAATATAAATTTTTATGAGAATAAAAACTATAGTAATATCTTTTTTTAATGCTATTATAAGTCATTGGAAAGAAAAAAGATTAAACATTTTCAAAATAAATGTCACATAGTTATTATACATATGAAAAAAAAGAGAAAATTTACGATACAAGAGATGTTGTTAAGATTGAGTATCTTTTAAATTTCAAAATTTAAATTAAAAATTTTGTAATTTAAAAATAGAAATAAATATTAATAAAATTATGCACATATTTTTATTTAAATAAATACCCCAATTATAAAAAAAAAAATTTCCTGAAAAAATGAGTTTCCCATTTGACAGTTCTAGTGGCTGGTTTCTTGCAGCCTATGAGTGACACCTGGAACAGGAGTCAAAGGAATTGTTGAGCTAACAGCCATACGATGATCATGGACAGTGGGCGCACAAGATTTGGCCTCAATCAATGCAGAATGCTTCATTTAGGACAAGTATACTTTTAAGTATATATATCTATGAAACTATTTTATAAAATAAATAGACGTCAATTTTTTATTTATATTTATAAAATATTTATTTATTTTGTATAAAATTTCATGAATATACATACATTCACAAGTACAGATAAAAATTAATATTTATTTATTTTACACAAAAATTTCATAAATATAAATATGTAACAAGCATTCCATTTAATCATGAATCAATGGCTTATCCAATTCTAAGACTATGTGATTCCTCATAAAATGGCTTCAATTCTTTCATAGTTGACTCGTACGATTTCCCTTAAGATAAGCTACTACATTGGCAATAACGACTAAGTAAATCATGAGAGCGTTGTAATATGAGAAACTCAGCTAAAAACAGTACTTACATTCATTCTCGACCAACACACTCAAGTCTTCAAAAGCTCTTCGTTTTTACAACTCTTTTGGGTAACTGACAGATCCCCACATGACTCCGCTAGCTTGGACCAAATGGGCAAGAGCCTCTCATCAACCCTTTCTTTTAGCTTCCGCACTGAATGATGGATCAGTTTTCACTGATATGTGGCAGACATTTGTATGATTCCTCTGAAAGTGTTCTTGAATTCTCACTCTCTGCTTAATGATTATGCATAGTAGTTATGGCTTTAGATGTAGTGAATTATATGATTTACAACATTAAACATTATAAACTGTATCAATATTTTTGATGATATAATGATAAGTCATTTAACATACTTAAAATGGTATTGAATTCGAATTTAGAATGTTGAAGAAAAAAAGTTTAAAGATAATAATAAATGTCACTGTATCATTAAAGATGCTAATGTAATTTATAATGTTTAATCCCACATGTCATCTAATTCATTTCACCTAAAGCCATAACTTAACACAAGAAGCCATAAACTTTTTCACTTAATGAGCCATACAAAATTTTGTTAAACTACCGGGTAAAAGGATGCTCCAGTACCCTAATCTAGTTGGTGTAATTTAGCTTGATTAATTGAATATATGCAAATATCAAGAAAGAAGAAAAAGTGTGACAGCAATGTGAACCGGAAACAAGTTGGGTGCAGTGATATCAATAACTGAAGATATTAGTACCAAATAATAGCAATAACACATAAATAGGCTGGTTAAGTAGCTAGAGTGGTTAGTTGCTTTCTAAGATGTAATATGGAGGTTTAAACTTATGTGTCATCATTATACCAAAATGAAATTAGTTAGTCTGTTGCTCCATCCATATATACCCATTAGCACGAGGCCTTTTGAGCTCTGTGGAATGTTACATCCAATACAAAGGGTACAGTGAGCACGGAAATCTAAGCTTTCAATTTTATGAGGCCTATCTTCTTTGGCTCCTTGTAGATCTAGTCTGAGAGGTTGACGATCCCATAAATCTGTTCTCATTGTGATTAGCCCAGCAAAGAGGTACGTATCGCCTAACCTCTCTATCGGTCTAAATGTCTTACTACATTACTGCATTAAACATAATGATCTAGCAATAAACATGAGTTCAGCTTTATGGGTTTTCACCTTACAATTTAAGTTTTTGATAGAATTAATTCTAGACATAGTATTAGAGCCTCTAGTTTAGAATTTGATCTTTAGCACCTCTACTCTTAAAAAATTAAGTTGAATTTTGACACAAAATTTAATAAGCCTATACGTTGCCTATACTTTGAACTTAAAAGAATTTTCTTGTGAGGTCATATATATACACGTTTGCTACTTACAATTTAGCCGGAAAAGAAATCCTTCCCAAGGCTAATGTCACCGTAAAACTCAAACTAGAAAAGAAAACTTTGTCCAAGGAATCTTGGAAACGATATGGCATTTACCCTTTTATTCTCACTTTTCTCTAATTAAAGATTCTTATATATGCATATGTTTTAGGACCTAACAATCATTTTTTTCCTCTTTTTTGCAGGCACAATGATCTTCAAGACACTCCTACTATTCTTAGGCTACATGGTGACCTATTCAATTGCTCTTACGGAAAAACAGACATATATAATACACATGGATAAGACTAAAATCAGAGCCTCAGTTGATTCCCAAAACAGCACTAAACCATGGTTCCAATCAGTCACTGATTGTATCTCGGAAATTTCATTGGAAGAAGAAGAGACATCAGGCCCTCAACTCCTTTATGTCTATGAAACCAGCATGTTCGGTTTTTCTGCCCATCTTTCCACTAAACAACTTCAGTCCTTGAGCCAGGTGGATGGTTTTCTCTCAGCTATTCCTGATGAATTGTTAACCCTCCACACAACATACACCCCACAATTTCTTGGCCTACGCAAAGACAGAGGACTCTGGAGTGCTCCGAACTTGGCCTCGGATGTCATCATTGGGGTCCTTGATTCGGGGATATGGCCTGAACACATCAGTTTCCAAGACGCAGGCATGTCCTCAATACCCTCTCGCTGGAAAGGCGCTTGTGAAGAAGGCACCAATTTCTCTGCCTCAGATTGCAACAAAAAACTCATTGGTGCAAGAGCCTATTTCAAAGGGTATGAAATGATTGCTGGAAAAATCAATGAAACAGTGGATTATCTTTCTGCAAGAGATTCACATGGGCATGGAACACACACTGCCTCAACTGCAGCCGGTAATGTTGCAGAAAATGCCAGCTTTTGGGGTATGGCTCGAGGTTCAGCCAGTGGAATGAGGTATACCTCAAGAATTGCAGCTTATAAAGTATGCTGGCATTTTGGCTGTGCTAATTCTGATATATTGGCAGCTATGGACCAAGCAGTTTCTGATGGGGTCGATATATTGTCACTCTCCTTAGGTGGCCATCCCAGACCATATTATATGGATAGTATTGCCATAGCATCGTTTGGGGCAAACCAAAATGGGATTTTTGTTTCTTGCTCTGCGGGCAATTCAGGTCCCTATGAATACACTGTTGGAAATGATGCCCCATGGATCATGACTGTGGCTGCAAGCCACACTGACCGAAGCTTTCCAACAATAGTGAAGCTTGGTAATGGAAAAACTTTTAAAGGCTCATCTTTATATCATGGCAAGAAAACAAAGCAGTTGCCACTTACCTATGGCACATCTGCAAAGGAAGCTCAGTATTGCATAAGCGGCTCACTTGATCCAAAGCTTGTACGTGGGAAAATTGTTGCTTGTGAACAAGGAATGAATAGCCGATCTGAGAAGGGAGAAGAAGTGAAAATGGCAGGTGGGGCTGGTATGATACTACTGAACAGTGAGCATCAAGGAGAAGAGCTCTTTGCTTCTCCTTACGTTTTGCCAGCCACTTCCTTAGGGGCTTCAGCAGGTAAAACCATCAGAAGCTATATTCAATCAGTGAAAAAACCAACAGCTTCAATTTCCTTTCTAGGGGCAACGTATGGCAACCCTGCACCTGTAATGGCAGCATTTTCTTCCAGAGGACCAAGTGCTGTTGGACCAGATGTGATTAAGCCAGATGTGACTGCACCAGGTGTGAACATCTTGGCTGCTTGGCCACCCCCAACTAGCCCAGGTTCGCTCGAGAGTGACAAAGGAAATATGCTATTTAACATAATCTCAGGTACCTCAATGTCCTGCCCTCATGTTAGTGGCATAGCAGCACTGCTTAAATCTAAGCATAAAGATTGGTCACCTGCAGCTATCAAATCTGCTTTGATGACTAGTGCTTACACATTAAACAATAAAGGAGCCCCAATTGCAGACGTTGGCTTAAATAACTCAGCATTTGCCAACCCTTTTGCATTCGGTTCAGGGCATGTGAATCCAGAAATTGCCTCTGATCCTGGTCTAATCTATGATATCACGACTGAAGACTATTTAAATTACTTGTGCAGTCTGAACTATACTTCTTCCCAGATTGCTTTGATATCAAAGGGCAAATTTCAATGTCCCAAGGGTGCTGTTCTTCAAGCCGGTGACCTGAACTACCCTTCATTTGCAGTATTGTTTGACCAAAGTGCCCAAAATGTGAGTGTCACATACAAGAGGACAGTAACAAATGTTGGAAGCCCCACAAGCGCTTATGCAGTGAAGATTGAAGAACCAGATGGAGTATCAATTACTGTTGAACCGAGCAAATTAAATTTTGGGAAAGTGGGTGAGAAATTGAGTTACAGTGTGACTTTTGTTGCACATGGAGGAACAAGAGTTGCTGGTAGTTCATCATTTGGGTCATTGATTTGGCTATCTGGGAATTATAAGGTCAGAAGCCCTATAGCAGTGACTTGGCCATATTAATCTTAAGGACTGAAGGTCTTTCTCATTGGTAGTATTTGGAAGAAATAAGGTGCTTACCCGGAGTGATTGCAAATTTATTTATAATTTCATCTTGCTGTCAATTGCAAGTTATTTGTGCAACTGTCCCATTATTCTCATATTTTATATTTAAAAAATTCTTACATAAAATAAATAGATATCAATTTCTATTTGTACTTTCTATAAATATAAATAAAAATTAATTTCTATTTATTTTTTAAAAAAATTTAAATAAATACATAAAAATGTACTTTTTCATTGTGTAATATTATTTGTACACAATTTTTATTTTAATGCAAAATTTATTCTCACGGTCATGGGCTTAAATTCATGATGTTATTATGGACTCTAAAGTTAGTATAAGTAATAACCAAAACTCTTAACTATTTAAATTGTATTTAAATTTTGTAATTTTTATTTTGGTATGATAAATGATATTCTTAAACTTTTGCTTCACTTAATGCTTACATTTTGGCTTTATATATGTTGTTAATTTTTTGAGTTTTATAATTTAGTTTATAAAATTGAATAAATTTAATAATCTGAATTATGTATTATAAAAATTATATAAAAATAGAAAAACTCATTTTTGTATATACCCGAAAGTTTCAAAAAAGAAAAAAGTAAAGCAGATATAAGATTTACACAAAAAGAAAATGAAATAATCTTTACCATATTTGCTTGTAACAGTGAAAAGCAATCTTATTTTTCTTAATTATTTCTAAAATAATCACAGCACAGATTAAGGAGCCAAAAATGTTACTTTCAAATCATATTTCTTACACATTCTTTACAGCAAAGTGGTATAATAGATCGATTTGTAGAATTTTATAGAATTTAATTATTTTAATATTATATTGCAAAAATGAAATAAAAGTAAAATTATAAAAATTTTATTATCGTCATTAGTTTCCAAGGTGTAGTATTTACACTGCAAAATAGGTGTAGTTACTTTCTTTTGCTGAAAGAAAATTCAAAGCTTCGATGCTTTGCTTTTGAAATGGGTTAGGACTATATCATGAACCTTCTGTAAGGCCCACATAGGACATAACCATTATGCAAAGAAAATCTTATTCCCATTTGTCATGTAATTCCTCTATTTTTATAAATTAAAATTTATAAAAAATTTATTTAAAAATATATATTATTATATTTATTAAATCTCTTAAATTTTAAAAAATTTAATAAATATAATTGTTTATTTTATTTTTGTGAGCATTTTGTTATTCACTTTTATGTGAGCAAAGTTTTTTTTATATGAAAAATAAAGATAAAGAAATTAATAATTATGACATATGAACAGTATTAAAGTCTGGTATAAGAAAGGTCACTTTAGAGAGCTTCATTTGGAATTCTGAACACGTAAAGTTGAATTTGGGAAGACATGGAAAATGAAATCTTCTGGGCATGACTTTAGACTAAAGTCATTTGTTTCTTATGGTTTGAGGAAACAAAAAGGGTCATTAGTCCTTGTTCCATTGAGCCAGTAAGCACTCTAATTTGGCAAATCGATGTTACAAGCATGACTGAGTCTTTTGCATGTATGTTGCTACGTGCTGGCCCCAATTTGACCATGCCATGGAATACTAGTGGTTGAATCACTTGGGGTCCACTTGACTTCAATAGCTCTATGAGTTCTTTTCTGGGTTACAATAAAGAATTATACAATCTCTAAGAAAATAGAGAAATAGAGATCCATTATGATATAGAGAACTAAAATGATATCAGAGATTATCATTAATCTGCAAAAGATGATCTGCTATGAAAGTGTTCTTAGACTCAAAAATCATAAGGTAATTAAATAATCTAAACATTCCAACAACTGAATTCCTATCAAATGTTGTCCACCCAAGGCCTGACTACAGTATCTCTTAAGTCCATCAACAACATGGGCAACAAGTATTGTCCCATAACTCATAGCATAGAGTTGTTCATACTTTATAATATGGCTCATATTATTTTTACTATTGATATTTAGTATAAATCAATATTTTATTTTATTAAAATTTAATACATAAAAAATTAATGATAGTACAAGAAAAGATATATAAAAAAAATCACTTAAACTTGGCTCAACTGATATTGAATTTGATTTTCCCAAGTTTCACTTTTTTATGATGCATAAAAAAATATAAAAAAATGTAAAAAAAAAACAAGGTGAGTAACATAATAAGAAGAATGATAGTCACATGAAGGAGAATATCGTTGCCCAGAGAAAACGACGGAAATCCACGGGATCTCGCTTAGGGGCTATGTGTTCACAGCCTTCAATCAAACTTGCACATGTGGCAAATTTGTCATGGGCAACTGTCTACGCCAATAGCATTTTAATGACTCATACACAGAGAGGGAAGAATATACAACCTGCCAATGCGGTAGACCGCTCGAGGCTTTGTACACGTCGGCAACATAGCCAAGCTGACCGGGTGACGCAGAGTTCCACCTGTCCGCGTTACCAACTCCTACATCTTCTTCTTCATCTTCTTTGAAGCTTCCACGGAAAAAGTTCTTCTTTTCTCAATTGTCCTTGAATCATCGAGCTCCAAAAAGGTAAACTTTTGCCGTAAGAAATTCTCATTTTTGTGATACGTTTTTTCATTTGTTGCCCCAAGAGGATCAGACCCCCCATTGATTTTCTTGTTTATCTTCCAAATATCCTTTAATAGCACGTTATCAATCCCAGTTATCATCCTTCACTCGCTGCAATACACTCCTTTTTTTTCTGTATATAATATTCATTGATAAAAGTTCATTTCTTTTGGTATCAATTTAAATCATATTGAACTAATTCTCCTTAGGATAATGCCATTCCGATATCTTCCATGACCTTTTGCCTTAAATTACAAACCTTGAATAAAAAAGAGCTTGAATCTGTGTTCTATTTATTATGGATAATTATGGGTCTTCGCCTCCATACCGTTATCCCAACCCATATGCATATCCTCGAAACCGTCCTCCTCCTGTCTACCCACCTCCAGTTGCAGATCCATTTGCACCTCCTCCTTACCCATACCCATACAATCCTTCACAATCACAACCTTTCAACTACTCTTACCCCACACCTCTATCATCCTCCTCGCACTCCCATTCCCATTCTGGCTCATTTGACTATACTAGACCTCCACCAACTTATCCTCCTCCTCTTAGATCACCTTCCTCAGAGTCCCATTCTGGCCCTTCAGACTTTACCCGGCCTCCACCAACTTATTCTCCTCCCATCCTTTATCCCTATCCCTACCAAGTTCCTCCAGGGTCCCATAGTCACCCTCAGCCTGCCCTTTTACACCATGCTAGTTTTCAGTATGGATCATCTCATTACCATTACCAACAACCCGAGGCGTATTCATATCCTGACAACCGGCCCGTACCCCATTCGCGTGCCAATAGCTTCTCTGGTCCCTACAAGCAGGAGAACATGAACTCCACAGGAACTGGATTGTCACAAAGTAATGATAATTCCGAACCTTCTCAGAATTCTGCTTACCCACCTTTGGATGATCTTATGAGCAAGGTTCAATTGTCTGATAACCGGCCAGCTGCTCCTGCATCACTTCCCGCAGCTGCAGTGACACTGGCACCTGAAGTGCAGCCACTTATGCATTCCATGTCGGTCTCAAAAAGTAATAGGCAGGAGTTTTATGGCTGTTCTAATAATTCATTCTCAGGTTGGGGATCCTCCTACTCTGGTCAGGTGGATTCATCTAAACTTTCAGCTTATTCAGGCTCATTTAATGACTCAATGCATAGTCAGAGTTTGCAGATTGTTCCATCACAGGGTAAAGGGTCGTTGAAAGTTTTGCTACTCCATGGAAATTTTGATATATGGGTTAATGAAGCAAAAAATCTTCCTAATATGGACATGTTCCACAAAACTTTGGGGGATATGTTTGGTAAATTACCTGGGAGTGTGAGCAACAAAATTGAAGGAGCTATAAATACGAAGATTACCAGTGATCCTTATGTATCAATTTCAGTTTCAAATGCTGTAATCGGGAGGACTTATGTGATTAGCAACAGTGAAAATCCTGTTTGGATGCAACATTTCTATGTTCCTGTTGCACATTACGCTGCTGAAGTGCACTTTGTTGTTAAAGATAGTGATGTGTTTGGTTCACAACTCATAGGCATTGTGTCAATTCCAGTGGAAAAAATATACGCAGGGGAAAGAGTAGAAGGGACGTATCCTATCCTCAATCCTAGTGGGAAGCCTTATAAGCAGGCTGCTGCCCTGAGCCTATCCATACAGTATATACCAATTGAGAAACTTAGCATCTATCATCAAGGAGTTGGAGCAGGGCCTGAATACATTGGGGTTCCTGGCACATATTTTTCTCTGAGGAAAGGTGGAAGTGTTACTCTATATCAAGATGCACATGTTCCAGATGGCTTCCTCCCTTACGTGATGCTTGACCAAGGGATGTATTATGTGCATGGGAAGTGTTGGCATGACATCTTTGATGCCATACGTCAAGCTCGACGTTTAATTTATATTACAGGGTGGTCAGTTTGGCACAAAGTTAGATTAGTAAGAGATGCTGGTAATCTATCAGATTGCACCCTGGGTGATCTTTTGAGATCCAAGTCACAGGAAGGAGTAAGAGTGCTTCTCCTTATTTGGGATGATCCTACGTCAAGGAACATTTTTGGTTTTAAAACAGTAAGTAATGCAACTTATTCTGTGCCACAGCATTTCATTTTAGTATTTTGCACGGTTGTGAGATTTGGTCTGCAATTCTCTACATGGGCACACCGATGGTGTGTGTTGTTATCATATATACATAGATCTACATCTTTTCGGACAATGTTAATTCTGACTATTTTAAACTGTGATAATGAGGAATATTAGACATTGGCTTCCTAAAACAAGATGGGAAAATCTTGCTACAGTTTTTCAGGATTCAATGATATATTTCTATATGGGCAAGATGGCAATGTAAGAAGGGAGATTGACATTGAGGAATCAAAAAGTACCTAGCCTCTTCCCTAATATATCTTCTTGGTTGCTGGTTCAATTCCTCCTGATAGAAGTTTTGCTGATGTCCTGCTGTTGATTGGTGGAGACCCTAAACATTTAATAACTGAAGTTGAAATTGAATGTCCACAAAAAATAAAAATTTGAGACATATTTTTCTCAGCTTGTGATACTTTTAAAATAGAATCTTCTGCTTAAAATCTGTCATGAAAGTCATGCCTACATGACAATTTAATGTGTTATTGCCCTTGGCTAGATGATGAAGTAAATAATAAACATAAGCTAGGTAGACCATTATTTTGTCCTGCATGGACACTCTTCACATGTAATCTCTGAAGTTAAGTTTATTTCATGATATAAAGATTCTTATACCAGTTTTTTTTTTTAATTATTATCTTATGATTCTTATGTATGATTTCCCTATTTAGATTTGATTATGCAATACTCTCCTCTTCTACATTCAGGATGGTGTCATGGCAACTCATGATGAGGAAACTCGACGATTTTTCAAGCACTCTTCTGTGCAAGTGCTGCTGTGTCCTCGCATTGCTGGAAAACGACATAGTTGGATCAAGCAAAAGGTAAGGTTTGATGAGTAATTTGCTTGTTGATATTTTTCTTTATTTATTCATGTGCAGTTGTCAAAAAATTGAAGAGCAATGGAGAATACAGAAAGAATAAACATAAATGTCTTCTCTTTGAATCCCAGGACAACTCAAATGGATATTTTTTGTGTGCCTGAAGCAATGCACTATGAGTTTAGGAATGAGTCATGTCCCAGTTTCAAAGTTAGAACCTTTTTGTGTATTGTAGTATAAATCACAATTCTTTATTTGGAATAGTGATTTCATGTTCACTACCCATTGTCCTTATATTTGTCAATTAAATAAGATAATATCCAAGAACTCCTTGTACAGTCCAAGGCCTGGATGGAATCAGAATTATGAAGTTGATGTCAGTGAAAATTGCAATCCCTTAGTAAAGTAACAAAACTGTGATAAACTTATGATTGAATCAGTTGCTCTTCTTGGCCTACAATGTTGCTTATGTGATCCATTATTCAATTGTTCCTGTTATCCTCTGTTTTTCTTTTGTCATAGAATTTAAAACAAAAGAAAAGAAAATTTCCCTCCCTTTCTCGAGCCATTGATTTTTCAAAGGATGGAAAGTGTATCAAACAAAGGAAGAGGGAAAAAGAATAGATACTGAATAAATGTTCTCATATTATTTGGCTCCAAATCACTACTAACTGCACCATAATACTTTTCTTGAAATTATATAAAAGCACCTTTGTTACATCTGTATCACAAGTATTATCACTTTTTACCTTTTCATGATTGTTGAAGTTGAATTTGAATATTATGTGTTTCTAGATTTCAAAATTTTTAAATGACTTGTCAGAGATGACCAAAATAAACTTGACTGTTGGAATAAGGGGAAAAAAATGGAAAGAAACAAGTACGCACATGGCATGTCTATTTATGTTGGTTAAACTTTAGCTTTACAATTTTGAATGAAAAATGTTTTTCTTTCTTTTTGGGCTTAGACCTCCTGGAATCAAGCTTAAATTTTTTCTTTTGATGAAGGTGAGCTTATGAGGTCCATGAAATATAACATGCTACTGAAAAGGTTGTGTGTTTTGTTTGCAAGTTGCAACTATATAGCAACTAATGAGAAGTATTGCCAGCTTTAGATTAATTTGAACCATGACTATACATGAAAGTGTAATTTCATTATGTTAGATTAGGGCAGTGCAAAATGGGGACAAGGAAAAAATATATTTGAGCGTGACTATAAGGTTATTTTTATGGCTATAAGATTATTATAATGAAGGATGAACCATGATTGTCTGGTTTGATACACCATGAAAAATATATTTCATGTATATGAAAGAGACAAGCATGCGGGAGAATATATAAAAAGAGTAAAGGAAGACCAAGGATGATTTATTTGGGATATACATGGAATGATGTTTTCAATATCTTGGGTGGATGTCATTCTATAGGGATGGATGAAGAAAAAAAAAAAAACTCACGTGATGAATGCCAGTTTGTTTCTAGATTAGGGTTCTTGTCATCAAACTGAAGCTTTGTAGTCTAGATATGCTACTATAAGTAGGGACTAAATTCTATATGTTGAGCTGATGTTTCATCTTTGCTAATATTATTGTCACAATGAATTTCGCTTGAATCCTCATAGATCTCACCTGAAGTGTTTCTAAACTTTGATTTTCTGCTGTTGTAAATGTGTAGGTACACGCAGACATGCATGCTTTTGTGTGCATTTGTCTTTACATTGAGTAAAATCTCATAAAGTTTGAAATTCTATTCCTGCTTGCTGACAATACTAAATATCTGAAACATTGTGTTTTCTTACTGATGCAAGTTCAGGATTTTTTTTTTTTTTTTTTTTATACAAGTAATTTAGAAGAAGAGGTTACTACCTGCTTTTACTTTGTATTTTTGTAAAATGTATTATCAAGTTCCTTGCATAAAGGAAAGTGAAACTTCAATTTTTATGTATGTCAGAATTCTTTACAACGTTTTGCTAGCTGTTAGGCTAGTTGTTTTCCTTGAATCTCTTGATATGTCATTAAATACTTATAAAATTTTGCTTCCAGAGTTCCACATTGAATTTCTTCTTCTTCATATTATCAGGAGGTTGGAACAATATATACACATCATCAGAAGACTGTAATTGTGGATGCTGATGCTGGAAATAACAGAAGAAAAATTATAGCATTTGTTGGTGGACTTGATTTATGTGATGGACGATATGATACTCCTGACCATCCTCTCTTTAGGACACTCCAGACACTGCATAAGGATGACTATCACAACCCTACTTTTTCGGTAATCTCTTATTTCCAAACTTCACGTGTTCACATGATCAAGACTGGCTGTCTTTCTTCATTTTAAAATTTCTTTAGTGCTAAACATGGGATGAATAACAGTATTGTAGAGAAAAGTTTTTTTTTTTTTTTTATTTGAAAAAAAGTTAGAATTCAAGTTTCAGCAGTTTTAAAAGGAGTCAAATCTTCATAGCCAATAATATAATTTTCATTTTCTTTGCTTGGGAAGTTTGAAGAAAGGGTTTCCATCAATACATATTATTGTATGGGTTTAAGTTGCAGCATATAATTAACTATAATATTTCAGCAATTAACACTGTCAGTGATATTTTAAATCTATTTTAAATGCTATGGAAACTAGAAAAGAGATCATTTCCAGTTACCTTGCTATTCATCTGGCCTTTGAAAGTGTTAAAATTAATGATTTCTCGCACACATTGTGTCAAGTCTGCCCACATATTTATGCAGGAGATGTTCTCCTATTTGTGTTACATTAAATCTTGGTGACAGCTATAGCTAGGAAAAAATAAGCTGCAAATCTTAAATAGTAATGTTTGATGCAAGCAGACCAGATTATACCCATAATATGGGTTGGTACATGACAGGGAAATACTGCTGGTTGTCCACGGGAACCGTGGCATGACTTGCATTCTAAAATTGATGGTCCGGCTGCTTATGATGTTCTTACCAACTTTGAGGAGCGCTGGTTAAAAGCTGCAAAGCCACACGGGATAAAAAAATTGAAAATTTCATATGATGATTCTTTGCTTAGACTGGAAAGAATTCCAGACATTATTGGAATGTCTGATGTTTCTAGTGGTAGTGAGAATGATCCTGAAGCTTGGCATGTTCAGGTAATCAGTTAATATATATATTACTTATCTTTTGTTGAAACAATTACTCAATTACACCGCTTAAACAAAATTATTCACTCTTTATTTTGGAATGCAGATATTTCGTTCGATTGATTCAAATTCTGTTAAGGGATTTCCAAAGGATCCAAAAGATGCATCAAGCAAGGTGAATGGAAGCTGTTGATGTTTATATTTCTTATTTTCATGTAATTTCAATTCGTCAGACTTGAACAACTTTCTTTGTGGCTAAATGACAGTTTAATTTACTCTGATTTTACAGAACCTAGTATGTGGGAAGAATTTGCTGATTGACATGAGTATACATACAGCTTATGTTAAGGCCATTCGTGCTGCGCAACATTACATTTATATAGAGAATCAATATTTCATTGGATCTTCGTATAATTGGGGTCAATATAAAGACCTTGGTATGGAACTGTCTCGTATAAGTGATCCTGTTGCTTAAAAAATTGCCATCTATCATCTGATAGTATCCTGAAAATCACAGGACATAAATGAGCATGGTGTATCAGGTTTTCTAGGATTCAACATCCAAAGCCAGAATTCAGCATGGAAAGTTAATCTTTCACTAATTGAATTGAGTAACCTCTAAATTAAAAACAAGTAAGAACAATCTGCTCTTTAATGTGGTACCCCATCGCAGTGCATTATGTACACCAAAGGCTCAGGAAGTTGGATGAGTATACAAAGTCAATAGGTCATTTTGCTTATGTTTACAGAGAAAGCTTATTGGCATTTAAATTTTTGTCCAGCCAAATTGCAAGTTATTGTTAAGGATAGAATGATATAACATTTATAATTTGATTTGTAGATGTCATGATATGTTAAGTTTCTTTCATGCATTCATAACGAGCCTTCATCTCTCACTTACAGGATGAAAATGTAGTCCTAATGAGGTCAATGAGGTGTCTGTACATCAGATTTATTTTGAAGATCTTTTTTGTTATGTTAAATTGTGCTTTTCATAAATTTTCAGGAGCTAATAACTTAATTCCAATGGAAATTGCCTTAAAGATTGCTGAGAAGATAAAGGCAAATGAGCGATTTGCTGTGTATATTGTTATTCCAATGTGGCCTGAGGGCCTCCCAACAGGGGCAGCCACACAAAGGATCCTATTTTGGCAGGTATGCGGCAATTGATAATATGAGAGCCAAAGTTCATATTCGGCAAGAATTTTATTGAATGGTCAAATAATGCTACTTGGAGTGCTGCTTTATATAATAAGATGAGGTTTGAAACAACTTAAAGGAAGAAAGACTTCCATTAGCTACTTGTATTATAATTTAATTAAGTGACTTAATTACACAGAAATTTCTTTCTTGGTAGTTAAGGATAAACTTCCTGTTATCTGGACTCCCCTTCACCCCAGTTCCCCCAGAAAACTTCCAAAAACAGAAGAATAAAGGATAAAGGAGAAACCATATAAGAAAAAGTCTATCACTGTTTATCTATTGTGCTTCAAAATTCACTTTACCCTTAGGCTGTTTCAGTCTAGAATGGACTTGTCATAACATTTAAGGGACTTGTCATTACTTAACTTTTGGCTCGAGAATCTAACTGAAGGTTCAAGAATTTTGCCTTTGTCATTTGAGCTTGATTTAGTCAAAGATGTAATACGCACTAAAAAAATGTATAACATTATTATATCGATTGAATTTAACAGCGTGAAATTTGATATCCTATTTTGAACGGCAGAACTTGTTCTTGTTTGGCTGTAAGCATACTGTTCTGACTATCTTATTAAATCTTTCTACTTTTGACTTTCAACTTTTAATTTGATTAACATTTGGAGTTGTTCATTCTAGCCTCAAATAGGAGTCAACTAGACAAACTTAGTTCGTCTCTAAAGATCTCTTGTGGGCTGCTGCTCTTTCATAATTTTCTTCCTCCCTAATGTGCCTAGTGAACAATTTATTTGCAGTAGCAATATAATGTATCAATATGTATGTAATTCTGATGTGAGAAAGAGCCTTGTGGTAATTGGACTTTGGAAAAATGTTTCTTTTAATTAGTATCATTACTTTATTTGAAACTACTGTGAGGGTGTCGGGGGGAAAGAGAGAAAAAAAAAAGAAGAAAAAGACACTTGAAATATTCCAAAAATCAGAATCTGCAATGGCCTGTCAAATGAGTGGTAGGACTCAATCGTCTAGATATCTTGTTTGTCTGATGTCAAAGAAAAACTTAGAACGCTTGTCAGCACTTATTTACATCATATGTTTATTTGGAATTATTGTTTAATTGTTGCAGCATAAAACGATGCAAATGATGTATGAGACAATATACAAGGCTTTGGTTGAGGCCGGACTTGAAGCGGCATTCTCCCCACAAGACTATTTGAACTTTTTCTGTCTTGGCAATCGAGAGGTTATAAATATGTATGATGGTGCATTTTCTGGAACTCCTCCTCCGGCGAATAGTCCACAAGTATGAATTCTCTCCTCCCCCGCCTCTCTCAGTTACATTTTTTCTGCCACAAATTTTAAAACAAACTTCCTAGTGTGAAAGAAGTAGTCCATATGAAATTGATTTCTAATGGTTAAAAAAACAGATTTCTGATAGCTGTTTCTTTTGTTAGCAAATGAATCGATTGCTGTCGCTCAAAAGTTAACAAGCTGTAAAGATCAGATAATTTTCTCTGCAAGAGTCTTAATGTTTTTAATTTCTGGAAAGCTATAGGCTGAGTAGGACCAGTGTCCTGACACATTATATAAGTCTTTATAAACAAAGTTGATAATATTTTTATGGCATGCGATCTACATTTAGCAAATGCACTTCTAATTTTGATGTTTGTGTTCTATTACCAGGCATTTAGTCGAAATAGCCGGCGTTTCATGGTTTATGTTCATTCAAAAGGCATGATAGTTGATGATGAATATGTGATAGTGGGGTCTGCAAATATCAACCAGCGCTCTATGGAAGGAACAAGGGATACTGAGATAGCAATGGGAGCCTATCAACCTCAACACACCTGGGCAAGAAAACATTCTTACCCACGTGGACAGGTAGGCTTTTTCATGTTTCTGACTTACTGGATACTAATATTTGCTTAAGAAGCCAGTTGTTCATATAATTTTCTTCAATTTTTACTAGAGGCAGTCAAGCAGAAAAGCTTAACATCAGTAGGAGTTCTGGAAATTCCAGATCAATATTCCCTTTATTAAATTACAACAGGGCGACAGTAAGTAAAGGGCATAAATGCATACAGAAATGCTAATCCCACAAAAATTGGAACACGAAGGAGTGCTAGATCTTTTGGGTCCTTCAGTTTAATCTTTTGACTAATAAATTTAATGATTTAAATTATTTTAAATAAAGTTTTTGTAAGAATAGAAGAACTATTACGCATATTCAAACCAACATTTGAAATACAAGACAACTCACTGCCATGAGAAATGTAACACTCATGACCATATTTGGCTGTACTTGGATGAGATTTTATATGCATGACCGTGCAAGGGTCTGCAACTATGCCAAATAATTGTTGTTTGATTGTGGTCAAAGATGGAGAACCATCAGCAGCATCTGAAATAGGAGGTCTTGCTTCTTAATCTTCTCTACATTTGCTACCCAACATAGGTTTGCTTAGTAGTATTAATTTTGTATGTTCTGTTTCTCGGTTTTCTTAGGAAGTACAATATTTTCACAAAAGGTCAACAGTGCCTGAAGTATTTATGGTACCAGAAGTTAAAATTACATTTCTAAAACTTTGCCTATGATTTTTATGTACTGATTATTTACTGTAGCGATAACTTAGTCTTACGAAATCATATAATAGGGTTTATTACTCCAACTAGGGATGAGCTATCCTGAGAACCAAATACCGAAACCCTTGATATCTAAATCACCCATAATAAAACCCTCAATCCCCAATTACAAACCCTAAATCAACATCACAATTTCATCAAATATCATTGTTATCATCACCTCAGAATGCATTGTAACCTGACTTGCAACTCTCTTGGTGGAACTATATTTGTGTAGATCCATGGATATAGGATGTCACTTTGGGCAGAACACACAGGAACAATTGAAGAATGCTTCTTCCAACCTGAAAGCCTTGAATGTGTAAGAAGGGTTAGAACAATGGGAGAATTAAATTGGAAACAATTTGCAGGAAACGAAATAACAGAGATGAGGGGGCATTTACTCAAATACCCAGTAGATGTTGATCGAAAAGGCAAAGTCAGATCCCTTCCCGGCCAAGACGAATTCCCTGATGTGGGAGGAAAAATAATTGGATCATTCATTGCCATTCGGGAGAATCTTACTATTTGAAAAAAATTACACTCAGTTTCTGTTGGCGGTTAGTATAGGATGAATGTAAAGTGCAACATAGGAGAGTTACATTTCTGAAATGATTTATAGTTGAATAAATCAATAAAATGTACAGTTAGAAGCTCTATTTGGTCATAAATTTTGAAAAATGATATGGGTATTGCTCTCATGTTGTGAGATAAATTTGAGAAGAGAGAGAAAATAAAGAGTGAGAATGTAAGTATATTTAATCTGTGTGTAAAATTTTATGTATAGGTATATTATTACTTTAAATTTTCTCTTTGCTAGAGGATCAACATACACACCTACTAATTGCATACTGGATTATCAGTCCCTCATTCTATCATACTAACAGGAATTTTTATTGTAAAACGGCGTACAATACAAAGTGAATTACATTCTAAAGGCAATCAATGCCTACAAATTATGCTCACTGGACGGCTATACACAGTTCATTTACATTGTGACCCCTTGCTCTTTGAAAGCATAATGAAGATCCCGCGCATCTGATTCCGTCTCCTTTCTTCGTTGCCTGGCCCCGGGGCAAAACCCCACGTGTCGAAGTGCAAACTAGTCCCCATCCTCAACGACTCAACACTTGACACGTGCCCCCTTGACCAACTCTTCTTCATTCAACAAAAGCCACCCGGGGACCACTTGGGGAAAGGCCGGCTCGGGAACACTATAATAACAACGGTCCCGGAGGGCCCACCCTATTGCTCATCGGGGCCCGCGCCCCATCACATGACCGTGAGGTGAGGTAGTACCCCTTGCACGGTCCATGGAGCAGCATCCACCAGCGGGTCCCCACCTCCGCTTTTGCTTTGCTTTACGGAGAGTTGACCCACCACACAAGTGCCAGTGGTCTCCACCCCGTTCTGCCCACTCCGGCCCCACTTCCAACGGGCCCCACCTTTTTAAACACCTCACGTGCGCACGTGCTCTCCTCAAATCCTACCACTCACACTGGTCAGCAAGCAAAACTTCGTGCTCAAGCCACTTTGTCAATGGCGGACACCCGAACAATCAAACGCACCGTTTCAACGTACTTCTTGTTTACTCCACGTTTCCCTCAATGCTTGGAAGGGCGAGACATGAACTGCAGCTCTTTCTTATCATAAATCTCCAACGAGAAATCCCTGAGCATCTGAGTTGTGCTAGTGCTGGTACCAGAACGCGAACTCGGCGCCGAAACTGTTGATTTTGTCGGCGATTTCGAAGATGGAGCAGTGGAACTTGGACTTGTTACAGATGCAGGACTTGCTTGGAGTGGAACCGGTTTAACCATATTCGCCATGGAAGAGACGAAAGCAGATATGGGTCTCGCCGATATGTTGATCAGAGGCGTAACATTGGCTGGCATGGTGAAAAATTGTGGCTGGTTTGAAGGTCCAGCTATTGAAGCCACGGAAGGGACCACAAGGAACGTCCCTGCTGGAACGACGACGTTTGAGGGTATTGCCCACGTGGGGACCAGTTCCTGCGCAAACGGAATTGCTTGTGGAGGAATTGCTGTGCCTGCGCTTGTTGGCTTTGTTGTCGTTGTTGTTATCGGGGCGAGACCGGAGGAGACAGAAGCGCCGTCGGGTACGTCTATGTATGCACGGCTCGCGGGTTGTTTTCGTTTCTTTTTGCCGGGTGGATCTCCAGGTTCCGGGTTATTTTTATTGTTGGTAGTCGAGGTGGTAGGGTTGTTATTATTGGTGGTTGTTGGGATTTTGAGGGTACCATTAACGGACATGGCGATGGCGGGGACTGTACCAGTGCCTGTAGCAGCGATGATGGCGGGCTCTGCGTGTTCAAGAAGCCACCGGATGGTTTCTCCATCAGACTTGTGACCGAGTTCCCGGGTCAACTGGAAGATCCGGGCAGCGCATGTGGCGGGCATTCGGATCCTCCGGCCTCGCCCCTCCACCTTCGTGTGGCGGTCCTTTGTCGACGTCCTTTTCTGGGGCTGACCCAAGGCTTTGTTTACTTGCATAGGCACCTCCGCCGGCACGTGCACGGCCATCGGCATAACCCGTATTGCCGCCGGCGACTCTTCCTCCATCTCTGGCTCTTCCTTCGGTTCCTTCGCCTCAATCACCGATGTGACATCTACTCCTTCCCCAGCGCCGCCGCCGTGGAGTCTAAGTTCAATGGCCTGTGCATCATCTCGGTCTTCCTCAACTTCGTGTTTCTTAAAAGCCGCCATGTCTGAAAGAACAGAAAACCCAGAAGGAAATCCAACGTGCAAGGAGTTTACAGGGAAAATTTAGGATCTAAGAGAACAAAGATATGAATGATTCCTTAGCGTAGAACGAATGAGACTGCAACTCTACAACTACGAATATATAGCAACGAAGCTGGCAAGTAAGGGAAGGCTCAGAATGGCTTTGGAAGCACCAATACGTTCGAAATGAGAGACGCTTTACAAAGAGGATCAACACAAGACGGGGGGTGGCCCTCATTGCCCTACATAAATTTACTAGGATGAAATGGACGGTGATCTGCATTTGACACGAATTGCCGGGCCCAGAATACTGCACAAGTGATGGGCCCCACATGGCAGGATTGTCTTCGAAAGACTTTGGGTCAAAGTTATTTGGGTATACAATTTAAAATTAACGAAGGTAAAAATAAAGGTTTGACGTGAAGACATAAAAAAATCATGTCAATAATCATATATAAGCAATTGCTACTTTTACAATTTATATATAAATTATTACGTGATAACTCTCAAATTTAACTCCTCTCCACCAAAATTAATATCATCGTAAGTTGAATTTAAATATTATATAATAATTTGTATATATATTATAAAATAATTATGTTAAAAATATCATTTTCAAATTAATAAATTTATTGGATTATTAGTTTAACCTTATTGATTCAATATATTTATTTGGATGATCTGATGCAAAGTTATTTTTTAGTAGAATAAGATTTAAAACAATTAATATAAGAAGGATAAATTCTTTGTTTGGGAATGTTCGTACTTTAAAGTAGTAAATTTTGTATGAAATACCAAAATTGTTTTTAGCCAGGAGTAAAACAAGTTTACTACTTTTCTCAAATACTTTGGCGTCCCAAAATTAATTTTGGGTTAGGTTGTTAACCATGACAATTTAGCCTATAAAATCATCTTGGATCGAACATTAATCTCGACCTCTAAAGATACTTTTGGAAGTAGCATTCAGGTGAACTCTAAGTTCTAGTGTTGTTGATAAAGGGAGAAAATTTTGATTTACAAAATCAGAATTGCAAATGATGATAAACTCTACAAAGGGCATGCCTCAAGAAAACGAAATGAACTTTTTAAATTAGGTAGGATATATATGGAGGCCATGGAGCGTGGAGAGAGTCTTTAAAATTAAAATTTTTTTATTTAAACAATAGTAAGATAAAGTACATTAACTACAAATTTAGTAAAGGGTTAGTTAGAAATGATTTAGAGTTTTAAAAATAAGAGAGTACATGACAAGTGTTAAAGTTTTGATATGATTGATTAATTTTATAACTTGATATAGAGATTTATAAAGATATTTTATATAGGATGCAAATTAGGTGATTAAAATAAAAAATATATTGGAGAGTACATTATATCACAAGTTTTAATATTTTAATATCTTGAATTGATTTTATAAAGAGATAAATATATTTTTCACTAAATACAAGATGAAGAATTGAAATTAAAAAATGCCTTCAAAATTAGTTTTAATGGTAAAGTACCAAGCAACTTTAAAAAGAAATTTTATTAAACTGTTATAAGATTAGTTATATTTAATAGTATTTATTGAGGGTTAGGCTTTGAATGACTAATAAAAATAAAAAATAAAATAGTAAAAATAAAAATATTGAAATAAATGAGAGAATATATAATAAATTATATAATTTAAAATTATTTTATTTGAAAAAATGTAGGTATTGCATGTATTGATAAAAAATGATGAAAGCTTAGTTATAATAGTTTGAATATATGTAAAGAAATTGTTAGAAGTTTCAATAAAAAATGCTTATTAAATAATTTTTACTTTAATCACGGGGATAAAGAAAAACAAAAAAAAAATTAGAAAAAATAGTTAAAATATCCATTTTGATCAATTATATTTTCAAAAATTAACTTCTTATAAAACCTAATAACTCATTTTTTCTATTGGTACATACCTAATAGCTCATTTGATTCATCGATCTAACCCCTATATAATAAAATAAGACTTCACATGTTTGTTGTTATTTTAATGTTCTATAATTACAGTGGCAGCTTAATTACTTCAGTTGCTTATGCTGTTGTAAATTTTAATAGCCAACAAAAATAATTGTTGTCTGATTACCTGATCATTTGTCGTGGCGTCAGTGATGGGTGGTTCCCACTTTGTCTGTGCTGCCGTCCGCTCTGGCCCGATGGGCCAGAGTGGGGCCACAGAGTTCGTCTCGTGCCCAGGCAGGCGCCGGTTGACACGCTAAGATGCACTTATGGGCTCTAGTCCCCTACGTGAACGCAGAGGTGCGAGTGGCCCACTTTATCTTCAACGGCTCCGCTGTATGGCTGAACACTGCAACTTGTGCTGTACGGCCAGCCAGCCCTGTGGGACCCGATGAAAACTGTCAATCAATGATTGGTTCTACATTCCCTATGTGGGCCACAATCAAAATGGGGCCATGGACTTTGAAAGTGGGCCTGCACGTGCGTTCCGTGCTGTGGACCAAAACAAGCAGTAGTGGTGGAAGAGAATAGAAGCGGGACCCGCCACTACCACTACTACTCCGCTATTTGTGTGTTGGGACCCACGACCCGGTAGGCCATACCCACGAGTGGCAAACGGGGTCCCAATTGGTCTAGGAGCTTCCGGATGGGAACGTTTTCCCGGTGGGTCCTATTTCCTTCATCTTACTCTGGCTGGCATTGGGCATTGGCGTAGGGGTACCCTACGCTCCCACAAGTTTCTTTTATATGAAAATTTATTTATACCCTACCAACTTTGGCCTATCACTTGCAGCAAAAAAAGGGCACGTATACACTTTAGCATATGTTTGTTTGGACTGTTTTTTATTTTTAATAAAAATAAAAAATAATAGTAAAAATATATTTATTTATAAAAAAATTGAGAAAATATTTTTTAAAATAAGATAAATTTTAAAAATAATAAAAACATATTTTTATAATTTTTATATAAAATTTTAAAAATAAAAAATTTAATAATAATTTTAAAATCATTATATAAACTTTAAATTTTAAAATTTTAAACCTTACATTTTAAATTTTAAATTCTAAAATTTTAAATTATAAATTCTTAAACCCTAAAATCTTAAATTCTAAACTCTAAACCCTATAACCTAAATTCTTAAAACTCTAAACCTTAAATTTTAAATCCTAAAACCCTATATCTAAACCTTAAACCCTAAAAACCTCAATCTTAAAACCCCAAACTATAACCCTAAAATTATAAACCCTAGAACCCTAAAATCCTAAAAGTCTAAACCCTAAACCTTCAACTTCAAATCATAAATTCTTAAATTAAGAACCCTAAAACCCAAAATCAAAAATTATAAATCCCAAAATCTCAAACTCTACATCCTAAACCCTAAATCTTAAAATCCTAAACTCAAAATCCTCAAAACCTAAACTCTAAACCTCAAAACTCAAAACCCTCAATACCAAACCCCATAATCCCAAATCTTAAATCCTAAATTCTAAACACTCAACCCAAACTTTAAACCTTACAACCTAAATTTCAAATCTTAAATCAAATGAATTTTTATTATTTTTATTTTTTAAAAATAAAATTTAACTGATACAAATTAAAAATATTTTTATTTTCAAAGAAAATTATTTTTAATAAAAATAAATTCAAATAAAAAAAACACTTTCATAAACCAAACACACTCTTAATTTTTCATAATTTTTTTATAGATAATGGTAGAACTATTCTATAATTTTCTATAATTTATCAAAAAATAATAAATACACATAAAAATAACATTTAAACAAATAAAATAAAAGCATTTTTATTTATACAGATGTCAATAGGCAGCTCAACTCATTTGATATTACAATTAAAAACTTTAATCTAACACCATCCCAGCATTGATAACAATAAAACATTTACAATTAACACAAGAAATCATTGATTTAACAAATTTAAATGTAGAGTAAATACATGGATAATATTAAATTAAATTAAATTTTTGAGAGACCAGTTTTATTTTTTATTTTTTTTTGGTTAAGGAGAATATAAGCGGAAGACGAAAATAAAGTTGTACTCATATACTTAGTATGATACTACGATGGGATTATGAGATGCAGAACAGTATTGGGATCCACGGAAGAAGTTTCAATCACTTTTTTTCTTGGTTACATAGATGGTTGGAAAACGAGCAATAATCGGGGCATTCAGGAATATAAAGTGGGGGCAATAATTAGAATCACATATCCATAGAGCGTAGGGCATTTGCCCCGACATCTCTACACCTAGGTCCACCACTGGATTTACACGTTCCATAGCAGGGATTGCTGAGCAAAGAAGGGGTACTCAAAACATACCCAGATTCTTGGTCATCAAATCAGTAAAATCTCTGGCCTTTGAGTATCAGGAACAGTACGGAAGTATAGGGAAAATATCTTCCCAAAATCTGGGGAGGGCACTGAAGCATTTCTCCTGGCTTTTGTATCATGAGCCTGACATATAAGTGTATCGTGTTTGTGCTCCAATCATAAGCTCCACAACTTTTGCTGCAACATATATTGGAGAAAAACAGGATTAGATGCTCATAGTAGCTCATCATGCTGACTGATAACAAGAGATCTTAATGCAGAAGGAGGGGGAAATTGGGGGGAAAAAGCCATCAAACATACATGTAAGAAATCCTATGATAGGGACAGGTTCCAACACTTTCTCAGTGCTTTCAAGTCTGCGCCTGAAAGAATAATGAGACACATTTTTTAATCAGATTTTCTACCGCTTACAGAAAGCAAATTACAAATAATTTTAGAAGCGAAACAAAAATGGAAAAAGAGAAAGACAATGAGAAATCATCAATACCTCGTATACTTGCTGAAGAATGGATCTCTCATCAGGTAAAGCACAAACAACAGCTTCCGTCTTTTAACCTGAAGCAGAACTATTTTAGCATCATCTCTGTTAATGGGCTGAGCATTACCAGCAAAAAAGTCACTTCTACAAGCATTTAATATCCAGTAGTTATACAGAGGAATTATAAGGCCAGTGCACCTCAGATATCTACAAGGTACAGCTCGAAGGAAACTCTAACCTCATCTTTTTCTGGCGCAGAAAGATGAAACATTTGGTCCATCCCACCAGTCAGTGATGTTGTAACTAGTGAAAGGATGCTCATCCCTATGGAGTCAATAGCCAGCGAAAGGAACCAAGGGGTCCATGACCGAATACCAAACTTTCGAATAAATAAAACATATATAAGTGGTCTAGCAATAAATAAAACTTCCCCAATAATAAACAGAGCTCCACGGATACCCTTTTTGGACAATATGGTGGAAAGTGTTGGCCTCTCTACTACTGAAACTGTATCATCACAGTGACAAGTATTAGTTGAATCTCCTAAGCATTGTAATCAATTACACTACGGCTTAATGAACCTAAGAGAGATTACCGGGGGGCTCCATAATTGCACGCTGGTTTTGAACCCGATGCAACCACTCTGGATCTGACACCATCCTAGCATTTTCTCCAAATCTACTTAAAGCAGAGAGTGCTCTTCCTTCTAAATTCCATGAGTTTTGACCAAGATTATTTTTCATGTAGCCAGACCCATAATACCCTCCGGGCTTTGGTAAATTGCCTGTTTGATTTCTATAATTCAAATTATTTGAATGCTTCTCGTCATTAGACGTCTCCCCACCACATAGTAGCATCTTGTACCCACTCTTCCGAAACAAAGATAACCGAACCAGTACCCTGAGTTAGAGTGACTCAAGGTAACGAGACACATGGATCAATGGCTATAGAGAAAATTATAGGAAGGGATAAATGCTAAATTACATTATGCTGCTTACTTGGTCGCTTCTGTGACGGCAAGAAAATTCCATTTCTTATCATCACCATAGTAATGTTGTGCCACAACTTCAACTAATGTTTCCAAATCCTTCAATGCAGATAAGCATAATGAATAGGGAAATGAATAAGGCTCAACAGAGCCTGTAATGTTTTGGGTAGAATCCGTATCAATAATATGCTCGTTGATAGCCGTGATAATTCCCAAAATGGTTGTTACTGCATATAATTGTAGATATTTCCAGTAAGTTGCCACTTTCTATATTGCAGCTAAATATAATACGATGATAGAAACACAAGAGACAATTAGAACTTGTTGCATTACATAGAAAGTGTAGTTAACTAATAGAATCTAAAGATACTCTAACAATGTGCAACATTTAAAATCTAGGAAGGCATAATGCTCCATCAAATAAGCTCTTGGCTACTTATGCATTCATTTTATAAGATCCACATAAACACCTGAAGCAGATAGAAGCTTTAACTTTACTTAGTTCTAGCTCTGTCCTAAATTTTTACTTCTCATGATGTCGTCAAACAGAACATATAACTACTTGGAGTGAGGGACTGTTTGAAACTCTAAAGAACAAATGTTACCAAAGTTTTACAAAACCTGCTTCTGGTCCAATCTCTGAATCAGAGAATCGTTCAGGAAGAAGCCACGTCATTCCCTGTCCACATTTTCAATCCTCCAATGAGATAAGAATTAATATTAAAAGCTCATCAAAGAACCAATCTTGTTCCCCCATAGACTTACACAAAACAATGAAGAAAGAAAAGAGCTCCAACGTATTAAATATAACTAACACATAACAGGTGCAACAACATAGCATAAACTTCATATTAGCAATGCCCCTTTTCCCCAGATTTTGAGCGTTACATGTGAGCTGAAATGAATATTGCCAAAAAAAATAAAAAATAAAACGCAAGCAAATAGAAATCTATAACAGCACAGGAGCCAAGAAAATCGGGAATTTTAGTCCTAATTTGATACTAACTGATGAATTGTACTTGCAGGATGACGATATCACAAATATGATGATCCTGATGATATCTTACATTGGCCAAAGACTCCAAGGAGTGCACATAGTCTTTGTTCTGCCTGACCCATCTCTTGTAAGCCTCCATAGCTTCAGTTACTCCACAATTTTAGCAAAACAAGAATAGATTTTCCTCCTTCAAGCAACAAGTCCAGCTGAAACCCTAACTCGCAACCCGCAACCTACCCTTTTGTCTGAAATTTGCAACTTCTGGAACCGACCCAGATGGCAAAACACAAAATTTGGAGGCAATTCTGAGTTTCGCGATGGTTTCTATACTGACGGTGGATAGAAGGAGGAAAAATAGTTTGCGAAGAGCAGGATCAGCAAAGTGGGAAACCAAGAGGAGAGAGAGGGCTGATATGATGAGGCGTGGCATCTGTCGTGCGATGAATAGAAAATCTGATCCTCACCGTTGCTTCTGGCAAATTTTAACGTCTTTATTTAATGGGACCCAGTTTGCGGGGCCAGCATTTGTGATCTGCTGCCACGGTGTATCACAATTTGTTTATATAAGCAAACATTGGACGGTTAAGATTCAAAGTTATTTTCAATCGTGCGGTCAGGGGTTTAATATGCTTTTGCTTTATATTCTGATGTGGCGTGGGAAAAAATAGAGAGTCAATTCGAACGAAACAGTATATACTGGCCTCTTTTCTCTCCAAGTCTTTAGGTTTCTGGGTTTCTGGGAAAACATTGAATATGCAGCTGACACTCGAATTCGGGTTAGTTTACCTTTGCTGCTTTTTTCTAAATAAAGTTTTTGTTTAATTTAATATTTTTTCTTGTCGGTTGGGGGTTAGATCGCCCGGGAAAAAAGTTGGAAAAAATTGTTGAATCTGAACAGTTAAAGTTCTTATCTTTGCCTTAAGGGGAACTTTGATTATTTCATTGCATAAACTTTCTGTTGTGATAGGGTTGTCTTTGTAGTTTCCCTTTGTTATTCAGCTCATAGAGTGAATTCCTTGACAGACATGGGAAAGGATAGGAAGCATTGATGTATTGATGAGTTTGATTTGTGTTCGCACTGCTAAGCTTATCTTCTGTTTATTTGTCAATGAACATACCTTATACTGCTTCTTTATATCTATCTTTTCTCTACTTGATAAAATACTTTGTTTCAATACCCATTATTCCAACCGAGCATCAATCTAGTTTACAGTTCAACCACGGGAAACGATTCATATTATGAAGTTTTGGGTTTTTCCTTACGTTCTGTATATTGCAAATGATATCTTACACTATTGCACCCCAATACCTTGTCTATCAGGGTTCTGTCAAGCATGGCCACTATTAAAATGGAGATGCGTTTGTGATGGACACGAATTGGTCACTTGCGTTAAACACAACGCTTTATTTCAAACTACACCTGGATACTTCAAAATTTATTGTTTTTCAGTGTCTGTGTCTTTGTCCGCAGCAGTTTCAATGCTTCTTCGTTCATTTTTTTAAGTAGCTTGCCTAAAGTACGTCATTGTATTTTGGTTTTTAGTCATTTCTATGTTCTAAGCTTACCCCACTTATAGTAATTTATCAATTATTGATAGAAATGTATTTGAATTCCATTGCGACTTGTCCTTTGTCTGTCAATGACTAACTGAAGTTGCTAATTGCTGGTGAAGTGATAATAAAGAGTAGCATAGAGGCAGGCTGGATAAGAAACCATGGTGTTTCAAAATGTTGGAAGGGATGATGCCTCAAATCCAATGAGAATGAGGTCTTTACAAATTAGAACTTAGAAGAGTTCCCCCTTTCTCTTCATAGAATAATTGATTTGGCTTTTGAAATTTGGCAAATTCTTGTTTCATAATTGATACAAACACCATGCTTAAGTGCTTTGGCAAATTAGGACTTTTGACTTCTATATATTTGTGTATACTTAGAATCCTGTAAAGTTATACTTGGGTCCTTGGCAGCTACATAATAGGGATTTTTAGCATGGTAAGCAAATGTGTCTAGCATTGTAGGGCAAGTGTCTTGACACACATGGTAGTAGTTATCAATCTACTTTTTCAACTTTATTTTTATATTCAGAAGGTAGACGAAGAATACCAGTGTTTTAAAACTCTTGATAACTGCCCATCAACTATTACTTCCTATATTTTGGGATAAGGTTTGTATGGTGGCAAGAGAGTCAAGAGACCAAACATCAAATTCAAGGTTTGCCATGGTAATATATATATGTTGTACATTTTGTTTGGGAAATCCACGTTTCTAGTTTATCCGATTCTAATTTGTTGTGGTTACATGTTGATTTGCCTTAATTCTAATGTCTATTACAAGTATATGGAAGTTACTATTGAAAAGCACTGAATTGAGTTTCTATTTGAAATCTTTGTATTCCTGGCTAATAATTCAGGATGTCTATTGTCACTTTCTTATCTCATGTCTGTAGTTAGAATTTAGAACCTGTTTACTTTGTTCTGCCATGTGCTCTGTCAAAATGGCTGAAATGTTTGCCCTTCAATGCAGTGGGGGATTGGAGCTTCTTTGTGATTCTAAGAAGATTCACAATGTCAGTGTTGAGCCACAGAATGGAGCAGACAATGTAGTCTCTGCCTTCAAAATTAAGTGAACTTCTTTATTTAAGGAACATATTTTTATGCTTGACATTCTTATAAAGCTGACTTCATGTTTCTCAGTTAACCATGAAAGATTTGCTTTCTTGGGTGCGGACAAACTTGATCAAGGAGAGGCCTGAGATGTTCATGAAAGGGGATACTGTGTAAGTTATTCTGCTTTTCAACTAAAATTTAAATATGAGGGTAGATGCTTCTGGGTTATGCAAAAAAAAAAAAAAAAAAAAAGGAAGTCAAGTTACTTAGTAACACCTAGAAGAAAACTTACCTGTGGAGAAAATGAAACCGAGGAGAAAGGGCTTTTGCTATAATTAGAGTACAAAAAGAGCCATTTGGTATTATTATATGAAATATGATCATCATACCTGTGTTAAGCTGGTTATATTTTGACTTTTGCAGGAGACCTGGAGTTCTAGTCCTTGTGAATGATTGTGATTGGGAGCTAAGTGGCCAACTGAATACATCATTGGAAGAGAAAGATGTGGTGGTTTTTATATCAACCTTGCATGGTGGGTAGTTTTTATCTGATTGCTATACTTGATAAAGTAATTATCATGCACGATCAATACAAGAGCAGGCGATGAAGTCATTGATGAACCATGATAAAGTTTAGTAGATAATCAAATGGAAGAAACAACTTGCATAGCCCAATTTGCCATATGCTAAGGTGACAGTTTGTGCTTAATTTGAAATCAAATTTCTGTAATGCTGTGCGTTAAAATAATTGAAGAGGAAGCAACTTCATAGTTTTTGAAGTTAACAGTAACATGTTTATTTGTTCCAAGAGAACCAGGATGGTAGATCTTTCCTTATATTTCAATGAGTAATGATATACCTACTCATAAATTCTGCACAGACAGTGCACAATTTTATTCTCACTCTTTTTTTTTTACTCTCTTAAAAAAACGTTGATCGCCTACGTACCTATAACATTTTCCTGTTTTGATACCTTTTATAATACTGTAAGCTCCAACCCACATATTTATGATTTGACTTTTCCTTATCAGACTAGTTCCTCCCATGAAACTATGAGCGGAGCGAACACTCACGAAACCCATCAACTTTTTTAACATTTTAAATCTTATAATTAAATATACAAAAATTAATAAATTTAATAATTAAAATTTTTTTAAATAAATATTTAAATATTTAATTTATAAAAATAATAAAATTCTTTTCTTATATACATTAGCAAAGTGGTTACTGTGATTTGTGACTTTAACTTTGGACCTTCACACAAAATTTGTTACTCCACCATCTCACTAAGCTTGGTTGATGTTAGTTTTTAATGGGTGGGCAATAGATGTGTGAAGTATGCCCCAACATGTTTACATGATCATCCCATCATTTTGAAATGCGAAAGGGCTGGACATGAATTTGAGAAAACTACTTCAAACTATGTTTGGCTAGTGGCTAGTACCTATTGGCTGTTGCTGCTACAAGTTGGTTTTGATGGTGAGTGGTGATCGAAATGTAAGTGCCTTTGCGTGGGATGTACCATTTCTACTATCTTGGTCAGTGTGTTTAGTTGTTCTTCTGTCAAAAGCAATGAGGGGGAGTGAGATTGCAGTTTTGAAAAACTATTTGTGTAAAGAATATGTTTCCCATCATATTATTTTTATAATTTTATTCTTAATATTCATAACACACCATTCAAATTATCAAATCCTGGATTTCAAAATAAAACACCATGCCACCTGCCTTTGAAAAATGTGAAGTGGGAATAATATTTTTCTGTCTTTTAAATGTCATGTCTAATACATATTCAAAATCTTGGAAGACTTCAGTTAATATCTTGTGCCAAAGTTTGACAGATTATAAAGAGTGTACATGTTGTTTTTCCCCCCACATAACTATATTTAAATTGCTTTTAAACCTGGGTTTGTAATGGGATAATGAATGAATAGTGAATAAGGATTTTTTGTACCCTCCACTTGTTTTTGGCTTCCGTTAGGAAGCAATTTGAGAGTGTAGGGGAGAAAAAGAGGTAATTGTTGAGAGTGGGATTTGAACCCACGCCCTTTCGGACCAGAACCTTAATCTGGCGCCTTAGACCAACTCGGCCATCTCAACCGGTTTGACTTCCGTGATACCAAAAAACAAATAACTTTGTACTCTAATGAATTTCACAATAGCAATTGAAAAAAAAAAAATTATACAATAAAACTATCATAAAATTTTTAAAGTAAAGACATTTAGATATTTATCACAATTTTTATAATAATAATAATATATCAAATTATACTATAACATGCAATATATTTCTAGGTTTAATTTTACATAAAAGTTGACATAGGAATCAATCCAAATGATTACTTTTTTATCTATGAATTTATGAATCAATGATAACATCAAGTTAAGAGTCTTAAAATGACTATTCTTTTTGAAATATTAATAGAACCAAAGTTTCAGATACTGAACCTTTTTTTCTTTCCTGAAGAATTCAGATGCTTATGGAGATTATGACCTTATTAGTAGGCTTTAAGATACACTTAAACTAGATTGAAAAGTCATGTTTCATCACATTTTTCACAGAGCTCTCCAATTGAATGGTCGAATGATAGCTTGCATATGTATAGAATTCCTTTGGAGGGTGTCTGACATCCATCTGTGATTTTTATGTTTTTTGGGCTTTGGCCCCTTTCCCTCGTACGAAAATAAGTTGTTGGCAATTCAAAATAACTTTTCTCTCGTTATATCACTTGTGAAACTTGACATTCAAGTAGTTGACTTATTTTTATGAGGGCAATATGTTTACATCATGAAAACAATTAAGACTAACTAGTAAATATATTGAGATTGACCTCATTGCTCCCAAAATACATAATGTCAGTCCTTGATGGCAACAAATTTTGCCTGGCCATAGTTAGCTGCACTGACAACTGGAGTTCTTTTCCAGATTGCATATCATCCATTCCTTTGAACAAGTTAAGGCTGCTAATAACTAGCAAAAGGGAAAATAAAAGGGAAACAAATGTTGGATCTTATGTGTTTTATAATTTAGTTTGTAAAACTCTGTAAATTTAATGATTTAAATTCTTTTAATAATATTTAGTAAGATTCAATTTGTAATAATAGTAACATCCAAAATAAAAACGTAGGGGGTGGTAAGGAGGGTATCCCTTGCATATTTTTAATAAGAAAACATCCAACTCATTAATCTGGAAGATACAAGGAAAGAATATTCATGAACCAAATTAGGCTAATAACATTATATTATTGTTTACCCATAAAAAAAAAAAAAAAACACAATGTAACATTGAATATAAGTAGAATAGAAATTAGTTACTCTTGGCAGCCCGATAGAGTAGAAGATGCTTAATGTGACAGTAAACTCGAAAAGAATGTTAACCAAAAAGAACTAGAATGGCAATATTGATGAAAGGATATCACCAAACCCTTTACTACCCTCTTGTGAGTCGATCCAATTTTGCTTCAGCATCTTTTAACTGCTGTTTTAGTGTTGATACTCTACGCTCTAACCGTTCTATTGTGTCCATACCAGCTAAGGGTTGATATAGTGTCAAAAAATGGTTTGAAAATGCTTTCAGAGCTTCAACCCCAGTAACCTATCAAAATTGCACCAGCCAATCAGTAGCAGCTAAAAGATGAGCAGCAAATAGTAACTGATAAAATTCAGATCTATAAACCACATTGGTGCAAGAATGCAGAGTTCAAAAGTTTTTGGTCATGTGGGCCGTAGCCATAGAGGAACAAAAAGATTAAAAGCAACCAGATTAATTGACAAACTTCATAGAGGGTTAGGGGAAGAGTTACCCCTATTAGAGTTATCCCAATTACAATTTTTTAATCAGATCATTTTAGTAGTATTAATAGCAAAAATAGCTAAACAGTTCTAATGACTGATCACAAGATATTGACTATCACCACAAACATGATGATTTGTAATTATAAATGTACATATTTATGCATATCTCTGTAAATCAAGAGCACAACTACTTGCCTCTTCTGGCAGCAATGGAAGCCTGGTAATGTGGAAGTCATCATATAACATGTCAAACTGGTCTAGGTACTTCTGTTGCATTTTCATTCTTGCTTTAAGTAACTTCGATTCAACATCTAAAAGGATAAACAGATCAACAAAGTGTATTAATAAACCGAAAGCCTGAGACAAAGAAAACAAAAACACCAAGACATAAAGGACAAAGCAAGCATACCACCTTCATCATCAAAGAGTACTTGATTGATAATGATATTGTGCGTGTCAATCTCAAACTTCGTGAGTTCCTGAACCAATCTCTCTGTTTCATATAGAGAGAGGAACTCTGGAATGCAAACGCAGATGAAAGTTGTCATGTCCTGTGAATAAAGAAATGCAAGTGAATTTAGTCGTCGGAAGGATATTGGAGTATTTTAGCCACAGGCCAGATGGGTGGGCGTTTGGGCAGAGAGTTCAGTTCCTTTTTAACCAGAGAATGCAATCAAATCGATTGCAAGAAATATTAAATAAACCATGAAAACTTTCAGGGAAAATTAGATGGAGAGATTATAATAATAAAAATAATTTCAACTGGTAGAAAAATCTTTTTAAAATTTTAGTTGAGCACAATTTCCATCAGACTAATGAATTCAAGTATTCAACATTATTTCCAGTTCATCTTTGTTTAAATAGTGACAAAAAACAAATAACCTTGTCAAAAGTATAAACGTACACCAGAAAGCCACCAAAAATATTTATCTTTACGAATCACAACAAACTATTTAAATATAGGAAAGCGTTGGCTAACAAATCAATATTACACCAATAAAAATCATTTTAACTTATAAAATGAGATCTATTGCCACCACACTGACAATCTTAACAATATTTCCAGTTCCAACTATTAAAAGTTTATGTACCAGAAAAGGAATAGAAAACCAGAAAAGCATAAAATAAGCCAAGTACAATTACAGCAGCTTATTCATCTTTATTTTTATATGAAGGGTATGAAATCCATAAAAAAAAAAGAATAGCATCTAATTACATATATGCAGATTCTGAACTCTTTTGAAGAAAAAAGAAAATATTTTTAGAGAGTGAAGACAAAAGGATTCCACACTTATGGTCAAATAATTCATATATTAACCCTAAAGCGTAGATATAGACATTTGAAACACAAGATAACAAGAAATGCACAGAATTAAAGGGAAAATTGTAGAAGGACAAGACACATTGGGAAAATGAGTACATATAAGAGTGCAGAACAAATGTCCGGCCATTCCTTTTTTTTCAAATTTGAAGGGACATATCCCTATTATGCAGCAAAGGGTTCCAATTGTTCCAAAATAATCCATATCAGTTGAGGTAAAAATAGAATTTTTCAAATGAAGTGATCTCAGCCATTGATCAAGTAAAAGAAGATAAACATTGATTGTGGTATAAGGACTGAATCCAAACTCAAGTTGAACAATGCTTTCTATTCATCCTAATTCTTTTAGAGCCCCCTCATCTTCTCAGGCAGTTAAATGGGCATATTTATAGAAAACTAAAGCTCAAATATTCTATCTATGATTGATGATGACTGAAATTAAAACTCACAGTTTTACTTTAAATAGTTGTATATGAGTAACAAGTAACATAAATATGTCACTGAGGTTTATGTCAGCATTGTAGCAGCCAAGGAATATGCTACTCATAAGTTGTGTCAATGTCTATATGCAATCTTCGTTCCACAAAAATTAAAACCTAAACTTCGTATAGTTCCTAAAGATTATAGATGTGATAAATTTCAAGAATATACAATATAACACTCTAATTTTGTGATCTGCAAGAAAATAAACCACAATTTGTTAAAGGATACAAAATCAATTATCATTTTCAAAACAGAAATTGAGAAAAATTCTTACTGGATCCTTGAACTGCTTATTAACTTGTTCAATCACATCTTTCATGTTTTCAAGCCTCCCCAGCATTGCATCCTCACCAAAATCATCACCCATACCAAACATGCGAGTCATCTAAGATGAAAAAAAAGTAATTTAAAAATTACAGTTTAACTATTGAAAAAACTAAACCCAGTTCACTTTCAAATTAATCAAGTATCCATTGTAGTGCAAGAAAAATGGATATAAAATTTCATACCTGACTAAATAGACCGCCAAATTTACTTTTCAAAGACATCATTTTCGCAAGACCCTTTTCTAAAATTGAAGGGAATTGCAAAAGTCTGAGAGTATGACCAGTGGGGGCAGTATCAAATACTATAACAGAATAATCCATTGTCTGCACCAATCTGCGGAGGTTATCATAAATCAAACCACCATGAAGGATGAAACAAAAAGTTGACTCGATAAGTAACATTTGAAACAATATCCAGAAACAAAGGAAGCACCACAAATGCAGTTAACAGAGTTCTAAATGAATAAAACAAGCACCCAAAGTTCTGTAGACATCCTGCATAAAATAGTTTAATGAAAACAATAGCCACATACCCTGGTATCAATAAAGGAATAAGTAAAATTTAAATCTTGTGTCCAACTTCTAAACCAACTTATTTACATACATCATGCACTTAGATCCATCTTGTTTGCAAATTTAAAAGTCAAATCCCACTGAAGTTACACTTTTGCCGTGACCCTCATTAGACCCACTGTCCAGCACGAATATCTCATTAATGTGATCATAAAAGCACCCTCTCCTGAACAAATAGATTACTCCCATTTTCTTTCCTGCTAATTCACTGTTGTAAGAACTCTGCAATGCATTGGTACATATCAGGTGTTTGGTACATAGAATGAAGAAGGATTTATGGACAATTGCCAAGTTTTATATGAAAATTAAAGCATGGTTTTCAGGATACTAAATTCCAACAAAAATCAATTTTTTTATTAATTGTGAGAAACTAAATCCCATTGATGACCTTGGGATTTCTAGCTTCTGATTCTACTACCTCTATCACAGTAATGACTTGGCATAGAAGTATGGATTCTCACCCATCAAATCCAAGGCCATACTTATATAATCCCAAGTAAAAACTCAAAATTGGTCTACAGGGTCTAGGGCACGAGATATAACAACCACTTTTTCTAGTCTTCAAATGTTTATCTTCACAAAATCACAAGTGACAAAATGAAAGTTTATGAAGTACTGATATATTTTTTTATAAGAATAAAAAAGCATAAACTGTAAAGAAAATGGCTTTTTAACTCAGCATTTTCATATGTATATTTCAGGAATTACAAAACTGTATTGCACGCAAGCTGTTAAGTTAAAACACTGTTATTTGTAATATCAAACATAGTCAAGTGCTGTTTACTGAGCATTATGATAGATGGATTATTCAAGTGCTGACCAGAAAAGTGGTACTCGAAGATCATTAAGGCAAAAGATCAAACAGCCTCAGAGAACATATGGATCTAGGGCTATACAGCTACAAGCAGCTAAAGAACAATAATCTAAAGCAGACTAATTAAAATACAGTTGGCATAGTTCGCAGCCAAAGGGCACAGTCCTATACTTGGGAGTTTTGCAAGGAGTATATAGAGGAGTTTAATAATTCACACAAAAACATACATACCAAACATGGTGACCAGAATACCTATTTCTGGACCTAAATATATACAAATTCCATTTTAATGATTACTTTATTACGTCTTATAAATATCAAACATCTTCTACTTAACCCCTGAAAGTTCTATAAATTTAGGCCTCCAAATTCCCTTCTTTCTTTTAGACCTTTAAAAGACTCCTATACTTACATATATTGAAACTAATTATGTACTATCATAAGCATAACATGTTTCAATCTACTTTAGAAGTGTGGTTCAAGATATTCAACAAGACTTCATGTTACAGTCAAATCACAAGGACAAAATATTTTTCTTACTTCAGCATCTCAGCAAAGCTCATTGCCTCATCAATTCCAGGTATAGCGCTGGCCAAATCTGAAAATAGACTATCCATTCCCTCAGAAGTTCCCACGTCCTCTTGTTCAACGGTAGGATCCACCTCCTATAAAGGATCATAAATAGAACAAAATAAAATGCTTGGCAAATTAATCAAGGTAAAATAAGAAAGATCCTTGATTACAACAAATATGATGGAAAAAATATGAACATGTCGTACTCAGGAAATAGCTATGAGAAAACAGATGTAACATATAATTAATTAAAATTCTATTAATTATCTCTTTAGATTATAAGAATTTGGCATGAACTCAGTGGTCATAGCTTGCATCGGCATTGTAAGATGAAATGCTTTGTAATCATATGAGTGACTACTAATTCCTCATAAAACACCCATAAATTTGAGAACAAAAAATTCTAAAAGCCGGGATATCTTGGACCAGAAAGCATGACAGTTAATATTTAAAAGCTTAGGCACGCTCAGATTCATCAGAAAGGTATACTTTTGAAACAAACGTACCACCACTTAAGGGGAAAATCACAAAGAGGAAACATGAAAACAATAATTCTCATAGATTCACCATAGTAATATAGCATAAGGTTGTTAAACCCATCAACCAAAGTGGGTGTCTCTGTCAACCGTTGCCGTAAACCAAAAACTATCTGAACTGGAATTGTCACATTCTTCATAGAGGACCAACTTCTCTCTTTCGACCACAAAGTACGATAATTGATAGCTTGGGCATGCTCAGATTCATCAGAAACGCATAAGTATGAATCCAAAACAGGCACGTCTTCTAAGGGGAAAATGTCAAAGATAAAACAGGAAATCAATACTTCAAGAATTGAAATTTTACCATAGCATAAAGATTGCTAAACCCATTAACCAAAGTGGGCGCTTTTGTGAAGCGTTGCTGGAAAGCATCACTGAGGTTGTGAGCAGGATCGGTGGAGATGATCAGAACAGAGGAGCGAACACTGGCGAGAAGGATCGAGAGAATGGAGCTGCAGGTGGTCTTGCCCACACCGCCTTTGCCTCCAACAAAGACCCACTTGAGAGTTTCTTGGTCCAGTATGTTCTGCACCGTTCCCTCAGGCACTTCCAGTAATTCCTGTTGATCCGCCTCCGCCATGGACACAGTCTCACACTCTTTCTTCCCTCTGCTTTGGGAGCCAACCGAAGACCCAAGAACTTCACACAGAGAGAAGAAAATAATATTAAGAAATAAAAAGAAGACCGTTTTGTCTTTGGATTTCAAGCAAAGAACAAACTGTGATTTAAGTTTGGAATAATTGTACAAATCGAAATCCCGACGAAAGACTCAAATTGCTGTTTGCTTGAGTTTATTTCGAAATTAATAATTTTTCCTGTAAATGAATTCTTTTAGACTGAAATCTTCTATTTTTAGAATTTAAAAATAAAAATACAGTTAAAAAAATATATAATTAAAATAAAATTAAGGAAAAATAAAAAAATATATTTATAGAATAAATTAAGAAAATAAAATAAAAATAATTAAAAATAAGAAAATAAAATTTTAAATCAGAATTTATTTGCATGACTATGGGCTCAATGGGCCTTTGGGTCTATATGAGCTTCAAATCTTTGGGTTCCATTTTACGTCAGGTCATAAAAAATATTATTTCTATATCTTTTTGACCCAATTTTCTTGGATGAATTTAATCCAAAAATTTCATTTGGGCTAAATTTGTCTGATTTGGGTTGAATTACGGGTGTAAATCCATCCAATTTAAATTGAATTAAACCCAATTGATATAGTTAAAATTGATTAGATAATTGGATGAACTAGATCAAAATTTTTAAAAAATTGATTTAATTGAGCCGATTCTTGGATAATGATTTAAAAAACTAATAAAATTGAATTAAACCAAACCCTTTTAAATGTATAAAAACTTATTTTTTTAATCTATGTTTATTTATAGAATTAATCAGTTTGGTTAATAATAATTGTTCTAGTATGATAATAAGTTTATGATTCTAAGGTTAGATAAGTTTTTTAATTCATTAATTAAACAAATATTTGATGTATAAGAATCTATTTTTGAAGAAATAACCTAAGAAAAAAAATATTATTGTGAAAATTGATCCAATTGATTCGATGTTGTTTGGATTGATTCAATTTTTACTAAATTGATTAGATGGATTGCATTGTTTTTCTCATGAATCGATTAAATCGGTTTGGTTGGATTAATGGGTGTAGCCGATATAAACTAAACTGATTACACGCCTAGGTGAAATGACATTCATTGACCTTTGAAATTTGCTATTGATATACATATCTACAAGGGTATATTATTATCATAAGTTGAATTTTATTAAATATTTATTTAAAAATTTAAATTATTAAATTTATTAAATTTATAAATTGAACTATAAAATTAAATAAATTTTATAATTAAAATTAATTCAATGAATATTTCATCTTCTACCTTTATGGGGACGAAATACTCTATCTTTAAAGTTGCCCTGAAATTGCAGAAAAGTCTAATCGCACTTTTTTGGTCTATTATCTAAACTTGTTTCTTAAGATTAACTAAGATTCTGCTTGCCTTAACTGCAGAAGTAAATATTTGACTATGAAACTTTTGTAAAGAGGAAGAATTAGCTTGTACTTTCTAATTATTGGTATCTCTGCATATGCTCAAGTCCATTGGAGGCGATGGAACGAAGGCAGCCAGACACCCCTATTAGCTTCTGTGTAGAGTGTCTAAAGAATTTGAACTGATTGCTATGGCCAACTTGTTTTCTGAAATCCTAGATCTGTGAGAGCAATCATTGAAATTTGTTTGATTATCTTTTAGCAAATTAATTAAGTAACATAGACGAAAATAGAAATAAATAAACATGAGATTGATATTGCAATTGTGCTGGTAATAGTAATCTTAGCATTCACGGTTGGCACTGTGGATTCTGTCACACATGAGGACCTAGACATGAGGTTGGACTTGGCAAGAATGTGACCTTGGATGTGGATGTCGCAGTGAAGGTCGGCTTCAAGTACTCCAACAGCACTGTCTTGTTCGTAGATATTACGTTTGCTCCTAACCCCTCATGTCACGAATTGGTTTAGTGTTCTAAATCATAGTATACGAATCCTCTAAATTAATTTTTTTACTATTAAGTGATTTACCATGAACTAGTTTTAACGTCTCGAATCGTGAAAGGTTACAGCCTGGTAACTATGGTCCTGCTCATTGGCGAAGTCCCTGTTGGCGCAGGAGAGATATCACCAAGTGAGACCTAGGGAATGAACCTGACCCTCACCATCATGGTCGACCGGTTACTCTCCGGTTCTCAGGTTTACTAAGATGTAAAGTGAAAATCTTGGGCTTTATTGTGGTCCATGTGGTTCCCTTCTCACCCTAAGTTTTTGCCATCCATCTCTCCAATAAAACTGTTTGGGATAAAGCCTGCAAATATGAGACACAACTTTGATGATGATTTTAGTTCAGGGGTAGATCTATCGTCTAGTTTATATGATAAGTTACATTATTTATTTGCTATCTGATTTTGGTTGTGTGCTTCTCTTTCTTCTTCCTCTCAGGTTGTTTGCAAGGATTCCTGTTAATAACATCAATCATGACAATACCAATTGGGCTAGCTGATTATCCATATTTTATTTGCTATTTTTGTCTAAATATATGATGTTTACTCACAAAACAGAGCTCCGTACCTTAAAAAGCAACATTTGAAGTGATCTAAGGAAGCAAGGATGTGATTACGTTGTCATACAAATCTGCTTGTGTTGTAGGTCTAAAGTCTTTTGGAAAAAGATATTCTCATAAATTAAAATATATAAAATTCACATGCTGTTAAATTTTATAATCTAAATTGTGAATAATAAATTTAATATTTGAATTTTTTAAATAAAATGTTTATAAGTTTTTGTTTGCACAAATAAAAAGACTAAAAACTTTTTCTGTGGATGAGTTGGCTTCGTTTCACTAATACTAACAAATTTGAAGGACAGATACATACTTTGATAAGAGTGAGCTAGTAGTTGAATAGTTAGCTTTAGGTTTAAACTTATATAAGAGGTTGTCTTCATGACATCCTTTTAATTAGTGAACACTTATACAATTGATAATAATATCTTTAGTATTTTGAGGTTAAAATTTTGTATTTTATTCACATTCATTTATAAAATATATTTTAATTAAAGAATTAAATAATTGCGCTTCTATAAGAATAATTCTCCATGAACGCTTTGACAGAAATTTCTGACCTATTTGCATGATCCTACGTACATGCACCCATCAGTAATCTTGTCCACATTAGACAATTCACAAATGCGATTCACAAATTTTTGTAGTTTGCTTTACATCAGTAGTAACACTATTCTATCCAGAACATCTAGCTAATCCTACCACCAAGGACATCGGGAACATATGTTAATAAATTTAACTTTAAAAAATGTATATAATATATAAAAATTCTTAGTTTAGTACTTATAAATCTAATAATATTAAAATTCCTCTATCCCCTTCATTTCTAGAATATATGTATATATATACATATATATAGTGTCAGCTTCTAGGCAAATACTGAAGGAAATTAACCAAGCTTGTTTACTACTATTTATTCACTAATTAATAAAAACCAAAACAAACAAAGTTCCAATATCTTGGATTTTTCATTTATATTTTGTAAAAATAAAAATAAAGACTACTTTGATATGAGTAATTATATTCTAGCTAAGATTTTTTACAAACCGTTCACTAAATAAATTGATAAATATCAGATTTGACAAATTTTACTATTTGAATTGTAAAATTTAATAAATTTAATTATGTAAATTATTTTATATGAGGTATAATTTATGATAATACAAATACTATGTTTTTTTGGTGGACAATAGCAGTACTGCTTTGATACTGAGTGCAAAGAGGTAAAAGGAGCAGTCAACAATGAAATAAGACACGAAGCAAGCCCTTTTTTTCTTTTCGGTGATCTCAAGCAAAGATGTTCATATATAGCACAACTACAAATTAAGCATAAACAAGCAAGTGCAAAACTAACTACCTTGAACACAAATTCTAGCTAGATGACTTGGGAGAAGGAGTAATCTTGATAACAAGGCCTGGGAAAACATCATCTGGGTCATGGATATGGGGGTTCTTCTCAACTATGAAGGGGTCACCACACTTGTCACTGATTGTGTGAAGAGTTTCGCCTTCTGCGACGACATAGATTTCGTCGCAGGGACGGGACAAGAGCTGGGTGCCTCTGAAGCTCACATGATTATCATTTTGTGGTAGCAGAGAGCTGTATATGCTCAGGAGTATAAGGGCCACCAGAACGAAAGCAGAGTACCATGAGACTGCATCGGCTATGGCCTTTGAACTACTTAGGATTGCTCTCTTTCTGGGGGTGAACTTGAATCCCATAATAATATTTAATCACCTGCAGAGGAAAGAAGATGGGTGTGGAAAGAGAGGGAACGAAAGTTGGTGGAGCTTTGGAAGTTATTTATAAGAAAGAGGGAAGTTAGGAAGAGAAGAGAGGCATGATGGGTATGAGGGTCGGTTTTGGCGGTTTCATAGAGCAAGGGAAAGTGGGGGGAGGGGAGTTGAAGGCCAAGAATAAAGGGCAATATGGTATTTAAGTTGCTCACCTTTAGGCCAAGATACCCTCTAAGAGAACAAATTCTTCTTTGTTTCTAGAAAATTTCTTTTCTTCATGTCCTTTTACGCTTCTGATACAGTCATGGCTTTATTTTGGGCTAAAATTCAAAGGCATTTTTTTAGACCCAGAAAAGACGTTTCTTTATACGGTGAAGTAACCAGAAAGACGTTTTCTATAGGGCGAAGCAAATTAAGCATGTGGAATTTGGGGTGTCAAACACACAAACTCGCTTGTTAGGTTTTAATTGACATTGATTTGCGAATTAAGAAGAGACAGATTAAAATCTTACTTATAAAACGAATAACAAATATAAATTTAATTTTCGAAGTAGGTTAACCTAATACATTTTTAATCCATCTCAATCTATCTTGATCCAAGGGTCAAGGTGAATAAATTAAAAATTTTGATTATCCAGAGTCATAAAAATATAGATTTAGCCTCTCTCTTAAGACAAACTAAAATGAGGCAATATAACAAACTTAATTTATTTGGATATTCTTATGTGAAATAATCAATTAATTGAGTTGAAGACTTTGATGTTTAGAGGTGCTGTGGTTGGCTTATTTACCTCTTGATTAATAGATCCATTGCGTTTGATGAAATAATTCCCGAGGGAAATTTCTAACCCTAAAAACTTGGTAACACTTGGATTGGGACAATGCACCCAACTAGTCGCCTCATACTTATATCACTAGATTAACTTCTGTACGTTAATTTAATTTTTATTGTAACCCAATTTTAAAAAGTAAATATCTTTTTGAGGTAAACTTAACGTTAATTGGTAATTAAGTGAGCAACTATTTAAATATTAGAGTATTAGCGATTTCTCTCTTCTTAACAAGAGTTTTTTTTTTTTTTGCAGTATTTGAAAGTTTACCTAAAATTGGTATGTTGTCATTAAACTAACAACTCAAATGTAAGGGCTGCTAAACTTTTAATTAGCTTTTCTATTCTCTAAAGCCTTTATTTTTTTTTTTTTTTGAGTCATTTTTAATGATAAGAGGAATAATAAATCACTTAACATACATAATTCTAAATTTAAATCTAAAAATTTAAAGAAGGAAAACCCAAGATTATTACCATTAACACTGCCGCCCCTGCCGCCTTTGTTAAGCACAACTGCAAAGCTTATTGGCTGGTAAGCTGAGTTGAGTGGAAGAGGAACTGCAAGTGTCACCCAAAAAGGAGCATACATGTATGTGGGCACTGGGTAGGAAGAAAATGCGTTGATGCTTATCTTGAAAGTTTGTGGACGGCTGGTGTGTTGTTTTGGGGCTTAATGATTGATTAATTGAAATTCATGCTTAATGAAGTTGTGGGCGGTTGACTCTTATGTGGTCACAATTTGGGTGCTTTTAAGATGTGCCTCAGCCCTCAGCCACCCATTAAAAGATACATGGAAATTTTGGTTGAGCTTTGAGTTGCACACATCATTTGTCACAATTGCAGTTTCCAATTGACTAATAGGACGGAATGCGGTAGGTGATAGGCACACACAAATACAAGTTGAACACAACAGTTGATGAAATCAACTTCATTTGAGATTCAATGGCCCAAAAAACATGGTTTTCAGTTTCCAAATTTAAGTTATTCCATTAACTTAATTACGGATTCCTTCAAACTTAAGTTTGTAATACTGCAGCGTGTGATCACAACAAATCGTTCTAATCAAAAGATAAATTTGACTTATTTTGTAAAACAGCTTTTTTATTTCTATAAATTGAATTTTTACAAAACATTTTAAAGAATTTAAAATATTAAGTATATTAAATTTCACAAATTAAATTATAAAATCTTTTAACAATTTAAATTTCAATCTGAATTTAATAGAAAAAAGTAAGTGGCAGTGCAATTCTTCAGCGGCCCTTGGGATTGTCTGCTATTTAGCTGGTTGAAACTTGCGAATGATAACTGCAACCCATTTTTAACAGACCGACAAAACCCCGTCACTCTGAAAGCTAAATCAACTCTAAGCGCGAATCCTCTACCCACGGTTTACGCCTCTAATTCAATCCGCGAAACTCAGCACGAACAGGAAGAAGCACTTGATCCGAACGATAGTTGGCAAATTGGGAAAAATTGGGGAAAGTGACTCGGAAAAATGGAGGAAAAAATTGGCAAAAAAAGGTACAGGATTTATTTTGGGAGTCACATACTTAGATAGAATGGGGCATTAGGGATTGGATGATACAATAAGAGAATGAGTCAATTATTATCATTTGAAAGCGTAAACATGTTACATTGTTGTAATTGAAAGTGCAAAAGCTTTTCAAGGGACAAAAGTGCAAGGAAATTTTTATATTTTAGCCTAAGAACTTTCATTTACATTAAAACTGTCAACGTAGCTCAGAGATAATTACAATGTGGACATCTTCCTCAGTGAGGGAAGATGTACAATGTAATGCAAATCAATAAGGCATATGGGGAAAAAACAAAATTTATGAAGAGGATGCCACCTTGGGCTCCGCCAACCATTTCCACACCATCAGCATACCAGTCCCGTCGCCCGTGAAAAAGAGCCCTCCAGGACCTATCTCGATTGCTCGAACTTCTTGTTTTGCAAACAATCTACCCCTCTCAGAAAATCTGGAATGACGAAAAGAACATACCGTCATGGTTTGCAACAGCTGGAAAACATAGCTTAGGAAATATAACAACATGGAAGTAAGTTTACTCACGATGGCAATTCATATAAGCGCACTGAATTGTCGTTGCATGAGCAGAACAAGATTGGTTTTGCTTCTGCATCGGTCATTCCACAAAGTGCAAGAACAGCCTGTAACAAAAGAAAACATCTCAAATTGGTGAACCAACTCCTCCAAGCACATGATTTCGATCACTCCAGGGGCACTAAACTCATAAATGACATTGCATCGCCTTCTTCTTTTTGGCACACACATGAATCTGATTGATTTAAAGAATTTTAATCTCCAGTACTCCACACCAACCCGTGAAATTTAAGCTTTCCACACAATAACCCCACTCAAGTAGCTATGTTGATACCAGTATTCAGCCACATATAAAAGAGAATATAAAAATTCCTCCATCGAAACAAGTAGATACAGCAGCCAAGCAGTAAAGGCAAGAAAGCCTAAGGGGCAGCAACTTACTTCACTCGCATATGATATCTAAACCATTCATAACACCCAAACATACATATGCATAGATAATATACCGTGATTAAATAACTCACATTATCCTCATTGTGTGTATATGTAACTTCCAACTTTCCCCCTTCGGTGGCAACCCAGACTTTAATAGTAGAGTCCAATGAACTTGATAACAAGTATTGATCCCAGCAAATGAGGGACATAACTATGTCGGTATGCCCATTCAAAGTCATTGTGCACTCTAACGTATCAAGGTCCCAAACCTGAAGAAACAAAATAGCAAATAAAACTTTCAGATAAGGTACACTGTGGTAGATATAAGCAGCAAACATGTAAACAGTCAAAGATACATAATAGCTTGTTAGCAACATAGATATATTCTGATTTATCCAAAAACACAATATTGTCTGATCGATGTCCATATATTAATGATCACCTTGTATCATTCAAATGCAGGACAAGTTAACCCAGAAAAACAGTATAGAAAATAAAAACAAGAATGAGGCAATGAATTAAAACTTTATGACGACAACTTCACAATTGTCCAAGCCATAGTCCAATAACTACATCTCTTCACCAAAGCTCTACAAGGGCCAATATGTACATAAATAAATACTAGGAAGCACTAAATCAGAAATACACCTTTATGCTATGGTCCATCGAACCTGAATACAGCATCTTGCCTCCAACAGCTAGACAAACAACAGCCTTGGTGTGGCCACTAAGTGATGCCACCAGTTCAAAAGGACGCGTAGCTTCAGAACTACCTTTCCAAGCAGAAATAAAACCATCCTGCAATTAAAATCACCAAATAACAAATGAGTGAAAAGAACTTTGTTTAAGTGAGATAATTCTGATCAAAGATCATAACCATACCATCACTACATAAGCAAGCACACAATTCTGAACTTAACAACTATAAAACATGGTAGTGGTTACCTGTGCTCCAGCAAAAAGTGTATCATTGCCAACAACCATGGCAAAGACTTGCCCCTTAGGTCCATCAAGAGTAAACTCAGTAGCTGACTGAATGTTCCAGGCCTTCACAGCAACCACAATCAACAATCAGTTTATATACAATACTCTCAGATAGAAAACATAACAGTGACAATGAAAATAAAATGAAATCAGGATCAAAGTAACAGCTTACTTTAACAGCATTTGGCACACCAACAAAAACCCATGGGCCCTCACTGATCAAAGACCTAACCTCACATCCAAGATTTATAACATTAGCACATCGCCCAGTATGGCAGTCCCATATCCGAACTGTCCCATCAGTGCTGCCAGAATATAGTTTGTCCGATCCAACTGGAAGTGCAATCCCAGTGACAACCTATAGTCAAAAATCTAACTTAAGCACTTCTTCAGAAATAATTAAAAATAGTAACACAAAACTTCCAGAACTTTCTGGTAAATCTTAAAGAGAGAAAAAAAAAATCATAAAAAAAAAACTCCGCCTTAAGTTTCAATGTATTTAACACTTGCTTCAATATGGTGATATTTGCAATCCCCAAGTTCAATCGTAAATAGAAACATTTAATGCCCTAACCATTTATTTTTCTTTAAAAAATCAATAATAAATTTTTCAAGTAAAATTTAATTATATTAACATTGTTCAAATATTTGTGCAAATACATAAAACAAGGCAATTGAAGCCAAAATTCTAACACCAATACATATATTAATATATGTGATGTATCGGCTTGAGATTCCGTATTGAACATTGTGGGGAAAACAATTCCGTACCTTCTTGTGTTCTTGTAACTTTACAAGTGTTGAAAACCCGTCTCCACAAAACCATGAATGTAAATTCCAGCACTTATCACCATGAACACAATTTCCATTCATCCAGTATTTACAGATACTTTGTGATGACCTCTTAGTAGCACTGGTGGTGCCTGTCCCAGCACCTTCACTCTTCTTAATCAATACATTCTTTGGGTTATATTTAGGTGTCTTCTCAGCAAAGGAATGAGGCTGCCTTGCATAATGATGAGTAATAGGCCGTGATGGCGTTTCCCCGTGCAAAAACCTACAAGGGTTTCTAGTGCATCTCCCAGCAAGCCAATATGCACAGGTTTCCCCACTGAAACGTTCAGTTCTTCTCGCTGGCTTAATGTCCATTCTATAAAACAGATTTGAATAACACCCCAATCAGGCAAGGAAAACTATCAATAAAACCATCGGTTACTCATGCTTTCTTCCATTAACTCCAACAAAAGTGGGTAACCCAGATCGCACGAGGAGGAGCAATACCGAAGATGCAGAATCAGTTTCCATCGAAACCCAAATTATCCTGCTCCTCAAATATTTACTACCAAACTTAAAAGAACAAACTAGTGTCCTTTGAAAAATAAATCCCTAAATAGCTTAATTATATGGTACTAATAAATATAACACAAAATTTGAACTGATCAACTCGATTCTCAATCTTCATTCCATAACTTAATTGGATGAAATTCCAACGATTCACATTGTAGATGCCTTAATCAGGATACCGAAATCCCCAATAACTAATAATAGATCCTTCGGAAAACCCTAGATAAAATAAAAGGAATCCTAAAAGAGAAACCCTAAAAATCCACCAGGGATGTCCATAAAACTTCATCATCAATAGAATCAAAGTAAACTTAGATTCTCGGAGATCATCCATCAGTGGAAGATACCAAATAAAGCGAAACCCTTAAGAGATCCTTAGATTTCAGAGACAGAGACGTGCGAAGAAATAGCAAACCTGAGTAGAATCCAATCAGAAAAATCCCCGCAAAGCAAAGACCCTCAAATCGTTGTTATCAGAACGAACAGAAATCGCAAAGTAGAAAAAGAAGAAAGAGCTCGAGCGAAAAAAGGAGGAAGGGTTTGGAAACACGACAAACTGACAACGCTCTAGCCGAGCTTCGGAGAGTTCTACGATACTCTCACGTTAGAACGGCCTTTATAGGATTTACGCGGTTCCGAGCGCGAGAGAGACACCGACTACGGAAAGGACTTCCTTTTTTTCAAAAAACGGTGGCATTGGCTTTTTTTTTTTTTTTTTTTTAATAGCACCATAAATGAAAGATAATAAGAAATATTGAATCTAAAATAACCCCTCCCCAAAAAATATGAAAAAGTATACTTTTTTATTAATAAATTAGTTATTAAACTGTCATAGTAATTTTGTGACATGATTGTTTAATTAATAGAATTTAATAATGTTAATAATTTAAATTTATAAATAAATATTTAATAAAATTTAATTTATAAAATAACATAAATAAAAAATAATGCTTGTGATAACAGAAATTAAAAGATATCTTTTATGTGGTATAATTAAATAAATTTTATAACTAAGAAAGCACCTCTATTTTTTAAATCTCATATTTGTAATTTTATAAAGAAAACTATGGTTGATACATATATTTCCTTAATTTTTCTTCTCACATTTTTTTGTTTATAAGCAAAACATATAAGTTACTGAATAAGTAATATAACAATTTCAGTGTATATAAAAAGAATTTATGAAATTTGAGATTTGGTAAATTTTAGCTTGAGAATTAGGATTTAACCAGGTATTTAAGACTCATATCATCTCTCAAAATAATTAAAGACTCAGATTAAAATATTTTAATAAAAAATTTCCTATCATATTTTTCTTAGTTTTGTTAAATTAGAACACAAGTATAAACTCTAAGAAATTTTAAATCTTAGACTTTAATTTGTAATGCTTAAATTCTAAGAGTGTGTTTGGTATGCAAAATTTTATTAGAATATTTGATTCTAATGTTTAGTATAAAAATTAAAAATTAATTACTAAGAATTTAACTTTTTAAAAAATAAAAGGATCCTATAAAATATGATAATTTAATACTCATAAGAGAAGTGGAATCCTTGATTAACGCATCATGAAAATACAAAAATTATTTAAATATTATTCTCACCTATTAAAATAATTTATAAATATTTTCTTAAATCCTACAACTTAAATTCTAAAACTCTAAACTCTAAAATTCAAAATTTCTAAACTTAACTTTAAATTCTAAAACTTTAAACTTAAAATTTAAAATTTTTATACTTTAAAATCTTAAATTTTAAACTTTATATCCTAAATCTCTAAATTCCAAAACTTCGAAATATTAAATTCAAAATCTTAAATTTTAAATCCCTAAACTTTGAGCCCAAACCCTAATATCCTAAACCCTAATACTTAAATCAAATCCTAAAACCAAAATCACAAACCCTTAAACCCTAAATTCAAATTGAATTTTTTATATTTAAAGGTATTTTTAGAAAATAGAATAAGAATCCTAAAGATATCAATGTTCAACCAAACATAAAAATCTTAAAGTTTTAAAAATATTCATTGATATTTTCATAACAAAACAGACAGATAAATATACATTCCTAAAAATTTTATTCTTAATTATAAGACTCCCAAAACTATAATTTGACATGATAATATTAAATTTCAGGTACCAAACATACCCTATCTTAAATTATAAAATCTTATCCTATACTTTATACTCCAAACTTTAAATTTAAAATCTTAAATCTTAATTCTTAAATATCTAAGCCCCAAACCTAAGCCTTAAACTCTAGCACCTTAAACCCTATTACAATGTTTTGTTAAATTAAAACTTAAAAAGATGACATGGCATTTTTTTTTTGTCAAAGCAATAATATTAATCTTAACCCTTAATTATTTTCCAATACGATTAAACCTTAATTATTTTAAGGGTTGAGATAAGCACATTTTACATTGGAAGGTACTATATTATTTTAAGTCCTGTTAACCGATGTAGGCCAACGGATAATAAAAAGCAGACGTTGTACCTTCTTCACAGTCAATGATCCAATTTAGTTTCAATTTCCTTTTGTTCGTACACAGAAAACGTAGCTGTTCAGTCCATCTTCTTGTTACAAATGCTAATCTAACAGAACTTGCAAGAAAGAAAAAATTTTGAGATGGAAAACGGCCCATCTCCAGCTATGCCATGGTCCGTGTTGACCATTTTATGCACCTCAAGCCCTTTGTTCATGAACGGAGTGAACATGTGCCTTGACTTGATTCAACATCTCCACCAAACAGCTGAGACTGCCTTCGATTACAATCTGTCAAAAATATGCTCTTTTCACTCCAGAAATAGACTCGAACGAAACCCCGCATCAAATGCTCCGTGAATAATCAAGAATATGTTAGTTGACATATGCTTACAATCACAAATGCACCAAGAGAGAGAGCTGCTTTCAGGGGTGGAATCAGATATCCTTATGAATTCTACATATCCCATAGATATAAATGCAACTTTCTGATATTGGATGCCGCACAAATTTGAAGAAACTGTTTGGGATCAGAGATAATATCAGCCTAAAATGTTGGTTAAATCAGATGTTAGTGTCATTATGTTGGTAAAAGTTGTCGGCCGGCTCAGCTTCTTTATACATCATGAATATTAGAGCTCAGCAATTTCTCCTCTTCTCTTGGAATTTCTGTAAGTGGAATACTGGACCGGCTAATCTTATTCCACTCATTTTCCACACGAAAAAATATCCATTGGAAGCGTCGAAGCATCTCTAAAACAGTGACTGTAAACACTGTCAAGTAGTTATGGCGGAGATGAGCAGACAATTTGTATGTCCATGAGCAGCGCAGAACAAAGTTGCTACCAATTGCCCAAAAGTATATCTGCAACTCCAAAGTCAGATTTGTCAATTAAACGAACATCTTTTACTTCTGTTGCAACTTGATGCTTCTAAATCTTACCCATTGTCGCCCATAGAACAGGTTGGAAAGTAAACTTGGTTTGCTGAACTTGAATGAGCGGGAAAAGCCACTGTAAACAAAAAAGACATCTCAATATAACTTGTGCAATCAGGGCGAATTGATCATTTCTATCAAAGTTCTCCACAGTAATTAAGATCCAGCATTTTGACAGACTATGCACATGTCCATCCCCTTATTTATCTTTATCATCATGAATTCGGCCATGTTCATCTCCATTATTATTTGAGAAGTATAATACCTACACTATGAAGTATGGAATTAACAGTTGGTTTATATAAATTTTTTGACCTTCAAGTACAATTAAGAAAAGAAAAAAATCCAGAGAGAGGAGAGAGAAGATATGAGCAATTTAATAATACAGATAATAGACTGAAGACTAAAATTTCAAATCAAGTTAATGTCAGAGAAGAGACAAAGATAGCAAACCCGTCCGGCATATATGTCCAACGGAAACTAAAAAGGAGGAAATTAGACGTTACATCCCCTTATTTATCTTTATCATCATGAATTCGGCCATGTTCATCTCCATTATTATTTGAGAAGTATAATAGAGCAAGGTGATAAAAAATGTATACAAATTAATTTTCTAATACATATTTTGACTGCATTTTACAGGTATACTAGAAGCAAGGATATAAAACTTAGTCACTTCCACTTTCTAATCAGGGGGAGGCGTGCCAGTTACTTAGTTCTTATGGATTAAGGATTAAGAAAGCATGTTGTTCAAGCGATCATAGGATCTTGAAATTTTAATAGCTTCAGTACTTATTGCAAGACCTGTTAATAATAGTCTGAAAGAAGAGATAGTTCATATTGTACCTTAAATCCCAATCTCGAGTTATATCCCAGTAAAATGAATAGAGTGAATTAACAACACTTGAGAAAAGCCAAAGTGGCCTATAAACATTAGTCCAATTCTCAGGAAACACATGATATTTGAGGGCCGAAAGGAAAATCACTGGGACTGCTGTTGAATATTTTAAAGCTGCAAAACACAAGCAAAAGGAATTATAATACTCGGATCAAATTATAATTGAACACAAGGATTACAAACAATAATTGTAAGTGGAAATAAAATATCAAAGATCAGCTTCTGTGTCCTAGATGATAAAGTATACTGGCAGTAATAGATATGACTGTGCGTGCAAGCATAGTTGAAAATCTTAAAAAGGTAGTTAATCATACACATGGGTACATTTACTGTCTTAAGCTAGATCATAGTTGTTAGGGATCAAGGGGGAAAAAGTCTCACATTGACTAAAAATGGTAGGTGTGGGCTGGTTACAAAGGTTTAGCACCCTCACCTCATGAGCTAACTTTTGAGGATGAATTCTATTAAGTTTGAGTAACCTACCAAATTGGTATCAAAACATGGATCCCTACTCTAACTTCTTGGGGTCCGGGTGAGGGTGCCTTACCCAGAGTCCAGCCTGTAAGGTTTCTAAGATAGTGTGGGGTTGAAAGGATGCCTGTCTGAGTTTTGCCGCTGGGACATCAAGAGGTTAGGGGGAGGGGGGAAATATTAGGAACCAAGGGAAAAAAAGTCTCACATTGACTAAAAATAGTAGGTGTGGGCTGATTATAAAGGCTTCGCACCCTCACCTCATGAGGTAGCTGTTGGGAATGAGTTTTACTGAGCCTAAGAAACCCACCATTTACCAATAGGCAAGAAAAATACAAGGACTAAATACTGAAACAAATATAAAACTTTTGAGGTGCTAACAGGATCAACTCAATGCCATAATATTGAAGACAATAAGATAAGAAGTTACCAAGAGCTATTACCATTGAAAAGACAGTTTTTTTCCTTGGTATCTTTGTATTGACGAAGACATTGCAATAAGCGCCAGAAATAAGGAAGAACAAGCACCAATGGTATTGCAACTGAGTGACTCCCACAAACTGAATCGGCTTCAAGCCATGCAATTGTGGCAACCTGTGTATCACCCAATAAAATTTAAAATACAGGAAGGTAACATGCATCTGTACAGGGAAAGAGGTATAAGGGTCTAATTAGTATAAAAATAGTTGGAGATGAAAGAGAAAATTAAGATAGTTGAAGCATACATGAATGCCTGCTCTGGAAGGTCAAAGAATCAAGTATCGAAAGTTAAAGGATGAACGGAAGATCAAAAATGAGATGGGTTGAAGTAATACAGAAAAAATATGTTAGGGACAAAGGGAGAAAAAAGTCCCACATTGATTATAAATGGTAGATGTGAGCGGGTTATAAAGGCTTAACACTCTCACCTCACAAGCTAACTTTTGGAGATAAGTTCCACTAAGCTAAAGAAACCTAACAAAACATGGTGCCAAAAGGATTGAAGCAACAGCATGGTATTAGGTAAGAAGAATAATTGAGGCAGAAAATGCAGAGTATCAGTTAGTTTTAATTACAAATGCAAGTAGCCAACCCCAAGAACTTGTGATTGAGGATTGTTGAATATCTAGTATGTTCTAGCAGAAAGCAAATGAAATAACATCCAGCAACAAATAATAAAGATTTTTAGTCTTCAGCTTTCACATCCCATAAGCAGGGTTCTCCCGCTAGCATCCGCACTCTCTCTTTTGTAATGTGGTCTGGGAATTAGTTCAAAAGTCATCCACTGGATGGCCTATTCTCACAGTCAATAGGCATTTAAATATCTAAGTTTTGCAGGAAAAATGTTTGTAGCAATTTATAGGATAAAGACATCATCCTTTGAAGAAGATCAGCATAGCAAGGAGAAATAGTCTGCGAAAAAATATAGGGTTGGTGGTACACTCTCTTTCAATTAAATTATTTTGACTTCTTTAAACAAAGGGCTTTTCAAAGAGTCAACATGTGGAAGGAAGCAGTTACAGCATGATTTTGAATTGTAAATATATCATATCCCTCTCCAGTCTCTCTTCACTTTGATTTTTTTCATCCTTTCTTGCTATTACAGAGGACTCAAACAAGGAAAACAGTCGGAGGGCATTGGAATCAAAAGTTTGCAATTACATCTCTGTTTACTATTTGAACTCAAAAGAAAATTTAAATCAGAGAAAGAATAGTTCAGCACCACATCATCAATGGCAATATAATTGCTCCATTTAGTTAGTACTTAATGAATCAAACTTATTATATTACACCCAACTTGGCAATGACTATGTAAGTCATAAATGACACTAAGAAGAACAATAATCAAAAAATACATATGCAAAATGTGGGTATGAAGTTTGTACTTTCTCCTTTTGGCCAATGGATTAAGTTTGTACTTGAATGCTTTACAATGCTGAGTTGTATTCAAATTTTAGAGGTCTACAAAAATATAAATGCAGAAAAATACTAAGTGTTCATATGCGTAATGTTTTCTTCACAATAAGATTATTAGATCAACTTAAAAAAGAGATTCAGCTCTACATTAACATAACAAGAAACAAATAGCTGATATACTTGATTATAAATTACCTGTCTGTTTACCATTCTACAAACTGAGCGCTCCAAATCTGAAAATACCTGTATGCAATAAACAATTAGGAGCAACAACAAAAAAGAGGGGATGGAGGTAACCTCCCAGGTGCATTATGAGCACAGAGCATCAGGACAGATCAAAGCAGTAAGGTTACAATCTAAAAATACAAATTTTTAAGCACTTAAATTATACGGTGAGATGGTCAAAGAAAGAAGAAAATTAACATATCTCATCATATGTGAATTAAACACAAACATGCACCAAGAGATTTACTAAGCTCTGTATGGTACCTTTGCCATGGAGGTTAGAATATCAGCCACAAAAAAGTCGGCAAATGTTATTGCCTGTATAGAGAAGAGATCCATTATTTGTGAGACAAGTGTTGATAAGCTTTACAATATCATTCACAGATAAATCAAATAACAATCCATAGCAACTTGTAATATTACAACAACAACAACAACTTGTAAAATTAACTACCAGAAAAAATTTAAACCAATGAAACAATCCACTACGTTGTCAGGCTCAAAGATTTACATAAAGTAACTAGAGAACCTATTGGATCACTCAGGTGCTTTATAAAGGAACCAATGGTAGATAAACACTTAAATTCCATATATTAACAAGAATGATAAATTGCAATGTAGCATGACAACAAGAAGATTAATTACTTAATCATTCTCCCGAAGACAGACAAGGAATCAAACAAGAGAAGCTCCTTGCTTTCCAAGCAAAAAGCACTATGCAAAAAACTTGCCTGCAGAGGGAATGCTATCCGCCATAGCATTCTTAATAAGAAGTACCGAGATGACAAATAGAAAATGTCAAAGGGAAAGAACAGGATTATCGCAACAAAAATGTAGAGAAGCACCTGCAATATGTACATGAGAAAGGTTAAAGCATCTAATAGACAGATTCTCATAGACAGAAAGAAACCAATGTTCTAGCATCTAAAAAATTATGACTGACTTTTTCAGGAATTATTTAACACACCTGATTCTCCTTGGAATCATAAATAAAAAGGTCATCATAACAACACTCAAAAAAAGTCTTACATTTATGTAAGGAAAAAGATAAAATCTATGCTAAGACAGACCAAGAGATGGCATATTAAGTAAGCATTTATGTTCAATTGGCAGAGAAGGAGAGAGAAAGCAAGAAGCAAACCCAAGAGACAGAGCAGATATTACACTGGTTGTGATGCAGCCAATAATACTTCCCCATGAGAATAGAGATAGAGATAAGCGGTCATGCTAGTAGGGACAATTATTGTCATCCAAGTACTACACTGCAAGTAACATAACAGAATTAAAAGTTAATTTAAAAACATAAATAATGTGTTCATAGTGGTTCATCATAATGGGTTGAAAATTGAACCATGCTATAAACATAACCTGCAGATACTTCTTTTGTAACAAGAAATTCAGATATAGCGAGAACCAGCCATTAGAATTTCTTTCAAATATGTTTATGTTATACTGGCAAGAACTTCTTAACCGAAACAATGGTCTTTTCATTAATCAGCATGGAATACATTTGAGACAGTGGTTCTAAATCTAACTAGCTTGCTATTTTCAGATGAGTGCTCAGGATTCTTGTTTCTAGCTGAACCTAAAGAGAGCAACTATTGGGTGGGCTAGATCATCTTACATAAGAATTGAAGTAAGGAATGCATAAGAAAATATAAAAAAATTAAAAGAAGAAAGAAATAGAGAGCACGTGGAAACAATATGCAGATAAGGCACTATGGTTGTTGGCTGTACTATGACATGTCATACATACAAAGCAATAATTGATTCAGACATAATAAAAAATGAACCAAAAAACTGATTTAATCTTTTATGACACCTTAATCTTTCTTGAATTAGAATATAATGACTTTGTATATAATATATGCAACACCGTGATGAGTGATTGTTACAAAAAGCTTAATGTTTTGGAAAATCATTGTTCTCCCCATAGATAAGAGTAAGCCTAGCAATCAACACGTTAACAAACATATTTGGACACGTCCAAATGCATCATCATGAATGCAGAAGTGCACATATTGTAATTATATTGAAAAGTATATATATGTAAGCCACTATGTCTAAATATCATGATTACAAAATTGAGCAACTTCAATTATTTAGATCAATGCAAATTTGTTTCATATACAACATCTAACAAGGAAATTATACTTGTCACCAAAGGGTAGACACCCCACACAATGGCATAATTTGTCTTAAGTGACTCTTAAAGACAATCTACTGCATCACAGTATTGATGTTTCCACAGGAGCATCCATGATTGACTAATATATAACAGGGTACTTGGTAACAAAAATAAATCTTTTTTTTTTTAAATTAATGCTCAAAAAAGACAAAAAAATTTACACTGCAATGTAAACATTCGCTCCAAATCAAAGGAAAAGAATTTAAAGTACCTTCCATATTTCTTTGTGAGTAAGGTGGTTTTGATCAATATCAAAGATCTTTGCATAGCCTATATTGGATTGTAAAAATACCCATAAGTTCACTCCCCAAAGCCAGACCATCATAGTCTGTAACAATAACAATAGAAATCTTCAGGTACAGATCAACAAATATACTATCAATGAACAACATATACAGGAAATGAACCTCAACTCACCACAAGAAGGAGAGGGTTATAATACAAAAATGCCTCATACAAAAATAAATTTCGTAATTTTGCATCCATTCTCATCACAGAATCCCACCCAATCTGATATAAGAGGAGAAACAATTTCAGATATTAGAGAAAAAAAGGTAAGGAAATTATATGGAATTTTCTCAACACTAGCTCATTGGCATCCGCAGATGTTCATAAATATTAGCAAACTGAAAAGAGTAAATCTGACCTTGCAACAAATAAAACCCCATATTAGAAAGAGTAACACCTGAAAATCAATCAGTTGGAAACAATGGAAGGAATTAGAAAACTTCAAAGAAGTGAAAGCCAGGTATCCTTTTGAGATAGGATAACATAGATTTCCCCCAATTAAAATTTCAGTCCAGAAAATGAGTAGTTTTTCTCCTGCACAATATCTTAAAAATTAGCCAATCTAATGTGACTAAAGAAAATTGAGCTCCAACTAACATGATGCAACAAACACAAGCTTGTAGATTAAACATACTGCAGAAAACAGTTGGCAATTTTAAAGTATAACATAAGCTCCTCCAAAGATGTCTTGAGAACAAAATCAAAAGCACAAGATAAGAAAATATATATACACAAGCATAATAGAAAAAGGGCATGGGGAGGGGAAAGCAAATACATATTAGCTTTGAGGGCTTCAAAGGTCTTATATGAACAAAGATCAAACATATAGAAGGGAATTGTTTCTTTTTCATTCTCTTAGTGAACATGAGCATGCTTGTTTGTAAATGACAACAATTTCCTTTTTTTGAATTTCTTTTATAGAAGAAGAATTTATTAATAGAAAAATGGAAAATAAAGATCCATGCAGGAAAAACTAATAATTATATAAAGTAATTTGTGCACACCTTGTTCATTATATATAAGGTCCTAGCAAAAGTTAAAAAGATGTATGATATGGAAACAGACCTTGAACCTCCACAGAAAAAGAGGAGATGGCATAGCACTTTGCATTGGTGAAGTTATACTCTTCATTGTGTCAGCGGTATGGTATTAGAGGACCTTACCGAACAAAAATATCAGGACTGCTTGCTTCTGACAAAAATGAAAAATAATAAGCCCACAAGAAGCATGGGAAAATAAGAACAAAGAAATTCTTTTTGGGAGGGGAGAAGGAGATTAAACAGAAACAATAAAGCATATATGCCCATTAATGACATGTTGAGCATCACAGTTTTTTTCCCTCAATTTCCATGACATGACCTCCATTCACGTTATATCAGATCAATTAAGGTTTAACTCCAACTGATGGGTACAAATAGAGTTAATTCTTATTCATGTCAAGCCACATGAGTTTAATATCCTTTCCTCAGGTAGAGTTGATAATGAGAAATTATAGCAAATGCATTCCTCTTATGCTCTTTTAATAGAAGAAGTTTCATTAAACAAGAATAATAAAATAACACAAAGATGGCATCCTGACATAAGAAAGTGGAAGGCTTAGGATTTAGTTGGTTACGTGTAGGGTTTTATTGGTTGATTCACATAATAGAGAATAGGAGGACTGAAAGATTCATTGAGGGCATGTGAGGAAAAAAGGATCTTGGAAGCCACAGGATGGGTTTCAAATTTTAAAACCAGGATTTTGGGTTATAAGGGTTTTTAAAAAAAATTTAAACAAGGAAAGGAACAATAAGAGTGTTTAAGGCAGATTAGAAAACTGGAGACAAAATAATACACATTGAGTTGGGGAAAAGAATGCTAGGATTCTTTCCTAGTATTCCTTAGGCAAGGGAACCCAACGGTAAAGATAAAAATATAACAATAAGTCACTAAAGGAAACACAAATTGAAAGAGAAAGAAACAAAACTGAATAATCAAGATGAAGAAAATTGTTTACACTACCCTCTATATTTTCAAAGAAAAAAAAACATGAATAACTGGTACTTAATATTTACAAGACAATTTAATCTGCATCATATTTAACATGCTATAAACTATATGCAACACTTACACGAATTAGCACTTGACTGTCACAGCTCACATAAGGCCACCAATATTTGATGGGGACGTTATTTGTTGTTTTCAGAGAGTTTAGTCTAAATAGCTTTATGGTACTTCAGAAGTACCGTTCAAAAATTCCTTAGTTCTGGCTTGCCATTAAAGAGATATCACCTACTAATGTCATTATTAAAATTTAAGCAATAGTAACCCACCACCCAGGCACACACATTAAAACAAGCGAACATGTAACCTCTACTTACATCAAATCACACGAATCAAACCTCCATAGTCGCTGTATTACAGCCTCAATCACTAAAATGCATTTGTACATAAAGCAAGAATATAGGGCATATGTCTTTTTGCCCAGCTGGTATTATTTTCGGCATACAACCTAAGAACTTGAGTTATGCCCTTTTAGCTCTGTTAAATATAGTAAATAATATACAGCCAAGAAACTCCAACCTCATCAAAATATTATACTTCGAACACGGAGTCCTGTGCTACAAAGGCCAATATCAAACTCAAAAATAGAAAAATTCTTTCAAAAAAGAGACTACAAATTTGTCATGCAATATAATTAGAGAAAATTCATTGCCAAATCTAGTAGGAATTTTACGATTACAACAAATAGATTCGAAAATTAAAATAAAACCAAGTTTTAACTGGCACTCTTCTGCACATCAAACAGTGCAAGAACAAAAATCAGAGACACAACCCCATGTAACAGAAGCCATCAAGATCCAAACTCGACAATCACCAAACATGCACAGAGCTTCACCATCTTCTAAAATTCAATCAATCAAAAGCGAAAACACAATGCATCAAGATCAACGCATCCACAGCAACATCTGTAGGAAGCAATGAACCTGGAATATAAATCGGAAAGAGAAATGCCAGCAACGAAGAGAGCTTAATTACCTGATGTTCACGGGTTCAAATGGCGTCTTCGGGCATGTCTATGTTGTTCTGTTCCATAAATCAGATCTGCCACCAAAATTGTGGAAACTTTCGGCGCAAAGGACGCTACATAGAAGGGAACGATGATGTAACGTCAATTTCAAAGCACGTTGCTTGCATTGTCGCTAACGCGGAGTTCGGTGTAGGGAATTGGAGGAGCCGTGACACAATGGCTGGTTTACCCGCCAATCTGTCACTTTTGCGTTCCCGTTGGAATTTTGCAGCTCAGAGTAGATTTCCAATTCACCGTGGCGAAATCACGCCGCTCTTCTTTCCTTTTCATGGAAAACAAACGGGAAAATGGGCTTCGCAAAATGTGCATAGGGATGAAAAAGAACTAAAAAATCATTATTGTGGGAGATAAAAAGGGATATAAGAATAAATATTTTTTAACGAAATTAATTTTAATATTTTCTCCAATAAATTTTAAGTATTTAAAAAATATTTGCTTAATGAAAATAGTAATATAATATCAATAATTTTAATTTTAATATAATTTATTAAAGTAGTGCTAAGTTTGTGCGCTTTATTAAACATTTATCGTAACTTTACTAAAATTCTTTTAAAAACAAAATAATCTATATCAAACGGCAAAAAAATTTAATGATTATAAAATTATAGCCACTTATAATTTTTAAACTTAAATACTTGCTAATTAAAAAGATTTTTCTATTAATTTAATCTGGCATTGTGAGGATGTATATAAGCAAAAGTTTTATTTCCTTAAATTTAACAGTAAAAGTTTGATATTTATCAAAATTAAAATCTTGTAAGTTTATTTGTAAGAAATTTGAAATTTATTTAAAAAATTATTTAAAATTATTTTTGTATTTATTAATTTTATTTAAATTTATATTATTGTTGTTTGTTATTATTATTATTATTATTATAACAATATAAGATTTATTATTTTTATAAATTTTATAATTTAATTATTAAAATATAATAAATTTAATAATTTAAATTTTATATTATAAATTTAAGTAAAAATAAAATTATAAAATAACAATTAACAATATTTCACTATTGAACACTTTCAAGAAAGGAAAACTATTAATCTGTACTGTTTGTGTGTGTGTGTGTATGCTTGTAATAAAATTACAACATTATTCTACTGTCCATGTGTCTAACGCCTCACATCATTCATCCTTGGTACCAGTATACGTAGCTCCTTTTCAAAGGATTGTTTTATAAATTTATGAATCGTGATAGATGTATGTTAAATTCCTACATTCGCTCTCCACGTTCCAGCAAATAAAGGTGAACAGAGTTTTTCAATTTTTCTGACACAACCTAATCCTTAAGATTCATGTACTTGCCGGAACGTGTGATTATAATTTTCCTAAATTTATGGTCAAACACAACTCTTTTATGCTAGTTTTCTTCAAAATATGTCATATATTAAAATTTTGATCTTAAAATCATTAAAAGGTAAATTAATAACTGTTTTTATACATCAAACAAGATTAATTTTGCTTAAAAATAAAAATTACTTTCATTTTAAAAGTAGAGATACTTCCTAATACAAACAAAAAATAAAACAGTTTACTATTCTTGAAAAACGGAGGTAGAGTCAAGTGAACAGTTTTTGAAGAAGTCTAATAAAGAGTGTGACCTTTTGTAAGGAAGCACTAAGAAATTCAAGACAAAAGAAGATGCCTTCTCAAATGATATATCTCTTATGGCAAGAGAGGAGGAATGGATGGAAGGAGAAATACGGCTTGAAAATAAAGAACGTATGCTCTTTTTAAGAGAAATGTTGATGAAGCATAATGGAGAGTCTCTCGATAATAAAGACATAGAAAGCCTAGAGGAGTTTGAGGAAGAAACTGAGAATGAAGAAGATGGATCTAGAAGTGGCATTACTATGGAGAAAGATGAGTTAGGATTTGTTAATTTCGTGCTTTTTAAGAAAGAAAAAGCAAGAATGAGCAAAACGTGGAAACAGACTAGCAAAACCCGACCGCAAGGCGAGCAAAACCTTCATTCAAGTTAAATGGTCTCCTCCCCTTGGATGCTGGTTCAAGCTTAATTCTGATGGTGCAGTCAAGGGTGGTCCTAGTTTTGCAGGGTGTGGTGGAGTATTAAGGGGGGCTTATGGAAGTTGGCTTGCGGCGTTTTCTTATAGCATTGGAGTGTGCACTCCCTTGCAGGCCGAACTTTGGGGAATTCTGAAAGGGTTGGAAGTGGCTGTTTCGTTGGGCCTTAGTCACTTAATCATAGAGAGTGATTCTCTCATGGCCATCTCTCTACTGAAAGGGAAAGCGGCAGCAGCTCGTGAGATTCCCATCATATCTCGAATACGAGCATGGGTCGATCGTTTGATAAATATCCAGTATAATCATGTCTTTAGAGAAGCAAATCGATGTGCTCATTGGTTCGCCTCTAATGCAGTTCGAGCAAACTCTAATCTGAAGCTTTACAGTTACATTCCAGTTGAAGTTGTCAAGCTGCATGATGGAGACCTTTCAGCGTCTAGTAGTCGCAGGGCTGTCTTTGTTTCGCCTTAGTCTCTTGTGTTTGGGCTTTTAGCCCCTTTGCACACTAAAAAAAAAATAGTTTATTACATTCTACTTAGAAGCAAAGCACTAATAAGCATTGCCAGAGTACTTGGGCTCAGTGACATATGCTACTCTTAGGATTCGCTATGCAGCAAGTTTGAATCCCAATCATTTTGATCTCAATTTTACTTAAGAGTCTTAAATTATAAAAAAAAAAAAAGTACTAATAAGCATTGGTATCAAACAAAATGTACTAATTTTTATATTGATCACTTACTTTGACTTGAATCTGACTTTAATGCAATTTATTGCTTTCTGTGTGGATTTTGGACCTGATTTTCGTGAATGTTTATTAAATACCAGATTAATGGTCGAGAGTTAGGTGTAATGATCTCGTTGCTATTCATACAAGTCAAATTTGAATAATTTTCCTTTCCATTAATTCAATGAGAAGAATGGTAGAAATTAGGGGCATGTAAGTAGAAAAAATTGTCTATGAATTTGGATTTTGGATTTTTGTACAGAGGAATAGAGGCTCATCACCACCACCACAAGTTCGCATAAAAAATTTGTCAGCTTCATAAACCAGCATATTTTGGCTGTGAAAAGGACAAGAAGCTTCAACAACATCACAGGAACAGAACATTTCTCCCTCCTAATTGCTCCAAGAGAAGGTCGTCCTATGTTCGAGCATTTTTCCCTCACTGCCCCTTTCTATGTCACCACCACCACGCGCCACCCTCCTCTGCCATGGGGAGCATTGTGGTGGGTGGCGCCACCCCCACCTCGCCTCTTTTAACCGATTAATTATTTGCAGTTAATCTGCAGTGTACAGAGGTTTCAATAGAAAGACAAGGACAGGTGAGAACAGAAAAAGAGAGACGTTTCCCATGTGCAAGCACTGCAAGAGCAAGTCCTGGTGTCGCCTTGCATGCCGTTGCACGGACACGTAGCCAGTTAATAATTTCTTTTTTATTTTCGCCCGTTTTGCTCCTTAACACTTGTCCCAAGCACGTGGTAACATGCAGGCCAGATAATCAATTTGTTTCATTTTAATTTTATAAATCGTGAAATATAATTTGGTTTAATTAAGTTTCAAACCAAATAAACTAATTATAATCACGCACACAAATAGTTAATAAATATGGTTGTGTCTAGGAATGCTATAAAATAAGGCGAAATAAAGTATTTCTATTTCCAGCACAGGATGTTTGTAGATTCCAACCCCATTGTTGCTGGGATTGGTGGTTCAAGTTAACTGTAGAAAGGAAAGGTGCCTAGGCTGGCTCTAAGGCACTCGTTTAGCATAACAAAATGAATACTTCAAAAGAAAGCATAATTGGCTTCAAATTGTTTTTTCTTTTCCTTTAGATTGCCATGAATTGACAAAGAAATCAGAATTTAAAAAATGATAAAATTGCAGTCAGAACATTTGCCTAGACTAATGGCCTCCTTTCTTCATCTTCTCCCACAAGTTCGGGCTGAGCCCTTAATTCCTCAGTACTGGGTTTTGCATTACTGGCACTGGAAGAAGAGTTTGGAGCCCTCTTGGTGGGTTTGTGATCAGGTAACATCTTCATTATGATCCCCATGGCTATAAGCAGAAGTCCAGTCCCATGCTGCTCTGTTAATGGCTTTGTAAATATCAAGTATGAGAGTAGCAATGTCACCGCCTTTCTTGCTGTTGTTATCTGTGATAGAATTCAATGAAGGAAGGAGAAAAGTAATTGAGAACTATAAAATAAAATGAAGTATATTACAATGGAAAAGGCATGCCATTCTAACAGGTATACCTAGCCCGAAACAGTAACACACTTAACTGCTGGTAACATATGAAGGGAACTCCTATATCTATGGTTCAGGTATCATGGTAGTTTGGAATTTGGGATTTAAATTCAAATTTCTAGTAGAAGAAATTTGAATTTAGTTCATATAATAAGATTTAAAGCTAGCATACTAACCGCCACAGAAATTTAAGGCCTCACATGATTTTTTTTTTTTTTTTCAAATCCGTGAACTAATTGCCCCTCAATTGGCCCTTCAACCGTCATTGATGAGCCCAAATTAGGCATGAGCCAATCCTATACTTGAGGAGAGCTATCATTGCTTTAAGGGACTCTTTGTTGAGGCATCCACTATTATCAATAAGAGAGTGCGTATGCGGACTGGGGTGGGGAAGGCCACACATGATATTGATATATTGATATCTAATGTCTAAAGGCAACAATTCACCCATAATGGTCCACATTGACATAATGGAAGCAGGAAAAGATTGTGAGAGCAATTAAATTACCATGGCTGTGGTGGCCGCACCAAAAATGGCAATGAGGGAGAGGACAGAGACTTGGCCGATAAACGTGGCCATTGCTTCGAAGACTAACACACCATATACATATGGATGCTGCAAGAACAAGAAAAGTGATTCTTCTACTAAGAATGCAGAATTTGGAGCATAAAGATGGGCTACTTATTCCAAATTTACCTGTGAACATGAAGTCCATGCTTTAAATAACTCCCCTGTAAAAAGCATTGGAGGGATTAAGAAAGGCAAACCTACTACAGTAGAGCAGAACAGCATCTCCATCTGTGTGTTAAATACGAACAAGTAAGAAATTAAATGTTACTGCTATATAACAGGTTTAAGCCACAAATTTAACATGAAAAACATTTCTTCACGTGAAAATTTAGAGAGAATTAGGAGCACTTGGTAATCACCTGTGTGGTCTCAGGGTTCATGGTAAAAATTGCTTCTTGCAGATTTCCCAGAAAGGAATCCATGACCAAAGCTCCAGATATCATAAAAACACCAATGACGCTGAAATTGGGTGAAGTTTGCGCATCTGCTAAGGTGAACAGGATCAAGCCCCCCACCAAGAGTATTGCAGATACGTATTCATGAAATGGATATTTCCGTCTCAGACCCGGTATGAAGGCACCCATTATCATCACTGGAAGAACCTAATGTTCGAAAAACTGGATCTCATTACAGTTGGATGATCTAAAGGTTCAGTTAGCTTCACCTTGATGACACAGTTTGAAGGAAAAACAACCAGGGCTAGATAACAAATCAACTAATTTGGACACAGTATGCCATAGATGGGACAAATTCAATATGAAGTTGAAGTGAGCAATTAAATGAGAATTTTATTACCACTCACTGACTTTGGAATAACATCAAACGCATTGCAGGTATTTCAATTATAACTAGTCAAGAACCAATTTCCTTCTAAATTGGCTGAGGTAGAAAAAACTTCCTTCCAATGTCCTTTCGTCACTAACCTTTGTGGATTTGAACATGATCTGTGCAGGGTAGTTGAGAAAAGCCAGAGAGCCCTTTGTTAGACCGTGGGAACCCATAAGTACAGCAGAAAGCTTCACATAGGTTTTCCATGGATTCACCATATGCTTGCTTGTAAATCCTTGGAGGTAAATCAGAAACAGGTAAACAAACCCTTGAACAAATGTGAAGTACCAACCATAGCTGAAACAAGAGATCAAATCACCAATTTCATTGTCATTAGGAATTCCTTAAGTGACTGGACCAAAAAAAAAAAAATTCCTTAAGTGAAGTTCAACATAAAAGAACAGATGAGACAGTACCAAGATGATGAAATTTACCTAAAATTGAGCCTGTTATACACATATTCCTGAAAATAGGTAATTGAAAAAAAAAATTAAAGCAAATACTTTGTACGTTAGAAGGATAAGCATAAAGCAGGAGCCGCTACTATTCAAATTTCAAGAAAAAACGACAGCACAAAATGTGAAATTAAATCCTAAGTCTCCAACCAATAACCAGAAACAAAGAAGCAAGGGAGGCAGAAAAATCTTGGACCAAAATTTAGGCTTCAGAGAAACCATTTGCTAGAAAATAAATTTTTAGGCTTCGATAAAGAAACAAAGGGAGAAATGGTTAAAAAAGAAACTCAACAAGTTGGGCAAAAAAACTCAATTTCACCGTTTCTACACACAAAGGGAAAAGAAACCCCATTTTTGTGTTCTTTCTCCTCAAGTACTGTCCATCAATCAGCAACCAGGTCGCATAAGAACTGTGAACTCCAAATTGTGTGATAAATTTACAGCAAGAAGATAGAAAAGAAGACGAAGAAGAAAGCCGATAGAGAACAGAGCATATATACCTCGCAGATGCCATTGACGAGATATCCAAAGAAGAACCCGGACGAGCAAATAAGGAATTGTTGCCATCTGGGTCTGTCTGATAGCGAAATACCAAACAGGGTACGAGCCTGCTCTCCGCTCTTCATCACTCACAGACTCGCACCTTTGCCTCTTTACAAACCTCAAAAAACAAAATACTCTCTCTCTACTGGGTGCTAACCCAAAATAAATTTAACAAAGGAAAATATATGAATTGAAATTCCCTTAAACCATGAAGAGAATATCAGTACGCTTGTACATTTGCATGTTCACTTTGCCAACCCCAGAAAGAGCGGAAGCGAAAGCTCTATTGCACAAAAATGGAAAATTCAATATGGCGGATTTTTCAAGCCGCGTTTGGAGCACAAACATATATGCATGGAAAGTTCAGAGAAAGAGAGGGTATAAGGAGAGAGAGTTCTCACAATCTCAGCAGAGTCAAAACCGCTCCTGTATGAATTTCCACGCAAAGGCAGAATTAATTTGGTGTAGATTTTCCAAGTACGCTCTTACCTGTGAAAACTTGTAATGATGACGCAATGAGGAAACCAGCTCAACAGCAGACCGAGCAGTTATAAAATGTGGGCTACGTGCATGCTTTTCCATACGCCTTTTTTTTTTTTTTTTAATCATATACCCCTTATTTAATATGCTGTATTGAAAATCTCTAGGTATTTTTTTAAAGGCTAATTATATTGTGTTAGACTAAAATTCATATAATATTAATATTTACACACGTGTTATATTTGAATTTAAAAAATTATTAATAAAATAATATATTCGTTGTTAGAAAAACTAATCATTGTTATATAAAATATTTAATAAAAAGTAAATATTTAAAATTTATAAAATAGATATTGATTTATAGAGTCTAATTTTAATAAAATCATTTTTATACATTCTTTTAGTGTAAATAATTAACATTATATTAAAAACATAATAAAATAGCAAATATAAAAATAGAAACATATTTAATATTTAATATAAAACATAAAATAACATTTAGAATGACAATGAAGAAAACATATTAAGAAAGTATAATTTTCTAAAAAAATATTTATTATAAGTTTTTTAGTTAAAATAATTGATGTTATATTTAATACTTATGAAAACATTAAATGTTAATAAATTTGCAAATTTTGAATTTATTTTCTGATAGGATATACTATTTATGATAAGGATAAAGATAATAATTTTGAATTTAATTTTTAATAAAAATATTATTTAAATATTCAGATTATGTAAATTTATAATAAATAATATTTTGATAAGTATGCCTTCTGAAAAGAGTAATTTGATACAACAATATTTTTATCAATTTTATTTTTATGTATAGTATAGATGAATATTGTTATGGTTATCTGATAATTTGTTATTTAAAATGATCTCAAAACACACAAACTTTGAAAAATACTATAAATATTATAAACACTCTTTTTAAGACTTATTTATAATCCTTTTAATAAATTTTTTTTTATGGATTCTTGTCATCGTATATTTCTCCGCTGATTAAGCTACCTGCAATAATATTCTTAAACACCCAAGAAAAGAAGACAAGCACAATTACTGATTTATTTAGCTGTTTATTAATTGGTAGAAAATATTCAATTACCCACTTGTCATATTCTTGTTGGCCATTTTAGTAAATGTACACAGGTTGTGATATGATTGTTGCATAAGTTGCTTTCATTAATTTTCCATTTGACCTTTCTTTTGGGAAAAAGTTAAGTAATATATATCTTTTATCAAGATTACCTGGCCACCTTTAATGAGAAGGTTCCAATTACCTCGAGCTAACGAAACTTAATTTGGTTTGTTAAACTTAAAGATTGTATAATTAAGGAAATTTAAGCTCTCATTGAGAGACGTGTAACATATTTTGACTTTAAAATAAAAAACTTATTATTGCCCAAACTTTTGAATAATGTTATATTGTACACTGACTGTATAAATTCTTACATTTTTTAAAACTTTTTTCTCATCTCAAAAATTATGTTTCTACAGAGTGGAGAATATCTTCTACCCACATACCATTAAAAATTTTTAAACTTTTTGTACCAAAACCAAAATTATAACATTTTATTTGTCAAAAATATATTACATTTTATTCTATAAAATATACCTTTACACTTTACATCATCATTTTCTTAATTAAGCGGGATCATGTACATATCAATGCAATTTTGACATTTATATATATAACTGAACCAATCATACCCAACTATAGGACAGAAAAGGAAGTTACAATTTGGCCTCAAAAAGCAAAAATTAGCTAATTTGGCCCACATTCCCATTTGCTTTCTCAAAAGAATCTTCGTTTTGTTGAGCTACATAGACCTCAATTGTCCTATTTTTTGGCAATAGTATTCATTTAGTTTTTATCATTCTCTGAAAAATTGTTGATAGATTCATGATTCTATTTCGATCTTTTACTGAAAATTTTTAATTACAGTCAGAGAGATTGGACATCTTATTTAGGTGGCGGTTTAATATGAAAAGTGGAAACCTATGATGATTAGGAGGAAGTACTCCAATTTCTTACATATCTTTTGCTGATGATTTGATTCTCTTTGCTGAAGCTTCCCCAGAACAGGCAGATATTATCTCTCAATGCTTAAAAGTCTTTTGTGATTCTTCAGGGCAGAGAGCGAACCAAGAGAAGACAAGAATTTTCTTCAATAAAAATGTCAATCACAACAGATCCATGGAGATTGCAAATGCTTTGGGGATTGGCCTTACAGGTGACCTTGGTAAATATTTGGGGATTCCTTTATTCCACAAGCGTGTTAGACAGTTTACCTTCATGCACATTATGGAGAAAATAAATAAGCTCAGTAATTGGAAAGTGAATTTGTTATCCTTAGCAGGCAGAGTGACTCTTGCCAAGTCTGTTTTGGCTGCTTTACCTACGTACACCATGCAGACATCGTTGCTTACACTTGGGTTATGTGATGAAATTGATAAAGCATCTAGGGACTTCATTTGGGGGAAAGATAATGACTAGCAGAGACCCCATCTTATTAAATGGGAACAATTGTGTAGACCTAAATCTAAAGGTGGCCTAGGAATCGGAAGGATTAGAGATCTTAACAAGGCCCTTTTAATGAAAATTGGTCATGGCTTATTGACCAATAGTGAAGCACTTTCGGCTAGAATTCTCAGGAGCAAATATAAGGTTCAAGATCGGATTGTTCCTAACATTTCCCCTGTTAGGAGCTCGTCAAACCTATGGAGAGGCATTGTCCTTTCCTGGCCTCATATTAAACAGGGAACCCGGATCATAATTGGAAACGGGCACTCCACCTTGTTTGGAAAGACAATTGGGTGCCGGGATTTGAACCACTTATGCATCATGTGACGGGATTGATTCCTGACGAGATCCTTAATAAAGAGGTCGCTTATTTCGTTGATGGTACGGGTAATTGGAAGTGGCATCTTTTTGAACATATACTCCCACTGCAAGTTATGGGAAGAATTGCTTCAATTATGCCTCCATCCATAGAAGCGGGTCGTGATAAAGTGTCCTGGACGCCTTCAGCAGATGGGTTATTTAATGTGAAGTCAGCATATGACTTAATTAGGGGACAATGAAGTCAAACCTGGAGCAAATGGCGGCATATCTAGGGCGGGAAAGGCCCAGAGAAAATATAAGTGTTCCTATGGCTTTTAACAAATGGCAAACTACTTACAAATGCAGTGAGGGATGGTTGGCATATGACAAGTATGGGGAATTGCCCTAGATGTTCTCATGCTAGGGAAGATAACCTTCACATGGTGAGAGATTGTCCCCAATCTCTCTCAATTTGGGTTTAGTCTCTCAATTTGGGCTTCGGTGATGGATCCATCTAGGTGGCACGAGTTTTTATCTATGAATCTCGAGGTTAGGGTTATGAAGAACCTAAAGAAAAATTTTGGAGCCAATAATGGAAGTCAATGGAGTATGACCTCCGGAATCTTGTGCTGGCAAATCTGGCTCAGCAAAAATTCTTGCTGTTTTAACGGGACCTTGGATATTAGAGATTCTTTATTGCTCAGATCATCATTAATGTACCAAAACGTTCAACATGCAATTTCCATTTTGGATAGGAGGAATTTTCCTACTCAACTGATAAGGAAATGCCACATATCGTGGTGCTTTCCACAGGAGGGGTGGGCAAAATTAAACACTGCGGATCAAGCGTTGAAGGAGGGAACAGAGCCTCGGGTGGTTGGGTGAATAGAAACTCAACGGGAGAGTGGATGGGTGGGTTTATTCACAACTTAGGTGCTGGATCAGCGCTAGTGGCTGAACTGTGGGGAATGGTGGTGAGCCTCGAGCTTGCTTGGCATGTGGGAATCAGGAGGTGTGAGGTGGAAAGCGACTCTTTAGTGGTGGTGAAACTGGTCCTGGAGGGTAGCCATGATAGCCATCCTTATTCTACACTCATCACTCATATCAAGAGATTAAGAAGTCGCCCCTGGAGTCTGACGTTCAGACATGTATTCTGTGAAGCTAATGGAGTTGCTGACGCTTTGGCAAATCAAGGTCCCTCGATCCTGAGAGGAACCCGCACTTTGCTACGACCCTCAAACGTCTGCAATTTATTACTGTTAAGGGATCTTATAACCTATTCTAGGTTGGTTAGTATGTTGCCGTGGGGCTTGTCTGGCTTTCTTGTATCTTTTTCCTGTTAGTTCCCAAAAAAAAATTATCTTATTAAACATCAACCTTTTCTCTTAGGGCTAAACCCTATCTTTCTTTCAACCTAAGTACTAGAAACTAACAATTATAATTAATTTCACCAAAGAAAAAAGAAACTAACGATTATAATTTAGTATTATGTTTTAGTTTTATCATTTAATTATGTTATTTTTATAAATTAAATTTTATTTGATATTTATTTAAAAAATTAAATCAAAAAATTTATAAAATTTAATAATTTAATCTGTAAAACTCAAACATTAAATAATTCTCGAACTATTTGTGTCATATTAATTGTTCTCACATTTTGTGAAAATAATCTTTTTCTTCATTATACATCTAAAATTAAATTTAAAGAATTATTAGAGATTTATTTTTTCTATAGCAGTCTCACTATTTATAAAGCTTTAATCTTACTTAATTTTTAAAATACAGAATTTATATCATTAAAATTATTGTGTTCTACATACATATTACACTATAAGACCCAAAAATTAACACCCCACATGGAGACATATGAAGATTAAGTGAAGGAAAAGTAGTGAGAATACCATTTTTCAAAATATAGAGCAAATTTTAGAGGATAAAACATAAGAAAATAATTATTAATAAATATAAAAATACATAAATTTATAAATTATTATATATTTATTCATATTTTATAATAATCTATGTATGTTGTTGTGTTAAAATTAATTCATTTTATATTTTATTATATAAAATTACAATAAATTTTATATTGTAAAGAGATATGATCCTATTTAAAAATAAAAAATTTAAAACATGAAAACATATATAGAAATGAAATTTGAATCTTCTGATTTTTTATAATCTTTGATTTTTGTGACTTTTTTTGTGTGGATCCAACTTTTTTCTTTTATTAATTTTTCTCTCTTAACTTTATATCTCTCTTATGTTGGATCCATAAAAATTACAAAAACTTTCTAGATTAATTAGTCACATTTACTTGGAGGGATAAGCTTTAATTTTAACCATAGCCCTCTCTAAGTTTACGAATTGAAATTGAAAGCTTGCATGCCAAGAGAATGAGCCCCCACCCTTTTTAATAGTTTTCTTCAATATATTTCCGAAGAACATAAAGGCTGTGGGACTCAAAATACTGTACATTTACTATAAAGCTTCTATTAATTTTGTGAACATGCGAACATATATGTACGTACATGTTGGATTTTAACCAAAACAACATTAAAGAAAAAGAAAATTACTGCAAATAAAGGTTTAGTTAAAAAGACAACGAACAAGAAAAAGGCAAAAATGTTTCAGCCACTAAAATGCCCTCAATTAATCCACGTTTTCCAGATTGGATCATTGAGCTGAGTTTTGTTCTAAAGTGGTCCTTTGTTTTTTTTTTTCTATTTATTGTAAAAACAATGACTTCCAATTATCACTTAGCCAGGAGGAATTGATAGCTTTGCACAGGGAAGCAAATTGCAGGGATCCATGCCAAAAACATCGTTCTCGAACTGAAATGAAAGACACAAATGAAGAAGAACATGCGGAGCTAAAAATACCCATCTTTCGTTGTTGATATGTTTACATTCTCTAAGTAGTTTTCTCTTCAATTTGATGATTTCTTGATAGAATGATATTTTTGTTGTCTCTTTTGAACAGTCACATGCCACTTACTAAAGCCTCAAACCATTGGGGTCCATTTTCTAACGCTCGTTAAGTCTCAACATCAATACAAGAAACATGGTCGGTTGAATACAATATGTCGCTTGAATAAATTACCATTTGAATCCTTTGAATGATTCTGTGCTCACCAAGCCATACTTACGAGACATGAATCCTCTTGGACATTCAAGACATATTTTAATTAAATTAATTTGCAGATTTCAATTAAATTGTTAGGATTTCAAGAAATCTTGTAGTATCAGATTTTCTTCTAAGTCAAAATCCCAAATCAATTTTAGGATTTCAATTAAATTAATTTGAGGTTCCAAACATGATATAAATCACGAAACTCAAAGAAGTTGTACACTGTTAATTTTAGTCCGAATGGCTAGGTTAATCCAAAATTGAATTAAAAAAAATTAATTAAGAGTTAGACTTAAAAAAGATTTTGTTAAGAAAAATTTGTATTTTTTGGATTCATTCTGTATTAACCTGAAATTAAATTGATTTGAGATCATATTTGGCCCAAATCATTAGCTTAAGATCGTATAAAATATGTAATTTATTTTAAATTTAAAGTTAGATATATTATTAACTTATAAAGTTATAACTCATTTGAATTTATAGAATTAAGGTTAGATTTATATATATTTTTTTATTTTAAAATTTCACTTTATTTGGCATGGATCATGTGGGCCAACTTGTTTCATAACTCTACCAAAAAGTAATGTATTTGTTGGGTTTTTATGTTGGGCATTTGTAATTTTGTACTTGTGGATGCTATAACTAAGGTGGAAATGAGTCACAACAGATTTTGCCTTAAATAGATCAGGCATGCATAATAATTTCTTGACTTGGGACTCACCTACTAGTTTGATGCAAGCCAGACAACTTTAAGGTCTAGCCTGACTTGTTAACCTATTTAAACTTATAATTAAAATAAGCTATATGCCTACCAAGCTTGCAAAGCCTACTTGTCCTACCAAGTATTTATAAATATGTAATAAGTATATCATTTTATTTAATATATATTTATAGATATAATATATAACATATTTGTAATTTTAAATAAAATAGGCTGACTTACAGGTTTGCAGATCAGGCTTTGTGAAAACAAGCTTTGGCCTGTTTTAAAAAACATACTCATTTTTCAGTCTGAGCTTGATTTAAAATGTTAAACATATCAAGCTAAGCCAAACCTATTGCAGGTTAAGCTGCCGCCCGGCACATTTCCACACATAACGGCAAAATTGTATATATAAAATATTACATTCTAAAATATTAGCCTTTAAACATGTGTTTCATGTGAATTTAAAAAAATTAATTATAAAATAATATACACTATTTTTTTAAAAAGTTAATTGATATTCTAACAAATATTTTTTTTATGAATCCAAGATATTTTTCAACTAAAAATTAGATACTAATTTCTTTTAAAGTTTAAAATAGTTCTCTCAATAAATTTTTTTTATACATATAATTTAAATTAAATTTAAGATAATATATTTAAAAGATTTAACTATTTATCAACTATATCAAAAAATGTTCTAACAAATATTTAATAAAATAATAAATGCTAAAAGTTATTTTATAGAATTTGATAAGTAGAGTTTGATTTTTAATAAAAAGTTTTTTAAAAATTTTCTAATGAAAATAATTAATCTTATATTAAAGACTTAATAAAATAGTAAATATTTAACAAGGGACAACATTTATAATAAAATAAAATCAGTTATTTAACTTTTAATAATAATTTTTTGAATTTTAAGATAATTTAAATTTATAATAAAATATTATTTTGATAAATAAAAATTTTTAAAAGGGTATTATAGGCAAAAATATTTCTGACTGCTATATTTTTTTGATGAGTTGATTTCTACATATTTATATATAGAATAGATATAAAGTTAAATGTACATAAGTGACCAAAAAAATAATGTGGGTGAATGTAGGTAGCTGTTCTTGGCATGGTAGTTGGCAATGGCACATATAGTTCCAAAATCTTGAGGCAATAAAGAACTGTAGCAAAGTATTGTACAAGCTAAGACTAAAGACGAGGCTTCCAAAGTTTGAACGAATATGCTATAAGTTTGAGTTAATAGTACAAAAGCACATGTTGATGCCTTTGATTAAGGGCATTCTTTTACTTAATTCCTTGACCCAAGTTGTGTTGACTGTGGCATATAATTTTATGTTTCTAGCTAAGTATGTGGAGCTACAAATTATAAGCATGACCAAATTAATGACGTTATTGGTAATTGCTTCAAGAAATTGTTCTACAGCTCTTTGAAGTGTAAGCTAATTCTCGGAGCTATTTTTTTTTTTTTTTTAAGTTCTCCATGCATTACTCTTGTGTTATTATTAAGTATAAGAATAATTTATGTTTAAGATCGTCGCTAATAGTTTTTCACAATAAGTGCAACTCTAAGACTAAATTTAAGATCGTATACATGTACATATAATGGGAATTTTTTAGTGTTGAGTTTACTAGTATTCCAGAAAATTCCAACATTAATCAGGAAATAGATGTGGAAGAAAGAATTATTACTTTGTTAATTTCTTTACAAATAAAAGGAATTTAATGGAAGTCTTTCTAAGTGGCAGCATTTTACAAAATTAGGCATGAGTTATGCATGAGATATATCACCCACATTCTTGCACCCCAAAATCTAATTCATAAGCAAAACTATGCCAACCATTGCAACTTCTAAACTGATCATTTCTAGTTTCTCACTAATTTACCCCTCATGCTCATGTGTTGTCTTCAAAAGCCTCCAAATTGTGCCTCAAATGCAACCTTCTGCCCAAAGAATGAATGCTACTGTGCAAGTTGTCCCTTGCATTTATCTCTCTTAGAGGTCATCCTAATGGCCCAGACAGTCCCTCAAGATCTCCTTACAGTAAAGGAAAACCACCCAATTCGAGGACCTCTACCACCAAATTTTGCAATATTGCAGTTTCAATCTCCCCTGCCAATTCTTCCTGCTTCTCCTCAAACTTGCTCCACCTCCCTCTCCTTTCCATGTCTTTGATGTAAGCATCCTTATTATAATTATGCCCTATCTCACATTCAAATGATCCATTTGTCCAATCCTCTGCAATTCTCAATATCTCCCTCAAAAACTCATCATCAAGAGGCCCATCTTGGTTTATCCTTGTATTTAGTTCATCCATGAAGAAATCCAACAACAATTGGTCCAAATTAGCCTTATCTCTAACACAATGCAGAAGCGGCCTTGCCCTTCTCTCAATTCTGCCTTGTTCTTTATCTTCACCACCATCTTCATCGCCATCATCATCAAACTCTTCTTCAGAACCTGTGTTCTCATCCACTACCAGACATTTTTCTGAGTTTTCAAGGTCCCATGTTGCAAAGCTCTCAAACCTTTGGATGGTTTGCATAAACCTTTGCCTTTTCCCTGTTCAAAAGACATAAATCGTTGGCACCATTCTCATTTAATCCAGCAGTACAATTGCTTAGTGTGTAGAAATGTGTCAGCTAATAAATTACAATACTGATATTTGTATAAATTAAAACAATATAAAATACTGTATAATTTTTTATATTCTCTTTCTGACTTTCTTTTAAATTTTTCTATCTCTACATGTGGTAGAACGTAAGCTATAATCACGTACTGTAAGCATTACTCAATAAATTGGGAGATAACTAAAGGGAAAAGAAGCAGCTTACTTTCAATATTGGCAAGGCTTTTATTAAAGGGGGAAAAGTCATCTTCTCTAGTCTGAAGCACTGGGTCTGGGCTCGCTTTTTCTTCTTTGCAAGTTATAATTTCCTGTCAGGTTTTCATTTGCCAATCACTATCAGAACAATAATCACTCTAAACAATTTGTAATAAAATCTAGTGTATAGTTAATTTTAACCATATAAATGAACTTTAAGTAAATTTAATTAAAATTTCTATCCATCGATTTACTATAAAATATTACTATATATACATATATAAATAATTGAATAAAAATAATGTAAAATTAAAAAATCTCTTAATTATATTATCCAAATCTCTATATTACACACCCCACAGTTATGTGACTCAATCTTAAATATTAAAAAGAAAAATTAAAAAATAAAAATAAAAATTATAATTATAAATATAAAAATAACAATTCTATTCACAAAATAGTTACCGAAGAACCCTCAACCGCAGTTAAGAGATGCGACGCAATGAATAATTGCTCACCTTGGACCCCACCACCGCCGTGTAACCCGCCGTTCCTGTTGTCGCTTCCACCGAATCCTCGCCGACAAAGGGTGAAAATCTTTGATCTGCTTCGATGTCGTTTAGAGCATGTTCTCCGAAATTACCGTCCCACGATTTGGTAAATTCGCTTTCACTCCAACTCGAGCCGTTGCTGCTACAAGTGGTGGTGGAACTCGTAGTGGTGGTAGTGGTCGTAGTGCAACGATGAGGGGAGGAAGAGAAATCTAACGGTTGAGGCTGCTCCTCCGCCGGGTCCCGGAACGATTTCCACCGTATGATGTCTTTGATTTTGACCGTGATTTTGCTTTCACCTCCTTCCTCAGCATTTTCCTTGAGGGACTTTCTCTTGGATAGCCTGCGCGACAGACTCCGCTGTAAAATTGAGGGAGATTTTACGGTGGTGAAAGAAATGCTCTTGACCGCGTTTATGAGTGTTTGGAAGGCTGATTTTGCCGAGCGGCTTCTGGTGAGGATTCTATGAATTGAATTCCGGGACTTGCACTCCATCTCTACGAGGCTGCGCATGCTACAACCAGGTGGGTCCAAGGGTTTCATTGGAAACGATTTCACCCCAGTTGAAGAGCAAGAATTTGAATTCTCTCGAAGGAAATCTTTAAGCAAATGAGGCCTACGTTCGACAGGACTAAACCTTCTTTGCTCCATACTCATTTTAAAAAAGAAAATAAAAATATGAATGAAAGAATAGGGTTATAAGCCGAAGGTTGGTTGGAAGTACTTCCTTGTAAGGTTTAGGTTTGAATTTTTCTACCTGCAGTGATATGCTTAGACTAGATAGACTCTTTCACCCTAAACTTTTGGGTTGATGAAGAAGAAGAAGATGGATTGGAAAGTGAGAATGAGAGTGAGAGTGGCAGTGAGAGAGGGGGGACAGATTTGAACATAAAGGAAGGAGGAGGAAGAGAAGGAGAAGGAGGGAGGTAGCTTCTGATTCTGGGTGGTGGAGATCTCCATACTGTCCAGGTAAGATTTGAAGGGCATGCAAGACAAGGTGGAAAACACTAGTAGTATAGCAATGAATAAAACAATAGAATATTATATGGCGTGTTAGGAGAAAGGGACAAAAAGGGTAAGAGCGTTGATGGTTCTGTACTTAATTTTGTGATTAAAAATAACACGGGTAGGGAGATTGGGTGGATCTGGGATTAAGGTGTTTGGACTTTGATCAGAAGCTAGCGTGTCGTTTAGCGGAGGAAACCGGTCTCCATACTGTCGTAGAGAGCACACTAGCCGCCGTCTCAATCACGTGCAGCAATTTGCACGTTCCAGTAGCTGCTACTCCAAAGCCCTTGTCTTGACTACCACACAATACAAGAAAATGCTTCTCTTACACTCTTAAACATACAAATTAACTTATGTGTGTGAGGTGATAATATAGATAATCATTAAAAAGTGAGATAAAATAAAAAAATAAAAAAATAAATGGATAAGATATGAAAAGTGTATGCCAATTGTAAGTGTTAGAGTGTAGCTCTAGTACTGCTCCACAATATAGATAGGAAAAATTACTCTTTAAGTTAGTGCATTTAATTTATTTACTTTAATAGACATAAATAAATATAAATATATTTAAAATTAAAAATATTAATTTATTTCATTTAAAAATAATATAATATTAGTAATAAATTAAATTATTATTTTCTTTTTCTAATTTATTAAGAGAAATATATAAAATTATATTTTTAACTTTATCTTTATCATTTAATAATAAACTCACATAAAAGAAAGATATAACAAAAATTCTGAAAGTCTTCTTCAATGAATATGGATTCGGCAACAAAATTTACTAGGACATATTTTCATCAATATATTGAAGTAATTAAATGCGAACTTATATTATTTAATGGTTTAATCAATTTCTAAGACAACCCATTTAAATTGAAAGTAAGAATGACTTCCTGAACTTGATCTAAAACAAGTCGAGTTCAAGACTAAAGCTTCTTCATGTAGTTAAGGATGTGGGTGAAATTTATTACTGACAAGATAATTGTTTTCTTCTCTTTCTATTTAGGATAGAAGAGTCAAGGAAATGATATAATTTTCATCCAAAAATTATTAAATGAAGAGTCCAATAAAATAGAATTAGCAACAAGGGAATTAAATTTTTATAGATAGTAAATTAAATCCTTTATCGAGGGAGAGTTTTGGGATTTTTATTACATCCTTTTCATGTGTGAATTCAATAAGCATGTTAAATGAGAAAGACAAAATAGAAGATATAGTTTTACACATTTTTCTAAAACAATTTGAGAAAGAAGAGGATAATTTAGTCTAGTATTAATATTATACTAATTTTAAGTGAAATAAATAAATATTTTTAATTTTAAATGAATGTTTTTATTATTTATGACTATCAAAGTAAATAAATTTAATAAGTTAACCCAAATTATAATTTTCCTATATATATATATATATACATATATATTGCTGCATGTGATTGAGACGGCAGCTAGTGTGCTCTTTACGATAATATAGAGATCAACATGAATAAGCTTGCATGTCGTTTAGTAGCATAAGTTTGTAAAACATAATTATTCATTTAATTAGATTTAAAATTTTAAATTAAATTTGATTTTACCAAAAGTGAGATGTGTACATGTATTTATCTTCTGAAATGTACAGTGTATATTACTTACAAAAAATTAGTAAATAATAAACTTTAATTGAAAAATAAAACAGTAAATCATTTTTAGTTTAAATCAAAATATATCTTTAAAGTATACTTTTCTATACGTATTAATTCATTTAGATTTCTGTCATAAAAAAACATATCGATTATCACATATTTTAATGTGCAAAATCTTATCTTATCTCTTGATTAAGCATTATTTACTATTCTTTTGTTTTCTACTAAGTACGTTAGTGTCCTTAACTTTTGGGTGGAGGGAAGTACAATCCTCGTAAGATTCAGGTTGTGCATTTTGGTTTCCGTGAAGGCGTGCATGAAAGCAGGGCATGCATCTCGCACGGCACAAAGATCGCTTTCATCTTTTCTCGTTAGCTGGGGCAATCAATCTGGCACGTGATCTCTGTTGCCAAGATTTTCAAATCGTCCAATGGTTATCTTCCACGTCGGAATCTCGATCTTTTTTCTCTATCAGGTTCGGACTCTGTGGTTGCTAAGAAAACCCAATGGGCCCAAAATCCATTGGGTATTATAGATGGGCTTGGGTGAAAAAGTGCTTAAAGGAATCCCACACCTTAAGCCCAACGAAACAACTGTGCTCCGCCAAAATATAAACGGCTATATTTATGCCTTGCGGTCTGTTGTCTTCAGAGAAAACAAATGGCGCACTTCGTCTTCCTCGAAAACGAAACCTGAAATCGCTTCAATGAATTGCGGAAACCTCCGCTACGCTGATGTTCTTCCGGTCTTACTCATTATTTAATTAAAATTATGGGGTAGGTGGTAATTTCTTGGATTTGCTTAAGCATTTTGCCCGGACCCATGGTTCTGATTTCTTGACGAACAAGCGAGTTGCTGTAGACCTGTCCTTCTGGATTGTGCAGCACAAGAATGCCATTAAGACCCATGTCCGGAAACCCAACCTGCGGCTCACCTTCTTCCGCACCAGCAATCTATTCTCCAAGGTGTGTATCCCTCGACGCCCTCGTCCCTATCCCTTCATCCTTTTGTTTGCTATTTGGGCAAGTGATTGAAAGTAAGAAACCCGCTTTTTTCTTGGAAAAAGATGATTTTTTTTGTAATGACCATTTTTCATTTTTTAATTTGAAGTAGAAGTGTCATAATCGGTTAATTCAATCAAATGATTGGAATGAATTGTTGCATTTTTCTGGTTAAGTTAGGCGGAATTTGCCGTAGACAAGTGTCTTTAAGTACTGAGGCTCTTGAAAGGTTTTGTGTGTGTGTGTGTGTGTGTCACAAGAACTGAAATAATTATTTCTAGTGTAATTTAAATCAGTACTTTTATCTGGTATGCTTAATTAGCATGAAACGGATCAGCAAAGTTTCTGGATATTAGGGTGAATGATGATGAAATTGTGAATGTTGTAGTTTGGAGCATTTCCCGTCTTTGTTGTTGATGGGACTTCATCACTGATGAAAGCGCAGGCCAGGATTACAGAATTTTTGTTTTTCTGGCATTTAATCAACTGGCTTGCCGGTGGCTGAAGGTGTTTCAGTTGAGTGCAACGGTGCATTTTTAAAATGTGTTCAAGAATGTGTGGTGTGCTATTTCTTCAACCTTGGTCCCAGATTTTACTTTGAAGATATCCTTCAGATTCTTATTTTGGATTCAGCTACTATTTGCTTCAAACCCATATCTGTGTTTTAGAAAGTTGGGGGGGGGGGGGGGTGTGTGAATTTGCTTTAGTTCGGTTGGAATTAGTGATTTTGTAATTGATGGTGGGCAAAGTGATGGACAGATCCTTTTCATCCTGATTTATTTACTGCCTGGACACAGGTGCTTTCTTATATGTGCAGTCATTTTATCCTTCCTGCCATCAGTTCTTTCTCTATTTCATATGAAGAGCATTTCTTTACTTGTTGGTTGCTACATATAGTTGATGAGTTTTTTCCTAATTTTTTATTTTATTCTAGGAACTTTTTGAGCTACTTGGAATGCCTGGAGAGGCTGAAGTACCCTGCCGCAATTAAATAGTGAAGGTCAGCTAAAATGCTTGCATCACAGCTGACAGTAAAGCATTCTTCTTTGGGCCCAGATGTGTTATAAAATGTTTCTGCCCCTATTCAAAAGTAAGTTGCTGTTTTGATTGTGTTTATGTGAATTCAACATGTGTATCCATCTTGCCATTTGGCTAATAGGTTTCTTTGTGTCTGCTGGCTGTTGCTAAATGATATTTGTGTCTTTTTCCTGAACTCTTGAGTTTTGAGTGTTTTAGCATACCAGTTACGGTCATTTGGCCAAAGAAATAGTTCAAAGTTGAATATATAATAATTACTTCATTTAAAACCCCTCCTTCTTCATCCTTCTATGTGTTGATTTAAAAAATTAAACATTAGCTTCAAATGATTTTTTTAATCCACCTACTACATTACCCTTTCCCATATTTCTGAAAATATAGCAATGTATTAGCACAAACTCTAACATAGATATCCAAGTTTGATTGAAAGTTCCCTAAAACTCCAGTGTTGTCAAATGGCAGGCCATGGAACACCATGGCCTGGTGTTTGCCTCATGGCGCCATGGTGGCCACAGTTCTATGGCGGGACTATGTGGCCTTGTGCGCAAAATGCCCCGTTTACCCATTTTTTATCTTCTGGCTTGCTTTATTCAGGGTCATAAGTTTCTTTGGACACTGTCTGCCCCAGTTTAAGCTAAAATATACCCTGATGCCTCTTTTTTTTTCTCTCTTTCTTTGGTGCACCACAATGGTCTGAAGTCTCTGGTTTCCTCTTGCATCTGCTCTGCAACAGTGAGAGCTCATAACGGCAAGGTTGGCAGTTCCCTTCTCTGTCTTCATTGGTCTGTGTATGTTTGTTCTTTCCTTCTCTGCTTGCTCTGTTTTCAATTTTTTTTCTCCTTCTCTGCTGCTCTGTATTCAATTTTTCATCTCATTTTGTTTTTTTTTGTTTCTGTATGTGTTTCATCTCTGTTTGCTCTGTTTTAGTAGTTTTTTTTTTTATGTTTACATATTATCATTTTCTCTATAGTAAGCTCTTTAGTTTATCAAACTGAGAAGGGCAAATAGTTCCAATCAACATTGCTCTGTTTGTTTAATATATCATTTTCTCTGTGGTAAGTTTTAATTTACAATTGTCCACATATAGTTTTTCTTTTTATGTGAGCCTATGAATTGTGACGAATGTTTACTTTAGTGATTTTGATGCATTTGGATGTGATTCTATTTTTTTTTTTTTCAGTTTTTGTGTGATGGCACTGTGGCCTCTTTTGGTCTCTCTGCCATTGGCTGCCATAGGCCATTGACAACACTGTAAAATTCTTGGAAATGATCCCAATATAAATGGTATTTAAGGGATTGGCCTTGATACACCTCTTCATTTTGAAGATGATGTATTGAATAGGTATTAAACCTTAATAATGTTCTAGTCTTTAATATCAGTGCAAAATGATGGTTTGAAAGTGAGAGTTAGACAATCTGAATTTTTTTGGGGTCTTGACAGTTTGGTTTGAGAATGATCATTTTGCAGATTAGATTTGCTAGGTAATGGGAATGCTTTACAAGTTCCCGCCAGCATTACTTCTGGACCATTGTGCAGATATGATGGGCAACTCACCAAAAAAGAAACAATCTCGCTGCTCCTTTTGTGGCCGTCCGGGCAGCAACAAAGATCATATGAAGCTTTCCTGTAAATATTGAAGCACTAATGATGACAAAGGTTGCAGCAAAATTCGGAGGGTTTTAAATGTAATTGCTTCTCTTGTGATATGGTATGCCCTTTGAATTATTTCAGTCACTGTGTTAATTTTTAAGTATGTGTTTGAGTGGTTTGGTTTTTCTTCCACAAATTGAATGAAAAATGTTGTATCTCAACTTATGATAAGTCTATTTCAAATGCATTTCATCTGATAATATTGTATAGCACTTAAAAGTATTTGATTGGCAGAATAGGAAACAAAAGGAGCAGAAAAGGCTGGAAAGTTGGCACATGAACATTTTTCTAGTAAAGGAGCCAAATTTTCCAAAGGATGAACTTACTGGAATGTATTAATGCGCTGACAGTGGTTATTTTTCTAATATGTTGAACCTCTAGCTATAAGTAGTGAATATGATTGCCCCCTGTTAGATTTTGTCATTTTTGTCATATATGATTGGGTGTATATGCCATTTTTGTGATTCATTTTGTTTTTCAAGGTTTTGCTGATTTGTTTCCAATTATAGAATTGGATCATATCTGCCCTCATTCTTTAATGTTTTTCCTTCACTTGTTGCAGCAAATAATGTCCCTTGCATCCCACAGGGAAAGATTGACATGTTGATAGATTACTTAAGTTTTCATTAGAATTGGGCTCAATCTTTTGGCAGCAGATTTTTCCAATGATATCAACCATCCTTTTATGGCTAGTACTCCAGTTGAACGTTTGTTATTTGGGCAATATGAGTTTGATTTTTCCATAATGGCAGAAACATCTACATTACCAAAATGCCCTTCCTAAAATGATGTCCTATTAGAAATTAATGTTCATTAGTAAATTTCAAAGTTATTCAATCATAAAAGAGATCCAAAAATGATGGCGGGAGTAATTCGGGGGATATTTGGATAATTGATTACTAAGTGTTGAAGAGGTTGAGTGTGCTGGGTGATGCATCATGGCTAAGTAGGAAAAGTGAGCAATATGGTTCATCAATGGCACTAAATGAGCTATGCATGGATGGAAATTTGTATCTGATTTACTCTGGTTGCCATGCCTTTCTAGTAAATATTTAATGAAAGATATTAAGGCGAAAATATTGTGAGAGAAAAAGAGAGATAAATATTTATTAATGTGCCAACTAGAGTCTTCTGCTGATAGATGAGGTTTGAATTTTTTTTCTTTTTCTGCTGAGAGGAAGAATTCTTTTCTCCGTGAGTTTGCTTCCGGTTATAACAGCCAAGAGGAGATTGGAAATCGCTTCAACTGTACTGGTTTATGTGTTAATTTGTTTTGTTGGAAATTTGTGTCCAAGATTACATCTTTGTGCTTGAAATATGTAGAAATTGAAGGAATTGAAAAGAAGAAATAGTCCAACCTCAAGATTTCAAAGGAATGAAAAATCAGCATCACCAAATGCAAGAAACAGCCAGCTAAACATTACAGAGTTCTATCTTTCAACCAAAGCTCGAAAGCAATCAAAACAAGGAGAAGAGCTATCAATGAACTTAGATATCTATGGGCATGGGACCTCAAAATCGAAAAAGGAAGTGTCCAGATGAAATCTCTCAAAATCTCTGAGGCATCACCTTTAATTTAACCAGGATATGTTGAACTTCTGGGCCCACTGATGCAATTAGGGAAGCAGCAAGAGTATAAATTATTGACCTCTGAAAGTTATTAGGTTGCATCTTGCATTCTCTAAACGTGTTGTGGAGGCAAGATCACATTTTGTAATGAGTTTCTCTTTGTTAATTAAATATATATTTCTCTATTAATTGCAGTTATTACCAGCACCTGAGTTTTTACGTTCTCCAACTAGAGCTGCTCTTAAGTTTATGCTTTCTTATAGCCAGAACTAAGGGCAGATGCATCAAAATCTGCTGATGCATTGATTTAATTATTTATTTGAAACTGTTAAATATGACATGCAGTGACAATTAAATTACATAATTGTAGAAGTTTTCATTTACATGTTAGCTCTACTTGCAGTTTGATTTCTCAATGTCCCTATCAAGTGTGAGTGGTCAAGTGACATCTTCGTTGCCTTTGCAAAATAGTGCATCTGAGTGTGATTCTGTCTCTATAACATTAGAATGCTAATAAATCTTCCATATTGGTCTTGGCTGCATATGTTAGATTGTCAAAGGAGCACTCATTGAAAAACTGAAGCTTTATTGGGTGAGGGCTTAATAATGCTCTTGAATATGTCATAGATATCTTCTTGTAGAAAAAGCTCATTGGGACTGAAGCATGGATGAAGTATAAGACCGCCATTAACTTCAACTGATACTTCACAAATAAAAATCAACATTAGCGTGTTGTAATTTTTTGTCAGCATTCTGCCATTAGATGTTTTTTCAAATATGGGTAGAGAATTGATGCGGTGTTCCATACTTTAGTTTCAGGCTTATTGTTAGCATTTATTATACATATTTTACACATGTTTTATATGTTTAAATTAGGCCTTGTAATTAGTCTTAGATTAGGCCCTTAAGTTAGGCTTATTATTTGTTTAATTGATTGTACATTCTATTATAAATAGTAAGCTGAGAGAGGCTAATTTCTCAAGTTTTTCTCTATCAATTATTCCCTCACATAGTATTAGAGCCTAGTGAGAGAAAACTTAACCTTTGCTAAAGAAAACTCTCACCATAGCTGGTGAGGAGTCTAAACTCCTTACCAACAGCGCCCAACCTTATCTGTGACCTTCTCTTTCTTTTCTGTTGTATCTCTCTCCTTTACAGTGTTTTCTTTCTCTTCACTGCCACTGTCAAGTCAGATCTCCTTATTTCTCAGCCTTTTTATTTAGAATGCAATCACACATTCACAGCAAGTATAGGTATCCTGATGTTGAACTTTGTTGACAAAGTAATTATCTTAAAAGCTTAAGCTATGAGGTGTTGACCTATGAATAGGTTTTTATCTCTAACATATCTCCTCATTTGGGCTAGAAGTGTAGACAAAGTAAAAACCTATACAATTTTGTGTCAAAATTCAATTTAATTATGAAGAATGGGCGTGACAAGGATTGAACTCTTGATAACTTGGTCCCAGAGGCTTTGGTATCATGTCAAGGAGCTAGTCATCTTCAAAACTTATGCTATTAGGTGCAAGAACAAATTAGGTTTCATCTCTAACAAACTTGAAAGCTGAAAGAAGCATAAACTGCAGAGTGGCCTCTTTTCAATTCAAACCTTTTAAAGTCTTTTCAATTCAAACCTTTTAAAGTTGTTGGGCTGGCCTATTGGCTGATCATTGGGTTCCCTTTGGGCTTGTGGGTTTGGATTTTATGGAGTGGGTGGTTAGGGTTTTATTCAAAATAGATGGGTAATCTTCTAGTTGCCTTCTAAAGTTGTTGGCTAGCCTAGTGGTTGATCATTGGGTTCCCTTTGGGCTTGTGGGTTCAGATCATAATTATCAGATTCACTACTACCTCCCTCATTTTACAAACTAGTTAACTGTCCCGGATTGTGATACGAGTGCACTATACATTGCTTTTTTCATTATTAAGTGACTTATTGCTAATTGGTTTCAACATCCAAGATCGTAGTACGTTACAAACCTTGGCGACCATGGTTAGAATTGAATAGTGGGTGCTTGGGGTCTTATTGGAAATGGATGGGTAATTTTCTATTTGCGTAGTCCAAATTTCTCAGACGAAAAAGGTTTTGCAGATGACATTCCTGCATGTTCACCAAATGACATTCCTGCACAAAGATATATCACCAAAACCAGCTCAGAACTCACAACCACCATTTGGTATATGCGTTTTGTGGGGACCGTGAATCCAGCTACAGCCACGTGAGTTTGGTAACTGAAGCTCAATATACGTAGACTGTCGCGTAGTTCTTCTCTTCCCGAATAATGAATTTACGATTGTTCTGCATTTATGATATTCATTGTATTTATTACGTTAGCCATCAATGTCTGCGTGTATTTATTAACATATCTGACTGGAAACTTATAAGATTTTCAGTTTCAGATTGAACCCATACCTTGGATCACCCATCTGATCTTTCCTTTTACCTGGCTGAGGGAATTGAGTAAGTGCTTGAAGACTCATTGAGTATCGCAGAGTTCAGTAGTGCGTTGTGCTGGTAAGTTCTTCAGTTTTCTGTTCATTGTTCATCTTTCCTTTGGAGCTAATTTGTATAACTTTCCCATTTTTTGCTAGATCACATAATTAATTGGTTTTGATTAAACCAAAATGGGAATATATGTGGAACTAAATAATGTATCAAATTTTCTGAAGTGAAGTTAAGATTATTTTTTTTTTTCTATTAAACAAAAGAACGTCAAACTTTCTGTTATCGACCTTGTAGCCTAATAGAACCTATGTTTTTATGTGTGATGATAAGTTCTGAGCATGTTTGGCTGGCAAGGTTAGGGAGTGGTCAATGAAGGTAAATGCCAGCACTGTGTACTACCCTCTATTATATCCTAAAGACTTTGGCAACTTTTTCAGTTTGATCCATGTTAGAACTCAGGACCTATTCACCAACATGATTCTTAAAAGGGAAGGTCGGTGCTTTGGCGTGTCTTTCATTATATTACTGGATGTTAGCAACTTTGATTTTTCTATTCATATCTAAATTTCAGGAATTAATGTGTTTAATACATGAAACTACCCATAACCATATTGGCATATTTCTTTTGTCACTGTCCAATCTTTTCCGAAGTATTGCAGGTGAAATGGAATTGATAATGCAAGTATATTTACTAAAACTGAGTACTTTGTTGATTGGAAATTCCCCTTAAGGTAGCTTTGTAGGTGTAAGAGATATAAACCAGTCTTGGCACCTAACAACTTAAGCTTTTGGCTTCATTGGTTCTTAGCATGATATTATAGCCTTTATGACTAAATGGCCAAGAGTTTGATACTTGTTGGCCCCACTGGTCAAAAAAATTAGGTTGAATTTCGCTACAAGGTTTGGTGTGCTTGTACATTTAGTGGATCTGTAGATTGTCTACGCTTCAAGCCCAAAGGTTTTCGTGTGAGGGGATATATTAGAGATATAGACCATTCTTGGATATGCACCCAACAATTTAAACTTTTAAGATAGTTAGTTCTTGACAGTAGGTAATAAAATATTGTTTTACATGATACCTCACTCTTGTTTGTGCTATACATGCATATTTGTCTTTTGAGTTGTGACTAGCTTTGTGGTTATGGCAATCTATAAAATTTCCAAATGATTAAGTTATTTAGACGATTAATTCATTTTTGTTATTGCAAGAATGAGAAGGAAATTAATATTAAACCATCCAAGACACATCTTGGTAGTCATGCACGCACTTGCATAGCTTTCCTCTATACCTCTGATGAAAACCATAAATTTGCCTGCCAACATTTAGATAGAGAATTTAGAGCCCAACTAATAATTTTGTTCTCAATAGGGAAAATTAAGGGTGGGGATCTATTGAGGGTGATATTTACCATCAAGGATTCATTGACCACTCAATGGGTTAATTTTGTTCAAGTAGATAATCAGTTAATCATTTTTAAATTAAATTAACTACATGGGTTTTTCAGAGGAAAAATTACATTCATCTGGCCCTGCCTCAATTTTCCCTAGAATATTTAATACTGTCATCAAAAGTTGACTTGTGTTAGTATTGAATCCCTGCCATTTCATTCATACTTTGTTCAAATTTTCAGTGTACTCATGTCTTTTCAAAAATGATGTAAAATATGGTATTGCTTTGGTATGTTGCATAAATATGGGTGCTTTTATCTAATCATATACCATAAGATACAGGGATATTGCGGTACTTGAAAAACTTAGGATACAGGTATTGCAGTTTATAATTGTATGAAAATATTTAATTTATATTTAAATATATATGTTCCTTCCTATCCCCTTTCTGTCTTCTTCATCCCAATTTCTCTGTTGCTGTCATGAGCTTGAGACAAATTTTATCCTCACCGGAGTAGAGGAGTGGCTGGCATTACATAGTGGCAGCATCAGTGTTCAGTGGTGATGTGCCGTGGCCAATGCCTAGAACTAAGTTTGCAGCACTGCAGCAGCAGCCGGAGGATAAGAGGTGTTAGGCCTGGTTAGAAGAAGGCTTGTCTCGTGAAGAAGACTGGCTGTTGAATAGCCCTCAAAATGAAGCCATTTGCAATTAAAAGAATTTCTATGTCATTTCAGCACATTTCAAAGAGAATAAAAGGAAGCTACAGTATTGGGGTTTGATACATGTATTCATATCATGCATGTAATTGATGCAGATGTACCATAAAAAGTGGCATATCTGTTCTTCATAGGTGGCATGTTATTGTTAATACCACCATTAAGTTTGAATTGATGGGAATGTTCTTCAGGTGGCTGACGACTTAAGTTAGTGATACATAGTATAGCTTCTTTGATAGTTCTGGATTGATACTACATATCTATGAAGAAATTACTATTATTATTTTTTCCTATAATATAGTTTCAGTTAGTATGCGCTTTCAAACCTAAACTTCAAAACAAGTTAGAGTTTTATTGTCAAACTATTGATTCCCAGCGAAGGATATATAATTTATAGTTTTTTTTCCATCATTTTGAACTATACTCTAAGGTAGAGCATACGCAAGTGACTTTCTTTTAATTACCTTATAGTTTTTCTGGAGTTAGATTTGGTCGATTAATGTTGTACAGCTTGGGTTGATGCTATAGTAGCATTTTACAGAAGAACATAGTTGTGGTTGAAGTTGACAATTATGAGTATAGAATTTTGTTTTCTTGTCCTTCATTTTTTGCACTTAAAGCTACTTCTCTGTACTGTAGACTCTCTCACTAATGAGGCCTGACGAATTCCAGCCAGTTAAATTGAGCAAGTTCACAAGTCCAATACCTGGCATCAGAGTTTTGGTTGTGGATGGTGACTCAGCATGTCTAACGTATGTATCAAAAATGCTAAATACCCTTGGATATGAAGGTAATTGCCAGTGATCATATACTCTGGAAGCGAAATGTATCTTTCCTAATTTGTTTTTATATATTTGTGGCATATATGCTGGTCAACAAGCATTTAGATATGATCAACAACAACAACAACAACAACAAACTGAGCCTTTTCCCACTAGGTGGGGTCGGCTACATGGATCAAACGACGCCATAAACTTCTATCCAAAACCAAATTTTCGGATATACCATTTAACCAAAGATCTCTTTTAATCACCTCTCCAAGTGTCCTTTTTGGTCTTCCTCTACAAGCATTTAGATATGATCACATTCCAGAAATTTCAGATTTGATGGTGGTGTCTCAATTATCTTTTGACCTTAAGTCTACATGATTTGTAGCTGTGAATTAGTTTATCAGTGGAGTAAACAAAAAATGGTGAGAGTTTGAGAATATCCATTGTTTTTGTTCTGTCAGCCAACATTTCTTGTTCATTTAACAGATAAATTATGTGTGTATCTCTCTTCAGGAATTATTATATAATTTAACAAATCTATTTGTAATCTATTGATTCTAGTCTTTGAAATTGGTATTGTTTATTGAGGAGAATAAACCATTTGGACACAAATTTGTTTTGGAAGATTTTTCCCCTTTGTTGTCTATTTGGTAGTTAAATTCATAACACTCAAAACAATATCTGATGTGAATCCATTTTGATTGAAAATGTTCTTAATTTTTCCTTTATTTTCCTAACAGTTGTAACTGCTCCACTGGCTTCGTATGCATTATTACTTCTTCAAGAGAAGAAAAATGAGATTCACCTTGTGCTCATGGAGTCTGACTTGCCTGATGTGGAAAGATTTGAACTCATCGAGAAAATTAAGGAAAGTTTTGATTTGCCTTATTTCAGTATGTTCCCTCTCATATTTGCTTTTATTTGGTTTATTGGGAGCCTCAGATGCCTGTCATTGGGTTAATTATTAACTGATTGTATCTGTTTATTGCTTATGTAGTTATGTCTGCAGATGATAAGGTGACTTCCATGTGCTGTGCACTATATAAAGGGGCTCAACGTTACATTATAAAGCCAGTTATGATTGCTGATTTAATGGGCCTATGGCAGTCTGCAATCAGAAATAGGAAAAATAGAATTATAGATGGGGAGGAAGTTGCTTTCTATCAGGGGGATCAATCAGAGGGGAGTACATCAGACAGGGATATAGAATGCCAATCATTTATGAGTAGAGGGAAGCAGAGTCTTCAAAGTGCAAAAAGAAAAGAGCCAAAACTTCTTGATATAGATGAAGAGGGAGAAAACTTTGAGTCATTAGTCCTAAAAAAGCAAAAGCTTACCTGGACAGATGATTCACACAAGAGGTTCTTGGAAGCTATTGGAACTTTAGGTATTAATGGTAAGTCTTAATTTAAGTTAATTTTTGTTTATTTTCTACCATTGCTATTTTCTACTCAGTAATTCTGATGGTTTCTTTCTTTCATAGGAGGAACTTGTCCAAAAAATATATTCCAGCATATGAATGTGCCAGGGCTAACGAAAGAGCAAATTTCAAGCTACTTGCAGGTTTTTATAATCTTTTTTTTATTTCCCTCATTTTGTTTGGTAGTGCTCCGGTTTTATTGTGCAATTCTTCCTTTTATTCCAAGTTTGTTCTTTTAGGAGTAACCGGTAAGTGGAAAATGAACAAGCACTGATGTATAACCTGAAACTCAGTATAGGTGGAATATAATTGAAACAGACTTATGCATAATGAAAAGTTTACTTGCAGTTTCAGTGCTATTGTGCTTTAAGTGACCACTGTTTGTTACACACTGTCGATATTAAGCAATTTCTGTTTTGGATGGAAGCAGCCAAGTATTAGGTACAACATTTTAGAAGTTACATTTTTCACTGTTGATATTAATTTCTGCATTGGGGTGGCACCTATTGAGGAGAAAATGACAGAAACCCGGTTACGGTAGTTTGGGCATGTACAAAGAAGACCGCGAGAGGCACTAGTGAGAAAGGTTGACCAAATGGTGTTTAGTCCTGTGAGGAGATGTAGAGGAAGACCAAAAAGACACTTGGAGAGGTGATTAAAAGAGATCTTTGGTTAAATGGTATATCCAAAAATTTGGTTTTGGATAAAAGTTTATGGCGTCGTTTGATCCATGTAGCCGATCCCACCTAGTGGGAAAAGACTTGGTTTGTTGTTGTTGTTGTTGTTGATATTAATTTCTGCATTATCATCTTAGTTCATATGTATGTAAATCATGAACTATTTGTAGATTATACCATTTCAAAAGAATATGGTTAGATTTTCATCTGATTTACATTTGGTATCATACCATCTGTCTTAGACGAACAACTTCCAGGAAAGAAGCCTTTCTTTAGAGCAGCCACGTGTGACTTGTCAACCAGGCAATAGCAGCAACTATCAGAGGGATCTCAGTAGTGACATGTTCGCTAGTTTTCTTGGTCCTGCAAATTTTCCTTCCCAGGGAAGTTCAAGTGGTGAGGAATCAAGTTCAAGGCAAAACCACTTTTTTCTGCCATGCAATCTGCAACGTGTTACACAGAACACGCCTAGCCTTGGTGAATTTAAGCTCAATGGCAATGAGGAGGCATTTGCTGGCTTTGAACGGGGTGAAAGTTCCACTGGTGGAGGAAATTTCAACGGAGGCACATTTCCCTTCCATTTGGATTATACTGGTGGGGGAAATGCAATGCGTTGTTCAACGCTGCTAGCCAGTGACATGCATCAACAATTTGCCCCACAACAGCTGCTTCCTGTTCCTCCTTTACCAGCAGAGGAAAAAGAACAGAACATTGTGGAGGCTGTTGTAGGAAAGATTGATCATCAGTTCAATGATATGGATCTTGACGAATGGTTATCTACTTTTACTTCCAGGTATGTATGTATACATATACATACACACATATATTCAAGTCTTATGATGTTTCTTTTGGGATTCCTTCTTTTGTTCCTATTAATAGTTAAAGGGGTTCTCTCTCTCTCTCTCTCTCTCTCTCTCTCTCTCTCTCTCTCTCTCTCTCTCTCTCTCTTTTCCTGATCTTGGAAGTCACAGGTCCTGAAGAAGCCGTACTGAGGTTGGCAGAATTACTCTGAAATATAGCTGCTGTTGCAGCTCTGGAAGCTTGGCAAGGGTCAAGGATCATTGATCAGATCCATCCTATATATAATGTGGGATATATGCCACCACTTTTTCCATATGGATTTATACAACTTATCATTATAGTTCCTAGGGTATAAACATAATTTTCTTTGCAAAGTGAGTTGACTAGTTGAACTCTAAGCTGTCAGATTTCACAATTATTTTGTGAAATCTAGAGAGAAACAGACATTGATTGTGAAAGAAAAAGCAGGATAACTATTGTGTCTGGTATAGCATTGTGTATTTTCGTACTTGGACACAATTATAATGACAAACCGTGTGTCATATATGATATTATGACACAATTATGAAAACAAAAGAAGCCAAAATGGTAAAGACAAAATTTGAAATTACGTTTTGATATTGCAATTTATCCTGGAAAATTGAAAAATATAAATAATTTTGTGAAAACTTATTTATCGGTTAAATGAAGTTTATAAATACAAAATAATAATAATAATAATAATTATATCATGAAAAAACTCGGGATGTGACCCTAAAGAAGTGATGATGGCAAACAAATAAATCAAAATCATCAAAAGAAAAAATTATTGAATAATACTGAAAAAATTTTATCGAGCATAAAATAGTGTGTTCAATAGGGATAGAAATGAAGATATTTTTGTCCTTTTAATTTTTTTAAAAAAAATAATTTAATTTTTTAACTTTTAAGTTAAAAAATTTAATTATTTTATAATTATAATTAAGATAATTTAATTTTTTATTTATCAATTTTTTTAATATAATATGATTCATCGAATTGATTTGAATTTAAATTTTTTTATTATAATGTGATAATTCTATTATGTGAATATATATCTTGATTAAAAGTGTCATTAAGATGTATAAAATTAAATTTTAAGATTTAGTAGAAAAGAATATAATTTCAAGTCAAAGAAAAGGTATTAAATTTTTAGAGTAAAAATAAAAGTTTAAATTATTATTGGTTGATTATATTATGTTAAAAAAGAGAAATTTAATGAGTAAAAACATTAAATTACCCTAATTTCATTTATGGATAGGTGGAATTATCACAATTATACATTTAAAGAGAATAAATTATCTCAATTATAAAAAGAGACTAAATTATTTAATTTTAAAGTTAAAAAATTAATTTTTTTTAAAATGGAAGAGAAAAAAAAAATGTCTCTACCAAAATTTTGGGGACAAAGTCAAGTTCGAAGTGTTCACCCTACAAGATTTTTGAAATTGCAAAAATATAAAAATATATTTTTTATTACTAAAAGATAAATTTTAAATGAAAATAAATTAATAATTATATATAATTAATAAAAAAATAATAAAAATCATAACTTATTTATATTAAAAATTTTAAAAGTTTTAAAATTTACAAATACTCACTTCCCAATAAAAAATGAAAAATGAGAATGAGAGAAAAGTTCTCTCCACCCTCAAAGTTCAAGGCAGGAATGAGGAAAAATCTTCCCCACAAAGTCGGGGTGCGTTGCCATTCCTAAAATAGAGGTAGGCAGAAGCCACCAACCCATTTAGAATCGGCTGAATTTGGAACTAAAATGATGGTCCAAAAATTGAGTAATTTCGGCGTGAATATTAAGTGCTTTGTGCCCCCTGTGTAATTACTTCTTTCTAGGGTACTCCAATCTCGATGCTTCATACTTGATTGAGCACCATTGAAGGCAACGGGTACTCCAATCTTGACCCTTCATACCCATAGCTTTGTGCAATGTGCAATCTGCAGATTTTGCAAAAAAATAATATGAATATATAATTTTATATATTATACATATAAAATAAAAAAATATATATTATACTTTTAAAAATATATACATCATGAAACTTAACTCTGAATGAGTAATTTTTTTCTTTGTGATTTAAATTTTTTAATTTTTAATTTAAAAGTTATTATTTTATGAATTTTTTATTTTACAATATAAATTTATTATTTTCATTAACCCATCTACCTCGGGAGAGGATATGTATATAATTAATACAAAAGAAGGCCAGTCCGGGTCCAATGCTGAACAAAATTTTAGATATAATTATACAAGGTTGGATCGTTGTAGACTTCGTAATTTGAATCTCCAAGTTTCCAATTTAAACTTTGAAACTCGTAAGGAAACTTGCAGTTTATATTATAAAATTTGTAATTTAAATTTTGAAATTTGCAAAGAAACTTGTAATTTAGACTTTGAAACTTGTAATACAGCACATTTAGTAAAATTAAAACTTTATTGTTTCTACATTAAAAATTAAATCCATCCTCAGCTTGAAGCACTGAGTGAAAATCAAGTGGAGGTTGAGACTTCCAAAGCCGCGAGCAAATTGGGAAAAGCAAAACGTTTACACACACACAGCGACAACTAAAAATAAAGGCCAGGTGAAACGGTGCGTTTCACTTGGCTATTGTTTCTTATCGTAGCTTAGCTTCAACGTACTGTGTGGTGTTGAGGAAGACAGAACCTGCTCGAACTTTCGAATTCGATGAACCCGAACCAAGTTGATTTAGCCCATTCCAGCAATTGGCTTCGGATGATGGCATCTGCATTGTTGGTTTCTTTCAACCGAAGGAAATTGAACCCAAACCTGCCCCAACTGACCGCCCACCCATGTTGATTTATGTGATATTTAGTTTATTTAATTTGACAATTTTATTATTTTTATAAAATATTTGCTTAACAGAATTTAAAATATTACATTTATTAACTATTATAGATTAAATTGTGAGATATAAAATTTTAAAAGCTTAGACAAGCATTTATTAACTGAAGTGGGAGATTTTTTTTTTTAATGTGTTAACTTGTAAGCATGCAATTTATCTGCCACTATCTATTCTCTAATTTGAAACTTAAATTAATTGGGATAAGTTATTTGAATTTTCAAAACATGCCATATATTGAGTTTAGTATTTTATGTTTGCTCACTGTACATAACTTATCTAAGGTAAATGAGCCAAATGTTGACTAATCAGCTCAACTCATTCATCGTACGTAGGGGTGGGCAAAAGTCCACTCAACTTGATTAGACTTGGCCCAAACCAAGAAAATGGCATACTTCATTTGGGATGGTTTGGCTCAACAAATTGAAAGACAAAATAATTAGGTGGGTTTAGATTCAAGTATCTGAACTCGTGGTTAACCGTATGAACTTGAATATTATTGTTTTTCATCCATTTTGTAAAGCAACATCATCTAACTGGCATTTATATTTTACCTTTCACCTTTAGAAAACCCTAACTCCCTTTCCCTCTTGTTTTTCGTCTCCTCCCCTCCCTCTGCCTTCCCTCAAGTTCCTTTCTCACCTTTCACCTATTGACCTCCTTCTCGGGCCTCTCCTTCTTGGCTTCTCACCTTGCCTCAAGCTCGTGTAAGTGCTAGCTAGATGAAAGCTCATTTGTGCCAAATGAAAGGCCATCAAGAAGCCATCCAGCTAGATGATGAGGCAGGGTTCTAAACTCATCCAACCATACAAAAGCTTGAGGTGATGACAAGTTGAGATGTGCCTCAAGCTTATTCAACTTAACTAAAGTCCCTCTCCCTTAAGCTTCTCTATCTCTGCTTGTGGTCATGGTACTTGTATCAAAGAACAACGACAATGATTTGGAATGGAAGCTTCGTTCGTGCCAACCCACCATCATAACTTGACCCATTTCAATCCAAGATGGCTTAACCTGGCTAGAATCGGCCCCTACCTCTAGGTTTCATTCAGTTTTATCAAAATTTCGATCAACCCTGCTTGTCCCACCCTTAATTATATAAGCTTTATAAGCTTGTTTCATTTATTATACTAACCTCAAATATTTTTCAAGTTTAGTTCATTTGATGAATGAATTCCATTAACTTATTCACGAAAACTCATTTATTTTCAATCCCTTTTTATTTATAAAATTATGCTTAAGTTAATTAATTTAAAATTTATCTAAATGTAATAAATCTTATTCAAAATTAAATGATCTTAAATTATTATATTAAAATATTTTCTACTATATGATATATAATTATTTTCATAAAATAAAGCATATAAAATTATAATTATAAATTATTTATTTTTACTTTATTAATAAATAAGTTATTCACAAATTTCACAAGTTGAATATTAAAATATTTCAAACTTGACTTGTTTCCTATAATAATATTCAAGTTAATTTATTTAATATATAAACAAGTAACTTTGAATGAATTAAGTTTAAATAGGAATGGCAATGGGGCGAGGTGGGGATGGGAAGTAGTCTTTCGCTTCTCAATCTAAAAAAGAAAATTTGTCCCTATTCCTACTCTGAACCTAAACCCGTCTCCAATCCTTGCGGTGGAATGGGTATTTGTGAAAAACCAAAATTTTTTAAATAAAATTTTTATAATACGAATAAATTAACATTTTTATTTATTTATTAATTATATATGTAGTTATTAATTTTTTTTTTTATCATATAGGAGTATTATTATAAATTTTTATTGTCGAGAATCTCCATAAGTGGGAAATAAGATTTTAGCCCTCATCTTCAAAATTGTGACAATAAAAACTTTTCCCTATGCCCCGTCCCATAAGGAGAAAATTCTTTCCATCCCCTAGTCGAAATAAAGAATTTCTTACAAATTTTCATTCATCCGGAGAAATTGTTATCCCTAAGCTTAAATAATTTACAAATAATTTGTTTCATTTATACCGCTAACCTTATCCTCAAAACTAAAAGTTATAAATAATGAGTGATTGTTTAAATTTTGAAAATTTTTTCTTTTTTCTCTATCTTATTTTCTTTCCACTCTCCAAATTAAAACTCATTCATTGGTGAATGGTTACTTGAATTTTCAGAACATAATATATATTGAGTTTAGTATTTTATGCTTGTTCACTCTACAAAATTTTCCTTAAAAAAAGTTAAAAGTCATGAATAGTTAGTGTCTAAAATTTGAAAAGTTTTTCTTTCATCTCTTCTCTAAATAGCATTAAAAATACAAAAAATATAGTCCCACAATGGATGTTTTAAACTAACTAAATTTGTTAGATTTGTTAAATTCTTAATTCAGTTTATAAACTTCAATAATATTATTAAACTGACACAGGTTTAAAGTAAGTTTACTAGATTTGTTAAGTTTTAAATTAAATTTATAAAATTTAACAAATTAAATTATTTAAATTTTTTAAATAAAAATTTAATTACATATATATATATATATATATGAATGATAAGACCACGAAAAATAAAGGATATTAACATGTACATTAATAGGTGGAAAGACTCTGCATAATTTTTTTTTGGTAGAAGACTCGGCAAAATATTATCACCTACATGGATGGAAAGTGTCATTTACTAATTTGCACAGATTGCATATTATGTCCAGAAAAATGAAAAGCATTTCTCCAAAAAGAAAAGATTGCACCATGAGCATGAGTAACCCAGAAATCTAAAAGATGGAAATCGAATTCCAAATAAGACCATCTATTGCTTCTTCATAGACATAACACTAAAAGCTTTTTAACACAACTGGATGCAGCACCCTTGGTGTAAGGCGCGGACAATTTGAGATTTATCTGAGTGAAATTGTTCCAATAAAAATGTTTAGCAACTGAATAGAAAGTAAATTTAACTCTATAGCTCCATTGGAGCAACACCTTGGCCCGCAGCAGTAGCCTGATCTGCAGCATCACCTTCCTCAGCCGCTGGCTGAGGTTCCGCAGGAGGATCTTCTTCTCTCACAATCTCAAATGCATCAATCAATTGTTGTACAGTTTCTTGATCCAATATGTGGAACGGCTCGCCAACTCCAACAATAGCAATGGTGCATATGGAACTCGTGAGTTTTTCCCCTTGCAAGGTTTCTCGGGTTGCAATAAGCGCATCCTTTATCAGATCTTCCCTTGATGAGCCCATAAAGTTCTCAAACCTACGTTCTAAATATGTCTTTGCAGCTTGTGAGCGAGACCCAATCGCAAAAGCCTGATATTCAAAGTAATTCCCACTCGGGCAATTGTAATAGAGGTGAGCTCCAGATTCATCCAGTCCAGCTACCAGAAGACCAACCCCATAAGGCCGTTTCCATGACCGCTGAGTGCATACCTGTCAATTAAAGTTGCACCACAATTACAAATGAGAAAGAGCTCTTTAAATAAATTTTGCAGATACCTAGACAAGATTTGCATCCCATTTCCCTTCCATCCTACTTACCACCCAAACACAAGTAACTAGCTATTAGAAATAAATCATGTAAGATTAGGTTACACATAGTACTTGTTTAATGCAAAAATTAACAGATCGTTTCCCATAAAGTTTTACATTTAAGAAAATAAACAATGACTTTGCTTCTACCAATGTTGTTCAGCAAGGTAGCTTTCCTGCCCTCCCTGGAGAAAGATCTCTACAATTAGAGGGTCAGAAAATATAGTGCAGATTTCTCTTTCTTAAACAAATTCAAACATAGACTAATTCAACCTCTTCAACTGGGTCTTCTATAGGCAATGCTAAAATTATATCAACACAACAATAATCTATGTTGCAAGTCATAAACAACCACCTCCAAATAAATGACTCATAAACTAAGATACATTACTTGGAAATATTTATATGGTAGCATCCATCGGGTTTCTCTATGTTTTCTTTTTCTTTCTAATAAGATAATTAAAATTAAATCTTGGGGCATAACTGTATAAGCAAATAGAAGTTGAACCCAAGGCCTCCCTCATAATAGAGGATGATCATTTGACATCCATAACCAATTACTGAGCTCAATGAATCATGCCCCACAACTTCTTAATACAAAAAAACTTCAGAACTTTGAGTAAATATACCAGATGTTAGAAAATGACAAATCAACATTAATATATTCAGTCATTTTGTCTTCAAGTTCACTTCTCCCATGACCAAATCTGGATCCATAACAAGCCCATTGGCACATCCAAAGAAGTAAAAAGCAGCAATGATGCAGTGGATTAAAACAAAACTTGATACGCAGAGCTTCTGCTTTAGTTTGAAATTATTATGAGTTTTGACCTGAGTCAACCCCCCCAAAAAAAAAAAAAGATAGCAATTTTTTATATTTCCTGTTCTTAATTTTTGAATTGGAATCAAATTCATCTTCATCGTTTATTTTAATAGGACCCATCTGGCAAAATTTAGTATTAATAGAGATGGATAAATTTGATCCCAACATGAACAAAATTTAGTATTAATAGAGATGGATAAATTTGATCCCAACATGAACAAAATTTAGTATTAATAGAGATGGATAAACTTGACCCCAACATGAACAAAATTAAAAGGAAATGGTTAAAATAGTCAGTAGAGAAGACCTGTTTTCATCTAATGCTCATGCTCATAGGAATTCATGGAAGATTTCCTCTTTGTCACTATAACAAAGTAAAGGATAAGCAAAAAGAGAACTTTTTTTTTGGGGCGTGGGGGGGGGGGGGGCGGCGGGGTGGGAGGGGGGAGAGACTACACACAAGGATAGATAATACAATTATCTCGCTTCTGTACAGATCCCCAGAAATGATTGTGTCATGAATGTTTTAACAAAACCTCTTGTGCTATATTTTGTTGAAACAATCCAAAAAAAAGTTAAGTGAGCTAATACACCACACTAACTAAGACGCGTGGAACAACCCAGCTCAAGGCATACAGTTAATAAAATTTTTCCCATTTGGAGATGAAACCAAACAACTAAATATCGTATATTTCACATTCCAATCGACCAACTTGGTCCACTCACATCAGGAAGGTCCACAATTTTGTGATAAGATATTAAAATACAGCTAGTAATGAAACTCATCAACGAATGAACATGAATCCTAGCCTTAACCCAGGCAGGCGCGGAGGCAAAACTCCTCTTAGATGAAATTCCAGCATAAGGAATTGGTTATTGTTGGGTTCCATTTCCCAACAGTTAGCAGTTCAGCACTTATCATCGTGGGTAGTATGAATGGCTTTGACAAACATTTTAACAGAACAGTAGTAAAATAAAAAGAAAAACCTTTGAAGCATTCAAATTGCCAGTATATACTCCTACACTACAGGCCGCAAAACGAGTTCTATTTTACCCCACATCACACAAACATGGCTGAGACAGAAATCTTCTTGAATCTGAATATAACTATCAAAATCCACAGCCTCCTTTCACTGTAAAATACCCAAAGCTGCAAATTTTAAACTCCCCAGTTACCAGCTTCCATCATCTATAAACTCCGTCTTCCAATTACTAAGAACTCACTTGCTACCCGGAGTATTATAGTACATTAAAAATTAGTAGCCCGTTATTCTAACCAAAACCCTAACTTCAATTCCACAATTTACTACAATTACAGCAAAAAAGGGGTAAATTTGAACTAAGAAGCTACGTTGATAACTGATACAAACCTGAGCCTTGTCAGCGAGTTGAACGACGAGTCGACCCACGGGAAGCGGCGACTCGTAGGTGTAGCTGTAGTTAATGCACTCGTTCCGCATGTAGCGAGAAAGAACTCGACCATCGGCTGTGAGGCCGGCAATTGCGACTCCGATGTGGTCATCGACCTTGAAGATCTTCTTCTGGTGGGAGGAGAGCTCGGAGTTAGCCTTGTTGACGCAAGCGAGGACCACGTGGGTCTTAGATCGGAGTCCTATTGCGGCGGAGCCTTGCTTCACCGCCTCCATCGCGTATTCCACCTGGAACAGCCTCCCGGCGGGGCTCCATGTAGTCACGTCCGTGTCGTACTGGTTCCTGAACATTGTTTACGCCGTCGTTTCCTGCCACCAGAATGAAAATGCAGGGGAGAAACCTTACCTTTGAGGAGACTCAATGACTTAAGCAGAAAAGAAATAAAAAAATTCTACAAGGAGATAGATGACACAAATTATGGTCATTATTTGTTCTAAAATTGACAACTCTAGTAATTACATACTTTTTATGTACATACACACGCTGATCCTTTTTTTTCCAATATACACACTAATCATTGATTGAAATATCAAATGAAAAATCATTACTTGAAGTATTTGACTCTTGATGACTTTGTTTGCTAAAATTAGTCAGTGAGAAGATACTTAAATTATAAGAAATGATAGTTTTAGTACAATAAATGTTCAAGTACTCACAAAAGATTAATAAAAAAATTCAAAATAAGAGAGAGCATAGGGTCTGAGTACTCCTTTCTTGTATGAATGCATCATCACTCTAAATTACTATGACTAGAGGAATAGGCTAGTGGGTCAAGTGGGTTTGGTAGGCATGTACAAGCTCATTTGATAGTGTTAGATTATATAGGGTTTTGGTAAAGGTACTATACTACTATGATTGTTATAAATTTAAAACATTTTTGTTAGTCTTGCGACCCTGACCTAAAATATGATTTAATTGAAATTTAAACATGGACAATATATATTATCATATATTATATGATTTTGTCCACCACTAAAGCAACTTTTTGGGTTATTGAATTTATAATCTATCAAATATATTCTTGTAAAATTAATAATTTTTGAGCTCCTAACCTCGTACCAAGTTAAAATTTTTGACCTTTTTAAGTCATTTGTTGTGATAACCTTATTAGTAAAATGTTGGTAACATAAAGTTAATTTGATTCGAGAACATGTGCTACAAAATACCTAAAACTCAATACATTTACATCTTAGAAATGATATGTGGATTAGGGGTGGGCATAACAAAGACTACACATGTAGTTATTTATTGGTGAGGGTCGACATAACAAAGACCTCACTCAACTCACTTAAATTTGTGACAAAAATGTAATGTGGTACGAGTCAGAATAGAACATAGGTTTAAAACAGTTAAAGAAATAGTTTGTGGTCAGTTGGGTTAGTTTGGCACTTTGAAACTCCACATGAACCCAAAGCCAATTGCATAACTTCCCATATTACAGACTGCATGCCGTTTACTTTCATTACTCCCAATTCAAAATGTCTAATACAACTCCATGTGTCACAACCTTAACACAACACCCAATCTCACTAGCCCGTAACACAACTCCTCATATCACTAGCCCCTAATACAACTCTCCATATCTGTTTATTTTACGTGGGAGAACATAGATTACTTATTTTAATTCAAAATGTCAAACACAACTTCTCATGTTATTACCCTCTAACACAACTCCCCATGTTGTTCTACATCATGTGTGAGAACACGGATTACTTGTTCAATTCAAATTGTCAAACATAATTTCCCGCATCATTATTTTCTAACACAACTCCCCATGTCTGTTTACTTCACATGTGGGAACACATATTACTTATTTCAATTCAAAATGTCAAATACAATTTCCCATGTCACTACCTTCTAACATATCTCCTTATATCTGTCTACTTTAGACATGAGATTACAAATTACTTATCTTAATTTAAAATGTCAAACACAACTTATGTCATTTTTTGTCTCAATTAACTCCCTCAGTCATTGCCCTCTAACACAAGTCCCCAAATTTGTCTACTTCACGCTAGAGATTATAGATTATTTGTCTCAATACAATTTCCCATATCATTACTTGTATTAACTCTCAACGTCCCAACCCTTAGCACAACTCCCCATCTAATAATCACCATTTTGAAAAGTAAGGGCATTGCCATTACTTCACATCACCTTGGAGGTATATGAAATATCCCAAGCATAATCAAAATTCACCCAATCACAACGATTGTTCCTTAATTGGAACCTTTGGATCCTCAAACTTGCTCAACCTTTAAGCATTATTGTTTGAGACATAAGCTCCACTTCTTCCTCTACAAAGTAAAATAAACCCTTTTACATAGAGAATCTAGAGGATCTTATAACAATTTTTCATTTGTACCCTAACCAAGAACATTTACCATAGGCCAATTCAACATTTTGCAGCAAAGAGGAACAAATTTTCTATTTGCCTAGCCTTCACTGGTGGGTCATGTGTTGGGGTGGAATGGAGAAGCAGCCTGTCAAGGGCCCGCAACTTGAACAACAGTAGGCCCAACCTATTTAGCATTTTAAGTTAGGTTCAGTCTAAAAAAGTAAACCTATACTAGCCTACGGCTAGACCTTTTATTATTTAAATAATACATAAATATTTTATATTCTAGTTAAAAATTCAAATATTAAATAAAATGATATACCTATAATCTTGTTTGAAGGGTTTGTGAAAATCTTGTACCACCTTTGATGTGTTTCTATGACATAATTATTATAATTGAGACAATAACCTCTAGCAAAGCCATAAAGAAATAGTACCATGACGTTGTGCTGACAATATTTGAGGTAGTAACTATTTTTTTTTTTATTTGAATACCTATATATTGAAATAAACAAATTTTTTTTCTTTGTTTTATTCTTCTGAGTCGTGATATTTCTAAGCTCTCCTAGACACATAATTAACACAAATTAGCTTCAGTCATTAGATGGTTTAGGTCTTATACTATTTAACGACTGGTATTAATTTATGTGATGATTACATATTTAGGAGAAGCATTTCTCATTCTTTTATCTATTCTTGTGGAATTATGTGATCTATTCTATGACTGGGCTGTACTAGAATAGATTGACGTCCACAGAAATGGTCTTCTACGTTTATTTTTGGAATATAGTTTGAGTATATCATTGTTTGTGATTGCTTGCTAGCAGATTTTCTTACTTGAGCTTTATTTTCAAAATGGACTGACGTGCATGTTGGCCTAATAGGCCTCGTAAGCCTGGTAGACATATCGTTTATTTTTTAAAACAAGCAAGGCAAGCTTTAAATTCAGCCTGCATTAGGTTAGCAGAGCAAGCTCATGCTAAGGAATTACTAAGCAAGCTTGGCCTATTTAAGGCAAAGCCTAGTCTGGCTTGGCCAATTTTCACCCCTAATCTTTTTGGCATCATTGATTCAAGAGAGGCATATCCTTCGTTGGGGTTTTGGACTATAATTGCTTGGTCATGGCTGGCAACAATTAGTCATTTTCAATCTAGACGTTTATATTAGTGGGAGGAGTGTTTTCAACATTTGATTTAAGAAATAGTTTCGGATTTATAAGGACGAAATACTGCCCAAGAAATGAATCTCAACAATTTGTGTGCCACTGTTCTGCCTCATGGTTTTGCTTAGCAAGCAACGATTAAGTGACAGAGATAAGCTGAAGTCATCGTGGTTGTCGAGAGAACTCGTCCAAAATCACTTCAATCCATTGAACTGGGCCACCTTACCGATATTGCTCTTATAATTTCAATTGGCTTCAACTGTTGCTTTTATGTTCGTTCGAGTGCACTTTATTATCGGTGTACACAACAAAGTGGAAGGGTTGTTTGTAAAATTTTAAGATATTTAAAAATGATTCTAAGAATTTAAAAAGATTTAGATAAAATATATAGAAAATTATTTGAAAAGCTTTAAAACTATTACAAGTTATATATAAAATTTTACAAAAGGCCAAATTATTATTTTTTAAATGTAGAAAAACACATGTAAGGTGCATGTAAAGCATATATAGCGATTTATATGTTCTACACGTGCCTTACATTCGTTTTATTACATAGGAATATGCAAACTCAAGTCCACACTTGATGAAAATCTATCACCCAATCTCTTCTGTAAAATTACAAGGGTGTAGCTATTTGTAAACTATTTGGACTTGAGTTGTTTAAAGCATGATTCAAACTCGTTTATATATTGAATAAACGTGCTTAAACATTGTTATAGGCTTGCCTGTTAAACTAGCCTAGCTTGAGAATTTTTTTTTTTATTCAGCATGTGAAGCTTACGAATAGGTTATTTATCAATTAAATAATAGAAATAAAATAAAATAATAGCTTCTTATTATAATTTTGTATGCTTTGTAGTATAAAAATAACTTATATTGTATAATAAAACTTACTTTAAGATAATAATACATTTAAGATCTTTTTACTTTGAATAAGACATGTTAGAATTTATTAAATTTTTAATTAATGTTGTTAAATTTAATTTTTAATATGATATTAAAATTAAATGAGCTTTCATTAACCAGTTTGATAAACTTATTCTTTAAATGAGTTGGGTTTGAAAAAAATTTAAGACTTACGTCATAAATGATTCATAAAAAGCTTGTATAGTAAATGAGTTGAACCTAAACTGACCAATATTTAACTGAATTTGACTTGTTTAAACCCTAATTAAAATTTTCACTACTTCAAATAGTCAAAATAATATGTGAAATTGACATTATATTTTTTCTATGTCATATTTATATATAAAGACAAGAGGGTTATTTTCGTCGTTTTTTGTCCACATCATCGAGATGAATTTTAGAAAACCTTGCCCAAAGCGTGCTGAGTTTCGTCTCATTCAGTAAACATAAATAATAAATGGGACCTAAGCAAAAACCGTAAATTGTGTTATCTAAGAATAATTTTACCCCTACATCTCTATTTCTACAACAAAAGTTATATCTCACGGTAAGACAAAAAATACACAATACATTTCATATCTTGAAATGTATTGTGTATTTTTTGTCTTGTAGTGAAACATAATTTTTATTATAAAAATAAAAATATAACTTTAACAGTTCTCGTTATCTAAATTAGAAATAGTGGACTACAACAAAAACTACATCCCACTATAAGACAAGAAATGCATAGCACATTTCATCTTAAAATGTATTGTGTATTTCTTATCTTGTAGTGAGATATAACTTTTGTTGTAAAAATAAAAATATAACTTTAACAGTCCTCATTATTTAAATTATAAACAATAGATTAAAAAAAACTCATTATATAGTCTTTTTCTCCCAAAAATTGCAACTCAATCTACAAGAAATCCATGCTTGAAAACATAAATTCCTTGCTTCATGGTAGGGTTTGATATTTGCCCTTCTCTCGCATTGGCAATTATAAAATAGAGTTCAAGGATATGTCTTCTATGAATTAAAATATATATATATATATATATATATATATATATATATATGCTCATCTGACCTTTCATGACCAGCCTGAAATTAATTAGGCAACAGGCAACAAGAATGGGTGTGGGAGCTGTCACAGTCCCACGTCAGAAGGGAATGGGGAGATCCTGAGATATATAGCTTCAGTTTGCATTGCCAACATGTATCTTAATTATTCTTGGCTACATAATAAGAGCTAGCTTTAATTCATTTTTCTGATGAAGATATGCATGTTTTTGTGGAAATATCGCAGATGTTTGATGCAGAATTATTAACCAATTATGTTAATACACCTTACTCATTCTTCCAATCTGCTTCTAGACTTAGCACACCCCAACTAAATTCTGAGTCATGCAAGCAATGGTCTAACCAGACTTTGTGTCAATCAACACACAGTGGAAGCCTATCTATATGTTCCAATAGTTATACTTCACTGTCTCCAAATTGCCAAACAATTTGTATGTTGCAAATACAGGACAGGCACAAAGATTCCCAATGAGCAATAAGAGAAGTCTGCGGCTGCCATATATCAGACATGAATCTGCAGTTCAAGCGACTCCTCTAATCCTCAGTGAATTGAAGTTTGGGATTTCACCACAAATCATTGAGCAATGCTTCTGAGTGTCCAAATTCATCTATGGTTAACCAAAGCGCTGGATTTGAAGTTGCAGGTGATAATAGTGAAGCATGGTACAACCAGAATGTGGTCAGTTACATGATGATCAATTCATAGGAATTGTGCATACCTTCTTTGCACAAAATTCAATCTTTGAGACTCTCAACCAGCAGTATCCTTCTTGGTCCGAGAACTATTCCCCTGAGCAACAAAATGCCTGGCCTTCACATTCACAAACAACTCCACCAGCAGCACGTGAATCAAACTTTCATGCAAAGCATGAAGAATTAGATTTACTTGAAGATTAGATCGTTAACGCATTTTTAAGTGGGGACTTTGACAGCATACTCTCTAATGAGGTCAATAATGCTTCAGCAGATGCGCATTCTTAACCATCTATAGTTAGAAGCCAAAACTTTGTTTGGATTCCATTTTTAAGATCGTTTGAATTGGTGTGTAGCACCATGCTTGAAGATACAGTAAGTTGGGCAGATTTGTGATATGATACACATGAAATAATGTGGGAATCATGTTTGTTTATTACCAATTAATATGTTGTGTAGGACTATACATGGGACACTTCTGATTTTTCTGAAACTTTTTGCCTCTTTTTATATGCCCACAATTATCAAGAAGCACTAGAATTATTACCAATTATTTTTTTTCTTTAAGAATTGGATGGAAATTGAGACAGCTGGTTTATATTCTTGGAATATTAGAAAATTTGATTGTACCAAAAAAAATATGAGAAAATTTGAGAACCATCTTAACGTTATTCAACAAACAACAATTGAAGAACATCATGCCTCATGATCTTCAGTGCAGGATAGAAAGGATTTGTATGGAAAGCATAGCTGAATTGATGCCATCACTTCTGATTTTCAGTGATATCTAACTTCAATCTAGTGACTTATAAAGAAGATTGCAAGGAGTTTAGGGGAAATTGTTTTTATGCCAATACTACAGTTCAAGAACAACACCACAAGAAAAATACTGAACTTACTAAATTGGGATTATCAAAATCTTATAAAATTTAATGTGAGATATTACTATATAACTCGGGATTATGTAAATAATTACATTTGCAGCTGGGTTTCCTATTTACTACTTTAATATTTATTGCTAAGATGCCATATTAGATTAACACTTCTTTTACGCTATCTCATCCTATGTTTGCCCTATTGAAGAGTTATTCTTATTGAAAAGTAACAGGAGGAAGACTTTACTAAGTGTAATATGTAATTTGCAGAAAATACTAAACTCACTATTTTAATCTACAGTGTCGTCTTTATGCATCCATCAGCAACTAGTACAGGTATGTATTAGTACGCAAAACCTTAGTACTCTAAAATTCATGTAAACACTACAGTCTAATTTCAATATAGTCACTTATAAAGAAGACTATAGGGAGTTTAGGAAAAATTTTATTCATGCAAACACTACAGCTCAAGGACAACACTAGTAAGAAAAGTTAAATTTACTAAATTGGGTTTATCAAAACCTTATAAAATTTAATATGAGATATTAATATGATTGTAAGATTTGATAAATTTAATTATTTAAAATTTTTTAAATAATTTATCAAAATTGTTTCAAATGAGATTTTTATGAGAATAAAAATGCTACTTAAGTAATACATAGTTTAGTAAAATGAACATGAAGATAAATTAAAAAAATATACACATTACCCTTTAAACTTTAAGTTATTTGCAAACACACTCTATTAACTATAAAAGTCAATAAATACACAGTTTCAATTATCAAAATAATATAAATTATCACTTTATTCATATACTTTAATATTATCTTATCTCAAAAAATCTTAAGATAATAGTTATATAAGATTGTATGCCTTATATCACTATTTTATAAAAAAATATTGTACATTATAACTAAAATAGAAGTATTTATCTTAAAAGGAAAGAAAAAAATAAAATTAGAAATTAGAAATTAGTTTACTGAATTACAACCACTTTTTTTTTTTTAATTTGAGTTACTCTATATAACCATTAAGAAAATGTCATGTGTATGTAATCACATACAAGTATTTAACTGTTAATATTTAATGATAAAAAAATAATATATTTAAATTATTTTAATATAAAAAAAGTGTATTTGTATTATTTTAATAATTAGAGTATAGTTACTAAATTTTATAATTAAAAAATATATTTATAAATAACTAAATTTCAAGCAAGTAGGGGTAACAATATGAGCAATTCATCCTAATTGATTCTACTCTACGATGATTTATAATTAAATGAGATAGTATAAATTAAAATTTTAATAAGTCAAAAAAATATAAATTTAATCCATCTTTTATGTGAAGTAAGATAAATCAACCTACAAACTAATGTACTTTTACACATGAAAATACATGTTAACTCATCCCATTTTGACCATGTGTAAATGGAATGGGCCATTTATCAGTATTTTTATATGGTAAAAAAGCATGAACTCATCTTTTACTTTATATGAGGCGGGTGGACCTAACCCGGTGGGCGTAGCCCGCATGTCAGGCCCATTTTAGTAAGTGTGCATGTATTTTTCCATAAATTAAAACACGTTAAAACGAACACAAATATTCTTAGAACCTACCAACGAAAAACGAGCATGTCTCGCTCGCCGTTTTTCTCTGTTCAATCTCTCCCGCCAATATCGCAGACCACGACGCGTAAGCGCAGTCTAAAGCATCCCCTTCCAGCGTACGATAGCAACACCGGAGTATGAAGACGAATGCTATACATAGCTTGTGTTGAAAGAAGTAGCAAAATTACTGGACGAAACCCAGACGACTGCCACGCCGCTGTCGGAGCTCTCAACTCCAAAAGGCCGGTTCCAAGAAAGTCGCTCGGCCAGGTTTTCTCATTCTCCATTTTGTTTGTTTCCCAAGAAAATTTGAGTTTTTCCTATCGCGTTGTAACAACGAAATCCAATTTTTCATTGAGGGGTAGCTCTCGCTGGAAATATTGTGGTCACTTCATTGAGACGTTTTATCGAATAGAGGGTAGGTATAAAGATGGGTGCTTGGTGTGAGTTGAACTGGCTTCTGAAATTTTTCTCATTTGGGTGATGATATGGTTTGCAATATTATATGTTGAATTCAGATGGAAAGGAGCAGCTTGCTGGTGCGGCTGTCGGCTGGGGTTGACGAAGTTGACGTGGTATTGGAGATTGGGCCAGGATCAAGTTCTTTGACTAATGTTCTTTTGGACGCTGGATCAGTTGTTCTTGCAGTAGAAAAGGTTAGCTTCTGCTTTTCATTAGGGACTTAGTCTTCTTCTATACAGATAATATTCTTTTGAAGGCTGGAGCAGTTGTTCTGGCAATAGAAAATGTTAGCTTCTGGTTTTCATCAGGGATTTGGTCTTCTTCTATATAGATTAATTACAAGCATGCTGTCCCAACTTGGTGTATCCATAGTTTGTCTACACAGAGACAGTTAACTATTTATATAAGCATGTACACATATGTAAATATAACTTTGTTAGTGTCTGTGTGTTATATGTCCCTACTGTAGCTTATGTTATGCCATTGCTATATAATTTAAGCCTTGGCATTTTCTTAGTTCTTAAAGGCTTTTCTATCTTATGGGTATTGAAGTTTTATGACGTCATGAATTTTCCACCTTCCCAGCAAGTTAGTGTAACGCCAGTTGTCTCTTCTAATTCTAGTCCTATTTATCCCTCTTTCTCCCATCCTTTTAGGATTCAGGATAAACACATGGCTGGTCTCGCGAGTGAAAGATTTGCAACCACAGGAAAGTTGAAGGTACAACTCATGGCGATAAATTTACCTTTATATTTCAAGTCAGTGGTCTTTTCTTGATGAGAGACAGATTAAGGTTCTCATTAAAATATTTATTTTGGCTAATATGGGAGAAATTTAAGCTGCATCATGCCATCATCCAAATAGCAAATTACAACAATCCGTGTTGTTTTTTAACAGAAAGAAGTTGAACAATATGCTAGAAGAACTTAATGCTTTCACTTTTTATTTACAAAGCAGGCATTATGTCATCTTCCAATTAGCAAATTGGGTGTCTCTCTTGCATATATTTACGGAGATTTGAGGACTTTACGGCATTGACATTTTTTTAAGAGAGCCTTTTTTTTTAAAAAAAAAAAATTGTGTTCTTGTTTTATGTTTTCCTTCTTTTCTTTTTCTTCGTGCATTCTATTAAATGCCTGACAATATACGAACTTTCAAAGCCAGTGTCATGTGTATAATTTCCATATAAGGAGTCCAACGATCCTGGGTCCTGTTGGCTATAAAACTTATGGTTAAGGTTGATCTTTTGGTAAAATACCTGTAGGTTTTGAATGAGGACATTGTCAAATGTCATGCGCACTCTCATATGTCATCCTTGATTGCCAGCATAAAGGAAATGGAACGAGAAGTTAGATATGCAAAAGTAAGGTCTCCACTCCATATACATATGTAGAAGTATATATGATTTTCATACCATGGTAGTAACGGAGTACCCTGGACCTTTGTTTCACAATACCAAGGTCTGCAATTGTGATAAATTTATGAACACAGAAAGATTGTTGCAGATGATCTTGCAAACAATATTATTCTGTACTTAGTTATATATTGATAATTCTATTCTTCAATTTCTAGAATGTGTGTAGTATATTGACTACTAAAAATCTGTTTTTTTGGTAATTGGAAAAGAGCTGGTGATGCTCTGAGTTTATAAGCTTAAGCCCATAGTTCAATTAAATTTGAAGCTCAAATGTCAAAACTTACTGTTTCATTGGTTTTATAATCTTAAGCTCTTAGTTCTCTTGTCGCTTGTTACATTTGTGCTTGTATCTGTGTTAGAATATGACACTCATTTCCTGTTATTTCAATCTCTATATGTTTGTCATGATTCCCTTGGATCTGGACCACTAATGTTATAATACTGTTTGAGTCCATTTGATGCATTGACTTTGTGGTCCCTCCTTTGGCTAGGAATTTATATGCCACAAACTTTGGTGTGCTTTACTGGCAGTCAACTTTGCAAGATTATGCCAAAAATGTACCACTTCATTTTTAACACCTGAATTGATTTGTTTTTGGCATGTCATTGGCAGGTAGTTTCCAACATTCCCTTTAATGTAAGTACAGATGTAATCAAACCACTTCGAATGGGTGACATTTTCTCAGAAGTGGTTCTATTTCTCCAGGTTAGCATAGATAGCTCTCAACATATATATATATATATATATATATATATATATATATATTTTCTGAAACTTTTTTATTGCTTACCTTCTCTTTTGGTCCCCGCTCACACACACTAGAAAGCACCTTGAATTTTTAATCTCTGTATCCCTCACCCCTTCACTGATTTATAGCTCAAGGGCTTCTCAGTTTTAGTTATATTAGCATCTTGATCTGTATTCCTAGGTTGAAGCATGGCTAGCATATTAAAATGGAAGAAAGAAGTAATGAGGTCCAATGCAAGGGTCAAAATTGTTTAGAAATAGATAGCTACATAAACCAGAAACCTGTAGTGACGTGCCTGCTTCTACTGAGACAGCAAAAGAGCTTTTTAAGAGAAAAGAGAAAAGAAAAGAATTGAGAAATTTGTGTAGCTTAAGAACCAGGTATTTAAGGTTTGCTTTATGTTTTCTCCTCTCTTGATTTGTTTTATGTTTTTTTTTTTTTAATTGTTAGACTACTTTGAAATATGAAGAAGGTTTAAACTGATGGAATAAGATTGTGAACTTCCAAATGAATGTACAAAAATACTGGGATCCTTATGGGATAACATTCATTGACTAAACAGATAAAATCTTTGCAGGAAGAGACAGCTTTGCGCTTGGTAGAGTGTTCTCTTCGGACCTCTGAGTATGGTCCCGTTAATATCTTTGTTTATTTCTACTCAGGTATATATGCTGTACATAATCTAATTTAATAAGTTCCATTAGCAATTATTGGTCAAGAGATGTTATCCTTTTCAAATCAAGGATCATTTGTTTTAGATGGTATAGCAACTTAAAACATGTAAAATTTGTGCACTACAGAAGAGAAATTAACAATTTATCTGTAAAACCTGCCCTTAGCCAGAAGATGCATTATAGTTTAGTATTCTGGCCTTCATGATTGGCCAATGATGATACAAGTAAATCAAGAAATAACAAACTTGTATATTTGGGCTTAGGAGCCGTTTATTTATTTATGTATTTATTTTGTTTTCTTGATGTATTGCTTATCTATCAAAATGAAACCTGAGAGTTTGCCACCTTCAACCAGAATTTGCCTGTTTTCATGTCAAGATTTTCTCTTTCTGAATTTCCTTTGCAGATGCTGAATACAAATTTAAGGTCCCAAGAACAAATTTCTTCCCTCAGCCTAATGTAAGTGATTTATATTCCATAAATGTGGCTGTATACAATTTGAATTTTCTTAATGGCCTTATCAATTTGAGGATTTGGTTTTTGATAAAATTTAATAACATCGTTTGATCCATATATCAAACCTATTTAATAGGATAAAACTTAGTTTGTTATTGTAGTGTGCATGAGAATAGATAGACTGTTTTTCTCCTACTAGTTAAGCTTGGCTGGTCCTACTCTCCATGTGATTTTTAGGGGAAAATCTAGCAAGTATTGATATAATTATAAACCATTGTCCGTAATTATTATACTTTTGAAATCAAGAGATAAAGTGGATATTTGCCTGGGAAACAACATTCGCAAGACAGCGAAAGACAATAGTAGTAATGCAAGAAAAGGTAACCAGCCAAAAGATAGTAACAAGAATTCCATGTCAATGCGGTATCTATGGTTTTGTAAAAGGAGTTCTTTCATTATGGGTTCATGTCAAAAATGGAAGTGCTTGGGACACAAGCCTTTTAACTTCCAAAGTTCTTTCATTATTTTATATGTGCGTATATGAGTCTCTTCCGGTAAAAGCTTCCTCTCAATGGTAACCTTTTTCCATCCATCACTTTCCTTGACCGAATTTCTACCCATTTATCCTTAATTTCATTAGAAGTCTTTATAACAGTGCTGATGTATATGTTCCATGATACATTTACTACTGAAGATTTTCCTTCTGTTAGTGCAGTTTGTTGGGCTTAAAAAATTTTAGAGTAAAATGCACTAAACCCTATTGTACTTTAAGTTACGTATAAAAAACCTTCCTAAGTATTAATTAAAACAAACTACTCTTACACTTTAAAAATTGTGTGAATTACTCTTATATATCCTAAATTAAGATAATTTGAGAATAATTTAAGATATGTAAAGGTAATTTGAGAATAATTTAGAGTTAGTGAAGGTAAATTGAAAGTAATTAAGGATATATGGGAGCAATTTGTACAATTTTTTAAGTGAAGGGAGTGATTTGTCTCAATCAATACTGCAGAAAATTTTTGCACATAACCTAAAGTGTAAGAAAATTTGGTGCATTTTACTCAAAATTTCATGGTTTAATTCTTTTAATTGAATATTTAATAAAATTCTATTAGTGGTAAAAGCATGACCCTTTAACCTTTCCACTTTTCAATGACATTCTTTAGTTCTGTATTTATAGGTTCGTTCGGCATTCAACGGGAAACGAAAGATGCTGCGCAAGTCACTTCAGCACATAAGCACATCCCTAGAGATTGAAGAAGCTTTGGGAAGTATAAATCTTCCAGCTACTTTGAGTGATCAATGTGCGCTACTGATTCATCATCATTATTATTATTATTATCACCAGTAAAACTCAGCTGTTCTGATATTAAGTTTCTCAATGATTCATCTAATCTGGTCTTTACTTCTGTGTACAGTCGAGATCGGAAGAGCTCACTTTTAGATGTTTTGTGAAGTTGCATAACTTGATTGTGAAGAGTAGAAATTTAGATTACAATTGGAATTTTGAAGAGCAAGCTCCTATATAAGACCTTAGATATCTACATATACATACAGCCTCTGTATCGCCACAGACCAGACAGTGAAGAAAAAGATGGAGAGCTGAGGCATCTCCAGGCTAGTTATGGATTTGATGACAAGCAGTTTCACATGCTCATCAGTGAAAGCAAGATTCCAGGTGCAAAACCATGTGCAGTCAATGAATATAAGTTAGCGAGATTCCCTTGTGTAGCCACCTGAGGCTAGCTCAGGTGGTCTCGAACCGCTCCCCCTTTCCCTGATGTCTCGGGTTCGAGTCTTCCCTCATCCCTTTAGGGTAAAATAGGGCTTTAGCCCTCATTGTACTCACCAAAAAAAAAGAGATTCCCTTGTGTAATGTACATGTAATTTACATCTTGTAAATTGTACTACTAGTAAAATAGGCGTAATCGGACACAACCAAGACACACAGCTATCTATTCATCCTGAAGCTGAAACAGATGCTTCTCATATCATAGAAGCTTGCAAATGGTAGATACCTCCAAAATGTTTCTTTGGAAGCCACTTTATGGCAGCTTTTTACCAACCACCAAGATGATATGCATTTAAATAATTCAAGTGATGCTCTTTTTTGTTCTTCATAGGCTATCAATGAAGCTGAGACTCACTTAATAGTTCATAGTTTGTGAGGGATAATGAAAACTAGCATGTCTTAAAATTATGTATCCTAGTCAATTTATGCAGCCTGAGCTCATTCCACATCATCCCAAATTTTCTATCATCTAGGAAGAACCTTACACCAACAAAATTAGTTCCTCCAATCGGTACCATCATATGTATTTTTATGCTACTGGAGATAAAATTGAGAGTAAAACAATCAAATTGAGCACTGAATACTACAGTTCTCAAAACATCAAACTTATCTTGTTTTACGCCATGATAGATAACTCTACGTCTTTCCCGATGAATAGGCTTTGTTCCTTCAATCCCCTGTAATTTTCTTCACCCATGAAACTGGTACACCAGGTCCAAAGCCCTTAACCTCGTCGCATGCGGATCAAAATCCATCACTCTCCCAGCAAACCCGTCATCGTACAACCGCCTCTCCTCCACCACCGCCGCCGTAGATGGTGACAACGGCCGTTTTGGCCGCTTATTCTTTATGAAGCAATTTCTCATCTTCTCCTCAACCTTCTCGATTGTGCCCATGGAATTCTCCTCTGCTTCAACCTCATCATCGTCCCCAACCTGCATCGGCTCGTTTCCGTTGTCATCTGGGGCGGCGCCCGTAGCGGAGGAGAACGAGTTCTCCGCCGCCGGGGGCGGAGGAATAGGCGGAGAGGGCGATTCGGTTCTGGAAAGGAAAGCGGAGAGGTGGTGATGGGCATGCTGAAGGGAAGTGTAGATTTGGAGAAGATGGGTTGGGTCAGTAGTGGATGGAAGTTGTTTTGCCATGAAGGTCGCTTGTTCTAGAGAGAGAATGAGGTCTGGCAGTGGTGGTACCTCCGCCGTGGAATCCATGGTTTTCCTCCCAAAAAACAAGCTTCTGAATTTTACTTTGTTCGGAACAGAGAACCGTGTGTCTGACTCTCAGTTTGATTAGAAAAGAAGAGAATCTGAATTGGGGAGAAGTGGAATTGCATGTGGGAATTGCGAACGTTGTTGGCAATGATAAATACGGGGTGGCAAGGAGAGTAATAGTAGAAGTTGAGGATTTGATGTTTGGGGATTACTGACATGGCTGTCCCAGAAAAATCAGCGAATCATTGAGTCTGTTTCATTGAACATCCGTCTTGAGACTTGCGGCCCATAAAATTATTATGATTAAAATATACAAATTTTTTTGAATTATATTTTAATTTTAAATAATTTTTTTAAAATTTAAAATTATTTTACTAACCTTTATCAATTATAAAAAATATATAAAAAACTTTTTTTATTAAATTTTAAATATCTTTAATCAAATTTTAAATTAACTAAAATAAAAATTAAAATACTCTTAAAATATATCTTCGCTGTGCACTTCCACTCCCCCACTTCTCCTTTGAAGTTTAGAGCTCACTAATGCCATCAAATTGAACCGTAAAATCACCATAATCACTCGCATTTTCTAAAACACTAAACATTGTTCTGAGACGAACTAGCAAAGCAATCTTACCCCAGAAGCTCCCTGTTCTACTTACCCTCTTCCTCGTGTTGCTTCCTCTAATGAAACTAGATCTGGGTTCTGAACAAAATCTCTCTTGGCTATTTATTCGGCGTTGGGAGGCCTAAACCTCCTCTGCAATGTCACCCAAAACGATCCCTACAAATGGGCCAATGTCTAATGCAAGAATAGTCATATGGTTGAGCTTCATCTTCCTAGTGTGGCGCTTTCAGGCGAATTACCTCATGGCATGTTTGGCAACTTAATGCACCTGCGCACTCTCAGGCTGTGCTTCAACACCCTGACTAGTTGGCTTCCTTCATATCTCACTTCTTGTGTCGATCTTCAAAACCTATACTTCCAACAAAATTTGCTTTTTAGTGAAATCTCAGAATTTTTGTTCAGTTTAACTTATTTGGTTCAGCTTAATTTGGCATCAAACAATTTTTCTAGTTCAATTCATGGCTTGCTTACGCTCATCTTTAGGGTACAAACTTGATCTTTAGGACTTCACATGATGAATCATAGAAATTCAAGCACATTTTTAGGATATTTTAATTTTTTTTCCTTAATCAATTTGAAATTTGATTAAAGAACATTTAAATTTTAACAAAAAATTTAACAAAATTTTTTTCATATATTTTTTATAATTAAAAAAATTTAATTATAAAATTTAAAAATTTAAAAAAATTATTTAAAATTGAGACATAATTTAAAAAAATTCTATATATTTAAACCAATTATCAAGTTGAAAGAAAACAAGACACTGTTCTGTATTCCTCTTTTGCCAAAAAAATGACCAATAGAAAGGTTGTGTTTATTTCCCTTTAGCTCCATTTTCATGCCTTTTTTTTTAATTAATTTTCTAGTAAATATGTTTATCCTGAGAGTTCCTTGCATGTTGAATGTGTCTAGAAAGTCTCTTTTATTTCTTTTGCTCTAGAAGGTTTCACATTATGAAACAAGTTTTTAGTGCTGTTTATGAATCAATGAAAAGAAAGGCGAAAGAATGTTCATGTACAATCATATATCAAATTATAATTTTGATTTTTGAAATAGAAAATATACTCCAAAAATTAAAATATACATATATAATGATTGAGTAAAATGAAAAATATATGATCCTAAATTTATAAATGATTATTTATTTGTATATTATATAAAAATTTACATTATTAGTTTTCATAATAACAATTCACTCTACTCAGCAAAAAATTTGGAAATCAGCCTATACATGATTTCATTGATTTGCACTCAACTGAATTAATCCCAATACATTCAGAATTATGAGAAAGAAATCACTTTTTAGCAGATATGTTCTGTTATGTTGCAGCATCTACTAAGTTTGTTTCATTTTTTTTCCCTTTTGGTCTTTTGAGCAAGCTTTTGTTTCTTTAGCCTTGACTTCGGGGCATGAAGAATTTATTTTAAAAGAAATAAAACTATAATTTTCAGAGGTTACTCCCTTGTATACTTGAAGTTTCCAAGTGCAAACAGACGAACCTAAAGATCAACTTACAGTGCGTTTAAAAAATCTCTCCTGGGCGGTAGCTTATAGATGGTGCCCTTCATTCCTTCCTTTATGAATCCCCTTCTCGTGGGGCAGTACATTCATCAATCTGACAAACCCGTTACAAGAAAAAATAAGAGAAAAACAGTGGGAAGAGGAAGCAGAACAAGAACAAGAAAATCTGTGTCACTGTCACACAGAGAACACATCTAGACAATTGATTTACCTTCCGCCGTAGGTTGAAGCACAAGAAAAGCATCGTTTTTCCCTGAAGAAACCGGTGATGATCCTATCTCTCTCCACCACCCCTCTTATGAGAGGCAAGGTCCTCCATTTATAAGTGAATTTGCCAGAAAATTTGAGATTGAAGCTAAATGAATGATCAAAAGCTATAAAATAAACAGAAATTCAAATTCGAGGAAACTTAGTATGAATCATGTCATTTTACTACAACTCACTTGGGAAGGAAAAAGCAAACAACGATATATGCAGGAGAAGAACCTCATTCAAAATGTGTCAGCTGATTATATACAATATACTAAGCTTTTAACATCACCAGATAATCATCTATTATAGACATTGCAGATGATCGGTAGCCAGAACCGAAGAGATTATAGTGATTTAAATAGTGATACAACATATAAAGGTCTCTCCTCTTCTCAAAGCCCGCCTGTTTTGGCATCACCTGTAAAAATTTCAGATATGGGAACATTGATCATGGATTACTTAATATTGCTTGAAAAAGAGATTGATATTCATGTAAGAAATCTGTACTTAATTTAAAGAATTAGTTGCCAGTGAGAGATGGTATATCACCAAGGACAAATAGTCACAAGACTGATTGACAGCTTTATCTAAAGAAATCCATAAAAAACATCTTGCCATTTCACTATTTGTTAATAGACAAATGGAAAGTAATGTGACCTCAGTCCCCACATGATGGGAGCAAGACCCATTTTTTCTTCGAGGTGCAGTCTGGAGGACTGGCCCCCATTCACATAATGATGAAGTATAGCAACAGGGATCGATGTATTTCCAGCAATGAGAAGGCTGCTGATGGCTACAGAGATCGATGTATGGCAACAGAACTGTGACAGCAACCAAGGATCGTAGGCAATTGTGTATAAAACCTAACCTAGCTCTGCCAAACTTATGTAGTATGAGAACAGAAAATAAGATACTTAAGATTTATTCTCTGAATAAGTCAAAATTCAATACTCAACTCTGATTATTGGAAACAATAACAAGACCTCAAATAGGTAACCAAAGACCTTAAAAGCTATTAAGATAATTAAAGATAACTTAAAGCCCAAGAAATCCTAAACTAAAACACATATCCCAACTAAGAATAAGATAAACCAAACACCTAAGCCGAAATTAATAATTAATCCCTAAGTCCCCAATTACAACATTAACTCCCAAATAATTAATACATCATAAATGCTAACATGAAACCTATATAATAACACAATTATTATTTTCTTATTCTGCATCGCATAATGAATTTATAAAACCAACCTAAAATTTCCCCCAAAACTGTTAACCAGCATATTTGTTTTATGGCATATGACAAGCATAAGGTTTTTCTCAGTCACATACATGACATGATATTAGACAATTCCCAGCTTGTAAGATTTAGCATTTAAAGAAAAGGTAAATTCAATCACCAATTTATGGATAAAAACAAAACAAAATATCTACTTTTAGCTTCTAAGGGAAAATTTGTTTTTCCAAATATTAGCATGATATTATGAGTTCAATATTCTACAAAATCTGAAGTGGAACACTTGCCAAAAATTTCTGACTTATGCCATAAGTTAATTAATAGAAGTATTTTATTTATGCTTAGACAGATGTTTGATTCACTTAAGATTGATAGTTTCTGTTCTAATTGCTATAAGTGAGATTTCATTTTTAATTCTGAATAAACAAAACTTAAAAATAAAAAGAAAGATGCACAAGTTCGTTGAAGACTGTTTGATAGCTCATTTAAAGAAACTGTGAGGAGTCTCATACAAAAGTACAATTAAAAGCACTATAAAGCAAGGTTCTGTTCATTTGAACTCTACAATTCCATACAAAATGGATTCCCAAATATTTGGAGAAAGGGGTGGGAGGACCGGATTGTATTAGTAAACATTGTCATTTCACTTTCTCCTTCCAAAAGTGCATACAGTATATACATACAATCAATAAGAATACGACATGAAAGAGGTAATTCAGGGAAGGTAAAAACATGCTGTACAATAGTTACAAATCCTTTAGACTATATGTTAGATAACAACATTACCTCAAAATATGAATTATAGAATGATCCTCCAAATCTGGCACACCAGGACATTCCAAATTCTGCCTCACTGTGACCATCTACAGAATAAGATAAAAAAGAACATCACGACAGTTATTGCTTTAAACAAATTTCAAGACTAGAAAGTTATGCTGCATAAAACATATTTTAGGCCACACAAATATTTAAAATATATTAGAAAAAATAGTTGTCAAACCAGCAACAGATTCTATATTCCAAACTCACCAAAGCAAAGTTAATATTGTATTGGCAGGCAAATTTCTTAACTATTTTAGAGCATTAGAAAAAACGTTGTCAAACCAGCAACAGATTCTATATTGCAAACTCACAAAAGCAAAGTTGATGTTGTATTGGCAGACAAGTTTCTTGACTAATAAATTGATAGACTCAAACTTTATAACCTGTGTTATAATTCTCAAAAATGAACTTTAATATTTTGTAACTCCACCTATGTTTTTACATAGTCAGTCCCAAACCCAGATAATGGAAGAAGGTTACGTTAAGTAATCGACAAATAGTATAAAACTTTGTTGAATCTCTTATGACATGGATAAATAAAGTTATTGTGCTAATGCTAGATCATTATCCAGAAGTAACGCAATGTATGGCTCAAATACAGTGTCAAATGAGCTACAACCGCTGCACTGGTGCCTGGATATAGTGTTAAATCAGCAAGGGTCCTCAATCTTGCTAGATGTATGTGGGTAAAGAAGCTAGTCTAGGTGAACAAAATCCGTTTTGGCACTTGGAATATTGATATTTTGACAGGGAATTATATGGAGGTAGTTAACACTATGATTCAAAGGAGGATTAACATTATGTGTTTTCAAGAAGCCAAATGGGTTGGAGCAAAGGCTAAGGAATTGGATACTTTAGGATTCATGATTTGGTATACAGGGAATGTCAGATCAAAAAATGGGGTTGGTATTATTGTTGACAAGACTTAGAAGAAAGATGTGGTAGAGGTTAAAAGGATTGGTGATTAGATTTTATTTCTTAAAATGGTAGTTGATAAAGAAAATTTTAGTATCATAAGTGCTTATGCACCATAAATGAGGTTCGAGGAACAAGAAAAGGTAAAGTTCTAGAAAGATTTGGAAGGGCTAGTTCAAGGAATCCCACAACAAGAAAAGATTGTTTTAGGTGAAGACCTTAATGGTCATATCGGAAAAGAAGTAGGGTAGTATGTGGGATTTCATAGTAGTTTTGGTATTGGAGAACTAAATGAAGAAGGAAAAGCAATTCTTGATTTTTAAATGGCTTATAACTTTAGGGTTGCAAATACTTATTTTAAGAGAGAAAAGCACCTAATCACAAACAAGAGTAGAGTCTCAAGCTTGTAAATAAATTTCTTTAAATACGGATAAAAGAATATATAAGGACTGCAAAGTTATACTAGGCGAGAACTTGACCCTACAGCATAGGGTTTTGGTGCTTGATATGCATGTCAAGAGTCAAAAATAGCAAATTTGCAAAAGTTATAAACCCAAATACTAGGTGATGGCAACTAAAAAGTGAAAAGCAATTTATTTTCTAGAGAAAGTTAATGGAAGAGAGAGTTTAGGAGATACAAGGAAATACCAACTTTATGTAGGAAGTGATGGCCAATGGGGTTCGAAAGATAGCTAAAGCAGTTTTGGTAAAATAAAAAAGATTTAACCCTAAAGGTAAAAAGTTTTGGTAGTGGAATGAGAGTAGGCAAGAGAAGATTAAATATAAAAGAGAGTGCTCCAAAGCATCGCTTCTTGAAAACAATACAAAAAATTGTAAGAAGCATCGGGCAATTAGAACTAAGACAAAGAAAGCAATTAGTAAGGAGAGATCTAAAGCGTTTGAGGAGTTTTACCAAGTAATAAGAACAAAGAATGAAAAATGGCAAATATACAAGCTTGCCAAAGGAAGGAAAAAAAAAGATATTTGGATAAAGTGAAATGTATCAAGGATGAAAAAGAAAAAGTCTTGGTAACAAAGGGAGATTTCAAAGAAAGATGGGAAAGTTATTTTCACAAGCTTTTTAATAAGGAGAAAATAATAAATATAAATATAGAAGGTTTAACTACTCAAAAAGAACATCTAAACTTTGCTTTTTATCGTAAAATTTGAGATATTAAAGTGCAAAAGGTACTTAAGAAGATAGACAATAGTAAAGCTATGGGCCCAGATGACATACTTATTAAGGTTTGGAAATGTTTGAGAGAGAAAAGTATTGTTTGGCCAATGAAATTGTTCAATGAGATATTAAGATCCAAAAGGATGCCAGATAAATATAAGAAGAATACTTTGATACCTATTTACAAAAATAAGGGAAATATTCAGAACTGTGAAAATTATCAGGAGATTAAACTTATGAGTCATACTATAAAACTCTGGGACATAATGATTGAGTATAGACTAAGAAAAAAGACTCGAATTTAGAGAACCAATTTGGTTTTATGTCGGAAGATCAACCATGGAAGCTATTTATCTTATATGGGATTTGATGGAAAAATACCAAGGTAAAGAGAGAGACTTGCACATGGTGTTCATTGACCTAGAAAAAAATTATGATAAAGTGTCAAGGAAAGTTTTATGAAAAGTTTTGGAAAAGAAGAGTATGTGTATCGTGTATATTCAAGTTATAAAGGATATGCATGATGAGACTGCAACAAGCGCGAGGACTTAGGGAGAGGTGATAGAAGGTTTCCCCATAAGGATTGGTTTTCATCAAAGGTCATCCTTAAGTCCATTCTTAGTCACCTTAATGTTGGATGTACTTACTAGACACTATCAAAATATAGTCCTGAAATATATGCTTTTTGTAGATGATATATACTGATAGAGAAATAAAGAGAGAATGTTAATTATAAATTGTAGATGTGGAAAAAAGTCCTAGAATCAAAGAGATCCTGTTTAAGCATAAATAAGACAGAGTATATACTATGCAAATTCAATAAGAAGCGAGCAAACAATGATTTGGAAGTAAAAATTGAGAAGCGCATTATACTACAAGCGTCAAGGTTTCAGTATCTTAAATCAATTTTACAAAGTGATGGAGAGATTGATGGGGATATTACACATAAGATTCAAGTGAGGTGGACAAAATGGAGGAATGCGTTAGGGGCCATTTGTGATTACAAAATACCTAGCAAGTTAAAAGGAAAGTTTTATCGAATAGCTATAAAACTAGTTATGCTTTACGATAGTGAGTGTTGCGCTTTGAAAGGTCAACAAGAACAAAAAATGAAGGTGGCTAAGATGAAAATGTTGAGATAAATGAGTAGACATACAAGAAAAGACAAGATTCAGAATCATTATATTCGAGAGAGTTAATGTGACAACTATTAAGGAGAAAATGATAAAAACTCATTTAACGTGGTTTGGACATGTACAAAGGATATTACTAGAGGTTCTAGTGAGAAAAGTAAATCAAATAATTTTTAATCAAATGAAGAGTGGTAGAAAAAGACCAAAGATGACACTTGGAGAAGTTGTTAAAAGAGACCTCTTGTTAAATGACATTTCTGAAAACTTGATTTTAGATAAAGTACAATGGCGCTGTTTAATTCATATAGTCAACCCCACTTAATAGGATCAAGTTCTGTTGTTGTTGTTGTTGAACTTTAATATTTTGTCCTAAACAATGCCTCCAGTACTTCAATTGTAGTTAGTAATAGTACTCGTTATAATCAAAATAGTTTCACCTACAACCATAAAAACTATTATTGCCCCTATTCTTTCACTTGTATGATGTACCCTCGTAAAGGAATCAATTTTTTATACAAGCCGGCACCTAACATCATTGACACTAGAGAAATAGCATCCCTAAGTCCCTGATTCTAACTTATTTTCCCTTGAAACATCTTACTTAGACACAAACCGACCTGCACATGGATAGATAAGTATCAACTTTGATAACTCGTGCGTTTAAGTATATGTGCATTGTTTCCAGGTAACTCTGAATTTTTGAAAGATCACCCCAATTTCAACAGTAGGTGGAGAGAATCTACTTTTATTTTCAAGCTTGCACATAATGCTATGTAACTCCACTGAGCTGAGCTCCCCACTTTCATTCTTAATTCAAGTAAGGTTTTCTAGGACCTGTTGCTAACTCTTGCTTGAATTTGGAGCCTTGGCCCCTAAGCACAGTTCCTAAGTGACTTAAAAACCTCAAAACAGCCCAAATAGAACTTTTGAAGTATAATGCATACCTCTCAAGCTTTAGTAATTTTTAATAAGTATTCTGGCAGAGTGGCAGGCACTTATGCAGTGGGCTAGGCTCACATTAGTCAGTGGACAATAGTCAATGGTCAACTAATTCAAACCAAAAAATTCCCTAGCTCCTCACATTTTGAATGTTGTAAACATTCAATTGAAGTGTAAAGTGATTCAAGTGTCAACTATTAGTATAATTCCAAAACTGGAGTTACCATACAATGCCTTTATTAATTTCTCTAGTTATCTTCCCAAATCATACAGTCTTTCATCAATGTTGACTTACAATAGCAGGCTGGGTCCAATATAACAGGTTCTCCATTCTTGTCGGAGCTAATATTTCCACTCCAGAGGTCTCCATGTAGCAAGCATGGCTCCATGACCACATTGTCAAACAGGGGTCCCATACTTTTCACCAGTCTTTGTCCTGTTAAAAATGTTGATTTTGTACACAAAAAACATAGAGTCACCTTCAAAATTTTAGTAGATTCAGACATTTTAAAACGAGTATTTTCACAATGAAGAACTTTGCGCCATGAGTTCCAAAGAATCAATATGGTTTAAGAACAAAGATTTCCAACAGATCATAAGTATGACAACACATAGTGTTTGGCTTGTTAGCTAATACTGTGTGACATGAATACTACCTTCTTAAGATTCAGCTCCAAAATGAAATATTGGAATTTAAATTTAAACTTTATTTTTGTAATTGTTTTAGGCATTGACTCGCTGTCAGACTCAAGGTTACACTTATGTTTAAATCACTCCAAAAGCAAAAAAGCAGATGAATACAGGGGAACGTCAAATCAGCGAGTACTACTAGGTTTTGCTTCAATTTTAAAAAACTCTAATATTGATAGTAGATTAGACCATCAATTCAAGAACAAATTTTCAGCTTTTTTACCCCTAAAGTCATTTTTCACACTGCCCTATGCGTTTAACTGATCTCATGATTCAGCCTCAACACAGCAGGCCCCAACAAAAGCTGTACAACTAAAAAACTGATGTGCAGAACAGTATTTATCAAGGAAAATTACCTTTTTCATAAATGGCATTATCACCATACTGGTCCAGAGCCAACTTCAGCTGGTAACCCAATCTACGCTCCCCATAAAACTGAATCCAATCTGATGACCAGGTGTTTATCTGTGGAGTGCTACAACATAATATACATAAATACATAAACTCATTAGAATTCAATTGATACAAGTACCTCCCTTCAAGGATGTCTTTAAACTCAGACATGCTCCACATGTCTGGATAAGAAAGACATATGATAAAATGTTCGCAAATCAATTATGACAACAACAGTTAAGGACTTTCATTATGAATTATATAGTATACCTGCCAATGGTGTTATCAACATCAAAACCAAAGCCTTTGCTAGATTTTCCAGCTCTATGCATTTCAGCAAGCTTCCTTCCTAGAACAGACTGAGAAGCAATAACTCACAACTAGAGTACCCAAGTTCTGGCAATTAAATATTAACTTTTTAAGTAGCTAACCTGATTGCCTCTAGATGCACCAAATTCAATGAATTCCATAATGATGAAAGAGCCACCAGTAGGCAGGGGTCCAACCTACAATTATGAACAAGTTAACATAAGTTCCTTCTGCAATTAGACTCATGCTGACTTCAAATATGGGCAGCTAGTAGATGCTGTGCCTAATGTTAAATTTTCTGCACCTTATAAGGCCTAGGTACACGGATGGACCCGGTGTCATACATAGCTCCTAAACCAAGAGCCTCTGCTTCAAACATTGATGGTCCAATACTCCTGATAACATGTTTGAAAGGCATGTAATTTGTCACACATCAGACAGTGTGAAGCAAAAATTAAAATAGGATCCATACAAAGCAGCATACACAAAATGAAGTTTCATCCCCAAAGGACAGCCACAAACAATTAATCAATCATTGAAAAAGAAATTTACATGTGATATACCTATTTGTTTTTACAAAGAAAGAACCAGCATCAGTGTCATAGTGACTAGCACGATTGATACAACCACCACCGACAGGACTGATTCTTGTTATCTGTGTAGCTTTTCCTTCAGAAAGCATCCACTCACGGATTGGATCATCACTCATGCTGGCCACTATCAAAGAACTATAAGCTTATGAACCTTTTGTTATCTTTCAGCAAGACAATTCATGACCTTAAATAACTCAGACAGGATACAAGTTTTGCCCAAAACCATACCACAAGAATGCAGCATAGTTCACTTTAATTTGTTAGACTAATTCAAGGCCTCCATATACTTTTTACAAGAACCAGTACAATTACAACTAAAAGAAAGCAGATTGCATGGATAAGCTTCAAGCAACTCAATTTGCACCGTTGAAGCTTCAACCAATCGTAAGCTGTCAAAAACTCACATATATACAGAAATGAAATTATGAAAAAGCACAAAAATTGCATACGATAGCACAAATACACCCTAAGCTTTATATAAACTTCATATTCCTGGGAAATCGAACCATTTAACAAAAGTTAGAAAGGAAAAAAGAATAGAAAATCATATGGCAATTATTTCTTGAGGGGTACTACTCAAACCCAAGAAATATCTTCAACTGAGCTCAAAGAAGTAGCACCATTGCAGACAGACTTATGAAGAAGAGGTTAAACACATAATCATAACGAATACATACAACAATAAATAAATTATACGCGTCTTTAGACAGAACCAAATCATGGGTATGTCTCAAAAATCTTGTAATTGATATCAATGCTACTCGAATTGCCCGCACAAAAGTATAATTGTTTTGGAAAATAAAGGACAGTCAGATATAGATATGAAAAAATATATATATATACATATATATATTTTATACCACTACTTACCAGGTGATGGCTTTGCTTTGACGAGAGAACGTCCCGGAAGGCGATGAAGGGAAGGGAAGTAGATAAAAGGGGATATGACTCCAAGGTGTGCAGCCATTATCCGCCTTCTTGTCCCTTTTATCCAGTGAACGACCACTAGGCCTACCTTAACTTTTCTCCCCTTAGTTTCTGTTTCTTCTTCGATACCAGAATGGTGGAATCGGATACCTCACTTTTTTTTTTGGGTGATTTTTTTTATTTTTTATAATTTAATATGTAAATTTTTTATTTTATTTATTATTATTTTAATCTTTTACCTTGCCAACCTTTGCGACAAACGATATGAACTCAGAATGGTCCCATAACGCTTTGTGGGTTGTAGTTCAAGTAGTATATTTATTCTTTATTGATATATTTATCCTTTACTTAGATTTAATTTTTATTTTTTTACCTTAAATTATAATATGACTCTTATATTATAAGAACAAAAAAAGAATGGCTTCATAATGCGGCAAAGTCCGTAATTTTGCAAAACTTTAGGGAAAGTACACCATGACCCATGAACTATCACAAGTATCATTTTTGGCACAGGAACTTAAAAGTACTCCACTGGCCTGCAGTCACATGCTCCTCTCATGTGATGCTATGACGTAATTGAGAAGAACTTAATAATATGTTCAATGTAAATATCATTATATTTATAAACACTATCAAATTTAGCTCTTAATTAATACAAAAACAAAATTCAGCTAGAAATTCATATTTTTCTTTTTACAAGTGTAGATTTGAATTTCTTCACAACTAAATGTCTAGAGATTAATAGTAGGTACAATTTTGCAAGTAAAAATTTAAAAAAAATATATATTTTTTATTTATTTTTTACTAATTTGCTAATCTTAGAAGTGGAATCACCCAATGCCCTAAAATGAAATGATAGAAATTTTTTGAAGAAAAATAATCTTTTCATTTAACACTTTCCTATCAAAGCATGGTAAGTGAATTATATTACAAACACTTCTATTCTTCTTTATACAGTTCATTCCTGAATTTGGCTATTTGCTCTGATATATTTAGGTTTTTATTTCCAATTACTCTTCGAAGCAAAACCCTAAAGATTAAAAAGTGTTCTGATTATTAGGAGGTGGATTTTTATTTGGTTGCGAGAGTATGAAACCTGTGCTGAGGGCTTTCCTGAGGAAAGCTTATAGAACATCGATGATCCGATGGCTCATATTTAGGTGAGAAATGTTACATATACAAAGTTGATTAAGTATACAAAATATGTACCAAGTATGAAATGATAAAAGAATAACATTATTGGATCCACTAATTTAATTTTCTTTAGCAAATTAAAAAGTGATAAGTAAACTTTATACATCTTTTATATTTAGTTGCTTTGTACATATAACATTTCTCTATTCAGGTAGCATTTCATCATTGCAAAAGCTGAATTTCTTTTGAGTTGTGTTTTTTTAAGAAAATAAAAAAAATTAATGTTAAACCCTAAATCTTAATATTCTAAATTTAAATCCTAAATTTAAAACTTTATACCCCAAATTTAAACTTAAACATATATAAAACTTTAATTCTTAAATCATAAACTCTAAAATTTCAAATTCTAAAATTTTAAAAGCTAAACTTAGATTCTAAATCTCATATTTTAGACCATAACAATATAACTTAAATTCTAAACCTTAAACTTTAAATAATAAAATCTTAAATCTTAAACTTTAATACAAAATTTTCTTAAATTAAAAAGATAACATAGAACTTTTCATTAAAGTAATGTATATTAATTTCAACCTTTAATTTAAAAGAAAATATGAGTGTATTTTACATTGTAAATTATTTTGTAGGATCCAAATTCGAAAGAGTTATAGCCTTTTATCTTTTTTGCATTTAAAAATTTTAAAAAGTAGGAGGTAGAGATATTGTAACGAATATAAAATATATAAATTACACTTTATCTTGGTGTACTTTATTTTATGTAATTTATTCTCTGGCACTTTCAAAATTAAGCAATCAACACCCTTGTCAACATTCCAATCAAATTGATATAACTGCACGCGACACATCTTCCATTTACCCACCCTCCCTATTCCTTCCCTTTTCCATGTGTCACACCCATACTAGCAAATTTTCTTATCGTACCCCCCTTTTTATCACTCTAATTCCCTAAAATTTTACATCCCTTCCCCTCTCTAGAAATGCAAACTTTCTTCAACCATTGTTTTCCTCATCCTTCCCCTATTTTCACCAAAACTCCCCTCTCTGCCTGTCTTTCCTTAAAAGTCTATTCTATTCATCGCATTTTCCCTGTCCACTTCCCCTTTCTTGAAACCAAAGTTTCCTTGACGCCTATTTTTCCCACTGCTTCGCCTCTTTTCAATTTGAGCTACTTGAATTGTTGTTCTCTACTCCAATGTCACAACATATGCGGTTGGCACATCCTCAGAGGATAAACTTGCCATAGAAGCATCCAAATAATCAAAGATATTTTAAGTAATATCAACTATCAAGCAGCGCTCTTCTACAATTAGCAAGCAATGTGTTTTCCTTGATGAGTTACCATTTGTGTAAAGATTAAATAATTTCAAAGGACTAATATTTTTTTTTGAAGTATTTAAAAAGTTACAATATAAAAATTAAATCCGAGAAAATGAATTAATAAAGTCAAATTTGACTATTTAAGTCAAGTTTAAATCTCAAAAGGACTAATATAATCACTTTAGAATCATGTTTGTTTTGAAAACCTACAATAAATGCCATGTCATCTTGAATAGTTGTAACATGCTTTACCATGCTAACCATTTCAGCTTCTTCAAGTGGCAACACATACTCTTCATTTGGATTTCTCTTCCTGAGGTTGTAAAACAAAACATGCTCTAAAAGTATCCAAAACCCTCTAATGCTCGTACTCCATCACATGACAAGTTAAGTAACTTAACATTTCACAAATTTATTCTTATCTATTGCATTGAATATTGAGAGGGTCAATAACTCAATTATGACAAGTAAGTAAGTTCACATTTTACAACTTTATTCTTATCAATTTGGACAAAATATTGACAAAGGGGGTTAAACTTGTTTAATTGAGAATTGAGGAGAATATTGGTTTAACTCAAAATGCAGTATTAAGTAATTTGAGGATGCCTACAACTTCACAGAAAGTTCAAAGAGAAGATAAAGAGTTTTCTATAACTTATTCTATGCCTCTTTCTTATTATTTTTCTCTATAGAGAACAATTTTACTCTTTACATTAGTCGTAGCTTCTAACTGATCCTGTTACAGCTTGTTACCATGCTAACTACTTCAACTACTTACTACTTCTAGTTTCTTGATCACCTCTTGTCATGCTACTATTACGAAGTCTTTGTGCCATGTTGGGGACTTACGCAGTCACTTTTATCTTCTTTACGTATTCCACTTTTGGTTCAGTGGCAAGTAAATTATATAGAAGGTAAAGTGCAAGAGGATAGAGTATAATTTAACCTAATATCACATAATACATTGATTTATTCCAATGTCTCATATCAATGAAAGGATAGGTTAATTTTCTAAATTCATTTGATTGATGTGCGGATATATATTTTGCTAAATTCTTGTGATTAGTGCACATATATATTTTTGAATAAGGCAAAAAATGCATGACTTGAAAGCCAAAGAGGGTATGGAATGATCTATCATGATTCACTCTTATTTAGTTGCGATGGTATAAACAGTTATGTTGTACTTTCAGGATTTCTCGTCAAGCAAACATGAATCATGAATAAAAGATATTTCGACTGCATATGCCATTTGAAAAGTTGAATTTCCCTTTAGCACTAATATGTGTGTAAGTTCTATTTAAAAAAAATATTAAAAAAAGAAATCATGGCTGAATATTGCTGGGATAGATCGTAACCATTCAGGCAGCTTTTGAAACATATATAAAAGGGGCACAATACGTAAATGATTGTTTAGTTTTGTGTGCCTTCGTGAGTAGCTCCAATAAGGAAGCCGTGTTCAGAACTATCTCCAAATTGGAACCAAAGAAATATACCATTTTAAAACCTTCTGCATATGGAAAAAAAGAGTCATATTATCCACATGTGAGCTGAAGAAATCTCTATGGGCATGCCTGTATTACACCACCAAGTAAATATGAAGCCCATTTAACAGACAAAGAATATGAAACCAACCCGGATTAGAATAATTCCTTTTGCAGAAACACAGTACATTTAATAATCTTATGAGCAGAACTAGCTCTTGGCTTTCTTACATCATTGCCTCGTTTCTGGTTCTCCAACTGTTGGTTGTAAGGAATTATTAGGAAGAGATTCAACATCCCTTTCATCACCTGTGTTTCTTTCTGAAGACTCTGACTCATCAAGAGATTGCTGCCTCATGCTAAACGTTACCGGTCTCACATGTTTTGTTTCAGAAGAATGCTGCAATGGCAGACGACATATGGGGCAGGTAGATTGCTTTCTCAACCACATATCAATGCAAGAAAGATGAAAACTGTGGCCACAATTGGGCATGATGCGCAGTACCTCTCTTTCTTTGTACTCTGCCAAACAAATCACACACCTGAAGAAGCAAGCGGATTTATTTATCATTTCATAGACTCCTACTTGGATGAGCGTGCTTCAATTTAAATATGATTAATTAACATTATGAGTGTTTGTAAAAAATTGCAAAAGTAAGGAAATTATTAGTCAACACAACATTAAAATGTCTGTTGTCAAGGAAAACATAAGGAACAATTGTTCTCCGGGCCAACGAATGAGAGGCTAAACTTAACTGTGTATCTTCAATAGAGCTGAAAGGCTCTTGGTTGTACTTCAAAGTGGGTATTGCAGAAACCAGAACAGGTACAGAGTTGTTAACATGGTGTTCTGGCTATCAATAAACAATTAAAAGTTAAAATCTAAAGCACCCAACCTGGATAGATATATACATCAAACTAAAATTAGGCAAGAGTATAACCACATGTAGCCACCCATATGTAAAATGGTCAGGAAACACACATTCTGTGGGGGGAGGGGATGATCAGAGCTATGAGTCTGTGACCAATATAAGACATGAATTTCTTGCCTCTCCCAGTAGTCCATTGTCAAGCAAAAGCACATGAAGCTGATTATTAAGAAATCTCCAGCACAAGGAAAATTAAAGCATACAAATTCATATTGAAGGGGAGCATACATACATAAATACAAAGTTTCCTTCCTACATCTGACTGAAATTCTATTAGGAGGTTGGTGACATTTAATCTCATAGATTTGCTGTTGGGGAAAGAATGTTGCATTTGGCCCAGAATCAGAAGTTAAAAAGCCACTAGATTATCGCAGCCAGCCTCATTAATCTTATACTTTCAGATGTCAAGCAAATATGAAGAAGCTAAATGTGCAAAATTCGTTGGGTCAGAGCAGTCATCATTGATACAACAGTGTAGAACAAAGGTTCAAAAGAATAGAGTCAAGTACCCAAATCAGTCAATTTCACAAACGGGTACAACTCAAAGGAAGAAGGGCAAGAAGAAGGCAAGTTAAAATAAAATTACCTGCTCCATATCCGTCCTTGATTCAATCTCATAAATGGGGTACGATTCGAAGCTCCCTCGAAATCTTCCACAAATTATTCTTGTGCATACAAATACAATAAAAGTAACACTTAGACCAAACCCAATAACAGTGGTCACCAAATTTGTGCCTGAACCCAACATCTCCAACTTCCCACTCCACAAAATCAATCTCCAAACCAAAAACCCAAGAACCTACAACAAATTATACAATCCCCAAAACCAGCCTCTCACTTCCCAGAAATAAAGCAAAGTGTTCCAGATAGCTCACATCTTCAAATAGATAAAAGATGAGGGAAAAAAAACCAGAGAGATGGAATCTGAGTGGCTTTGGTCTGACTCAAAGTTGATACCAAGGAGGTGGGGACTAGGAAAGAGAGAAGAGCCCTCTGGAAGAAGACCCTTCATTTATCATTTTTTTTCTTCTGTAGATCCATGATATTTTGGGAATTGTATTCGCGGGGTCCAGTTTCCACAAGGTGACCCCACAACCATTATGGAGTTTGAAATCTGACGGTTGATAGTGGCTGTCTATTTTTGGGGCGAAAGATCACAACGGTAAAAGGTTGACCCTGGGGCAATGGAGATTCCATCGCGCGGATTTTAGGGATGAGAGAACCCGACAATGCTCAAACTGCCGAGCTATGCTAGTCTGTGCTTGGCTTCTTTTAGATAAGTACAAGAATAATGATTTAGCGTATTGCGCTTTTACCATGATCAGTATTAAAAGGTACAAGTGAAAATAAATAATTTATATTTCAGGCTGCAAGTATTTTTTTTTAAAGAAAAAATTATTTATAAAGAATAAGAAGTGGGACTAATAATTTGTCACAAAGTGGTTTTACATCGGTTGATTTGTATGTTTTGGATTTAATCCGTCGAATTAAATAAATTTAATTATTTAATTTTAAATAAAAGATATTAACTCTTATTATATTTTAAATTATATGTAAACAATTTTTATAATATCAATTAAGATAAATTATTTTTTAAATTTTAAAAATTATATAAATTACTTTAACATATTTTAAACAATAGATAATTTGAAAATAGTTAAGAGTATGTGAAGATAATTTAAAAATATATGAGAATAATTTAAAATATGTAAAGATAATTTACATAAATTTCAAGTGCATGAGTGATTTATCTCATTTAATATTATAAAAAAAATTTTACATATGACTTAAAGTGTAAAAGGATTTAATGCATTTTATTCTTTTATTTTTTAAAATAATTATTAATAAAATTTAATTTCTGAAAATAATAAAATTGATTTACTAATCCTACTACTATTACCATTTCATTTCATATCTTTGTACATCTAATTGCTCATATGAAAATTTTTTAGTGGTAGAAAATATTTCATATATCAATTTGATTTTTGATAAAATAATATTATTGATTTACAGATTAAATGTAATTTATGCTGTATCCTTCCATTTATTTTACATTAAATTTTTTTATCAAATTGTTAATTTATCATGTTAAATGTAATGTTTCATTATTTTTAGTTACTAATGCTAGAATATTGTTGGACATGAGTTACTTGTCTGAAATCATATATTTTTAATATTGAATAAAATATGAGTGATATTGAATAATTAATTTTTAAGAAATCAAATTGACACAATTTAATTGTTGATAATCAAATTGAAACAAAGATATTTAGTAATAAAGTATTGACATAATAATAATTAGTTATATCACGATAAATTTTGAGATAACTTATTAATATTGGTCAAGCTTAAAATTGCTCATGTTAGTAAGAATTTTTCATTTATATCTTTTATTTTCAAACACTTTTTTTATCCTTCCACACCAATCAGTGGTTACTACAAACCTAAACATGGAGTACTATTCATTTAAAGTTCTGTTTTCTTTCTTTATTTAAAATTCTTTAATCACCTAGGATTCCCTGTTAGAATATTAGCATGAGAAGCTGGGCAAGATCATGAGGAATATTTGGAACGCTGACAAGGTACCTATTCTATTACAAATGATCCAATCTCAGATTAAACCCCTTTTTGTTCTAGATAGCTGCAATTTGATATTATGTGTTTTGTCTTTACTTCAAAGTAATTCATGCAGCCAAATTAATACTGCAAAAGTGTTTTATTCAATGGCAAGTATGATGCATTAATTACTGTCCGTTTTGTAATTGTCTTAGAAGAAATTGACATTTATTGGTCATTAGGTAAATATAATTACTTAACATTTAGGTTTTCATTATGCTTAGCTAATCAATATCAATTATTACTCTTTCCTTGATTTTATTGTTACTTCTTCGGAAAATGAGTGTAAAATATTTTAAAATATATTTTTATATTTTACTAATTTTGGGATAGATATGTGATGGAATTTCAGATTCAAATTTTTTTATATTTTACGATAAATTTGTCACAAAAATAATTTTTAATCATATTTTGAGATAAAGTTGCAACAAAAATAATTTTTTTAATTATTTTTTTAATCTTATTTTGTAAGATAGAATAATCTGTTACAAATTTATCTTAATTTTGTCAGCATTTTTAATCTTTTGAGATAAAAAAAAAAATTACAATGAAGACTCCCGTTGCAAAATCACAATAGTCTCTTTTAGTCCATCTTAAAAATTTGCAATGAAGATTTCACGACCAAAAATAATACATTTTGCTATAAAATTTGTTGCCATAAATCTTTTTTTTTTTCATAGTGAGTTAGGGTAAAGAATCAATGTGTCTTGCAAGCAAGTCAATGAATATAATGGAGTAAACTTGGTTAACTATTGAACCAACTTCCTTTGCCTCATTATATCATATCAATTAATAAAGCCAAATTAGTACTGAGCTATTTTAATATCACGTGGTTTTTGGGTATTTTCATATAAATTTTATTCATAGTAACACATAGCAATATTCACAACAATAAGAAAAGTATGCCAATCTAGAGTTCTATTCAAAAGCTAATGAAATGCAAATGGAAAAAGTAATTTAAATATCACAAGCAGTTTTGTTGATTATTTGCTTTGTGAATTTATGATTATAAATTTTAAGATTTAATAAATTTAATAATTTAAATTTTTAAAAATATTTATAAATCTTATTTTATAAAAATAGAAACATTCAATGCAAGTAATAAGTCCCATTCATAAAAAGCAAAATTAATCGAACGCACTTTAACCAATTTTTATTTTTGGTGTATGAACATGTGCAAGCAGTTCATTCCAACAACCCTCATGCTAGCCAAGCCAACTCTAGATTGATAAAATAATCAATAAATATGGGAAAAAGAAAAAATAAATACCAGCACTTGGCTCAAGAAAATAAAGATAGAAGTAAAGAAAGAGTATGATTTTGTACATATTAATATGATACAACGAGTCAACCGCAGTTGGCATAAGTGGATTGGCCTCCCCTTTATCCTCCCCTCCAATGGTTTGATTCTTCAATGTAACAAAAGAAAATAAAAAAAATATATGATACAATGAGGCAGAAGCAATGGATAAAATGCTGCATTTCACTCATCATTTCTGTTTGATTGCACGAGACACTTATGCTTAGTGGCATACTAATATCAAGGCTCAAGAAAGATAGAGACACCAGCATTCCAAAAAGGGCTTTACAGATCAACAGAATGTCAACATGTCAACCCTTTATATGTATTGGAAGACGATATCCACTTCTTCCAACATGACCATATTGTAAAGGCAACTATGATGCACTATGAAATGTTATACAAGTTTCAACCATGGCAATTGTAGCCCATGATGCTGCTAGTGCTAGCTAGTGGCCAGTGTCACCTGTTATAAGAGAGAAATAGAGTTATATCATGGGTGGAAATGGAATCATCTATCACTCAAAACTAAAAGGAAGCAAATTTGTGCATTATTTAATTGTAGATTTTATAATTTAATTTGTGATATTTAATAAATTTAATAATTTAAAATTTTTAATAAACATATATATTATAAAATTTATAATAATAACATTAGTGTTTTCTTTTTTTTCTTTAAAGGAGAGATGAATGACATGATATTCTTTCAATATTCTTATTTACATTTTAATAAATTTATTTTAAATTGAAATTATCTTTGTCAGGAACATCCCTAATCATATCGTTCCCTGATTTTCTTCTACCTTTCTGCTAGTAGATTATTGTTAGGTCAATATCTTATGAGTTATGTACTTCTCCTGTTCAAAGCTAAGTTAAACATCCCCCGCAAATGAACTGCTAATTAGTTCTTTGAATCGCACATGCCCTTTTATTTTCCTATTAAAGTACTCCCATTTAACATAATGATACTAAATTATTATTAACAGCTTCTAGAATTGCTGGATTTATGAATTTTAATAAAGTTAATAATATACATTTTATTAAATAAATATTTAATAAAATTAAATTATTAAAATATTAAGACTGATCATTTTCAGATCAAAAGCAGTTAGGAACATGTAGACATCACCAAGACCAGCAGCATGTGAGAAGATATATAGATCTGTTCTTGTAGAAAACTGGAGCTGGACCTAAAACAGTTTGACTAAATAGATATTCTTGTAGAAAAGCCCGTTTGCAAGTGATTTGCCATGGAGCAATGTTACACTTACAAAATTCTCTCATTTTTTTATATTTTCATTTTTTTTTACTTTTTATATCTGTATGTATACATATAATATACACAACTTACACACAGATATATATATATATATTATTTTCTTTAGCTATATATACATAAAATTAATTAAGAAGGATTTTTAATAATATTTTTTTGTATATTGTATAAACATTGTTAATAAAACCGAGTGTATATTTGTAAATAAAAGGATTTTTTTATTTCTAAATATACTCTTTCAACAAATAAAATTTTATTAATTTTTTATTTAAAAAATTTAAATAATTAAATTTATAAATTTTACTTAATAATTTAGCGATCATTTCTTTTTTGAAAATACATTTTCCCTTTCGCTTTATGCAGGGCATATTGGATAAGTACTGAAATTAGTATACAAAATTTTTATGCATATTTTACAGACTCTCGTATTCTTTTTTCTCTTCTTTGCCTTCTAAAAATTTATTCCTATACTTACCAGCAGCACTGATAATTTCCGTGTTGGATGCCGGGCATTTCAGTTCATCAAAGCGCGAGCAACTGAGCAAGTTCAATTCAAGCTAAGTAAGGCAAAAAGTTGCAGGTTCTTTTTCTACAGAAAATCAGCCATCGGTTTCCGAATTTTGAAAGCAACGTGTGACATGTCAATAAAGTAATACAGATTTCACGTGAGAGACAGCTGGGACGAGAAGTAGCCAAAGGATTTGCAGCAAACTCTTTTCTAAGTACAGTTTGGAATTGATTTTTACTGATCGCTTCTTCTTATCATAAAGCACAGTATTAAAAGTGAGCATTTCCGCCAAGGATGAGTCACACGCATATTATTTCTCGAAATTTACCATGAAAATTTTAGTGAAATGGACCACAATTATTAGACTTGCTCATATTCAAGAATTTTATATTAATTTTATTATTATTTAGTGATTTAGTGTATAATATTTTTTAAAGAAATTTAGAAGATTTAGATTCAAACCTGTTTAAATTAAATAGTTTGTAAAATAAAAAGAAATTTCACATTGGACAAAATATTAAATGTTTTATAATTGAAAATAAAGGGTTAAGATTAAATTATGATATATAAGTAATAACCTATAAATTAATTTAAATTAAATTACTAAATCAAATGTTTTTAAAAGTTTTTGATGAACACTTAATTTAAGACCTTGAGTTGATAAATAAAATTAATTTTTAATTTTATTATTATTTGATAAATAATTGTTGCATTTAATAAGTAATTGTTGCACTTATAGTTATATCTATTGAAAATAGACAATTATATCTATGAAAAATAAATAATCATATTTATTAAAAAAATTAATAAATACAGTTATTTAGTGCTTTATTATGTCTATAAATAAAAAATTTTAAATTATTTTTGATACATATATTCACATTTTTTAAAGAGAATTTTAAAGGCATTGTTATATTTTATAATAATTTATTTTTGATATAAAATCAATATTACATTTGAGATAGTATAATTTTATGCCTCAAAATCAAATTATTATTGTCTTCATATACTTATTTCCTGTTAGTATAGTAATTCTCTTAAAAGCTACATTGTTCTAAAGAATCTTATGTTTGTGTTACTTTTAAAAAACACTTGAGCATTCAAAAAACACAAGTGGAAATACCTAATGAGAATCAATACTAATGATTCAACTACAATTAATAAGGCCACTTAAATCTATTGCTGAGGTAGCATGTGAACATAGATAACTAAGGCCACTTAGATCTATTTTATTTTAGCACACAGAACAAAGGTTTGGGTCTATAATTTACTGTTAAATTGGTTTAAACTTAAATTGATCATTATGATGATAAAAATGATACAACCAGGAATTTGTCCATTTGCTTTGGAAGGGAAAAAGTTATCCCAATTCACCAATAATGATCAAATTACGGCAGTTAAGCAAATTGCAATACAGACAAGAATACCAACTTCAATTCTATTTTCTATTGTTTGGCTTGTTCCATATATGAAACAGCGAAGAGAAAATTGTAAGGGTTCCATATTGAAGAGGAAGGTTATTACTTATTAGCACCAAAGTAATCAGTAATTGGCCCATGGCAAAAGCTGCTTTTATAGACTCCTGTAACTAAACCAAACTGCAGTTCTAATGAGTATGCGGTTTCATCAGATACTTAGAGCCTACTTGGCATGATATTTTCAATGTTTTCTTAAAATAATGAACTCATTTTCATGGAAAAAGGGTTCTTCCTTTGTAAAATCTTCAATAACAAGAGAGAACACAATCCCAAGAGAACCAAAGTTGCTTATAAACTCTTGAAAAATCCTACGGACCCCTTCTAGCATGATATATTCAAAATCTTAGTACAGCTAGCCTCAATGAGCAATTAAGCTGCATAAGCTGCTGCATCCACAGTCAGATTTGTAGTTAATGATTTCCTACCTCACGACAGAAACATAAATAAGTTCTAAAGCATTCAACTTAAAGATATTAAAATTAATTACTTTGTAGCAACATGATTCACATCCCCTGTTATCTGCATGGCCAGAATTTATAGCAGGAAATAATTCATGATCATGCCAGTGGATGCATGGAAATCAACTGCAACATAGCATTATTAATTACTTCCAGGAAATAATGCATATACTAAAGTATATTTCAGAACACAGCACATGTGTGCAGAGACATTATTCTTCCCCGACATTATTCCTCCCCTCCCTCATGAGTGTTGCCATTTGCCAACTAGCTTCTGAATCCTATGGCTGTGAAATGCGTGAATGAATAGAATGATGAGTTATGATCAAAATCTATATATTTCAAGTTGCCCATACAATATTACATAAACAATATTTTCTTTCATATAGTTGGTCTCTTGCATGCGTATTTTGATAAGTAATATTTATTTTTATTTTTTAACTTTAATAATTTTTTAACATTTAAATCTATAAAATTTAATTTTTTTTCTTTATCTCTTAATTCTATTTTTGTTTCAATTTTACTACATACTACAACTTTTGGGATTGAAGTCATTCAATTCTAACCCATCTCTTGCTAATGGGGTGGTATGTCATGCATTGGTGAGAGGAAAATTAAAGAAAATAATCAAAAAAGAAAAATGTGACCTTTTTCTTATCCTTTGTAAGAGATTGTTTAACTTTTTTTCAAAAAGTTAAATAATTTCAATTCATCATTGGTTATAATTATTTTTGGTACCATGAGAGAGGAGATTTGAATTTTTTAATCTTTTTCTATCCCATCATATTTTCTCTGGAAATGATACGTGTTTTATTGGAGACAGTTTTAATACTTCTTCATAAGTTTAGATTAGATTTTTTAAATCATTAAATTATATTTTATAAAATAAAATATAAGTAAATAATTATTAATAAAAATATTCAGAATTTAAACTATAATAAAATACAATCAAATATATAATAATTTATAAATTTTATTATATAACATTAATTTTCATATAACAATTACGTACTTAATATTTAACTTTATAAAATACATCTTACATTTTAAATATCTCAATCCGATTTAGTTTGGACCCAGCAAAAAATTGAAAAATTAGTAGAAGAGCCAATCAATTCCGTAGTAAAAAGAAAAGAAAAATAAGACAAGATCTCTACATACTTGATAGTTTCCCACGATGCTCCATCTATGTTCAATTTTACTGTGTGAGGATCCTTGAAACACTGTAATTATTATATTAAAAAGCGTTTATGTCATTTAATACTCTAAAGACCAGCTAGCAATTAACTGAATCAACCAATTAATGAGACGCATCTATAAAATTCACTTTAGAACTTAGAATCAAGATCAAGTCAACTTTTTACCACATAACAAAATGATGGTGAGCCGACAAATTTGTTGATATCGACGACTAGTAAGAACATTGGTTCTGCTACCCTACATTGAATAGATGGACAAAGTTGTGCGGCTTTTGAATGGGTTAACCTTTTGGGGAACATTGCCACATTTTGCAACCCATAATGAGCTCCACTACCCAAACCCATGCCCTTTTTGAACTCATAGGATTCCCTTCATAAAGGCCCTTTAGTAACATGTTCAACATATATTAAATTATTCACATAATTAGAGTTTTTCAATGCATAATTGTTGATGCATGCATATAAACAAGAATGCTCATATTCTTAAATCTTTATTTTTTTTTTAAATTTTCACGAAATATCTTATCATTAAAAAAGAAATTAATTTTTGTTTAAAGTCAAATTTAATGGCAAACCCTCACACCTTAAATTTGACACAGAATTTTCACACACTCATTCACATTCGTTTATGTGTGTGATTCAATCACTTTAGTAGTTATCAATGAATATTTAAAAAGTTTGTGTCAAAATTAAGATATAACACCAAAATTACTCAAAAACAAAACCTCCCCTTCTGTTTTTTCATTGATTATTGGCATTTTATAGAAGCTCGGACGTGCCACGTGTCACTCTATGCATGTCATTAACCCAAAATCCGCCAAATTAGTAGACAAATCTCTCTCTTGCAAGTTGACCAGGATGAAATATTGGGCATCTTGAGGCCGCTAGGCGATGAGTCCCAATTTGGTCCACGTCTTCAATATTAGGACAAGGTAATTATCTTTATTACACGCACTTAACTCAAATTAAAATAAATTAATATTATTTAAAAATAGCATGAAAAAATGATGGAGAATGGAGGTAAGGGGAAAACGGAATGCAAACGGAGGAAAGGACGGGGTGCTGCGAAGTGGAGCCCATGAATCATTCCAACAACTGCTAAATTCCAGTGCGGCACTACGTACAAAAGCTAAAAAATACCTTTTCCGCCGGATTTTTAATTCTTTATTCATTTAATTTAACGTTGCGAACCCGTTCTTCATTCGCAAGCCGCCAAACTTTGACCGCCCTTCTTCTGTCGGCTTCCTTCTGTATTTTATGCTTCTTCAACCGAATTGGCTTGGCTACTATTTAGCCGCCGCTCGCTCCCAAGCTAGCTCGCAATGCTAGCTACATTGCTATTCAAAATTTGTACGCACATTATTTGTGTTTGATCGAATTCAATTCAATCTTTTAAAGGGGATTGAGAATCGTATCTGAGATAAAAATCATAGTTATCAAATTTGTTATAATCCTTTGTCCTATTAAGTAAGTTCGGCATTATGGATCACCATACTGGAATATTATACATTAAGTTTTTTTATTTGGGTGACACTTCGCAATTTGATTTAAAGTGTTAAAATTGTGGTACATGATGAACATGATAACTATATATAAACATCTTGAGCAAATCCTTTGGTTTCCATACATTTTTGGTGTTAAAACATAATAATCTTAAATTCTAAATTTTATGACCTAAGTACCTTAGTTAAGAGATGCTTGTAAAATTCTTAATGTTACGTGATTATCCTAATCTGACACCATTAAGAGACTAGTTTTTGAATAAAAGTAGAAGTGAGAAAACTCATGTTACACATCAAAATAGGTAACCGTGGTGAATACCTTATAGGTGTCGACGAGACTCCTAAAAATTTAGGTAAAATACATTTTAGAAGTAACATCTCAAACCTGTAAAATTATAAAGGTTTTAGCCCAAGGTTATAAACTTTCAAATGAAGTTTACCTAGAGACGCAGTTGCAATGAACTGTAAATATAAAAGAAGTACAAACAGCATTACTCGTAGCTAGCACAGGTTTATACATGGACATGTTCTGTTTGGATTGTATTGTGTGGCGACTTGTGTATGGCCTAGGTTCAGTTTGGATGTTACCAAAATTTGACCGCGTTACCCTACCAAGAAGATACAAAAACATTGACCTAGTAATCTAAGCTTTAAAATCATCAACAAAGTCATAACAAGTTAGATTGTACGAACTTGTATATGTTATATGGTGATTGTCACGATGTGTTTTGTACAGTGCGTAGGGCACTGGTGGAGTTTTCACAAGCCAACCCACCATGCTTCCAAAAGCCAAGCTGACTGAGAGCAACTTGCAAGTAGATCGCGCACAGAATTGAAGTATTCAATATTACAAGCGTGAAGAAACATACAAACTAATAATGGAGATAGGCATATGCCTACGTAACTGCGTTCACCCACTCACCAACCCTCCCATCTATATATATATAGTGCAACTTCTATCATCCACGCCAATCTCTTTTCTCTTTGTTTTTCTATCCAGTCATTAAAAAAAAAAAAAAAACTCTCCCACTATAGGTACTTAAACAGTGCTGAACAACCTCAAAAGGGAGTAAAAAAAGAAGAAGCTAAGTTTGATTGTAATTAATGGCAGGAGCTGAAGCTACCAAATACGCTACTGCTACAGCAACAGCTACAAATTCGATCAATACGGTTCAATCTCCCAAGCCTACAATCAGAAGGTTCATTGGGGTCCGCCAAAGGCCTTCAGGAAGGTGGGTTGCTGAGATCAAAGACTCATCTCAGCATGTGAGGCTGTGGCTTGGAACCTATGACACACCTGAAGAAGCAGCTAGGGCTTATGATGAAGCAGCTCGTGCTCTGCGCGGCGAAAATGCCCGAACCAACTTTGCAGCTGTGAATCAATCCACAGTCCAATCAGGGTCACCCCCTTCTAATGAAGGGCTATCTGGCTCTGATGGGAAACATGGGTTGAGCTTTGCTTCCTTGAAAGCCAAGTTAAGCAAGAATCTGCAGAGTATTATGGCAAGGGCAAGTGATAACAAGTCCTCAAAGAGTAGAGTGAGTGACCATTTCACCTTAGCTAGCATATTCCACCGTAGGAGTTACCAGTACCAAATCCCTGCGGCTGATATGCAAAACATTGAGAAAGTGGTGCAACCAAGTATAATTGTGCCCCCTGTAGGGGAGAGTGGGACTCATCATGAGCCTGCCACTGCTTCTTGGGAAACCTCCAGTGTTTCTGATTGTAGCTCTGAGTGGGTCGGCTTCCGGCAACCCGGGTTGGACTCCGATGGGTCGGATATTGGGGAGGTTAGTGTCGGTGATCAAGGGCTTTTAGAACAATTGATGGGGTGGGTGGATAGCCCAGATATTTGTGCAACTGGGAGTGAGGGTTCAAGGAGTAAAAGGTTTAAGGTATCTTCTTCTGTTATTGTGCCTCCAACCTTTAGTGGGTCTCCATATGATTGTGGCTCTCCATACAGTGGTTATGGCTCTCCATATCATGGTGGGAAGTGAAAATGAAATTAAGCAATTAAATGGAGGTGTTTAATTTGCCCCACTTAAGTTGATCTATTTTGATTTGCAAAACTAGTTGATTGAATTCTTCACCGCATGTCAATACAGAAGAGAATTCTGTTCAGGGAAAAACGGTGTTCAATATATAGCAGAAAACGATCAAGTCTGGCTACAAACTAAGTATTCTAAACTCTAAGTAGGCTTTATATGTATTGTTTGGCATGTAAGATATCAGCCTAAAGAAGTTAAACTGGAAATCATATATGATGAACATTTTAAATGTTGACAGGTGGGTTTAATTGTACATGTGCATGTCCTGGATAGGGAAAAAAAATTAGCATCCTAATAAACCTAGATTTAGATACATATCAATTAATCACTTGTTTTTTTTCCTTTTTTTTGGTTTTTATCAATGGATATTTACACACCTTTGGGGTTTGAGACTAATTCATTTAAAGTGTAGAATTGTGGAAGTTTTGCTCCTTACAATAAGACGCAAAGATTAATCACTTGTTTATCTAGCTAAGTTAATGACCTTTTGGTTCTTATATATAGCTGCTTTTATCTTGGGTCACAATCGTCTAGATATATTACAATATTTATATAAAACTTGGGCTTTCCAAGAAATTTGGGCGTGCCTATATAAATACCTCTCATTAATCCATTTTTCTCTTGTCTTTCATATCATCATGTCAGGCTGAAGTTCATCGCCATCTGCTCCGCTATTATTCTTTCAGCTTACTGATCTTTAATCAAACCCTCACCACCTTTAACACCACAACTGGACTCCCCCCTCAAAGTTACTTCTTTAAATTAAGCAATTAACTTGGGAAAAATAACGGCATTTTTTGTGAAATTGAAAAACCATGCATTTGGATAAGAGACAACGAATTGGCATTTCAGATAGAAATTTTAAAGAAAGTTGCTCGAGTTTAAAGATCAAATGATGATAAACAACAACCCAAGTTGCCTAATGTGTTGGGCATTTCAGTGGGAAATTTCACCCGATCCACGGAGCATACACATAATGAAAAAGTTAAACACTTAAACTCACTAAATTAAGTTTACAAAACTTTGTAAGATATTAATTTTATCCAGTTTTATAATTTAAATATAATACATTTAATTGTTTAAATTATTTGATGTGAGATTTTTATAATATTCAGTTTGTGAAAATAAAAAAACTATTTACATATAAAAGGATTTTACTATTTTAAAGAGTGCTGTGAATTTATTTTGTAAATTACAAATAGATGATTATTGAGATAAAAATATAGTATATAATTATTTTAAAGTTATAAATTATGATCTATTTGTATATACTTTAAAATATTGTACATAATTTTTTATTAATAATAATTCATTTGATATTCTAATAAAGTGTAGATAAAGTAATCTTTTTTATATCTTTTTAGAGTATTTTCTGCTCAATAGACAAAGACTAATATCTGAGGTACTGAGAACACCGAAATGAATAAACCTTTTTCAAGTAATTTTTTTTATACACAAGACTTAAATCAAACTTAAAACAATATATTTAAAATGCCTAAACCTCTATCAATTAAGTTAACTTACATTGGTTAAATAAAATAATTTAATAATTTAAGGTGAGAAATTAATTTATGATATAAGCAAGCCCTTATTATGATTAAGGGTGTGAAAATCACTAGAACTGACCCAAAGCAGACCCAATGCGACCCATGTAACAATATTTTAGTTGTTAACAAGTTATATTTTTCATGACAAACCCAATTAGAACTTAGACTAACCGGTCAAAACACATATAAATTCGACAATCCAACCAAGAGCAGATCAACTCAAACTCGAACTATACATATATTTGGTAGAGTTCAAGTCAAAAATTTTAAACTCAAATTTTTTCAACTTGACTAAATTTTTTCTTCAACCTAACTTGTGCACACCGCGACTTATGATTTGTAAAACAAAAATTTACATGGAGAAATTCATTAATTAATATGTGATGAACAAGTGATGAAATAAATAATGAGTCCTTTTTACTTGGACCAGTAACTTGGAAATTAAGGGTGTTAAATCAAGTTAAATATGTTTGATAGTCTGTCCTAACTCACCTAAAAGACGAGATAGGTTTGTATTTTTGTGGCTTTATAAACAAATTTTTAAAACTACCCTGCCTTGATCAAGATAGTCGAGACATTTGATATATTTAAGTGCAAAAATGTATAGTTCTATCATGGTTAGCCTACCCCAGCTCTTAAAAAATAAGAAGGATTTATATTTTTTTGATTCACTAAAATGGTGGACTACAATGAGTTGATCCATTTTGATAGTAAGAATTGATTTGTTCATCAACTAGTCCCTTAATTGCCTTTGGTAAGCACGAACTACGCACAAAGTAATTTTAAACCTAATAAGAGCTATACTTGTTTCAAGAATTTCTTTATATCAAAGCATCCACTATTATCAATGTGGCAAAATGAAGAAAATTGAAATATCCATCTCATATACACTTAGCAACTAAATGGATGAAGATATGAGCATGCTGTGAAGGGAAATAAGAAGGACTCCACATGGCATAATTAAATAATGTAGACCCGACTTTTTCTATATTTAAATATGATATAGCAAAATTTATAGCTAGTAGGTACATGTTAATAATACTGCTCCGTAGTGGATGGGGATGGCAAGCATATTTCTATTTAATCAAGAAATTTGAAAATGACTTGAGATAGATTTGAAATTCATAATAACATCATACTTGTTAAAATTTAGATAATATAAAATATTAATTATGATACGTTAAATGCTAAAATATGAGTGAAAATTAAGTAAAAAGTATAATCACTTTATTATAATTAACTTAATGGGCAATGTAGACTAGTAGGCACATTTTTATTCAAAAATAATATCATATATTAAATTAAATTTATATATGCCTAACAATTTTTTATTTACGCTACACCTGTTTATATTATCTTAAAAATTAAAAAAAGTTTAATTATTTAAATTTTGATAATATATTAAATTTATTTGATATAATTATTTAAAAATTAAAATTTTAAATATAATGTATATATTATTTCAGAAAATGAAATAAAATGAAATAAATGTGGATTGATCTCATTTCCACTTGTATTAAGTGATGTCTGGTAAACTTTCAAATGCCGGATAGGTATAATTCTATTCCCGAGCACGTATTTACAGATGAGGACAGCAATAGATATTCTGCCAAACGGTCCCAGCGACTTTTGACTTGTTAATCTCGGCACTGTAGCCCCATGCGCGTGTGATTACTCTCCATTCTCCCTCTTAGCGAGTTTAGTTAGTCCGTGTCGAGTTTTTAATTTCCCCCAATTAGGCCTAGGGTTTCAGTCGCAAAGCTTCCAAGAAGGTATGGTTCCTTGATCTCTCTACCATCAAGTCGCAGATCCACCATTCAATGATCCATTCAAACTTGTTAATGTGGGAATTTCAATCATGTATTGCAGGTTGAAGAAAGGGTTTTCTTGCTTGAGCTTTGCTGGAAATGAGGCCCATCTTTTGTGGAAATCTTGATTTTGATTCGCGCCAGTCTGATGTTGAGAGACTCTTCAGAAGATATGGGAAAGTTGATAGAGTGGACATGAAGTCCGGTATGTTATTCTTCAGCTTAATTAGTTTGATTCTTCTGTTTCCCCCCACCCCCCCCCCCCCCTCTTTTTTTTCCCATCAAGTTGCGACGTTTTCTTTCGAGGTTCAGAAGATATGTGAAAGTTGATAGGGGCCTCCTGTTACTGTGATTTTGTAAATTATAATTTACTATATCTAGATTTATTGGCAATGACTCTTCTACCAAGTGATGGTTGTAAACTTGCTTCTTTTTACTGAATTTATTGAGTTATCTTTGTCTGACATGCGCTATTCTGGTCAAATAAATTATCCGGTGCCGGAAGATTGTATATTTCAGAGGTAAATACTACTGCAAGAAAGCAGATAAACAGATTGATGATTGGCATTTCATAAATGAAAGTGTTTCTGTGGCGATAATTGAGTACGGAACTCATGAAAGAAGTGTTCTCTAATGTTGAGTCGCAGTGGGGTTTTAATTTTGTTGTTGGAAAGGAAAACATTATGTACAACCATTGAAAGCAATGATCTTTCAAAGAACTCATTGACCCTTTTCAGATATCAGTTTGGACACCAGCAAGAAAAAATTTTATTGTATTGGATGCAATATATGAAGGCTAAGATTGTGGTGTGCCTGGGGTCTTAAAAAAGTTTTCTTATTGGATATGAATTGGAGCACATATAACAGTCTGGATTTCACCATCCCTTGTTCCAGAATTTTAGCATCCAAAAATTATCAAAGATGACTTCAGTCTTCACTGATGATACTTGAAGGGTCAATATGCTGTTCTTTGAGTAATTACTTTTAAATGGATGTACGTTTTCTTTTCCTTTTGAAAGAAACAAATATTAATTAAAATATGAACCCCCATACTCAACAATTTCTTTGTGGCAGGATTACTTGGAATGTCTGTGCTCATCTTGGATGGATGTGCCTCTCTGCATTTCTTTTCTAGCATGTGCCCAAGCTTCACCTTGTATTTTTCCAGAAGAAATAACCTGATCCGCCCTAGCCCTGCCATTCTGCATTCCCTCAGCATTCATTGCTTTTTCATTCCTCATGACTTTTGCCAAATGTTCAATTTCCGACATGTTTCAACATAGATACCATGATGATTTCGCAACCGTGGCAGGTTTTGTGGTACTTCTTGACAGTTTTATTTCTAGTTTTATATTGATTTTTTCTCTCAAATTTGAAAAGTTGATGCTGCCTGCCTCTCTGAAACATCTTGGTTAAAGGGGCTATCAAAACTTTTAAATGAAACTGAGATAGTTTCTGTCTTGTTTTTTGTTTAACATTCTTGTTTCGTAGGGTTTGCTTTTGTCTACATGGAAGATGAGCGTGATGCTGAGTATGCTATCAGAAGACTTGATAGGACAGAATTTGGCCGAAAGGGGCGCCGAATCCGTGTTGAGTGGACGAAGGTATGATGTGATATTGCATTGCACTAGTGGGTGCTTTGCGGTGATATGATTATTAGATCCATGCGTCATACACTGATGTTAAACCATGATGCTTGGGATTGAAATCTGGAATGTGAGAATCTTGTAATGCATTTTAGATATTTTCACTACATCTAATTCTACTTGAAGTGTTGGTCTATGATGAGTGCTTCACAATCAGATTCTTTATACTTCTGTCTTTGAATATTTCTCATTCATTGATGCTTGCACAAGGAACTTAATCTTGTAACTGTTGCATATTTGCATCTCTATCATTAGGAAGTTTTTGATTTTAACAAACGTAGTATACAAGCAATGTTTGGGTAATTTTTGTTCACATTTTGACATTTGTGTATACTCACTATTTTATGAATTGCAGCAAGAACGTGATAGTAGAAGACCAGGCGATTTAAGAAGATCTTCAACTAATATGAGACCATCCAAGACATTGTTTGTCATTAATTTTGATCCAGTTCATACCAGGACGAGGGATCTGGAGAGACACTTTGATACTTATGGGAAAATATTGAATATTAGGATCAGAAGGAATTTTGCTTTTGTTCAGTATGAATCCCAGGAGGATGCTACTCGAGCTTTGGAAGCTACTAACTTGAGGTTGTAATTTTTTCCTCATTTGTTCATTACTTTAAATTTCCCCTTTAAGTTTTTTCTTTCAGAAGTATTCTAGATTCTAGATTTTACATTCCAGTGTATGTGTCAGTGCCTTAAATAAAGAAAGTGGAGAGGAAAGGGCTAGGGGATAAACATGCTACTGGTTCTTGATTGTTTTGAACCTCTCAGATATTATGTTAATATTTGACATGCAGCAAGTTTATGGATCGTGTTATCACGGTGGAATATGCGATAAAAGATGATGATGATAGAAGGAATGGATACAGTCCTGATAGAAGAGGACGTGATATCTCCCCTGATGAGAGATATGGTCGTGGGAGATCCCCAAGTCCATATCGTAGAGGTAGGGGTAGCCCAGATTATGGTCATGGATCAAATCCAACTTCTAGGCCAGAACCAAGAGGAAGCCCCAAGTATGAACGAGCTGAAAGCCCAATAAACGGGAGATATGACAGGTTTGTTTTGGCTACGCTCCCTCTTTTGATTTTTGGTGGTATTATATACCTGTCATTTTGTTTTGACTATGTTACCATTGATGCAGCCGGTCACCCCCACCCCGAGACAGGTCTCGTTCCTGAGTAGAAGCTGGATGGAATTGCTTGGGAAATTGTTGTTAGACCTTTTTCTTTCAATTTAGCTTATTATTAGTTCGTAGTGTGGCTGCTGAAACCACAATGCTGTGACTCACTCTGTGTGCTGTTATCCGTGTGATTAGAACCTTAATGTGAAAAAATATGCCAGGACGCAGTGATAAATGTTGTTTTGTTGCTCATCAAAGTTATATGAGGATTTTCAATATATTTATGTAGCCTTAAGGCTAAGCAGTGATCTTTGTTGTGATTTGGTGTGGATTAAAACTGAGCCTTTTTTAATTAAGTAAAAGTAGTTCACTAAATTTGGGTTACTAAATACTAACTTAATGTGAGTAGGTAGTTAAATTTGTTAGGTTTTATAATTTAGTTTGTGAGATTGATTATATTTAATGATTTAAATTATTTTAAATAAAATTTTTAGTGTTTTAGTTTTTGAGAATAGAGGCACTGTATGAATAACTTTTTCTCTCTTAATCAAAGATTCGTGGAAGGCAGCTCCAACTACTTAATTTTAAACTTTCTCTCTTAATCAAAGATTCGTGGAATGGCTTCGAAGTTGAGGCTCTGCATAATACGGTGGGGAGGTATTTGTGCAATATCCTAACCCATTTACCTACTTCTTATATTATATGACGTGGAGTTTACTTAATTTAATGGCAAATATTATGTGGTGTGAAAATCGAGAATGTAAATTGGGTGTAAGTTATGTCTGTGCAGTTTTGATCATTAAATTTAAATTTTTAAACTTCTTTTGAGTTGTCTTTATGAAGAACAAAGATTGATTTAACAATCATGACCTACTAGTTTGGTTGTGGTTGAACTAAAATTGTCTGAACTTGCAGAGGTGTGGGCTAAAGGAATGTGGGAGTTGGAATTAAAAAGTGGAGCAATTAGCCCCCAAAGACAACAGCGTCCCGTCCAGGTTACGCAAGGCGAAACCCCACTCTTCTTGGTTGGCACACTGTGTGTCCTCCTTCCTCCGTTCGAGTGATCCCTTTTTTTTCCTATTAATAATTATTTAACCATTATCCCAATGGTTTCCTTTCTTTTTTTCATGATGCAGCCTTTTCCTTTTCCACGAATAATACCTCCTAAGTAATATTCTGAGAACAAGAACTCAAAATTCAAATTTTTAATGATTAATAATTAATAATAAATATAAAAAGAAGTGCAGTTTGTAGAGACAGATATGTAAGGAACGAAAAGGGGGAAATATAAAAATGTTCAGACTCCTCGCTAATTTTAAATGGTAATCTCCATGGATGAGCATGCCCAAGTTCATATGTAATGATACAGACCAAATGAGATCAAGAAAGAAGGAAAATGGTAAACCTTTGTGCAAGCAGCGCGTGCAGAGACAAAATTTTAAAGAGAAAAGAGAGAAAAAAAAATATAAAAGGACATGAAAAAAAATTATATATACATAAATTTGTCGTCAAGAAAGAAATGCAAAAGGAGCACGCCCACTAACATTGAAAAGTAGAATCAGGGATTTGCATTGCTTACTTTACTTCATTTCATAGATAAGCTCAAGTAAAAAGATGAGTTCACCATGAAAAGTAAACCAACATGTCTCCACTAAGAATGTCCCAACACAAGTATCCAATCTTCTTAATTCATTTTATATCATCATAAGTCTATGTACTTTATGTCGAAAATAAATTGAAAGCAATCAATTATTTTTTTACAAGAATTAAATTTAAAATCAGATCTTATAATGTTGAAATATTACATGAAAAGTAAAACAAAATGTTTCCACTAACAATGACCCAGCACAACTTATCCAATGTTGATAACTTAATTTTTTTGGTCAGATCAATTTTGGGTGGAAAATTCTTGCTAAAACCGAGTCAACACACACTAAAGAAACATGTAGAAAATGATTTATCCAATCATTTTCTTAGCATTTGATAATCCCTCCACTAATCATGACACCTATTTGGATCACATGCACACTTACGTGATTGCATTCCCCCCATTCAAAATTTTGAATTTCTTAGTCTTTTTTCCTTTTAATTTCTAATAAATTCTATCACCAATAAATAAGAATCGAAAATTTTATCTAACCTGATATTCTATGTTAATATTGTATTTTTTTTTCATTCCGTACCAACAGTCATACTCAACAAGAACAATAATTAATAAGGAATTCAGACATAAATCATGATGCATCTATTCTTTCCTGTTGTACTAATTTTCAATTTGATTCCTTCCATCTTAATTTCAAGAAGGCTCTTCTTGACCAACCCAATGCAAAATTTTCCACTAATGATTCTTCAATTTCTTTTTTGGTCATGCTGCAACTTTTTCTTTGTCAGTTTAGCAATGTTAGCTTGTGAGTACTTGTCAACAAAGGTCCTTTCTCCTAAATTAAAATTGTTCCAATTTCTCAATGGCATTAAAATATCATATAAATCTTGTTGTTTTAATTGAAAGCTATTCTTAATTTAATATAGCAATCTTTTGGATTGTTGAGGCAAATTTTGGACCTATTATCTCTTTTTGGGTGCCATTGATTATCTGTTGGGGTTTCAAAATTAAAGATCAAATCTCTAATAGTTACTTCTCTAAGAAATGGAGAGGGACTATCTTTACCATTATTAAAAAATTTTAACCTTATAATTGATGACTCCAAAATTTAGACTATAAAATATAAGTAATTAATTATAAAATAAAAATTATTTTTAATTTATAAATTAAATCACATATTATAACAATTTATATAATTCATTTTTTATTATCACGATTCACTATATATTTTATTTTTTGAAATACATCTTGCTTTAAAACTTTAATCCAATAAATTCAAACTTCAAATGTGACTAAATCAAAATGCACTCTCTTAGCAAATAAGATATTGATGCAAAGAAAATAAATTTGAATTTACTAATTGTCACTTTGATAATTTTTTCTATAATTTATTACATAAATTTTACTTTTTGTTTTGACTACTTTTTTTAATTATATAGCTATTTTTTTCTAATTTGTTTTTAACTCTAACAAGAGGCAATCCAAATACAAAAAAAACAAAAATACTAATTTTAGATTTAAATTATACTTTTGTCACTTTTTACATAAATTGATTCTACTATTAACAATGATGCATTATGTTCTGTCATTAAGAAATAATCTTATATTTAAATATAAAATATTATTGTTCTCAAATTTTTTTTATAATTTAATATTTAAATTATTAAATTATAAATATTTAATATATTTCCACGCTAAATTATATAAATATTTTTTTTGTAGATGCTATGCACAACAGGCTGTATGTCTCAATTCATAATGTCGGCGTTAAATGTCGGTGGCAACTTCGAAGACTAAGCCACAAATTGAATGTTGGATCTGTAATTTCACCTCCCCAAACTAAACTCCATGTCTTATGTCTATCCACATCACACGTGGGATTATTTCTAACCATAATCACCATTTAGAAAATAAAACACCTGTCCCACTTCACACGTGGCAATGAAGCCACGTCATCACCTTCCGAACCTAAAAAAATCCTAAGCATGTTCAAAATTTACCCAATCCCAACGGTCGGGTTGTCTGTCATAACATAAACCGGAACCGTTGGATTCTCCAACCTGCTCGGTCTTTAAGCGTTATAGTCAGAGAGATAAGCTCCACTTCTGCGCGAACAGGGTAAAATAACGCCTTTTACAGAGAGAATCTACAGGCTACGAGATTGACATTATCTTCCATTTTAGAGAGAGAAAGTGGAGCAATTTTATTTTTGAACGCGAGTGTGATTGTTTATATTACCCAGCTTGTGTTGTCTTGTAGTGAAGCTTGAATACTTTGACTGGGTTTTTCAAACTTTTATTGCCTTCGTTTAGGCTGAAGATTCTTCTGATTTCTTTAGTGGATTTCCAGAAATTTTCGAGCATTGTGTGTCTGTTTCTCAATCAGGAAGCAGATATTGTTTGTGGGTGTTTCTGACACTCACAGTCTGTTTTTGGGTCGTTGTCTTTTAAAATAGTAGAGACACAATTTTGATGAAAACCCAGCTGTATCGTGATTGCTGATTTTGGAAGCATTGCCGAATTCTGTAAAAAGAGAGGGGTTTCAAAGCTAAGTTTTTGATGGTTGTGCTTCTTAGAGGCATTTCTGGATAACATTAGAGAGTGTATGTGTGACAGAGAGTGTGTGAAGTTTGAAGAATAAGCTACACTGGGTTGCTTTCTCAGTTACAGAAGCCTAAAGGTTGGTCCTTGAAGTTGTAGTTCTGCTCCTTTGCTTTGATCTCTACATCTGAAAAGAAAAGTGCTGTTCTTTTCATTCCTATTACTTTTATTTTTGTAATTTGGCTAAATGTTTGTCTTAGTATTCATTAAGTCTTTAATTTACTTCGATTTCTCTTTTTTGGCTCAAGGAAACAGTGGAGAAGAGGGCGGCATCTTCTAAGGGCCGTTAACGGTTCAAATGCTTTTAATATTAAGGAAGTCATATTGAATTGAGGTATCTTTTGGGATTCTTTTATTTTGATTTTCATTTCTCTGGACAATTTTTCTGGTGATCATGGTCTACTTTGAGAAATTTAATATATTTATGTATACAAGTGTACAACTGTAGATGAAGACTTGTGTCTTTCCTTCAAAGGAAAACCCCCCTTTCTCTCTCTCAAATCAGTAGCTCCATCTGTGAGGAGAAAGATAGAAACAACGGCTAAGAATTCCTACTTTCCGAATCCTCTCCTAGAATCCTTGACCGTTGATGTCATGGGTAGAAATCAAGCTGACAAAGCTGCGGAGATTTAATTTTATACTCTCTACCAACCGAACTGTTTGAAAAGTAAAGTTGGAGATCTGCCCCTACTTACCAATATACCCTTAGAAAATATTCCATTTTGCATCTCTAGCGGATGCTGGGTGTCTTTTAGGCCTTATGTGCAGGGGTATTCTTGGATTATCAGAGAAATATCCGCCGACGGCTTCTTAGTGCGACGGCACTTCTTGCGGTTGAAAAGTTATTTCCTTCAATTCTAACCAAAAAAAAAAAAGTCATTTTTATCATTTCCATCTGTAACGGTAATTTTACTCATTAGCCTTAAATGATCAGTTGCTAATGTGAGAGAAAAGACTCGTGGGGCATCCCTAGGTACTTCAGTTTTGTTGGTCGAGTCTTGTTATCTGTAAACAAGCTTCGAGTGATCATAGACAAGATTCTCGAAGCTATTGATGTCGTCCTAGGCTCTGTTTTATTTATTTATTTATTTTTGTGCCTTGAGGATTTTTCTATTGGAGTCTTAATTTATAATTTACGAATTAAATGATTGCAACTGCTCCACTGCCTTTGAATTTTCTATGCTGATATCATTTCCTTTTCACAAATCCGCATCTGGGTCATCTCTTTGAAGCCGTGGTTTTCTTTCAATTCCATTTTGCAGCTGTGGTATCCAATTCTTGTGGTCTACTCCTACCCATTTAGAAATCATGGTGGAAGACGGTGGAGATGATGTCGCAGTTGATGTTCGTTCCACAGAAGACTGGTTATTACATGCACAGGAACTTGTGCCTGTAGCTCTTGGTAAGGCTAAAGAGGTTAAGGGGTTCCCTGGTAGGTGGAAGATGATCATTTCAAAATTAGAACAGATCCCATCACGTTTATCAGACTTGTCTAGTCACCCTTGCTTCTCAAAGCATGCTCTTTGCAAGGAGCAATTGCAGGCCGTCTCGAAGACACTCAAGGAAGCCATTGAATTGGCTGAGTTATGTGCAAAGGAGAAGTATGAGGGGAAGCTCAGGATGAAGAGTGATCTTGATGCAATATCTGGGAAGCTGGATTTGAATTTAAGGGACTGTGGCCTTTTGATCAAAACTGGTGTGCTTGGTGAGGCTACTTTTCCCTTGGCCATGTCTGGTCATTTGGCAGAATCAGATGTTCCAATACATAGCAATATAAGGGAATTACTGGCACGCCTTCAGATCGGCCACTTAGAAGCGAAGCACAAAGCTGTAGACAGCCTTGTTGAAGTTATGAAAGAAGATGAGAAAAATGTTTTAGCTGTTCTGAGTAGAAGCAATATTGCTGCTTTGGTTCAATTGCTAACAGCAACATCTACCCGTATCCGGGAGAAAACAGTAACTGTTATATGCTCACTTGCAGAATCTGGGAGCTGTGAGAACTGGCTTGTTTCTGAAGGAGTTCTTCCTCCTCTTATTAGACTTGTTGAATCAGGTAGTGCTGTGGGTAAGGAGAAGGCTACAATATCTCTTCAGAGACTGTCAATGTCAGCAGAAACAGCTCGTGCAATTGTTGGACATGGAGGGGTTTGTCCACTGATTGAGCTGTGTCAAACTGGTGATTCTGTGTCACAGGCTGCTGCTGCTTGCACTTTGAAGAATATATCAGCTGTTCCTGAGGCACGGCAAACTCTGGCTGAAGAAGGGATTGTGAGGGTTATGATCAGTCTCCTTAACTGTGGAATTTTGTTGGGTTCCAAAGAGTATGCAGCAGAGTGCTTGCAGAATCTCACCGCAAGCAATGAGAATCTGAGAAGGTCTGTCATATTTGAAGGTGGTGTTAGGAGTCTTCTGGCATATCTTGATGGCCCACTTCCTCAAGAATCTGCAGTTGGAGCATTGAGGAATTTGGTTGGATCAATTTCTGAGGCAGTTCTGGTTTCTCTAGGTTTCCTACCATGTTTGGTTCATGTGCTAAAGTCTGGATCTTTGGGTGCTCAGCAAGCTGCTGCATCTGCAATCTGCAAGGTTTGCAGCTCAGCAGAGATGAAGAAATTGGTTGGTGAAGCCGGGTGCGTCCCTCTCCTTATCAAGATGCTCGAGGCTAAATCAAACAGTGCAAGAGAGGCTGCTGCACAAGCAATTGGAAGCCTGATGACACTATCCCAGAATCGGAGGGAAGTCAGGAAGGATGAGAAAAGTGTGCCAAATTTGGTCCAGTTGCTTGATGCAAGTCCACAAAACACTGCAAAGAAATATGCAGTTTCCTGCCTTGGATCACTTTCTTCTAGTAAAAAATGTAAGAAGTTGATGATTTCGTATGGGGCAATTGGGTATCTGAAGAAGCTTACAGAGATGGACATTCCAGGCGCTAAAAAACTACTTGATCGATTGGAAAGAGGGAAACTCAGAAGCTTATTCAGCAGAAAGTAGAGAAAAATTGTATCTGCCTTTTTGTATCATGAAGCTCTTAGTTCTTTTGTTCTTGTCAATGCTGTTTCATTGTCTATATGAAACAAAGTAGATTAGACCGCAAAATGGAATGCGCAAGCTTGGTAATCTATGTATAATAAACGTTAGATTATTTACAACATTTTAATCTTTCTGTATCTTCCACCCCCTGTTTCTCTCTGACTGACTTTTCTACAATTCTGGTATTATACGAACTCTAGTTCAAATATTTTCTATGAAGATTTTATTTTATTTTATTTTATTTTTTCTGTAAACATTGAGGGAACACACGTCCTTAGCAGAATCTTATCGAGTATATTTCCTAGTTTCCAAATCTTGAAGGTAACAATGGATTGCCTTCTATCAGATACAGAAACGCTACTAAAATCATAAAACATCAAGTCACAATTGTCATATCAGATTGTTGGATGGTTGACTCTTTTCTAGATCAATGGCCTGCAGTGCTAGTTGTGGGTTGTGACTTTTAATTTGCATTGATTTTGGTAGGGTAGGGAGGGGATGCAACACAGTAATGGTGGGGGATTTGTTCCCATTAACAGGCAAAAATGAATGTATCTATCAGTTTCGGAAGGTCTATCCTTATCTGTTTTCTGTACACGTTTGTATTTACAAGCTCTATTCCGGGGAAGTGAACAGAACAACTTAAAAGAAATATATAATTAAAATTTTATTATTTTTATAATTTTATTTTTATTTAATTTTTATAATTTAAAATTTATATTATTAAATTTTAATGATTAAATTATAAAATTTAATAAATTAATAAAAAAAATTATGAAACTAGCTTTTCTATATAACTATCAAGAATATAGAGCCAAGCTTCAAGAAGTAGGTACATGGGGGCCATGCTGTATGCCCTTCAACAAAAACCAATTTAGCTTAGCTTTATGGGTATGGGTGCACGATTAAAGTTAAATGTTTGGGATTAAGTTGATGCTTGGGACCAGCTTTTAGATTAAATAACGCTGTTGAGATCACTGCTTGTCCCACTTGGGCGGAATAAAGCAACTTTCTGTAAATTTACAGTGGGTGAACTGATCACTTTTGTTCAGATCCTCATCATCTGTTGTTTTCCACGAAAGTAAATAGATTTATCCTCTAGCGAAGGAAAAAATATTCTCGCAATTGCTTTAATTATAATTCTTATAATTAAATGATAAAATATATTTATTTTATGAAATTTAATAATTTAAATATTATATTATAAAAATTAAATTAAAATAAATTCATAAAAAAGAGCAAGAACATTTGCCAAGCCTTTTTTTTTAATTTTTTTATATGGGAAAGAACCTTTGCCAAGTCACCTTTATGACTTTGGTCGTTTAATACCGTTAAGATGTTTAGTGAAGCTAACAGAAGGGCGGCGTTAAGAGCCACGCCTTTCTATTTAGGTAAATATCCAGTATAAGGGGAAGTGTACCTTTTTTATATATATTGAGAGAATAAATTTGTAATAAAAAATATAAAAATATTAAAAAACTATATAATATATATACAAAATTTATGCAGACATATATTATTACTTTTTATTTATTGTTTAACCAAATGCCCCCATCAAGAAATATGTAAGCACATAAATTTTTGCTTAAAAATACTTAAATCATGGCTCAATTAAATACAGTGCTTGTTAAACAATGCAAATGTCAACACCCAATTCACAGGCATGTAATAATTTTCACATTAAGATAATAGAAAATAACTAAAATTATTTGACTTTACAAAATCTTTATGGCAAATATATGCTAAAATTTCCCAAAAAGAATATCATGACTTTCAACTAAGCCACTAGGTTGCCAAGTGATTATTGAGAACCATCCTAATAGCCCAAATGAATGTCCCATATTAGACACTTGTTCAGAGTGCATTTTAGACAATTAGGGCATAACCCTTGATTTCAATTATCAAATTCTAACTCTAATTATTCTAGTTTAAACCAGGCTCAATGAGCCCCATACAAAATCTACCCATACATTGGTAAACAAAATTTCTAACTACATCACATAGGTCACAGGTACACAACTTCCATACTTAAATAAGACAAGTAGTATACAGAATTGACAAAACAAAAAATTTTAAACAATGTTTTGTCATCTCATTTACCTTAGCTTCATGTGATTAATTAATTAAGGCAATCATCATAAATTTGAATTTATATTTTCAATTATGATATATGTAAATATTTAGGTTGTGTTAAATTTAAATTTATGTTGTATTAAATTACGAATGAATTACATAATTATAATTGTAAACTAACTATGCATTAAATTAATTAGGTATATTTAAATATATTATAATTTCAAATTTATATTTAAATATATATATCATAATTGTCTTAATTAATCGTAATTGTAAATCTATATTGTTATAACATAATTGCAAAATTATCTTAATTAATTATTCAAAATTTCCACATAAAATTATAATTAAAATATCATCATACTATTAGAAAACAACAAAAGTAGAAAATAATGTTCACTCAAAATAACTAATTATGTCCTTGTTTTCGACCCCACAATTTCAAAACTATAGTCATTCTCCACTCGCAATTGATTGTCTAGACAAAATTGTTTCCAACCCCAAATTCCCTAATCTTCCATGTTCATCATCAATTAATGGGAGAATTATGTCTAATGGTCAAACTATATGATTTTGTGAACTCAAAAGTGGATCTCATATGTTAAAGTAATAAATCAAAATTATTATAGTACAATTCATGTTAAAAAAATTAATTATGATTATTCAGTAATGCTCAGAAGAAAAAAATTTAGTAAACAAATGAGAGACTTCAAAATCAAATTGAATTTCTTATCAATTAGTAATTGATATTATAGCTATTAAATTTTTTTTATGGACTCAAACAATAATTAGTTTTATAGCCATTGCAAATTTTCAATGAGTAAATGGTTATATAATTGTGATGCTAAAGAATCAGAGTTTATTAAGTGATAATAAATCCTTAAATTCGTAAATTAAATCAATTATTTTTTTATTTATTTAGTTTTTTTTTTTGCTTATTTAAGTCCTGATTTTTAATTATGTTTAAATACTTGCTTGGTTTTTTTTTTTTTTTCAAAATTAGAGGTCACCAAATTTTATTTTGATTGAGTGATTTCATTAATTAGGTTAGCAGTAGTTTTAGGATAACAGGATTTTTTTTATTTGCCATTAACATATTGAAGTTATTTTTTCTAATAAAATTTAGAGTAAAAGGAATCAAATATTCTTCAACTTGTATTGATGTGCAGTCAACTAACCCTCTAATATTTGAATATTTTTTTTAGGTAAAATTTAGGATATCTCTTAATTGATAGTTAAAGAGTAATTTTAATTAAAATAGAGAAATTATCAATAGATACAACCTCTTTTAATAAAATTTTTTTATATATACTATTTAAATTAAATTTTAAATAATATATTTAAAAGATTTAATTATCTACTAAATATATTAAAGTCTCATTAATTTCCTAACTTAAATTATAACAAAGTAGCTCTTTATAAACGTATAATTAACTCCTTCTATTACGCTTCGTTAACTTTTTAACGGTTACACCCATCCTCTGATCACCTGACAGTTAACGTTTATACTTATTTGGAGAATGACTCCACCTCCCCTGCAGAACTTGTAGCCTCCTTGCAAGGCTACCAGCCGGCTAGAGAAAGGATCTATGCTAATTTTTCAATAAAAATGTTTTTCTTATATTATTTTATTTATAATTTTCATCTTTTTTTTTATTTAATTTATTAATTTTTTTTTTATTTTTAAAATATTTTTACTTAAACCACTTGCGTGAAAGGTCATCATTTTTCAGGGCATGGTTTTTGGGTTTCTTGACAAAGCCATGGATCTTCTTCGAGATATGCAAAACCCAAGATTAACTACCTGAGGGGATGCGATTTTTGGCACGGTTCAAAACGGCTAGCACGAACAAATCATAGATTTGGATTAGAGAGATGCAGGCTTCTTGTTGCAGGCCAAATAGTGTCACGCTGGCGAAATTGAGGTTTATGCATGGGGCACGATGGGCTTTTGATTATATTAAGTAAGCATAACGAGACATTTGGTTACATTTTAAATCACGAAGGACATGTGCACGTGATAAAAGTTGAATGAAATTTTATGTATTTTAACTTTAAATTTATAAGTAAGTTCCTTAAATATATTGCTAATTTTATGGGCAGTTTCTTGATGATTATTGCCACCACAAACTGCCAATCATTATCACTATTAATTTACACAATTATTTTGCTAATTATGACTACAACTTATATCAAATCAATTATATAAATTTACTCATATTCCAAATTCATTTATTTTTATTCTTTTATATAAGTGTACAAGAATATATTTCCGTATTTTTTAAAAATGAATTTAATACATATTTTAAAATGTCATATAATAAAATATATGTCAATTTTACTGGATACATGATAGAATTTTATATATCACTACGAAGACATATGGCAATACGTGACTTTGTCTATCTTATTATATTATATTTAAATTTAAAAATTTGATCGATAATTTTTTTTTGTATTTAAGTCTGATATTTATTTTTGCTTTAATAATTTTTAAATCAAGCGTTACTACATTCGATTTTAATTCTATTTTTTCAGATAGGTTAGCAGTAATTTTAGGATCATAGGATTCGTTTATTTACCATTAATACATAGAATCTATTTTTTTTGGTCAAATTTATAAGTAATTTCTTTAAATATATTGCTAATTTGTTGGATAAGTTTTTGATTATTATTGCCATAATTAATTATTAATTATTGTAACCATTAATTTGCGTAGTTAATTAGTTGATTATGACTATAATTTATGTCAAATCAATTATATTCTTAATGTATTTCATTTATTTTTATACAAATTTACTCATAAACATTTATGCATTTTTTAAAAATTTATTAGATATTTTAAAATGACATATAATGTATATATATATATATATATATATCAATTTTATTAAACACGTAACAAGATTTTAAATACTATTACGAAGATAGCATGTGATTTTATTCCATTTTTTTAAAAAATATTAATAGATAACATATTTATATATGGTTAAAAAATCTTATTATTTTATAATTCTTTTCATTTAATTTTTAAAATTTATATTATTAATTTTATAAAATTATCTTATAACTCATACTATTAAAAATAAAATTTTTATAATAAAAAAGTACAGATACTAATTTTTCCATGAATAAACCTGAGTTGACGTGGAAAGCTACTTACATCTTCTAACATTCGCGCGCACGCAAAAACGTCGTCGTTGAATTCTCCAAGTTTTACACAACACAGATCCAATCTAATCGATGTACCAGATTATCAGCTCTGAATGTGGGGCCCGCTGACGTCGGAATCAACAAATCTTCTTGGTGGGATCTAACGAATTAAAATAAAATTCTGGTTGAATATTAATTAAATAAATGATTTTGTTAAAAATGGAATTTGTTTGTTTGTTAGGGAAAGCAGAGGACCAAACAAGCCTTTGTCAGAGCCTATCACAGGGAGGCAAGCGATGAGATAAAGAGGGCTGACGGGACAAAAAAAAAAAAAAAATAGCCCCAAATCTTGGGGTCTGAGAGAAACTCACTGATTGTGATTATCGAGGCCAAATTTTATCGTGGACTTTCTTTGGTATTTTCTCTCTCGTGTCTCTCTTTCTCTATCTTCATTTTCCTGCTTCTCGTTGTTTGCCTAAATATATAGGATAGGGGATTCAGAGCTCCAGCTGTTTGATCCTTTGAATTGCAGATTGAGGTAAGGAAAAAAGAAATTTTTTTTATACACGGTTTTGCAATTTTCAATTTTGGGTCAGCATCTTTGAATTGAGGCTGCGGAAGTGGGGCGTTGAAATTTTAGATTTTGTTTATTTGCTAGATTTTCTGTTTATTATAAGATGTTCTGTTAGGTGTTAGTATTCGTGGGTTGTTCATCTTGCATATTCTGCTTGGTTGCTGGGAATTTGATGAAAGGAAGTGGGAAATGGAGGATTTGAAGGACGTGATTCATATAGTTGTTGTAAACTAGAAGACCCTTCTCAAATGATCTGTCACGGGATTAATTGAGTAGAAGATATTGATTTGATTATAAGATGCCTTTATTCTGAGTAAGCATATAGTTGTTCTGTTGCCTGCCTCTTTTGGCGTATTTCACAGTTAGTATAAAGCTGCTTCAGCAATGGTAAAACTAGCTAGCGGATTCGGTTCTTGTTTTTGTTGATTGGTTTCGAAGTTTTGGCTCTGAGAACTAGAGTGTTGTTCTGTTGTCTGGTGGTTGTCTATCGCTACGTTTGAGTCTGTAAATGAATGTGGAGAGAATATACAAAAAAAAAAAAAGAGGGAAAAAGCAGTGCCTCACTTTTTCAGAGACAGCAGTAGGTTGGTTGTAAATGTATTGGGCTCCATAGGTACGAGAGAAGTAAGTTGTCAAACTCCAAAAAATGCACTTACAAGAGACTGGCATGCGTGTGATGCCATTTCAAAACACTGGTTTTATTTGCCATGCCTATTTTGTTTGCTTGATATGAATGGAGGTTTTATACTAGTGTTAAATTATGCTCCTGGAACGTTTATCATGTTCTTTCAAATGTGTGTACATTTTGCATACCTATCCACTAGGTGAGTTTCACATATTGTTTTATGGTTCAAGTGAATAGATTTTCACACGTTATTACATGAAGTGGATTTAAAAGACTTATAAACCTTTTACTTCTTGCTCATATAATCCGAGAATATTGCCTTTTGCTTTCCTTTCGCCTTATTTCCACGATTTAGATGAAATGAACTGTGCTATGATCTTGTTCTACAGCTGTGATTAGCGTAAAAGATGAGTTCATTGGATGCAACGAGGGCCGAACTCACTCTTCTAGTTTTATATTTGAACAAGGCTGAAACCAGGGACAAGATATGCAGGGCAATACAATATGGTTCCAAGTTTTTGAGTGATGGACAGCCTGGTACTGCCCAGAATGTAGACAAGTCAACCAGCTTGGCACGGAAAGTTTTCCGTCTTTTCAAGGTTTGGTTATTCTTGGCTTAATTTGTGTAACAATTTCAGTTCATCTATTTAGTTGTTATTTCTCCCCCCTATTTGGGAAATTTAATTCCCCGTTTATGTTTTTTTTTTTATGTCTTTTTCCTTTTGTGCTCCCCCTTTGATTCATTTGATTAAAGCAGATAAAATTTGTTGTATTACTCTTTCTTTGTTTGCTTTCGCAAGTACATAATGAAAAAAGGACGACTAAAAGAAAGATGCTTAGTATTTTAGTATGCTACAAATTAATTTCTCTTTGTTTGCTTTCTAACATTCATAGAGGAATTTCAACATAGAAATCATGTGGCAAATTAATTATTTTTTGTGTGTTCTTAAAAGCCATCACCTCTAACACTTCACCCTTCTATATGCAGTTTGTTAATGACCTGCACACTCTAGTAAGTCCAACCCCACAGGGAACTCCCCTTTCTTTAGTTCTGTTGGGAAAGGTATGATTTTTATAAGGGCTCCACCTTCTGGCATCCTTCTTCTTTCCACTTTTACTGATATATTGTTTAATGCTTCTTTCAGTCAAAAAATGCGTTGCTGTCAACTTTCTTGTTCCTTGATCAATTTGTGTGGCTTGGTAGATCAGGCATCTACCAGGTAGGAGACACAACTTTTCTTGAACATTCAGTCATGTGTTCCTTGTATTATGTGATAATTCCACCATTAGTATATAAGAATTTGCTGTTAACTACAGAATAAAGAACGCACTGAACTAATTGGTCGAATATCTCTTTTCTGTTGGCTGGGTTCGTCAGTGTGTACCACCTTGGTTGAGGTTTGTGGCTTTCTTTTGTTTTTCTGTGTGTCTTACATGTATACGTTAATAATTTCTTCCTAGCTCTTCACTTTTAACTTTTGCACATGTTTTACCCCTCACTGTTCAGCTTGGGGAGCTTGGGAGACTGTCTGCATCAATGAAGAAGTTAGAGAAAGAACTGAAGAACAGTAATAAATATGAAGTAAATTTTTCTGGCTTGTGTCTTGGTTTTCCATAGTTTCTTTCCTTCTTATTCCTTACCTGGCACTAATACTGTCGTTACCGTTATTTTCATTTTATATTTTATGTAATATCCATGGATGCAGAATGAGCAGTACCGTGCCAAACTAAGTAAGTCAAATGAGAGGACTCTAGCACTTGTCAAAGCTGGAATGGATATAGTCGTAGCAGTTGGACTGCTGCAACTGGCACCTAAGAAAATCACACCCCGTGTAACTGGAGCCTTTGGATTTGTGACATCTCTAATATCTTGCTATCAGGTGCCTGCCAGTGTCATACTGTAGTTTCCTCTGTGCTTCTGTTTTACTTGGGCATCTTGATGTCCAGTCAAATATATATCTATATCCCATCTGCACATATATTATGCATGCACATTAATTATTGACAAGCTGGGAAGACAAGATCAGAGACCTAAAATTTTTCTTTAGGTGCAAGCAACTTTAACAATGTTTTAGAAACTAAGGTTTCACTCAAGTGTCTTGGAGAAATTTGTATGCCCTTGTCAACCATTGATGGGGACCATGTGTCAGTCTCTATCTTTTGCTGCAATTTATACTGGGATTATATCATTTTTCACTGACAAGATCTCTGGTTTGTGCAATGCAGTTGCTTCCTGCCCGAGTCAAGTCTAAAACCTCATGAAGACAGAAGAATGGACTCTTTATTCTCATGCATCGTTGTTATAAAATAATTACATAGATTTGTCAGTAAATGTTGGTGTGAGCATTGAACTGTTTGCTGACAACTAAGGTGTCTTTAAATGCCATCACGATTAGTGCCAATATTTTCACATTTGACGATTCCTTATAGTAAAAATAATGTTTATTGCTCCTTATCATTTACCAGTTGATTGGCGGTAACCAAGCAAAATATTGGTATAACATGGATGGCGAACAAATGTGGAATGCATTTGTTGATGTGGTGCATATGGGGAACTCAGGGAAATTAGATGAAATTAATGTTACCGACATGGTGTGATTGAACAGCTAATCTGATTGTAATGTTTTCCACGGTGTCATGGGCTCAGGCCAGATGTTGATCCTTGGAAGGCTCCTTTGTTTTTCTATGTTAGGCCTCAGCTTCGCTGGTCGAAGAAAGCATGGTCTAAACAGGTGGTCAGTTTGTTCATGCTACGCTCCAAATGCTGTCATAAGATGCGAGTCTGTTGTCTTCTGCTGCCAGCTAGTTCAGTAGTGCAGGTATATAGTAGTCCATATAGGACTGTATCTTGTGAAGTGAGAGATATGATTACTTTTAGAAAGTTGTAAAATTAATAGAAAAAGAAGAATTTAAATGAATTTTAAATGTAAAATAGAGAAATAAGGAGAATATCATTGATATTAAAAAATAAAAAATGCAGGAGATTTAAATTTGTGTATATATATGGAGTGTATGACTACAATTGATTTAGATTCTTAATTTGACTAAGTTTGGGGTGTCTTTATCTATTTTGAAACCTTTTGTTTTTGCAAACCCTAAGTCCAAGTCTTTATGACTATCATTTACCATTTAAGCTATATAGCCTATAGGGTTATACAATCTGGGAGGATTTATAGACATCCTCACCTTGAATAATGAATTTTAATTTATGATGGTGAATTCGAAGGATAGAAGAATTGGTCTTTAAGAATCAAGAGAGAAAAACATTGAAATATAATAATTATCTAAGGATGCCAAGATTCCCTCAACAAATGCCCGAATGCGAAGGCAACCTGGCTTTCCCAGCATCTAGAATTTTTACCAGGGGATATAGGCAGGAGCTAATCGTTGCATTAAATGCGAATAAGCGTCCCAATTTTTGGAGCCACTAATTAAAGTCTTTATAAAATATTGGTCTTATATAATTTATTATCTTAAATCTAAACTTTATCTGTTATAATAAAAGCAAAAATTTTACTTACTAATTTTAATATTTTTTTATTTATAAATAATCACTAGCTAATTCACAAAAATATTGGTAAGACAAATTAAATAGAGTCATCAATACTTTCAAGACTGTAATATTTATTGAAATATTAATTTTGTATGGATTGTTTTTTCATTTGTGTATATTAAGGTCATAATTGGTGGGTTATAAATGTAGGGCCCTAGAGTTACAAAAACAACTTAGCTTATGAAAGTTGCGTAGAGAAAAAAAAATTGCCCTTAAAAAAAGAAGAAAAAAATTGAGCCACTACTACCAAACATTGCAATCCCTAAAAGTTGAAAAGAAAATGTGACTAGTTGAATCACTGCAATCATGATGGTTCAAGTGCCAATCAATTTATAGTTAAATAAGTGGGGCTATATATTTTTTTCATTTCTTAAATCCATATATAAATTAAAATTAAATTAAATAAAATGTAAATCTAATATATAAAAATTTATTAATTTATAACTATTAATGTTAATCTGAAAAAACTGTAATAACTGTTGAAGAAAAAGTACTAATGATTTTTTTAAATAAACTCAAGATATCTTTCAATTGAAAATTAAAGATTAATTTCCTCTAAAGTGTAAAATTCACCAAAACAAACTTTACATCTCTTAACAAAACTTTTTTCATACAAAAAATGCTTCTAATTTGTATGCACATGTGGCTGCATTGCATTGTCCATATGCCATTAACTCTCTAAAACACACTCATCATTTTAAAAAGATCTTTATTTTTCAAGTTTGAATTATAAAAAAAGGAGAAAAGTGATTATTGGTTTATTAACTAAATAAAAAATAAGGTTAACATGGTAAACTCTCACTTTTCTGTGTAGGATTTTTTTGGGCAAGTCTGGGATCAGATTGCCACGCTTGATTCAAGGGTCCAAAATCAAATGAGAAGCCAGCCAAACCCATCATTATACAGTTATACTAAATTATTATTTCTTGAAGAAACGTTAACAGCTAAGCTAAAAGTATAAGTTAACCTTTGCCTATTTGAGATTATCACCGTAATTTCAGTCATTATGATATTTAATAGCAATATACAAACAAGGCTTTTATAGCTCAGCACCTAGAGTCTTAGACTTGGGATTATCCACAGGAAAAGTAGGTCTGTTAAAACACCACAATAAACCTAAACATTTTAATTCAAAGGTAAACATTTGATAAAGGGATACACAGGAGAGAATGTTACAACGATTTCAATGCAACCATAGTGTTTTTCCATTTATTCTTTAGGGATAGGATGATAAAAACGCTTGCACGAAATGATCAGATGACATCTTCTTCTTCAACTTCGTCTTCCTCATCCCAATCATCATCTTCCACAACCCCTACCACATTTTCCCGCAACATAGTCACAATTTCCTGGAAATCTCTCAGTCGCCTCTGCACATAATCAGTGGAGATTACATGAGACTCATTTTCGGAATTGTTTGGTTGGGTGTGACAAATAGTCAGCGGATCACTCTCCAACACAAACATTCCAGAGGGCTCAATAATTTCAACACTAAATGGAGGTGACAGGTTGTGGCCCTCAACTTGAACATGGGAAACACTGCAATCACAAATTTCTTCAAATTAGGAACTTCACACAAAACATCTGCAATATGATCTAGATGCTATAGAGGCAACATCTTGGTGATACAACCATCTAAACCAACTGATGAAGTATGCATAAATTAGTACAAGATAAATCTAGCCATAAAAGTTGCCCGATTGTGCTGCTAAAGTCCCACTAGTCACAACATTTTGACAAAAGGTTATGCCACTAATCGGATGATAAGAAAAAAGGAAGCATTCTACTAAGGATTTTTTTTTTTATGTCCTTCAATGCATCCAGACTAAGACGAAAGACAAAAAATAAAACAGGATGAAACAATTAAAAAAGGCCCCGACCCATATCCTTTGATGAGAGAACAAAAACATACTTCACATAGGTGCTTGAAGCATCTTTTCTTGTTTTCACCAAAAAATTTAGATAAATGTTACATTTTCCTTTTCAATTGCTCAAACCAGGAAATGACAATTAACAAACCTTGTTCTCAGTTGAACAAAAAAATGACTCTAATTAGCTACTTTAGTAAGCTATAATGTAAAATCACCAAAAAAATTTTTTGCTGCTTCTCAGTTGAACAGAAATTCATATTATTAAGGTCCAGGTCCCAGTGATGCAATCCCTAATCCAAACCCATCCCAATTTACATCCCTAACAATTAATCAACATGAAACTCCAAAGGACTTTACAAAATCTCCAAAAAATTGATAATTGTTAATTGTTAATTTATCACTAAGCTCAATGCAAGGACTAGCCTTCAAAGGCCAAAAGAGGAAACAGGAATGAATTCATCCTAACATGTATTTAAGCAACCCTTGTCAATGAATTCATCCAAACAAGAAATGAAGCACCCCTTGCCAAAAAAATATTCAAGCTTTACGTTGACATCAAGGTTATCACGCGATGTAGAAGAAAATATCAAATAGACGTGGATATCATGCAAAATAAAGGTCTCCATTAGCCTCCCCCATCCTAAAAAGGAAAGGCAACAAAAAGGGAACATGGTGACCAAGAAGAAATTCTATATTGCATCTATGACACCAAACTGAGGCAAAAGAAAAGAAAAAACTTGCAACCGCAAAAGGTTTCCTTATTTTCCAGCACACTTCACTTCAGAATTACTAAATCACCACCTATTCAGTAAAGTCGCACCGCCCAGCAAGAGAAAAAGAAAGGGCATTGTGCCACACAAGACCAATGCAATCACTTTTGGCTAACATTCAAGAATGTTCATAATTGGGCACGGTATTAGTGCTTACAAAATAGCCAAAATAGAATTAAAAACTAGCATTAGAAAACCTTTATTAGGAAGTTAGGGTACCAAGGCTGGTCAGCTTAAAACTTAAACCACACATACATTCAGTTTATCAACCAGAAAAAGAAAAAAAAAAGGAAGATGGAACACACCAGATGTAAAATAAGCCATCCATATCTTGTCTCTGAACCCTTCCCAGAAGCTCAATTTGCAAGATACCACCAATACAAAGCACAGGTTCGTGAAGCTTGAACTTCTGTAGCCGGTTTTCCTGTTCATGAGAAATTCTTCTCAGAAATTAATCATGGAACTTATCCCCCACCCCAAGGTCCCCAACCCCTGGGGGTAATTGAGAATGATACTAAAAGAATTACAAGCTAAATATTCCGTCATGTAGAAATTTTTTTCCAGAGCCACATTAAGCTAGACCATTCTATTTTGTCAGAAAATTTCTTCTTTCAGCAGCCACAGGGAAAAAAAAAACATTTTACTTTCCATATTAGATTGTCAATACAATCCAATATCAAGTTGATAGGAAATACAAGAATCCATTAAATACAAAGTTTTAAACAGCAACATTTACTCACCTCATATGCACTGTGAGTGGAGCACCACAAAAATAGAGGAAAAGGAAAAGGAGAAAAGACAAAAATCCACAAACACATATTATATGACACTAAAACACGAGGATCATCAACACCTGCGCCAGTTAGCATCTAAACGAGATACAAAGTCAAACTACCAACCATTCAGAAATATTAAAATCATGAGAAGACAACCACTGTGTAACTGTGCTCCTTATATGTGGCAAGATGTAGTAATTAGTTTATGATATATCTCTGAATGCATCATTGAACTTATTTATTTAAATTACTTATATATATAATTGATATCATCCAACTAAGGTGTGTTGCAAATTTATTATTTTACCAGAAAGGCTAAAGAAGTCAGACTAAAGAACACTCTTCAATGAGAAAAAGATATTTGCCCTAGGTCATAGCTTAAGACATTTAAAAGTATTTGCTACTTTTTTACAACCCTCATCCCCCACTCCAAAGAAAAAAAAAAGTAAAATAAAAATATAAATATAAAAAGATGCATTATGCCTTTCCCTCCAAACTCTGCGATGCTGTCCGCATATTAGATGTTTTATTTATGAAATATGAATATATTCTTATGGAATATATCAAACAAAATTACACACAAGGGCTTCTCTGGTTTTCCACCTTATGTTAAATGTGTTCTATTTGATAAAAAAAATGTTCAAAATACCATCAACTGCAACTTGTTATAGTCAATTAAATTACCTTAAGAGGAAGTTGAAAATGAAATTAAGATTTTGATGATTTATTTCACTTCAACCATTTTTGCTCAGTTGTAGACAAGGAAAATCCTAGAATTGCAGCCTTTCCAAAGTTTAAATACCTTGAAACCTTTCCAATCGCATAATTGATCCTCATTCCCTAAAATGATCGACCATACGCTTATAGAGTTATAAAATTCTGCCAGGTGAGTTGGTCCAACCAACAAAAGAAGGGTGTCAACCAATGGCAGATACTGGAACTAGTCGTAGCATAATTAAGAACAAGGTACAGAAAATATATAAACTGAACAGTACCAAGCATACATCTTTGGAAGAGGCTTAGTCCAACATCCCCATGTTTGTATATGTTATATGCAGAACATGCCTACTTGCTTTACTACATAAAGCCCATATCAGGTGTCCAAAAGCATTCATTTTAATGGATCATAAAACAGCCTAATACAGCCATCATCCAAAGGATTGCCTGCTACGTAAACTCAACTAATGTTCATTTGGGCCTCTCATTCCTAGACCTTCTGATGTAGAACCAAGTACATGAACACACACAATAGATCTGAAATATTACTCACTTATCAATAATCAATAAGAAAGGGTATCACATTTGTAACAGGACGGGTATATAGCCCTCAAAACATAACATAACCAAACAAAAATAAAACTGGAATAGGATGTCCCTATCTACACAATGTGTAAACTCCCTACTTAAAAAAATTGAAATTAAAAACCCTAATTAACAATTCATAAACCCTGACAAAATTAATTCCTATTTTGCATCAGCTTCAGTAGCTCTCAGTTCATTATTTAATAATTTTTAGTCAAATCCATATTATTGCACCAAACATATTGTTGTGGCCTTCAGCTTTTCAATTTCGTTTTCAGATATTAAACAGGACCATTTAATAGGGTTGTAAGGAAACTTCATGAGATTCAGTGGAATTATAAGCAAAAGAAGTCATATATTGCACCTTTCTGTCATTACTCTCCTTGCCTCTCTTCAGTCAAGAGCATCATATAAATACTAAGAGTTCACAACAACAACAACACAAAAAGCCTTATCCTACTAAGTGAAATAAGCTACATGAGTCAAACAACGACACTGGATTTTATCACAAACCAAAATTTCAGAAATACTAAAAATCCACAAGATCTAATAAAACGCAATTTTTACAGTTCAAGGTGACCATCATAAGACAACTATAAAGGAGGCTGAAAGAGAAATACTTTAGTACCATGTTATATCTTATTTTCAGGTCAAGCATCGGTAAATCAATCAAATTGAAATTAAGCATTTAAAAATAAGTATAGAAGGTAGCAAAGACATAAGAAGTGAGGTTGCATACCTGAGCCATTGGAAACTCTGGAGAAGTGTATGTCCATACAAACTTCTCATCAGGTGAAGCATCTGTGGATGCTTTAGGATGACCCATTTTAAACCGAACAAATTTTGCTGAATATATAGGTAACCCCCATTGAAAGAAAGCTGGACATAAAAACACATTATACTATCAATAAAAATTTACAAAAGCAAAACAAAGAGGGCAAGCACAAAGCCACATTGCTTGTGAAGATTCAATGAGCACCTTCAAAAGGACGGATATTGATTTCTGTTATAACACAAATTTGAGAGACTAACTCGTATGTTAGTGTCTCAGGAACATCAGGATTACTTTGTCCCTTACTGGACCAGTAAGAGGCCCTCTCCTCAATTAAGTCTCCATCCTCTAGAGTATTAGCAATGCTTTCCTCTGGGAAATTATCAGTGCTTGACGCACCAATTGTCTGTTTAATACAATCCCCATTACTGGATGACATGGAAACTTTAATAAAATAAGCATAGACTCTATGGTCTCTCTCTAGTGCCTGCCATTCCATAGATTTGCTAGATCCTACTTCTTCAGGTTCCTTTGCTCCAAGTCTACTCGGTTCAACAACATGAACAACTCTACATAATTGAGGAAACATTCTCAAGCACAGCTGCTTACAAAGACCATTTGCAACAACTGCAAATCATAATATTAGTTAATTAGTACGTTTGATACTCTTAATTGAATTTGTTTCTGCAGCAGTCTCACATCTTTTGAGAATGAGCACTGCAGTTTCCATGGCATCATTCTCCGATAATAAAATTAAATGATATATCATATATATGTTAATTAGAAGCAAAGATATTGTTACAAAGAAAGAAAAGAGCATTACAAGACATCATCCTAAACAGATTAAAAAAAATATGCAAGAGGAAAAAAAACAGAGAAGGAATGAAGCCACTCTATTTCATAACAATGGCAGGGATAAAACACTGTCCAGAAAGTTTTCATTTGTTTCTCCCTGTCATAGTAGATTAGTAGTTAGGTCAAAGATTAAATCCTAGAAAGTAATTATATTTCACATTGTCACTAAAATATGCATTTCTTCTTGTAACAAGTCATAATTATTGCTAAAAGCCTGAATTTAACCTATTTTCTTCTTCATGGTTGAGGTACCATTTCTATATTTTCCATTAGCAATCTCTGAGATTTATGTGAAATTGCAACTAACTCCATTTGTAACAATTTCCTAAAAGTGAGGTCAAACATTAGTCATAATAACAAAATTTATTTTTTTTCATTTAAGCACTCTTCAATAACAGTCTTAAGCACTATTTTCTTCTTTATCATCAACCATGTTGAAGTAGCATTTCTATATTCCCCATTCACTATTTCTGAGATTTATGTGAAATTGCACTAACTCCATTTGTAATAAGTAGCAATAGAAATTCTTAAAAGACAGTTCAAACGTTAGTCATAATAACAGGTTTATGATTTGATACTCTTGCATCAATAATCAATATTTAACATGATTTTTGATCCATCGTCAACCATGTTGAGGCAAAATTTTAGCACTACTTCCATAATAGTCCTAAGATTGAGCAAACAAACTTGGAAACCCAATAACAAATTTATTAGAACGCAACCTAACAGTTGTAAAAGGTATGATCGTGTATGATGTGGCCTTCATTTCGAGGTGACATTTCCAAAAAAATATAAGACATCAGTGTAAGAGTAAATGTACATTCTTTCGTGGTATAGCTCACCAAAGTTTCGCCAAGACCGTGAGACACAACTGACACGAACAAGGTCGGATACATTATCAAGACACGAGAGAATCTTAAGCGAAGTATCAGTATCAAGCCAATTGAGGAAATCCACACGAGATTCCATATTCGGCGGTGGTGTATAAGCAACACCAAGTTATCTTTGCACTCTGAGAACCTGAATTAGCACAAACAGACAATAGTAACCATTAGCATCGTTAACTTCAAAGTTCAAAGTGGAAACAGAAGAAGATTCGAAGATGTTGACAAGTAGTCCTTAAAAGATTCATATGTTATTCAAATTGGAATTTGCTCATGAATAGTATAAAAAATGACAAATAAATTCCTTTCCTCCAAAAAATGGCATAAAATTAATTCTGCAGTTTCCTGAAACGCATCACAGAGTAGCAGGGTCCACTAATTGTAAAATTTCCCACAACTCAAGCTAATCAGATTATGACAGAATTATAATAAAGATTCCATAGGTTGCACCAAAAAAGAAACGAATTGCTTCAAGGAATGAAGCAGAAACAACGTGCTAAATAAACAAAAAAATAACTAGTAGATTTTTTTCACAGGAAAAATCAACGAAATTGAGTACTGGGTCACGAATCTCAGATATTCCGTGAAAGCATCCACGGCGATTGGCAGCGACAACAATGAAAAATGAAAATTCCGGTAATTTGATAGGAAAAAGAGGAGAGAGAGGAGAAAAGTAAAGGAATTTGAGAGAAAACAATCAAAATTAAACAGAGAGTAATAAAAACACGTAGACGCCCAAAAGCCGAAGAAAAGAGAAGCAAGTAAACACCTTTATCGAGAAACAGACTACATGGCCGTCTCCGAACGCAAACCCTAGAAATCAACACAAGAAAGGGAACATACACACAGACAAGCTTCGGAGAGCAGGCAGGGAAGAGACGAAGATGGCGGAAGATGCGAGAGATGGCGTATGTGGCGAAGGAAAACGCAGAACTCAGCGATGCCAAGCTTATTCTAAGAAATTACAAATTAAAAATTTAGAAAAAAAAAAAGGATCTGTCTTTTTCATGTCTTAAATTCTTTACATTCATGGTAGGTACTGTCCCCTGCCACGTATCCTTTCCTACGTTGTACAAATACAATGCCACTCATTGTACCTAAGCGGTATAAAAGTAATTTTAATTAGGAAATCTAATTTTTATTAATTACAGTAAACTTTACCACTTTTGTTATTACTTTAATTGGCCGATAATTAATTAGATTAAATGTACCCAAAAGATTAAATTGATTTTTTCATTTCAAAAAATTAAATTTATCATATATTTTTCAATAACATTTTCTGCGCCAGTAATTACAAGTTATTATGAATAAACTTAGACTGGTAAAATAAATAAATATAAATGTGTTTAAAGTGCTTGAAATTGAGACTTAGAGTCTTGGGAGGGGAATGATATTTGAAGTAGTAGAATTATTTTTATAATTTTATTTTTATTCAGTTAATACAATATAAAATTTAAATTATTATATTTATTAATTTTGTAATACTTATAACTACCTTCATAATTTTTATAGAAGCAATACTTTTCCATTTTTCTATTTTAAGTGTGAAAGAAAACCCAACACTATAAATGACGATTTTACATGCAGGTCTAAAGAGGAGTGTTAAAGATGAATTTTTTATGATCTAAAAATATGAAAAATAGACATTTCAAGTGTTAACTTTAAAGCAACGTAAAAATTGATAATTAGAGGCTTCCATCGTAAAGACTATAAAATTTTCACTAAAAAAATCATTTTTTTTTCTGGGTTTAGACACTGATTCTTTAATTGCCAATTTATAGCGTTTAAAAGATTTTATGAAAAAATTTGAAAAGAAATATAAATACAACCCTTTAATTTTATGTTATTTTCAAATATATTTCATCAATTATAAGATTTAACAAATACACACCTTTAACTATATGAAAAATTAAATCACACCCCTTCAATTACATTAATTTTTGAAAAACATGAATAAAAAGTAAGAGAAAAGAAGAGCATGAAGACAAATAAAAATCTAAATATATTGAGTAAATTACCTTTGTTTAATGATCTTACTATTTTGCTATCTTATTAAATTTTACTTATTTCTAATATGACAGAATTTATTAAATTTATCAAATATCATAGATTAAACAATGATATATAACATATCTAACTGCTTACATTAAATTTTATAAATGTTTGTGTTTTTAATTAAGTGAAAACAAATTTTCCCATTTATGAAATATTTAAATATGGCAATTTATTTCATTTTATTCCAAAATTGCATCTAATTGCGTAGCCTAACTAACATAATTTATATAAATGCGATAAAATTTTCTTAATACTCACGTATTTAATCATGGTTTACATAAGAGTTTAGTTTATAGTATTTTTTTTTCAATATTTTGCTCTATCATAGAATAACTATTAAAACAAACTAATTTTTATTCCTACACCTAGAGGTTGCTAATATTCTAATACAAAAGTTGGTAAACTTTTTCTCTATTAGTTGTTAAAATGAAGTTAAAATTGAAATGAAAACAATTATATTGAAGATTTTCTATGAAGTCACTCTTTATCTCAGAAATTTACCAAAAAACTATATATATATATATATGTATGTATGTATGTCATATTATAATTTGTGGGTTGGGACCAGGGAAACAAGAAATGCAAGAAATTGTTTAATCTAAGCTTTTATAAAATAATAAAATGATTATGTTATGTATTTTTGATAAAAATGTAAGCATATCCTTTTAATGTTAAATTGTTTGCGAATGCACTTTCTTAATAATAATAAGTACATCCTGTCCAGGAGGAATGGCTCAATTTTCAAAATAATTGAAAGAGTGTACTTAAAGATTTTACACCGGAAGAAATGTGATTCAATTTTTTAGATAGTTGAGGAGTATGATAAAAAATATATTGTGAAATTAATTCCAAAATCAAAGAGTACAATTTTGTCATGTAAAACAAAGAAATTTGCTTTTCAAGAAGCATCAGCCTAATAAATTTTTTAAGAGTAAAATATTCTCTTCTTTCTTGAAGTTCTTATAAATTATATTAAACTTTATTTTTACTTAAAATTTACATTTCTTCTGACCATATTAATTAATTTTTATTTAAAAATCTTAATAAAATATTTCTTTGTTAAGTAATTTGACATTATTTTTAAATGGTAAACTTAAAAAACTAATAAAATTAGTTATAAGTTATTTTTAAAAGGTAAACTTAAAAAACTAATAAAATTAGTTATAAGAAGTAAACTTCATGTACTAATACTTATGATAAGGCATAAATTTTAAAAATTTAAAATATTATATCTTAAATCATAAATATTAAAACGTTAAAACCTTAATCTGTTAAACCCTAAAATTTTAAACTTTAAACTATAAAATTAAAGCTTTAAAATTTTTAACAATAAACATGATATTAAATTTTAAACTTAAAATGCTAAAATTTAAAATCTTAAATTTTATAATCTCCAACATTAGATCCTAGTAAAAGTTTAATATTTAGATTTTAAAATTTAAAATTTATATTTTATTTTAGGATTTATTATATTGGGTTTAAAGTCTAACTTTCAAGTTTTAGAATTTGAGATTTATAAGTAAAGATTAAATATTACGTTGTATTTAGGATTTACAGTTTTATAATTTAGAGTTTTAAAATTTTATATTTAGACTTTAAAGTTTTAAAATTTAAGACATAAGATTTTAGAATTTAAAATTTAAGTTTATGATTTAAGATTTTGAGTTTAAAATTTTAAAAGTCAAAAAATTTATGAGTTTTGATATTAAATAATTTAATTAATTAATTAATTAAACATATTAAATTGATACTCATTTATTTGGTGCTTCATAATAAAATATTTTTAAAATCTTTTTACATAACTATCAATTGTATAAAATTTTTATAATTAATTTTCTCATATTTTAAGTTCAAATTTTAAAAAGACATGTGCAAAATAATATCAAATTACTTAAAAAATATTTTGTAAAAATTTTAAACAAAAATTAGTTAAAATGATAAAATTAAATGTAAATTTTTTAAAAAAAATTTAATACTATCTAAGAAAACCCCAATATGTGGAGTGCATTTTCCTTAATTTTTAAAATTGTCTCAAAGACGAGCTGCACTCTTCGAGAGTAGTGTAATTCGTGGGTAGTACGGAACATCATAGTATATCCCCTCTTCCTAATATAGATGACTGGGGCAAGTTGCAACTGATAGCGCGCGTGTACAACCTTCGCAGCACGAAAGGCTCTAGTCCCTTAGAAGTACGGCCTTTGCAGCAAATTAAGAAGCAATATGTTCCGTAATATATATATATATATATATATATATATATATATATATATATATATATATATCCAAATTTTTGGTTTTTCTTTAGCTTCCCTTGAGACTCTACTCATTCTGCATAGTCTTCTCACTGATTACTTTTGTGCTCCATTCCTTGTTCAAAGAGCACTTCTCAGTTCACAATATAGTGACTGTGGCAAGTTTCCCAGATCAGTTTTGTAAAATCAGAATCATATTTTGTATTTCACTTCAGTTTCACCAGTAGTCACTTTTATGGAACAAAGTAAGCAAGATATGTGTGTATGAGAGAGAAAGATTCAGTTCTAATCCTCCAAATTCGTTTTGGGCCACAGTGGTGTACTCTTGCTAATTAACACGAAGAGTTTTCAAAGTTTAGCTTTGACCTATCTACTTTCTTATACTTTTTAATTTCTTGCTGTTAAATCAAAGTTACTCGGTACCAGGGCTATTAGGTGTGGTCTATTGGTAAGAAGTATAAATAATATTGTAGGAGAGCTTATTTTAAAATCCTCTCTACCTCACTTGTAAAGAAAAGACTATTGATCCTGCTATTAAATTAACAGCAAGTTTTGTCTAGCATGCAAGTTCATGCAAGTTGGTAACTGGATACTAAACATCAAATAGGATCGAGCAAGTTGTGGTTATTCAAACTTCAATATCAATGTCAGAGTTAAAAGCTCAAGCTGGGAACAGAAAATAGTATTCAAAAACAGAGTCAGGACAATATCACAGTCTCAGTTTGCAGCTTAGAAGTTAGAACACTCACAAACTTAACAAGCAATACATAGAAATATAACCATGTAGTAATACAGGTCAACTTTATTCTTCAACACACGTAACAAAAGGGGAAAAAAACTTTATTTTTCAACCATTGTTGCCATCATGTCCCGTCTCCTCTTATTGCATTGTTGGAATCCCATTCAACCTGCAAATTTTGGAGAACAAATACTTAGTTTGATTACGTTTTGCTTTTGAAAGATTGAACAGAAAAGATGGCAAAGAGGCTCCTTAGTTTAATTACTAAAGCAAATTAAAATAAAATATATTCTAAACTTCTTATCTTCTCCAAATTCATTTTGTTTAGTTAGTTTGTGCTCTGTTCACATGTCTCACATTTCAGGAAGTTCATGAATATGAAATGGATGGAGAAAAACAAGCAGGAAAACTATCAAACTTACTACCATTTTCATTTTTTCTTCTCTGTTGCTGCTTGAACAAAAACATTGTATGTTTAAGCAAGTCAGGCTTCATCAAGGAACAATGAAAACAAGTAATGAAGGTTGGGAGGAATAACTATACGCATTGAGTGTATATTCGATATTTTTTATTTTTCAAGTCTCTACTTGCTAATTTTCACTCTTGCTATCTTGAGTTTGTAACTAACCTTGGGAGTGCCAGCTTAAGTAGAGCTCCACACGTAAAAACATGAGAACCAACTAGCTACTCTCAGATAGACAGCCTGAAACATTTAACAGAAGTGAGCTGCAAAACACCAAAACCAATAGTTCAGGCACAATATATATTGAATACCATATTGTTAATTATCACTTGAAGGACAGAGCCAATTTCTTGGTCCTGTTCAGCTACCCTGTAGACTATAATGCAGTACATAAATTCATGGTAAGGAAATGGGTGTGAAGAATATACAAATGACTATTCAAGATGCATTGCTTTAACAACGCTCAACTAACCAGTTGTTCAAACTTACCTAAATAAAGTCACAATTTCTCATAAATGATTCAGGGTGCTTCCTCAAATGCCTTTTGTATAGTGGTATTAAGATCACCTTCCCAACAGACTCCATCTTCATTCCCCTGAAATTTGACTCCTGACAACTTGGGTGCACTGAGGTCACCATGGCAGAAAATTTTCATTTTGGAGCATTTGATAATTGATACTTTTTGCAAGGATGGCAATTTCAAAGTTGAGTTCCCTGCGTGGAAGCTTTCAAGGCTTGACAAAGATTTGAGAAACAAAGTCTTGAGATGGTAAAATATTATCTGATCTTGAGCTGATTCTTCATCCTCTTTGGCCACTATTTCTTCAATTGATTCGCATTTGCATATAAAAATCCTTTTGAGGAGAGCCAAACTTTTGGCTGTTGAGGATGTGAACAGATATTCCAGTCCACAACATTGTGATACATTCAAATGTGTTAGATTGGAGAAAGAGACTGTGGATGTGGATGGTACCAAGCTTATCAAGCCAGGACACTTGCATACTTCAAATTTTTGAAGATTGTCAAGAATAGGGTGCAGCCAAGAGTGCTCTAACCCAATGGAATTGAGCAGAGCCAAATCATGCAGCGTTAATTCTTTAAGCTGTGAAAGGAACCCAACATGATCCATGTTCGGACCTTCAGAGGAGAATATCTCCTTGAAGGAGCTCTGGTTTACTATTAGCATTTCTATATTGGGTACCTTTGGGAGAAATCCAAATGGGAAAATATCTGACTCACTATGAAAGCACTCCAATTCAAGAAGTTTTAATTTGTGTAAAAGCATCCCTTGAAATTGCCTATGATGCCAGATCTTCATGGCGTCTTCTTTTCTGAGTGTCAGTTGCTCCAAGTTGGGCAGTACCTAGGAGGCAGTGTAGGGAAAAACAAAGCCTATTAGCTATATCTAACTCATTTCCTCAAAAAGTAAAGAATTCAAGATCTTAATCAAACTGCAGATACCATTTAACTTGTCTATGTAAGTTTTAGGTCCATAAATGATAAACGAACGCATATCAGAAAAGGAGAGAAATTGAAATCACAGAGCTATATGAATCTAGAATGATAGTGATTTATCTTATATTTGATTATATTACATGTTTTTATTAATTTATTATTACTCACTATGATTCCAAAAATGAAATATTAAAAAAAATCTAATAATCATTATGAATAACTGAATATTAGATAATATTATTCGAGACTCCCTATATACATATATGCAGTTGAGTTCTCAATAGCTGAAATGCCATACTTCAAGTGAACTTTAGGCGATGTTGCAAAAGGACAATATACCTCTTCAGCAGAAATAACCACTCGTTGATCAATTGCCACACCAACTTGATCCTTTTGATTTGCTTCTTGGAAACATTGAAATTCAGACGTGACTATCTCCAACTTATCACAATGATGCACCAGTAATTGTTTTAACATTGGCCACTCTACCTTGTGTATACCAGGGTAAAAGTACTTGAGCTCTGGCAATTTCCCCAGTCTCAATAAAGTCACACAAGGGAACACAAACTCCTTAGTTTCTTCTTCTGTGCTTGTTACATCCTCTGCAATGACTTCCACCAATGCCCCACAGTTTTCCACATCTAGTGTTTCAAGTTTCACAAGATCTTTGGCCACTGATGCTGGAAATAAACTTTTAAGGCTTTCACATTGTTTGACAAGCACGTCTTGCAGAACTTCATGGCTGATACTTGCTTGAGGATCCTTATCCCAGACACGCTCCAAATTTGGTAGCTGGTCTAAAGTCAATTTCTTCAAGGCAAAGGGGATGAGAAAACTTAACCCTTTTGCATCTTTCACATCAAATATTACCTTGACAGAATAACAGTTTCGCACTTCCAACTCTTCCAAGTTACTGAGGAAAGGAAGTAAATGAGATGGAATTATAGCTGATAAGAATTGACACTCATTAACTACCATTGACTTGAGATTGCCGAAGCACTTGTCTGGAACTGGAATGAGACCACGCCATATATCTTCTAGCTCAGGATGATAACCAAATATCAAATGCTCTACATTACATGCAAACTCTGCAACCTGTAGTCCAAAAGAATAAATAGACTCTGTTAAACACTAATGAAGAATCACGTGTAGCAAAGTAAGATTATTATGTGAATTCTACGTTTTAGCTTAGTTATGGCATTAAACTAATCATCTATATAAACCGTTAGGTGGTCAGTGGTGAAAAGTTTAAGTAGTTTGAAATGGGTCATACATTCAAACTTCCATATTCTCATGTACCTAAAATTTAGTCATCTATATATATTAACAACGTACCATTGAGATATAAATTGCACTGATTTGAACGTGAATTTTATACATTCCAAATATAAGCTGTTAATTCGAATTCAAGGAGGGATAAGCACACACATAGAATACAACAACCAAAAAAACAAATGGGTTTGAATCTAAGCTTATATGCTATAAGGTGTATTCTAACAATTTAAAAGAGATCATACACTCAATCCTCCACACTGTCATGTACATAAAAAGAAACATGAAAAATTATAGTTGTTTAATAAGTTGGAAAGTAAATGAAGATAGACTCTAAATTGCTCTATGATTTGGAAGAAAGAAGTTACTAATTATTTTGAAAATATGTTGCTTCTTATGCATGTTTTTGGTCCATTTGTGTGAGTTAAATAACATGAGATACATAATGTTATCTTTCCATCACAAGGTTTGCATTCAAAGAATGAAATCCCTGCAGATGTCAAAAGAGATATATAAAAATAATATTGACTGAATTCTAATTAATTACCTTTTCTTGGAACAAGTTTTCCACTGTGGTGTTGAGATCGTCTTTGAAGCGGAAAGCAGATCCATCCAACGAAGTAGTAACTGCTCTAAAGCGGGGCGCATTTGTGAGTCCTTGTGAGAAAGTTTTCATCCTGGGGCAATCAATTATGAATACCATAGCTTCTAAGGAAGAGAATCGTAAAGTGGCAGGCCCTGAATAAAAGCTTTCTAGGTTTGACAAAGAACGCAGATACAACGTTGTGAGCCGCTCAAATTTAATTTCATTAGAAGGAGATTCATCTCCCTCTTCGGCCACTATTTCTTTCACTGAATCACATTCTTTTATGGAGATCACCTCAAGTTGCACCAAGGTTTTGGCCGTTGAGGATGTGAATATATACTCTAATCCATGACATTGATTCACATTCAACTCTTTCAAATTACAGAATGGATTTAGCCAGGAGTGCTCTAAACCTATAGAGTTGAGCATGCATAGTGAATATAGTGATAATTTTTGCAATCGGGCAAGTATTCTAATGATATCATCATCTTCCAATTTTTGAGGGGGGAATATCTCTTTGAGGCTACTGAAATGTCCTACTTCGAGAACTTCTAAATTGGGTACCTTCTCAAGGAATCCAAACGGAAGCGAAGCTACCTCATTGTTATTGGCATCGCCAAAGCACAAGTCAAGTTCTTTAATATTGTGAAGGATTTCTGCAGGAAATTGCCCATGCCATAACATCTTAGTGTCTTTCTCATTGAGCGACAATGCCTCCAGGTGAGGAATCACCTATAAATTATGGCAAAATATATTCATACCAAAGAAAAAGATTAGATGGCCATGCATGTTCAAAAATCAAAAGAAATTAAAAGTGCAGATTCGATGTTATATACCTTTTCAACCAAGAAAAGAGCTTTTCTGTTTGTCAAATTGTCAACTTGATGATCCTCTGCACCTGCTTCTAGCTGACTTTGAATTCCTGATGCCAAAATCTTCAACTTACCACAGAGAAACACTTCTAAGCGAGTTAACTTGGGACATTCCAAATTGTGACTTGCTGGATAAAAGCATCTGAGCTCTGGCATTTTGTAGAGTTTTAATGAGGTTAAACAAGGGAACACAAATTGTGCAGTTGCTACTTGAGCTGCCTCTTCCTTCCCAACAATTTCTACCAATGCTTCACATTTTCCTATCGCAAGAGCTTCAAATTTCACAAGATTTTTGGCCACCACTTCGGGAAATACACTTCTCAGACCTCCACAATTTGTAACTTCTACTTCTCGTAAATTTTGAAAGATTAGAATTCCATTTGGACACTTATTCCACACACATTGAAGATTAGGCAGCTGATCTAAAGTCAATTTTTTTAAACGGAAGGCCATTATTTTCTCCATGTTACTTGCATCAAATACTACCTTCGCTGCACTGCAATTTCTTACTTCCAACTCTTCCAGGTTCTTCATTTGAGGAAGTACAGTGGATGGAATTACATGATCTTTCAGAAATTCACAATTCTCCACCACCAAAGTCTTTAAATTGCCAAAGCTAGTATCAGTTAGGGCAGCTCTGCCATGCCATACTTCTTCCAACTCTGGATGATTGGATAGGTTCAAAGTCTCACAATTTTCCAAAATAACCTGTAAAAGCCAACGAAATCATCATTAGACATTATAATTCCTATTAACTTGAATATAAATACAGTTATTCGAGAGGGAGAAAGAAATGAACGGATAAATAATTAAAAGAAGAGACTTATGTGTGTGAGTGTCTCAAAGAGAAAGAAAGAGAATCATAGTTGAATTAAATAATGAAAATTAGTAAAACAACAATTTCATCAGTCAGATATAATTTAGTCCATCAATATTTGAAATATTTTAGTAATCTTTTATGCAAATGGAAAAAAGTAATAATTAGCTAGGTTTTAAAGTTGATGATAGATGAGTATGTTCATTTATACAATTTAAGAAATTTGTTATGGAGGAAGGAATAAATAGTACAAACCACATGAAGACAAAAGGTGGAGCATTAATTGGTCAATTAGGGTTTTGTATTATAAACAGTGGCTTGAGAAAAATTACAGTAAATATAATTAAAAAACAATAATTATAATTTAGATCAGTTTCACAATTTTATTTATTTTAATGGTCATATTATTGGTTTACATTTAAAATTTTAAGGCCTGTACCAAAAGAATGATATTAAAAAAATAATTTACATATTATCATATTACTTAATTTTCTTCTAAAATATTACAAATGGATATGAAAAATTTAGTACATTAACAAATATTAAATTATCTATAAATAAAATAACTAATGTTTTTTGGCTCTAGATATATTTCTGTTTTCTTATAACCGTAAAATATTTTGATGTACTAATTACTTAAAATTTTTTAATGACAAAATGACTAAAGTAAAATTACAAAATCTCATACTCCTATTTTAAAATACAATAGTATTAATTAGCAAGTACCTTATCCTTGAAAAGTTTAAGTATTGTAGCTTCCAATTCACCTTCCCAATACCATTTGTCTGTGTCGTCTTCAAGAACATATATTTTTTGTAAATTTGGTGTGTTGGAGATTCTTCCAGAGAATATTCTCATTTTAGGACAATCTCTCACCGTCAATTTGTCCAGTAACGGAAACCTAAAGGCATGGTTCTGAGAGCTGCAAAAACTGGTGAGGTTTATCAGAGACACAATTTCTAAAGTCATCAATTTGCTGAAAACAATCTCGTCTGCTATGCCCTCCTCTGTTACAATTTCTTCCATCATTTCACACTTAATTACCTTCACTGTGGAAAGATGAACCAAGCTTTTGGCAGTTGAGGATGCCACTAAATATTTTAATCTATTACACTCAGATACTTCCAGATATGTCAAGAGAGTGAAAGATACAGAGGAAGGCCCTAAATTGATCAACTGATTACATTCGTCTAAGACTAAGCGCTCTACCCTTTGAAGAATTGGGTCACATTCAAAGCCTATATTTTGAAGAAAAATCAAATTCTGCAATGTTATTTCCTTAAGCTGCACAACTTTCCCAATTTTTCCATGTGATGGGAGGCGTCCATGAGGCAATACCTCTTTGAAGAAACAATTAATTAATTCTAAGCTTTCCAGATTAGGGATTCTACGTAGAAACCAAAATAGAATGTCAAGACTCTTCAATCCGTTCAAGATAAGACTCTTTATATTCTGCATATAATAAGTATTGCCGATGCAGTCATGCAGCCATTTGGATTCCTTCTCGCTGATATGCAACAATTCCAAATTGGGTATCACCTAACCAAAATTTAAATCATTTGAAGTTAGAGATTTTCTTTTTCATTATTCATGTTGTTCTCTTTGAAAATATTAGAAAAAATAAAAAATGTTAGGTTAAAATGTACAAAACCTCTATGAACTTTAGGTCGATTTTAAAAAATTCTCCTAAACTTTAAAAGTTTTTAAACAATCCTTCTAAATTATGAAAAATTTTCAAAAAAGTATATCCATTAAAATTTCCATGAAAATTTGGATTTTTTTGATCAATTAACTAAAATACTCTTAAAATACATCTAAATTTTCATGATTTGCCAATTTAATTGCTGTGCATCTTGCAAAGAGACAATGGATCAGAATTTGACCAATCTCCTTTGCACCAAAGGAACACAAGCGACGCTGCGGCGATCTCCTAACTCAGAGCTCCCTTGTTGGCCTCGTCGATAATTGGCGGGAAATGTAATAGACAGAAGCAAGACATAGAAAACAGCAAAATACAAAGGATACAGCAACTACAATATGCAAACAGGGGCACAGCACAGAGGATACAGCAACTAAATTATGTAGAAAGCAGCACAATGCAGAGGATATCGCAGCTAAAATATGCAGACAGCAGCATACAACAACCAATAGTAGAAAACAGCAACCAGATACAGCAAAGAATAACAACAGCAAAATCAACATACAGCTGTACAATCAGTATACAGTGAAAAAATTCAGATAATATAGTAACTAGATTATGCAGACAACAGCAAAATTAGGGAATATAGCAAGGAAATTATGCAGAATGCAGCAGTTACAGTAAAAAACACCAATAAAACTGTAACACAATATAGCAAATAACAACTCCATATTTTTTTTCTAAGGAGTTTTGAGCATTACAGCCAAAAAAAGTAGAAACAGCAAAAAAAAAAAAAAAGGCAACCAACAACTGATTACAATAAGGCAGCAGTAGATTCAACACAGCATATAGCAAAGTATAGAGGTTGCAGCAGTAAACAGTAGCATACAGCAAGAAAAAAAACAGACACAAACAGTGGCTGAATTTTCACGTGACCAACAACTGATTACAACAAGGCAGCAGTAGATTCAACAGCATACAGCAAAGTACAGAGGATGCAACAGTAAACAGCAGCATACAGCAAGAAAAAAAACAGAGACAAACAGTGGCTGAATTTTCACGTAAGGCTATTTTTCGTCATTTATAGGATTTCCGTATATATTCTAACAGAAATTTTAATAGATGTGTCTTTTTGAAAATTTTTCATAATTTAGTAGGGTTGTTTGAAAATTTTTAAAGTTTAAGAGAATTTTTTAAAATTGACCTACAGTTTTAAGAAGGTTGTATACATTTTACCCAAAATGTTATAGGTTGAAACAATTATATAAAGCTATTAATTATGTCTCGTACCTTTTCAACTATGAAGATGGATTGTGAATCTATAATTTCAGTAGCAAATGGTTGCAGCTTGTCACAACGTGCCACATATAAGCTCTTCAATGCCGGCCACTCTAACGTACGTGTCCCCCAATAGAAACTCTCCAGTTTCGGTAGATGTTCAAACCACAGGGCATGCAATTGAGGAAACTTAAACGTGAATGTGCTCTCCTTTGATTCTTTGTCCCTAGCAACAATTTCCTTCATTCCAACACAAGCACTTATAACAAGTTTTTCCAATTTTTCAAGACGATTGGCTACAGAAATTGGAAATAGATTTTCCAATTGTGGACAATTATGAACTGCTACATATTGCAGACTTGTGAAATTTAGAATTCCTCTAGGATCCATGTTCCATATATGCTTCAAACTTGGAAGCTCTTTCAGAAGAACACGACACACGTTTGTGTCATGGCCACTATCCGTCTGGGGGCAGTCTTTAATGTCAAATATCTCTTCCATTGACATGCAATTGGTAATCCTCAAGATTTCAAGACTCCCAAACCTTTTTGCCATGTAATTAGGAAAAACGGTGACAAGTTTATGGCACTCTTCAATTATCAAAGTGTCCAAACTCTGAAAGGAATGCAAACCAACTTGTGCATGCCATATGGTTTTCAACTTTTTCATACATGTAATTTCCATTTTCTTCAACTCAAGAAATACATCAATCTGTTGTAACGCAAAGTTGTCATTAGTTGGCCAACCAATCAAATTGGGAAAACTAACTTTTATTTTAAAGTGGAGTGACATGATATGAAGAAATATGTAGCAACTAACCTTTTCTACATTTATACTAATTTCTTTTGGGGTGAATAAATCCTCCATCATCTCACATCCACTTACACATAAGTTTTGAAGCTTCACCAAACTCCTGGCCATGGAGATTGACAATAAAGAACTTAAATAATCGCAATTTTTAACACTCAAATTGATCAAATTTTGAAAGTCAGACATCAAAGGTTGGTCGCTCCATATCTTGTGGATATTGATTGAGGATAACTCCAAGCTCTCTAAGTTGGGTAGTAGAACCTGCTACAATCACAGTTATTTTCACAAGAGTAATTGATCTTTATCCTTCCACAAATTGATTTATGTAAAAGAAGAGCAAGATTGAAAATCATGCCATCTTGTTCAAACAAAATCTGATCCATCGACTATTAAAGACTAGAGTAAATTAACGAAAGAAACACATTTATAAGAATTTTGTAATTAACATACCTTCACATTGAAAAGTGAAACCCAAGCAATGACACCATGCTCATCTTTTGCGCTAGTTTCCCCTAGCTCCTTATTTGGCACTTTGTTGTCCTTTGAATGGGAGATGGAGAGTGTCTCAATACCGGTACAAAAGCTGGTAAAAGCTGGTAAGGAACCTAGTGCCAATGAACGTAATTGAGGAAACTCAATCATGTCATCTTTCACACTATTTTCATCATTCTCTCGCCTTTCCATAGAAACAATCTCTTCCAAGCAATCACATTCAGAGACTTCAATGGTTTCAAGACTAGAGAAGAGTCTAACCATGTGAAAGGAGAAGAGATTCTTTAATCGTCTACATTTTTTAATCTTGAGGGTTTTTAATTTACGGAATGAGGCATCTGTAAGTTCATTGCCACAAATTTTCTCCATGTTTTCAATTTTGTACAGACACATCAACTCCAATTCAGGAAAAGCCTTCAAAGGATGCAACCACTCTGAGTTTATAATGTATTGAATGTCAAAATTATTCATGACAATCAATTGTTTTAGGTATGGAAATCCTTCTAAATTTAGCTCATAAAAAACATTTTTAACACCATCTAGTTCCCCCAAAAATAATGTCTCAACATTTTCCAACAGCATTTTGATTCCCTCTTGGAAATGAATGTCATTGCCTTCTTTTAGTTGCAATACCAAAGCTCGTGATGCTTCATAAATAGCTGGCATCTTAAAATCTCTGATTGAAAGAGTCTTACCATCCCCAATGACAATTTTGTAGTTATCCAACTTGTCAAAGAATAAGTTCCTCGGCAAAGCTGCAACATTTGGTATGTGTATGTCTAGAGCAGTCAATTGATGCAGATACCTCAACTCGACAAGACTTGCACATTGGTTTGTTTGGCCTTCAACCGCCCATTGGATCAAGTTACTTCTCATGTATAACTCTTCCAAACTATTCAAGCTTGATAAAACATTAGGAGGAATCACTCTAAGTTTGGAGCAATTACTGACATCAAACAATTGCAGCTTGTTTAACTGTGATAATTCACTTGGCAACTTTTCAATGGCAGATCCTGAAAAGCTCAAAATTTTTATTTCTTTAAGCTCCCCTATGATGGACAAGTTGTCACCTAGCACACATTGCTCCAAACGAAGCATTCTAAGTTTGGTTAGATGCTTAATTGAAGAAGGTAAGGGTGACAGATGAATACTCGTCATTATCAACACTTTGAGTTTCCTCATAGCTTCAAATAGATTGTCAGGTATCTTCAGAAAAGGATCTTTATTATCAAAATGAAAAACTTTAAGATGAGGACAATTCATACTTGGAGGGAGCGTACCAATGAAATCACAGTAGTGTAAAGCAATAGTAGTGCACCTCACAAGTTTATCCTCGTCAAGCCAGTCATCGAGTTTGCCATTTCTCATTGTAAATACATGTTGCTCCTGAGATGCTATTGTCAAGGCGGCATCTCGAACTAAATCATGCATGGTGACACGATCACTTGAATGACTATTCATCAGCAAACTTGAGTCTTTTAGCCTGTTAATCAATTTAATTATTCTCTCTCGAGCTTCTCTTATTGTGTAGAACATTTCAAAAATTCCTAAACCGATGCAGTATTTCACCAAGTCCATAATTAATAGATCACGACTCATACGAGCACAAAGTAAGAAAGTAGATTTGAGCTGCTCATTTTCAAGATGATCATAACTTATCTTTGTAGAAAACTCCATCACCTCCTGAACTCCTGTTAGTTGTTGAAGCGCAGCTCCCCACTCTGACTCACTCTTGTTCCTTAAAGCCCGTCCAATGGAAACAATGGCCACCGGTAACCCCTCACACTTCTTAACAGTTTCTTCAAGTAATTTTTGTCCCGTAGGTGTAGATACACCAGCCATGCTCTTAAGCAGTGTCTCAGCTTCCTCTTCCTTTAAGACATTGAGAGAGAAAATTGACTCTTCCTTGACATCCATTTGAGTGGTGTATATATCTTTGTTTCTTGAAGTGAGCAAAATCTTACAACTTTTGACATCAACAGAGGGTTTCTCTTCTTCTACTTTGTAACTAACATTAGTTGTATCTTTAATACTCCTTTGGTTGACTTCATCATCACTGTATAGAATCCCCAACTTAGTCAAGTTCAGGCCCTCCCAAAGATCATCTAGGATTACAAGAATGTTCTCTTTCTCTTTCTTTAATCTGTCTCGTAAACGACTTGCTCTTCCGGCCTCGCTTTCCTCATCAAATCTCAACCCCAACTTATCAGCAATTTGTCCCTGAATGTTTTTCAGGTCTGGATTCTTTGATACCATTGCAATAATCACGGCATTGAACAACTTTCTGTCTCGTGCTTCCTTAGCAATTTGTCTCACTAGAGTGGTTTTTCCCACACCACCTGGCCCATGGATTCCAATTATTTTCACAGTTGAATCCTCCAGTGCTTTTATAATCTTTTCCATCGTTTCTTTTCTTGATGGAAACCTTTCATAGTCATTGTCTAGGAAATCATCATCTTTGTATGGCAAGGTCGGCCTATGAGACACTCTATCAAACGTGTACTCTCGGAGTAGTCCATTAACATGCTCTGCCATCTTTGTTGCTCTTCTGCCTAGCTGATGCCTCCTCCACAAGTTACGAGGAAACAAACCAATGGAACACCCCGTATGTGCGTGGTCTTCATTACTCTGAAAGTCGTCAACTTTAGGCATCTCCTCCTTCAATTTTGCTAACCATTCTTGAACACCAGGAAATATTTCTTCCCCATTGTTTTTGGCATCTTCCGTCTCATATTGTACTGTTTCTCTTTTATTTCGGACATCCGCGGCACATTTTTTAAGCTCCTCAACCTTACTCTTGTAAAAGAAAATGTAATCTAGCTGCCGTATAACCGGTTCCACTACCCAATCGAACACTTTCTGAAGAGGAATGGATAGCAATTCCATGCTTCCTAGTACTTGCTCCTCCCACTGTACTGCCACATGTTTTTTTACTATGGTAGTATTTGAAAAAGTGAAGTTGAAACTTGGATGAATAAGAACATGGACACTAGCTCGTAAGGCACTCACTGCAAGAAAATGGGTGACGAACAAAGAAAGAAAAGGAAACAAACAAGGCTCTCACACCAACTAAAGATCTTTCAGAAGGTAGTGAAGTTCAACAATTGAGCATTTTATTCAGTCCAAAGTCGAGCATTGCGGGCGACGGGCAAGTTGCTCCTTCCTTGATATTTTCACTTCAAAATTAGAAAAAATGAGTTATGGTTAGATTAAAGAAAATTATTTTAAGCTGACTATAGAAGGTAAAATTTGCAGGAAACAGACCTGTTATACAGATAGGATGGATTAAGTTGTGGTCTGTCTCTGCTTCTTCTCAACTAAGATGGCTATAATGGCATTCAAGACTTTCTCTCACCCAACAGCTTCTTCAATTAATTCCTCCATAACCATGTTTCGTGTGCATAGCCAGATGATCGATTCCTCTGATTCTGATGATCCATGAGAAATATCATTCAATAAGTGAATGAAACCTATCTTATGAGCGGGCCCTTCCCCTACCGCGACAAACACAAAACGTTATCCACCACAGTCAAAAGGATTTAGAAAAGTCCAAGTGAGTCGTGCGCATGCCTTCGCTTTGGCTTAATGTACTCGGAGTGACTGTAGAGGGATTTAATTGATTTATTAAACTAACGTTAATAAGGGTAATCATTCTCCGCTTGCGTATGTAGCCTCATGAGGTCTTAATTCAATCATTATTTAACCAACCCCGTTTGAGGGATCCACCACAAACTCGATCAACAAGAAATGGAGTAGCTAGTGACTTCCTAGCGTTTGAAGGATCCACATCGTTAGAGGCTATTTTCCCATTCACGTAAACATTGAAGCGCAGCAAGCCTAGTGAACTACTCACTCTATCACAAAAGTGCACTCTAATGAAATACTTATTTGTAGATTTAGATGTTCTAAAGAGTAAGCTGCAGTTATCTCATCATCCATTATAATAATTACGGGTTAAGATTAAACCTCACCATCACATTTAAAAATGTCCAGTCATATTTTTATTTGAAAATATTTATTTTTAGCGCATGCTTTGCACGTAATTTTATTTTTTATTTGAATTAAAATATTTTACAAATTAAATTAAAGTGTTTTCAAGCATGAACTAATTTTGAAATTTCCCTTTGAGTTTTTTTTTAAAAATATTCCTAAAAAAGAAGTAACAAAAATAATATAATTAATCAGACTTAACATGTTGATTATGAACATTTTCTCTTTCAATCATGATTAATTTTGTTGTATTCAATGAAAGAAAAAATGATTTCGAAAAACTAATTGTAATAATGAAAACTAATTTGAACACATGCCCTGCATGGAAATTTGAAAAAGTAATCATAAAATAGCATGAATATTTTAGAAAAATGTAGTTGATATTATATTAAATATTTAATAAAAAGAATGCTAAAAAGTTACAAAATAGACTTTGATTTATAGAATTTAATTTTTAATAAAATATATTTTCTAAATTCTTTTTTAATGAAAATAATTACTATTAAACTAAAAAACCTAATACAATAGTAAATATTATAAAAATATAAAAAATGACGTTTATATAGCAGAGCAACTCACTCCAAGGCTAAAACATGCGAAAGCTCTAAAGGGATATATTGAGTTGGCTCTTTTAATTTTTTGGGGATCTAAACAGAAATAACATTGAAGAGAGCGAGAGATGTCACCCAAAAAAAGAAAAAAAGAGAGCGAGAGATTGTATTAAGATGATGTTGGAGAATGTAATTAGCTAAAATCTTATCTTGGCAATGAAAAACATTGCGTCGTAGCTATTGACCTAGCAATAAATACCTGATTCAAGGTACAATTTTATTATTTTTATTTATTAAATATTTATTTAAGAATATTTAAATTATTAAATAAATTAAATTTTCATAAATTAAATTATGAAATAAAAAAAAATCCCACGACTTACAACTCTTTCCATGAGATGTTCTTGCGTAGAAGGAATATTTTTCATCAACTTACAACAGTTGATATGTAGATGTAACTTATTTGCTTGCCGACAGAGGATTGCTAATCTCTATTTCCTTGCAATAGCCATGATTTCTTTTTTGTTGGGTCGCGTGTTTTAGTTGTACTTATCAGTGAGATGGATTATTAGAAAAAAAAAATTTAATATTATAAAGAAATAAAATTTTTATAACATATTTATATCTGATAAATTTATAATTTTTTACATAAAAGCTTATTTTAAATAACATTTAAATTGCTTGTAATAGATAATGTCGTAGTTTGTGTCCGCTTTTTAAACTTAGAAGGCTATAATGGCAGCCATGACCTGTCAGTCTCCCCCAAGGGCCTCTTCGATTAATTCCTCCTTATCCATGTATCGCGTGCATAGCCACATGACCAAGTCCTCTGACTCTGGTGATGACCCGTGAGAAATATCATTCAATAATTGAATGAAACCCATCTTCAGAGCGGGCCCTTCCACCACCGTTACGAACACAAAATATCATCCCCGGTTGGACCACCACTGTCTAAAGTGATTAGAAAAGTCCAAATAATTAGTACTAATTACTTTTGCTTTTGCTTTCAATTCCAGTAGAATGGTGGTACATTTTTTTTATAATTATTAATTTAAAATTAATTATAAAATTTTATCTAATTCAAAATTAATTTTAAATAATCATTTAAAAAAAATATAAATCTAAAAACATACCACTAACAATACTTCTAAATAATTGGAGTGACTATAGAATGGATCTTTTCTAACTGTCCTTAGCCTAAGTTGCATACAGATTTGAATATAAATACATTGGCAGATTAATTTCATAATAAACTTTTTATATTATGAGTATAAATACAAACCTGTATTGGGTTTCTTATCCAAAATGAAATCTTGGTATTGTAGCGTGCTTCACAACTCAACCACTTCAAACTTGTTCGTTTTCTTGGTAAGTCTAAATATTCAAATTTATGAGATTCTCCTTATATGTTTCTGGGTTTAGTGGTTATGGTGGAGACACATAAAGATGGATAGTCTTGGAAGAATCTTGAACACACTGTCTCTTAATTGTCTTGGGATTAAGATGTTGCTCTTCTATGTTACAGTGCTATACTGTTAGATCCTCTGTATAAGGGTGTTATTTGAACCTTTATAGCTAGCATTTGGCTTTTCTTTTGGAGTGTTTTATTTATTTTGATATTTATATATTGCTGTAAAAATTTTAATCTTCATCTTATATATATATATATATATATATTGCAAATAAAATAATATTTTGATAAATAAGAGTTTAAAAAGGATATCTTAATGAAAATCGTTTTTGCCTTTTATATGTTTATATATAGCATAGGTATAAATTATTAAATGAAAGTTAAAATAAAATTTTATATCTTAAAGACTTAGATCTTTTAATTTTAAATTTTAAATTTGAAAATTTCAAAATATTTTTTTTTTGGTAACTGATCTTTTGCATGAACTAAATAGACGCTGCTGGTCCAAATTTTACGACAAATTGACAATTTTTTTTTTCTGAAATGGACAAATTGACGATTACCAAGGCAGATAAACAACATCATTTTGAAGGCTCTGCATTTTCCCCTATAATATGATTTGTTTTGTATGAGGCAATTCTATGAACTAGCATGTTATCTTTGGTTTTGTCATTCAAATCTGTTGGAAATGGATCAGGGGAACCCATTGAGACTGTCTCATTTAATTTTCTGTATTTTAACATAGAAAACATTGCTCGGTTTTCCAGTGACAGCCATAGACAAGTTCCGATTTGCCAGTTGGGGGAGGGGGGAGGGGGGTGGCCTTATAGCTGCATGATTGCTGGGATCAACAAACATGTTGGACAATTGTATGAGTGATCAGTCTTGTTGAAGAATATCTTTATTTGTGATGAAAGAGACAGTATTAAAAAATAATGAAAAAGTTTATCTTCTATTGTAAAATCCATACCATAAGAAAAAGAAAAGAAAATTACAACAGCAAAGTGCTAATAATTAGCCAGAGGACAGAGCCAACTTTGGGATCTTTCATCTAATGCATGCTCAAATTTGATTGAAAAGAGAAGTTTTAAGTTATATGATCAAGATTTAAAGTTTTATGTTATAATTTAGGAGGTTAATTGAATATTAATTAAAGGGTTTATTGCTTTATAGGTTTCAAAATGCATGGGGATGAAGTGCACCTTAAGTGAAGTCAAAGAGTATATTGGTAAGTTTCGATATACAAAGAAGATAGTTTCACATCACGAAAAATTGAAGAAGATTTTATTTATTTTAGCTTCTACTATATTTAAAAATATTTGCTTAAATAGATTTGTTGGAATTTTTTTTAAAAAGACAAAATTTGTCACTTTGGTCATTACATTTTTTTTTTCCAATAAAATCCATTTGAAATCAACATTAAAGTTTTGATTTTTTTTTTTAAATAAAAAATGACATTCAAAATGCAGGCTTAGAAAGAGTATCAAACTTGCATAATATGTGTGACTTAAGAATATATAAACTTATACTTGAAATGCCAAGAGCTTAACAAATTTCATTAAAAAAAAAAGGCAAATTGACATGATAAATTTTTCTTGATAAAATGAGTAAATTTTGGGCCTAAAAATAGCCGCAGCATTGGAGAACTGCCGAATCCTTATTAGGCAGTTCATGAGTATATATGACCTATTAAGTTCACAGCAATTTTTGTTAAGCAGGCAAGTTGGTAACTGGATTCTGGATCTTTAACATCAAATAGGATTGAGCAAGTTGTGATTATTCAACTTCAATATTAATGTCTGAGTTCAAGCTCCAATTGGGAATACGAAATAGTGCTTACCAACAGAGTCAGGACATGGCGACATAGTCTCACTGTGCCACTTACAACACTCACAAACTTAACAAGCAATAATACAGCTCAACTTTATTCTTCAACACACATCAACAAAGGATAAAAAGAAACTTTATTCTTCAGCCATTGCTGCCATCGTGTCCTGTCTCCTCATTACTGCATTGTTGGAGTCCCATTCAACCTGCAAAATTTTGGAGAACAAATACTTAGTTTAGTCTGAGTACTTTTAACTGTTGTGCTTCGTGCATTTGAGAGTCAAAGAGGAAAGATAGCAAACTGACTAATTCACTTTGATCAGTTTCTACTCTGTTCACATGTCTTGTCCTTAACATTTCACATTTCAGAAAGTTCATAAATATGAAATGGATGGAAAAACAAAAGCAATGAATGTTTAAAACAGGTCAGCTTCATCAAAACAATGAAAAGAAGTGATGCAACAGAAGGGGAATAATTATATACGTGGAGTTTGTATTGCATATTTTTTTATTATTCAAGTCTCTGCTTGCTCATTTTTCACTCTTGCTATCTTGAGTTTGCAACTAACCTTGGCGGTGCCACGTAAGAATTCCACGTGTCAAAGCTACTGTGATGAAAAACATGAGAAACAGCAAGCTACTGTAAGAGATTTCCTGAAATTGAAACTGAAACATTTAACAAAAGTGTGCTGCAAAACACCAAAACCAATAATTCAACTACAATATATATCAGATTCAATATTCTTCATTTCCACAAGAGGACAAAGCCAATTTCAGTGTTCTGTTCTGCATTCCTGTTTGTAAACAGTTTTTTAAGAGAAACCAAAAAATTATGAAGACAGTCATTCAGGATCTAAAGCTTAACAACCAGCATCAACTCAGTTGATCATAATCACCTAAATATAGTCACAATTTCTGATAAATGACTCAGGCTGCTTCCTCAAACGCCTTTTGTATTGTGGTATTGAGATCACCTTCCCAACAGATTCCACCTTGATTCCCCTGCAACTTGACCGCTGACAACTTGGGTGCACTAAGGTCACCTTGGCAGAAAATTTTCATTTTGGAGCATTTATTTATTGATACTTTTTCCAAGGATGGCAATTTCAAAGTTGAGTTCCCTGTGTAAAAGCTTCCAAGGCTTGTCAAAGACTTCAGGTACAAAGTCTTGAGCTGATAAAATATTATCTGATCTTGATCAGATTCATCATCCTCTTTGGCCACTATTTCTTCAATTGATTCACATTCGCATATGAACATCCTTTTGAGGAGAGCCAAACTTTTGGCTGTTGAGGATGTGAACAGATATACCACTCCACAACATTGTGATACAGTCAAATGTGTTAGATTGGAGAAAGACACTATGGATGTGGATGGTACCAAGTTTATCAAGCAAGGACACTTGTATACTTCAAATTTTTGAAGATTGTCAAGAATGGGGTGCAACCAAGAGTGCTCCAACCCAATGGAATTGAGCAGAGCCAAATCATGCAATGTTAATTCTTTGAGCTGTGAAAGGAATCCAATATCATCCATGTTTGGTCCTTTAGAGGAGAATATCTCCTTGAAGGAGCTGTGGTTCACTATTAGCATTTCTATATTGGGTACCTTTGGGAGAAATCCAAATGGGAAAATATCTGACTCACTATGAAAGCACTCCAATTCAAGAAGTTTTAATTTGTGTAAAAGCATCCCTTGAAATTGTCTATCATGCCAAATCTTCATGATGTCTTCTTTTCTTATTGTCAATTGCTCCAAGTTGGGTAGTACCTGAGATGCAAAATCAACAATGTACCTATCTATCAGTGGATCTAAATTATTTAAATTAATGAAAAGGAGAAAAATTGAAACTATAAGGCTAGTATGAATCCAAAACAGAAGTGGTTTTATTTTATATTTGATTACATAAAATGTTTTTATTACTTGATTATTGCTCAAGTAATTACTCACTACAATCCCAGAAAGAAAAATTAAAAAAAAACTAATTAATCACTATGAATAAGAAAATTGAAGACAAGGAAACAATGAGTATCAGGTAAATTTATGAAGTAGAGATGCATATAAAAGAATGTACCTTTTCAGAAAAAATAAGCACTTGTTGATCAATTGCAACACCAAGTTGATCTTCTTGATTCGCTTCTTGGCAATGCAGAAAATTAGATGTGACTATCTCCAACTTGTCACAATGATGCACAAGTAATTGTTTTAACATTGGCCAATCCAACTTGTGTGGACCAGGGTAAAAGTACTTGAACTCTGACAATTCCCCCAGCCTCAATAAAGTCACACAAGGGAACACAAACTCCTTAATTTCTTCTTTTGTGCTTGCTTCATCCTCTGCAATGACTTCCACCAATGCCTCACAGTTTTCCACATCCAGAGTTTCAAGTTTCACGAGATCTTTGGCCACTGAGGCTGGAAATAAACTTTTAAGGCTTTTACATTGCTTAACAAGCACTTCTTGCAGAACTTTGTGGCTGATACTTGCTTGAGGATCCATATCCCAGACATGCGCCAAATTTGGTAGCTGGTCTAAAGTTAATTTCTTCAAGGCAAAGGGGATGGGGAAACTTAACCCTTTTGTATCTTTCACATCAAATATTACCTTGACAAAATCACAGTTTCGTACTTCCAACTCTTCCAGTTTATTAAGGAAAGGAAGCAAATGAGATGGAATTATAGCTGATAAGAATTGACACTCCTTGACTACCATTGACTTGAGATTGCCGAAGCACTTGTCTGGAACTGGAACGAGACCATGCCATATGTCTTCTAGCTCTGGATGATCACCAAGTATCAAATGCTCTACATTACATGCAAACTCTGCAACCTGTAGTCCAAAAGAATACATAGACTTTGTAAAACACAATCGAAGAATCACATGTGTTTGGTGGTTAGTGGCAAAAAGTTGAAGTTGTTTGAAATGGGTCATAGATTCAAACTTCCATATTTTCATGTACCTAAAATTTAGTCATCTATGTATGATTTTAACATGAATTTAGTCATCCATATGTTCACTGATTTTAACATGAATTTTAAAGATTCCAAATCACAATACTCTGGGATAAGATATAATTCGAATTCAAGAAGGGAGAAGCACATACATACAATACAACAACCAAATAAACAAATGGGCTTGAATCTAAGCTTATACGCTATAAGGTGTATTCTAGCAATTTAAAAGAGATCAAACACTTAATCCTCCATACACAAAAGGAAAAAATGAAAAATTATAGTCCATTAATGAGCAATCAATTCACTATTATGTACGTTAATGATACATAATAAGTTTGATGCCTATAAGTATGTTGCTAATACTTCAGAATAACCTTCAGTATTAATTCACAAAATTGTCCATTAAAACTAATAAGTTTGAAAGTAAATGAAGATATATTATAAATTGTTCTATAATTTGGAAGAAAGAAGTTACTTCTTAATTTGGAAATATGTTGCTGTTTATACATGTTTTTGGTCCGTTTGTATGAGTTACATAACATGAGATACATAATTTTATCTTTTCACTACTATGGGTCAAATATCACAATGTTTGGATAGAAAGAATGAAATCCTTGCAGATGTCAGAAGCGATAGATAAAAATAATTACCTTTTCTTGGAACAAGTTTTGCACCGTGGTGTTGAGATCATCTTTGAAGTGCAAAGCAGATTCATCTAACGAAGTAGCAACTACTCTAAAGTTTGGAGCATTTATGAGTCCTAATGAGAAAGTTTTCATCCTGGGGCAATTGATTATGAATGCTCCTGTTAAGGATGAGAATCGCAGAGAGGCAGCCCCGAAATAAAAGCTTTCTAGGCTTGATAAAGAACTTAGATGCAACGTTGTAAGCCGCTTAAATTTAATTTCATCAGAAGTAGATTCATCTCCCTCTTTGGCCACTATTTCTTTCACTAAATCACATTCTTCTATGTAGATCACCTCAAGTTGCACCAAGGTTTTGGCCGTTGAGGATGTGAATATATACTCTAATCCATGACATTGATACACAAACAAATTTTTCAAATCACAGAATGGATTTAGCCAGGAGTGCTCTAAACCTATAGAGTTGAGCATGAATAGCGAATATAGTGATAATGTTCGCAATCGTGCAAGTATTCTAATGATATCATCATCTTCCAATTTTTGAGGGGGGAATATCTCCTTGAGGCCGCTGAAATGTCCTACTTCCAGAACTTCTAAATTGGGTACCTTCTCGAGGAATCCAAAAGGAAGCGAAGCTACCTCATTATTATTGGCATCGCCAAAGCACAAGTCAAGTTCTTTAATATTGTGAAGGATTTCTGCAGGAAATTGCCCACGCCATAACATCTTAGTGTCTTCCTCATTGAGCGACAATGACTCCAGGTGAGGAATCACCTATAAATTATGGCAAAATATATTCATACCAAACAAAAAGATTAGATGGCCATGCATGTTCAAAAATCAAAAGAAATTAAAAGTGCAGATCCGATGTTATATACCTTTTCAACCAAGAAAAGAGCTTGTCCGTTTGTCAAATTGTCAACTTGATGATCCTCTGCGTCTGCTTCTAGCTGACTTTGAATTCCTGATGCCAAAATCTTCAACTTACCACAGAGAAACACTTCTAAGCGAGTTAACTCGGGACATTCCAAATTGTGACTTGCTGGATAAAAGCATCTGAGCTCTGGCATTTTGTAGAGCTTTAATGAGGTTAAACAAGGGAACATAAATTGTTCAGTTGCTACTTGATCTGGCTCTTCCTTCCCAACAATTTGTACCAATGCTTCAGATTCTCCTATCTTAAGAGCTTCAAGTTTCACAAGATTTTTGGCCACCACTTCAGGAAATACACTTTTCAGACCTCCACAATTTGTAACTTCTACTTCTCGTAAATTTTGAAAGATTAGAATTCCATTTGGACACTTATTCCACACACATTGAAGATTAGGCAGCTGATCTAAAGTCAATTTTTTTAAACGGAAGGCTATTATTTTCTCCATGTTACTTGCATCAAATACTACCTTCGCTGCACTGCAATTTCTTACTTCCAACTCTTCCAGGTTCTTCATTTGAGGAAGTACAGTGGATGGAATTACATGATCTTTTAAAAAATTACATTTTTCCACCACCAAAGTCTTTAAATTGCCAAAGCTATTATCAGTAAGGGCAACTTTACCATGCCATATTTCTTTTAACTCTGGATAATTGGATAGTTTCAAAGCCTCACAATTTTCCAAAACAGCCTGTAAAAACCAACGAAATCACCACCAAACATTATAATTCCTATTAACTTGAATATAATTATTATTATTATTATTCAAGAGAGGAAAACAAATGTATGGATGAATAATTATAAACAACGGCCTATGAAAAATTATAATACATCATGGATAAATACTATCAAAAAAGGAATAATTATAATTTCTATCAGTTTCACAGCTTTATTTAGATTAATAGTCATGTTATTACTTTACATTAAATATTTAAGACCTGTATCAAAAGAAGCATATCAAAAAACATAATTCATATATTATTTAATTTTCTCATAAAATATTACAAATAATTATCAGAAATTTAGTAAATTAATAAATATTAAACTGTTTGTAAATAAGATAACTTATGTTTTGAGTCTAAATTTAAGTTTTTTAATAGTCATAAAATATTTTGATGTATTAATTACTTAAAACATTTTAATGATAAAATTACTAAAAGAGAATTACAAAATCTCATACTTCTATTTTAAAGTGCAACAAATAAACTAGCACATACCTTATCCATGAAAAGTTTTAGTATTGTAGATTCCAATTCACCTTCCCAGTACCATTTGTCTAGGTCTTCTTTATGAACATACACTTTTTGTAAATTTGGTGTGTTGGAGATTCTTGCGGAGAACATTCTCATTTTAGGACAATCTGTCACAATCAGTTTGTCCAATAACGGGAAAATAATAACATGTTTCTTAGAGCTGCAAAAACCGGTGAGGTTTATCAGAGACACGAGTTCTAAAGTCATCAATTTGCTAAAAACAATCTCGTCTGCTCTGCCATCCTCTGTTACAATTTCTTCCATCATTTCACACTCGGTAACCTTCATTGTGGAGAGTTGAACCAAGCTTTTGGCAGTTGAGGATGCCACCAAATATGTTAATCTATTACACTTAGATACTTCTAGATATGTCAAGAGAGTGAAAGATACGGAGGGAGGCCCTAAATTGATCAATTGATCACAATTTTCTAAGAATAGGCGCTCTACCCTTTGAAGAATTGGGTCATGTTCGAAGCCTATATTCTGCAGAAAAATCAAATACCGCAGTTCGAGTTCCTTTACCTGCACAACAGTCCCGATGTTTCTTCCTTTTGAGGGGAGGCTTCCATGAGGCGACACCTCTTTAAAGAGACAATTGAGTAATACTAAGCTTTCTAAATTAGGGATTCTTCCAAGAAACCAAAATAGAATCTCAATACTCTTCAATCCATCCAAGCTAAGACCCTTTATATTCTGCATTTGATAAATGCTGATGCGGTCATGCAACCACATGGCTTCCTTGTCGCTGATATGCAGCAACTCCAAATTGGGCATCACCTAACCAAAATTTAAAGAGTAATATTAAAGGTACATATAAACTCTGCAATCTGACTGCACAAACTCTCGCAGTTTCAAAAACTTATCTTCCCAAATGTGGGGGAAACCACTTCAAAAACTTATCTTCCTAACCCACATAGCATTAACAAGTTCAAATTTAATTTGTTTTCAATTGAAGATTTTCTTTTTTATTATTCATGTTGCTCTCTTTGATATATTATAAAAAATAAAAAATGTTACAAGTGGAAACAATTATTCAAAGCTAGTAATTGTGTTTCGTACCTTTTTAACTATGAAGATAGACTGTGAATCTATAATTTCAGTAGCAAATGATTGTAGCTTGTCACATTTCGCCACATATAACTTCTTCAATGCTGGCCACTCTAAAGTATGTGTCCCAAAGTAGAAACTCCCCAATTTCGGCAGTTGTTCAAAGCACAGGGTACGCAATTGAGGAAACTTAAATGTGAATGTGCTCTCCTTTGATTCATTGTTCCTGGCAACAATTTCCTTCATTCCAGCACAAGAAGATATAACAAGGCTTTTTAGGTTTTGAAGACCAGTGGCAACGGAAACAGGAAATAGATCTTCCAATTGTGAACACTCAATAACTATTACATATTGCAAACTCGTGAAGTATAGAATTCCTCTAGGATCCATGTCCCATATATGCTTCAAACTTGGAAGCTTTTGTAGATGAACGTCGCACAAGTTTGTGTCATGCCCACTATCCGTCAGGGGGCAGTCTTTAACCTCAAATATCTCTTCCACTGACTTGCAATTGATAATCCTCAAGACTCCAAGACTCCCAAACCTTTTTGCCATGTAATTAGGAAAAACGGTGACAAGTTTTGTGCACTTTTCTATTATTAGAGTGTCCAAACTATGAAAGGAATGTAAACCAACTTGTGCATGCCATATGGTTTTCAACTTTTCCATATGTGTGATTTCCATTTTCTTCAACTTAGGAAATACATCAATCTGTTGTAATGCAAAGTTGTCATCAGTTGGCCAAAAAATCAAATTGGGAAAACTAATTTTTATTTTAGAGTGAAGTCACATGATAAGAAGAAATATGCTGCAACTAACCTTTTCTTCATTTATACCAATTTCTTTTGGGGTGAATAGATCCTCCATAATCTCACATCCACTTATACATAAGTTTTGAAGCTTCACCAGACTCCCAGCCATGGAGATTGACAATAAAGAACTTAAACATTCACAATTTTTCACACTCAAATTTATCAAATTTTGAAAGGCAGACAACAAAGGCTGGTCACTCCATATCCTGTGGATATTGATCGAGGACAACTCCAAGCTCTCTAAGTTGGGCATTGAAACCTGCTGGAATCACACAATTACTTTCACTGGAGTAGTTGATTTTTATCTTCACAAATTGATTTATGTAAAAGAAGAGCAAGATTGAAATTCAGGTCATCTTGTTTAAACAAAATCTGATTCTACAACTATGAAAGACTAGAGTAAATTAAGGAAATAAACACATCTATGAGAATTTTGTAATTAACATACCTTCATGCTAAAAAGTGAAATGCAAGAAATGACACCATGCCCATCTTTTATGCTAGTTTCCCCTGGCTCCTTATTTGGCACTTTGTTATCTTTTGAATGGGAGATGGAGAGCATCTCAATATTGGTACAAAAGCAGGTAAAAGCTGGCAACGATGCTAGTGTCAATGAACGTAATTGAGGAAACACAATCATGCCATGTTGCACACTATTGTCATCATTCTCTTGCCTTTCCGTAGAAATGATCTCTTTTAAGCAATCACATTCAGAGACTTCAATTGTTTCAAGTTCAGAGAAGAGTCTAACCATGTGAAAGGAGAAGAGATTCTTTAATCGTCCACATTTTTTGATCTTGAGGGTTTTTAATTTGCGGAATGAGGCATCTGTAAGTTCATTGTCACAAATTTTCTCCATGTTTTCAATTTTATACAGACATATCAACTCCAATTCAGGAAAAGCCTTCAGAGGATGCGACCACTCTTTTGAGTTTATAATGTATCGAATGTTAAAATTATTCATGATAACCAATTGTTTCAGGCATGGAAATCCTTCTAAATTTAGCTCATAAAAAACACTCTGAACACCATATAGTTCCCCCAAATATAACTTCTCAACACTTTTCAACAACATTTTAATTCCTTGTTGGAAATGAATGTCATTGCCATCTTTTAGTTGCAATGCCAAAAACCTTGAAGCTTCATATTTAGCTGGCATCTTAAAATCTCCAATTGAAAGAATCTTAATATCCCCAATGACAATTTTGTAGCTATCCAACTTGTCAAAGAATAAGTTCCTTGGCAAAGCTACAACATTTTGTATGTGTATGTCTAGAGCAATCAATTGATGTAGATACCTCAACTCAGCAAGACTTGCACATTGGTTTGTTTGGCCTTCAACCGCCCATTGGATCAAGTTACTTCTCATGTATAACTCTTCCAAACTATTCAAGCTTGATAAAACATTAGGAGGAATCACTTTAAGTTTGGTGCAATTACTGATATCAAACAGTTGCAGCTTGTTTAACTGTCCTAATTCACTTGGCAACTTTTCAATGGCAGATCCTGAAAAGCTCAAAATTTTTATTTCTTTAAGCTCCCCTATGATGGACAAGTTGTCACCTAGTACACATTGCTCCAAACGAAGCATTCTAAGTTTGGTTAGATGCTTAATTGAAGAAGGTAAGGGTGATAGATGAATACCCGTCAATATCAACACTTTGAGTTTCCTCATAGCTCTAAAGAGTTTGTCTGGTATTCTTAAAAAAGGATCTTTACTATCAAGATGAAAGACTTTGAGACAAGGACAATTCATACTTGGAGGGAACTCATCAATAAAATCACAACAGTGTAAAGCAATAGTAGTGTACCTTAGAAGTTTATCCTCGTCAAGCCAGTTATCAAGTTTGCCATTTCTCATTATAAATATATGTTGCTCCTGAGATGCTATGGTCAGGGCGGCATCCCGTACTAAATCATGCATAGTGACACGATCACTCGAATGACTGTTCATCAACAAACTAGAGTCTTTTAACTTGTTGATCAATTCAACTATTCTCTTTCGAGCTTCTTTGATTGTGTAGAACTTTTCAAAAATTCCCAAACCAATGCAATATTTCACCAAGTCCATAATCAATAGATCATGACTCATACAAGCACAAAGTAAGAAAGTAGATTTGAGCTGCTCATTTTCAAGATGATCATAACTTATCTTTGTCGAGAACTCCATCAATCCCTGCACTCCTGTTAGTTGTTGAAGCGCAGCTCCCCACTCTGACTCACTCTTGTTCCTCAAAGCTTGTCCAATGGAAACAATGGCCATGGGTAACCCTTCACATTTCTTAACAATTTCTTTAAATAATTTTTCGCCTGCAGGTGTAGATACTCTAGCCATGCTCTTAAGCAGTGTCTCAGCTTCCTCTTCATTTAAGACATCGAGAGAGAAAATTGAGCCTTCCTTGACATCCATTTGAGTGGTGTATATGTGTTTATTTCTTGAAGTAAGCAAAATCTTACAACTTTTGACATCAACAGAGGGTTTCTCTTCTTTCACTTTGTAACTAACATTAGTTATATCTTTAACACTCCTTTGGCTGACTTCATCATCACCGCATGGAATACCCAACTTAGTCAAGTTCAGTCCCTCCCAAAGATCATCTAGGATTACAAGAATGTTCTCTTTCTCTAACCTGTGTCGTAAACGACCTGCTCTTCCAATCTGGCTTTCCTCATCAAATCTTAGCCCTAATTGGTCAGCAATTTGTCCCTGAATGTTCTTCAAGTCCGGATTCTTTGACACCGTTGCAATAATCGCCGCATTGAACAACTTTTTGTCTCGTGCTTCCTTAGCAATTTGTCTCACTAGAGCGGTTTTTCCCACACCACCCGACCCATGAACTCCAATTCTTTTCACAGTTGAATCCTCCAGTGCTTTCATAATCTTTTCCATCATTTCTTTTCTTGATGGAAATCTTTCATAGTCATTGTCAGGGAAATCATCATCTTTGTATGATGGGCTCCGCCGGTAAGACACTCTATCAAATGTGTACCCTTGGAGTAATCCATCAACATGCTCTGCCATCTTCGTTGCTCTTCTACCTAGTTGATGCCTAAACCACAAGTTACAAGGAAACAAACCAATGGAACACCCCGTTTGTGCGTGGCCTCCATTATTCAGAAAGTTGTCAACTTCAGACATCTGCTCATTTACTTTTGCTAACCAATCTCGAACACCACTAAATATTTCTTCCCCATTGCTTTCGGCAACTTCCATGTCATGTTGTACTATTTCTCTTTTATTTCGGACATCCTCAACACGTTTTTGAAGCTCCTCAACCTTACTCTTGTAGAAGAAAATGTAATACAAGTGCCGTATAACGGGTTCCACTACCAAATCGAACACTTTTTCAAAAGCAATGGATAGAAATTCCATGCTTCCTTGTACTTACTCCTCCAACTGTACTGCTACATGTTTCTTTCTATGGTGGGATTTGAGAAAGTGAAATTGAAACTAGGATAAATGAGAACATGGACACCAGCTCATGAGGCGCTCACTGCAAGAAAATCTGCAATGAACAAGGAAAGAAGGAAACAAACAAGGCTCTCACATCAACTAAAGATCTTACAGGAAAAAGTGAACTTCAAGGATGGAGCATTTGAGCTTGTCAGTCGTCCATTGTCTCTTAACAGTGTAAGCGCGGCAATAGAAGACAAATATAATGAAGGGAAACAACGAAAAAAAATTAGTCAACTAACCTTTTCTTTTTTTTTTTTTTTTAGACTACTCAGCTAACCTTTTTTTTTTTGGGTGATGATCAACGAAAGAAAATCAAGGAAATAAATTACAGAAGTGATGATAGATTGGTGCCTTGCGCGATTCAATAAACTAATATAATAAATTAGTCAACTGAAATATATTCCCAAGTTTGTAGAGAAGTGATGGTTGATTGGTGATATAATTACATTAGTCAAATGTGAAATTAACAACGACCCTTCTAATTAGTAATTAAAATAAGCAATGATTGATCATTTTTTACACGTAGCTGAGTCAGCTACATCTGTAGCCACAATTGATGTAAGGGGAGAAAGCAATGTTTCTATTTGTTTTTATGGGAGTGACACTAATTTGGTGTTACAGGTGCATTAATAAACTGACAATAACAATTATTGAAATCTTTCTCCACTTGTGTATGCAATTGATCCTTTAAATTAATATTCAATAAAATAAATAGTGATTGCTCATTCGATATATTTAATTAGCTAATCAGTGACTGTAGCTTAAACAATAAATAATGTTACATGTACAATGTTATACATGTATACTCGACACATTTTTTTTTATTTTTTTTCACATTCTCATTCTTTATCTACTTCTTATTTGTATCTACACGTACATACATATATATATATATATATATATATTACACATAATCTACGTCACATATCATTTTCATGAAAGATAAGAATACGGGTCACTAATTTAGTAAAATCTTTTATTGCTGTTGTAACTAAATATGCAGCAACTTTATATGATATCCTGTCTATAATAAAATAGAAGCTAGGCTTCAACAAAAATGATATTCAAGTTTATGAAATTTCATTAAGAAGCTTAGAGCTGTAAATAAAATTAAGATAGAAAGGGAGACGGGCAGAGCAATAACATTGAGTTGGCTCTTAATATAAAGGGATATACTAACATATATTAATTAAGGCTTCAAGGTTAAAACATGCGATAGCTCTAAAGGGATAGAGATATATATATATATATATATATATATATATATATATTGAGTTGGCTCTTTTTTATTTTGGGGATAAAAAAGAAAAGAGAGAGATTGCAATAACATGTACTTAGCTAAAATCTAATTTTGATAAGGTCAATAATAAATCTGAATTAGATTAGACAATAACACATTACGTAGATTAATAAATTTAAATAAAATAATATTGTATCCTAACTATTAATTTAGCAATAAACTGTGTGATCCAACAATAATGCATTAGGTGGATCAAACTTAGTTGCTTGCTAAGAAATGTGGCCATAAATTTAAATAAAATATATTGCGTCATGACTATGAAGTGTAGCTATTGACTTAGCAACAAGCGTTTTCATCTATGGTAAGAATGAGCTGGCTTTAGGAAGCTATCCAGGGTAGGGCGCAACGTTGACGATCTTGAAACTTTCCATAGCAACGACAAAATTTCCAAGTCGCTGAGCCACTAAACCCCAGGTAATACATGCACATGCGACATACTTGACATTAAATTTTATTAAAAATATGTGAACAAAGAAGAAGGTGAATCATTTAGCCAATTAATTATAACCAACAAATTTTAGTTTTTCTTTCAAAAAACCTATTAAAATCAGAAAAGTTAAATCGAATTATGTTTTTGCTTTAAGTTTAATTATTATTTTATAGAAATAATTTATTATTTTTTGAAAATTCAATAAACACATTCAGAATTTCAACTAATTTATTTATTAATTAAATAATCACTTTAAAATTCTTTCATCTATATAATATGCGACTTCAATTTTATAAATTATTTGGTATTGGTTTAACATGTTCATATTTTATAAGAGGAGACCTCATATTTGATTATTATCAAAAATAATTAAATATTTTATTTCTATGATCCTCCTTTATCTCTAGTTAATCCAAGATGGAAAGGAAAGAATGTTATTCCAGACAATTGAATCATTCATTTACGAATTATTTGAAATAAATAAAATATTATTAGCAACTAAAAGTGACAATTAATTTAGTTAAAATTATTTGCGATGAGCACAAGAATTTGTGATCAAATCTCAACTTTAATGGAAAAAGGGGATTAGAAAAAGATGAAGATTTTCTTCCGTTAGAAAATTAATACCATAAGAAGAAAAAGAAAAAATACAACATCTAAGTGCTAACAATTAGCAAGAGAACAAAGCCAATCCTACGATTTTTTTTTTTTTTATTAGGACCGTTCATTTAATGTATGGTCAAGTTTGATAGAGCAGATAAGGATGAAATATACTAGAATGACTAAAATATATTTTTGGTTTTTAAAACATATAATATTTTTTAATTACGTCAAAATGGTATATTTGTCAGAAATCAAAAATATATTTTGGCCCATTAGAATTAATTAATCACCTTCAATCATGAAATTAAAGGGTATTATCTTTTTCCTTTTTCATAACCTGAAGTAATTCTGCAAAAGGAGACTGGTTTTGATAATTATGTTATGTAATCAAATTTAGAGTGAAATATTGTTGATTAAAAAAATTAAAGATATAAATTGTTATGAAATAAAAATAAGTATGTAACAATTCATTATTTAAAATAACATACTTTCTTAATTTCAAAAGAACTAAATGCAATAAATAATGCATCTTTGTTGTCATTTGCACCCTAAAAAATCTTATATGGTCACATTTGAGAAAGCCAAAATGTCATCAAAATCTATAGGAGAGGGCAATTTCAACATGCCACATGCACTTACTTAGGTATACCCATCATAAAAGGTGTAATATGTAGACACCTAATTTTGTTCGGACCTCAAAAATTAAAGTGGACCCATGCATAAGTTCTAAAATTATCCTACTTGAATATATATTTTTTTAAAAAATAATTGAGCAAAAATAAAAAATTTAAAGATATTTTTGGGTCCCAAATGTAAATAATATTGTTTAAAAATTATTAAAAATAAAAAATAAATATAAAATTAAAAATTAGAAAAAAAGGAAAAAAGAAAACAAAAGAAAAAGAAGTGTGAAAGAAAGAAAATGAAGAGTCAAAGAGAGGGAAGGTGTCGGCTGAGAAAGTAGAAAAATGTGAGAAAGAGGCCAAGAGGAAATGAGGTGGGAAAAAGAAGAGGACGAAAGAAGGAGTAGGTTAGTCAAAAGAGGTGGCTGCTAGAGGACTTTCAAGGGAAAAAACAGCAACCAAAAGAGAAGGCAGCCGGTGAGCAAAGAAAAAAGAGGGCAGCCCGTAAGGAAAAGGAAGGGAAGGGGGAAAAAGGAAAAAAGAGAAAAAGGAAGTGGAGCATGCAGCTGAGTACTAGTTCACATGGAAGAAACAATTGGGGGGCTCGGTACTAAAAAGATGAGATCTCTCTAATTCTCTGAGATACTCAGCTGCTCTCATTATCTCTAGCTCTCAGGTAACACTTTTTTCTTTTTCTTTTTCTTTCTCATCCCAAAGTTGTAGTATCGTTTGCTGAGAAACAAGGAGCTCCATATTTTTATGCTGAGAATGAGATGGGTATAGATTTATTGGATTCAGTGATTCCCTAGGATTGAGATGAATGTTTTCGTATCTAAGCATTTGGCATTCAGACATTACTCCCAATCTGTTAAGTCCCACTTTAGTTCATGGATTGCTTTGTTGAAGCATGAATCGTTGGAATTGCAATTGGATTTAACTTGCTGCTGTACTCTGTACATTCTGCTGTTTGCTCTTGATTTCCTTGCTTTATCTTTATAAATCCTTGGAAATATAAATGGAGTTGCTGTATTGTTAGGGAAACATTGCTGTTTCTGCTGTATCATGTTGTTGTAATTTTGTTATTACAGTTTCTGATTCTGCTGTAAAATTCTGCAACTCTATTTCTGCTTTAAGAATTTGCAACTCTACTTCTGCTGTAAAAGAATTTCGCAGCTCTTTCTGCTGTATCATGTTGCTGTAATTCTGTTATTACAGTTTCTGATTCTGCTGTAAAAATTCTGCAATTCAGTTTCTGCTGTAATACTGTATGCTGTTTCTGCATCCTGCTGTATCATTTCCTCTGTTTCTGTTGCTGTAATTCTGCATGCTGTTTCTGCATCTTGCTGTATCATTTCCTCTGTTTCTGTTGCTATAATTCTGCATGCTGTTTCTGTATTCTGCTATATTATTTCCTGCATTGTTGTAGTTAAGTTGCTGCATCACTATAGTGCTGTAATTAAGCTGTTGTGCTGCCTCATTGCTGTATTACTGTAATGCTGTAATTAAATTGCAATACTGTGAAGTTGCCGTGATTAAGCTATTATATTGCTGTAATTTTTATAATCACACTGTTATAATGTTAAATTCCATGATTGAGCTGTTGTAACGCTAAAATCCTATAATTGAGCCCATAAACCTCGTCTCCCAGTATGCTTATGAAGGTAAGCAAACACAAGGAGTTTCTAGTTAGCTAATTTGATCCACTATCTTGGTTAGAAAGCTCCCAACGATGGTCGTTGATGCAATTGGTGAAAATGATTGCGATTAGCTATCCTGAGGGAATTACGTTATGGATTATATTGAAGAAATTGATATAATTCATGTAACGTGACCAACACCCATATTTTGAAATTAAATCCCCTCTTTTAGAATCTTGATTCTTTTCAAATACCATAGCACTTATGGTTGACGAAAGTGACCGTTTTTGCTATCTCCTCGGATAATTATGTTGTGGATTACGTTGAAGAAATTGACAAAATCCCTCCAACGTAAATATCACAATCCCCTTCTTCTAAAAAAAAACCCCAAATAAAAAGTTTTAACCAAGATCAAAGCATGAATTTGAAATTAAAAAGCAACAAAACGCTAACGTGGTACCGAAAGGGCATTGTAGGGGTGCTAATACCTTCCCTACACGTAACTAACCCCCGAACCCAATTTCTGTGATGTAGACCTAAATCTCGGTGTCCGATCTCACCACTTAAACTTAGATCGGTGGCGACTCCAAAATTACCAAAACTTCCAAATTTCCCAAAACACCCACAAAAATCATTTTTCCACACCCTATTTCTCTTTTCTGGTCGCCGCGTCCGCGTCGTGATGTCGACATAATATGCTGGGAAACTTTACTTTTACATGTTAAATTTTATGTAATATTTATATTTTTTTGCGTGAGTCTTAAAAATTTATTGAATTTCATACTATAGTTAATAAATTCTAATATATTTAATTATATAAATTTTATATTTTAAAAATTAAATAAAAATAAAAAGACTCAAAGTTATCATGTACTAACTAACTGATAAAATTTTAGTCTTTTAATATCAAAATGCGGAGTATAATAGCTTGGTTTCCTGACGTAGAAACTAAGCCAGGTCAGTCAAGGAATTAGAATAAGCCACACTGTATAAACGGAACATATCTGATATTAAATTTGATTAGGAAATTGCAAGCAGAGAAGAAAATGAAATATATAGCTATTTATTGTAAAAAAAAAATTGTAACTTTTTTAAAAAACTATTATGAAAATTATTAAAAGTCAGAAAAGCTAAATAAAATCATGTTTTTGATTTAAGTTTAATTATTATTTTTGTAAAAAATTATATAAAAGCACACATTCGAAATTTCAAATAATCAATTCATTTTTTATTTTAATTTAATTTTCTCTCCAAATAGCCGTTTATTAAAAGAAAAAATATGTAATTTATACTCCCTTTAAAATTCTTTCATCAAAGTAATATGTGACTTCTATCTTACAAACTGTTTTCTATTAATTCAAAAGATTCATATTTTATACAATGAGATCACATATTTAATTATTATCAAAAGTAATTAAATATTCGTATCAAATTATCTTGCATTTGATTCTTATTATATAAAAATGAAATAAAACTATCACAAAGGGCAGCAATTGTTCACTCCGGACATCAATGAGTTCATTGACCTCTCTACGCCAATGTCACTTGCAACAAGAGATCTTATATGGTCGTTGAACATGCCACTTGCACTCAAATAGATGTGGCCATCATGAAATGTGTAAATTGTAGTTATCATCTAGTTGTTGTACTAAATGTGGGCAGCTTGGTTTGCAGCTTTACAGAGTAAGCCAGAGTCAGGACACAACGACAGAGTCTCAGTCTGCAACTTAGAACCCACACACATCAAACTAACTAGCATTTCATTTTTTTTTTTTTTTCTTCTCTGTTGCTACTTGAACAAAAACAATGAATGGTTAAACAAGTCCGGCTTCATCAATGAACGATGAAGACAAATATAATGAAGGGAAACACGAAAGAAAATTAATCAACCAACCTTTTCTTTTTTTTTTTTTATTGAATACTCAGCTAACCTTTTCTTTCGGTGATGATCAACAAAAGAGAATTAAGAAAAAATAAATTACAGAAGTGATGATAGATTGGTGCCTTACGTGATTCAACAAACTATTATAGTAAATTAATCAACTGAAATATATTCTCAAGTTTGTAGAGAAGTGATGGTAGATTGGTGATATAATTAAATTAGTCAACTTTGAAATTAACAACGACCCTTCTAATTAATAATTAAAATAAGCAATGATTGATCATTTTTTATAAATAGCTGAGTCAGCTACACCTGTTGCCACAATTGATATAAGGGAAGAAAGCAATGTTTCTATTGGTTTTTATGGGAGTGACGCTAAATTGGTGTTACAGGTGAATTAATAAACTGATAATAACAATTACTATAATCTTTCTCCACTTGTGTATGCAATTGATCCTTTAAATTAATAATCAATAAAATAAACAATGATTACTTGTTCGATATGCTTAATTAGCTAATCAGTGACCGCAACTTAAAAGTAATACTACATGTACAATGTTATACGCAATTACTTGACACGCTTTTTATTTTCTCTCACATCTTCATTCTCCCTCTACATTTTATATGTATTTACATATACATATATGGTGCACAAAACCTGCATCACATATCATTTTCATGAAAGATAAGAATACGGGTCAATAATTTAGTAAAATCTTTTATGGTTTTTGTAATTACATATGCAGCAACTTTATATGAAATCCTCTCTATAATAAGAAGCTTGAGCTGTAAATAAAATTAGGATACAAAGGGGGACGGGCAGAGCAATAACTTTGAGTTGGCCCTTTTTTATTTTGGGGGATATATTGAGTTGGCTCTTAATATAAAGGGATATATTAACATAAATTAATCAAGGCTTCAAGGCTAAAACATGCGATAGCTCTAAAGGGAAATATATATTGAGTTGGCTCTTTTTTATTCCAGGGGATACGAAAAGAAATAACATTAAAGAGAGAGATTGCAATAAGAAGTACTTAGCTAAAATCTTATTTTGATAAGGTCAATAATAAAATTGAGTTAGATTAGACAATAACGCATTATCTAAATTAATAAAATTAAATAAAATAATATTGTATCCTAACTATTAATTTAGCAATAAGCTGCGTGATCCAACATAAAAATGAGTCGCTCTATTTTTATTGCTCTAGTCAACCGGGGCAGTTGATACCTACATCAGGCTTGCTTGCTAAGAAATGTGTCCATGAATTTAAATAAAATATATTGCGTACGTCATGACTATGAACTGTAGCTATTGACTTAGCAACACGCGTTTTCATCTATGGTAAGCATAAGCTCGGTGATAACTCACCTGACATAATCCCTAAATTTGTATTAAAGTTTAATTTCATTCCTATCCTTTTTGCTATAAAAAGTTGTACTAAAGCTCTTTTGTTACTAAAAAAAAGAAAAGAATAAGCTGATTTTAGAAAGCTATCTAGGGTAGGGAGCAACCTTGACGATGTTGAAAACTTCCATACCAATGACAAAATTTCCAAGTTGCTGAGCCACTAAATCCCAGATTATACATGCACACGCGATATACTTGACATTAGATTTTATTAAAAATATGTGAACACAGAAGAAGATGACACATTTAGCCGTTTAATTATAACCAACAAATTTTAATTTTTCTTTAAAAAACCTGTTAAAATCAGAAAAGTTAAATCAAATTATGTTTTTGCTTTAAGTTTAATTATTATTTTATAGAAATAATTTATTATTTTTGAAAATTCAATAAACACATTCAGAATTTCAACAAATCTATTTATTAATTAAATAACCACTTTAAAATTCTTTCATCCATATAACATGCGACTTTAATTTTATAAACTATTTTCTATAGGCTTAACATGTTCATATTTCATAAGAGGAGACCTCATATTTGATTATTATAAAAAATAATTAAATATTGTTATCCCTATTATCCCCCTTTTTTGTGATTATCCCTATCATCCCCCTTCATCTCTAGTTAATCCAAGATGGGAAGGAAAGAATGTTATTCCAGACAATTGAATCATTCATTTACGAATTATTCGAAATAAATAAAATATTATTAGCAACTAAAAGTGACAATTAATTTAATTAAAATTATTTGCGATGAGCACAACAATTTGTGATCAAATCTCGACTTTACTGAAGAGAGGGGATTAGAAAAAGACATAGATTATCTTCCGTTATAAATTCCATACCATAAGACGAAAAAGAAAAAATACAACATCTGAGCGCTAACAATTAGTAAGAGGACCAAGCCAACCCTAGGACCTGTTTTTTTTTATTATTAGGACCTTTCATTTAATGTATGGTCAAGTTTGATAGAGCAGACAAGGATAAAATACATTATAATGGCTAAAATATATTTTTAGTCCTTAAAAAATATATTATTTTTCAATTAAGTCGTTATCATTTTTCTATTTATCTCTAGCAATGTGATTAAAATGGTATACTTTTCAGAAATCAAAAATATATCTTGGCCCATTAGAATTAATTAATCACCCTCAATCATGAAATTAAAGGGTATTATCTTTTTCCTTTTTCATAACCTGAAGTAATTCTGCAAAAGGAGATTGTGGTTGTGACGATTATATTATGCAATCAAATTTAGAGTGAAATATTGTTGATTATAAAAATTTAAGATATAAATTGTTATAAAATATAAATATGTATATAACTATTCATTATTTAAGATAACATACTTTCTTAATTTCAAAAGAACTAAATGCAATAAATAAGGCATCTTATTGTCATTTGCACCCTAAAAAATCTTATATGGTCACATTTGAGAACGCCAAAATGTCATCAAAATCTATAACAAACTTGAGTCTTTTAACTTGTCAATCATTGCATTTATTCTCTTTTGAGCTTCTCTTATTGTGTAGAAACTCTCAAAAATTCCCAAACCGACGTAGTGTTTCACCAAGTCCATAATTAATAGATCAGGACTTATATGAGCACGAAGTAAGAAAGTAGATTTGAGCTGCTCATTTTCAAGATGATCATAACTTATCTTTGTCAAAAACTCCATCAACTTTTGGACTCCTATTAGTTGTTGAAATGCAGATCCTCACCCTGTCTCACTCTTGTTCCTTAAAGCCTGTCCAATGGAAACAATGGCCACAGGTAACCCTTCACACTTCTTAACAATTTCTTCAATTAATTTTTTGCCAGCAGATGTAGATACTCTAGCCGTGCTCTTAAATAGTGTCTTAGCTTCATCATTCTTTAAGACATCAAGAGAGAAAATTGAATCTTTCTTGACATCCGTTTGAGTAGTGTATATATCATTTCTCATGAAGTACGGAAAATCTTACAACTTTTGACCTCAACAAAAGGATTTCTCTTCTTTGACTTTGTAATTAACCTTAGTTGTATCTTTAACGCTCTTTTGGCTAACTTCATCATCATCATATGGAATCCCCAACTCAATCAAGTTCAGTCCCTCCCAAAGATCATCTAGGATTACAAGAATATTCTCTTTTTCTAATTTTGTCGTAAACAACTCGCTCTTCTAGTCCGACTTTCCTCATCAAACCTCAGCCCTAACTTGTCAGCAATTTGTCCTTGAATATTTTTTAGGTTTGGATGCTTTGATATAGTTGCAAGAATCACTGCATTGAACAACTTTTTGTCTAGTGCTTCCTTAGCAATTTGTCTCACTAGAGTGGCTTTTTCCACACCACCTGACTCATGGACTCCAATTCTTTTCACAGTTGAATCTTATAGTGCTTTCATAATCTTTTCTATCGTTTTTTTTCTTAATGGAAATCTTTCATGGTCATTGTTAAGGAAATCATCTTCTTTGTATGGTGACCAGTAGGACACTGCATCAAACTTGTTCTGTTGGAGTAGTTCATCAACATACTCTGCCATCTTCGTTGCTTTTCTGCCGAGCCGATGCCTAAACCTCAAGTTTCAAGGAAACAAACCAATGGAACACCCCATTTGTGCATGGTCTCCATTATTTTGAAAGTTGTCAACTTTATGCGTTCCCTCATTTCTTTTGCTAACCATTCTTGAAAACCACTAAATATATCTTCCCCATTGCTTTTGGCAACTATTATGTCATCTTCTACTATTTCTCTTTTGTGTCAGACATCCTCGGCACATTTTTGAAGCTCCATAACCTTACTCTTGCAATAGAAAATGTAATTCAGCTGCCATTTGACCAGTTCCAACACCAAATCGAACACTTTCTCAAAAGCAATGGATAGAAATTCCATGCTTCCTATTACTTACTCCTCCTACTCTTACTGCTACATAGTATTTGAAAAAATAAAGTTAAAACTAGGATGAATGAGAACATGGACACCACCTCATGAGGCATTCAATGCAAGAAAATCGATGATGAACAAGGAAAGAAAAGGAAACAAACAAGGGCTCTCACACCAACGAAAGATCTTTCAGTCCCATCTTGTTTATCATTCCAACTTTGCCTTTCTTTCCTTGTTACCCACTTCACCTTTCTTCCCTTATTCCTGCCAACTTAGCCTTTCTTTCCTTGATTCCCACTTCACCTTTCTTCCCTTGATTTCTGCCAACTTAGCCTTTCTTTCGTTGATTCCCTCGTGATTGAAGCATTAAGCCTTGTACCTCATTTATTGCAACTAATATAGTAAAATGTTTTACTGTTAGTTTAACCATAGATGTAAAAACTTCATACCAGATGCTATCTTTGTTAATAAAGAAGGTTTGAATAAAATGATAAACAAGTCTATGGAAATTCCATCTGAATAGCACAGCAACCTACTTCAAAGCTAAAACATGCGAAAGCTCTAGAGGGATATATTGAGTTGGCTCTTTTATTAGATTAATAAATTTAAATAAAAATATAATATTTTAGCTATTGGCTTAGCAATAAGTACGTGATTTAATATACAATTTTATTATTTTCACATACTAAATTTTATTTAACATTGGTTAAAAAATTTAAATACTTAAATTTGCTAAATCTTAAAAACGATCTAAAAATTCCGCGAGTTACGACTCTTTCCATGAGAGGTTCTTGACTGGCACCAAACTTCTCTCATTTATATCTGCTAGACTATTGCATGACTGATCCATCTTCGTTTCAGAATTAAGACCCAAAACAATTTCTTCATTTGGAGACCAGAAAGTAGCTGACCCACTAAACCCCAGATAGATCACACATGCATACACAACATATTTAATGTTAAATTTTATTAGAAAATTGCGAACAGAGAAGAAAATGAAGTATTTGACTATTTATTGTCAACAAACTTGTGAGTTTTTTAAAAAATTATTTTGAAAATTATTAAAAGTCAGAAAAGCTAAATAAAATCATGTCTTTGTTTTAAGTTTAATTAATTGTTATTTTTGTTAGAAATCATATAAACCCACATATTCAAAATTTCAGATAATCTATTCATTTTTTATTTTAATTAAATTTTCTCTCCAAATAGCCATTTATCAAAAGAAAAAAAAGATGTCATTTATAATCCCTTAAAAATTATTTCATCCTAGTAATATGTGATTTCTATCTTACAAACTGCTTTGCATTTGTTTAAAAGATTCATATTTTATTCGATTATTATCAATAGTAATTAAGTAAAATTAAGATATATGGTTGATATCAATTAATTATGCATACATGCCAATGTCTCCTACAATTTTTTTGTAGACTGGCAGAGCAACTTGCTCAAAACATGCGAAAGCTCTAGAGGGTTATATTGAGTGAGCAATGGTAGTTGCACGTTTAAAGAGTATATTATTGAGTTCACATGTTGTCATGAGTAATGGCATATATGAAATTATACTTAGATATGCGATAAAAATTTATTACATTTGAGTATACAATCATACCATTTTTATAATTATATTTTGATACAAAATTCTCACATTTATATTTACAATCATTGATATGAATGAATATGACTATGAAGATATTTATATCAAAAATTGAGTGCACTCTTTAAACATTCAACTATCGTTGTTCTATTGAGTTGGCTCTTTTTGGTTTTGGTCAGTCATTACAGTTTGTGATGTAGTAAGGAGGACAACTCCTAAACACTTAATGGGCTGGGCTATGTTAAAGTGCCTCGTTTTAGGGGCGGCCTTGCAGCTGCCAGATTGCTGGGCTCAACAAACATCTTGCATAATTATCTGATAGATCGGTCTTCCTTTACGAATTGAAGACCCAATTGGTCTCGGAGACCAGAAAGTTGCTGAGCCCACTAAATCCCACATAATACATGCACCCACCATATATTTGACATTAAATTTTATTAAAAAATGTGTGAACAAAGAAGAAAATGAAACATTTAGCCCTTTAGAACCAACAAATTTTAAATTTTTAAAACTGATAAAAAAACAGAAAAGTCGAATCAAATTACGTTTTTCTTTTAAGTGCAATTATTATTTTATAGAAATAATTTATTATTTTTTAAAAATTTTGTAAACACATTCAGAATTTCAATGAATCTATTTATTTTTTATTTTGATTTAATTTTCTCTCCAAATAGCCATTTATTGAAACAAAAAATATGTTTTTTATAATCACTTAAAAACTCTTTCATCCGTATAACATGCAACTTTGCTTTTATAAATTATTTTGTATTTGTTTAACATGTTCATATTTTATAAGAGGAGACCTCGTATTGGATTATTATTAAAAGTAATTAAATATTGTTACCCCTATTATCCCCCCCTTTTTTCTTTGTGACTATCCCCTTTATCTCTAGTTTATTCAAGATGGAAAGGAAAAAATGTTATTCCAAAGATATGGGTTTAGGTATTTCTTTGATCTAGAAAAGAATTTTAGTTAAGTGAATACAATTCATGACACATGCCAATAAACAAATCAGGAGATTTTTGAAATGAATACAGGACATTAATTTGTAGTAACAATTTTGATTCTTTGAAATTACTTTCCTTATAAAACCATGTGTGCTTAATAAGTGATTCAGATAAATAGAGATTATAGAGATCTGGTATTCGATTCTTGTTATTTAAAATTAAATAAATATGGGCACTTGAACTTGACTAAAATAATAGAACCTTGTTTTATTGTCTCTTTTTTTGGGGTTTTTTTTATTATAATTTTGTTAGTGTTCTAAAAAAATTAAATAAATATTTTCTCAAAAAAATTTGGTTAACCTTCATAACTAATAGAAAACACTAAAGTAATACCATCAAGGTATGGGTTAAGTGAAAAATGACTATATTTCAAGAAAATTTTGTGGAAAAATACACGAGTTTAAATCTTAAAACAATATGTATTGAGATATAAAAATATAATTTACAGATCTCCTATTATTAAGATGGAAGTCTCTCATTAATGTAAAGCAAACGTATCATTAGCATATCAAAAATTGTATACGTACAGAGACAAAAAGAACTAAAAAAAAGAAAAAAAAATATGAAAGTATATACAAAATCGATATGTAGCTATAAAATTACTTATATTATTGACTCCTCTGAATAAACTGCCACATTTTGCTTTCTACCGTAGTACTTGATAGACTGATGCTACTAATTAAACTAATATACTAAATTAGTCAACTGATATTCTCAAGCTTTTAGAGAAGTGATGGTCGATTGGTGATATAATTAAGTTAGTCAACTGTGTAATTAGCAACGACCGTTCTAATTAATAATTATTAATTAAGATAAGCAATGATTGATCATTTTCTGAGTCAGCTGGCCCTGATGCCACAATTGATTTAAGGGAAGAAAGCCATGTTTCTGTTGGTTTCTATGGGAGCGATGCTACATATATTGGAGTTCCAGCGTAAGAATGAGATGTTTTATTTTTACCTTTTTTCAATTTTTTATGAAGTATTTTTATATTATTATTAAATATAGAATTAATTCTCACTCTAAAAAGACTTATAAAACATATTTTAATTTTAATAAAGATCTTTTTAAGACTTAAACCCACATGTATTTATACTAAGTCTTTTTAAAATACAATTAATTTTTATTAAATAATTATTCCTCTAATCACCTGGAGAAGTTGATACCTAGATGAAAGGGAAACTTGCTTGCCGAAAAATGTGTCCATAAATTTAAATAAAAAATATTGCAACATGACTATTAACTATAGCTATTGACTTAGCAACAAGCGTTTTCATTTATTGTAAGAATGAGCTGGTTTTAGAAAGCTTTACAGGGTAGGGAGCAACCCTGACGATCTTGAAAATTTCCATAACCATGCCGAGATTTCCAGCTAGCCGAGCCACTAGATCCAAGATAATACATGCACACACGATATATTTGACACCAAATTTTATTAAAAATATGTGAGCAAAGAAGAAAATGAAACATTTAGCCATTTACAGCCAACAAATTTTAAATTTTTAAAAAAATATTAAGATAAGAAAGGTCAAATAAAATTAGGAGATAGTTCCATTCAAAATATAGTTATATATCATCTACTAATTAATTAATAAAAAATATAGTCCTTCAATATAAAAATGTGGTACAACCGTACAAGTCTATCAGCAGCTTGGTTTCCGGACATGGAAGCCAAGCATCAGTCTAGGAATTAGAATAAGCCGCACTATACATAGGATCATGGACCTCCCAACTGTGCATACGGCTATAAAGCAACATGCCAGAGGTAGTTCACGTGTACATTAAAAAACTGGTTCCAATTCGGGGCTCTTGCTTTTTATAAATGCACTATATTCTCACCTACCCAATGAAGGCCAAACCACCCAAAAGTTTTAATCTAACGTTTTATCAAATTATTGATCGGAATACTCTACATATGCACATGATCAAATTGCACTTACACTCTCTTACCAGCCCTTCAGCACATGCAGCAGCCTACATTTATAAACACAAAATAATGGTACAAATTAAGTTCTTACGTATAAGAGCTCTTCCATCAATCCCCATATCATTAATTCATATCTAATACCTACAGTTAAAAGTTGTAATTATTGGGATATATATTGCTTCCCTTTTACATATACACACACATATATATATATATATATATATATATATAAAACAATTTATCTTATTGACTTTTCTCAACAACAATTCATTTTTTATTTGAATCACTCTATATCAATTTAATTTCTCGATTTTTATCATCAGCCTTGTTCACAAAACCAAGCATCATTAGACTCAAGTAGGATTGTATCGTCTGCTTGAAGACTTGGTAAAGCAATATTGTAACTTGAATTCTAATATAATATTGGGTGTATTTTTTTAATCTTCTTAACCCTAAAAGCTAACTTGAGGTAAAATTTTCTCTTACTTATTAACTAACCCCCAGCCTCTTTCATAATTGATATGAAACAACATTGACATATCTTATCAAGTAGGACTAGGATTCCTTAACTTCCTAAAAGGAAGTTAGAATATTTAGTGTGAAAAAGATAGATATAAAATTAAGAAGAAAAAAATAATAAAAAAAAAAATATGAGACTCATATATTAAATTATAAAAAAATAAAAAATTATCAAAGTTAGTAAAAGAAGAAATTAGGGATCTAAAACCTATCACACTGTATAATATATCAGATCTTAATTACTGAACGCCATGTGTTGGCACCCAATTAGATTACAGAAGAAATTCCAATATCAAGGTCAAGTGTCAGTAGTTAGTCTACAACCTTGCTGTCCACTTACCACCTTCCTCATATGCATGCATCCCCAGTCTGTTTACAAGGGAGGGGAGGGGACGCAGCATTATTTATTTGCATCTGCAAGAGAAGCATACTTAACGGTGCTATGTACTAGAACCTTCCTCATCAAATGATTAAACTTGTCTGCTTTGCTGTCTTTAGATCTGGTTCATCACCTTAATTAGTATCATTGTGAATATAGATTTCTAAATCTGTTTTTGTTTAAACAAAATTATTACCTATTTTCTTGTTTTTAGTAAACCTTTACATCCGACCTTTTGGAAAAACACAGAATTGCAGATCCAAGAAGCTGTGGTTGAAGGCCAGACAAGCTCCAAATATCTTAAGTTGTACTTGTCACGCTCTATCAGCTTAAAGTCAAAGTCGACCCATTTTGGGAAGCAATAAGTAAACCAATCCCTCAGCAGACATTTTCTAATTGAGGTACACATAAATCCCACCAACAGTAAAGTGAATGCCTGTCTAGTTAAAATATATTTATAAAATGTTCACAAAATTTAAGTTTAGCTATTAAATTCTATAGACTAATATGTAAGACTCAACCCTAACAAAACCCAACAAAACTAGCTAACTCATACAAATAGATAGATAGTAATAAAACCATCAAACAAAAAATCAATTATAAAAATGGTCCTATAAAAGGCTCTTTCTCTTAGTCAAAACTCAAAGCAATGTGATCATGGTAAATGGGGTTTCTAACTCATTGGTTTCTCTCTAACAACGTGCCCCTAATCCATGGTTATATAACTTAATAAGTAGTCAAACTTGGTATCCTTTGCATTTTCCTTCCCTTCCATATGATCCTCCGTCCAAGCAAAACCTTGGCAAAAACTGTTAACAACTGAAGGTCTTATGTTAGGACCTAGGAGATCAAGGCTCAAGTCTTCGGATTCGACCTCCCTTGGTAAGGTTTTGTACATGATTATGCATATAGATTCAATTGTCGGTTGCTTCGAGATTTATTCTCTCTCGCTTGTATTTGACTCATCATCAAGAAAGAGAAGCAAAACGTATTTTTTGCATTCATAATGGTGAAGAAAGCTTGGTTTCAAAGTTAGAAAGTTAACTTTTACATGAATAATGATATTTATATGATTTTTTTTCACAACTTGCACACAAATTACAATGGGGTGGTATTTGAATTTCATTGACTTCATCACAATTGATTTTAAATAAGGTCATTTAAATTCACATGGCGATTTTTGTATAAGTTGTTAGGAAAATAATATCTATATTATTACCCTTTCTATATTTTAGCAATAGCAACTACTTCTCCATATCTCCTCTTTTTTTAAAAAAAAAAAAAAAAAATCTTTAGATAAAGGGGCTAAAAAGCCCAAAGACTTTTGAAAACTCAATATAATCCTAGAAATAGAAATTAAAAATGAATCAAGTAAAAAAGTGAAAATTGAAATATATGAGGGGATGTCATGGAGTTCATTCTAACCATTTTAATTAATTCTTGAATAATAATCATTTTTTGAATGGCTTCATTAGTTTTATTAAATAACAACAGTTTCCTCATCACATTCATATTACTTAAAGCAAGGAAATTACAAATTTCCAAATTCAAGGCTTAATCTTTCATCAATAAAAATCTCAATAAAAAAATTTCAAAACCTGGTTAAAAAAATTAATACATGATTTTCCTTGCTAAATTGTTCAATTAAATACAAAGTTGTCTCTTTCATTGTAGTGCTGTCCCATTATTCATTCAATTTTGTCTCAGCAATGTAATGAAATAGCTATAATCAAAAGATTATGTTATCTTAGTTTAAAATCTATCTTATCCAAAGTATAGGATATGTATAAAAATAATTCTTGATAATAAAATTAATAAAATAAATTTTGTCAAATCTATACATTATTATTCATTGACTGATATATATATATATATATATATATATTTTCATATGACCAACCTTGCACTTATTTTATAAATAGTCTTATTATTTTTATACTTATATTCTTAAATAATTCTTATTTTATAAAATTTAATTATTAAAATTTTCAAATTAAAATATAAAATTAAATATCTAAAAACTTGCACTAATTAAGTATAAGCATTAAATAAAAAGAGAGTACTGATAATGAATTTTTCATTCTATTTAAATCCTATTACGTAAATTATTTTTGATAGTTTAATGGTGTGGAACTTATATTATTTGATGGTTGAAATTAATTTATATAATAATTATGTGTTTAAAGGTGTGTGAATGTCACCACTCCCCATATGAAGTACTTGTACTTTAGAAGAACGGATCTCAAAGTTTTTATACTTTAACGTTGTCATATATGAGCTGACCAAATATGATGACGATGAAACATATAAATGAAGCTACCTATCTTAGAATTAATTCCATTATTTAATGTGATAATATTATATTTGTTATAAATCATCTGAAGTTGATGATGAACCAACAAGGTTACCCCTACCATATTTCAAACGCTCAACCATACGTTTGACCACTTTAAGTCATTCAAATAACATAGCAAACTCAACCACGTTGTACAGAAGCCTTTTGTTTTATTAATTTTTTGTTGATTTAAACCCACATAAGCCTTTAATATCCAACATTAATTTCTCAGAAACACGCTGAATCATTATTGATGAATTAAACGTATCACAGCTGGTGTAAGGTCTATTTTTAAATTGATTTCTATTATAGTTTTGAAAATAGAAATTATTGGACGAATTAGAATTAGAAAAGGAGTCATAATTGGGGTAGCTTTCCTCCATTATTACATTAATTAGAGATTTATTAGTTTTAGAAATTTCCCATTTTATGCTTCACTTTGATGAGGCAACAGCTGTAACACCAAAATCCCAAAGGGGTTGTGTATTAAAAATCATGCTATATTTATGTTGCTAAGTTATTGTGGGGGGAGGGGGGGTTGGTTGGGAGTTTAATGGACAACGCCCCACTGAAAATGGAAAAGTAAAAAAGTGAATGACCCGTTGCCACTTAATATGTCTCGCACGAGAAATTTTATTCTCATATTTAATTTCACTTATGTAGAATTTTTATATTTATATTTAATTTTTTTTAAATTTTTCAGAATATTATTCACTTAATAAGAAGAAATTAATTTTTTTTTAAATATTAAAAACTGAAATGGTAATTTTTTTTTTAGTAAATTTTCTTTATATATTTAGAGTGATCTATGTGTGAGACCTATTCGCATATAAACAATTATAGATATGACTATAAAAATTTTGTATAAAAAATATTTTTGAGAATAACATGGTTCATATGTGCACATGTTTCATAATCATTTTCGGAAACTAAGGGCTGCAGTAGGTTTTAACACAAATGGCATAAGATGGGTAAAAGTCTCTGCAAGAAGACGTTGCAGAGCTTTATATATATAATGTTAAAATATAATTCAGAAATTGATTATTAATTTTGCATATTTAATTTTATTTTTGTCATAATATAAATTTTGTTGGGCAAGCAATAGCTACATCCAAATGGTAGTGACTTTATGAATATATATATATATATATATGTGTGTGTGTGTGTGTGTGTGCAGACATAATATATTAGATGATATTCATCTCTCTTTGTTTATAAAAAATAGTCTTTTATGGTTTAATCATTCAGAAAAATCCACCATTAAATCTGAACAAGTAAAGCTCTATCCAGTTTTTGAAAAAAATGATAATGACAACAGGCTACCCACAACATTATCATTATCACCTCATCTATAATCCTTATCTCATAATTCTCTCAATTATGGACAAGTTTTTAAACATGACTAAATATAGTATTAATTAAGATTCAACATTTTGGGTTGAGTTTCTGAAATAAGTAATTTAAATTTAATTTCATTATTTAATTTATAAAATTTAATAAATTTTTATAAATAAAAATTTTATTTATAAAATAATATAAACTTAATTTTTATTTATTTTATAAAAAAATTTGATTTCTATTTGTATACTTTTTATGCAAAATATTGCCCATTTAGCCCATTTTTCCGCTTTCTACATCACTTTAGAAACGTAAAACTAATAACCTAAAAGAGTTAATTTTTTTTTTAAAGAACATTTTACTCTCAATTATACAAAATTTCAAACATATAACCATAAATTTTACATTAATCACATATCAAAATTCTAAATCCAGCTTTTGTTTTTCTTCCTAATTTTTTTAAAATATCCCTTCTATTTATAGTCTTATTGATAAATTCTTTTTAATATTTATGGTAGCCCAAGAATAATCTGTTTTATAATTTTTATTTTCTTTTCTTTTTTATGCTTAAAATAAAAGGAAATGAATATGAGACAAGAATGAAGACGTGAAGATGAGTTGAATAAAAATCGGTATATTCAGACGCACCCGGGGAAGCAAAGAAGCAGAGCTTCCAAACTCCTTCTCTATCTCTCTCTCTCCCCCTCTTCTTTCTCTCTACAATTACAACAAATGAGTAGCAAAGATCCAAAGCGCGTCTCCCTCACTCGCTTTCACCCACCCCTGTTCATATAATAAGCCTTGAAAACTCCGTTCGGCAGTCGTCAACTTCCTACTCTGCTCTATCTTTCCATTCCTTTCTTTCTATTATCTGCGCATGAAGTGAAGGGTAGTCGCCACCAAGAATGGCGAATTGCTCGATTCTTGTTCGGAATTGTACATCCAAGAAACCCAATAAATTGTTGACTAATTTGTACTTTGTCACCTTCGCCACCTTCCTTTGCACGGTCTTCTACTTCCTCGGCCTATGGCAGCACTCCCCCCGCACCGGCTACATGGTCGCCGAGTCCTTTTGCGTCCCGCGCAATTCCACCTCGGCCCATTCAGCCCAATCAACCAATCTTGACTTCACGCCCCGCCACTATGTCCCAGACCCACCTCCCGTGGCTGCGCGTGGAATTCAGTTCCCTTCATGCGACCCGAATTTCTCCGAGTACACCCCCTGCGAGGACGTTCAGCGGTCGTTGAAATTCGATAGGGATAGATTAATTTACCGTGAGAGGCATTGCCCGGCGCCGCAGGAGATGCTGAAGTGCCGAATCCCGCCGCCCTACGGGTACCGAGTTCCACCCCGTTGGCCGGCGAGTCGTGACTCGGCGTGGTACGCTAACGTGCCCCATAAGGAATTGACTGTTGAAAAGAAGAGTCAGAACTGGGTCAGGTTCGAAGGGGACCGGTTTCTATTCCCAGGTGGTGGGACCATGTTTCCACGTGGCGCCAGCGCGTACATCGACGACATCGGAAAGCTGATCAACCTGAAAGATGGTTCTATCCGAACCGCCATAGACACCGGTTGCGGGGTACGTACGCAAAACATTCTTCTTTGTTCTTCTTTCCTTGAACCGGTTGCCCGGTTCTCTCTTGTTTTTTTGAATTGGAGGCAAATTCAATTTTCCGATTCTAACATCAGTGCCGTGCATTTCTTTGAATCTTATTTATTCCTTTTTTTTTAAAGCTTATTTCTGCCTTTTTAGCCATTAGTGCCATGCATTTTCGTTTCCGACTGAAGTTTCTTTTGGTTTATTTGAATGCAAGAACTGTCCGGTTTTCCTTGTTGAACCGGATGGTTCACCCCTCCCCGCCACCATGGATACAGGATAGTTTAACAACATAGATGTTTTTAAATTTTAACCCCGTGGCAGCGACCAGAAATGGCTGGGGACCACTGGACCGGACAAATTGAGAAATTTCCTTTTAACCTTTCTAATGTATTTTTTTTTCACTTTTGATGGGCAATTTCGGAAATAATCTTTTGTTATTTGCCCCTATCCTAAGTTTTCCAAGAAATTTCATAAGATCTCAAAGGGAATCTTAATCTATCAGACGAATGTTGGCGTTGATATATATATATATATAGCTGTTGAAATACAGTTGCAGATGAGGTCTGGATCTCATTGTTGAAGTTGACCCAAAAGGGGTGAAATGGTTTGAGGTCATTGAGTTAGCATCATTATGTTATTGCATTCATTGTTTCCTAGGGAAAATGGGTTTTGCATCAAGGGGTCAAACTTTTGTCATAAATAGTTTCAGTCTATTATGCACGTCAGTGAAGCTCCATGTATTTAATTTAGGCAGAACTACTAACTACCCTGCCCTGGGTTTTAGGCTACCCTCTTGACTTCCATACCAAACACCCACAATGAATGAACCAAATCCTTGTGACTTGGGTAAGTTGAGTTGTAATGATGCAGAAAGACTGCACAGTGTATTGTCACACACTACACTAATAGGAAGCCGTCTGTAATTGACTTTGCGTGATCTTTGTGCAACACATCACGTGAATACAGCATTACTTTTTACATAATATTGAATGGTATTATCAAGAGAATCTCCGCTATGAATATGTTCCTTTTTGGGAGAGAGAAAATAAAAAGTTATGAATGTTCTGGATTTGTTTTGTTACAATCTTTTGAACTCTTCAAATTGAAGTAAAGTCGTGAATTTTGCTTTGCTTTTCTTACTAATTTGAAAGCTTGAAGTTTTCATGCTCTAAGATTTTGCACCGTTAAAAACCTTAACATATTATCAATGTACTTTGTGGTAATAATAGATATAGAAATATTCCGCCCACGCCTTTTAAATCTACAAATTGAGCCAAGTTTGTGATGTGACATACAGGATGAAGTTGAAAAAATGAAATAAAAAAATAAGTAAAAATTATAAACGGATAAAATGAAACAATGTAGCCCAAATGTAGAGAAACAAACGTAGCAATAACCCTTCTGTAACAGATAGTTTGGGTTGAAGTTTATGTTTTGTTGGAGAATTGGCCGCACTAAGAAACCGTGTCTCCCTCTCCTCATTTATAAGTCACTTCAGTAACCATCCTCCTCCTCTTCCCACCTACTAAGGGAGAGAAATGAAATAAAAGAGAGAGATATTGATTTGAAACCTTTTCTTTTATTTCCTTTTGGGATATCAAACGTGCTTCATGTGCCTGTGGCATTTCCTGAAGTCACATTTTCTATTAACATCACAGGAAGTCCACTCATGGCACGATTTGATTATTGCATGCCATGTGTGCATCTGTTGAAAGATGCCACTAATCTACAGGAGACAGCTTAATTAGCAGAAGTTCATTGTTATATAGATAAGCTAACTTTCATTTTTCCTAATTTCGATGGCTTTTTCTCTATTTTTCTCCATTTATGTGTGGGTCCCAATTTTTCTCTCAGGTTTTACTTTCTTTTAATTTTGTCATTATCTCTCTCTTACTACACACTATAACTTCCAAGAAAAATGTCACCCAATCCCAACCCATTGTTGAAACTGTATTTTTTTAATGGCCTCTTACAAGTTACATATTGAATTTAGGTTGCAAGTTGGGGAGCTTACCTTCTGTCACGTAACATCTTAACAATGTCATTTGCACCAAGAGATACCCATGAAGCTCAGGTCCAATTCGCTCTTGAACGAGGAGTTCCTGCATTGATTGGTGTTCTAGCCTCAATCAGGCTTCCTTACCCTTCAAGAGCCTTTGACATGGCTCACTGCTCCCGTTGCCTTATTCCCTGGGCCCAGTATGGTAAATTCAATATGCTCCAATAGCATGTATAATCACTTTCATGGCCATCCATTATGTAAATGTGAGACTGAATTGGTCTTGGTTTTGCTTTGCTGATTGAGCAGATGGGGTTTACTTGACTGAAGTTGATCGAGTACTGCGTCCTGGTGGGTATTGGATTCTATCAGGGCCACCGATAAACTGGCAGACGCACTGGAAAGGATGGGAGAGGACTCGTGAGAGTCTTCAAGAAGAACAGGATGCCATTGAGAAAGTAGCAAGAAGTCTGTGCTGGAAAAAATTGGTACAGAAGAATGACCTTGCAATATGGCAGAAGCCCCGCAATCATATACATTGCAAAATCAGCCGAAAAGTCTTCAAGAATCGACCCTTCTGTCAGGCACAGGACCCAGATAAAGCATGGTAATTAATATAACTGTTTCAAGTTTTACATTTGATATCATAGCTCTCGTTGCAAATACAATATGAGCGACTATTATATTGACAATTTTTAGTTAATGTAAATGTAACATTTTAGGAAGATTGACTTGTAATCACTATTAACTTAGTTCCCTATCTTGTTGGGTTTTGCTATTGGAATTAGCTTCTGTGGTCTCTCTCGTTAAAGGACAAAAGCAAAAATATTCTTTCTGCTAGAGATTGCTTAGCAGTGATACCAAAACCAGTTAGACGATAGAGTTGTCAGCATAATTCCTTCTGTCAGAGTATAGCTTTAGTTAGTTAGCCTATCTAAATATCTAACCACATAAGATTGTGCTGCATTTTTCTGCCTTGTTTTTTACTCCATTCCTGTAATTTACTGGATCATGGCAAGCACTTTATATGGGAAGATTCTTTCTGGGCTCCTCAAATGAATATTTGATTTCTACATCGACTTTTTCCTTTCAGTTGCCTAATCCAATAAGCAATTTTATGGCAGGTACACTAAAATGGACACCTGCTTGACCCCACTACCTGAGGTAACTGACATCAAAGGAGTTTCTGGTGGGGAATTGGCGAATTGGCCAGAGAGGCTGACTTCAATTCCTCCAAGGATTAGTAGTGGGACTTTGAAAGGAATTACAGCTGAGAGGTTCAAGGAAAATACTGAGTTATGGAAAAAAAGAGTGGCGTACTACAAGACCCTGGACTATCAGCTAGCAAAACATGGGAGGTACCGGAATCTGCTGGACATGAATTCTTACTTGGGAGGATTTGCAGCTGCACTAGTTGATGACCCTGTGTGGGTCATGAACATCGTCCCAGTTGAGGCTGAGATTAATACCCTTGGTGTCATCTATGAACGGGGATTGATTGGAACCTATCAAAACTGGTATATCTTTCTTCCCTTTGCTTACTTGGGTTAATCTGGTGTATTAGGTCCCGCCAGAGAATAGTTTAGTGGGTCAACTAAAGGAACACATCATAAAAAACAAGTACCTTTTCTTATAGAATCCTGTTATTCTTACAAACTGAATCTTACTAAATATTGAACTATGAGACCCAAAAGATTTCATAATTGTCTTTGATTTCCTGAGTTACGTGGGACTAACTTTCTGCTTCTTGTGCTGGTTATATTAGCAGCATGTCTCACATGGATAATTTAAAACTCTTTCAAGTGATGTCAAGGACTTCCCACTAATATTAGTTTTATGAAAATTGTGGTTTAAATTAAGTATAATTGCAGATTATGACAACTTATTAGGTTAATACAAATCAAGGCCTATCAATTTTGTCCTTTAGTAATCAAAGCAAACAGTTCTCAGATTCCATATGGCTTGATCAAAGTGAAACACTTAAACTGAACGTGTGTCACTATGTACATTCGATCACATGGTGGTTGGAATTCATTACTGACTACCTTTGGCCCCTCTCAGGTGTGAAGCCATGTCCACTTACCCGCGAACCTATGACTTCATACATGGTGATTCAGTTTTCAGCCTTTACCAGGACAGGTAATGTAAACTTGCTTAGCTTAAAATTGTTAAACCTTACTGGTATTCTAATTTGTCAACTTTGTGTCTTACAGATGTAGTATTGAGGATATTGTTCTGGAGATGGATCGGATATTGCGGCCGCAAGGTAGTGTGATTTTGCGAGATGATGTGGATGTATTGTTGAAGGTGAAGAACATTGCAGATGGAATGCAGTGGGATGCCAGAATTGCAGACCATGAAGAGGGACCTAACCAGAGAGACAAGATATTAGTAGCAGTGAAGCAGTATTGGACAGCTCCATCACCTGACCTAGATCAACAAAGTCACAGCTAGTTTGATCTGCTCTCTTGACTTAGCTTTTTTAAGATTTTCTGTCAATAATTTTCTCGGAAATTTCGATTCTTTTCCAGCCCCAATTTGTTGGCTTAAAGTGAAATTTTGTTGTATTTTGTGTGCAAAGTGAATTTTTCTATACAACAATGTCAATGAAGGAATTTTTTTTTGCATTGCTCATCAGTCTTACTTCAAAATGTACACAAACAGAAGGGGGTGGTACCAAATAAATATAAAATAACAAAACATGCGGAAAAAGATTATAACAAAACACGAATTTCATCTCAAACTTCCGTTTTCACGCTTTGATTTCTTCATCCAATCAGTTCGGTTATCATTCTTTCTCAGTTCTCACATTAGTAGAAAACCTGACAAGTGTGTAATTTTATTGACTCAACTCGTTTAATTTCAATGATAATTATTTATGAACTTCTAACGAAATAATTGTGTAATTTTATACATTATTTATAAATAAATATGCTTAGTATCAAGTTTACAATATTATTTCAAAACAAACTTTATAGGAAATGATTGAGGATTGCAAATCCATGATTGAAGCTCACGAGAATGGATAACTTGCCTTTGAGGATTTTAAAGAAAAAGGAAAATAAAAGAGAGATAAATATAAAATTAATAGAAATAAAAAGTTCATAAAATAATAAAATTTAAAAAATATATTTTAATGTAAATTAAAAAAAAATAAATAATAAAATTAAAAAATTTAAATTCAAAACTCTCAACTTACATAGTCTTGTAATGTTATAATTTAAAATTTTTAATTTTAAAATTTTCAATTTAGTATTTTTGAACTGAACGTAACCGTAATCGTGTTTGACTGATTTCAAATAAAAATAAAAGATTAAAAAATTTTGATTGATTTCCTCATATAAAATATGAAAATGTCTTACCCAAGTCTCATAAAACGACCACGGTTAGTTGCCTTTCTTTTCGAAGCAGAAGGACACGGGGGGATTGTAATTTGCTCTGTGCGTCTGGGCACTCCAAAGAACACTCTCCCTTCTGACGAGTACCGGAGCCAGCCGCTGCTGCAGAGGCTCCCAACATAGCAAGCTAACCCTAATCCGAATTTCTGTTCTCCGTTAGGGTTTCTTACAGAAACAACATGGAAGGTGATGACGAGCCCTCTGGTCCCATGATTGACGAAATCTACGCCAACGGTGGCGACGAAGAGAAGCGCAACCACCGCCCGATAATCAGCGGTGACCAGCTCGATATTGAAGCTTATGCAAGCCTCTATACGGGTCGCACAAAGATTTTGCGCCTCCTCTTCATCGCTGATCACTGCGAGAACAACTCCACGATGCAGCTTGAGGCACTTCGCATGGCCTACGACGAGATTAAGAAGGGGGAGAATACCCAGTTGTTCAGAGAAGTTGTGCAGAAAATCGATGGGAGGTTGGGGCCCAATTACGGGATGGACGTGGCCTGGTGTGAGACGGTGGATCGCAGGGCTGAGCAGAAGAAGGAGAAGCTCGAGAATGAGCTTAATGCCTATAGGGTACACTTCTATCACGTTTATATTGGTTTTTGATATAACATCGTGTAAAAGAACCAACTTAAAGTAGGTGGATGATACGATTAGGAACTTTGTCTACATGTTCTTGGCTTTGTCCCTGTGATTTCGGTTTAGATTTAGCGGGCCATAGATATTGTTTGTATTGTAATCTGTTTTAGGTAGCTGTAATGTATTGAATATTTGATTCATATAGCCTTAGTTGCACAGGCCTTATACCTTTTAGTTGATACTTATTTGGGGTGATTTCAATGTTTGACTAAACATACGCTTCTGATGTTCTTGCGTTGTTGATTATATATAGATATTCTGGCATTTCTAGTTAGTTTTTCTGTTTTCAATGGTTATTTTCATTGAGCACATTATGGCTAGAGCTTATTTTGTTGGAGAAGCTCATGCACCTTGCTTATCAATAGTTGTCATATATGGGGTCACAAATGTAGGCAGAGATACACAGAGTAGATGTCATTCTGATGCAAAGAATTTTGCATATGATTATGTTCTATTAGCTTGGTGAATTGCCATGTTATGTGAACCTATAAGAATATATGACTGTTGTTTGCTATCAGACTAAAATTCTTCAAGGTCCTTTCTGGAGGTTGTATTAGTATTCAGACGAAATTTACCAAATATGCATATTAAATGCCAGTCCCATTTGATGTTATTTCCAATTTTGACGAAGTGTCCCCTAGAACTTTATTTGTTCAGTTTTTGGGTTCTTGTGGTTGGTCAAACATACTGATTTCCAATGTCAGCATGGTAAAGAAGCTTCTCCATGGATAGGTTATGTGGGTTATTTCTGTTTTGTTTAGACACATTGTATGTGATACCTTACATTGCTTTTGCCTTATGGCCCATAGCCTATTTTAACTACCTAATTTATTTCCCTATTTGTTTGCTGAACTTTAATTTCAATTCTGCAGACGAACTTGATCAAAGAAAGCATAAGAATGGGATATAATGACTTTGGAGATTATTATTATGCTCATGGTCAATTGGGGGATGCTTTTAAAAGTTATGTCCGTACCCGGGATTATTGCACTACATCAAAACATATTATTCATATGTGCATGAGCGCAATTCTGGTCAGCATTGAGATGGGTCAATTTACTCATGTCTCAAGCTATGTTGGCAAGGCAGAACATACACCAGAGGCCCTTGACCCGATTACGACTGCAAAGCTACGTTGTGCAGCAGGATTGGCAAACCTAGAGGCAAAGAAATACAAGCTTGCTGCTCGAAAGGTTTGCTCCTCATATAGCTTCATGCTGTTCTGTTGAATTATGTTTGTAACTTTGTATTTCTGATGAAAGCTTGTCTTATGTTAAAAGGTGATAGTTTATTTTGGAATATGCAGGTAGATTAGAATGGGAATCTCCCTTATTTGTGGTACTGATATTTAAAAACCTTTGCTTACTCATAATTTGTCACTCTTATTTATTGGATCTTATCTTATTCAACAAAATTGTAATCCCTGCTTCTAAATATTGCATTCTTAACATGGCATTGGAGACTAAATGAAAAAAAAAAAAAGTATTCTGTCTTTTTTGTTATGCATTAGTGGGAAACCGTGATTTTTTTATTTGGAAGTGGAAGGTGGCCCTTCTCATTACTTACGCGGTTGTGGAATCTGTAACAATCTTTCAGCATGCTCAGGACGACACTCTATTTTAGTTGGATGACCATAGATTGGTAGAAAATTTCCTTTGTGGGAGTTTGTACATGGTATCAAGCAATTGGCATTTTCATTGTGACCTGGGATGATGAAAGATTGATTTACTTTGTGCAAGTAAGATGGGTGCTTGGAGACAAATTAGTTCATGATTGTAGCTCATATTTTAATTATAAGTTTGAGCTTATTGTCTGAATTGGTTATGTAATGAAGTCAGTTTTCTACTTCACTCATCAATGAAGTCAAATTTTATTTTGGACCTGCCAGTCTTTCCTTGGACCTGACATTGTGTTTTGGTTGATGGAAGTAATCCAATGGAACTGACATCTCAAGTGGAAAGTTTTTTTTTTTTATAAAGAAGTTGCAAGCCTGCAAATGCAAATAGCCATCGGAGTGAAATCCTTATGGAAGATGACTGGCAATGACTAATTTATATTTTTTAGTTGGTTTTTAAAGCTTAATTTCTGAGATTTGAGTTGGTACACATCTTCATAGCCAACCTGATGGAGAATACACATTTTTTGTTTATTATGCATTATGTTAATGGTAATGTCCAAAATGTTGACCCAGTTATCTTTACTTCAATTGACTTCCTCCAAATCTATCTGCCTATCTTTCACCCACATTTTATCCACTGAGTATGGCAGCACAATAGAACCTTTCTTGAAGTTGTTGCTTGAGATATGAATTCCATGAGTTCCTGTTTGAGGATTCAATGTTCACTTTTTTTGGTTTGTTAATCATACGGTATAATGCAGTTTGTAGAAACAAACCCAGAACTGGGAAGTCAGTACAATGAAGTGATTGCACCTCAAGATGTTGCAACATATGGCGGACTTTGTGCGCTTGCAACATTTGACCGGACAGAGTTAAAGGCATGAATTATAAATATATTTTTACAATGGTTTTACTTTTATTTGACATTAGTGGAAGTTGAATATATAACCTTTGTGATTTGATTCATGGCAGAACAAAGTTATTGACAATATCTGCTTCCGGAATATCTTAGAATTAGTGCCTGAAGTAAGGGAGCTGATTAATGATTTTTACTCGAGGTAACTGGATGTTTATTTTCCTTTCCTGATTGTTCACTAACATCTATTTGGTAGTGGTAACCACTCACCATAATTTTCATTAATAACTAGTTAAATAGAAATTAGATTTCTAGCGTCCCAGTCTCGCAGGCTTAAGAGTTGGTATTGTATTGCATAGGTTATGAAGATCTTTAGCTGTGGTGCCAAGTTGCATGTCTGAAAAATTGACTCAAGTTTAAACAAGGATTGGAGTAGAATAGATGAAACATGATGCGCAAGACGGCTGTTAATTGAGAATGGTGTTGTTGAAGTTGAAAAGAGCAGTATTAAGTCATTAGACTTAAATGTTTTTACTGGGGTTGGAAATTGGTTATAGTTTACCATTGATGTGATCAACGATGAAACAGTATGTGTATCATGGCAATCTTAGATGTCTGTAGTTGTTGGAGGAGAAAGGTAGGAGATCCTAGACTATTGTGATAATCATTCTGTTTGTTAGTGTTCTGAAAATAAAGATATTTCAAAACATTCTCTTTACATGGAGTAATATCAAATCATTGGGAATGCCACTTGGATTGTTTGTTTTCAGTGTTTACTTTTTGTCCTTCCATATCTTCCTCTCTTGAAATAATGAACTCTGGTTTCGTTTTTGCAGCCATTATGCATCATGCCTGGAGTACCTTGGGAACCTCAAAGCCAACCTGTTACTTGACATACATTTGCATGACCATGTTGAGACACTTTATGATCAAATTCGCCATAAGGCCCTCATCCAGTATACTCACCCATTTGTGTCTGTTGATTTACACATGATGGCTAATGCATTCAAGACAACTGTTGCTGGACTTGAGAAAGAACTGGAGGCTTTGATTACTGATAACCAGATACAGGTGTGGTTGGGGTTATCGTATCTTTTTTCCTTAATTATTTGTGGCTCAACCAGGTCATATATATATTGGCAAAAGTTTACAAACCTCAACTTTACACATTTTTAGCTTGTTTTTTGTTTGCCTGTAGCCAAGTAACTTCTGAAGATCATTTTAAAATTGTTAATGCTGCTTCTACAAGCAAACCTATCTGGGATGAAAACAGTTTTTCATTTCAGCATCACTTATGGAACCAATTTAACCCTTGCAGGCTCGAATTGATTCTCACAACAAAATTCTGTATGCACGACATGCTGATCAAAGGAATGCCACTTTTCAGAGGGTTCTGGAGACTGGAAGGGAATTTGACCGGGATGTTAGGTCCATGTTGCTGAGATCAAATCTTATCAAGCATGAATACAATCTTAGGGCATCAAGAAAACTTTAATCCTGGATTTATGAATGGGGCTAAGGTTGCTATTTTGTATGTTCATAGGCATTGGTCAACTATAATGGAGCAAGGTTCTGCACCGAAATTAAAAGATTTGCCTTACCCCTTGTGGTAGGTTGCATAAGTTCCACATACACATCTGTGCAACATTTACCAAGATGTCATAGTTGCTATTTTGTATATACTCTTACGATAATTACAATTAATTCTTCACAGGATATTGATTTTAGACTGTTATTTTTTTATTTACTGTTATGTTATTGGACAGAACATTTTTTTTTTTAAAAAAAAATTTAATCTCCAGTGTTTGAAACAGAACCTGAGTTTCTGATGGTTAAAATCATGCTCGTGAGTTCTGATGGTCATGGCAGCTCCTTGTGCTGTTATATAGTTGTTTAATGATAATTCACAGTAGGATGATCAGCATTGTCTGTCTGTAGATTCTTGTTATGACATATCTGTCCATTATTGCCTGGAAAGCATTTAATCTGTCTTCGTATTCTTTTATCATGTTAGTTGGATTTATTTAGCTTGGATTATGAACGGAGAGTAAACGCATCTACTTTAAAGGAAAACGTCCCTCCCATTGGAGGGCCTAAAGCTCGCCAAGCCTAATATTATAATTTAATTTTTAAAATTTAATAAATCTAATAATTTAAATTTTTAAGTAAATATTTAATAAAATTTAATATATAAATATTATAAGACTGTACCTTTAACGACGCACGTTCGAATGTGACCATGAAAATAAGGCAACCTGGCGAATAAATATTCTAAATGTGACTTTCGGACAATTTGAGAAACGAAAAGATTACCATAAAAATTTATTATATTTTAAGTTGAGAATTAAATTAAACATTCAAAAAATTGTGCATTGGATAAATCAATATTTTAAAAATGATATCAGCAAGTTGAATAGGTGAAATTTATTCAAAAGTCGGTGAATTCATCGTGGTTGGACTAATAAAACTTTTAAAATTTATCTATAATTATAAATTTTATTATTCAAATATATATATAATTTTTAAACTCAGAAAAAAAACTTATTAGAATAATTATCATATTTACTATTTTTGTGAATTATATATTTTATTAAATTAACATTTATATTAATTTTATAAAAATAAAATAATATATATGATAATTTTTATATTTGTTATTAATATATAAATACTATTTATAAAAGTTATATTAATAATATCATTCAATTTAGTTATTGGTTATCCGATTAAACTGATCTGACCGTAACCTATTTTCTAAAAAGGTCACTGACGGATCTAAACTTCAGAGTTTTAGGATAAATAGGCTTTGGTCCCTTCAGGGACATCCGATAAAATTGGAGAATAAATAGGCTTTGTGATATAGGCAATGGACCCTGGCGGTCGCATTATCATCTTAAGTAAATTATCATTTTAATTCAGATTATTTCAAAAACAAAGCAAATCAAATTGGTTATACATTTTAGCAAAATGAAAAAAAATATATTTAAAAACGAAGAAAAGCAACTTGTGAATTTTGTAATATGAATATCTGACACTACTACATCTTCTGTTTGTATTTTAATATGTCATGTTTTCACTTATTTCAGTTCTGATAATATGATGTTTGTGACACAGAATATTAGATATTTTGTTCCAAAGGTATAAAAATTAAAAGAAAATATGTGCATATAATTTTATGTATTATATAAGATTTTGTTCAAAAAAATAAAATTTATTTTAATAATTTTTATATTTCAAAAAATTTAATTTTTAATTTTTAATTAAAAAATATCTTGAACTTATTTAAAAATATATGTATATATAAAAATAAATTAAAAAATAAAAATATATAAAATATATACTTTTAAAAATATATACATAACAAAAACTAATACAAATGAAAATGAAAGAAAAAGGTAAGGTATTTAATATATCGGCCACGTTGCTTTCACTGTATCAGAGTACGTAGAAATGTTTTGTAATGAATGCAAAGAATCATTCTCCTCTTCCAAAATAAGAAGTCATTTTTTTTGTTGCTATTAGCGAATTTAGTTTGGCGATAGTATCCTCGCAATTTCAGCAAAACCAATTCAAGTAAAATTACTCTAAACATAATACATCTAAATACAATTCCATTTTTACCCAATTAATTTTCTTATTTTCAATCATTTATCAAATCAATTCTATGAAATCTTAATCATGCAAGCCATCATTGGAAAGGGAGAGAATTTCGTGTAAGAAAATTATAGTATTTAATAAGAGAAGTAAAGATAAAATTAAAATAAAAAATTAGTAAAAAATATTAAAATTCATAAATTTAAATGCAAAATGATAAAAAAATTAAAATAAAAAAAAACCAACTTATTCAAATCCAAAAACTATTCCGGATTTAGGCTTCACGAACAAAACAAAATTTGAGCAAAAACGAAATGTGACTCAAGCTTCCACTGACGAATGTTTCCTCATTTTGGTTATCAAGATTTTTACTTGAGGAGAGGTGGGCATCGGAACACTATCCCTCTCTCCTACTACTCTTAAGTTCTTTCGAGTAGCAAGTGACATTTGGCACCAAACCTGCGCATAATCTCCCGAAATTTTCCCATGGATAGTAGCTATTCACATGCTGTTCTGCCTCCAGCTCTTTCTTCAATACTAATTCTTCTTTTCTCCACACTTCACTTCCTTTTTTGGCTTATAAGTGGTTTTATTGTTTTAGTGCAATACTTAATTAATAGTTTATATGCTTAATTATATATCGCTTATGATTGCAATAGGATCTATCTATCCATCTTCATTCTAAAATAAGATAATCCAGGGTCTCCAATTAGTTCTTCCTTCTCTTCTCACTGGATGCTTTGCAAGTGAATGCAAAAGCCTAAGTAACTGAGAAAATTAGCTTCTTGACCTCTTACCTAATCAACTGCTCCTCCACATCTCACTCTCGAAGTTCGCTCAATCTCACACCCAAAGTCCCCCTACAGTTCTTAAAACCAGCCTAAACCACAGAGACTCGGCTACCCAGTCATCTTATCTAAGTCTATATTCGATTTCATAGACACCCACCGGACAATTTCTTATGATATCTTAAAAAAGATTCGATTTTTAGTCCGGAGGTGCTCTGAAATCCGTAGCCCAGATGCGCATTTGATCAGATCCAGTTTGTTTTCAAATGGGTCACTTGAATTTGCCAACTTCCAAGCGTAATACTCGTCAATGGCGGCTCTTGGACCTTGTTTCTGCTGCGTTCTTCGGGTCCGTGTTCCTTTTCTTCCTCCTGGTTTTCACGCCTCTTGGTGATTCGTTTGCAGCCTCAGGCCGCCAGACACTGCTTCTATCCACCTCCGATCCACGGCAGCGCCACCGTCTCGTTGCGGTGATTGAGGCGGGGCAGCAGCAAACCATCGAGGCTTGCCCAGCTGACGCTGTCGACCACATGCCATGCGAGGACCCAAGGTTGAACAGCCAGCTCAGTAGAGAAATGAATTACTACAGAGAGAGGCATTGCCCAAAGCCAGAGGACACGCCGCTTTGCCTGATTCCGCCGCCTAATGGCTACAAAATCCCGGTGCAGTGGCCGGAGAGCTTGCACAAGGTATGATTTAGTCCACTTTTGGGATGCTGAGAAAATGCCATAAAATGGTAAGATTTTTTCTTTTAGTGACGCCCTGTGCTGGTTTTACTACTAGATGGTCGAACCTAGTTTTCTGTGAAAGGAAGAGATTTTCTTTGTGAAAGGAGAAAGACAGAGAGGTTTTTGACTTTGTTGTTCTTTGGACTATAGAGTAATTACCTTGGCCATTTATCGAAAGATTGTAAATCGTTTTGTAATTTTAAGTTTAGAATAGGAGGACGCTCTCATCATAGTTTGTGGGATTTAAACGTCAGAGCCTTGAACAATGTGACGCCGCCTTTTAAGCTATTAAGTTCCTTTTGGATTAAAGTTCCTTTTCCTTTTCCTATATGGCGCTTAAATATTAATTTGGAGAGGTTATTATAATCATAAAGTATGTTTGTCCGATTGGATTGTGACCTCTCCACACAATTTATGTGCCACATCAGGATCTCTTCATAAAGCCATTTTGTCTTGGGTCTTGACGCCTCTGGTTTGAAATTTTGTTGTGGAGAACTTGGGCTGCATTCTTTCAAGAGTTCCCAGGACAAAAAAAGTGGCCTTTCAGAATAGAAATAATTTGTTTCAGAAGAGTTTCTTTGATTGATGTCACAAATTTATTGGTCACCATAAGCTACATGAAGACATTATACAATTCAGTATGAAGTGCGAAGATAGTGAGAGAAAAGTTAATTTCAAGCATAATGACTATTGATTAGTGGAACTGTACTGGGTTATACTGAGCTTTGATAAATTGAGTTTACCTTGTTGGCTTTCTCTAATAATTGTTTTTGGGTTGATGATGGCCATTCTGTAATAGTACTTTCTCTTTTCCTTTATGTTTCTTTTCGAGAGGAGAGACGTGTACATACTACATATAATTTTTCCCTTAATTTTCCCCACCTTCTCATTGCCCTTTACATTTGATGGGAACATTTACTTTTACAAGATATGATAATACGTTTTAGAGTATTGCTTATGTTGGTCACTCATTGATCTTTCTATATAAAAGAATTAGCACATTTTATGCAGATATGGCACAGCAACATGCCATACAACAAGATAGCAGACAGAAAAGGTCACCAGGGATGGATGAAAGTTGAAGGTTCACACTTTATTTTCCCTGGTGGTGGCACAATGTTTCCAGATGGAGCAGTGCAGTATATTGAAAAGCTTGGTCAATACATCCCAATAAATGGTGGTGTTCTGAGGACTGCTCTTGATATGGGTTGTGGGGTAGGAAGCATTCTCCTGTTTTCCTTTCACACCTGACTAGAATTTTATGGCTGTCTTAAAGCATATTTATCTCTCCTTTTATAGGTTGCTAGTTTTGGAGGATTTCTCCTATCTCAAGATATTTTAACCATGTCATTTGCTCCAAGAGATTCACATAAAGCACAAATACAGTTTGCTCTGGAAAGAGGAGTACCAGCTTTTGTTGCCATGCTTGGCACTCGCAGACTCCCATTTCCTGCATTTGGGTTTGACTTAGTGCATTGTTCTCGGTGTTTGATTCCTTTCACAGCCTACAGTAAGTTCTTCCTTGTATCCTACTTTTTCGTATATTCCAATCTTTTAAACACTAGTCACTGTCCTAATGCAGAAAATCTGCCTTGCAGATGCAACTTATTTCATTGAAGTGGACAGATTACTTCGACCTGGTGGATACTTAGTCATCTCCGGACCCCCTGTACAGTGGCCCAAACAAGATAAAGAATGGTCTGATCTCCAGGCTGTAGCGAGAGCTTTGTGTTATGAGCTGATTGCTGTAGATGGCAACACTGTGATCTGGAAAAAGCCGGCAGGGGATTCATGTCTTCCTAACCAAAATGAATTTGGTATTGAGTTATGTGATGATTCAGATGACCCAAGTTATGCTTGGTAATTTCTTTAGACTATTGCTAGTTTTCAGTTGTTTCTACTCTTATTTTGTATGCTTGCCTTTATGCCAGTTCCAATTTTGTTAGTGTATAAATTTTTTATGTCTATATGCTTGCTGGCCTAGACTTTTCTTGATCTGATTGACCCTGTCATGGAAGCACTTGGGTGAACCTTATTATTATTAAGACATTTCTTGTTGTGATCAGTGGGGATTGCTTAATTCAGATGATTATTTTGCAGGTACTTCAAATTGAAGAAATGTGTCATCAGGACATCTTCTATTGGTGGAGAATATGCTGTTGGGATGATTCCCAAGTGGCCAGCAAGGCTTACTGCAGCACTTCCAAGAGCCACACTGCTGAAAAATGGTGTTGATGTGTTTGAGGCTGACACTAGGCGGTGGGTAAGGAGGATTGCTTACTATAAGAATTCTCTGAACCTAAAGCTGGGGACTTCAGCTGTACGCAATGTCATGGACATGAATGCATTCTTTGGAGGTTTTGCGGCAGCACTAAACTCAGATCCTGTGTGGGTAATGAATGTAGTTCCAGCTCGCAAGCCATTTACTCTTGATGTCATTTTTGACAGAGGCCTTATTGGAGTCTATCATGATTGGTGAGTTGACAATTAAAGTTTCATGTAGTTTATTCTAATAGGACGTTTCATACAAAATCCTTGGAGTATTAATTCTTGGAAAATATCTATATACATGGTAAAGACAGCTTTCTTTTTTCTCTGTGTTATCTGAAAAATGAATTCCTGTGGTAGGAGTTTGTATCGCAATGGTAATTGCCTTTCTCACCAAAATGCTAAGAGTATTCAATCCACCTAGCTTTCCAAAGAAATTTTGTTGTTTGCACGCTGCTTTCTGGATACCAGTTTTGACTTGGCTGCCTGTAGAGTTGCTTTTCCTGCCAGTCACTTTACTGCTTTGTGTTTTGTCTTGTATTTTACTACATTTATCTGCTTGTATTAAAGTTTCTCAACCTGATCTAGCTCTCATTTCTGATTTAATTGCTTTCATCTAAATTGAATTCAAGTATGCTTATTAACAATTGACCCTTGACTAAGTCACTAAGGATACTAAACCTTTTTTAATATTAATAAATGTAAGTATTGTTGGTGTAGCACCTATTGAAGAAAAAATATAAGAAACTCATCCAAGGTTGGCTTGGTCATGTGAGAAGAAGGCCAAAGAAGCTCTAGTAAGAAAAGTCAATCAAATGAAAAATAGTTCAATTAAAAGAGGTAGAGAAAGACCTAAGAACACATTAGGTAAAACTACTCAAAAAGACCTTTTAAATGAAATTTCTGAAGTTTTGGTTTTTAATAGAACTTAATGACTTCATTTGATCCATGTAATTGGTCTCACCTTGTAGGATGAGGCTGATTTGTTATTATTATTGTTGTATTAATAAATGTAAGTAGTTGTGATTCATGGAGTCGTCTAAGAAAGGAGCTAGAACCTTCTAGGAACTTCTATAAATCAAAACTAGTGTACTTCACCTCTCTAACTTGTTTTAGGCTTTTTATCTTGTAGTCAGAATTTTTCATCCAGTGCATTTGATCGTGTATTACAATTTGTGGTGGGTATTTCTCTTGGATCTAATTTGTATAGTACTGCTCCCAGGTGTGAATCCTTCTCAACATATCCACGTACTTATGATCTGATCCATGTGGCCAGCATTGAATCACTCATAAAAGATCCATCTTCTGGCAAAAGCAGGTATTTTCTTTGTTTTGGAACTGACTTCCTCCGCTGTTGTCCTATTGATTTGGGACTTTCTGGGGAACTTGGTGATATTGCCATGTTTATTCATGATATGATTGGCTTTCCTGATTTTGAAAAGTCAGGCCATTAACAGATTTTGTTAATCTGATAAAATGGAGAGTAACTGAGAAAACAACTAATTGAGCTTACATATGGCTATTACAATCATGTAAGGTCAATCCCTTAAATTGAAGTTTCTGTGGCACAACTTGATTCGCTTAGAGCTAGTAGTTGTATTTTTCTCTGTTGGTTCATATTAAAGCCTGATATGTGTGTTTGCTGCTTTTTTGAGACATCAATAGAATTATTTTTGTTTCCTGAATAGGCTTCAAATTTCAAAATTTGTGTAAAAGTCAATGGTCAACTTCCGGAATTTGGTTGCTTTATTTTGAATATTTTGTATCTGTATGGCTTGCATAATTGAAACTTGAAAGGCATTGTATCTTCATTGGTCTCTTCTGTGGATTATTTGATTTTGAGTACATTATGGGTTGAAGAGTGATTTACCATTTACTGAAGTTTGAGTACCATGAGTTGCCACACTGCCACTAGATTGAATTTATGCCAATTCTCAACTTACCACATTTGCCTCCTTGCAAGTGCAGCGTAATTGCCTTTCTATCCCAAGTCGGATGATTGTATGCATGTCAATTTGTTGGGTCCTACTGTTTCCACTAACACAGCTTTTTTAAATACATATTTCAAAAAATTTAAATCATTAAATTGATTGAGCTTAACAGACTGAACTATGGAATCTAACAGACATTCTTTATTTTGTATCATCTAAAGTACCAACAATTTATTGGGCACAATCTTTTCCTAATTTATCACATAAACATGAAGCTTACTCTGATTGTCTCATGACTTCATCTCAGGTGTAACCTTGTTGACTTGATGGTGGAGATAGATCGAATTTTGAGGCCAGAAGGAACTATTGTGGTGAGGGATACCCCTGAAGTTATAGACAAAGTAGCTCGTGTTGCTCGCGCAGTAAGGTGGAGACCTACCATACATGACAAAGAACCTGAATCACACGGCAGAGAAAAAATCTTAGTTGCAACCAAGACCTTCTGGAAGCTCTAATAATTCTCCCATTCACACATCTTTGTAATTTAGGTAAAATTCCTTTCTCTTTTTAAAGGAGGACAGGGGTTGTTCAAGATATCAATTCCATGCATCAAACGGGTGCGGTTCTCTCTTGTTCCAATATTTATGTCTATATCTATATAAATATAAGCAGATAGTAAGGTTAGGATTGGAGAAAGTGAAAGGATGAGACAACACTGTGCAGTTATATTTGAAAACCACAAACCTTTGCTAATTACATATTATTTTCAGCTTTTGTGAAATACTCTTTTTTTATTATTACTTATTTAATTAAAAACGAATCATCACTGAAATTCATTCCGCTAATTTCTAATCATTCTTATTTTTTAAAATTTATTATTAAATTTATTAAATCTTATAAATTAAATTATAAAATTTTTTAATTTAATGATTTTTACAACTGATGTGAGCATTTTATTGTCATAAGAATAATTTTTCTCATTTATATTCTCATCTAACCCAAAGTTTAACCCTAGTTAGGGTACTATGTAAGGTGAACAGAACTCACTAATATGAAGTTTATTAAATTGTCACTTATAGTAATTAGAATAGTTGATTTGTTGTGTTTTCTAATTTAATTTATATGACTAAGGAAACTAATAGTTTAGACTATTTTAATTGTATAATTAGGATTTAGTTTGTAAGGAATAACATTTGTGATTATGTAATTGTTTTGTCCTCACAATGGCTCTAGAATTGCACCTCTCCAACAATTAATTGATTACAAAAGTTGAAACCTATTTAAGACATTATGATCTTTAAAACTTGATACACACGTGTATATGTATAATTTAATAGATAGAAAATGCCTTTAATTGATTACAACAGCTCTTATTTTTCGTCAATTTTAAGCAGAGGATTCTATTTAAGTAATGTGGTTCAAACAAATAATAAATTAAGTTTTATTTCATTAAGTGAAATTGATTGAATGAATCAAACAATGTTGCAACTAAAACCAAATCTTGCTCACTCAGAAAGAACATATTTTTCTATGATAGTTAATATTTTAACTTTTGAATTAAATAATTTAATTTTTAATAATTATAATTGAAATAATTTAATTTTTTAGTCATTAAATTTTTTTTTTTCAATATGATATAATTCATTGATAATAATGTAAATTTCATCTTTTTTTTTGTATTGTAATATAGTTATTATATATATTTATCTCTTTAGTTTTATTAAGATATATAAAATAAAAATTAAAATTTTACAAAAAAATAAGATAATTTCACATTAGAGAAAAAGAATTAAAATTTTTTTAAAACAAAAATGATGAATAAATTATCACTAACTAATTATATCATATTAGAAAAAATAATACAATAATTAAGAATTAAATTATTTTAATTATATTTATAAAATAATTAAATTATCTTATTTATAATTATAAAAAAATTTAAATTATTCTTTTAAAAAAATGAAAAAGATCAAAAATATTTGTGCTCCTATTATTATCTTAACCTGATCAAAGGATGAGAAAGTTCTCGGGATTCAAAATCTTCAAAGTATTAAGAGAAAGATAGCGAAAAAATAATAAATAAAAAAAACCTACAAAAAGAAACATAAGAAAATAAGTAAAAGAAAAATCGTTAAAGCTATAAAATAACAAAGTCAATATTATGCAGATTTAAGAGGACAAGAAAGAGTGTGCTGAGATTGGCACAAATGGATCGGACCAACTTCATCCTTCCGCCTCCCCCAAGTTCAATCCTCCTCAGTGTAATAAAGAAAAAGAGGACAGGGAAGAACCAGGAGAGTTAAGGAGAATTTGTATTTCTTTTCTGGGCCTTTGGGTCCGTTTCTGTACAAAAAAAGGTCAATAATACAGATAGTTTGATTGGTAATTTATAGATATGTTAAACTTACGATTTTATTTACATAGTTCTAAAATTTTGAATATATAAAAAAGAGATAAAAAGAAAAAAATAATAATAATAATTTTTTTAAAATTAAAATTATTGTAAATGAAATGTGAATATAAATTATAAGTTTAACCTTTTCATAATTTATAGATGGAAACAATTCGGTATGTTAAACATCTGATACGATGAAACTTATCAAAACATTCTTTGTCATAAGTTATTCAATGATCAATGTATTAATTTGATGTATAATTGTTCAGATAATGCCATCATAGTATTCTTTGTTAGCGCAGGAAAGAAGAGAGCGTGCGGGGGGACCGGGGGGATTGCAAATTTTTGTCCTCACATAGATTTATAAAAAAAAAAAATATTATTTATACAAACTATTTTTATACTCTGATTGCATAATCTTTCTCTATATTTTCTCTCTCTAAAAATGTGGCTCTCTCCTTACACGCTCCCACATTATACAGCAATCATTTTCCTTCATAAAATCTGTAACTGCAACTCTAAAATAAGTGATGCTAAAGATATATCTTTATATCTACACATATGTTATGTTCTTTTATAAATTTTTAAAATGATCTATTTTATTTTTATTTATTTTAAAAAATATAACTTTTTACATAAAATAAAAAACGTCAATCTATCATTTCCATTCTAAAATATCTGTTGGAAACATGATCCCAAAACTTGGTTGGCTACCTGAAATCAGCATATAAATTGGTTGAGTGGCAGGTTGCCGTAGCCTCAGAATTTGTGAACACGGGGCAACATAGAAAATTGAACTGAACCCAGAATTGATTAACGCTTGTTAAAACCAGTTTTCCTAATTCATTCAACGCAACAGAAGAGAGAAGTGCAGACAGATTGAAGTGGATTTGAGTCGAGAATTGAAAGCTCTGCAGAAATAGCAGAGGATGTGTGCTTGCAGTTGCAGGCAGAGCCCGTGTTGGGAGCGTGTATGCGAATGAATGAGAAGTGCCACATGCCATGGCTAGAGCCTGCCGGCCTAGCTCAGGCTCAGCTGCGACACAATCACATTGATGAGCAGGGACCCTTCATTTCTTTCGGTTGAACATTTAAGATTACGGCTTTCACTTTGACTACCCCCACGCGAAAAACGGATCAGTTGACTTTTCTTTGCAAAAGTTGTATTGTCATTTTCTCATAGAAATTGAGAGGAAGCTGATTTGTGAGAAGAGTATTAAAAATAAAAGGGTTGCCTTTCTCCCAATTTCTACTAGGAAAGTAATCTAACTTCCCTCTAAAAGAAGTTCACCCCTACACACATATATTTTTACTTATAAATTGAATCATATAAAAAAGAAAATTGAATTTTTTAACTTTTTTATTGATTTTCGTGACTTATATTTTAGTTTTTATAATTTAATATATAATTTTTTTATTTTTTTTAAATTTTATATTTATCTTTCTTTTACTATATATATTTTAACTTTCTTAAATAAAATTAAGGAATCTAAATTCTAATGTTGATGGATTGACTCTTCCAGGCACAACTACACGTAATTGAAAGTGTTAATATTGAATAGAATAAATGAATGAAAAAGTTTTTAGTATAACTATAACATTTATATTTTTTTATTTAAAAAAAGATATATATATAATTTTTTCAATATTTAATTATATTTTTAAATTAAAAAATTAATTAAAATTTAAAATTAAATAAATATACTAAGTCTTAAATATTTTTATTATATAATAAATTTTGTCTAAATAATAATATTACATGTAATTTTTATTTTTATAAAACATATTATTATATAGCAGTATTTGAATTTAAATGATTTCATTAGAATTGATTTTAAGTTGGGCTAGTTGAATTCAACAACTGTCTAATTGTTCATAAATTATGAAATTTTGAGTATATCATTATTTGAATTAATATAATATAAGCTCATTAATAATATTAAGAACTGAAACTAATATTTGATTATAAATATAGGGTGGAAATTTGGATTTAATAGTTATAGAAACAAAAGTGAAATAATGACCTCATTCATCAATGTGGTCAGAGGAATTTTAATTATTCAAACTAGCCAGAAAGAGATTTTAATGGTATGTCAAGAATTATTCATATTAAAAGTTTAAATTGTTAACTTTGTAAAATTTCAAGAGTGATTTTTAAAAACTCATCTTAAAATTCTTTCTGTAGTAAAATATTTTATAATATTTTATTCTTGGTATCTTACACACGCGTGCGCGCACACACACACACATATATATATATATATATATATATATGAAATTCCTAGGAGTCTTGAATGTGTTTCAATATACTTGAAATAATCATTCCTGGCTTATATTTAAATCTCGCCTTCATTAACTTAAATTTTTTTAAAAAAAATTATTATTATTTCTATTTGTATTACACTATAAACAAAAAATTTTAAAAAATAAAATTGCCAAAAAAAAATACAAATGCCATTGCAAAATTTGAGCTCCTTTTTATAGTTTCAAATAAGATGAAGCAAAAGTAAATATAAAAAATTAAATAGGAGCATCTCAAATAAGGATAATGTGGTTCTTACTTAAAACACTCATTAAAATCTCATACAGAAGCATACAATACGATAATTTGTTAAGTTTTAATATTTAAATTATAAAATTTAATAAATTTAATAATATATATTATTTATAGATAACATTTTTATAAGTTTGAGTTTATAAAAACATGTCAGTGTTCCAATATTTGTCTTTTACGTAAAAAGAGGGCATAGAGAAAAGTGAATGTTAGCCAGGAAGTGATGAAAAAGCATGCATGGCGGGGTGGGGTACATGCCTACTTAGGGCTGGTATGGCTTAAACACACCGTGATGAGCGGAACAGGTGTGGATGTGCTGGAACACGGGAGAGTGCCATACATAAATGCGCAAACACAGCAACAGCTCACCAAAGCTTTGTGGTCCAGGACCCAATAGCTGTGCCAATTTTCGCAGCGAAAGCCATACTCTCTCTCTCTCTCTCTCTCTCTCTCTCTCTCTCTCTCTCTCTCTCCCCCCCTTCGCAATAGTCAAGTCTTTGCATGAGATGGTCAAGAAGCTGACCATTTCTTCTGCATTCAACCTTGGGCTAATTTGATTGAGAAAGGTGATGTGAAACTGCGGGTCTTCTTAAGGTAAACCCTGCCCTAGCTCTGCCAGCCACCTCCCTGGTTAGTAGCTACACCCCCACAGCCGCCTATTTCAGTGCCCACCCCCATGGCCTTGAACCATTTTGAGGTTTGAATTTTTCAGCAATAGCTCGGTAGCTCATTCCATTTCCCTGTTCAGCGGTTCAGCTTGTTCATATTTCTTATCAGTTTTCATGTGAAACCAAGCTTCACACTCATTATGTGTCTTGTACGACGAGCTTTAATGCCTTTCCTTTTCCTGGTCATGAAATACCCTAACACATGAATTTCTTTGGCCTTTTCGCATTCTTTCTTGCTCAACTGTCACATGCAATTGACAAGACATATTTGCTCTGATCTTTTGTGAAAACTTAGTGTTCATTGACTTTAGAATAATTAAGTCGAAAATAAATAGTCCCAAAAATTATTAATTTAAAATTAATTTATAATTTTGTATTTGCATGTGTTATTTTATAATTAATTTTATAAGAACTCATTATTTCGATAAAATGATTAAAATTACATTTAAATGTAAAATAAAAAAATAATATATGAAAATAATTTTTAATTTTACTAATTAAATGTTATTAAACAAAAATAAAATCATAAATTTACATCTAGTACAAGTAAATTTTGTTTTTGAATAAAAATAAAGACATTTTTTTACTTCTATCAAAATTAATTCTTGAATTTTACTTTTTCATCAAAATGCACCCAAATATCTACATTTCCTATGACAATTACTTTTGGCTCCGCAAAATTGCTTCTAGGGGTAGATATCGACTCAAGTCAAACCGTTTCAATTCGCTCCAAATTGTAAAAAAAAAAAAAATTAGACTAGATTAAGATGGGGTAAAATATATATAATGTAATATTTTAGTTTAAGATGGGATAAAATAAATATAATGTAATATTTTGGTTTAAGATGGGATAAATTGGGTGGGGCTGAATTTTTGCTCCCTCCCCATTGGATTGCCGCGGCAACTCAACAAAAATTACATATATATATATATATATATATATTTTCTGCTGCTACAAAATGACGTCGTTTCGTAACTTACCTTAAATCTTCCTCAAGCAGTTTCACGACTCCAGTGCTACTCCTCGGTCTTCCTTTATCCTTCGACTCCCTCTCTCGCTAGCGACAAGTCTCGTCCGTTATCTCATCGTCTTTGACAGTCGACGTTAACCAACCCACCTTGTCTGAGCCGTCTCGGTCTCTCTCTTGTCTAGTTATCATACTTTGAGATTTTAAGTTTTCAATAGTCGACTGAACCTTACTAGCTTGCCTCACATCCGGCCGTCCTTAGACTTCCGCTCTTTGCTCCATCCTAACCCAAACTAACCTACCCAAATAAAATTGAGTCATTCTAACCCAAAAATCTTAATTTGAAGGATTATTGTGGTTGGGGTTGGATCAATTAAATAAGAGATTGGGTTCAACCGGATTGAGAAAATTTTGCCCCAACCTAAACCGCCCCACCCAATGCCCACCCCTAATTGCTTCTACATCAGTGGCAAATTTAACCCTAAACACACTAATTCCTAGCTAGTTTCAAATTTGGAAAGAAAAAATTCCATGTAGTATAAAATCATGAAAATGTCTCTAACTATATAAAAAATGACACAACCTTTGGATTTCGTTTAACATAGTCACAAAACTAACCTAGCTGTTCAAAAAGTAAGAGAGAAGATGACTACTTCAACATTAGAGCATGTGAGCCAGATATGCAGATACAAAATTAAGAAAAAAATATATATTATTTAGGCTAAAATGTATAAAACTCTCCTAAACTTTAGGTCGATTTTAAAAAACTCTCCTGAACTTTAAAAGTTTTCAAATGACCCTCTTAAACTATGAAAAATTTTTAAATAACCCCTCCTATCAAGTTTTCCGTCAAAATTTAAGAAAATGACGAAAATAACCTTCATTGTAAAGCTGAGAAATTGAAGGCCGTGAACAATAAAATTTTAGAGTTTTAACATTGAATCTCAACCCTAAACCCTAAAACCTTAAATCCTAAACCCTAAACTCTAAGCCCTAAACCCTAAAATCTTAAATCCTAAGCCCTAAACCCTAAACCCTAAGCCCTAAATCCTAAATCTTAAACCCTAAGCCCTAAATCCTAAACCTTAAATCCTAAACCCTAAACCCTTAACCCTAAACCCTAAATTACAAATCTACATTAGGTTTTCTTCTTTTGCATTTATGGCAGATTTGAAAATTTATATGCATTTGAATGGTATTTTTGTCTTCTTATCGGATCAAAGTGGAAGTTGACTAAAAAACATCCAAATTTTGACGAAAAACTTGACGGAATTGAGTGTTTTAAAAATTTTTTATAATTTAAGAGAGTTTTTTAAAATCGACCTAAAGTTCAAAAAAATTCTATACATTTTAGCCTATTATTTATAAAATATATTTTAATAAAACAAAAAAGAAATAAATAAAAAATCACGGCAGAAAAAATAGCCAAATCCGAAAAGTATCATCTTCCTCATTGTTTCACTTATGCGTCTAGGCTTGCCATAAACCAAATGTGTCTGCATATTACCCAATAGAACTTCCTGGAAGAAGGAATTCTTATACTGGAGGTAAAATTTTTTCCTCATAACTATGAAATTTTTTCTAGGGAAACACACAGAGTTCAGCAGATTGCCTGAATTTTGATTGGTTGATCAAATATGTACAACGCACAGAAGAAAAAACAGAAGAGTCCTGTTATTTTTTTTAATAAAAGATTAGTTTAGGAGATAATTAAGGAATAGAATAAGTTAATAAATTTTGTCACAAATTAAACTTAGAATGGATCAAATATCAATTATATTGTATTGTGTAAAGAGTCATATTATTTGCAAACTATTTTTATATATTTCATATAGCACTAGCCATATAATTGTATTTAAATATTAATTATAATTATTAAAATTTTAATTCCAAAAAATTAGCAAAATTATAACCAAATTTACTGAAAATATATCTGCAAACCCCTGATTATTTACACACCATCAACGTCGATGGGTTGTTGTGGGATGAACAAAAGACAACAAAGGAAGCTGAAATTCAAGGGGTTGCTTGTCAAAGTGATTTTGATTGATAGCCATATGATTAATTCGGTAACAGAGTTATAAAGCTTTTGACTTGGAAGAAGTCCCAGTTGCAGTTATGTCAGTTTGGTGCAATTAAGTTCCACGCATAAGTTTCAACGTCATTAATAACATCTTCAATGTTTCCTAAAATTTTCTTCTAAAAACTAATTATATAGTATATACTCCCAAACAACACTTAATTATTACTTCAATTTTACTGAATCAATTACTAAGAAATTGGATTTTAAGTAAACATATTTTTTCCAGTCAATTACTTCAATTTTGCTGAATCAAATTTTTTTCTCTTTCTCATTGATATGCAAATTGTCAAAATATAATCAAATTGGACATAAAAAGTTATGATAAAAAGCAATAATAGAGGAAGAGTAAGAGATAATTAAAGTTGAGATGTTAATATATGTATAAATAAATTTTGTACATAAATTTATATACTCTTATATTTTTTTTTTCTTCTTACATAGTATTATCATTTTTTTTTAATTATTTTAAGTTTAATTTAAATTTTGTGTATAAAAAAAATTTACTTATGTCGGAATTCATAATATTTTAAAAAAATTAATTTTTATCTACCAAATGAACGATGCTCTAAGAAAACTAAAAAAAAAATTGATAGTCTTACCTACGATTGTGTTTTATGCATACATAAGTCAAGAAATTCTTAAGAAAACGGTGTGTTTTGCACCATTTTCTTCAAATTGTTTTATGTAGGCAGGCCTATCATAACTCCCAAAAAAGGTTGTTGTTAGAAATATAATCTAAAACCCTATAAAAAAAAATTACAATTAGTGAGTTTAAAATTTGCAGCAGAAGATTGCTAGTAAACGGGGGTAATTAAATCCTATTTCAACGCTCAAATAACTATCAATTCCATTTTGGGAGGCATAGTTTTTGTTTTAAGTAATGAAGGCCAGTTGTAATTGTTGTGAAAGTTACATGAACCAGTCCGACATATATTAATTACCATGAATGATATTCATAAGAATTTATTATAAGCTCAAACGTTTGATTTGTGAGTTACAATTCACAGAACATGACATGTGCAAAGCTTAAAAGCAAGTGGCCAGTCCATACCACAACAGGCAGAACAACCGCGCATATGGATGATTGCTGAGCTATCTCAATAGATGTTGTCCATGTCTCCGTTGTGGGCAATTCAATTCTGACTTCTTGTTTCTTCCTTTCACACTGCTTAATTTCTTTGTTTCGGTGGGTCAAGTCACACTCTTCGTGGAAAAAATCAAGCGTCACTAATTCTGCTCTATTAAATTCTTAAAAAAAATTAATTGAATCACAGTTTAGTTTTAAAATTTAATAAATTTAATAATTAAAAATTTTATTTTATAAAAATAATAAAACTTTTTATATTTGAATGACACGGAATAACATTTATGTATAGTATGTAAGATGCTTGCACAGACTATATAAAGATTATATACAAAGTTAAAGGATTTAGTTATTTTAAAATATTGCTTGAATGCTTTATATTATGTAAAACATATCAATAAGTAATTATTGATAAAAAATTAAGAGAATGAATTATTTTAAATATTTAAATTATTATCCATTTATTTATATTTTATATATCAATCTACTCTACATTTTAAAGTAGTTCGGTCCAAACTTCAAACTTTCAAAAGGTAATAAAACTCCATTTTGATTTTTATAGATACCTTGTCTCAATTTAGTTATTCATAGATAAATTTGTATCATTTTAATATTTTAGAAATTTTAAGTTTTGCACACTAAGTTTTTGCATATTTCCGAATCAGTCTCGACATACTTATTTTGTTATTAGCTATATGTTACCTATATCAATTATTTGTTTATGTTGAATGAGAAGTTGGAAATATAGTTGGCATTTTTATTAGTGTAATGGAATTTATTATTGTTTTGAGATTTTTTTTTCCTTAAAATTATGAGTTAAAATTTAGAATTTTGTATGTCTATATTAAGTGATTCATCACTTTTTTTATAAAAAATACATGATATAAATATATGAGATTTGAATTTTTTTTATTTTATTTTTTTTAATTTTAATAACTTTTTTTTTATCTCTCTTTAAAATTTAATATATAAAACTCTTTTTTTTTTTTTCTCTCTATCCTTTTACCTTAACGCTAAAAAAACTGGATCCAAAATTATGAAAGCCGAAGGATTTAACTTGTGATTGAAGAAACCACGCATTACACAACTTCCTCGCCTTTTGTTTTTTGTTATCTTTCTCAGTCTTTGGAGTTTTCGTGACAAGAGAAGCTTCATGGGCAAAGTTGTTCGTTAGTAAAGTCTGAATTGAAAAGGTGATTGATGCATCATCAGTGGAAAAATCATCAAGTTTTCTGAATTTCCACTTTCTTGGTTGAAATTCAGTGGCCAGTTGGTATTTTCTGCAGAGGCCATCCCCATTAACATGTGCTACAGGTGTCTGGCCGTTTGACCTTTGATGCCTATCGTTTAACAATAAAAATTGAGACATGGAAATGATCCAGTACGTTATTCCCCATCCATTGACTTGTACACCAAATTCAACATCCAAGTGTCCCAAACATATAACCCCTGCTGGTAGCTCGCAGGTTGCAACCATTGAATATATTGCAAGTGATCAAGTCCTCTCTTCATAATGGTGGGTAACTTCTGTCAAGCAATCATAATGCCTGCTTATTTTCTAAGAAGATCAATGTTTTTGTGAAGCCATAACATAATTTCATGCCCTACATGATATGATTATAATTAGTATGGTCCAAATAGGTCCGTACGTCTTATGACCTGTTATTCATGTACTTAAATATGTGATTCCTTCGATGCACAAGTTAAAGTAAAGTAAGTTAAAAGCTTGTTTGTAAATAAGTTATAAAAATGTAACATTATCACATCTCTTAGACAAAATAGAATAGACCAACTTAATAGATTGAACCCATTAATTCGACAACACTAATTATAATACATATATAATTATAATAGGTTATATAATTATAATAGGTTAAGTATATATAAAGGATTACAATTAATTAGACAAATTCAAAAAGTTGTGTGCATAGATCATGTGTGTCCAACGTTGTCTGTTTAAATGTCGAACTATGTATTGTTGTGCTCTATTTTGGGGCCAAGTGTAAAGTAAAATGTGGGAACATGAATGAAGGAGCTACCACAAAAGTTTGATATAGATAGGATCACATGCATGCATTTTGAATACATGATTGTGATATTAAATAAAAGGAGATCATTTGGTGGGTGGAAAAGTGGTGTAAATGGTGGTGGGGTTGATGATAATGGTGCATTCAAGAATTTGATTTATTTCATTCAATTTACCACTCCTTTGTTCAACCATCGATCCCCATAATTTGAATTGATTTCCATTTATGTATCAATTAATTAAGCCTTCCCTACTCATCCTCCACTTACAAATAATTAATAACTTCAAAGAAAACAACAAATGGAGAGAAAACAGGTGTAATTATCATAAATTGAACTATGGATACTAATTAGAAACTGTAATTCCTTCCCCAATTGATTTTTGTGCTAATTAATAAATATAATAAGTTTTTGAGATTTATGGGCTAACATGTAATAATATATCTACTTTTGATCGGATTGGATAGATGAATTAATTGAGATGTGCGTAATTAAACTAATTTAAATGCCACTTCATTGCAATATAAATAAAAATGCATAATAATATATTAATATTTTAAATATGACATTAATTTAAGCATTCATTTAGTCTTATTCAAGTATGAAGTTGATTTGTCTTCTGAAAGGTGAGAATAATTGCCAAATCCAGGACTATATGTATATCTTCCCATGTCTGACCTTTTTTCAGCTTAATTAGAATAATAAAATAATAAAATGTTGGTAAAATAAAAATTAATTATATTTTAGGTAAAAAAAAATTGAGGCTAAAAGTTTAGATTCAATCTTTAAAGTTATTTTTATTGAGAGAGACAAAATCGTATATCTTTAGTAGAAATTAATCTCATATCTAATAATGACATGAATTAATAACACCTCATACCAATACCAAAAAAAATAACAAATACATTAACATTACAAATGATGCATTTTCATCTTGAATGGGAATACAAATTGAGACATTTTGTCATTGATCAAAAAGAATATCAATCTTTTCCCCCCATAAAAAGTCTTCAGCAAAAGTTACATGAGAAAGCAGCATATGGGAAGTAGCAAATGAGTCATTCAATACAACAAATCTTGAAATCAATTCACAAACCAAAAGCAGTTGTAACAATTGGTTGATAAATAACGAAAAGCAAATGATTTTGTCATATTTGATTATAATAAAAAAAAAATTGTAGGTTTGTTTAAAATTTATATAATTTCCAAAAGTGTGATCGACTATTATTTTGGGAGAACAGATTTAGAAATCCATGGTGGGGATGAATATCCAAAGATTTTATACAAGCATATATAGCATTTTCATAGGTTAGTTTGTAACTATCAATATTGATAGTTTTACAATGATGATCAAAATCTATTTTGTTTTGGTAGTCAAATATTTTAAATTTAAAGACAACACGCTTGATCTAAGACTATTTTTATAATTAGCAGTTAATTTCAGATTTAATTCTTACTATAAAGCTATGAAATCATCTTTTACATTAAATATTTTCAATTTATCTTCTACCAAAAATAATTGAAATTTGGCCATGCTTTAGTAACATTTTCCACATTTGGGAAAAAAAACATATTGTTGATATCTCAATGAACTATTAATATTCTTACAACTATCGTTTTAAAAATAAAAATGATCAACAAACTATTTTGGAGGTTGAGTTATGATTGAATTTAATTGGTTAGATTAATTGTCAAATCAAATGATAATATAAACATAATTTTTATATAAAAAATATTCACTTAGATATTAAAAATTCCAAAAGTGTCATTTAAATATTCATTCATTTATTCTTATTAAATTGATATAAATGTTAATTCAAACAAGAATATATTTCATAAAAATTATGATTTTTTTATGGATATTTGCATAACTATATTTGGTGTTTCCGTTTTGTTTTTCACCTACTCAAAGATATGAATGTTAAAATAGGTCCCCCCACACTGCATTACCCTACAAATAAACAAGGTGGGTTGGCCCACAATTCTAAGGGGTTAAGGATCTCGGAACCAATCCCACCCATAGCAAGTCGCAAGTTAAGTGCATCAACCTACAAATAATTCCTTTTACAAAAAAATGAATATCAATTCAAACAAAATATTGTAAGTAATGAGATATTTGTGGCCAAATTGCAAAAAAAAGAAAAAAAATTTAAATGATATCATTTAATTGCTTTTATATTATAATGTTTGTGAGTCAAAATTTAGCGGGTTAGTTTGGCCCAAATCTACTTTGACATGTGAGTACTTGATATTAAATAAGTTATATAATAGCTTATACAACTCACCAGTTATAGGGGTAGGTAGTTCGGCTTAGTGGGCCAACTTAAATTTGATATTCTTACTCAAAGGTTATATATGTGACTGAGATAATAAAATTTATAATTAAATAAGATAATTTAATTTTTTAATTATCATGAATTAGCTAATTCAATAAAACTTGACATTGATTCACTAATTTGCCTAGTTAACCTAGTTTTGACCAATTTAACCAATTTACTAAATTTAAGTAGCAAACTAGATCAATTCATTAGAAATAACTAATTTGATTGTTTGGACCAGTCCGTCTAGTTTGATTTTTAAAACTAAACATTGAATACATCTACCATAGTTCTAATGGAATGATTGCCTTATTACAATTTTACTTTTACGGCTTTTGAATGACTTCTATCTTAACAATTATAGTGTAGAGATAGAACTATGAAAGAGAAAGTTAATGAAAAAAAATTGATATTTACATATTTAAATGTAGAAAAAAATAAACAAATTTAAAATTAGCCAAATCAAATGCACATTTTCAACACATTATAGTTAGTGGGAATGGCATGCTTGACTTTGGACTTTTGGAGACCACTGACTTTTTTTCATTTTAGTTAAATTTAAGAAATTAAAAAGTAGCCGTTGATTATAGGTTTAACTTTTTTTTATTATTAACTTCATATCTCTCTCTTTGCATACTCTATATTGATAAAGAGGATACGATCCATGGCTAGTCTAGCAATTTACTATTACAAATATTAAGCCATTAATGTGATTTATTCCTATAATAAACGTTTTCAAGTTGATTAAATTAGGAATAAAACTATTCTCACTTAAAAATTCTCATGTAGTCTTTATGATAAGATTTAATATACATTAAATTTCTTAGGATGGTTCATTAGGTCGAGCAACTCCTTGCCCTGAGGCGATCCTTGGGTTAGATCCATTATCTGCTTGTCCATGAACGGCATTGTATTCATGGGTACCTGAACTGCTCCAATACACGCAAGACCAGCGAAACACAGATGCTATGCTATGTTTGTTTGAGTGCTAGTTGATTTGGAAGTTTAACTTATGGGGTTTTGCAATGTTTGCTGAGATTGTTGATCCCGTGAGAAAACCTGTTGATCAAGGAGAGGACTTGTTTTGGGAAACAAAAAAGAATAGAGCTTCTGCAGCATCGGCATGGCGTTGCTCATCCGCTTGAAAGAAGACATGCTGTGGCCGAGATGAAGAAGGAGAAGAAATGAAAGGAGTTAGGATTATTTTGAGAGTATCGCAAATTTACAGAATCGTTATTATGAGACTTTTGTTTTCCGCTTTTTTAAAGGAAAAATTAAGTGAAAGAGAACAAAAATATTTTTTATCTATTCTTAATTTTTTACTTTAAAAATAAATTATAAAAAACAAATTTTTAAAATAATTTAACAAAAAAAAAAGACCCAAACATATTGATTATTTTATAATTTTTGAATACAAAAAATTACTTTGCATAGCAGAAGTCAAACAGGCCCTAAATTTCGGTTCTGATTTGTTGGCATACAAGCTGATTTATGCGAATTAAGTCCCATGTTTGAGAATTCAAAGGAGCCATGGGAAGGGGCTTGCGAGAAAGATCTCTATGGATATGAAACTATAATTGCAAGTTCATTCGTGCAGCCTTACAGCCTCACCACAAAAAGTTAGTAAAAGGGGCTTTGGGTTTCTTTAATTTTTTGAAGTTTTTTAATTTTATTTAACATTATAATATAAATTATAATTTTATTTTTTTATTATTCATTATTTTTATTTTATTTTTTAAAAATAATAATTTAGAAATCCATTAAAATAGGCCCATTGCAAATTTACAGTCATTCACAGATTTTAAGGGGAAAGAAAGGAAGAGAGAGAAAGACAGTGAGTGACGAAAGTGTTTTTAGAGTCAACCCTTTTTGGATGTATGCGTTTGTATGGCTTCGATGAGTCCACATGTTTCGTTTTATCTTCGCTTTTTTCTCCCCTTTCTCACGCATTCTCTCTCTTCCCTTTCTCTCTCTTCTGTGTGCAAATCTATAAGCTTTTCATTTTCTAACGTTTTTCTTTAATAATATTTTTTTTTGAGGTTCGCCTCTTTGAGGTCCTTATAGCATAGTCAAGCATGCAGAGAACGAGATTATACACACTGAGGAGTGAGGACTAGGGTTCCTATTCTTCCATTGCTGGTTCTGGGTACTGTAAACTGCTACTTTCGTTAGGGTTTGAGAGAGAGAGTGAGAGAGGGATAGAGAACGAAGAGCCGAGCTGTAATCAAGTCATTTTTTTTTTCCTTGCTTGCCTTCTTTCTCTTTCTTTCTCTCCAAATAATAGAAGAGAAAAAAAAAGACAGTATTTTTTTCCTTGCAGAGAGAGAGGTGAGACATTGGGGCTTTATCCTTTTGTCTCCTCTATCTTTCTGTCTATATTTTTCTCGAGCTTAAAGCTTCATTCTTGTTTGTGCTTTCAAGCATCTAAGGTCGATTCTCAGAGACCCAGTTCGTTTTCTGAGGTGCTTTCTGATTTGAAAATTCTGGGCTGGTAAAATTGGCACCGGATTACAAGGACGAGGTCGAGTCAATTACCCAGGATAGGAAGGAAATTTTGCGAATAAACTTAGCAGCTCAGAATCTATTTGTAAATTTGTGAAGAAGAAGAAGTGAAGAAAGGCGCTAGAAAGGGGTAGAGAGAAAAAACCGGGTTGGGTGGTCGATTGCCAAAAAGCTTGAAAGAGAAAAGTGGCTTATTTGATGAGTTTTGGGGGTTTCCTGGACAACAACTCGGGTGGTGGCGGTGCGAGAATCGTGGCCGATATTCCTTACAGCAACGGTACCAACCACTATAACAGCAGCAGCAGCAACGATAGAATGCCCTCTGGTGCAATCTCACAGCCTCGCCTTGTCACTCCCACTTTGGCCAAATCCATGTTCAGCTCTCCTGGCCTCTCTCTCGCACTGGTAAGATCTTCTTCCTATTTTCTTCCTTTTTCTTGGGGCTAAAAGCCTATAACTGATCTGGATACATTGTATAGGTACTTATTTGTTTCTTTTTCTTTTTTTTTTTTTTTGGGTGGGGAATCAGCAAACGAGTATAGATGGGCAAGGGGATGTGAACAGAATGACTGAAAATTATGAGCCAAATGTTGGGAGAAGGAGCAGAGAAGAAGAGAACGAAAGCAGATCTGGCAGTGATAACATGGAAGGTGCTTCTGGTGATGATCAAGATGCTGCCGACAAACCACCCAGAAAAAAGCGTTATCACCGACACACACCTCAGCAAATACAAGAACTCGAAGCGTATAAATTTTCATTCATTTTTTTGTTTTTTCCCTTTTAATCTGTATGAAAATTTTAATTTGATTATTTGTTTTTATTGTTATGGGTTGGTAGTCTGTTCAAGGAGTGCCCTCACCCAGACGAGAAGCAAAGGCTGGAACTTAGCAAAAAGCTTTGCTTGGAAACAAGGCAGGTGAAATTCTGGTTCCAAAATCGAAGAACCCAGATGAAGGTAAACCCCCGCCAACTTTTTTCAAGCCATATTCACATCGCTTTTCTAGCTTTTTGTGGCTCATACGGATCATGAAACTTTCCTGTCTGGTTTATCTGTATTGTGCCAGACCCAGTTGGAACGCCATGAGAACACGATACTTAGGCAAGAGAATGATAAGCTTAGGGCGGAGAACATGTCTATTAGAGATGCCATGAGGAATCCTATGTGCTCAAATTGTGGAGGGCCAGCTATTATTGGCGAAATTTCACTCGAAGAACAGCATCTTAGGATCGAAAATGCCCGATTAAAGGACGAATTAGACCGTGTTTGTGCACTTACTGGCAAGTTTTTGGGTCGCCCCATTTCTTCCTTGACAAACTCAATTGGTCCCCCGTTGCCGAACTCTAGCTTGGAACTTGGAGTTGGAAGCAATGGTTTTGGTGGCATGAGCACAGTCCCTGCAACATTGCCTTTGGGGCCTGATTTTGGGGTAGGGATTTCTAGCCCCCTGGCCTTAGTGCCTCCTCCGACTAGGCCAACAGCTGTAGTGACTGGCCTTGATAGATCACTAGAGAGGTCCATGTTTCTTGAGCTTGCTTTGGCTGCCATGGATGAGTTGGTGAAAATGGCACAGACTGATGAGCCTCTTTGGCTCAGGAGTTTAGATGGTGGAAGGGAAATTCTTAACCATGAAGAGTACATGAGGACATTTACTCCCTGCATTGGCTTGAGACCCAATGGGTTTGTCTCCGAGGCCTCTAGGGAGACTGGGATGGTCATCATAAACAGCTTGGCCCTCGTTGAAACTCTAATGGACTCTGTACGTTTTCCAATTACCAATTCCCTTCTCTTAAATATTTGGGCATTTTTTAAAGTTTGCTTAATTTTCTCATTTGATGTTGAAATCTATGTTAAACTGACTTTGGTTTATATTTTGCCAGAGTCGATGGGCAGAGATGTTTCCTTGTATGATCGCTAGAACCTCCACTACAGAAATGATAGCTACTGGAATAAACGGAACCAGAAATGGTGCCCTTCAACTAGTAAGTTATAATGTTACCGTGTAACTGCTTATATTAGTTCCACTTTTTTAAAAGAAATTAAAAAACAGTTCATTTTTTAACACCTCAAAAATTGGTTTCCACTTTCCACTTCTCAGATGCATGCTGAACTCCAAGTTCTTTCGCCTCTGGTTCCGGTTCGTGAGGTCAATTTCCTCCGCTTCTGCAAGCAGCATGCAGAGGGGGTGTGGGCTGTAGTCGATGTGTCTATTGATACCATCGTCCGAGAAACTTCTGGGGCCCCGACTTTTGTGAACGGTAGAAGGCTTCCTTCTGGCTGCGTGGTACAAGATATGCCAAATGGCTACTCTAAGGTAAATTACCACTGCCTTTTTCGGTTAATGCGGTGTGGAAATTTTTGTATTGTAGGTCCAAATTTTGTTTCCCAAACTTTTGAAGACTGTAAAAATGATTTACATTCCTCGGAACAGTGTGTTCTAAATGGTTTTCTAATTTTTTTAGGCAGCATGCATCCACTGAACTTACCAAACCGTACTCATTTCTCACTTGCATTCATGTCTCTATGCATTTATTGTCTTTTCCCGAGTTTGTGTCCTTCTCTTTGGTATTTAATGACCTTTGTTCAAATAACTGCAACATGGGAGCTAAGTTGCGCGTATTGAAGTGCGGCAAAACACCAGGCCAAGGAATCATGGGGACTTTTGCCTTTCCAAGCTAATTAAAGTACCTCATGTTTCGAACTTCGAAGCAACTTAACATGTCTAGTGACTATTCACCACATAACCACTCTGTCAGTGATAATTCCCAAATTAAATTTTTTTAGTCTGTACCAAAAAAATTATTTTTAGTCTCTCAAAGAATCTGCACCTATATACCTCTAAAGAATCTGCACCTGGGTAGAATATGGATCCCTACTGGTATGGAGAGTGGAGGGATCAAGTAAGAGAGATAGATAAAATTTTAAAGAAATTATAAAATGATAAAAAAAGTGAAACATAGAAGTGAGATTTAGCAAGATGCTTATAAATCTCAATTGCTAATTTATAGTTCAAACTTCATTTTTCAGCAACTGATTTTGATCCCATGATAATATTTGATTATTACCCCACGTGGCATAAAACCGAGGGCGAATCCCTTATTTTATTTATAGAAGCCTCTATGACTTAAATTTCTGTACCTTATTGTAAGCAATTAGCCTTGTAAGCTTCTACCTGCTTTTGGATACAATAAACATTATATATGATGTTTCTATTCCTTACTTGGATGCCATAGTTTTAGTCTCCCTCAAGCATTATTTAATTCATGTGCATTGGTTCCAGCCCTATATAATCCATAGGTCTGTTACATAATATTATTCAATGAAGACCCTTGGAGTCAGAATCCATGACTGGCTATTTTGTTTGTTTCTGAGTAATCCGGGGTGACTTACACCACACTGCCATTACAAATCTCGATGCTTGGCTGCCAGCCCTTCACAGTGACCATTGCTTCTCTAAATGCTGCATGACTTTATCTAGCAGCATTATTTTATGTTCTTTCTCGAGGTCCATGAGATACCTTGTCTGTCATTGAGCCCAATCTTTCATGCTTTCCCGGGATTTTGATTTTGCAGTTTTCTATCGACACCATCTTTCCACCTAATGACGGCTTGAACAAATCTAGTTTTAGAAAATAAACTCGGAGCCCTGCAACTCAATATAATTTATTAAGTTGGACTGCTTCTGGTCATTCGTGTACTTGATTGTAACATCAGTATCTTAAGTTTAAAATATTCAAATCCTTTTTCGAATTTTGTAAGGTTTTGAATATTTAATGAAGTTTTGACTGTGAAGTTTGAAACTTGACTCCTGGGGCGTTATATGGTTTGCAATTTGCATGAATTGGCAGGTGACATGGGTGGAGCATGCAGAATATGATGAAAGCCTAGTCCACCAGCTCTATAGACCCCTGTTAAGTTCAGGCATGGGCTTTGGCGCACAACGTTGGGTGGCCACCCTTCAGCGCCAGTGCGAGTGTCTCGCCATTTTAATGTCCTCTACTGTTCCTTCTCGAGACCACACTGGTACTATATCAATAAAAGAGCAGCTCTATCTACCAAAATAAATAAATAAATAAAACACCAGCTCTCCTTGTTCTTTCTCATGCCTTGCGTTAACTCTATGGAGTTTTGTTTATGGCAGCGATAACCGCAAGCGGGCGGCGTAGTATGCTGAAGTTGGCGCAGCGTATGACAAACAACTTCTGTGCCGGAGTATGTGCTTCAACGGTGCACAAATGGAACAAGCTCAACGCCGGAAACGTCGACGAAGACGTCCGGGTGATGACCCGCAAGAGCGTGGACGATCCTGGTGAGCCACCGGGCATTGTGTTGAGCGCTGCCACTTCCGTTTGGCTCCCTGTTTCACCCCAGAGACTGTTCGATTTCCTACGTGATGAGCGGCTCCGAAGCGAGTGGGACATACTGTCTAACGGTGGGCCCATGCAGGAGATGGCCCACATAGCCAAGGGCCAAGATCATGGCAACTGCGTCTCTCTCTTACGAGCCAGCGTACGAATCTCTATCTATCCCATCCATCTTTTTCTCTGAGTCGAATTTTTTAGTGACGAAAATGTCCTCGCAAGAAAGAAAGGTTGATTGGGCTTTGTCGCGTAGTATTTGGTTAAGAAAAAGGTGAAATCGAGAAGGACAGGTTTGGAACTTTGGAAGTATCTGTGCGGGAGCAGAAATAGGGCAGCGTTTGTTTCAGAACTTTATAAAAAGTCAAAATACAGGACGGCTGTAAACTTTCTGGGTTGCTGACCTCATTATTTTAATCTATTTATTTTTTAAAAAAGAAAAAAGTGGTCCCTGGGTTTGACGAGGATGACGGTACACCTCATGATAATGACAACACGAAAATCTAATTTTTTATTTTTTGCAGGCGATGAATTCAAATCAGAGTAGCATGTTGATACTACAGGAGACGTGCATAGACGCGGCGGGGTCGCTTGTGGTGTACGCGCCGGTTGATATCCCGGCTATGCACGTTGTGATGAACGGTGGTGATTCAGCTTACGTGGCTTTGCTGCCGTCGGGTTTTGCGATTGTTCCGGATGGGCCAGGGACACGCGGGCCCCAGACGGCGGCAACCAATGGGAGCAACGGTCGTGATAATGGTGGTGTTGGGTCGCATCAGAGAGTGAGTGGGTCCCTTCTAACAGTTGCGTTTCAGATCCTTGTGAATAGCCTGCCTACGGCGAAGCTCACGGTAGAGTCGGTGGAGACGGTCAACAACCTTATCTCGTGCACGGTTCAGAAGATAAAGGCAGCGCTTCACTGCGAAAGCTGACTCGTAACCCGTGACTCGTTGCGGTTTTTTTGGGGATTAAAGCTGTTTTATGGAAATTAACTGGTAGTTAAAACATGTAATAGGCGGCGCGTGCGTAAGACGCGATTGAGTGGAATTTTAAACGGGGTGAGGGCGTGGAGTCAAGAACGAACCGCGCGAGGAAACTCCTTGCATGGTGGTAAGGATCCGGAACTGAGTTGGATCAGGACCTTATCACAAGGCAAGGGTGGTGGTTCGGGTATTGACTCGGGTCGACCCATTGATTTCTAGCAGAAAACAAGGCAAAAATAACGAAAAGGTCCCTTTTTTAAATTTTCTGTATCGGGTATTATAAATTTTAGTTCTGATTTGATGTTTTGACTTTGGAGTCTGTCTTGTAAGTATAGTTCTAATTTTTTGGATATTAACCGAAATGAGATGTCCTTTACTTTCTGTGAGAATCTGGATAAGTTTGTGGGTTACCGCGACCGGGGGTTGTTAATCACTGTCCCGATTGATGGGAGTTGGGTTGTATACCGTGGTGGTGGGTTTGGGTGCGGGAGGGTGCACAGAGATATGGTGGTGGGGATTCTGCCGTGCATGCATTAAATGAAGGTGCAGAACTTGTTGGGAAAGGCCTTGGGAGCCTTTAATGCAGTGGGGATGGCGAAGTCTGTTGACGTGAGCTATCCAATAAGTTGTCGACACGCGTATGAACATCATCCAACAGGAGGACCGATGAGGTGTATGATACGAAACGCCGCTTTGGTGATGAGCAAAACCCGTTTAGCTTCTGTTCATTAGTTGGCTGAATTCATATGCTTCCTCTGAATTACAGAATGGGGGTTTGGAGCCTTCGAGAGGATAATATATACACAGCGTTATCTGTTTTATACAAACTGGACTTGGTTCATATTAGATGCTAGTAAAAATCCTTCAATCTCAAGAAATCTAAAGCTTTTTCCAGATATAACAAAACATCCCACTACAGATAATGTCAAGTGTGTCCCCAGATGCCGATAAGCTACGTTAGGATAGGTGGTGGCAAAATTTGTATCTTTATTTTTTTAATTAAAATATATATTTTATGATAACATTTTAGAAAACGTAACCAACGTTATTAAAAAATAATGTAAAATTAACACCATTCTATGTATATTTCATGGCTGGCTCCAAGCATATGAAGTTGTTGCCGGGGAAACACTATCAATTTTGGAAGATTACAAGTGATTTCTAACTGGGAAAGTGACGACTGCTTCAAGCATCAAATGTCCCATCTCTGCTGATAATTACAGTCCAGATTACCCCAATAATGTCAATAGATATGAAGATCGCAGCAGCCGCTATGAATGTGTGAACGAAAGCTCTTTCGGCCAATTCCGGTGTGCCAACTTATAAGCATGAATCTGCAGATTTCTTGTTCAATCAATTGTCTTTCAGCCGAAAAATATGCATTTTAGCATTGAATGGATGGTGTACACTTGAACACATTGCTGATACTAATTAGAGACAATTCCCCAGTATCCCGGTGAAATGCACATTTGGGCCCTCCCTTGTGGAGCCCCTCCCAACAAAAACCTTAAATCTGCTTTTGAACTTTAAACCTTGAGACATCTTTCATATGAAAAATGATAGGATTATATTTTTATAGTTATAAATTAATCACATCTAATGATGTGATTAATTATTTTTTTATTTTTAATAAAAATTTTTGAATGGTGTTGAGTTTGGTCACATTATTAGAGGTGGCTAAATGTAGCTACACTCAGTGTAGTTATACTACGACTCCTTACATATCATCTGACACAAAGAAAAGAGAAGGATAAGGGTAAAAAAAAAAAAAAAAGAGAAAAATAAATATAACTTTTTGGATATTCTTCTATCAAAGTTAGCAAGATTTTATTTTGGAAAAAGAAAAGTTGTGTATATTAAATGTTCTTAAACTAGAGTAATTATTTTTATAATTTTATTTTATATAATTTTAATAATATATAATCTACCTCACTAATTTTATTCAATTAATTAAATTATGAAAGTTAATAAAGTTAAAAATTTATACTATGTAAATATTATTTAAAATTTGATATATAAGAATAGACTTTCTCTCATTAAATTTGTGGATCTTTAAAGTTAATAAATTTAATAATTTAAAATTTTTATGTGAAATTTTTATTAGTTTTAATTTTAAAAATAGAGATAAATTGTTTATTTTGGCACAATGGCACAAAGTTAGAATTGTTATAATTTAAACTAAAACCCCATTTTAGTCACTCACAAATAGAGGTTCTTCTACTTTGATAACTCATTCTCAAAAGTTTCTATTTAGGTTCTCTATATATTCAAATAGCTACAAATAAGTTCATCTATTAATGAACTATTAACGATGTTAAGTGAAGTGCTAATGTGGCATGTTATTGCTAACGTGGTATGTTGACTTGGCTAACAGGGCTTATTGACTTAGCTTATGTGTTAATAAAAAAGTTGTCACATGATCATTATGACGTGGTAGCCATGTGTCAACCTTATATGTAAGTGATTAAAGTAGAAGTAACCTTATCTGTGAAAAATCAAAATAAAAATAATTTTATCTGTGAGAAATTAAAATAAAAATAACTTTATTTATAAGAGACTAAAATAGAAATTACTTTGTAACCATGAAAGCAAACTAAAAGAGTACTGAAAGTTGTGAAATCTTAAACCTTGAATTCCAAAATTTTAAACCCTAAATTGTGAAACCTAAACCTAAAATATAAATTATAAAACCATAAATCATAAACCTTGAAAACTCAAACTCTAAATTGCAAAATCCTAAACAAAGAAACTCCAAACCCTAAACTACAAAATCCTAAATTCTAAATCATAAGACTTCAAATCCTAAACCGTGAAACCCTTAATCCAAAACCATGAAACTTAAACCCTAAATTCTATATCATGAGCCCCAAACCTTAAACTATCAAACTCAAGCCTTAAATGTAAACCTCAAACCCTAAATTATCAAATCCTAAACCTTAAATCCTTACTCATGAACCCTAAACCATAAGGTCCTATATTCTAAACCCTAAATTATGATACCTCAAACCCTAAATTATAAAAGCCAAAACCTTAAACCCTAAACTTTAAATTGTGAAACCTCAAATCACAAACCCTAATTTGTAAAACCCCAAACCTCCCTTTTGACTATCACCCACCAATTTAGGGTTTGGGTTTTACAATTTGGGATTTGAAGTTTCATAATTTAGGGTTTAGTATTAGGATTTTGTAATTTAGGGTTTAAGATTTGGGTTTTCATAGTTTAGGATTTGGGATATGAGATTTTGTAATTTAGGGTTTCAAGTTTCATAATTTAAGTTTTGGGTTTAGGATCTCATGGTTTAGGGCTTTTAATTTTAGGGTTTAAGATTTGAGTTTAAAATTTAGGATTTTAGGATTTTGGGGTTAACAATTTGTAATTTAGAGTTTATGTTTTAGAATTTTGTAATTTAGTGTTTGGGGTATTATAATTTATTGTTTAAGGTTTAGAACCTTAAAATTTATAATTTAGGGTTTAGGAATTCATAGTTTAAGATTAAGAGTTTGGAGTCACTTCTAGTTTAGTTCCTTATAAATGGGGTTACCATGTGGCTATCACATCATAATGTTGACATAACAATTTTATTGATACGTTAACTAAGTCAATGTGTCATGTTAGCAATAACATGTTACATTATTATGTCATTTAATATCATTAATGATTTATTAATGAAAGAATTTGATTAATAACTATTTGAATTTATGGAGGACCTAATTAAAATATTTTAAGAGTGGGAGATCAAAATAAAAGAAATTCTATTCATAAGAGATCAAAATAAGATTTTAATTTATTGTTGATATTTAGACCCTTTAAGGGAATAATTTTCTCCCAATAAATGCTTTCTCAATCCTTAATGATTAAGATATCCAATTAAAAAGATATTCTTTTAAAATACATGATATATCAAATAATGTAAAGTATAAGACAATTTAACATTGTTGAAAAAATTACAAAACAAATTATAAAGTTAAAAATTAAAAATAATTTATCCATTCATTGGTACCTAAAACTAGGGAGTATAGTATGAGAGAAAATAAAAAATTATAAAATTAGTATAAAAATAATGATATTTATAATTAAAGACTACTCTATAATCATCAAAATTTAACTAAAATTATTACAATCATAAATGTCAAACCCTAAGTAAGTGAACACTTGTTAAATTCTGAACTTAGAAATGTGTGGCAACTAGTAGGCCTCCCTTTTTCTCTTTTATTGGAAGTGAAGGACCCACTTTTGAATTTACAACCCAAACCAACCGGCAAACCCAGGCCACATGCACATACATATCTTGCCATGAATCACACGCACAGACACATTCTCTTTCTCTATCTCTCTCTTATTCTCTCTCATGCATGCTTACACAAACACACAAAGATACAACACATGAGGATGACAAGCAGTAGAAATGTCTCAAATCCCAATACTGCAAGGTGTGGACGAAGGAAATAAAGTCAAGAAAATGAAAGGCCATCCGAAAGAGGGAAGGGCACTTGGCCTTTTAGTTTTTGCTAGCTTTAGGACATTGCCTTATGGACCTGTTTCTTGATACTATATATCATCGCCAACTTTCCCCCACTTCTGGTTGTATTCACAGCCACCTTCTTCCAAACACATCGTGGTGGGTTCCCACAATTCCCCACATCCTTGAAAGATATAGTATGATAATGATGGCATTTTTTTTTTGTGTGGATATTATAATGATGGCATTTTTGGAAGCATTAGAGAGCTACATCTGAGGAAAATAATTGTAGCCCCCTATCTTCAAACCATTTGAGGAAATGTCAAAGTGAGGCATGAGCTTAGATAAGATGATTTGATGGGATTGTCCTAAAACTACAACTTGAAAGCTTTATCCATTAATTAAGAAGGCTTGTTAGGGTGGTCCATTTAGTAATCAAAACACCACTTTCCCCAAGATCAGTCTCTCAATTTTACACTTTTTTACTTTTATATTCTTTTAACTTAACATAATACAAATTATTAAATTAATTAAATTTTATAACTTAAATTATAAAACTCATCTAATATTAAATGTGAGCCTTTTATTAATATGAAATTGTAGGAATAATTTTTCTGTCCCAAGAATGGCCTAAATTGGGTTTTGAGAAGTTGGCCATGCCCATATTTTGTTATACATACAAATTAAAATTTAATAAATATTTATTTAAAAAATTTAATTATTAAATTTATTAGACTTTATAAATGAAATTGTGAAATTTAATAAATTAATAATTTCTTTTAAAATTTTGTGAATATTTAATTTTTTCTGAGTGGGAGAAAACTTTTGCCTACATTATGATGTGGCTTAGCTAGCTTTCATGTTAGGTGGGAGTGACCTTAGGGACTTTATCTCCTTATGTAAGCAATTTGAATAAGAAAATGTCATAACCAGACAAACACAAGAACCCAGATTACAACAAGACAACTCAGTAAAAAGAAAACCATCAAACAAGCATTTTGAGGTAAAGATTACATGCACGGCACATCTGATCCTACAACTTCTATTTTTTATATCATAAATTCAATCCTAACAGTCAAAGAGAACGGGAGCAACAGAGCAACACTTCATAAAATTTAAAAAGCGTAGCCGTCATGTAGTTTTAAGATCGTGAAACTATCATTATCCATCGAAAACCAGAAAGGAGGATGATGGGTAGGTGAGAATGAGCAGGGCTCAGTAGAGCTGAAATTAGCTTAGGCTTGATTCAATTAAATTTGGTTATGTTCATGATTAATGTGAGTTAATTTTTTTTAGCTTAAAATTGGTTTATACAAAGTTTACAAGCAGTTTAAGTCGGCTTAGCAGCTTATATGCATGAGCTGTAAAAATTCAAACGAGTCAAGTTATATATAACTTAGATACGAACTTAGTTCATTTGTATCAAATTAATCTAATCAACTAGAAAATCTACTTAATCAAATATAACATTTACCCCATATTCTTAATTAATTCAACCAATAAACAGCATAAGCAAATAAAAATCCAAAAATAAAAGTAACAACTCACCCAAAATTAACAAAAATTTAAAAACAAAAGTAACATCAATAAATAGTTATGGTGAATATTGAATGTTTCAAAATCAAAATATTAAATAATGTACATATTATAATAACATTATCATATATATATATATATATATATATATATATATATATATATATATATATATATATAGAACCACTTCATAAGTTCAATGAGCTAAGCATCCACTAGCTTAAATTTAGCACATTTTTAAAATGAGTAAAATTTTTTGACTCATATCACTCATTTAATTGATGAGTTTGGCTCAATAAACCAATTATCAAACCAAATCACCAGCTATTTGTGAGCTAACTCAACTCATTTTCACCCTTAATTATGGGCACATTGCTTCTCAATTCTTTATCCTGTAAATGATGATGTCTTTGGCCAAATCCATCTCAGTCAGTATCATGCATGACTTACAAATCAGAAGACTAATTAACCATGGATGAACTGGGCCTGATCTTAAGAAGCATTTCTCAATTATTTGTATGCTTTGCTAAATACTGTCATCATCAGCATCGCTTCAGTGGCATATAGCAGACACAATATTAATATGGGACATTTCCGATAATAGACTCCAAGTCATTGACATTGTTGCCTGATCTGCAGATTCATTTCAAAATCATCATAGCTGCAAGGCGATCGAATTGATCCATCCATGATCGAATTGGGCCTTCAAAACCTTGCACCGTGGGCAGCCAGTGACAGGTGAAGTGGCTCTTACCTGTGGGCTGTTTGGTTGCTGGGCCACAATCCAAACTGACCAGTCCCATATGTGTAATTGGAAATATAAACTATACTCATTACATTAAATAAGAAATTGATAATCTTCGACATCAAGAATCAATCATTTTAAAAAGTTTTACACTTTATTTCAAAATCCAAACAACTTACTTAGTTTATAATTTTATATTTAACGTGCCCCTTTACACAATTATAAAAGAAAGTTTAATTATCAAAAAATTTTTAATATCATATTAAGAATATATCATTCTGAAAATTGAAACTCAACTAAAAGAAATGCATATAATGATCATGCAAATCAAACATGGATCAATTGAGTTATGGTTGAGGAAGTTAGTCTGACTTCTTTTTATAGAAATTATTCTGTGTCCAAATTATTTATAAAAAGTTGCTTTTAATTGGGACACAAATCAATTTAGGGTAGAGAAAATCAAACTTACTTTCTCAATTTGATGGCAGGTGATCCGTGTTAATGCAGATTATGGTTGTGCTTAGAGTATGTATCTAATAATTTCTTATTGAGAATGTGTAACCTGGATTTAAATTTTTTGATTTTAATAATTTTTTGATTTTTTTATAATTTAATATATAAGTTTCACTTTTTTTATACAACTTTTTTTTATTTTAATTTTTTATCTATCTTTTTTTTATATTTCTTTATTTTAAAAGGCAGAATATCCCAATCTATGTAACTTCAATTTTCTTTTTTCTCTCCGGTTTTCTTGCTCAACATTCATTTTAATCCAAAGGAAACATGTTTTCTTGTTCATTATTCTTGTGTAGTTTTTTTTTTCTTTTTTGGGTAGATATTCCTGTGTAGTTTATGTTATGCTAGTTTGCTCTGTCAAAAGCTTGTTTATTATGTTTTAAATCTTTAGTATATTTGAAGCCATGCTTCCTTCTTTATTAAAGAAAAAAAAAAAAAAAAGAGAAGCCAAGTTTCCGTGTTCAGTACTGAAGCCACAGTTCAACGTTTGACTGAGGTACAAAAACTGAAGCTGCATGATTGGATTTGAACGAAGCTTGACCATGAAAAGTTATAAGATTTACTACATAATTATCTAATAAAATAAAAGGGCGCTGAGGCTATACGATTATAATATTTTTATAATTTTATTTTTGTATGATTTAAAATTTTAATTTATAAAATTTAAAAAAATAATTTCTAAAATTTTAAAAATTCAAAAATCTATTTTATTAAACTTAAACCTTTTGCAAAAGAAGGTTATAGGAATTATTTTTTTCCAAAGTATAAGATTGTTGGTGTGGCTTCATTTTCTATTCTATTTTATTTTTAATTTTTGGGTTATCAATTTGTTGTTAAAATACTAAATTTTAATTCAATTAAAATATTACACTTTATTATTTTATATTTAGTTGACTGACTCAAAACATTTAATTTCACAACATATTTACTTCGTAAAACGTTAAACTATATATTTAAGTATTATTTATTACATATATTAAATTAGAAAATAACAATAGAAGTTTAATTTTTTATATCAATTTCATTGAACGACTAAATGAAAATGGATATTGTATGATAAAAATTTATTAGAACATATAAATTCTTAAAAATCCAAGCATAACTAAACATTTGACAGAAAATATTATATTTGTTATTCAATAAAACAAATAAGTGCTAACAATATATTTAACGGTTTTATATCATATTTTATGAAATTTATATTTTGTATTAAATCAAAGGATAATTTTTGTGTGCACACTTATAAAATACACGTGCATGTGTAAATTTTCTTTGTCTCAATATTTTTAGTTTAATATATTAATGAATTCACTTGAAAAGATGTCTAAAAAATATAGTTAATAATTTTTTGAGAAAATTGAGTAATTTTTCTTAAACTTAATTGAAGAAAAGCAAAATGTATTTACATAGTAAAAAAATAGTGACCAAAACTAACTATAAGCTAAAAAGGAGAAAAAATTAAAACAATAATAAACTCAAAATATAAAATTAATTATTTCTTAATCATGATGAAAGTGTTAAAATTGATATTAAAATGATACTAAAAATGATTGGTATAATATTTTAATAACGTTAGAATATTGACTTGTTAGGCATTTCATTAAATGGGGAGTAACATTCACCCAAATTGTTAAATTTTTAATTTTTTTTTGGTGGGCTCGGAGGATTTTAGGGTTTGGATTGGGTTATCTTGTCGCTGGAATCATCAGCAGCCATGAATATGATGCGACGGCTGAAGAGCATTGCTTCTGGCCGGACATCCATTTCCTCAGATCCTGTAAGCTAAATATTGTTTCTGACAAGTTTTTCCTTTTTCCGTTTTGGAGGGAGCTCTGTGTTTGTTTGGTTGCTGGGAAAATGGAACAAACTAGATGTAGAAGAAATTAACATTTTATTGATCTGGATTATAGGGAAATGTTAAAATTATATTTTAGGGTCTTGGAATTTGTCTGAAATTTTTTGCTCGACGAAGCCTGTTGTATCAGGCATGACCATTTTTTTATTTAATTTTCCAAAATATTATTTTGAAGATTTTTAAATTCATGATTTTTGTTCTTGGGTTCTTCCTTATCGCAACAATTAATGATCTTATGCTTATATCTGTTAGCCTTTTTCCTTTCCTGTGGGTATTGGTGATTTTGATCCCTATTATGCTCTTTATTTTATTTTCCTTTTTCTAAAGTTTTGCAATTTGATTTTTGTAGTCAACTCCTGATTATACTGTCTGATTGTTTATTAACTTGTGTCCTTCAGTCCGCTGCCTTTCTGAGCTGATGAGAGCATAAGCTGTGTATAGTTTAACAAGATAATACCGTTGTAAGTGTGTTAAAATAAAGAACGAAGAGAGATAGCTGACAGATAGGATGGCGAGATTGGCTTACTTTTCCATATATGTTTGAACTTCTTATATGTTTACTTCCTTACTATGGGAAGATGAGAATTTGCTCCAACTATTTTCCGCGTTTTCATGATGGAAGCGACAGGTTTTAGCTGTATTGTGTGAACCTTGATGGTTAAATTACTGCATGTCAGGCTTTTTTATGGGTTTGAATGATAATTATCATTTAGCGAGTTAGCTGATGATGTCAGCCTTGCCTGTTGTCTGCAGGCCATAGAGAGCAACTTTTTTGCTTCCTTTTTTGGCTAATCTAAGGAAAATGCTACTTGCATGTGATTAGTGTTTGCACAAGATCAATTAGGAAGCAGTCCCTAATAATATTTTTCTTGTGTATTGCATAGACCTTGTGTAATGGAACTACGTGCATTGTCAGCACTTGTAATCCGATGGTTGTATTAGAGACTTGGGCATACGGCTTACCGAAGATGATTGACTAAACTGAAAAGAAAATTTAAAAATATATTAAAAGAGGTGCTAGGTTTCAATGCTTTCAATAGAACAATTATTTTAACTGATTCAGATTAAACCACTCTCTATTGTCTTGCCAAATTGTTAAGATGAATATTGGTTTTACGAATGACGGTTACATTCTAAGTAATTGAATCCTTAGTCTTTCAGAGGATCATTGAGTTGCTGTTTCTGCACACGGGCAGCTGTCCTTTAGACCCTGCCCCCAACAAAATAGACACTATTTTATCTGAAAAAAATGAAAATTTGAGGTTTAGTCATTTGCCCTATATTCTGTGAAAGCAAAGATTATTGGGCACTTTCATTTGATGTCATCATTGTCAAGGTAACGTTCTAGGCATTGGTTTCTTGTTGCTATACTACATTGCAGCTTTGCTTACAAAAAACATTGAATTAAGTAACAGATGAACCCTGAAGTTATATTGCCTGCTGGTGTATAGTGCCCTGCAAATGGATAAATAAGTTAGTTGTCTGTTTACTTATAAGTTACTTCCCTTGTACTCTCTTATTTTGAGTGAGGCGAGAACTTTATGTGATAAACATAAGTGAACATAAATTTATGGTTTGGACTTAAGTTTCTAATTTCCGTTTAATGTTTCTGGGGTGGAACTTGTGTTTCAACTTTATTTAGCCAAGTCCAAACTGTTTCAGGGAGGGGATTCTAGCACAAAGAGAGTTAAGGTTGATCAAGAAACTGAAGGGAAGGTAAATGAAGAATCAAAACCTGTTGAGAGAGGCAGCACAGTTAGAGAGCACCATGTAAATGCACCAGAAGAAACTATTGCAGGCTCCTCCAATGTATCTACAGTAGCTAGAACCGAGACATCAGGTTATGATCAGCTTCCTAAAGAATTGCATGAACTGAAAATTAGGGACAAGAAGGGTGACAACCACAATGAAAAGGTATTTATTGTCAATCATTTTCCCAAATTTTCATGCTTTTAATTCCTTTGTATTATTGTATATCATAACTGTGCCACCAGAAAATGCAAACGGAGCTTTCAAGATTTTCATGCTCATTGCTATGGTAGCACATCTCCACTTTTTGGTCATCACTAAGATGTCTTTAAAAAAGTTTTATTTATTGTTAAGTTTCTAGAACCTGAAAAATTTTTGCAAAGTTAGAATCTAATCAATTATTGAGTTTGGTAATAAATTTGTCTCATTCAGGATGTGGAGGCAACTATCGTGAATGGTAATGGAACAGAAACGGGCCAGATTATTACAACTGCCACTGGTGGTCGAGATGGACAACCAAAGCAGGTGCCTTACTAATTACTGTTACATTTCCTATTACCTTTCTTGAAGTCATATTTCAATACATTAGATTCTGAGGATCCAATTTCTCATTGAACTGCTTTCTTGGCATGTACTTTGTTGATAGATGGAACTTTCACTTGCGAACTTATTTTATGTGTTTTTGTTCCATTGTCTGCACAAGTTACATAATAAATTGTATTAATTGCTTGATTCAAAAAAAGAGCTTTCATTAACTTGAATTTTTTTCTCAGACTATCTCATACATGGCAGAACGTGTGGTTGGTACTGGTTCCTTTGGCGTTGTTTTTCAGGTATTTATATTTCTTCCTTTATTTCTATATATGTATTGATCTTTTGCTTTGTCGTTTTGTGCACTTTTTAGGATTAGATACTTGTTTGCTTAATTACTTATTATGTGTGTACTGCAGGCCAGATGCATGGAAACTGGTGAAGCAGTTGCCATTAAGAAGGTCTTGCAAGACAAGAGATATAAGAACAGGGAACTCCAGATTGTCCGCATGCTTGACCATCCTAATGTTGTTCAACTAAAGCACTACTTCTTTTCAACTACTGATAAAGATGAGTTGTACCTTAACCTAGTTTTGGAGTATGTATCAGAAACCGTCTACAAAGTTTCAAAGCACTATATCAGGATGCACCAACATATACCTATCATTTATGTGCAACTGTATACATACCAGGTAAGTCTAGAAACTGGAAGTGGATTACCTGTTATTTTTTTCTGGGTATGAGTTTCCATGAACATGCATGTCAGAATTTAAGTTTTTTTTTTTTTTAAATAAAAATTTAATTCTATACTTATATTAATTGGTTGTGGCACTATTGTATTGCAGATATGTCGTGCATTGAATTATTTGCATTGTGTGATTGGTATCTGTCATCGTGACATCAAACCCCAGAATCTGTTGGTAAGATTGTTTTGCATACATAATTTGTAGATGACCTACATTGTTATTGCCTTGACAAAACGAAAGAGACAAAAAGTAACCAGTGCCATATATCACTGAGTCACTCTTAATATTTGTGTATCGTATCAGGTGAAGGGATCGTATGTGGTGTTTCAAATGGTCTATACTGGTTCTTGAAAGTTCTGTGGATTCCATCTAGAAATAGCTTCTTTTGTTAATTATAGAATTTAATTATGATTTCCTGATGAGGACTATTTTAACACGTTGCTTGAAAGTCAATTTTATAACATTGAATGTATTAAACTATGTGATGCTTATACAGGTTAATGCCCAGACTCATCAGCTAAAGATTTGTGATTTTGGGAGTGCCAAGATGTTGGTATGTTACCTTCCTTTATGAATTTGGAAATCTTATGGTGTATGCATCTGAGTTGACATTATGGCATTCTTTTTTAGGTGCCTGGTGAACCCAACATATCATATATATGCTCACGGTATTATAGAGCTCCAGAACTTATATTTGGGGCAAAAGAATACACCACTGCTATTGATATGTGGTCTGTTGGTTGTGTACTGGCTGAACTTCTTTTAGGACAGGTGAGCATATATAGATTTTATATTGTTTCATCTCTATCACCCTCTCTCTCATTCTCTCTCTCTTTTAAGTTAAAGAACTTAATATCAGTTCTTAAAAAATAAACATTTCCATGAACATATGTATACAGTACATTGTTTTGGTCGAACTCTCCCCTATCCTGAATTTTTATCTTATGGAATTAACTCTAGTCTTCAAGTGCTCCAGTTGTCTAGTCTCGCATGTTATCCTTGCCTTTTTGGTTTTTGAAATATGGAAATTTGACCTTGGAGGCTTGCAACATGAAATGGAACTACTGTGGTTTCTTTTGGTTGTTTATATATATATATGAGCTAGATTTCAGGTGACTTCACTGATGTGATTCCTTTTTCTGGTGGCCTGTGGCCAGGTCATAAAATAAAAGACGTATTTTTAGCTTTGATGTTTTATCTGTGTTGTATTATTTGCAGCCATTGTTTCCTGGAGAGAGTGGGGTTGATCAGTTGGTGGAAATAATTAAGGTACAGTTTCTTGTGTTCTTTAGTCTCCTTCCCCTGCTTTTGCTTTATATGCTTTTTCCTTTTTTCTGTTTTTTCCCCATTTTTGCTACTTGAAATTTGCATTCTATCTGCTTTTGTTCTCCAGTTTAAGCTTCATTGTGTATTATAGATCTTGGGAACACCCACGAGAGAGGAAATAAAGTTGATGAATCCACATTACACTGAATATAAGTTCCCTCAGATTAAAGCACACCCTTGGCACAAGGTTAGCTGTTCTTTCCTTCCCCTTGTCTCTACTCTCTACAAAATTATGTTTGTAAATCATAATTATGCTTACAGTTAGAGATCTGACTAAATTAGTGGTTCCAGGTTTTTCTCAAGAGAATGCCTCCTGAAGCAGTGGATCTTGTTTCAAGACTGCTTCAGTATTCACCAAATCTACGTTGTACTGCTGTAAGAAAGTTAATTTGCATTTGGAGAAGTTAATTTTTATACTCCTACATTCTTAATTCAGTCACTGCACTTTTGAATTTGTATGAGCTTGGTTCGCATTCACTCCTGCACCATAAAAGGTTGGCAAATCTGCATGTGATAGTCAATTTATCTTCAAATTTGTTGCCTGACTTCGGCTGTGCTTCTACAATTAGAGGCTGTGTAAATTAGGAAAATGGCTACAGACTACCCCTGTTTGGCTAGTCTGCTATTCTAATCATCTCTCACTTTGCAGTTGGAAGCTTGTGCACATCCCTTCTTTGATGATCTGAGAGAGCCAAAGGCATGCTTGCCAAATGGGCGACCACTACCTTCTTTGTTCAATTTTACAGCTCAAGGTAGGCCAATAAACTTCCTTTCATAGTTTAGATGATATTTCTGTTGCTGTGGCTCATGTCAAAACAATGCAGAGCTGGCTGATGCGTCTGCTGAGTTGCGTCAACGCCTCATTCCTGAGCATGTAAGGAATGGAATATGATCAACAGACATGGATACATCTGTAGAGAATGTAAATGGGTTTTTGGATGAGTTGATACCCACACCAGCAATGGTGCCTGGCCTAAATCAGGTCTGAGTGGTCCAGCCTGCACAACCACGACTATACAGTACTACTCTATTGGGAGCCTAACTACCTGCAACCATTTTTTATCTAGAACATGTAAAGTTCTGCAGATGAAACATCAGACGGATGAAGTGGAACTGCCTGGTGATGGGGTTCCTACCCTTTTTTAACTGTTTATGACTGCTGTATAGTTCATGCGATTGTGTAAGATGATGAGTTCTTGCAATTCTGTAATCATGTTTTTATATAGTTCATGCTGGTTTATTCCAGAAATTGGACCAAAGTGGGATCGCCAGATGAGTAGGCACTAGGCGTCTTTTCCTCCTCTATATTTCCTAATCAAAATTTTGGTTTTCTGCTTGAGTTGTTCTGTTTTTGGTTAAATTTTAGTTGTACTATGTTTAATACTGCACACAATTTTAAACGTGGAAGAGTTCCGCATTCTATGAGACAGAATATTAAGCACTTACATGAAGTGAAATTTCAGTTAGCAAAAGTAACAAATTTTCGGCTTTCTATTTTATAGTTTTCCATGTGAGAACCTACAGCATTCCGAAGAAGTTTAAAGTTCAAACTGTGTCACCATGTACCCCTAAAATGAACCATCTTAAATTGATTAGTCGTTATTTCCTTTACGGTTCAACATTTAATTGTGGTTTTGAATTTTCCATCTTTATTTTTTTTATATATCGGTGATTTTTGATTTATTGTTCTCATATCTTTTTCTACATTTAGATTCCCAAAGGCAGAGAATCTGATTTTATCTTGTTGGGACTCGTGGACTGTATTGTCTTTACCATATTGGATTTAGAAAAAAATTTGTAGTACTGGAAAGTATATACTTCTTTCATTTAAAAAAAAAAAATGTCTTACTTTAAAATTAGTGATCAATCATTAATTAAATAATTTTTTAAAAGAATAATTTAATTTTTTAATTTTTAAATGAGATAAATTTAATTTTTTTATAATTACAATTGTAGTAATTTAGTTGCATATATTAAAATTTTTTTTTGATATAATATAGTTCATTGATAGTGATTAAAATTTAATTTTTTTATTATATGTGATATAATTATTATGTAAATTTTTTTTATTAAAAAAATTATAGAGATATATAAAATTAAGATTTAAAATTAAAAAAAAAACTTTATAACAAAAAATGAGTATTAAAAGTTTTATAATAAAAATAAAATTTAAATCATCACTAATTAATCATATTATGTTAAATAAGAAATATTTAGTAAGTAAAAAAATAAATTATTTTAATTATATTTATGAAGTGATTAAATTATCTCACTTAAAAATTAAAAGATTTAATTATTTTTTTAAAAAAATTAAATAACTAAAAATATCCTTCCTCTCTAATTAAATATATTGATAAGTTAAATATATATCTTTATTTTAAATAAAAGAAATAATTAAGTCTAAAAAACTAAAAATTTTCTAGATCTAGATGAGTCAGATACATGTAGATTGATTGTGCCTCCATTGGAATTATTGGACGCTTAGAACTGAATTTTTCATTACTCAACCCAAAAGAAAAAAGATGATATAATATGTGGGTACAATTATTATAAGAGTAGATATATTTTCATAATTTTACATTAACAAAAGGTTCATATTAAATAATATACATCTTTTAATGAACTAATTCTTATAAACTGAATTATAAAATTTCATAATTTAAAATTTATATTATAAAAATTAAATAAAAATAATGTTATAACAATAAAAAGTTTGGTATTATTAGAAGTGAGTTTTCGATGCACCCATTGGTGGGATTTGACAATCCATTGTTTTTATTTTTGGTATAAGATTTACAATAGTATTTTCAAGAGAATTCTAGTATCCCATTCGACTAGCACAAATATTTTGTTTATAACTATTTAAATAATGTTATAAATTTATCGGTATAATATTCATATATATATATATCTATAATATTAATTTAACATATTTTACAATTTAGTGTCACCATAAATAAATCGATATTAAAATAATAATATAAGACTAATTGGCCTATCCCCTCTAAGGGAATGTCATTTAATGTATCTCTATAAAATGAGTACAAAATTATTTAAAAAAAGAAGAAACTACCGTCATCTTTCCACTTTTTATCCTATCTAATATAATTCTTTATAATGAATTAATCAAGGGGACTTGTTTGCAACCTGAGTTGCAATGGCAGCCACTTTATCTTAAAAGTACCCTGCAAGCATAAATTGACTCATATTATACAGAGCTTACTATTGTCTTGTACATAGTCCATCATTGTTTTACACATAATCCCATAACCTCGTCACACTTTTCCATCGTGTCTATCTGTATCTACCTACAAAGAAAAAAAAAATTAGTGTGTAATATGCAAAGTATCTTTGCAGTCAATCCAACTTAAGAAAATCAAGAAAGGGAGTTGGAATTAATACGCAGGGTAGCATAGTAGGGCCCTTGAATCAAACATAATAATCTTAAATATCTTCTGATTGATACAAACTAAGAAAGGCTGCTACTCTGCCTGCCATTTCCAATGGAAGTAACCTGTATCAAGCATTACATGTATTTAACAGCCATCACAAAGGAAAAAAAAAAGAAGATTATCGTAATTTTAGCATCCATTTAATTCATAAAAGATAATAAAATTATTAAATTTTCTTTTGCAAAACACACTTCCTGGAAAATATTTTTGGTTACACAACTTCACTTAATTTTATAATGTTTGATCTTGTTCGGGGAAATGTCTTCGTCTACGATGGGGCAGCCATTTACTCCCAAGGAAAAGTTTTTCCATAAATTGAAAAAAAAAAAAAATTCTGCTAATTGTTGTATTTTTTCTGCTCTAGGTAGAATTTGTAACACTAGAAAATTAACCGATTTATTTAGTAAGTTTATCCGGGAATAAAGATAGAAGCCTTAATGTGAAGAGCAAAAACGCTATGTTCCCAGAGTGGCTACATGTTACTTACATCTTGCATGGAATACTTTTGCAGTACATAATGAGCTTAGAGTGAGAAGAAATAGGAAGTTGCCCCATCCCATCCATCATTCAGTGAGCTCCACAACATGCTTTAATATTCATTTGACTAGAATCAAGTTAAGCATAGCAGCTATGCCTGAAAACCTTATTTGTCAAACAAAAGAACATGGACAACCTAAACTGTGGATAGAAATTAGATTTCACCCACACTGATGGGAAAAACATGTTAAGATACTCGTTAAAATAGCATCAGGTCTTTATAGGAACCGTAAATTCTTTTCTAGTGGGAAGGCAAATAAAGAACAGGTCCTTTATATCTCCAAGCAACAATCCTGTAACTTCTGATTTTTAGAAGATATTATCAATGGAGAGAGTAATCAAGAATTGAATGATGGATGACCCCAGCAATGAGATCGCAGGCTGTTTTCAATCACCAGAACCAGATATTGTAAGATATCACTCAAATATGACGTCCTTCTAGCTTTACGATATATGAGGCAACCTGTAGACACCCAATTTTGTCCGGCCCACAATGTAAAACTTTAAATAATAAAACCCAATTTTTAAGGGAAAAAGCCCAAATAAAAATCACAAACCCAAAATTAAAACATAATCCAAAAATAAAAATAAAATAAAAAATATAAAAAGAAAAATAAAAGTAAAAAATCAAATAAAAATAAAAACGAAATTCTAAAGAATCAAATAAATTCAAAAAATCAAATAAATCTAAGATAATTCAAATAATCTCAAGAAAAATCAGAAAAATAAAGATAAAATCAGAAAAAACTCAAATAAATCCAAGATAATTCAAAAACAAAAAGATAATTTCAAGAAAAATAAGAAAATAAAGATAAATCCAAAAAAAAGATAAAAAGATAAAAAAAGATGAAGATAATAAGATGAAAGATAAAAGACAAAATCTAACTCAAACTAGGAATTAAGAATTTAACTAAAATACAAACTCTCAATTTCCAAATTTTATAAAAGCCATTAACAGAAAAAGGGAGAGGGGGGAGGATTGGAGAAAAAGAGAAAAATCTCTCCCAAAATTTCAGCCTTCAACCCATGCCGGCACCAGCCAAATACTAAGTCCTCATCCCACTACACCTCCAGCCACAAAGCAATTCCACTTTCAGCCCTTGAACTTACGATCACCCAAAAACAGAGCTGCTCAACCTTCACTTCTGAAATTCTCGTCACCCTCCGGCCATCACGAGAGCAAAGCTCGTTCGTGATTTGCAACAGCCCACTAGACGTAGGACGCTATCCTTGTGAAGGATCCAGTACACGGACACTCCTACAAGACGCATGCACGGAAACAAGAAAAGAAACCCTCGCAGTTTTTCACCTTCCAAAATCCCACAACCATCCGCCAGCAAAACTAAAAAACTGCACCCTCACACGAGATCAACCGGCACCCTCACAGAAGCAACTCCGTTTCCCAGCTCTTCTCTCCCATTTGCACTTTTCCACAGTACGTTTCTCATCCTACACTCCAATAGCTCCTTCAACACACTCCCAGCCATTTGCACCTCACCGTTTTGCCACTCCCTACTGGGAAACCTCAATATCGTGCCTCACTCTCACCCAAAGATCTGAAGTCTCTCTGCAGTGCCGTCACTCAGCCACACGGAGAGAAAAGAAACACTCACTGCACTTGGAAACTTCACGGAGCCAGCCGTAGCACTTACGGCAGAAAGCACTCTCTCTCTCTGGCTTCACACAACTCCTTACTCACAAGAAGTCCTCCAACCCGACACACAACCAGCACCTCTCGCTCCCCACGCACAACCAGCACTCACTCTTCCCTCTCGACTCCACCCAGCAACGCCGACTATCAGCCATTGCTTCACTTCACCTTCAACTCGACTTCACCCAGCAACGCCATCACACCCAGCTGGTTTCCGGCGTCAGCCAAGAAGCCCAGTCGCGCTCGTCAACGTCTTCACGCTGGACTCGGATCTCCGGCGCCAACCAAGAAGCCCGGTCGCGTCACGCCAGCACCTTCACATTGTCTGGGCTCGGACCCTCGGCGCCCTCACCAGTCGACACCCAATGCCACCAGCCTGTCTGGAAGCTCTTCGTCCCCGTCCATCTTCCATCGCAACACCAAGTCCACCACTTAACTGTCGTGGTCCAGAACTTGACCAGAAACCAGCACGCTGCTGCCACTCTGAAGCTGAACCACGACGCCGTCCATCTTGCTCGGCAGCTGTTTCGACTTCCATCACGCTGCAGGATTCGACGACTGTTGAGGCCTCGTTGAGCTTCGCGGAATTAGCCTGAGCGTCTTACATTGAAGTTGAGAGGTATGGCCACCGAATGTTCAAAACTTGCGCCTGTGTTATTATTTTGCTTGCAACTTAATGTGTTTATTACCATAATATAATCAGTTTGGTGTATCCGAAGTTTTGTTTGCATGCTGAATGAAGACGTGGGTTTATATGATGGTGTTTGTAATTCTTTGAAAACTCTATAAGTTTTGATTATATATGTGTATATACGTATTAGGCTTTACATTTTTTAGAAAAACTTTGTATAAAATGTTAGTTGAGTTTATTGTTTTTCTCTTGATAGTAGAATTAAAATAAAAATGGATGAATTCTAGAACTAGTGTCCCTTTTTTTTTAAAAAAATGGGAAATAAAGAAACTCACGATTTATGTAAATATATATTTATTTTCATTTTCTTTAAAACCCTGGACTGGAATAGGAAGGGGATTTTTCTTAAATTATTTTCAAAACCCTGGACTGGAATAGGAAGGGGATTTTCTTGTAAATTATTTTCAAAACCCTGGACTGGAATAGGAAGGGGATTTTTCTCAAAATTATTTTTTTATCCCAATCCGGAATGGGCAGGAATCGTTTTTCGAAATTCTTTTTCTAAACCAACATAAATTAATTCAAGATAAATTAATTAGATCATTTTTGGTACCGAAAGGGCGTTTAGGGTGCTAATACCTTCCCTAAAACATAACCAACCCCCGAATCCAATCTCTAGAAACGTAGACCATTTTTCAATTAGGTGTCCGATCTCACCCTTAGATAATTTAGATCGGTGGCGACTCCAAAACTCAAAATTTTTAGGGTCAACAGCTTGGCGACTCCACTGGGGACATTAGAGGGTTAGGCCAATTTAAAATGATCTTATTAATTTCTTGATTGATTTGTTGGTTTAATTTTTTTTTGTGGAAATGACAAAATAAAAGGTACGCTTACTAGCTCCTAGTGCTTTAAGTGTTCAAATTTTGTACCTATTTATTTATTTTTCCATATGTATATATTTGTATGTGATTCTTTTTGTAGGTTTGCGATATGTTTCCTTACATACAATACCACTCTCACCACACACTAGAGCAAAGGGGAGGTCATGACCCCTGTGCCCTATGCCCGGGCCATATAAGATGGCCTATAGGTTAGAGGGGTGTAGTAAGGTTAGCCTTCGAGAGACCTTCGGTCTCCGCATGGGCGCCCGAAACACCCCACTTGAATTGATCCTCTTAAGGACAATTTGGGGACCCGATGTAGGGAACATAGAACTTATCCTTTCACTATTAATAGCCTTAAAGCTATCCTTTGCAAGAGAGATTTGTGGCCCAAACCTTTGTGAGTGGACAGGGACCTAGGACTTACCAAAATTTAGGCACGATGGGAAACATTTTAATACTACATTTTCTCTATCTCATCACGTGCTAATCATTATGTTTTTAACACAATTCCTCTGTCATATACATTTTACTTCTATATGCATGATGGTTTTAAGTTTAAGAATAAACAGGGGCAAAATATGGTCAACTTTTTAAAGACTTCTAAAGTTCTTTCTTTGACAACATAAACTACAATAGGAGATAGTTTAGGAACTTGTTTAGGGAATGTGGACCCTTACCAACGTGCATAGAAATAAATCACAAGAGGAACTTACCCAGAATAGCATGCATTCTTTGTTAACACCAATCACCTCTTTTCCTGAGTTTTCATTTTTGCATCATGCATGGCATCCATTTTTGCATCCTGCATGGCATCACAATAGTCATATGCATAAATTCTCATTTGCATGCCAATAATTTATTTTCTTAAAATTCAAGAGGATTAAAAGGAAATCACGGCTCCTACAACGCGATCCCAGTCAAAGCTCATGGCGGAACAAAGGCAAGAAAGGTCCATGGAAGAGTTACATGCAGAAATAGGAAGTCTCAAAGCACAATTGGCTAGACTAACTGAGCTGCTCATGTCCAAAGAGAATATGCAAAACGAGTGCCCGCAGGGCTCGGCAGCCCAACAACCGCAAAACCAAGTGGACCCCAATCAGCCATATATTGTAGAAACAGAAGTAAGCTTCGTCCCAGACCTTGATGAGTTAGAGGAGCAAGAAAAGTTGAAAAAATTAGCGGAAGAAGCATTGATCCGAGAGAAATATGAGCTGCTTGAAGCTAGGATGAGGAAAATGGAGGGGTTTACTGATGAAGATGTCCTAGATGTTCATGAGATCGGATTGGTACCTGATGTTGTTATACCCCCAAAATTCAAGGTACCAGAGTTCAAGAAGTATGATGGAACATCTTGTCCTAGGGCACACATCTTTATGTACGTCAGAAAAATGTCAGCTTATGCTGACAATGAGAAACTACTGATCCATATCTTTCAAGAGAGTTTGGTCGATGGGGCTGCTGAATGGTACATGAGCCTTGATCGTTACTCTATCCGTACGTGGAAAGATTTGGCAGAAGCTTTCATAAGGCACTACAAGTATAATAGGAACGTAGCCCCTGACAGGTTCCAAATTCAGAATATGGCAAAAGAGGATAGCGAATCCTTCAAAGCCTATGCCCAACGATGGAGGGATGTGGCAATAAGGGTACAACCACCTCTTTCTGATAAGGAGATGGTTACCATATTCATGAGCACTTTGACATATCCCTTTTATGGAAAAATGGTGGGATTTGCTAACATGAACTTTGCTGATCTAGTAGAAACTGGAGAAAGAATTGAGCGAGGGATAAAAGCTGGGAAGATGGGAAGATCCATGGCAAGCAATACATCACAAAGGAGGCCTCAACCCAATAATAAAAAGAAAGAGGAAGTCCATTTTGTGGATTACCATAACAAGGGGAAAGGCAAAGTGAAAAACTTTGACAACAACCAACAAACTTGCCAAGTGTCTTATGCACCAATAATGAGCACTGTAACACCTCGAACTACCAATCAAAACACACCTCAGCAGCCTATCCAGTATCAACCATATCAACAAGTACAGCCAGTGCAACTTCAATATAAGCCTCAAGCTCAGTTTAACCGTGAAAGACAACCAAACGATCGGAGGTATCAAAAGTTTGATCCTATCCCTATACCGTATTCACAGTTATTACTGCAGCTGCTACAGAATAATTTGGTAACTTTAAGCCCTATTCGCCCACTCCAACCTCCGTACCCTGTATGGTACAACGAGAACCTGACTTGTGATTACCACGCAGGGGCAAAAGGACATGCAGTAGATAATTGCATTGCTTTCAAGAAGAAGGTACAAGACTTGATTGATACTAAGTGGTTGACATTTGATCAAGTAGCTTCAAGACCAGATGTCCATGGTAATCCTTCGCCTGATCATGACAATTAAAATGTTAACAACCACTAGAATGGCATGGGCAAAACCAAGGTCTTGTGGTTGGAGAGGACCAATTGATTTGGGATAGAGAGTCTGTTCTCATACTGTTTACTACAAGTTGGATTACTTCTTTTATTTATTTTGCATCTTTACCTTATGGCACCTGCTAATGGCTCTGCCCAAGGCCTTAGCAAGCATTTTGTATGGGCACACTTCTTAATTCAATAAAATGCTTAGTGTGATGAATGCATTACTTTTTATCAAATTACTTTTGCCTAAATCTACACTGGGGCAATCGGTTTATCTCTAATATTGATGCTCATAAGCATTAAAACGAAGAAAGGTTTTTCCTAATTTTATTTTTGAAAAATCCAATCGCCGATGATAAAATAGGTTTGCTTGAATACTCAATTCTTTTCGATGACTGAGTGTCTTCTGATTAAGAGAGAGCCTATGGTAAGGATTTGCTTATAGTGAGAAAACAGATACCCTAAAACTTGTCTAAATGACTCTCAAAGCTATTTGTGGGATACCACATTACTCAAGAAATGACCTAGGCCATCTTTGGATAGTTTGAGCTTTTCATGCTACACCCTAACATCTGAATTCCCGTAGTCACCCATTCGAGCCTGTAAAAGGATAACAAGACCCTTTATTCAATTTCTTTACTTTGACCCACACCAACTTTAACTTTTCAGTCATAAATAATTGCTTCACCCAAAAGGAGAGCTAAAAGAGTACCCTTGCTATGGAAGAAGAAAATGCTATGAATGATAATTCAAGGCTCAGGTGAACAAATAAGCGGTATCCTTCCAAACTAAGTGAAAAAGCACAAAAAGAAAAATGAAAAAGAAGAAGAAATGTTGAGAAGAAATGAAAAAGGAAGAATACTAGGCCAAAAAAAGAAGAGAAAAGGCCAACTGAAAGAAAGAAAAGAGAAAAAGGAACAGACTTCACCTTGAGTCAACAAAGTTATCCAAAAAGGAAAAGCAAAAAGTGAGGCATCACATGCTCAAACACCTCACACTCTCCTTTTTATAAATCCTTATCTCTTCCATTCTTACCCATTTCCTAGGCCCTACATTACAACCTGAGTAAAGCCCTAGTGATCTTGATTAATATGGTAAACTAATTAAAGTGGAGAGAGGCACAAAAACAAGCCTATGGGGTATCTATGAGTGCCAACACATGAGTGTAAACACTTGAAAATGATTTAAGAGTACAAATACTTGAGAGAGATTAGAGTGAGCACTTTATAGAACACTTTGATTCTGGAGAATTGAGTAATTATTATGTGCATTCCCTTGAGGCATAACTTGGATAATAAAAGAAGATGAATTTAGGAACACCTTTTCAACATTATTTTGCTTATGAACAATCAAAATTTAAACTGGGGCAATCAAGGGTAAAACCCATATCCAAATGACTTACCTTTAAAGAAGGGGAGGATTAAGAGAAAGGTTACAACGGGATTCTAGCCCATTAAAAGGAATCGAACCTAACCCCCAAAGGTATTACCCCTACAGTTTTCAATACTTTGATATGCCTAAACTGGGGCAATCGGTCATTGACCCACCTGTTGACCTCTCCTTTAAAATGCTTTGTATGCTTTATGCCATAAACCATCCTTATTTCTCAGAATGCATTCTCATGCAAAGCAAGAAGTGTTAGGTCCCACTAAGGATGTTAATCGAAGAGTTGCTACTCGAAAGGGCAAGACATGGATTAAATAATTGGCAAAATTCTGTTGGTGAATGAAGAACAATTTTAAGCAGTGATTTCCAAACATGTTGAATAAGTCATACCCTTAATTTCTTTTAGAAGAGAAGGAAGTAGGGTATGCAAAAAGAGGTTTAGCTCAAATATACAAACAGAGGCAATAGAGCAAACACTCGAAAGATGCTACATGTCTCGAACGTTGGTCTATATGTGCTTGCCTTAAGTCTTCCCATAAGTTCATGATTGGGAAAGCAAGTTGGACCCGTGAAAACTCCTAATTAATAATTTGATGAAACATTGAATCATCAAGCATTATTTCATCATGATCATACATCTATATCCCTATGTGTACATAAATCTAATTTAGAATGTTTTCTTTCAGTAAATCATTCCTAGAATAGTTTACTCTAGGTTATTTCTCCTGGATAGTTTACCCCATAAACTTATAATGGGTTTCATTGTATCTCATTTAGTAGATCAATCTAAAATGTTTTCCTGGAACAAGTTTCTTCAAGTTACTAACCTTTATTTCAACTTGGAACGTGTTTCTCCAAGTTCTTCAATATCCCCGAGGGTGGACCCGATAACCCTTCATATCCCCGAGGGTGGATCAAGTACCCTTCACATCCCTAAGGGTGGACCAGATAACCCTTTAAATGTCCTTGTTAGGTGGACGGTAACCTTTCAACATCCCCAAGGGTGGACCCGGTAACCCTTCACATCCCCGAGGGTGGATCAAGTACCCTTCACATCCCCAAAGGTGGATCAAGTACCCTTCAATGTCCTCGTTGGGTGGACAGTAACCCTTCACATCCCCAAGGGTGGACCAGGTAACCTTTTATATCCCCAAGGGTGGATCAAGTACCCTTCACATCCCCGAGGGTGGATCAAGTACCTTTCAATGTCCTCGTTGGGTGGACAGTTACCCTTCACATCCCCAAAGGTGGACTAGATAACCCTTCAACATCTCCAAGGGTGGATTTAGTACCCTTCACATCCCCGAGGGTGGATCAAGTACCCTTCACATCATAATTATTTCCGGCCAAAATAGTGTCTCTCAACCTTTGCTCATGTCATTTTAGATCAAGTAATTTTGCATTATCAAGCATGCTATTTTCAAGTCAAGCCTTCTACATCCAGCATGTCATTTAAGTCTTTCACATGACAAATGTACTTTCATGCTCAAGCATCTTTATGTTAAACATGTAGTAATCCCATTTTTGAGGTCAAGCCTCCTTACGTGCTAAGCCCTGTCAAGCAGGTTCGCACGCCAAATCCTGCCCAGCAGGTCGCATGCCAAGCTCTGTCAAGCAGATACGCATGTAGTAATCCCATTTTGGAGGTCAAGCCTCCTTACGTGCTAAGCCCTGTCAAGCAGGTTCGCACGCCAAATCCTGCCCAGCAGGTCGCATCCAAGCTCTGTCAAGCAGATACGCATGTAGTAATCCCATTTTGGAGGTCAAGCCTCCTTACGTGCTAAGCCCTGTCAAGCAGGTTCGCACGCCAAATCCTGCCCAGCAGGTCGCATGCCAAGCTCTGTCAAGCAGATACGCATGTAGTAATCCCATTTTGTAGGTCAAGCCTCCTTACGTGCTAAGGCCTGTCAAGCAGGTTCGCACACCAAATCCTGCCCAGCAGGTCGAATCCTGCCCAGTAGGTCGCATGCCAAGCTCTGTCAAGCAGATACGCATGTAGTAATCCCATTTTGGAGGTCAAGCCTCCTTACGTGCTAAGCCCTGTCAAGCAGGTTCGCACGCCAAATCCTGCCCAGCAGGTCGCATGCCAAGCTCTGTCAAGTAGATACGCATGTAGTAATCCCATTTTGTAGGTCAAGCCTCCTTACGTGCTAAGCCCTGTCAAGCAGGTTCGCACACCAAATCCTGCCCAGCAGGTCGAATCCTGCCCAGTAGGTCGCATGTCAAGCTCTGTCAAGCAGATATGTATGCAGTAATCCCATTTTTGAGGTCAAGCCTCCTTACGTGCCAAGCCCTGTCAAGCAGGTTCGCACGCCAAATCCTACCCAGCAAGTCACATGCCAAGCTCTGTCAAGCAAATACGCATGTAGTAATCCCATTTTGGAGGTCAGGCCTCCTTACGTGCCAAGCCCTGTCAAGCAGGTTCGCACACCAAATCCTGCCTAGCAGGTCACATACCAAGCCCTGTCAAACAGGTATGCATGTCGAGTAGGCCATTTCAGGACAAGCTGGAATCGAGCTTCACTCGTCTCCTCTTTTATTACTTGTGCTAGAGTCAAGCATCATTTGACTCAAACCCTCTACACTTGGGTGAGCAAGGAAATCACAGGTCAATTTTAAATAGATTCACAATCCTCATACATGGGGTGAAATCAATCGTCGGCCAAAATAGTGTCTTTCAACCTCTGCTCATCTCCTAATACCTAGAAGACAAGCAGAGGGGGGCAATCTGTAGACACCCAATTTTGTCCGGCCCACAATGTAAAACTTTAAATAATAAAACCCAATTTTTAAGGGAAAAAGCCCAAATAAAAATCACAAACCCAAAATTAAAACATAATCCAAAAATAAAAATAAAATAAAAAATATAAAAAGAAAAATAAAAGTAAAAAATCAAATAAAAATAAAAACGAAATTCTAAAGAATCAAATAAATTCAAAAAATCAAATAAATCTAAGATAATTCAAATAATCTCAAGAAAAATCAGAAAAATAAAGATAAAATCAGAAAAAACTCAAATAAATCCAAGATAATTCAAAAACAAAAAGATAATTTCAAGAAAAATAAGAAAATAAAGATAAATCCAAAAAAAAGATAAAAAGATAAAAAAAGATGAAGATAATAAGATGAAAGATAAACGACAAAATCTAACTCAAACTAGGAATTAAGAATTTAACTAAAATACAAACTCTCAATTTCCAAATTTTATAAAAGCCATTAACAGAAAAAGGGAGAGGGGGGAGGATTGGAGAAAAAGAGAAAAATCTCTCCCAAAATTTCAGCCTTCAACCCATGCCGGCACCAGCCAAATACTAAGTCCTCATCCCACTACACCTCCAGCCACAAAGCAATTCCACTTTCAGCCCTTGAACTTACGATCACCCAAAAACAGAGCTGCTCAACCTTCACTTCTGAAATTCTCGTCACCCTCCGGCCATCACGAGAGCAAAGCTCGTTCGTGATTTGCAACAGCCCACTAGACGTAGGACGCTATCCTTGTGAAGGATCCAGTACACGGACACTCCTACAAGACGCATGCACGGAAACAAGAAAAGAAACCCTCGCAGTTTTTCACCTTCCAAAATCCCACAACCATCCGCCAGCAAAACTAAAAAACTGCACCCTCACACGAGATCAACCGGCACCCTCACAGAAGCAACTCCGTTTCCCAGCTCTTCTCTCCCATTTGCACTTTTCCACAGTACGTTTCTCATCCTACACTCCAATAGCTCCTTCAACACACTCCCAGCCATTTGCACCTCACCGTTTTGCCACTCCCTACTGGGAAACCTCAATATCGTGCCTCACTCTCACCCAAAGATCTGAAGTCTCTCTGCAGTGCCGTCACTCAGCCACACGGAGAGAAAAGAAACACTCACTGCACTTGGAAACTTCACGGAGCCAGCCGTAGCACTTACGGCAGAAAGCACTCTCTCTCTCTGGCTTCACACAACTCCTTACTCACAAGAAGTCCTCCAACCCGACACACAACCAGCACCTCTCGCTCCCCACGCACAACCAGCACTCACTCTTCCCTCTCGACTCCACCCAGCAACGCCGACTATCAGCCATTGCTTCACTTCACCTTCAACTCGACTTCACCCAGCAACGCCATCACACCCAGCTGGTTTCCGGCGTCAGCCAAGAAGCCCAGTCGCGCTCGTCAACGTCTTCACGCTGGACTCGGATCTCCGGCGCCAACCAAGAAGCCCGGTCGCGTCACGCCAGCACCTTCACATTGTCTGGGCTCGGACCCTCGGCGCCCTCACCAGTCGACACCCAATGCCACCAGCCTGTCTGGAAGCTCTTCGTCCCCGTCCATCTTCCATCGCAACACCAAGTCCACCACTTAACTGTCGTGGTCCAGAACTTGACCAGAAACCAGCACGCTGCTGCCACTCTGAAGCTGAACCACGACGCCGTCCATCTTGCTCGGCAGCTGTTTCGACTTCCATCACGCTGCAGGATTCGACGACTGTTGAGGCCTCGTTGAGCTTCGCGGAATTAGCCTGAGCGTCTTACGTTGAAGTTGAGAGGTATGGCCACCGAATGTTCAAAACTTGCGCCTGTGTTATTATTTTGCTTGCAACTTAATGTGTTTATTACCATAATATAATCAGTTTGGTGTATCCGAAGTTTTGTTTGCATGCTGAATGAAGACGTGGGTTTATATGATGGTGTTTGTAATTCTTTGAAAACTCTATAAGTTTTGATTATATATGTGTACATACGTATTGGGCTTTACATTTTTTAGAAAAACTTTGTATAAAATGTTAGTTGAGTTTATTGTTTTTCTCTTGATAGTAGAATTAAAATAAAAATGGATGAATTCTAGAACTAGTGTCCCTTTTTTTTTAAAAAAATGGGAAATAAGGAAACTCACGATTTATGTAAATATATATTTATTTTCATTTTCTTTAAAACCTTGGACTGGAATAGGAAGGGGATTTTTCTTAAATTATTTTCAAAACCCTGGACTGGAATAGGAAGGGGATTTTCTTGTAAATTATTTTCAAAACCCTGGACTGGAATAGGAAGGGGATTTTTCTCAAAATTATTTTTTTATCCCAATCCGGAATGGGCAGGAATCGTTTTTCGAAATTCTTTTTCTAAACCAACATAAATTAATTCAAGATAAATTAATTAGATCATTTTTGATACCGAAAGGGCGTTTAGGGTGCTAATACCTTCCCTAAAACGTAACCAACCCCCGAATCCAATCTCTAGAAACGTAGACCATTTTTCAATTAGGTGTCCGATCTCACCCTTAGATAATTTAGATCGGTGGCGACTCCAAAACTCAAAATTTTTAGGGTCAACACAACCAAGTCAGTTTAACTGATTCATTAAGCAAAACAACACACCCAATAAAAATGATTATAGGACAATAGATAATATAGGCCAGCAAAAATGGAAAGGAAAAGAATATGCAGAGCATTGTTCTTAAAAATTTGTGCCAATTTTATTTGAAACATAGCAAGATAAAAATTAAGATTATCACTACCTGCTAATTAGTCTTAATCAAGCGTGAAATGGAGACACATTTTGCTTTTCTACACCTCAGGTCCATATCTGTGACAAAGATGTAATTATTAATAGTTTCAAAGAAAGATGATCTTTCCATTGTTTAAACATGGAAGAGAAAAAACTGAATCTGACCTTGATGGTACAGCAGAAGCTCTAATTTGAGTAACAATGCACTAGAATCTGAAACTTGTGCTCGTTATGATACCCCTCAAAATGGGGTAAGGGACTAGTAAGGAGATAAAAACTTCCTACCAATAATCCCCACAAGAACATTTTCCTTCAATAAAATGATGAAAACAATTTGAATCCCTCAGTATGATATGACGACAGAAAACTTTAGATATGTAGTTCATAGCTGTATGGCAATCTCCACAAACTCGAAGATTCTTGAAAATCCTAATTGGTGCACCTGGAGGTAAAGCAAGAAGTCCAAAAGCAGCAGCCAGCTTCTCGCTGTGATAGGCAAGACCAATCTCCTTCCCCTCTCTATCCATGTCATGCAAAGAAAAATTCATATCTGGGACATAGCCAGCCTCCTTGATTCTTATTATCATTTCATCAAGTTTGGAATAAATCTCAGCTGCCCTAGCATGTCCTCTATCCTCAGACATGAAGGTATGCACTCTGCTGTTTAAGTCAATCCAACTGCACCCAGGCTCCTTGATTATCCCCTTTGATTTCATCAGTTTTCTAATTTTTGCTGCATCATCCCATTTACAAGCTGCAGAATACATGTTAGACAACAAAACATAAGGCATAGCATTCATAGGTTCCAACTCAAAAAGGTTTTTTGCTGCTCTCTCACCCAATTCTAAGTCCCCATGCACTCTACAAGCAGCAAGCAGTGCCTTCCACACAGTTGCATCTGGTTTGACGTCCATTTGATTTAGTAATTCTTTTGCCTCATTAAGCTTTCCAGAGCGTCCAAACAGATCAATCATGCAGGCATAGTGTTCAGGACCAGGTTTTATTCCATAAACCTTATCCATTTGTTGAAAATAGAAGCGGCCAGCATCCACAAGACCAGCATGGCTGCAAGCAAATAATATACCAATAAACGTAATAAAATCAGGTTTTGTGCCACTAGTAATCATTGCATCATAAAATCTTAAAGATTCCCTGCCTTTGCCATTCTTTGCATAACCAACAATGAGAGCTGTCCAAGTAATTACATCCCTATCTTTCATAGAGTCAAATATGCTGTGGGCATCATCCAGGCACCCACATTTTGTGTACATGGTTACAAGTGAATTATCCACTGACAGTGATGACCTAAGGCCAGATTTGATAAAATCTGAATGTACTTGTTTCCCAAATTCTAGAACAGTCAGTTCTGCACAGGCACTCAGAATACTAGCAATGACAAATTGGTCTGGAGTTATTCCAGCAATTCTCATGTCAGAAAACATCTTCACAGATTCCTCATGGGAGCCATTGTGTGCATAGCCTGTGACAAGGGAGGTCCATGAGATGACATCCTTCTCAAGCATCTGGTTGAACACTACACGTGCACTATTCAAATCCCTGGATTTGCCGTACATGTCAACAAGAGCATTGCCAACAAGCTTATAATCCTCAAATCCTGTCTTGATTATTAAACAGTGAACTAGTTTCCCACTACTACTCACTATGCAGCAGTTCAGGACAGATGGGAATGTATAATCATCAATCTTCATATCTCTTGCATGCATTTTCTCAAACAAGAGTAGAGCTTCCTCTTTGAACCCATGTCTCACACACCCAACTATCATGGAGTTCCATGAAACAACATCAACGACCTCCATACTTTCCAATATTTGCTTTGCACTATCTAGACGTCCACATTTTGCGTACATATCAACCAGTGCACTTTGAACATATATATTAGTTCCAAAACCACTCCGAACAATGCAACCATGCACCTGTTCCCCAAAGCAAGGAGCTGAAACTGAAGAACATGCTGTCAATATGCTAGGAAATGTAAACTGGTTGCATTCAACACCTCTTGCATGCATATTACGGAAAAACTCAATTGCCTTGTGACCATCACCAATCTGAGCATAACCGGTAACCATTGTAGTCCAGAGAACATGATTTTCCCTACTATAAGGCAAGGCCTTGAAGAGTAATTCAGCTTCCAAAATGGACTTGCACTTTGAATACATGTCCACAAGGCCAGTGACAACATATGCATTAGATTCAAATCCAGTCTTCACCACATACCCGTGAATCAGTTTCCCGCTTTGGATCAGGCCCGATGTTGAACATGCCCTTAGAATACTTCCCAAAGTGTATTGGCTGGGATTTTGACCCTCAAATCTCATTTGCCGAAACAAATCAAAAGCTTCAACTTCACACCCATATCGACAATACCCAGATATGAGGCACGACCAAGTGATAGAACTTCTACTTGAAATTTCATCAAATAACTTTCTTGCTTCGGCCAGTCTTCCTGAATTAGCATAAGCAACTATCATAATGTTCCAAGTATACTCATCCCTATCAAGCATACTATCAAACAGTTGCCGGGCATCATCAATCTGACCAGATTTTGACAGTTGATGAAGAACCCAATTTGAATGAAATTTTGGATGATTAGAACCCACTTTGCTGTGGATATAACAAGTTAATTTCATAATCTTAAATTGGTTCCATGCATTGTATGGGACCCCCACGATCTTTGAGTTGAACTTGAGCATGCCATCTTCTTTAACACTTCTCTCACGAGGTATTCATGCAGTAACTGGCTTTTCTACAATGAATTCAAGTTTGAGCAAAACATGTGGGCAAACAGCTTTCAACAGCCCGAATTGCCAGACCTTTGTGTCGGAACTGGAATACCTTTCCAATGAGACATACACTCTCGAGTTTCGAATTCGACACAAACTGGTCGCTGATCAGTACAGTTTGATAGTCTAGTTGGAAGTGGAATAATTTTAAGGCGTTGAACGGTATCGCACGAGAAGAATCCGTCACTCAATTTAAAGTATTACAAAATATCTTAAATTAAAAAAAATATATAAATTTTTATAAAAGTATTATAAAAATAGCTTTTTCATCATAGTTCAATTTTTTTCCGGCTAAAGCATTTTTTTTTTCACAAGAAAAAAATGTTAGATCTTAATTTCTTCCTGCCCAAAATGGCTGCAAAGAAAAGACTAATGGCAATTACAAGTGAACTCATTGCATAATAATTACATATAATAAGCTGGATCAAATTTTTATTACAAAAATATATATATATATATATATGAACAGAAAATTTTGGTTTGAATTAATGTTTTGGTTACGGGCTAGCTTGATTAAATTACACATATTTACATTTAATGATAATTAATAAAACTTTAGTACTATTATTTTTTATAAAAATAATTTTTAAAATTTGAATATGAATATTTAGTCTAAATTTTAATTTAAAGTATAAATTAATTTTTATTATTATATTTTTAATTACATGAAAATCTTTTTAAACATTTTTTCACATAATATTTCTACATCACTTTTAAATATGAGATTAATTTATGTTTAAAATTATAGTCTTTTTTAACAAACATAATTTTAAAGCTTAAATTTTAATATTAGATTTTAAATTATTAAGTTGAGATATAAATAATAATTATAATGTCAATATTTATTAATAAAAAATACTTATTATATTTGTTTTTTTTCTTTTATAAGTTAAGAACTTTTAGAAGGTTATTGCAGGATAAGAGAAAGGGAATGGAACCTGAGACTTGGTTCAAGAAACGACTGCAATTGTATCAGGTGAATTGAGACACAACTTATTATATCTGTTTTGATCGAGCTAATTGATAAAAAAGTAGACAAGCCAACTTACTTGCCATGAAGCAAGGCACTCTTTTTTTTTTTTTTTTTCGGTGATAAAGGGTGCTTAGAGAAGGAAATTACACTAAAATATTTCATAGGAAAGGCCATCTGCATTGAATCTGCTAGAAGCAGCACATTTAAATCTGCAGGGGGGTCATGTGAGTTCCAGGATTTGCCCGAACACCTTTTGTTGCTAGACAATCGGCACAGAAGTTCTGTTCTCTGTACACATGTCTAATAGTGATCTCCTGAAAGCCATGCATGAGGTTGACGGTTGCCTCAATGATTGGAGATTTGGAGACTTCTCTATTATTTACTGCAGTAAAAAGAGCCTTCGAATCTACCTCCACTTCAATTTTGTTACATCCTTTTTCTCTGGCTAAGTTCAGTCCGAGATACAGAGCCCAACATTCAGCCTGAAACACAGGAACTTGACCACAAGATCCGAAGAATCCAGTTACCCAAATCCCTCAATGATCTCTAATTAAACCGCCACATCCACACCCTCCATCCTCCTTCCTAGATCCATCTGTGTTTAATTTAAACCATCCCGATTTGGGCAACTGCCAATGAATGAATCTCATCTCCTTTTTGTTCAGTCTAGTCTTTGGAACCTGTCTGGAGGCACCTTGAATTTGGTTCACATACCTGCTAATAATATGAACGCCATTCTCTGACCAAGTGAAATCCTGGTCATGAACAGCTAGATTTCTCCATTTCCCAATAAACCAACAAGTGACTGCCCACATTATACTCCATTTAACATCCTCCTTCATACCCATATATGTGGAAAGATTGTTATCTATCCAATCCTCCAAAGACCAGCTGTAGAAATTCCCCAGATAAGCAGGTTGGACTAAAAATCTCCTTAGCTGCTAAGCTTTTCTGTAATCCCGAAGAGTATGAAGTGTTGTCTCTTCAATTTGATTACGCCATATACAATTAGGATCACCATTATTCCACCTGCTAGTATTGCTTTTAGTCAATAGTCTACCATGAGTTGCTTGCCAGGTAAAAGTGCATACGCAATTTGGGACTGGAATTCAATTTACCTGATTTATTCCCGAGCAAGGCCTCATGGTTGTCTCCAAAGTAAGCCATTCAGTCCAAAAATTAAATAGATATAAGACATGTATGCAAATACCTAGTAAAAGCTAGCTCCTCCACTCCAAGGGACTACTAGTAACGGTCTTTCTGATAATTATAAAGTATCTTCCCCAATCACTTTACCCAAGCACATCTTTTTCTTTAGCAGATCAAGATTTTCCAACTTCATAATATCACTAATTACTGTTAGGATTTTTTATTTATCTTTATCTTTTTCACTTTCTCAGTTATTGTTTGGATTTAACAAGTGAATTAGCTTTTGGATATAGTGTAAAATTTAATAAATTTAATTATTTAAAATTTTTTAAATAAATATTTTTTTAACAATTATGAGAATACCTATATTAATTTTTGAGTATCTATAAACACCAAAAGAAAAGAGAGAAACATGGTAAGAACAGGTAAATGAAGACATCACATTTTCGAATACAGCTAAGGTAGTTCCACCACTCTGGAAAATCCTAGAAACAACTCCATTAGAATTCCTGTAACCCACTTGGAATCCCATAACCTGAGGATCAAATTCGTCACCCCTTACCACCATCCCCTTGCCCGGCGGTTTCACCTCCGAGCAAGAATATTCCGGCGCCTTTCCCCGAACGTAGAAATTAATAGCCCAACATCGCTGTCCTTCCCAATTCCTATGATTCAAGATCATGCTGCAAATACTTTCCTAGAAAATCCAATGCGCTATTCTGGCCACTCTAACACTTGTAACTCCCTTTGAAGTCTTGCATGTGTATGAAGGTGTGTTGATTTGTGTTTGTTAATTTGTGGCAGTGGAGAAGGATTTGGGAGGAAATGGAAGGAGGAAGGGTGGGTTCCAATAATGGACTTAGGAACGCGTATAGCATGGAAGCGTGTGAGAGAAGGGAGGAAGAAACAAACACGCTGCCTTCTTAGAAATGTAAAGAGAAAAGAAAACCTGTCTTGTGGATTTGACGCTGTTTGTTGGGTGATTACGTACTCATCAACCAAACACTGTTTGATTCCCATAAGCGGAGAGGAAAAATTCAACTTTTGCGTGGCGTAAGCGTGGCTTTAGGGAGAATTTGCTTCTTCTGCTTCCTAGGAAGTGGACTAGTTCAAATGCAGACTTACCTGTACTCCCAAGGCGATATTCCTTTCTCTTTCCTTTTTATCTTTGGAAAGTTGTCCCAAAATGATACGAATTCCTTGCAGAGTAAAGGTGACGGGATATGTTTGGATTTGTTAAATCACATAACTAAATTATATAAAATTTGATAAATTTAATAATTTAAATTTGAATTTTTTTAAAATTTAAAGAATAAATAACTTTATTTTTTCCTAATCATATAATGCTTAGATAATTGTAAAGACTTAATGCTATGGAAGAATCAATCAAAGTAATTGAGACTTAACTTTTTTATTATATAAAAGAAATTTATTTGAGAGAGATTTATAAAAAAAAAAAGTAGAATCTATCCATGCCTATAGGAAGACTATGATAAAGTCAAGTTCATATATTGACTTCTGAGCACATTACCCTCACTATACGTTAGACAAAGCTCTGTTTACCAGTCTTTGGTCAACTGAGATTGAATGAGGAAAACATTCTGAACATATGTATGTCTCTGAAACTACTCAGAAATAATCAGGGAAGCAAGTGAGGCATGCAGAACTGAAGAAATTTGCTTGTAAACATAACCATGGAGCTTTGTAATATATAGTTTTCACATTAAGTGTATGAGCTTCTTATGTGTTGGACTCAGTTCATTATTTTATTTTTTAAACTTGATAATCTCATATCTCATTTCAACCTCAAATAATGACACGTAAAAATTGCCCAATCACTTATACCAAAAAAAAAAAAAATTTCCCAATCACTAAACCACATCAAATTATCTTTTTAGATGAAAAAATGATAATAAAGTTAGAGTACTCTCACACTACCCAACAGGGCATCAATAACATGCCAATCTCTAAATAATAAATCACGAATCAGGGTCATAAGTTGAGCATCCTAAGTTTCACTAAAATTACAAAGTTGTTTTTCTGTCTTAATGTAATTTTTTATTAAAAAATAAAGTTTTGTTATTGATCAAGCGTTAGCTAGCCGGGTTGATGAAATCTTGTTAATCTCAGAAGAATGCAGAGTAAATTCTTAAATTTTCAAAAGTTCTCTTGACGTTAAAGAATATTAATGATGTTATTGTCTCACAAGTGTATGTATTACATCATCATGTAAACAATCTAAACAAATTAAGAAGAAATATAATAAAAAAAATGAATGAATATATTTGTCTTCAAATATTGGTAGGGTAGCTCCACCACATTGGAATCCCGGTGACAACTCCATTTGAATTCATCACGTGACCCACTTGGACTCCCTTAGCCTCAGGTGCAGCCCGAAACTGATCACTCCTTACCAACGTTCCCTTGGCCGGCGATTTCACCTCCGAACAAGAATACTCGGGCGTCTTTACTCGGACGGAGAAGTTGATTACCCCGCTTCGCCGTCCTTCCCAACTTCTCAGCCTGTAACTCAGCACCTGCAAGCAACTTTCAGGGACACTCCCTCCCAGAAAATCCGAAATCGCTATTCTTGCCACTCCAACACTTGTAACAACTCCCTTCGAAGTCTTGCATTGTACCTCGAACGTAATAGACCTTGCGTGCATGGGCATGTCCAGCCACAACTTCTCGTTCCACGAAGGGTGGCTGCCACCTTCCGCCGCTGCCATCCTAGTCGTACAGCAGTTGATGGATTCCGTCCGAACAACCACATACACGTTCTCCGTCACCGGATTCCCATCAAGAGATAGGTTTTCGCCGGATATAACCGTAATTTCAAGGGTGCGAGAACTAGCCACCATGTCTAAACCAAAGCTAAGTATATAAAAGTGTATATATAATGTTTGTGTTTCCGAAGATGGAAGAGATTTGGGATGGAGAAGAAGAAGGTAGAATGGGTTTATATAGGATTTGGGGTACGGTGTTGAGAAACCGTGAAAGGAGAAAGAAATTACCAAGACGCTGCTTCTCTGTTTGTGATGTTGAAGCAGTCTTCTTTTGTTGTACTGTAGCTGTAAGGTGTGCCGACAGCCGCGGAAAAGTTTTCCGAGGCTTTCTTTTTTGTAAATGCGTTGACTCAGAGTCTCTTAATTTCTTAGGTGACTTACGCGTGGCACTTTGAGAATTTTCTCGGCAACGCTGGCCGCTCAATAAGGAAATTGCCAAACATCAGCAAAAATAAGAAAAATAAAAGAGTGAATTTCTATGGAAAATCCTGAATCCTTTGAGTTGAACTCACAGAAGATTTCATGAATCTTCACCTTAGTTTTCAATTCAATGAAAATTTTAAAAATATTTTTTTAGATAAAAATTCTCAAATACACATGATGTATAATACAATTTAGATATGCACTCCACTAGTCCAACAGTCAAGAGACAATATAGGTATGCTTACAAAAATTTCTGTTATTAATTTTTTAATTTTCTTTTGTACATTTTGTAAAATCACAAAAATATTACTTTGATAGAGGCGCTTAAAATTTCTTAAACCATTCATAATAAATCTTCTAAAAAGAAAAATAATTAATTTAATAGATGCCTTTTGTATTTTTAAATAATCAATATGAATTATGTAATTAGAAGTAAGATTCAGTTTTTACTTTGTGGAGGCAACTTTTTTTTTTATTTCTTAAATTCTTTTTCTCATAAATAAAGTGAAGTATTTGCCCATTAATATAGTAATACCTGTTGTTATTTTATTACTGTCTTAGAATTTTTTCTTTTCTTAATTTTAGGTTTTAATTAAAATCTTATATGTATGTATTAGTAGACTATCCACTTTTTCTTGTAAGTGATATTTGTATGAGATTCAATTTATAAAATAAAGAAATTTTTATTTGCCTTGCATCTATCATAAGAATCTTTTAAGTATATGCCTTGGAATAGTAAGTAGAGGTTGATAAGAAGAAAAAGACACAATGGTCTATTAATAAAGTCTGACATAATTAGCAAATACTTGAATTTTTTAAATATATTATTTTGAGTTTGATTTAAGTCATATTATAGAAAAGATTTTGTTAAGTAAAGTAAAACCTATTTCAGTAATTTTAGATTAGTTTTTGGTTGTTGATCAGGGAATATTTTGAGTAACCCTAAAAAAGGCCAAATGGTCCCTAAAAATTTTCAAACGCCATAGTGCTTAGCATGTTTGTGGCCTTTGGTGTCCTTCCTTTCTACTTAAGGAACCACTCTAAATATATCAATTGAATCGTGGTCAAGTTTGTATAATATAACTTTACCATGATTTGAATTTGCACTATATTTTTGCGATGGGCAGATAATAAATGACCTAATTGATATTTGCAAATTGTTTTTTTGGTTGTTCTTAATGATTTTAACATTGAAAAACAACAGGTAGACATATATAGCCATTCTCAACCAATAAAATGATGGTAAAACTTGAAGCCTATAACTGAAATTCCATGGAAAGTACAGGTAAGTTTCTTGAGATCGTTCTTGCCAAGACAAATATTAAGACAACAAAAATAAGCCCCACAACCATAGGATAGAAGGCTACTCTTTTGTAATTTAATATATTGATAGAAATATATAATAATCAGAACACACGAAATGTTTCCCTACTTCAAAAAGTATGACCCATAATTAAAATTGCATAAGAATAGTGATCGTCATTAAATTTCTTTAAGAGTATAGTTTATTAAGAATTTAGATAGCTTAACTCAATGTCTAATTACACAAATCTAAATCTTGTGACATGCATGATAAATACATTAGTTAGGCCTGTATTTATATGTTGTTAAGCTATTGATTCTCTTTTTTGATACATCATACGGTATTATGAAAAGTTAGGCATACAGTTTAAAATTTTGTCATGTGCTTTATATAATTGTAGTTATGAAAAATGAGATATTGAAATTAATTAAATAGAAATTTTAAAAGAAAAAATGTGTATATATCCCTTTAATTTTATTTCATTTACAAGTATATCTCTTTCAACTATAAAAATCAATAAGTACATCTTTATAACTATTATAAGAATGTAAACACACTCATTTTATTTATCTACCATTAATACTAATAGTCACATGATTTGTATATAATTACTAATATATATGACATTTTTTTATTAACAATTTAGATGAACTTAAATAAAAAAAAGCAAAAAATTATTATAATTTGGTGAATTGATTCTAACTTCATATTTTATTTCGTCCCGTTAATTGGATAAATGTCTTACATTGGTCACAATATATGGTATATTTTCATGAATTAGTGATATGGGACATATAATTTTATATAACTGCTGCCTTTGAATTTTTTAGGATAGGATAATATTAAAATACAATCTGACTTTTATATATATTTGAGAAATATACTTGTAAATGATTTAAAGTTGAATGAATATTTATACATTTTTCTCAATTTCAAATTCATCATTTTATTTTTGAGTTAAAAATCATTTATAAGCTAATATCAACAAGGTTAAACACAATGAATGACACTCTTTAAATGAATATTGGTGAATGGTATATAGTGTTGTTCCTTAGGTTATTTAGTGAAAGTATAACACGTTATTAGTATTCATAAAAACAAGAACATGATCTAGTTAAGAGTGGGCATAAACTACTCAAACAGAGTGAATCTGACCAAAAATGTTTGGAGTCGGTTTCGGCCGATTGAGGATCTTTTCACTGGACCCAATCGACAGATCTCCTAAACAACCTGAAATCCTCCTAGTCCTAGCAACATGTCTCGATTCTTCTCTCTTCTCTCTCAAATTTCTCCCCCTACATGGTCTTCAGCCTTTGCTTCCTCTGCCACGCCGCCATATCCGGTCTAGTGGCTCCATCTTCTTCGGCAGTGGCGCCAATCAGGGTCAAAGCTTTCTCCACCAATCCCAGCAGCGCAAGCCCATCGTCAAGCATCCCTATGAGGGATTTTTGGGCACCTACTGCCTCTTAAACTTGAATTTGTGCTTCTCTGTTACTTCGGCGGCGGCAATATGTGCATCTTTGCTCTACTCCAGTTCTAACTTCTCTGTCGTCTGTTCTTGATCCTGAATAGTCACTAATAATGTCTAAGTTCGGATTAGCTGGTGAAATTTTAGAGTGTCGATACGGACGATGCAATTGATTCTGAAGCTAGGGAAAGGGAAGAGATCAATTCAGTCCACTTGAATTTTCTCCCAAGCAAGGAAACTAAAAACTTTGGTAAAAGTGAATTTCACTAGTCGATTTGAAATGTTTGTTGGCACTTTTTAGCAGCTTTGCATCTTGAGAAGTATATTGGCAAGGAGTTTTCAAGGAATGGATAGAAGGATGAAAAACGGTGTCATTATGCATGAAGAATTTGAATTATTTGCTCAAAAGTCAATTGTTACATTATTGTGAACTTAAGGATCTAGCAATGGGTATTTGTAGGATAACCATAGTTATATTTGATATCTTATACAAAATCAAGACTTTGCAGTCATTAATTTGAACTAATTTAAACTAATCAAGACTAAATTATATTAAATAAAATATTATACATATTGTTTTATTCTCATATTAAGTTTATAAATATTAACTTTGAATTTTTAAAACAAAATGGATTAACAATTTTAGTTAGTTAAAGAAAGTTATTTATACAATTCAATGAGTTGTGTAAACTACATTTCTGTAGACTCTTGATTCAACTTATGTGATATAGATATTTTTTTTCTGTAAATTATGTGATATATTTGATTTGCCGCTTCTTTAATACATCAAATTTAGTTTATCTATTCACATAAATTATAATTTACAAGAATTTTATGTAAAAATTTAAATTATTATTTTTATTAAATCTTAAACATAAAATTGTAGAACCCACCACCTATATTCATATTTGTGGGCTGATTGTACACCCATGTTCATAACTTTAGAATTTCCCCTTAGAAATTGCCAACTGTCTCTTGTTTTTGAACTTCAAAAGTAAGGTCATAAACTATTATGATTAATTAGATTTGGGAAAAACCAGAGAGAAAGAAAAAGAAACATGATGACATTTTGCATATGTTATTTTGGAAAGAAGACTACTACTACCACTATTACCGGCTATCTTTGTCAAAGGCGAAAATGATGATTATGGAGCATTTTTTTGTTTTCATCTCAAACCTATTAGATTGTGTTCCACAAAATCCTCTTTTGTCATTTTGGATAGATCTATAGTATCCTTTGATCTTTTAAATTATAAGATTAATTTTTCATTTGGTATTATCAAACACATTAAAGTAAGTTTTATTTTTAACAAAAATTCAAACTTAACTTTATTATATTAAAAGTTAAACCTCTTACTACTTAATCCAACAACCTTTGCCATTTTCTGTCACAATTGGGAGCTATAATATGAAAATAAATAAAATTTAATATATAAATAAAACTAAATACATATTCAAATATTTTTAGCTAGGCCGCTACTGTAGTTCCATGAAACTGGAACCCCCATAATAACACCAGAATTATTTTTCTTATCATCTTGGCCCAACGGGACTGTCACATGAAACCCTCCAGAATTCATCTCACTCACCACCGTTCCCGACACCGGAACCGGCACTGGCACCGAAGGTGTATACTCCGGTGTCTTCACCCTCACGGAGAAATTAATGATCCCGTTTGGCCGGCCTTCCCTATCCCTCAACCTATAACTCAAGAACTGCAAATAGCTTTCCGGAACAAACCCTCCAAGAAACTCGGAGACTTGAACTCTCGCCGTTCCGACGGTTTGGATCCCCGTCCATGTCTTGCACTTCACCTCAAACATGATGGACGAAGCATGCATGGGCATATCCATCAAGAAACTCTCGTTCCACGCAGGGTAGCGTCCATCTTCTGTTGCCATTCTCGTAGTAAAGCTGTTGCCTATGCACTCCGTCTGAACGACGACATATGCGCTTTTTGTCACGGGATTTCGATCAATGCAAAGGTTTTCCCCAGACAAAACCGTGAGCTCTAGCTTGCGAGAGCTTGTCCCCATATCAAAAGGCATGCAGATGTGTGAGATTCCATGTGCAGGTGGATATTTGGGAGGAATTATTAGGCGGTTTAATGTAATGGGTTTAATAATAAAACAGGAGAGAAAAATGAGGCAAGAGACGAACACCGTACGTTGTTGCTTGTCAAACGTTGCCATACTTATTAGAAGTTGTTCAAAACACGTAATGTCACTGCCATACATAGACTACTCTCCTAAGCTGAACTTTGTTGCCGTAAACTATTAAAACTCCACTATATCTTAGAAAAATTTTATTTAAAAAATTTTAAAGTATTAAATTTGTCAATTTTATGATGTGTTTGTGGGACTTCCTTTTCCTTCTACGAAGTTGTCTAAAATGCAAGTGGATAATGATATACATGATTTGAAGTTTCAACAAATATTTACAATTGCGACTAGAGAATGAATCTATTGATATTGATGTATGCCATGGCCAATATGTGGGGCAAAAACAAATGGTGTTAATCCCCAATTTGATCTTCCCCACTATGACATTTATAGTTAGAAATAACAAAATAACAAGAGAGCTCAGATGCACGAATCTCGTCCGTTGAATCAGACGCAGGTGATGGACCCAACCATCACAGTTGTGCAGTGTTCTCCTCAAGGCCCCAGATTGCACCAGCCGGGATTCGATCCGAGGTCCATGCTATTCTACCACGACAACACTGGCGCTTTCGTAACTAGTTTTGCTTTCGTAGTTTCCTGTAATGTATTTGATACGAGGACGCTTGTCAAGGAATAGAAGTTGGTATGATATAGGCTCTGTTTGAAAAGTGTTTTTGGAACTATTTTTTGTTTTTAAAAATAATAAAATAATAATATTTGTTTGTTAGACATTGCTTTGTGTTTAATTTTTAAAAATTATATGGTGAAAGGTTGTTTTTAGAATAAAAAAAGAGACACAAGTAAAATATGAATGTGTTTAAGAATGCTCTGATTTTTTTATTTCTAAAATTTATTTTGTGAACAATTTTTAAAGTAAAAATATAATAAAATTTGTTTAATAAATTTTATTCTAAAAATAAATTTAAAAAATAAAAAAAATTTTCACAAATAACACAGGACAAAAGAGAGATAAATACAACAAAAGATACAAAGAAGTCACTGAGTCAGAGACAAATGAGTTTACTTGCTTGTTATTAATGAATAATTATATTTACTATATTATCATCACAAAAATAATAAAAAAGAAACAAAATATCTAAAAAAATGTTTTTTTCTTTTCTATTTCTAAAACACATGAAAGAAAATAATTTCCAAAATTCAAAAATAAAACATGTCTAATCAAATAAATTTTATAATTCTCTTATTTCTAAAAATAAAAAACTTACTCCCTAAGATAGAAACCAAACAGGCCATATGTTTTTTTTTACGTTTATTTTTACAGTGGCACAGATGTAAATATTTAAGCTTATTAATGACAATTTTACAATACAAGAAACTTGTATTTATAACATGAAGGAAGCCTTCCCGGTTTCTAAGAAAGGGGCATAACATTTTCAGAGGAAAAAATCTTCTCGGTTTCCAAACAAAATAAATTTTATTACACTTTCATTCTTAAAAATAATTTAAAAATTTTTTCATAAAATAAATTTTAGAGAAAACAAATCAAAACGCTGCCAAACTCGCTCATAGTTTTTCACTTTTCTCATCCTTCTCGAGACAAGAATAAAACGTTAGACAAGAATAAATTTTAGACTCAGAATGTGAAATACTCTGCCCAATTGTATTCTCTAGCTTTTAGAGTTTCATATTAAATGAAACAAGCTAATTTGTAAATTATTTAGAATTCGTGTCTTGTTTAAATCTCAATTTAAACTTATTTATCGATTAAATAAATAAGTTTAAATGTTCTTATAGGCTTATTTATTAAAAGAATTGAACTTAACTTTTTAATATTTAAATTGTTTATAATAAAAAATTATTTATAATTATAAACTTATATACTTTATTTATAAAAATGTATATTAAAATAGTATTATATTTAAGATTATTGAACTTTAAATCAAATTTATTAAACTTATTTAAATTTTGAATTAGTTTATTAATTTTGAATTTTATTATTTTTTATATACATAAATTACATGTGAGTTTAAAAAAATTGATTATAAAATATATTGCTTTTATTTTGAGGAGAAACAAGCCTCTTTAAATTGTATGCTTCAACGTCTTTCACGCTAGTTTTTCATTGATATTAGCTTCTCTTCACGTGGACTTTCTAATTTTATTTTTTTTCCATTTAGTTCTTAAAGAGTTATCGGTGTCTGTTTTATGAATAACAGAAATTTATTTATTTATTTTGGGGTAAAGAAAACGAGAACATATGAGCTGCAAAGGAGATGCTCAGCCATTGCTTGACAATCATGACTTCGTCATTTTCATCCTTCCACTCATTAGCCACAGCAGTTATAATTCTGCATAATTATCACGAATAGCATTAGCACTTTAGCAGTGGCTCCACTAGCTATATATTATGACGGAAAATGATTTATGCTTGTCTAAACGTGCAAACAGAAAGATGGAAAAAAGAAAAAAGAAAGAAGAAAGGAAGTGACCGTCTGAGAGAATATACAGAACATATATAAAATCATTATATATATATATATATATCAAAACGCTATTATTACCTCCTCAAGTTCTTGAATAGTACGCTTGCAAAGGCCCAAATCAATTAGCTTATATAAATCAATACCGCACAAATGCAAAACAGAATAGCATTTTTACCCTACCTGCATAGTGGGAGTACTTCTACTCTAACTTTTCTACAAAGTTTCCAATTCTTTGTGTGCTTTATGTTTTTTCTTGGTTAGTTTTGGACTGGGATCCCTTAATGTAAAGTTAAGAAAAAGTGAGCTAGAAATAGAAACAAAATTAAAAAAGAAAAACAAATAATAAAAAAATGATATCTATATATTAAATTATAGAAAGATAAAGAAAAAATAAACAAAACTAAAGAATTCAAATCCATTAGTTTTGTATGTATGCTTCCTTGTTTAATTTACTTTTTCTTCTTAATGATCAAGCACCGTCTTTCCATGCTAGGATGAGAAGACTTATGAGACAGTCAAAGTTCATTTGTTGAATGGGCACATTACCCACACTATACGTTAGAGAAATTGAAGCTTCCGTGCCGCTTACCAGTCTCTGGCCATTGAGATTGAATAGGAGGAAAAGCAGTCTGAACATATGTATATATCTCTGAAACTACTTGGAAATAATTAGGCGTGCAACTAAGGCATACAGAACGAGAAAAATTTGCGTGGAAACATAGTCATAAATCATTAAAGTAATTGAGCCTTACTCATTAAATTATAAGATTTAATAAATTTAATATTTTATATTAATTTTGCGAGGTGTTGATTTTTGTTAGTAATCGCAATTTGTTATTGATCAACTGTTAGCTAGATTGATGAAATCTTAATAAATGTCGGAAGAATGCCGGGTTATAAATTTTCAAATGCACTTGACATTAATATATTAATGTTGATGATGTTCTTTTTTTTTTTTTTTGGTTAACATAGGAGCCTATATATGGCTGGGATAGGGATACGGGATAACAGGGATCGAACCAAGCACGCGATCCGGGAATGAGGGCATCAGCGCCAAGTGAGCTAGCAGCTCCCGGCATGTGTTGATGATGTTCTTGTCTCACAAGTTCTGTATGTATTACATCATCATGTAAACAATCTAAACAAATTAAGAAGAAAAATAATAAAAAAATGAATGAATATATTTATCTTCAAATATTGGTAGGGTAGCTCCACCATATTGGAATCCCAGTGACAACTCCATTTGAATTCATGTAATCCACCTGGACTCCCTTAACCTCTGGTGCAGCCTCAACCTGATCATCCCTTGCCTCCATTCCCTTGGCCGGCGATTTCTCCTCCGAACAAGAATATTCCGGTTTCTTGACCCTGACGGAGAAGTTTATAACCCCGCTTCGCCGTCCTTTCCAATTCCTCAACCTGTAACTCAGCACCTGCGGGCAACTTTCAGGGACACTCCCTCCTAGAAAATCTGAAACCGCTATTCTCGCAACTCCAACACTTGTAACTCCCTTCGAAGTCTTGCATTGTACTTCGAACGTAATAGACTTTGCGTGCATGGGCATGTCCAGCCACAACTTCTCGTTCCACAAATGGTGGCTGCCACCTTCCGCCGCCGCCATCCTAGTCGTACAGCAATTGATGGACTCCGTCCGGACAACCACATACACGTTTTCCGTCACCGGATTCCCATCAACACATAGGTTTTCGCCTGATATAACCGTAATCTCCAGGGTGCGAGAAGTTGCCACCATGTTTAAACGCAAACTAAGTATATGAAAGTGTATATATTTATTTATGTTTGTGTTTGTGAAGATGGAAGAGATTTGGGAGAAGAAGAAGGAAGAATGGGTTTATATAAGATTAGGGGTCAGTGTTGAGAAACCGTGAGAGGAGAAAGAAGTTACCAAGACGCTGTTTCTTGTTAGTGCGGTGGAAGCAGTCTTCGTTTGTTGTATCTTAGCTGTGAGTGGGTGGACTTCTGAAGCCGCGGATAAGTTTTTCAGACTTTTTTTTTTGGTGAATGCGTGGACTCAGTTTCTTGGTACCTTTGAGAGCGCAATGGAAATATAATTTCTTGCGTGACTAGCGTGTGGGTTTGGGAGAATTTCCAAGGCAACGCTAACCACTTAGTAAGGAAATTGCCGCACATAAGCAAAATAAATATCTGTATGAGAAAAGAAATAAATAAAATTTTCTTCCCTATACCAAACCCAAAAAATAATGAAAACGGCAACATAAATTTCTATCGGAAATTCCGAAAATCCTTTGAGTTGCACTCACGGTAGTTGAAGATTTCATGAATCTTCACCTTAGCTTTCAATTCAAATCATATATTAAAAATGTTTTACATAAAAAATTATCGACTACACATGATGTATATACGGTTTATGCACTCGACTAGTCCACTAGACAAAACAGATATGTGTTCACAATAATTTCTGTTATTATGTTTTACTGATTTCTCTTTGGTACATATTGTAAGACTACAAAAATTTGATCAGGAAATTGAACAGAAATTACTTTGAAAGAGGCATTTAAATTTTTTTAAACCATCGATATAAATCTTCTCACAACAGTTCGATTGATGCTGTTTGTACTATAGTTTTTGATTTGGCAACGCAAATAAGATTCTCTATTTCTTGATTTTTAATTTTTTTCACAATGGAAATGAAGTATTTTATTTTTGAAAAGTCTCTTATCACAAACCGAATTTCACAGAAATTCAACAAAAACGAAAATAACTATGAGAAATATTAGATTCGTGAGATTAATTTAAATTAATTTAGGAGAAATTTTTATGAGACAAATTTAAAATCTGTAACTAAAATTCCGTGGAAGGCACGGATACGCTTCTTGAGATTGACCTTGCCAAGGCAAATTAAGGCAACAAAAATATGACCCAAAATACATTGTAGAAGATTACACTTTTTGTAATTTAATATGCTTATTATCCAAATATAATAATCAAAACACGCAAAATATTCCCTACATAAGAAATGTATGACTCATACAAAAGATTGCACAACAATAGTATGAGAATATATATTGGTTCAATTTTAGATTTCAGTTTGTTATTGATTTTCATTAGTTTTCTTCATTAATTGTTTAATTGCACAAATCTAAATCTTGTGATATGCATGAAAAATACATTAGTTATGTTTGTACATAAATATGTGTTGTTATAAGCTATTGATTCTGATATATAATAATTTGTTAGAAAAAATTAGGTATGGTTTAAAATTTTACTATATGTATATTATTTGTTGCTTTATATAATTGTAGTTATACGCAAGAAAAAAAATAATAAAAATAAAAAGTTGTAGTTATAAACAAGTGAGATATTGGAATTAATTAAGATCCAAATTTTAAAACTTTTTAAATTATAAAATTATTTAATCTTTGTGCATCAGTCACTAACAAGTTGAACAAAAAATTCAATGACATAGCTTATGACTAGAATTAATCAAAAATTTAAGAAAAGAGGTGGTCAATGAAATGAATACCTTATTCTGGTCTAATCAATGGATGTTAGACAACAGCACAAAGCCATCATGTAGGTTTCGAAAGAGAAGAGAAGCAATACAGTTTGTGATAATGTGGATGATAAAGGTCACTTGAAGACAAATGAGTTACAACAGTAGCAGGATAGGGATTTTTTACCAATGCTTAAAGCTTTGTTGCAGCGTCCGGATTGGCAGTGTAGCATCATGCACGTTTTTGGGGAAGCAAATGGTTTGGTGTATTGGTTGGCAAAATTTGCCCAGGATCAAGCCGGTGGTTTGCAGATTTTCCTCCACCCAGTAATGGGTGTGGTTATCTGGTTCTTCCTGATATGCTAGGGATTACATTTCTCGGTTTTATTAGGAGTTAGTTGTCTGTTCTGTTTGTATTGTATTTCCCTTGCCCCAAAAAAAATACTTCACTGCCACCAAATGTTGGGAATTGATACTTTTCCTTGAATAATCTTATGTTTATTTCCAATTTGAACATTTACGTAGAGTCCTTTAGAAATATGCAGAGTCCTTTAGAAATATGCAGAGTCTTTTAGAAATAAGTAGACTCCCTTAGAAGGATGTAGAATCTCTTAGAAATATGTAGGGTCAAAATATCTTTAAAGGCTCAATAGTAAGCTCATCTATTTCAGAAACTTTCATTTTCTAATTTCTTCTAAATTAATTTTTTTTCTTGCAATTCACATTTGGTATCAGAACTCATTTCTTACGGGACTGTAGAAATTCATCAAAAGAAGAAATTTCATTTTTCAAATTTGTAAAAATTGTCTCCTTCAAATATTTTCTCTCTTTCATCTATTCTATTCTTTTTAGGTAAGAACTGTAATTTCTGGGCAATCAAAATGAAGGCCTTTTTCTATGGCAAATGATTTATGGGAGATTGTTGATAGTGGGTATGAAGCTCCTATTGAAAATGCACAACCTTCTTCTGAAGAACAAAAGTAGTCGAAGGAGAACTTCAAGGCACTCGTAAGGTGAAATTCATCAAAGTTTAAACCTTTAGAAGACAATTTGAAAATATAAAGATGTCTAATTCTGAAGGCATGTTGAAGAATGAATACAGTTATATTTGATATTTTACACAATATCAAGACTTTGTGTTCATTAAATTGAACAATTTTAAATTAATCAACGAACAAATTGTGTTAAATAGAATTTTACACACATTGTTTTATTCTCATAGTAAGTTTATAAAATATTAACTATGATTTTTTAAAACAAGATGGATTAATATTCAATGCCATCTCATACAAATTAAATTAGTTAAACAAAATTCTTTCTACCATTCAATGAATAGTATAAACTGTATTATTATAGACTTAGCTCGTACTTGATTCAACTTGTGACGTATTTGATTTGCCACTTCTTCAATGCTTCAAAAATAATTTATCTATTTTTATAATTTACAATTTATAAATATTTTATTTAAAATAATTTATATCATTAATTTTATTAAATCTTAAAAATCAAATTATAGGTCTAAAATCAATTTTGTATTGTAAACCGATGTTCATGGGTCTAGAATTTCCCCTTAGGAATTGCCAACTGTCTCTCGTTTTGAACTTAAAAGGTATGAGGTCTTAATGTGGTTTGGGAAGAAACAAGAGAGTACGAAAAAAAACAAGATGTCGTTGTGCATTTTGTTTTCCAGGAAGAAAACCTCTAGTACAGGCTATCTTTGTCAAAGGCGAAAATGATGATCGTAGAGTATTTTTTATTTTCATTTCAAAACTAATAGATTGTGTTCCAAGAAAACCTCCGTTGCCATTTTTTGCCGCAGTTGAAAACTATCATATAAAAATAAGTTACATTAAATTTATAAATAAATTAAGTTTTATGAAATAATTATTTAAATAAATTTAGATTATTAATTTATTAAATTTTATTGACTAAATTGTACAATTTAATAAATTTAATATTTATATTAATATTTTGTGAGGTGTTAATTTTTGTTAGTGACCAACGTGTTATTGATCAATTGTTAGCTAAATTGATGAAATCTTAATAAATCTCAGAAGAATGCCCTGTAAATTTCTAAATTTTCAAGAGTGCTCTTGACATTAAAGTATGATGTTGACGACGTTTTGCCTCACAAGTACAGTTTGTATTACATCATCATGTAAACAATCTAAACAAATTAAGCAGAATATAATAAAAAATGAATAAATATATCTATCTTCAAGTATTGGTGGGGTAGCTCCACCATACTGGAATCCCGGTGACAACTCCATTCATGGAACCCACTTGGACTCCCTTAACCTCAGGTGCAGCCTCAAACCGATCATCCCTTACCTCCTTTCCCTTGGCCGGCGATTTCTCCTCCGAACAAGAATATTCCGGCGTCTTTACCCGGACGGAGAAGTTAATGACCCCGCTTCGCCGTCCTTCCCAATTCCTCAACCTGTAACTCAGCACCTGCAGGCAACTTTCAGGGACACTCCCTCCCAGAAAATCCGAAACCGCTATTCTCGCCACTCCAACACTTGTAACTCCCTTCGAAGTCTTATATTGTACCTCGAACGTAAGAGACCTTGCGTGCATGGGCATGTCCAGCCACAACTTCTCGTTCCACGAAGGGTTGCCGCCACTTTCCGCTGCCGCCATCCTAGTCGTACAGAAATTGATGGACTCCGTCCGGACAACCACGTACACGTTTTCCGTCACCGGATTCCCATCAACACATAGGTTTTCGCCGGATAAAACCGTAATCTCCAGGGTGCGAGAACTTGCCACCATGTTTAAATGCAAGCTAAGTATATAAAAGTGTATATATATATATTAATGTTTGTGTTTGTGAAGAAGGAAGATATTAGGGAGAAAAAGAAGGGAGAATGGGTTTATATAAGATTTAGGGGTCGGTGTTGAGAAACCGTGAAAGGAGAAAGAAATTTCCAAGACGCTGTTTCTTGTTTGTGGTGTGGAAGCAGTCTTTGTTTGTTGTAGCTGTGAGCGTGAGGACTTCTGATGCCGCGGAAAAGACTTTTTTATTCGGTAAATGCGTTGACTCCCAGTTTCTTAGTACTCCTGAGATTGCAATGGAAATATAATTTCTTGCGTGACTTGTGCGTCGGTTTTGGAGAATTTTCTCGGCAACTTTGACCGCTTAGTAAGAAAATTGCCGGACATAAGCAAAATTAATATCTGTACGTATGAGAAGAGAAATAAATAAATTTTTCTTACAAGAGTGAATTTCTATCGATAATTCCGAATTCTTTGAGTTGCACTCACGGTATAGTTGAAGATTTCATGAATCTTTACCTTAAATTTCAATTCAATCAAATGTTAAAAATTTTTTTACATAAAAATTTTTCTGGTATACATTTTAGTCCAATAGAAAAAATTGATATGTGACCTGAGCTTACAACTCAAATGGTCATTCCGTAATTTAAATATGTGGATTTAATTCTCTACTCTCCTTATCCCATTAAAGTCATTAGACTCCTTATGTAACCAAAGAAAAAATTGATATGTGTTCACAATAATTTCTGTTATTTAACTTTTACTGATTTCTCTTTGGAACTTCTTGTAAAACCCCAAAAATATTATCAGAAAATTAAACAGAAATTACTTTAAAAAAGGCATTTAAGTTTTCTAAATCATCGATATGAATCTTCTCAAAAGCAAAATAATTAATTGGATTGATGCTTGTGGTATTTTTAAATCATCAAAATGAGTTTTATAACAGGAAGTAACATTCAGTTTTTAATTTAGAATTGCAAAGATGATTCTTTATTTTTTAAATTCTTTTTTTCTTAACAAAAGTGAAGTATTTTATTGTTGAAAAATCTCTTATTACAAAAATATTTTCACACAAACTCAACAAAAAAAAAAGAGATCAATTTATTATTTTTATAATTTAAGTTGAGAAATCAATTTAAATTATTTTAATTAAAATTTTTATAAGATATAGCCATTTTTTAGGGACATTTTGATTTTTTTTCTTTAGTTATTTTGGGATTCGACTAAAAAATTTAGGATTCTATATAAAATTTAATAGTAAAACTAATAGAAGGGATTTTTCACAAGATTTAGTGGGTTGAAGAAGTTTTTATACAAAATTTTAAAATTTAAGAAGAATTTTTTTTTTACAATAAGTCTTTAGTTTAGGAGATTTTATGCATTTTATCTTATTATTTAAATACTATAAAATATAAACAAATTAAAAGTAACCACGAATCGTTAAAAGAAAATTCTTATACACATGCCAGTCACTTTATAAAGAATGTGAATGAATATAAGGAAAAATCTAATGCGAGAATAAGACCCTTAAATCAATTAATAGTGTAAACTAGACATCAGGTTGTATCTGTAAACTATTTGACATGCTGCATTTTTGTTTGCCTTTTCTAAATCCTGCCTTTTGGTATTTGGAAAGTAGACTACTAGTATAGGCGATCTTTGTTAAAGGCGAAAAAGCATTTTTGTTTTTCATCTCAGAAATTATAGATTGTGTTCAAAGTAAACCTCCCTTGCCACTTTTTGTCACACTCATGAAACTATAAACCCAATAATAGCACTAGAATTATTCTTCCGATCACCTTGACCTAGCGGGACTGGCATCTGAAACCCACCAGATTTCATCTCACTCACCAACCTTCCCTTCTCCAGAACTGGTATCGGCAACGAACACAAATACTCTGGTGTCTTCACCCTCACGAAGGAATTCATGATCCTGTTTGGCCGGCCTTCCGTATCCCTCAACCTGTAACACAAGAATTGCAAATAGCTTTCCGAAACAACCCCTCCAAGAAACTCAGAGACTGCGACTTTCGCCGCTTCGACGGTTTGGACTCCCGTCCATGTCTTTCACCTCAATCGTTATGGACGAAACATGCGTGGGCATATCCATCAAGAATCTCTCGTTCCACGAGGGGTAGCTTCCATCTTCTATTGCCATTCTCGTAGTAAAGGTGTTTCCTATGGACTCTCCGCGAATGACTACGTCTGCGTTCTTTGTCATTGGCTATCGATCAACATATGCAAAGGTTTTCCCAGACAGAATCATGATCTCTAGAGTGCCATATCAAAACGCATGCAGATTTGTGCGATTCGATTTACGTAGAGATTTGGGAGGAATTGGGTACGTTTATATAATGGGTTTAAGAATAGCACAACAGAAAAAATGAGGAAGGGGACGAATAGTCGAATACCATACGTGGTCGCTTGGCAAGTTGATGCCGATTTTCGTGATTGATGAGCATTCAGGTTATATTATTCCACCAATTTTTATAGCTTTATCGAATTTTCAGATAGATTTTTATAATTTAAAATCGTATAAACAAATTCTTATATTTATTTCATAACACTATTAATGACTAGCTTACCTACTTAATGGATCTCATACATGACAAATTCACTTCCTTACTATCATGCCACGTAGACATATGTCAATCACATCAAATAAAATCTTGGGCAAAATTTATCAAACTTTTAAGTTATATGCAAAAAAAATTTTGTATATTAATTGAGACAAATTTTTTCTACACTTATAAAATTATACAAATTACTACCACATAACTTAAATTACTCTCAATTACTCTAAATTACCTTCAAGTTACTCTCACATCCCTAAATTACTCTCAAATTATCCTCAATTTAGGATATGCATAAATATTTTTTAAAATATAGGGTATGATTTGTTTCAATTAATATCATAGGAAGTATTTTGCGCATGACCTAAAATGTAAAAGAATTTTGTGCATTTTACCCTAAACTCTTTAAAGACTCCAAAGAAGAATCCTGCTTCCAACTCCTTCCATCATCTCCAAAACATGACCACACCTTCATCACCCATTTCAGTTTCCTTACAGAGAGAAAAAGAGTGATGCTTCGGCAACTTCTAATTTTAAATTGTCATATAAGGGTACTGGAAAAAAAAAGCTGATTAGAAAGAAGGACCAACATGAGAATGTGGGAACAATGTGGGGCATCAAATCAAGTTGAGCGCCGATCAAAAGCATGATTTGGCAGAGAGGGATGACGGGTAGGAATATTAGGATTGAAGGTGGCTTGGAGAAGAAAGCAAGAGAACGGGCTAAAACCCCCCAAAATCTTTTTATATGTTCCCTTTTTTATTATTTTGTTATTTTTGGAATCTCGCGCAATCTCTCCCTCACCCCAAGCAATTCTCTTCTTCTACCATGGGCTTTTATTTCTCCTATGTCTCCCTCACCATAATTCTTAAATCCTTTTTAAAAAGCCCAAAATTCTCGACGAGACCAATTCGTTAATTTCGATGGCGAAAGAGAAGGCTCCTCCCAGCAATGGTGGCAGTTTGTCGAGGGTTTCATCCTTGTTTGTGAAAAAGAGCGACCATTAGATGTTCACGATGGAGCGTCGGCCAGGCGGGACCACCAAAAGACTCTATGGAAGTCATGGGAGATTTTCTTGCTGCTTGGAGTTTTTGGTAGTGGCTATAGAGGATGGAGACACAAATGGACAATACGATGTCTCCTCTGAGAAAAGATTCTAACTTCGTTGCGGTCGTTTACTTGGCATGACAATAAGGACGCGAGTTTGTCATGTGAGTTTGTCATGTAAACTAGTCATGAACAGTATTATAACATTTTATGGTGTGGAAATCCTAGTTACTTAATGAAGATAAGTATAAGAATTGGCTTATATGATTTTAAATGTAAGAAGTTACTTGAAAGCTGACTTAAACTATGGGACAAACAGAACGATGTAATCTAGAATTTATAATACTAAGAGAGTGGACTATTTCCAGATAAGTCACATTCTTTGTAATAGAGTAGTATATGCTTAATTTTGTTAAAAAATTTTTTACTTGGGGCTACCTATAATTGATTATTAATTTTATTTTATTAAAAACAAGCTAATAATATGATTGATTAATTTCAAAGAAATGCGCATGATAATCTTGTTATTAACTATGAATTGGTTCAAGTGGAATAGATTCAAACATTTTAAGTAAGTTATTCTGAGTTTAAATCATATTTTATATATAAAAAAGATTCATTTAAAATAGATCATTATTTAGATGCTTGACCATACCTACCTGCTTAATAAAAGATAGTTTGAAGAAATTCAAAAAAAATCTTATTATTAGATATGATTAAATTAATTATTTAAGATAGGTGCATTACTTACCATTTATTAATTGCGGCTACAATCAGAGTGTATACCATTAATATGAATTATGTAACAGGAAGTAACATTCCATTTTAATTTGGGAACGCAAATTAAATAAGATTCTTTATTTTTCAAATTCTTTCTTTTTTTAAAAAAAGAGATGATGTATTTTAATTTTTTGAAAAGTCTTTTATCACAAAAAAACTTTCACGGAAACTCAACAAAAAATGAATAGCCATCAAATTTATTAAATTTTATAATTTAAATTATGAAATAAATTTAAATTATTTTAAATAAAATTTTTACAAGGCTTAGCCATTCTCAACCAATAAAGTTGTAAAATTTAAAGTTTGCAACTAAAATTTCATGCAATGTACAGGTAGAGATAATGTCGGAGATTACACTTTTGAAATATAATATACTTATTATTGAAATATAATAATCAGAACATATGAAATGTTCCTCTACTTAAAAAAGTATGACTCATACAAAAATTGCATAAGAATGGTATGAAAATATAAAAGGGCTCAATTTTAGATTTTAATTTGTTATTGATGTTCATTAATTTTCTTTAACGGTATAGTTTATTTAGAATTTAGATTGTTTAACTCATTTTCTAATTGTACAAATCTAAATGTCGTGATATGCATGAAATATACATTAGTTATACTTGTACATTTATGTATTATAAGCATTTGATTCTCATGAACCTTTAATATATAATAATCTGTTACAAAAACTTAGGTGTGGTTTATATGTATATTATTTGTTGCTTTACATAAACAACATAAAACATTTGTAGTTATAAACAAGTGAGATGTTGGAGTTAATTAAGATATAAATTTTTAAAGTAATTTTTTATTTTCAAGTCAAATATCAATTATTAGCTAATACCTAAGTTGTCAATTAAGATTTACTGAAATAATTAATGACACTCCCTGCATGATGGTCACCAGTGTTGCACCGTAGGTTATTTAGTGAAAGTAAAATGAGTGATTGGTGTTTACAATAACAAGAATATGATGTAGTTAATATCTTTTAAAGGTTTTGTCTTTTGAGAAGTAAATTGGCTTGGGGAATTCAAGTGATGGCGAGAAGGATGCCTAGATAAAATGCCATATGGTTGAATGTATCTGCAGGTAGGTGGAGAAATGCTGTGTTTTTGTACATACCTCAAAATTTTGGATTTTTATTGTGTGCTAAAACATCAGCAGCTATTATAGCATTTAGTTAAGAGGGTTATTATACTGTTCTTTTTACAATAATTTTTTTATATTTAATTATATACATGTTAGTTATTTTCATAAAAAATATGATTGAATATAAAGAAAAATTTAATAAGAGAGGAATAACATAGTAAAACTCTTTAATCAATAATGTAATTAACTAGACATCACGTTCAATCTGTAAATCCTTCTTGACAGGCGGCTTTTTTGTTTGCTTTTCCTTAATGAAAATGCTGCCTTTTGGTTTTTGGGAAGATGAATACTATATCTTTGTCAAAGGCGAAAATGATGATTATGAAGCTTTTTTTTTTTTTTTTTTTGGTTCATCTTAAAACTAATAGATTGTGTTCCAAGTAAACCTCCCTTTCTATTTTCAGTCACACTTAAAAACTATCACAATAAATAAAATTATATATAAATAAAACTAAATATATCTTCAAATATTTTTAATAATAGTAATAATAATGTATAATAACGTTGGTGTTGATTTAAAAATTCAGAAAAAAAACCAGATGAAAGAAAATAAATTAAAAAGAAGTTGCAAAAATAGGAAAAAAAGAAAATAACACTTAATTTTTTTTAAAATAAAGATAGATTTTTGGCACTAAAAATGGGCTCAATCAAGATTGAGTCCAAACCGACAATTTATTTGTTTGGTTCGGTTGTTAGGATAAAGAGGATTGAGTAAGTTATTTTATCCTATTTTAATTCAGTATTTGATGAGCAAATAAAATATAATAAACTGATTTAGTAAACTAAACTTATTCAACTTACAATAAGATAATTAATTTTGTGGGAACTATGATACAAATAGGTCAGGTGGATTGTCACTGTGAAAGACCTATTAATTGGTCTATTTAATAATTTAAGCCAAATTCAAGTTTAAAGAAAAATTTGTTTAACTAGACAGGCTTAGATACGCGCGTGTATATATATATAAAAATTAATATTTTTACACAATCTGTTTTTAACTGGTTGATGCATTATCTTCTCTCCACTGTCACGGACGTCGCAAGCACTTCGTTAACAAGTCACTTTATTCATTTAATTGAGAGAAAAATGCTTATATATGTTTTTAATTTTAAGTCATTTATAAATATATTTTTTTATTTTTTAAAATTAATGAATATATTTTTTAATTATTAAAATAATATAAATACATTACTTACGTTCAATATCATTAAATAATAATAGTTTTGTAATTCTCACATATTATTAATATACATGATATTTTTTTATTAATTATTTAAATACATTTATTAATAATAATAAATAAAATATTATATCAATAATAAATTTGGTTATATAAATAAAATAAAATAAAAAATTTATATAAATTAGATAAAACATCAAATAAGAAGCTACAAAAGTGTAATTACTTTAAACCACAATTTTGACATATTAACATTTCAAGAATTACTATTTATACTAGACTACATCAAATTAATAAAAGTAACTCATTTGCCCAATTGAATAATAAAAGAGTAGCCAAAAATAACAAATATAAAATGATCTAGTTGATTCTAGTGTAAAATTTCACATTGAATGTCATGGATTAACCGTTAAAAGATATATGAAACTGAAACAAAATGAAGTGTAAAGAAAATTTATTAATTAAAAACTTCATAACATTATAAAGAAAATATTAAAAAAAATGTTAAAGGTGTTTGTGTTATCTCTTGTGTAAAATTTCATATTACATATCATGGATTAAATGTTTAAATATATGTGAAATTGAAATAGACAAAGTACACAAAAAACTTATAAATTAGAAATTTTATAACATTATGAAGAAAATATTAAGAAAAATGTTAAAGGTGTTTGTGCGTTGAGAGTAATCAAATTTTGTAAGGTTCTTTGACTTTTTTCTATTTTTCTTTCTTTTCCTTGCAAGTTTTTTTATTTGAATTTATTCAAATAACTAATAAAAAGATATCATATATTTAAATATAGATAGATAAATGGAATGAACATAATTATATTATTTTAAAAATTGAAAAAGGTGTATATATTTATATTTTTTTAATAGTTAAAACAATATATTTATATTGTTGTTATAATTAAAATAATATATTTATTAATTTTTATAGTAAAAGATTATAATTAAAAATTTCTTAAAATTAAAATAATATACTCAAATTTTCCTTTAATTTATGCACACGGCTTTCCCTAACTCTCGCAACTAATATGTTAGTTTCAATCAAAAATGTTTTGCCTACGTAAGTTTGTTTATGTTTTATCCATGTTTTATGATGTGGGTCAAACAGAGAAAAAAATATAAGTAAGAAACAAAAATGAAATGAGAAGAGAATGAAGGATAGAAACGTGAAATAACATTATTCACTTCTAATGGAGGGACATGGTGAGAACAAGAGACGCCGCCACAAAATGATGCTTTTTTAAATGGCATGCACTTTAGTTGTCTGTCTTCATTTTCTAGCATCTAATTTGAACAGTATAAACATGTTAGTCTATCCATGTTCTCGATAGCAGAATATGATTTTTTTGTGTGTTGAAACTGTGCATGCTTTGCCTCATTTGTTAGTATAAAAAACTAGCTTGCAAATGTTGTCTGTAAAATGATGCACCTGCAACTGTGTTATAGTTGAAAAAAATTAGCTTACAGAGGTGTAAACAGACCAGCATGTCATGTCAGATCTTTTCAATATTTATAACACAGGTAAGTGCAAAATTAAATATCTGGCGTGACTTGGCCATTTTCGTCCCTAGAATCAAATTAATAAGATAGGATATTGAAAATTAATATGCTCCGTGATACTCCTTTCACCCATGTGTCGTGTTGACTGCACACTCAACATTTTGCTTGCATACCTAACGCACTACTATTGACTATCTTGGCATGCTTCGCTCATCTTATAAAAGGTTTATTTGAGGCTGCTAAGGTGTGCAGATTGAACCGATTTAAAGTGACATAAATTTGACTTGTGACACTATATTTTAGTTGATAATGAGTTATTTTTTTGTTAAACCCTTCTCAAATTGAGATTAATTAAACAAAATATACATAAATTCAACAACGCAATTCAATCTCAAACTTAACTTATATATATTTTCAGTTGAATTCAAATAAAAAATGTCTAAATCTAAATTTCTTCAACCCAATCAAATTTTTTCTTCAATCAAACTAGAAATCGACCCAGGTACATTCCTGGCCGCCATGACATGCCTTGCTTGCCCAAGATGGACGTCATGGCATTGCTTATGTGCCACCGGTAGTTATCATACCTTACCTTACCTGTCTTATTAAAGGTTCATTGTTGTCATGGCATGCCATGCCAGCTCATGTGGAGTGTCATGACACCTCTTACCTACCTAATGACACTAGCACGAAAGATTGTTACAACATGTTTTGCCTGCTTCATAAAAGATTCATTTTGAATTGTTATGACATGTTTTGTCAAACAATTTTAAAAAAGTTATGTATATGTAATTTGGTCACAGTGGTATATTGTCTAGATGCTTACAATTTATATCATATTCTCTCATTATCTGATTCACTTCAAAATATTAGATAGAATAACATAATATAATACTTTCTACTTTATCTGGTGCCTATCAAACATGAGATATGATATGAACATATTAAGCTTATACCTTTTCCTACTCTTATAAGCTCTTCTATACTTTCTTGACAAATGGTTTAGACTCTAATTAGTGAAGAATTTATTCTTAATTCATTTGATTAGAGATATATTTAGATAAATGAGCTATTTGTTTGTGGGCTATCTTCCAAAATGACTATATCCTTGTGATTATCACTCCCTACACAAGTATGTGAAATAAGAAATTCTGGTGCATTACGTAGTTAACACCTAATTGTTTCTATTCGAGGAACCGAAGTCAAACTCCACTTGCTCGGTAAAGGAGTAGGAAAAAGAGAAAGTAAATTCCAGCAAAGTTATATAGCATTGTGCTTGCACGCATATAATGTATGTTTGAATCCGCATGCCAGAAAAGGAAAAGATACTGTTAACGCTGTTAAATTTGGAATGTTGACCGGTCAATGGTGGAATTGGAAGAAAACTCACCCGCGCTTTCCCTACCCTTTTGTGCGAGCATTGTATTTGTGGCATCATCAGAATTGCCATGTGCTGCTTAGGTTATTAGGCACACCAAAATCCTGGATTGAGAAACATGTGGGAGCAAGTGTTTGGTACACCGAAACATGTAAACGGAATGAACACAAATGGGAAAGGGGTGGCTTATCGAGCACCATAATAATTCTAGTTGGCCTTAACCTACCAATAATGCCAGCCATGGCACACAACTTGTAAAAGGTCGTTATCTTTTTCTTGGAGTTCTCAACGTGATATTCTCATACTATTATTGATTATCTATATTTATAATGAATCCTTAATAATTCCTCTTAATAAGGTGGCCATCTTTATTTCAAAGTTGCTCAAAACTTGTAATCAATGTCACTGCCATATTCATAAACTAATCTGCTAAGCTTTTGAACATGTACGGTTCTGTAGAGTGGCAGCAAGGGTGACTTATCTGTCAATTTTTCCACTACACCCCGAAAAAATGATAGAAAGTAGGAGTAGTGTTTTTGCTTGAAAGTTAAACCAAAAAGAGGGAGCTCAGATGCACTAATCTCGTCAGTTGGATCAGACGACGGTGATGGACCCTACCATCACAGTTGTGCAGTGTCTCTTCACGGCTCCAGAAGGCACCAGCCCGGAATCGAACACGGGTCCAAACCGTGGCAGCGTGCTATTCTACCACAACGCCACTGGGGCTTGTTGATATGATGTAAGAGTATATTGCATATTTATACTATGCTGTACATAACAATCATGTTGCGAATTGATGTCAGCGTATCACTTCTACCAAGTTGATGCACAATCCAACTTTTCGCTGTCGTGATTTACTTTTGGCTGGTTTTTCTTTTTAATTAAACAGATAAAAGTTTTTTTATTTTAATTTTTTACTCTTTACATATTAAAATTATTTTTAATCAAATTTTTTTATTATATTATCATTAATGATACTAAATTTTTAACTAACATAATATATTAAGTGTTGACATAACATATTAGTTGACTTATGCATTAAAAATTTTATCATATCAGTATAATAATATGATATTCATATATCATTAATATCAACATAATTTTATTATGTTATTATATTAATGAAGTAAAATTTTAATATATAAATCATTAATATGTTACATTAATGGTTAATATATTATATTATAAAAAAATTTTAATGTCATTTATGATAATATGATAGAAAGATTTAATTAAAGATAATTTAAATTTGTAAAAGATTAAATTAAAAAGTTTTAAAAATAAAAAATAAAATTGAAGAATTTCTACATATGAGAAACCGAAATGAGATTTAAGATTTTTTTTTTTTTTTTTGTTTGTGGTGAGTGGCTGGTCTTTTCTTTATTCACACTCACACTCATGAGTAATAAGCTTTTCAGATCAAATAATTCAAAAGAAAAGAGTAAGACATGCAAAAGTGTAAGGGTATTACTGAACTATTAAGTTATTTTATGAGTTTTATAATTTAATATATGAAATTTAATAAATTTGATATTTTAATTTTTAAGTAAAATTAATAAAAACTTATTTATAAAAATAATAATACGGTAATCAAATACAGCTTTGCCATTCAAGTTGCTTGCTTGCTGTAACTGGGTATTGAAGGGACGGAAAAATATGATCTAGACAGTAGACATATTTTCTTTGCTTATCAGCCTTGACATCATGCTGGTTTTGTGCTAATCAATATGAAGCCAACTTCCACTGAGGAAAAAGTTGCATAACAGATAGAAGACCATTGCTATGCTCTTCATTGATCTTCCTTTGAAATGATAACTGCGCATGCTTCTTTTCTGCCAATTGCTGAGAAATTGGAGTATTTCTGTGGTCATGAACTTGTGAAAGCACGAATACTCGAGAATAAGTTGACGGCCATTTAATATTAGAATCTTAATAGATTTGATAGATTTAATAATTTAAGTATTTTATAAATGATAATTTAAAAATAATTTATTTGTAAGAATAATAAAATAACTAAGTTATTGGAAAAGAAAATGCGACTAGCATTCAGTGAACAATTTGCTTTCTGACTACAATGGTAAATGCTGTGTTGTAGCTTGCAACCTACTCATTTTTCCTCCTTGCTTTTGTTGCTCAAAATTACATTTGCTTTGTGATATGTACAACTAATTCCCGTACATCAAAACGCAATCCAAACAAGAAAACTGACAGTTAACTAACTACGTGTTCAAACATTGCTAGCATAGTTGTTCGCCCAGACGGGGATTCCAATAACAGTTCCATTGGGATTCCTCTCGTCCAGCGGCGCTTTTCGCGTCTGGAACCCGCAAGGAGTAGTAGTCCTCTCCTTGACAACCGGTTTCGCAACCGGGGACGAGTATTCCGGCGACTTCACCGTCACCGAGAAATTAATAATCCCGTTGCGCCTTCCCTCCCAGTCCCTCAACCTGTAGCTCAGGAACTGCAGGCAACTTTCCGGAACCACCCCTCCGAGAAAATCCGAAAGGGCTATCCTCGCCACACCCACATCCTTAACTCCAACTGCCGTCTTGCATTTCACCTCGAACGTTATCGACCTGGCATGCTTCGGCATTCCCACCTCGAACTTCTGCTTCCACGAAGGGTTGGCTCCGCCACCTTCCGGCGCCATGGCCGTGGTGTAGCAGTTGATGGACTCCGGCCGAACGACCACGTATGCGTTCTTGGCCACGGGCTTCCGATCAAGAGAGAGATTTTCGGCTGATAAAACTGTGATCTCTAGTGTTCGCGGTATCACAGCCTCCATAATTCAAAGATTCGAAGAGCGTTTATTTTTGCCGTTGCACGGAAGAGATCTTCTTGAAGGTTGGAAGGAAAAGGATGTATATAAAGGGATGAGAAAAAGTAAAAGGCCGTGTTTACTTTGATCGAAAGCCGCGGAGAATGGGCGTTCCGAATTGTGGGCGCGTGGGCGCCGACGGTGACTTTTGTTTTTTCCATTTGTTTGAAGCGCCCCATCACGTCACATGGTTTCAATTGTGGCGTGTTTGGTGGGGCGGTTGTTTGAATTCAATGAATCTTTAATTTAGCCGTCGGTGCATAATGTTGGACTACGCCGCAACTGCTTTTATTAATTACCCAGAAATTGCTCTCGGAGGACCAATTCACATGCATTATATTGAATGTGAGAATGATATATATATATATATATATATATATTAAATTTTGTGTATTATATGTCTAAATATAAAATGAATTAAAAAATTTTAATTAATAATATATTAAAAATAAAGAAAATAATATTATGAAAAATAAAAATAATTTATATTTAAAAATTATAAACATGATAAAATCTGTTAAATGTGTTAATTAGACTTTTACCCAATAAAATGTGTCAGACACAAAAGCTGCGGTGGAGGCGTGCAAATTAAACCAACTTGCTCATTTCGAATTGATTGATATAACTGCCACCAAACTTGTAATTATAATAACATATCTTTATAGATAATAGTAATATAAGTTTTAGTCTATAGTCGTACGTTTTAAAATAAGCTTTTGCTTCCAAAAATATTAGTAAAGAATAAGAAACACCGTGAAAAGATAACAAAGAGAAAAAAAATGAAGTGTTGGTACCAAGACGCAACGCAACTGAGCATTTAGGAAAACTTCTCAGTTCCTAGAGAGTATTTTAATTCGATTAATCCAATTTCTGTCTGAAATGTTATCAAATTAGGTACTTATTGTCCTTAAATGAATAAATTAATTTTGAATCCTTTGCTATATTAACTGAGCTTTGACAATTTTCTCAGCTTGTTGAGTTGGATATCAGTCACCTGAGCTTACCTTAAACTCTGCCAGCAGTGTAGTGTTCAAATTGCCTCTCTCGCGTGTCGATCGTGTGAACAGGGTAATACATTTCGGCTACGAAAGATCGAGAAACGTGGCCTGTCCCTTTCGATCCACTTGTCTTTGTCCTTTTTTATGTTTTTGGTAACTTGTCTTTGTCCGTTTATATTTGAACTGTCTAGACAAACATTTGTTTACACTTTAGTCCTAACCACTTAATCTGAATAACATCAAACCTCTAGACACCTCTAAAGTTTTTTTTTTTTTTTTTAAAAAAATAATAATGAGTTGGTCTACATTTATCTAGGATATTCATACTTGTGAAAAGTATAAGGGGGAACTAACACGTCATTAAATCGTATGATTCGTTAGATGTTATAATTTATTTTTGGTGCTTTTTATAGTTCTTTATATTATATAAGGTATAAGATGACAACAAACTCAAAGCAGATTTTTGTTCAAACACGAAAATGGAAGAAATGAAATACAAGAGCTTAGCCTTAGATGCACATTTCTCATGTCATCTACTTTGTCTTCCATCTCGTTGAATGTTGTCGTAAAATATATGCACATTACGTGAAGAGGATTTACATTTAGACGCCGCATGATTGAGTTTTTTTTTTTTTAAAAAAATTTATAATAGATTTTTTTCATCTTTTAAGTGGGATGAAATTTTTTTTCTTTCATATCATGAGACTAGTGATTTGAATATTACCAAATTGGAATTTTTTTTTAAAAAAATATCTGATCATTTTATTTATTTGTAATTTGTAAAAAAAAAAAAATTGATCTGAATGTTATACAAAGCCTAGAACCACTCATATCATAACAAAAAAAATGTATATAACTCTTATTGTAATTCACTCATAATAAATTCCAGAAAACAATGTTATATACATTCAAAATTTTAACACATTCTTATTATGAACTGCAAGTCCAAAAGGGGTGAAATTTATTGATCACTTTACTAATTTAGGTATCAACTAATAAGACTATACATTTAATCTGTTTTTATAAAATAAAAATTTAATCAATCAATTGTAGTCTAAATTCAAGAAAAATTCTAACCTAATTTACATATAATTTTATTTGACTAAGTATTTTACTCATTTAACTATTCTCATTTTTTATTTTTTAAGTAACTATAATTTTTAAATGATTGTATGCCTATTATAGAAAGTATGCTTACTTGAAAATCAAAAGGAAACATAAGCGTCCATTGGCATCGACTTTCGCAAGTCTTGCGTGGAATATGTGGAGGAAAATGCCATGCAGCGAGTGATTGTGCTAAAAAGTAAATACACGCATGAACGGAAGAGCTTGCCCAAAGAAATTGACTTAGACAAAGTCCAAATCAACGGCAGAATTGGCCACAGAACTCATCGGTGCGCATGCTCCATGCAATTGCCGGCATTGATTCATTCCCAGAACTACGGCATTTTTGCCATTATTGATTGCCCTTAATCAAGCACCTTCTCAGAAACAATTTAGCAGGCCAAGTAACAACGACAACAAACATAGGACAACAATTTTATTTGCTGCCTAATCAAATTTATTGCTTGTACTCAAATGACAAGTATATATGTACGTAGGAACCTTTGAAACGGCAGCAGAATTTCAATACGTTACTTTAGTAGTGTTCTTCATGTTATCTTGTCATTCATTGTTTCATGCTCATTTACTTTCAGTCTTAATCCTTCTACTCTTTACAATTTTCTTTCTAATTCACTAAAAAATGAAACAGTATCCTTCTTCATATACTTTTTTTTTTAACACAATCCTCATTTTATGAATTTTAAATTATTAAATTTCGCAAAAACTAAACTCTAAAAGCATTCAAATTCCTACAAAGACATCAGAATATCTTTTTTGAAAATGAAATATTTCATTTACTTTTGTGCAATGAGCCATTTTTAGTAATGAAGCCAAGTATAATATTTAAAACAATGAGAAAGAAATTTTTTTTCTGAATCTTTTGACATACACCTATAATTCTATAGTTGATGGTTTCATTCTTCCTTTGTGTTGGTAATTTGTAATTATCAAGTGGGTAATGATATAGCTATAGTTATTTAATACTCAGTTATATTTTTAATAATTAATTACATATGTTAAATTGTTACATTAAATAAATAACATTTAATAATTCTTTTGTTGTTTCAAGTAAATAAAAAAAATACAAACAAAGATTAAGAAGATCAAGACATGCTTTCAAAACAGAAAATTAAGACGTACATGTGTAAATCCCAAATTCATGCAATTGCACTAAAGCTTCTATGATTTAATAACATCTATCACACCCAGAAAGTGTTTAGCTCGCTTTTCCTCATCCACACTACATCTATTTTTTTAGATTATATATTTTGTGCAATAAAGTTGGGATAAACTTCATAATCTTTAGAAGCAAACTGGTGATACTTTGTCTTGGCTGATTATGTGTCCGTATGGTTTCAATATATGTAATTATTGATTCAGATTAAGAATTCACCAGCACATTACATGGTTCAGGTTGATTGACAGGATAAAATGGGAGACAACCAGTTCATGATTTAATAATTAATCCCAGAACTTCCATTTAAGATACACAATGGTTGGTGAATGTGTTCTTATTTTTGGATATTATGTACAACCTATTGTATAATACAAAATTCATTTCATATTTGGGTTGGATATGAATTCCAATTACCCATCTGATCTTGTTGAATTCATGAGTATAATGATACAGAAATGTTTAAATTTATACATTCTAAAAGAATGATTTAGTTTCCTTCAATATATTATGATGCATGTTAAAAATAAAATAGCCTATCATCGAACATCAAACACATGTTCTGTGGAAGATAGGTTTAATATTTATACAGAGAGGTAAGAATCAAACTGAACATGGACGATATGCTTCATAACATGTGCACTTTCAAACAAGTAGTTAACATGAAATAATTATGGATAAAATTAAATTCAAATTAAAATTCAATATTTGCAAAAACTTCAACCTAACTTGCGATTATTAATAGCACTTTACCATGCATTTTCTAGGAGACTAAAATTTTAGCCAAAAGAGGATCCCATTTAGCTAGCTATAATTAAATATAATTTATTGCTTGTACTCGAATCACAAGCATGCACTGAATATAATGTATTGCTTTTACAATTTTTCCAACTTTGGAGTTGGATATGAGTCACTTGAGCTTACCTTAAACTCTGCCGGCAGTGTAGTGTTCATATTGTGTCTCTCGCGTGAACCGGGAAACGCATTTCGCCTACGTAATATTGAGCAACATGGCTTGTCCTTTTCTTTCCTCTTATCTTGTCTTTGTCCTTTGTATATCTTTTGACTATCTAATTAAACATATGTTTACACTTTAGTCATAATTATCATTTTTTTTTTTGTATATTTGGGACAGGAGAATCGAATTTGAAACTTTGGGGAGAGTGCAAATCTAGCACTACATAAACTAGCTTCAAGTGACTTATTTCTAACCATCTTAATTTCAAGAGAAATGTTAAATTCATAAAAGAAAAAAATATGACTAGTGTACAAGTTATTATAAGTTAGTGGTAATTTTGTGATTTGAATTATTATTGAGAGCATATTGTGACTTACGTGAGAACAGGTACTCTAAGAGTATTGATCAATATTTTATAAATTATCTATCAGTTATGTTATTTTTATATTTATATTTTTATATAATATTTTTATAAATTTAATTTAAATTATTAAATTTATTGTTGATGAAAATTTCTACACTATGTATGAATTGTTTTTTGTGTGTTATTTCTTTTATTGTAGTTCAGTAGCGTTGAGCTGATTAGGTGAACTATATATGCCCACGATGATGAATATGATGCTTTTCACAAGTAATAGGGAGATAAAGGAAACTATAAGTCGTTTGAATTCTCTCTCACAATAAATTTGAGTTTAATTCAAATGATAGAATTTGATTTTACTATTTTTTTGAATTCAATTCTTAAATTATAACCTTAGTTACAAAAAAAAAAAAATTCCCTCTCCCTCTCTTCTTGGTACACAACAAAGCCTTCAGATACCTGTTTGGCAGTTGAGCCAGACATCATAGTAGCTCACCGGTACTCCCTTCACCGGCTGCTGTGACACGGAAGAAGGATACATTTCTGGCACCTTGACCCTCACTGAAACATTGATTATTCCATTTCTTCTGCATTTACTATCCCATAGTCTGTAACTCAAAAGATGCGGTTGGTTTTGAGGTACGTACCCTCCTACAAAGTCTGAAACTGGAATCCTAGCCATGCCAACGCTGCTCACCCCCGTTGCCGTCTTGCATTTCACCTCTGCTGTTATAAAGCTTGCATGCAACGGGACGTCCAGCAGAAGCTTCTCATTCCATGAAGGGTAACTCCCACCTTCTGAATCCATTTTCGTCTGGCATATATTGCTGAAATCAGATTGAAAGCAGACAAATGCATTCTTCTTTATGGATTTTCGGTTCATCCGGAGGTCCTCCCCAGATAATACAGTGATCTCTACATTGTGGGACATTGTGGAAAATGATTCTTCGTAGAGAAATCTATGATATTGAGAAAGCGTAGGAATTCTGGGAAGTGAAGGGCTGGGACTTGGGAGGGGGAAAGAGGGTTATATCTGGTTTTGGAAGGAAACTGGAGAGAAACAGGAAAGAAAGAGAGGGGTTGTTTCTTTCCGTTGATTTGGTGTGCGCGGGGGCAATTTCCTTTGGACGGAACCGTTAGAATAAAGGAAGTCAGTCACGGAACGAGGGCCCGTGGAAACTCAGGAAAGTGTCGCACTAGTCATACGGCGACGTTTCAAAGCGGGAGGAAAATTAAAAAAAGGACGGTGGCCGTGGAAGTTGGCGGTGGAAATTGCGTAGAAATTTCAATTCTGGCAGACTTGTTGGAAGGGAAAGCAATGGGAAGTAAATTCCATGGCAGATTGGCAGGAAAGTTCAGGCACCAAATTGTGTTTGAGAATTTAAATTTCTATTGGAGCGGGGCTTTTCCAAAGCAAGTCAACTGCCCTTCTTGTTAAGGAAACACAATGCTTGACAGCACAACGCAACAACCTCGTGTCTAGAATAGCGATAGCAAGGGAATTTTTTTTGTTTTTTGGTTGAGTATATCCGTTCAGTATTTGATATTTTATTAAGGTGTCTTGCATCGAAAATATTGTTTGCACAAAAATTTTTTTAGTAATCTAGCTTTGATCTTTTTTTTTTTTAAAAAAAATTAATTCTCATATTATAATATTTATAATATTTTAAATAAAAAATTTCAAGACTCCATAATACTTAGTTTAAGATGCACATTTTTTCTTAATTATCTTTTTTTATTTATATATAATAATATTAATACAATTATAATAATATAATTATAATATAAAAATGAATCAAATAAAATATAAATAATATATATTAATATATATAATATATAAGTATATATAATTATTTAGAATTCTAATAATTACATTAGATTTGCATTATAATAATTTAATTATAATATATGGGTGAGACATAATCCATTAATTAATGTATTTCATAAAAATAATCAAAAATTAAAACATTAATAATTTTTTTCAACAAATATTTCTTTTTTCAGAATTTAAAACCCTACAATGACTTCTTTATTATATTAGATTGAGTTTGTGTTACAATATAGTGTATATATATATATATATATATATATATATATATATATATATATATATATATATATAGTTGGTGATAATTTAAACTAGAATATTAGCGAAAATTTGAATCTCTTACATTTTTTTTAATTTTTTAACTTTATATTAATAAATTTAACTTTTTTTATTAATTTTATAACTTTTTAAAAAATATTACTATCTCTCACTTACTTTACACTTACCCTTCTCTAGGCAATCCTAATTGTGAGTTCTGGTTAATTGGGAGTGAAGTATTCCTGAGAAGATTAAGAATCTTTTTTGGCTCGCTTTGCATGAGGGTTTACCCACTAATGACTTATGATGCCCCAGGGGCTTGTGCTATTCATCGTTTTTTAATCGCTGCCACACTAGAAGGAAACCTCTCTATGTGATGAGGCATTGTGCTACATCGAGCTAGGCAGATATTCTATAAAAGTGTCCCCCCATAAAATCACTTCTTTCCAAGGTGAAATCCATTCGACATTCTAATACAACCTCCTTTGTTATCCTATTGTTACTTTTGCTGTAGGGAGAGGGGAGTATGTGACCAGGGTTATGCACGAGAAGTTTCTACTTCATTTTCCATATTCGCCTGATCTTCTTATCTTTTGGCTAAGATAAGATTACATAGAGAATATATCTTGTAGAAAATACGAAGAGGTTTACTTTTTGATCTTGAAATCATGTTTGTTGAAAAAGATTTATCATTCAATTCTCATTTTGACTAAAAATTAATCTTACATAAAAGGTATAAATATTTCATAAAAATTAAAAAAAAAAAAGATATGAAAATATTTGCAAGACTATCTCTAAGTTGTGCTATAGACGCAGTCCTACGGACCTGAATTCTGAACTTTCAAATCAACAACCTACTGGACTGATAGATCACAGCAAAAAAATATCATATAAACCTTCAATAGATGTAAGACAAGAACGTAGTCAATAGAAACATAAAATCTGATGTCCTTAAATTTTCCCTCATAGCAAACAGGCATACCAGTAGCTGCTCGATGAAGAAAAAGTAGCATATCATGCTTATCGAGACAAACACCACGAAGTCTTGTCAGCCGCTGCAAAAAAAGAGTAGTAAACAAAATTAAAGAACATTAGTTTAAAAAGATTAAAAGAATTCCCTCGAGCTATTAAATGGTTGACAATAGAAGAACATCAATTCATGCTACATATGTGTTGCCATATTTAAACATTGTAAGCAGCGACGTTAATAATGATGAAATTATTGAGAACAGTGCTTGAGATAGACAGACTCATATAAGGCAATATGGCACAGTCTGCAATAGAATTCTGGCATCAGCATTATCCAAACGATCATTGTTTTGTACAGATCAAAATGAAGAGAACTCGTGGCCTCACTCCAAACAAAGCCGTTCTCCAAATAATAAAAGTAAAAAGTCCATACAAAGGAATGCAGGAAGCCGTGAAACGGCAAAAAAATAAAAAAATACTTAGCATGCTCATGGCGTATCTGCTCTTAGGCTTCTCCACCTTCTGGTACCGATACACCTATAACACCAAACTATATGCTTGAGCCGGCATATATAAATGAAAAATTCAATGAAAAACCATATACAAAGAGCAGAAGAAGATAGTGAATACAGTGTCATATGAAAATTAACAGGAAACCAAGGCACGTTTCAGCCATAGTTACCGAGATTGTGGTATGATTTGAGTACGGGTATGGGTACAGGTACAATACATGGCACGTTACTTAGTAAAATATGTGATATATGGGGGTATACTTAGTTGGTATACTATTTTGAGTTGTGGTACATTTTCATTTGGTTTATCTTAATATTATCAAGACTTATCTATAAGTATAGTTTAATTAAAGTATAATGCTTGTTTAATTTATTTTTTAATAATGGGTTACTCTCTCAAGTACTCTTTTTTTAAAAAATCTTTTGATCTTTTATCTTTCGATCAATTATGTAATTATTTGACTAATTTGTTTTAATGCAGCTGTAGATATTAAAGTTTTTCAAATTCTATCTTGTTATCCTTTCAAACAACCTTTAAAGATTTTTTCTGACCAATACTTATCTTCATATTTATTAGTTTACAGGTGTTAATATTCAAAGCTCTATTTCCCAAACAGCTCATGTCATCTTGCACTCTCACCAATTTAATTTTCTGTACTGTATAACTACTCAAATATGCTGTCATTGTACCACAAACTATAATCCAAAAAAAAAAGACTGAGAGAACAAAATTCTAATCGCCACCATATCCGTCGATGATCAAATTTAGAAATAGAAGCTAAGTGAGTGAAATACGGTCAACAAGGATGGTCTGGCCTCCATGCTTTGCTTCTTCATTTTGTTTTGTACCTGTGTCATTTGTACAGCATCAACATTGGATTAAAGGGGAAGAAAAGAGTTGCAGGCAGGTTCAGATCGTTGATTGCAACCTCCATATATATACTTGTATGCTACATGAGAATCATTGCTGAATTTTTTAATCAACATTATAACTACTTGTACGAGCTTAACTACAAAGTTTATTGTTAGGCCTCCTATTTATAAGAAAAAATAATAAGGTTTATGTGACCCATTTTGATTGACTTAAATATGGAGCTAGTTATTGATGGTATTAAAAAATTATGTTTATTAATATTCTATGTTATGATATAATAGGGGAAGGATTTGGTGCTAAAATAAGGGAAGGATATGGTTAAGTAAAAGTGGGGAGAGTTTTTGGTCCTCAAAACTAAACTTGAGGTTATTCTATTTGAAATAAAGTTGTTGATTTCCTTGTGCAATATGCGTGTGAATGTGTTTCGGACTTTATATGCTCTGTTATCTGTGTATTTGTGTTGTTATCAATAAGAAAATTTTATCATATACATATACTTATATTGTATATTTGTGTTGTTATCAATAAGAAAATTTTATCATATACATATACTTATATTGTATATCATTTAATTTTCTCCAATATCTTATACATATTGCAATATTAGTGTTGACACGTGATGTAAAGCGGCGATTTCGGATTATAAAAAATTAATTGATGGGATTTTGAAAAATAATAAAAAAAATAGAGTCGTCACCGACTTAGATTGAAATGATGAAGTTGGATACCAAATAGTATGGTCTATGTTACAAAAAAATAAATTCGAGGGTTAGTTACGTGTAGAAAAGGTATTAGCACCCCTATAATACCCTTTCGATATCACGTTAATATTTGCTACTTTTGATTTAAAAAATATGCTTTGTCTATTGTTAAATAAATTTATTTTTACATGTGATCATGATTTAAGATTATTTTTAAATATATAGATGGAGTCATGCCAATTGACTAGTTAAACTTATGATATAATTTCTTTCAGGATAGTTTGATAGCAGCCAGTTGATTGACAACTATTTTTATCCATCGTTGAGATCTTTTAAAAAATGTATTAATAGAACTATGCCAGTTAACTAACTAGGTTTGTGACATAACGTCCCTCAAGATAGTTTGATAACCGCTAGTTGACTAGTATCCCTATTTATCCATCATTGGGATCCTTTAATAAAAATAAATAATCAAAATAGTTAGAAAAAAATCACAAATACCTCCTTATAAGATGTTTGAAATACATATGCCATAAGCGAAGTCATTACGACTCACAATTATTCAATAAAACAAAATATAAGCACAAAAATACTTATCCAACAACAAGAGAAAAATAATAAATAGATTAAACCTATATTTAGAGTACTCAAATAACAAAATAGAGGTCGAAAACGTGATCAGGACATCGAAAAACCCTAAGAAAGAAGTCTGGGTCAAAGTCAACATCTGTTTAGCGATCAAAGTCAACAATCAAAGTCAATGGGTCAATGCTGATGTGGCAAAGCTGTGCTGATGTAGAAAGTTATGTGGTAGGTGACGTGGCAGCTGACTAGGTATGTTCTGATGACGTGTCATACATGTGGCAGGATGACTGTGTGTGATTTGCTGACTCGTTAGGTAACGTGACATGCTGAGTAAGCAAGTAAGCTTATGTGAAATGATGTGTCGCGATGATTGTGCAACTAGGGTTAACGTGGCAAGTAGAATATGTCTTTGAGCTTAGGCGTGTGTGTAACATGTGCGGAGAGCTTCATTAGAGTGTGAAGCACGTGGAGCATCTTCATGTGAAGTTCTTTACGGTTCCAAAAGTTTTGGCACCTCCTGAGCACAATGGTGGGGTGTGCTTTTCAAGATTCAGACTGACAGTATGATTTTCATGAGATGAACGAAAATAGCTTTTTCTCGAATTTTCTGATAAAATATGCAATTTTCGGTACAATTGAGACACGAATGACCCTCCAAAGGTTGAGTTAAACTTCTCCAAGTCAACAAGCTGAGTTTATTGAAGGGAAAATTAGAAGAATAGAGAAGAATCAAATTTTCTATTTGACTCCTTTCTTACTCCATGACTTTCTTCCTCTAACTTCCACTCGTTTTCTATGAAATTTTTCTCCCCTTTATTTCTTGACTCTTCCCTTGATGCTTTTCTTCTCTTCGTGTGCTCTCTCTCAACCTCCTCCCTTTTGGTTCTCTTGATGCTCTATTTAAATCCTCATTTCTCTAAGTGCATGATTTATGATTAAGTGCATGATTAGATTAGGATAAGGACATGATTTGATGAGGTGCATGATGAAATAAATTAGGAGGATGGTGGTGCATGATTTGATTAGGATAGGATGCATGATTTGATGAGGTGCATAATGCAATGAATTAGGAGGATAATGATGCATGATTTGATTAGGATAAGGAAAATGATTTAATGAGGTTCCTAATGAATGAATTAGGAGGATGATGGTGCATGATTTGATTAGGATAGAAAACATGATTTGATAAGATTCCTAATGAAATGAATTAAGAGGATGGTGGTGCATGATTTGATTAGGATAAGGAAAATGATTTGATGAGGTGCATAATAAAATGGATTAAGAAGATGATGGTGCATGATTTGATTAGGATAAGGAAAATGATTTGATGAGGTGCATAATGAAATGGATTAGGAAGATGGTAGTGCATGATTTGATAAGAAAAAATGATTTAATGAGGTGCCTAATGAAGTGAATTAGGAGGATGATGGTGCATGATTAGGATAAGGAATATGATTTGATGAGGTATTTAATGAAGTGAATTAGAAGGATAATGGTGCATGATTTGATTAGGATAAGAAAAATGATTTGAGAGGTGCATAATGAAATGATTAGGAAGATAGTGGTGCATGATTTGAAGAGGTGAATTAGGAGGATGATGGTGCATGATTTGATTAGGATAAGGAACATGATTTGATAAGGCATCTAATAAATTGAATTAGGAGGATGGTGGTGTATAATTTGATTAGGATAAGGAAAATGACTTGATGAGGTGTCTGATGAATGAATTAGGAGAATGATGGTGCATGATTAAAATGGAGTGGGCGAAGCAATTGTTGGCATCTTTTTCCTTCTTTTTTTATTTTTTATTTTTAATAATATTATTCACATTTAAGACAAAAAAATATCTTTAAATTTTATATTTTAATTTTTAGAAAAATATATGCTCAAGTAGGAAAATTTTAAAACTTGTGCATTGATCCACTTTGATTTTTTTAAGGTTTAGACAAAATTAAGTGTCTATAATTAGAGGTAGAAATAGAATACAAAAGGAATTTCAATCACAAATAATGATACATCTAAAACAAAGAAATTGCAATCTTAGAAACAGAAGACAAAAGAACTTCAATCGCAAATGAAAGATACACCTAAAACAAAGAAATTGCTTTTAGTTGAGTAAATCATGATAATATTGTTGAAAATTTGAACATTCAACCTCATGTAAAACTTAATTTTAATCATTAAGGTTAATTTGGCTGTACCGGTAACAACATAATTCAATCATGGAGAGAGTTTTGAAAGCTATGATAGCTATAAACAAATTTTTACCTTTAAATTTCTACCAACACATATAGTAACTTGCCCAACCCGGCCACCTTCTTTTTGACAAGGTTGCCGTGAGAGAGCAGTTGAATATGACTGTGGAAAGCAATATAGTCCTCAGACTCCAACGATTGCTGTGTATATGAGTGGGTGCAGATCATTCTGAACCTTGGGTGTGACAATTGGAAGAACTGCTAGTGTCTGTTTACATGTACTTATAGTAAAGCTAAAATTTACAACAGATCATGCATTGAAATATTACAAAATGGAAGCGGGTTTTGTGTTTTTTTAGTGCATATCATACAATAAAATTATCATACAAAGTTTGAGTTGTGGTTGTTAATTAGTGATACATTAATTGAAATGAATAAGAAGGAGAGGATGAGTAAATTCATTAGTTGGAAGAAAATAAGATAAAATGAAAATGGAAAGGCCACTATTTGCATTTGAGTGTCTATAAATAGGAAAATTGATAAGAAAAATTATAGTGTTACGTAGGTAATGTCAGATACAAAATTTTTACATAAGGTAAATAGTGTTAGTTTTGTGAATGACTCTTACATGAGAATAGTACAACTGAACTGATATTCAGTTTACCTCAGCTGCAACACACTTCTCAATATAAGTGAAATGAGATGGAAAAAAATAGAAGTATTAACTATATCGCTTTAACTTTCTTTACATAGTTTAAATGATTCACGATTTCTATGAAATTGCACAACTATGATTGGTCTTTGCTTGTCAGTATGAACATTTTTCTGGACAAAATTGTCCCCTAATTAAAAGACTAGAATATATTAGCCTGGTTAGAGCAATGTTCTCGTTTCTTAAATATGTACCGCAAACAACGAAAAAGAAATCCGGATATTATGTGGAATCTGATTTCTCATTAGGATGGTTTAAAGTTCAATTTACACATCAAATTTCAGCATGAACTATTTTTACCCTGACTGAAAGATCAAAGATTTGGAAATTGGAAGACAATCATACCAGTTTCTTTTGTAATCTTTATTAATGAAGGATTTTCCTGGGTGTCAGATCTCAGATCTCAGATCTCAAATCTGTCAAGACCGTGATGCACTGATATGGCTTTCACAAGGACTGAAAGCCTTACAATGAAAGCACATCCAACCATCTTTTACCCCAATCTGGATGTGACTATGATGTTCCTCGTCTCCGCAATGCATAAGGGTGAATATCAAAAACATTATACATTACAGTACTACAATATTCCTTACTCACAAATAAGTAATCAATCTTGTTCATAGTTACTAGATTCATAACACACTATGATCCGAAATGTTGAAACCAATTACTAATACATTACTTAATAGTATAAAAGTACTGTATAATGTATCCAAACCATGATGTAGGACGATGGGCCAGTTCATGGAATGAGGGAGACAACAATAAATCTTGTCCAAGCTCACTGAATTTCAAATTAATATTATACATAAGGGAATATGAGAGTCTGACACTATCATCTTTGTCTCAATGCTCTCAACAGAAACTGACAACATATAAGATACGGCATGGGCATAAGTTATAAGAGGTCAGCTCTATATATTCACTACTTACATGAATCAACCTCGCACTCTCAAAAAATTGCGCATCCAAATTTCGAATTATTATTATGCATAAAGGAATTGCATATTGCTGAGAACCTAATCTAAAGTATGTTTGAAGGAGAACTTAAGGTTCATAACTTGGCAACTGGCATGTTATAGAATGTAGCTCGAGCAGTATAGATCAACTTCCCAGTTTTCTTCAGTTTAAACTCAAGTGCAACCACAGTCAAATTTCTTCCACTCTTCACCACAGAGCTTTCAGCTTGCACCTCTGCCTGCACAAATGACATATTGCACATCCATTTACACAGATAGAATTATGCATAAAATAGAATGAACATGGTAACTTGGATTGCCTACTCAACAACAGTGACCCCATTCAACATTTCTTAGGTTCTAAGCAGTACAAGATTATAAATCGAACTTAATGCGATTTTTATACGCCTCAATATGAAGATGTAAGAGTCATATGTCACATAGCAAAGCAACTCATCAACATTATATGTTAAAGCAGGAAGCACTGGTTCAAACGGTTTGAGGGGGTAATGTACCCAGGAACAAAGATTCTGTAACTGCACTTGTTAAACGACTCAAGTCTAACGATCACCATTTTCAGCTTTACACTATAATCAGTAAGTTGCCAGTCACACAGATCCAAAGTAATTTTCCAAAGACTTGCTAATTATGCTAAGCACCGCGATCTATATAAAAAATAAACGGCACCTCACAGCAAGCATTTCTGAAGTCCAAGACTTTAATCTAATTGTCTGATGTTTCAAATTCAATTCATTTATTGATTTGCATGTCGAGCCATTCTGAAGGGTTGAACATTAAAATGCATTTACCAATTTGCAGATCAAAGCATCAAGCATAGCAATAGAACAATACATGGCAATAGAAAAATAAAAATTTAATACACAAAACTCACGTTCGTTGGAGCGCCAGAGAGGTAAGACATACTCATTTCCCCAAGAAAAATTTCCTTATCCTCAGCAACAACAGTTCTAGCACAGGCAATAGCTATCAGCTCAACTATAGCCGCAAGACCTCCTCCATGCAGTGTATTGTAAAAGTTCTGCAGGGAAATTGAAATCCAATTCTTAACATTAATGCAAGTGCAACAAGCATAAATCTCAACCAACCAAAGGTTTTCATTCCCTCAAAGTTCTGCTGAGTGCTAACGCAAACTAATAAATTGTGACAATATCTAATATTTATGTTGAAATTTACCAATAATTTCCATTGACCCATTTTACCAAACATCTAGACGGAGACGTATGATCTTTCTGCCCAATTTTCTCAGCTACCAAACAGTGAAACAGGAACAAATAAAGCAAGAGTATACAAGAACTTACAGTGATTGGGGGTTTGACGTGGACTGTGCAAGTGATTCGTCCCCGTTGGATTCGGTCAACCATGATAAAACTGCGAAAGAAGTCGTAGTAGAAGCTATTGGTATTGCTAATATCAGGTATGGGTTCGGCGAATCCCACACTTTTAAGGAAATCTAAGGGCTGAAGTACATTTGGAGTGTCAATTTCCTTCGGAATTTCCAGCTGTGCGGAGGAAAAGGGTGTTTCAAGTAGTGGAGGAGGAGAGGAAGTCTTCGCTGCCATTGCTGTACGTGTGCTGGCCTTCTCTGCCTCTCGCCCAACGGGCCAACGGTACCTTCTTCGCGATGAAGTATTGGTGGGGACTAGGATGCACGGCTTGTTTGCCAAACGGAAAACTTCCTGCCACTAGAAGAGTACAGAATGGTCATCGTTACGTTTATTTACTCTTATAATATAATTTAAAATTAATTAATTTAATAATTTACATTATATAATTTATTTATAAAATAACAACACCTTCATCAAATATATCACTTTTCAAAATAACTTTCTAAACCAGATGTATTTGAGTTTGGTGAAAATTTAATCACATCTTCAAGTCCAGATTAATAACATTTTAATGTACCAAACTCAAACAAAAAAATTGATGTTCCTTTTAATTATAGTAAATAATTAATATTTATGTTAATATCTTTAATAGTATTGTGATATTCATTATTTTTTAAATTTTTTTTTAAATTTAAAAAATTGATAAAAGATGTGAGACCCATAAAAATTATGAATAAAGATAAAAAAAAGTCACAAGTTAAAAGAGTTTAAACTTTGATATCATTTAACTTATGAGATGTGATAAACGAATCCTCCATTGTTACTTAATAAAGTCTTCTTTGCTTTTCTTTCTTTTTCTCTTTTTGATATTTTTGTTCTTCTCTACAGTTGCTCTGCAATGCTTTGCAGCATAAGTACAAGAAGCAGATGGAGAGCATCGGCAGTGACACCATAAATTGATGCCACATTTGTGAGCACAGTCTGTACATGTTCCTTATTCATTCTGCACCAAAAATGAATCACCTGGTATGAAAAAGGAAAGAAAGGAACAGATCGCGTAAGAAAAAAAAAAGAAAAAAGACAAAATATTAGAGCACAGATTATTCTGAATTATATAAATTTAAGCTTCTAACATAATATGTTTCAGCACTAAAGGGAGGTGCTAGAATATCCAAGAAAGTAGGTTATAAATTGTTGCTTGGTGACACACAATTTTGCATATATCTTCATATATCTTATGCATTCAATTGTTTTTATAATAAATGCAGAAGGCATCTGATCATCACAATGGTACATGAAGAAATGCAATGAGGACAAACAGACTAGACACGTTTCAATTGCCATATCTATCAAAATGAGTATAGTTCAAACCATAAATGAACTTTCCTTAAAGTCCAACAACCTAGCTGAGATATTAGGTACAAGAAACATTTTATGAAAAGTCTGATACAAAAGCTGCTGCAGACTGACAAATGTGATAACCAACCATCTAAACGTACTCTTTCTAAAGAATATGCAAACGACATATATTATACATGCAAAGAATTAGGCCAAGGGTACCCAGATAACAAACTCATATGAGCAAAGCAAAAATAGCATGAGCATGAAGAATAATAACTGAGAAATTTCACTTACCACATTCTTATATACATGTTGAACACATCCTTCAGTTTGAGGTAGATTAATTTCTGTGCAGAACCATAAAATGAATATCCAATAAAGCATCATAACCCTGATTCAAAAGGAAAGCTATTTGTTTTGTGGTTCTTTTCTCACTTTTGAATAAATACTTACTCTGTTATTTCCAGAGATTCAAAGGGATTAGAATTTCCGTGCTTTTGAGACTTGGAAGACAATGATAGTTGCTGTCTGTCTGGTTGCAGTGCATTGCTAACATCACTTTTTTCTCCATGTGAAAAATGGAGCCTGCGGGTACTCTTGGTCAAGTTGAACAAAACATCCACCTTTGAGAATTCATCACTATATGTATTTTCTTATGATAGATGGCATGTTTTTTAAATTCTTAGGAGCAATTCTCAATATATATTCTGGACTTGTACAAACAACGAATGTTTCTTTGGCATAATTTGGTGGGGTGTAAAGGGAACTAGGAATTGAAGTATTCGGTATATAGCTGCCAGTGCTTGGAAATCTTCTAGTTACCAAGAGATTGTTCAAATCCTTAAGCTGAAGGGGCTTGTAACACAAACAACCAAGATTTGAATGTTCAAATGTCACTGAAGAATAAAAAGGATTTCTAGTATCTTCCTCAGATTGATCTGCTGTTTGATCAAGGGTGGCTGCAGGTTGTGTTTTGTCGTACAATCTGCTTCAGTTCTGACAAAGTACCCAAGTTATAGCATCCAAATCATGTGAATGATTTTCTGCTGCTAACATAGCTTTCAAACCAAAATCTTCTACAGTTTGGTTCAGTTTCATTCTTGCCTCAGAACTTTGTTTAACAGCATCAGCCAATTTGCTTTCAGCAATAAAATTAAAACTGTAGAGAGAAGACAATGAGGATTTTAATTCTACCCTTTTTTTCACTGAGCAATTCCAATTATTCTTTATAGCGTTTTCGCTCCTGTTAAAATTCCGCTCCCCAACACCACCCCCCCCCCAAAAAAAAAAATTTCCCATGTGCAAAGAAACAATATATCAATGCTGAACAGACAAACTATTAGACCAATGGCAATAATCACAGTTTAAGCATATCCAGCTAAAAAATTAAGCATCTAGTCATAATTAATGATAGTTAATTTAATAACTCTTATATAAGCAGTTATAAATCAAACATTTCATTAATTTAGTCACTCAGAATATAAAATTCATGCAATTTGTGACCAATACATTGTCTACAAATGACTAGATGTAAATTACTTTCAGAAAAAAAAAATGACTAGACGTAAATTCTAATTTAAAATTTTAAATGATTAATCCCAGCTTTGTGCCATGTTATAACCATTTCAATTACTTCATATATGCCTTGGATAGGGCAAAATGGATCAGCATTGCAAGAAACGTTGACCATATTTTAAATTTTGATGGCTCTTCAAGTTTTGGAATCTTGATAATTAATCGTAGATATATATTCAAGATAAAAGTCTTTTAGCAGTAGCTTCCATGTAGAAACTTTGCTATTTCAGCCCATCTGTTATTTGGTGTGCCTCTATGAGAGTCAAATCCTCTTTTTGGTCCATGCGGTTTTTCTTATATCAGGATTTAAATGATTATGCCACCTAAGAAAGAAATTTGTTACCTCTAATTATGGAGAATAATAAACCTTCATACCAGGACTTAACATACAGAAAAGCAGGTATCAACCACTGAATGTAAATGGTGAAAGTATAAGATAAGTTTGCTTGTGTATATCTTTCTCTACATTGCTTGCCTATGCGGCCCGGCATAAATTTTGTTATCTCAGACCAATTCCTTTTCCCTCTCTTCCTAACAAACTCACTTATTAACTCATCTTCCTGCAAAATTCATATCTACCAATATTACTCACAAAAATGGCTTCCTCTCATGATTGGCATAAATTAAATATAATTCAGTTTGCACCTCTTTAGTCCATGGTCCTTTAAGAAGATCAGGATCAAGAACCTTTTGTCAGTGGTGAAGGCATTGAACACCTGCTTGACTTGGAACACTTTTAGCTTGAAGGATCATGAGATCACTAGATCAACTATAGCAGTGGAAGGGAGAGCGAAAGCAATGAAAAAGCCAACTCAACCTGCCACTGAAATATTATTTTCCTTAATTTGACAATACTGTTCGGTTCTTGAAAGACTCTTTTGATACACAAACTGAGCGAACACCATCACTCAAATTAAAATTGCAAACTACCAACAAAAGGATGAAAGTCATAATTCTATTCCTACCAATCTCTTTCCAATTTTTTCCAATGAATTTTTGTACTGCAGCAATCAAAAAACTTGTCCTGTTGGTAAGAATACAATACTCAAGAATCAAAACTTGATATATGAAATAAATGTCAAGCAATTTCAATTCTTCTCTTTCGTTTTAGAAAAGGAAAAAAAAAAATGCACGCATATTAGATTAGACACCTTCCAAACTGTTAGTGTCCAAAGTCCTAAAACACACATTACATATATCTAGAGATAACCAAATGGGGCCTGCACAGTCCAAGGAGCCTTATAACTTTCAAAAGGAATTTGAATTTGGAAAATGCCATAAAATTGGGAACAGATCAGGTATTGAAAGAAAAAATTTTAAGTGAAAGTGCCAGAACAATCCAAGAATAAAACTCTAGCAAAAAGAATCAAAAGTGTCAAGCAAAGTAGTCAAACATAAAATTTCCCCTTTTGTAAGTTTCCAAGCATTTTCAATTCTTGACATGAAGTGTGGCAAAAGCCCTACATGTAGAAAGTTATTTGTAAAATCTTTCTACTTCTGATGCAATGAAAAGTTATGCAGAAGATTGAGTTGAAGAGTAGACATATGAGATATTATACATCCATGGAGAGACGTACGTGCAAAATGAACAAGCAATGTAGGCATAAAAGACAGAACTGATAGAACAATCCAAAAGATTACTTAGTCTTGACCAGCTCACCAGCTCACAAATTGTCTTATTACTGGCACTTTATAATGTTTACAAATTCAATTTTGGTATTACATTTTTAACACTGGTAATTTGAATGAAAACTATTTGGTGGATTCTGTTGACTTCTAAGTCAATTGCCATATAGGTTTCCTTTGATGTTACTGTAATATAAGTGGTTACTTCTGCTAAGAGTGAAAATACTCCTTTTAATACTCCTTTTCACATGGGTAATTCATTTAAACAACAAATACCATATCAAAGTTTGAATGCTCCTTGTAATATATTGTATAATATAGATCTTAAACATTTGTTTAAAATACAGTCATTAACTCAATAACCCAGGCCTTATTAGGACTAAGCAAATCTCTTTTATTTTAATAAGCTTTACATAGGGATCAAGGCTCAAGCATGGGTCACTTGCCAAAAGTGTTGAACCCAAATTAAGCTCTTAGAAACCTTTCCCAAGAAGCCTAGCTCATCTCCCATCTTCACGCACACCATATAGTTTAAACAAACAACTTGTGCTTCCCTCTTAGTATACTACAAATATCTTTAAGCATTGATCTCTAGCTCCCTACCTCCTCCTGTCCAGCCTCCTTTGGTAGATCGTCTTGCAGGACCGGTCACCCTCCTTTTAGTTATATTACAAGGGACAACAAGAGGAAAATAAGAATATTTTGATACAAAGTAGTTTGAAACAGAACTGCAAATTCATATATAACATGACATTATATGTATGCTAAAGCGGATGTGCAGGTTTCTTTTCTCTACTCAATTATTATACAAATTGGGTTAGTGTTAAAGCAATACAGTGCTCCATCTAATTGTTTGAAACAATTAATTGGGTCTTAAATGGCTGCATAAAACAGACATCCCCAATTTGAAGTCAAGTTCAGCCACTTTGGCACTGTCCACAAAATAAGAAAGAACATTACATATTTGGGTACACTACAAAAGCAGGTACACCGAAATATTCTAATATATTACTTCCTAATCTTCCTCTAATTCACTCATTCTACAAGGTAAATTATAACTTGTATTAGTTATATTTAGTTCTGTATATATCATCAGATATCAGCCAAGAAAAACAAGAAAAGAAAAGAAAAATATGAACTTTTGCTCTTTCTTGCACTAATAGGAGCTAAGGATTTGCTTAATTGCAGTGTGTCTCTGTAACCCAGGAAAAGTAACAATTAATTGTTTGGCCGCTTTTGGAAAAAAGAAATAATAAGAGATATGAGAAGGAGAGAAGCAAACCCTTGATGAGAGACTGACTTGTGAATTCCATGATCGCAACTGCTTCCATATTCCGAAGAAGTTGAAATTAAAGCTTTGTTCTTTATATAAGAATCATGTTCTCTAGCTTGCTCCGCTGTTTAGCTCCAAAGACTGCATCGTGAAATTCACTTAAATCCAAATGCTATGAACCCAGAAAAGGGTGCTATGGTTCATACATCATAACCCAAACAGAGCTCGTAAAAAAATAGTGAAAACCCGACTTTGAATTTTACTCTTGAATAGAGCGCTAAATGAACAAAGCAAAGAGAGTTAAGAACACGGGGGTCAAAAGCAAAATCAAAGGGACGTTGCGGTATCGAGCCAACTAGAAACGTTTCGATATTTAAAACATGGGCAAAATGTACTTAAAAAAAAATTGTTATGATATTAATTGAGTTAAATTATTTTTATATTTTTAAAATTATGTAAATTATTTAATATATTTTAAATTAAAGATAATTTAAAGTAAGTAAAAATAATTTAAGATATATAAAAATAATTTATATAATTTTTAAAATATAAAAAATAATTTTTTTAATTGATATTAAAAAAATTTTACATATAACTTAAATGGCAAGAAATTTAGTATAATTTACCTTTAAAACATTGTAACGGCCTACAGAATGGCAGAGTCAAAGACAGAAACCAAGAGAGGGAGAGATAATGAAAATGAAAATGAGGGAATTTTAGAAAGTGTTGATACTACTAGGCACATGCCCCCCTCTGCATTTGGAAAATTTGCGCTATTAAGTACATGTTGTTTATCCTAATTTTAAAAGTGGAAGATTCTAATTATAAAATATAAATTTTAAGAAAAAATAAGATTGTTTTTGTGTTTTGTAGTGATAAAATTAATTAAAATTATAAGTGATATCTTGATAGCATTTTTACTATTCATTATCTAGGTTTTTAAACATATTGATTGATTTAAAGATCATGAATTGTATAAAATATTTTGGGCAAGTTCGCATTCGCTCATTAACTATATCTTGTAGATTATGTGATTATCACAACACCAACCTAACCTTTTTTAATGTAATCATCAAATATATATTCTTCTTATCTTCTCACTTATATTGTGCTATTCTTTTTAATTAGGTAAGTGCTGATAAAAAATTTAATGGTTTTGCCTACTAAAAAAAAAATGGTAATGGCTTATTTATTATGAATATAATATAACTAGCGCCACTATTTAATTTTCAAGTTAATTATAATTTACACGCATTTAGCTCTGTAAACTATAGTTTGAAAGAGCTAGATAGATTGATTGATGCAAGTTATTTAAGAATAAATTATATTTTAACTGTACCATTTTTGATTATTCAAAACAATCCTATTTGCTTTTATATGAATATAACACAATGGGTTATTACAAACAAAGAAGTTTAATAACTTTTTCACTGGAAAAAAATTGATAAATTTATGAAGAAATTATTAGAATTTTCAACATTAATTCCATTCTTGTGTTTTTAATGAAATTATACTATTCCACAAAATACGATTTTTAAATTGATGGTTGCCAAGAGACACAATGAAATAGGTAGCAAAAAAGAGTTTAATATGGGTCTGTTTTAATGTTATATATGCTTCCTAAATCGATGTGGATATGGATATAAAGCTCATTTCATATTCTAGTCATGACATTTTCAAAGCAAACATGCATAACATGTTGCATATAAAAAACTCTTCAAGCTTGATAGCAGTAGAAATACCAAGATGATGAAAAGGTTAATTTGATGCATTGATAAACAATATTAAAAGAAAAACATATTTTTATTAGTAAAATTTTATAAAATTTTCACGAAAAATATTATGCGGTAAAATATTAAATTTATTAAGTTCTGTAATTCTATTTATAAGATTCAATAAATTTAATAATTAAATTATTTCAATTGAGTGAGCTTTTATTATATTTAATTTGTGAAAATAGAGTCTAATATTAAAATATGTTGGAGAAAAGCATCATTTAATCTATATGTTAAAGAAGAGAGACGTTAAGAACTTTTGCCACATGGGATGGAAGTTATTTTATAGTTTCTACCAATTATAACTTTTCAATTGAAGAACTTAGAAGAATGGGTGTATTCATATAATTCAAATTGAAGAAATACATTTAGGTCAATATACATGTCTATTGGAAATAAAAAAGTCATATTTGTTAGATATGAAAAATCATGTCACTCTTGAACAAAAAAAATTATGTTTATTGGATATAAAATAACAATCATGTCTTTGAGTTGTAAATACACATTTCACGTAAACATCAGAATTTGGAAACCAAATGATCAACACCTATTCATATATGAAGATTTACAATTAAAAGGTTGTGACTCTTCGTCATCAACCATATTATGATTCAAAGGTTGTGACTCTTTGTTAATAGTCATGTTTCGTATAAATAGCTGATTGAAAACCATATTGTAGACACTTATTTTTCATGTTTCTTACCTTCTTATTCTCTCAAAATCAAACCATTTTTTTAAGGAGAAAAATTTTATTTTGTTAGTTACAATTTTTTGGGTGCTCTTATTGAATTTTAGAGGTGTATTACATTAACTCAATAGCAACTTAATAGAGCCAATGTTTACCTTAAGTTAATGTATATTTACATGTTTTAAAACACTTTTTTTTCATTTTATTCCATCATTATTTTTACATATTTCTCTTAATAAAAGGCGAATTTTTAACTTCTGTGGCTAGGTAAGAAAGATTTTTATTAATGCATGATGAGAAAAGAAAAAGAAAATGGATGAAACTGAGCCTCTAATGGCAACAAGATCATGTCATATATGGAAGGAGAATTAAAGAAAGAAGCCCATAACCTTTTACATTAAATATCGATGGTCCAGCTAAAATCCAACTCAAACTAGAATAAGATTTGTATAAAGATCAGCTTCCATCATATACATTTCAGACACTGAATTCAACCCCTATTATAAGCCAGACAACATTCAGAAGAAGAGAGTCTGAGATTGTATGAATCTGTACTCTTTGAGGAGAATCTCTATTCAAAGGTGAAGATGCCTCGTGGGACACTTGAAGTAATTTTGGTCAGTGCCAAAGGCCTCGAAGACAGTGATTTTCTCAGTAAGTGGTGTAGACAGCTATGTCATTGTTTGGGTGGGAATATCAGAATTGGTATCATGGAAATTATTTCCTTTATTTTATTGATTTTTTCAATGAAAATGGGTCAGAAAATTTTCTTTCATATCTCTGAATTTCTACTTGATGTTGAATTTTCATAATCACAATTAATTCAACCTTATTTTCTTAGGTTTTCTAAAAGAAAAGTGGCAAATTTTAATCCACCGAATGTTGTATCGTCTAATTTAACAAAATAAAATTTGTCTAAGTTCAATCTCTAATGGGTTTATTCTTAATGAGCAGCCGACACAGATCCTTATGTGATTCTCACATATCGAACTCAGGAGCACAAAAGCACTGTTGCCAAAGGTGCATTTTTACCCAACTTTTTTCTTAAAAAAACAAAATATTTGCTTCTTTAATTTATCGTCTTCTGTCTCCCTGGCTGCTTTTTACAGTATTATTATGAATAGCAGGTCAAGGATCTAACCCAGAATGGCATGAGAGCTTTCTTTTCACAATTTCTGACAGTTTTTTTGAACTCAATCTAAAGATAATGGATAAAGACACCATCACAGAAGATGATTTTCTTGGTGAAGCAAAGTGAGTTCAGTTCTCCTCTAACTTGAACAATTTATTAGTTTAGCTGACAAGTTTTTACTTAATTTTCATTGAAAATAATGGGACAGAATTTATAAGAACCTGAGGGTGACTACATAAGGTTATGGTTGTTATTTTTTTTTTTTAATGATATAGTGCTGTGACATGAAGTTATATATTTAGGGAAATGGATTTTTTGTTTTTTAAAATTCTTGACTTTTGTAATATTTTTTACAATTTTCAGAGTATAATGACTTTGCATAGATTCGCTTTCTCTCATTTATTCTCAATTGCTTTAATTCTTTCTTTTTCTATCTATCATTACCCTTTACAGTTGGTCCTCAAGACCAAGGGATCCAAATCCCTATATTCAGCTTCTTCATTTGTTTTTTCATTGAAAAATGTTTCTCTCACAAAAATTGAAGAATAAAATTATAAAGTTTATGTGAGTTGTTAAAATATTAAATTTTATAGTTTAATTTATAAAATTTATTAAATTTAATAATTTAAATTTTTTTAAATAAATATTTAATAAGATTTAATTTATAAAAATAACAGAGTTGCTTGTCATTTGATACGCAATTTCAAACTTGCTTATGCACCAATTATTGCTGGTACAAATAGGAGATAGTGATGAGATTGTGAAATACTATAAAAATGCATTTCTATTTTGCAGAATCTCTTTAGAACCAGTGTTCTACAATGGAAGTCTTCCAGAAACTGTTTACAGTGTTGTGAAAGATGAAGAATATTGTGGGGAGATTAGATTGGCTCTCACATTCACTCCTGAGGTAATTTGGCATAAGTTTGACTGTACCTTTTATCAAGATGAAAGTTATTTGTTTAATCTTCAACCGACATTTTTATTTCTACAAATTCCCTATATATACAATGTCAAAACCTCTTTAATTAGGTAGTTTAGATCTAAACATTGGATTATATCCACTCTCAAATAAGACTTCTTACGACAAAATTTCTTTTTCTTGGTGAACTTAGGACAAAATTTCTTAAAGGTATCTCTTAATTTTTAAAATTTGTTGATTTTCGTGAATTTAGGCAAATTAAAATAAATAGAGAATAATTTTTATTTGTGATTTATTTTTTCATTAATTTTTTTATTTTTTTATCTCTCTGATTATGTCTGGATTTGATGTCAAACTAATCCACCTTCTCTTCATGCTTAATGTTTTGACATTTTCATGATTTCATTGTTGGTGGCTTGCCCAATTTAATACTAACTTCCGGTTGCAGTGAGGTACTGAACTGTGCTACTGGGCAGAGGAGGAGGGCTACGGTGCATGAAGAGAATCATATACATATAGAATTATGTTTCCAAAGAATAAACATAAAGTTAGTTTACAACTTTGAGATTGAACCTTGCTTTCAGATTTTGTTTGCTTTTTTTTTCAGATGATAATTTTATTTTATTTTTTCTGGATTATTTAGAATATGAAGATTCTAACTTTATTTAAAACTGTTGTGCTATGATCGAAAGTAAAAGATAGGAACAAACTATTTATTTCAACTCTAAAAGATTTGTACCAGAATAATTTAGATTTAAATTTTTTTAATTAATTTCATTTCCAGCTCAGTGAAAATCATTTTAGCTTACTTTCTTTGACAAGTGGCTTAACCAAACCCGTGACTTGGCGCATTAAGTGTTGAAGTGTCATGATAAATGCATTCGTGACATGTTAAAAAGCTTGCTTGGCATATTAAATGCCAGGTTGGCACCTGACCCCTCATTCTTGATACAAGACGATGCTGTTTCTCCTTTCTCCTAAAAAATAACAGACTACACAAAACTATATTTTGGGAAGAAATTCCAAATTTTATATTTTGGCAAGGAATTGTCCAATATTTACAATAGTTAGATTGAATCGAAAATGTTATTTCTACCTGGAGGAATGTACGTTATTCATGTATAAAAATAAAAAAAAAGTTAAAAAAAAGAATAAAAATATGAGAAAGTGTTCAAATTTAATGCAGAATTTATGTATATAATCATTACTCGAATCAACCAAACTGGTTTGGGAAGAGAAGGCTCACTTGAGCTGGATTTTGTACGAAGAGTAATTCAGTGGGTGCTGGATGGGATGTCTAACTCGTGAAACAATGAAAAGATTTAGCCTCATTTGCCCAAATCTGAAAGTAGTAAGGTAAGTTGAACCTGGCAATAGTGGCATTGAAGAAATCCTATGTATGATTTTAGCCATAGCTGGAAAACAAAAGCTTTCTTTTACGAGACTCTTTATAGGCAATTGTCGTTTTTTTAGTGCTTACTAAAAAGGTTATGGCCTTGTGCGATTGAGATTTATGGTCAAGTAGAAACTATTGTGGACAATTGTCATTTGAAAATATTTAAGATGATTGAATCAGTAAAGCTTCTTGCTTTTGGGCTGGTTTCCTATATTAAATATGTGCTTCTTTGTAATTTTTGAAATCTTGATGCTGATGTGATTTGAGTTTTTGACAGTATCGTATGCTGTAATTCGAAATGTATCTACAATTTGAAAGAAGTGTATTGAAAATTAAGATTATGGGAATAGTTAGATGAAACTTTCTTTTTTCTTTTTTTTTTTTATATTTAGTTAGATGAAACATGAATCTTGCTTTGCTAGAGACTTGAATCAAAATGAATATATTTCTATATGATACTTTAACAATATTTTCTCAAGTTTGAAAAAATTATCAGTGGAGTTGATTTGACATGTCTTCTAATTAATAATTATTTTTGGTAGAAATTATTGAAGATATGTAGACTCCAAAAAGTCTGAGGCATATTATAAAATATTTATTTTTAAAGATTATTTTGTCACCTTTCAAGTACAAAATGTTTAACGCAATACTCTTTTAGGATTTAATAGATTTTTCTAATTGTATATGTTAGGATAAGCAAAAATAATATAATAATAAGAGAGAAATATCCCAGTAGAAAAGAACAAGAAAAAAAAAAGAAGAGGTATAATGATCTCACACTCTTCACTGCAATTTTATTTTAGATAAATTCAGAGTATTTTCTAACTATTTAGACTAAAAGACTAATTCTTTTCATGATATTATTGGGTATCTTAAAGTAAATTTTACTTCCAATAAAGATTTGGATACGCTACATTGAGAATCAAGTTCCTTACTACTTGACTCAATCCTTATCGGTTCGTCACAACTTTCTAAACTAACATGATTATATAAACCAATATGAATCTTAGAAATAAAATGTTGGGAATAGAAGTGATATTAAAATATTAGAGGTTATGAAAATAAAAGTGGTTTGTAAAAATGAGGTTATGATATTAAATCACTATTGATAAAAAGGGAAGTTATAAAGAATATTAACTCCTCATAAAACTTGATAATTATAATAAATCATAATGATCCTTAAATCATCATAATGATGCTTAAATATGGATGTCAGAAATTAAATGTTGGAAATAAAAGTACAATTAAAAATATAAGAGGCTATAAAAATAATTGTGGTAGATAAATGTGAGTTTATCATATTAAATGACTATTGATAAAAGGAAAGTTGTAAAGAATATTAACTGCTCATAAAACTTGATAATTATGGTAAAGCATAATGATACTTAAAGCTATTAACTTTGGTAATAAATAGGAATATAAATATGGTGTAATTAATATGTCTATTGGAAACAATTGAAGAAAACCATTAATTGTTACAGACAATGAATAGATAATATTACCGTTGAAAGAAATAAAATTTGTTAAATGAAATTGAAGAATAGTAAAACTCATAATAGTCAAATAAATAGCTTTTGTAGGTGGGCACCAAACTATAAAATATAAGACCTTTTGACATACTCCTCAATAGAAGCAACTGCGAAGGAATCCTTAGGTATGAATATGACGTTAGTATATGTTTGTTGCATATGTATCTCGAATCAAACAACAAAACATTCCAAGTTATTTTGAATGCGTGAGCACAAGGTGCCATGCGCCTCCCAAGCATTTGAGAATCTTACTTTCCTATAGAAAAGGAATGATGAATTATTGATAGAATGTTAATTTTACCTATTCATTTCAAAGGAAGATTTACAAAGTACCAAATATAGGCATCTTGAATACCGAAACGTTGTATACCTTAGTATTCTACACCAAAATTTATTTTCCACTAAAGTTTGCTATAATTTCTTCAACCACCATTGCAAATAGGAGGGGAAAATTCAATCACCACTTGCTAACTTTAAATAATGATCCTTCCACATAATTTTAGATACATCAACCTCATATAATTATGTGAAAATATTGTCAGTTGTTGATTTTTACACATGGACAAAATGAGATCAAATTTACTATTTTTTAATATTTTAAAATGCAGTAGAGATTTTGAGATTGTAGTAAATATTTATTGGAATACAAATCAGTGGAAGGCCAAAAACAAAGGATACTGGTCAATTGAAAGGTCGTACACCTTGAACATTGGACCTTTATTCAAACTCCAACTTACATAATCATGACAGCAAAGAATCACCAACATAGGAGTAATTATTGGCCAATTCCCAATGAGCACAGACAGAATGTTATATGTCAATTATTGAACAAACATGACTTATTGCACATAAAAATTCACCCGAGAGTGCGACAGCCAACAGGATGGCTATGATTCTTCTGAAGGTATTGATGAGCATTGTCTGAAGTATTAAAACAAAAGAAGAAAAACAAAATCACAAGAACTGAGCCTTTGGTGGCAAGAGGACTGTTTATTGAGTCAAGCACTAGTGTGGCCATCAGAATCCAGGTCTCTGTATTCAGCGTGGGAAACCTGTCCCACTTCAAGCTCAGTTTCGCTAAGTTGGGAATCATCCTCGACACTACTCTCTGATGCAGGCATGTAATCAGGATCTGCCTTCCTATCACTAGTTTCACTGTCTGAAGATGATTGAGAAAACATGTCTGAAGAAAAAATACTGAATCATTCATCCAGGTGACTACAGTAAATTGCTAACAATAGAAACATGCCATTCTGTAGCATATGAATGTTACAGTTTAACAAAGCCACCAAAATTTTATAAACCCATGTGTTGTTCAGTAATTTCCAGAATGGTTCTTTGTCCAGTTTTACTTTGGAAAAGATTCTGTGGGCATGTACAGTAGTAATGTTAATAGTAGAAACTCACCCTGGTCATCAGTCGATGGTTTTGATTTCATGCTACAAGGTTGACTCCTAATTGACAAGCCAGCTGTCTTCCTTGATTTGGTGGAGGCGCTATCTTCCCTATCCTTGCTCCGTCCAGATGATTCGCAGCTCTACCAAGGAAAAAGAAACATTGGGGGCAGGGTTCAGAGGTTAATTATAAAGCAGAAAGCCAATCAAATTGGTAAAGGGACATATAGTTTAGTTTGCTCATAAAAAAGGCAAAGCAAAAATGACACTGCCAAACACAGGAAGAATGAAATCAATGGCAAATGTAAAGAACAGGAGGTATAACTTAATAAGTAAAAACAAATACGAAAGTGTAGTTTTGAACTTCTAATCATAAGCATCAAGCTTCCGCATTTTCAATTTCTAGAATTGATATAGGATGGTAATAGAAATATGACACCAAATGTCTATTACCAGAATAATCAAAATTCAATAAATTCAATTCTGATTATTGGGGATAGTAACATGGCCTAATATAAGCAACTCAATAACTCTAAAATTATTAAGATAAATTAAGACTGGAGAAATCTTTATTAAGATAAAATCTTATTCTTATAGGGATAGGATAATCTAATACCCCAATAGATAAAAAATAAAGTTCTAAAATTTTTTACAAACGTATATCCCCAATAATTCCAAATCTCTAATAAAATTCTCAAACTACAAATCCTAATTCCCTAATCACAAAATAACTTAAATATTACATAATATAATTTGTGCTATCCTCTTCTGCATCAAGAATTCATTTACTGGAGCACAAAGGAGCTGATTTTTAAGGGCGGAGGGGAAAACAATTGGAAAGATCAACTCCTTTACCTAAATGACATCTAAGCATCTAATATTTAAGTTCATGATACCTATGTTTTGGCATCTTTAGCTATATAGCTTTGAATAGGTAAACCAACAGCAATGTTGCTATCAAGGGTTCTCTATGAAAAGCTTGAAGCAGAAATCTAACACAAGTTTAGCCATGGATACCATCTGGAGGGAGAAATTCATAGAAGCATCGGAAAGGAGCCAGATTGTATATATAAGAACTGTGTGATAACGGCATTCATGCCAGACTTCTAAATTTTAAGAGTACTAACATGTCATACAAATTATTAAGGAAAGGAAAGATAACTTTTCAGTTTGAATCTTGTTAGAGATAGCAAAATTCTTCAGTGAACACAGACCTCCGCAGTCTCCAAAAATTTTATTTATACACCAGAGATACCAGCCAAATCAAACAGGAACCAATGTTAAAAGCTCATGAACCCTTGTTTCTATAATTTTTTATTCAATCTTGGTTTTGGGATTTTGCTTACTTTCCCTCATTTATGAAGGGGTCCCGGATGAGAAGGCAAGAACTTTGCTTGTGCAAGAAAAAGGGGGAGGGGTGTTTCTTTGACATCTTCAAAGCAATACAAGCCTTTGATGAAAATTCTTGCAACATTTTCCACCCATACAAGCTGACAAGAGATAACAACCAAGAGAAGAATGAAGATAACTAGAGGTGGTTATCATATGGCAAGCTATGTGAGGACAAATATAAAGTTAATTTTTTTTTTGGTACAAAAATATAAAGTTAGTTTTATAAATTACAAGCTTAAGACATGAGATATAACTGAAGATAAAACCTAACAATCAAGAATTTGTATACAGTTCTTTTTCAATAAGCAAAAGATCACACATACTCCATGTTCTGAAATTGCCAAAAAGATTCCTTCTTATGCATTCCAGAACCTAAGAAAATTAAACGTTTACAAGAAAATAGCTCATCCAACAAAATCAAGATTTCATAACAAGAAAGTTGCTCATGTAAATTAATTGCTTATCCTGTTTTGAGAAAATCAAGAGCTGCAGAGTTCCTCTGCAAGTACTATGTGCTTCAATAATTAATTCTCTCAACCAAAATTAACAATTTTAGTGATAAATTAGATAATGAAATCAACTTTACAAAGCATATCCTTGGATACGGTAAACAAGGACACCTACCTGTGGGAAGTTGATGAACGTACTTAAAAAGATTAGTCAATGAAAAGTAGAATGTATTTTTGGGGTTAGCAAACAATTTTAAGACTTATGATCTTTCATTATATATATAGATCCAATAGAAAATGAATTTACTATGAATTGATATTACTTTTGGTACTGACTATTTGATTTCTTAATCCGAAGTTTCCAGAGTGACGTATGCCATATTATTGCACATTATTTTGAAGCCTTTGAACTAAGGACAAGTAGCTGTTGAGGATTGGCAATGTATTTTCTCATATGATCATATCCAACCGAGATTTCATATTTCTGCTTGACTTGTCCAGCAGAGTCAGCAAATTTAAGCTTAAAATTGTCTACAAAATCATTTGACACTGCAGTGGAGCATCCTTAAATTAGATTTCTATGGTGCAAGAAACAATAGTAAAAGTGGATGGGCAACCCTGGACTGATGGGAACAAAATATATACAGGATGAGACAGGAAGAAAAAAGTGCACATAATCAAAGATACCACATCTTTCACAACCAAAAGGAAAAAAAAAAGAAGAAAAAGGATGCCACATCTTTTATATGCACTATCCATATAGAACTTGTAAAGTATGAACTTATGTTTTATAATTAAGATATGTAAATCATACAGAGAAATCAAAAGATCAACTCACCGGTGAATAGATTCCAACCTGGGCTTTCTGTGCATATTGGATGTATCGTATTAGTTCAGCATAGGAATAAAATTGTTGATTTGTTGCTGGACAGTAATAGTACTACAATAAAGAAACATTGAAGACAACCACTCAGCATGGAACATTCATAGAAGTTTACATTTGTTGAGAATCTGCTTAAGATTTATGGACATTCTTTCATCCAAAATTACTAACAATAATCTGCTTTCCATGTATAAAGATAATAAAGAACTGCTCTCAATTCAAATGCTTCCACTTTACTAAGGAAAGGGCTAATTAAAGTGTAACAACAAATTATAAGATTAATGTAGTTATTTTTTTCCTCATCAGCTGGCAACTCTTCTGTGACAAAACAATAGCTACTATGCATTGAAGGATGAAACCCATAAACACACACTTAAGAGACTATTTCGAACTTCTGAAAAGAACCAAAGGTCTTTACATATAGTTCTCAATCCCAATCAATGGGTCCAGTTGTGCACAAGAGCATGCCATGTGAGGTTGTGACTGTCACAGTTTCAAATTATAACTATGCCAATTTCTTGGCGCAAGGCCACAAGCACTATTCTTGAGAATCCCCTAATCCACAGTGTGGATGGCCTGCCTTTGACCACACTGAAAAGGTGTGTTAGTCAAGGTTCGTACAAGCTGGCTTGGACACTACTTGACCAGAACACCAAAAGGAAAAAAAAAAATACAAATACTAACTCCTCATGGCTACAAAAATTGTTGGTGCACCTTAAATCTATCCTGACACCAAAGAGACACTCTGAAAAATAGATAAAGAATGTGGAGGAAGAAACCATGGATCAATAATTAGACAGAGAGGTAGTTTGTACTCTTTTTTAAACCCCCACTTTACGATCTGTCTTTTTATTTTCTCACATTATCTGCGTATCTATATCTAAATGCTAATATTTATATTTTCAAAGCATTATGTTTTCTTTTGGGTATCAACATTCTTTGGTTGCCCCAAACTTCTAATTCCATGAGCGTAATTCTCCATGGTTCAAATATTGTATCCATTGGTTATTTCAATTTGCATCACCAGATGTTTAAATTTCTTTTTAACAGCAAATCCCAATAATTGAATGCAACCTTGTAAGAAATGAATGCAATTTCCTATAAAGGCCAGATTCAACTCCTCCGTGTTGCCAAACCACAAACAATCTTAGCAGTAATCTATTTGCTGATAATGATTTTGTTTAGTAAACCCGAATGAAGGCTGTGATTTCAACATCGAATTATGGAAAAATAAAAAATTCTAAAAATAAAAACAGGTATATCAGCATTCTTCAATTCTCCACAGGCTCGAGTAAGCTGGGGTTCCATCAGTCCCCCAGAGGTTGAAGTTAGCTTTAGTAGTAACCAATGAATCCCTCTAAAGAAGCAACATGATAACATGTTATAGCAGATTTATTGTCCTCCCTGATGGAAAAACACCAACAGAGCCCTCTGAGATATTAAGGTCTCTCACCCATTGCCCAATTAATTCCACTGTCTTATAACCATCAAAATTCTACAACAAACTCAGTTCCAAAGTTAAATTTTTAAACCCCAAGGCCCACTTCAGTCAAAAATCTCACAGCAACTTGGCCTCCAATTACTCAAAAATTAGCACAACTTCCTTTGGATGTCTGTTCTTCCCCATTAGAAAAGGATTCCTTCAGGTTTTCCAGATGCTTTACATTTTAATACTTTCTTATCCATTTTATCATAGTCTAAAGAGAAGTGGTTCTTCATATGTTATAACTTATCAAAAGAGATTGTTGTTAAGACATATGACTTCAAGAAAGCACTGAATTTTACTTTGCTGGATTTATTTTAATTCCAAGCCCTCCATGATTCTTTCAATATCCAGCTTTCTCATCATCCTAATCCCAAGTATATTTTTAATAAAAGTAAACACTATAAGAGTTGTAAATGAGTGAAATATTGGAGCACAAAATAAGATATTCTCGTAAGAGAAACCAAAAGCACATAATCCAGAGCAAACAAGAAAGATATGGAAACTAAGCCAAGCTCCCCAGCCTGTATGCAAATGAAACATAGAAATCCCTCTACATTATAAATTTAGCAGGGGTCTTTTGAGCTCATTTCCATGTTCAGTGTTACTTGGATTTTAGCAGGATTCTTAATCCTCCTGTCCTCTCTTTCTTCATCTCACTTATTAAACTGTTCTTCAATAAACAAATGTTTAATAGTCACATAAACATAGAAACACGAAACATAAACAAGGAGAGAGAGCCTTGTGTGGTTTGGTTTGCTAACCTACAACAAATCATTTTATTACTGTAGTCCAATTGAAAGACTTCAACTCAGAGTTCCAAGTATTAGCAAGAAAATTATCCCTGTTTGAAGAGTACAACAACAATAACAACAACAAATCGAGCCTTTTCCCACTAGGTGGGGTCGGCTACATGGATCAAACGACGCCATACACTTCTAAACTCTAAAGTCTAGAAGAGTAAGGAACAAAAAATAGGAAGGAGTCTAAACTCTAAAGTCTAATTCCTTTCCTGCTATCCACCAGAGAAGAGTAAATAGAGTCAAGCAACCCAAGAAGAGATACCAGCTCCAAACCTTCTCTGTCTTTGAGGTTTCAAAACAAAAAGGAAGCAACAGCAAAACTGTAAAAAATACCCTTCATTTCCATTTTAATTTATCACTTTGTAAGGTAACTAAAGTATTGATCAAAGAACTTTTCTGAAAAGCAGAAAGGTTCCCATGTCCTTTGCTACACTACGGCAATCTCACGGCTAAATTCCAGGCATACATACCAGATAGAACCATGGTTGGCAGAATTTAATTTATAGAAGAAATCAATATGACCATTTGCGTATAAGAAGGACCTATAAAGTAGAAGAAAAGGATTTATATAACAATAAGTTTGTTCAAGTCCATACTATTGAACTTCACCTGTGGTGCCACTGTTTCTTCTAAATCAGCATTCCAATTACATCATTGTTACGAATTTGATAAAAAAGAAGAAGCACAATTGTAAACAAGAGAATTAACATATAGGCCTCAGAATATCTAATATAAACACTTTCTGCCTGACTCCACATTCTAGATATGATCAACTGAAAAATAAATACCATACTAATACAGTTTCCATTTTAACCACACCACTTCAGTCTCCATTAGACAACCATTATCGGCTAGCTAACAGCAAACGCCCATGCAAGTACAATTACATGCATGAGCAGGTAAGTCCACCATAACAGGCACACATGTATGCTTACAAGCCAAACCTCATATAAATTTAGCATTTTTTACACTCAGGGGTTCTTGTCATGTATCAAGAACTAACTATCTTATGCACAAAAAAAAAAAAAGAAAAAGAACCAACTATCTTAAAAATTTTAGCTATTAAATGCAAATCCAAGAATGGTTTTATATCTCTAACAATTCCTCTCACGCAAAAATCCTTTGGACTTAAAATGAAGGCAAAGCACAAGCCTATCAAACCTTGCACTGAAATTAAATTTAATTTTTGAAGAATAAAGATGGCAAGGATAGAACTTTTGATCACTTGTTTGTAGAGGCTTTAATATTATGTCAAGAACCAACTATCTTAAAAGATTAAGCTATTAGATGCAGATCCAACAATGGTTTTATATCTCTAACATTATGAATAAAGTTATATACTGAATTATAAAAATTCAATTTTGTCCAAAAGCAAGCAGGGGTGCAATTATAGCTACCCACATGCAGTAAAATCACTTCATAAAAATTTAAACAGCAAAATTACAGCATGCAATCTTGAGTATATAGAGTAATAGCTGCAGCTTCACATTGTCTTAGTTGACTTTGAAATATAATCATTCGAGCCAGCATTTGTGGTTAAAGGCAGATACAACTGTGGTTTCCTTATGGAGAGAGATATTTACCATAAAACACAGGTAGAGCTACATGAGCATGTGATGTGGAAATCTAGGAAGAATTTACTAGAAGCCTAGCCACATCAATATAGAAAAATTTACATCTCATAACATCATGGATTTCATAAATGTTACATAATAATTAGTACTATGTACAGAGAAAACAAGTAATTTGGAACTAAATTGACTAATGATTTTAAGTCCTTTCATGTCTGATAATTGTAATCATCATTACAAACACAGTGATTTTCCCTAATGCTAGGTTTATTGCTTGAGTAATGCTATCAGTTGTACAAGATAAAGGAAATATTATCTCCATAGAAGGACATGAGGGTGCTTCAGACAGGAAAGTTTGGAAAGATAAAGATCCTAGTACTTAAATAATGGTTACTTAGGAGTATATCTAGCATTGGAAGGATATAAATATCTGCATTACAAAGTCCTCCAAAAACCATTAGGGTCTCATTCTGTCAAGGATATCCAAAGACAAAGTGAAAGAATACATCATAGGTAGGTACAGGGGTAGCCTAGGTAAGTTTACTTAACATCAATTCACAAGTTATGGCTCCACGCAGTTCCATAGTGACATGCCCTGCCTAATATATCCAGGCATGTAACACCAGAGTTAAAAGACCATGGTAATGAAACTTCTTTGAATTCTGTTATTGAATAAGGGGGTCATCATACAGGTGATGATCACCTTGCTACTTGCTAACATAAATGCAACTGCAGATAGAGCTAGATACAACTGCAGTTTCCTTACGAAGATATTTACCATAAAACACAGGTAGAGCTAGATTAGAATGTGATGTGGAAATCTGGTAAGAGTTTACTAGAAGCCCCTAACCACATCAATAAAGAAAATTTGCATCTCTTGACATCATAGATTTCAGACATGTCACATAATAATTAGTAATACGTACAGAAAATAAGTAATTCAGTACTAAATTGACTAATGATTTTAAGTCTTTCATGTTTGGTAATTATAATCATCATTACAAACACAACGATTTTCCCTAATGCTAGGTTTGTTGCTTGAGTAACGCCATTTGTTGTACAAGGTAAAGGAAATATTATCTCCATAGAAGGAGTTGAGGGTGCCTCAGACAGGAAAGTTTAGAGAGATAAAGATCCTAATACTTAAATAATGATCACTTAAGAGTATATACAGCATTGGAAGCAAATAAATATCTACACTACAAAATCCTGCAAAAACCGTTAGGTCTCATTCTGTCAAGGATAAAGACAAAGGGAAGGAATACATCTTAGGTAGGTATTGGGGCAGCCTAGGACAGTTAACTGAGCACCACTTTAAAAGTTATGGCTCCATGCACTCTCATTGTCGCATGCCCTGCCTCTTATTCATCCAGGCATGTAACAACATAGTCTAAAGACCACGGTGATGAAACTTTTTTGAATTCTGTTATTGAAAAAAGGGGTCATCATACAGGTGACGATCACCTTGCTACTTGTTAACATTTATGATGACAACTTCAATATCAGCCTCTGAATCTAGTAAGCTTTTTACTTTGTTCAGTTTTTAAATTTTCAGAATGGAAAACAAATTCCACTCCTGCTACTATAATCTAAATGAGTTGGGTATATTCAATTGAAAACAAGAAGGATCTCAGTGTTCTGACATTTAATAAGTTGATATAACATTGGTAATCAATTAAACATGTAAAAGGGTAGGCAACACAATCCGCATTTACAAAATGAAATCAATTGAAGCAATCGCCTGTTCAAATATAACTCTGACCTGATCAGAATTAATGAAAGTTAAGAACTTGATTGCTTTTACTAGAAATTAATAATATCATAAATAATCACAATAAAGAGATTTTTCAGTACCGAGCATTTAGAACCATCATGCAGCACTTCATATTTTAAAGCCCATCCAGTTGGAATTGGGCATGATGAATGTTCACATCCCATATCAGTAACAGTTGTCCTTCGAAGAATTAAACTGTGAAGGGTCTCTTCCTCCTTCCACTCCACTTCAAAAGCTTTTTGACCCCAGGTTTTGATGAAGACAAGAGAGTAAAAGGTTAATGGCTGAGACAGAAAAGATGGCTCCAATACCACGCGTTTTCTTTCTCTCCACACATTGGTAGTGACAACCAATTTGTTCTTGTATGTTACAAACCCCTTGCCGTATTTTCGATCTAGTAATCAAATGCAATGAACTAAATCCACTATCCTAAGAAGGAAGGTATTAAAGGAATGAATTTGCTCCCATTCACGGAAAAGCATTCTTAAAATAATTAATTTTACCATTTCTATAAAAAACGAAGCAGCAGAGATAAGAATGTTGATATGGATGATGACATATAAGAAAAGATAAGATTTAAAGTGATTGTATTCAAAAAAAAAAGTTCGTTTTACACCTATGGAGAAAAAAATGATGAAAACTCAATTAAGGTATGTTAAGATATAAAACTATTCATGTGCCTTTATTTAACAACTTAAGCTTTTGCGATAGTTGATTTATAACATGATATTAGAGCCTCTATAATTAAGGGATCAAGAGTTCGATTCTTAAAAAATTAGATTGAGTTTTGATACAAAATTTAATGGGCTCGTGTACTTGTCCACACTTCAAGTCCACAGGACTTTCATATGAAAAGGCGTGCTAAGATATAAAAGTATTTTTGCACCTTCACCTAACAACTTAAACTTCTGGGTAATTGATTGTTTGGCCATGTGTAAAAAAAAACATTAAAAACTCCAATGACAAATATCGATCAAATCGTATTTAGGCTTAATGAAAAGGGAAAGAGGAAAATTAAAGAGAACACATGGAGAGATTACTAAAGGGATTTTATGCTAAATAACATTCTTGAAAATTTGGTTTTTGATAGAATCCAAAGATGTCGTTTAATTCATATAGTTGATCCCACCTACTGGTTTGTGTTGTTATTGTTGGAAAAACTCAATCACAATTCTTCTAGGCATTGGTATGGTGTAGATCTTGAAATTGCTGATAAAAAAAGGTAAAAACTTGTAGCAATGCAGACAAACCAGTGGGTGGGAAAGGATCCTATATCTTACAAACAAACAAAGGAAAGCAAATACAACAATGAAGTTCAAAAATTTTTAGTGAAATTAAATGCCTTGCTCAAGAACATACCTATATGTTTGTTTGAAATGCTGAAAAGAAATTTTATTAAGCAAAACCAAAGACACACATCTCATAATCATTCAAATAGTTACCATTATCGAGAGAGAGAGGAAGAAATAAAGAATGCTGAATGTGACCCTCATCTTTCTTCCAAATTCACCGTTATGTAGATGTTGTCTGGCCCCTTTGAACAGTTTCCTAGTGAACTTCTCTTATGATCCTACATATAACAAAAGACAGATCAAATTAATTCAAATAAGACCTCTTAGTCAATACAAACAAATTTTCATTTCATGGAACCTCATGAAGGAGCTAGCATCTACTCCTTAAATTTAGTGAAACTGCATAGCTGGATCAGTTAGTCACTCAATGAATATAGCAAACAATAAAAGAAACAAAAAGAAGATAGAAAGAGTGAATCTTTTTACTTTTGGAATAAATAGAGCTCTAGGAGTCCTATTTTAATATTTGGTATAGGCAGAGCACAATCAATTCGTCGTTATTTGAAGATATTATAAAAAATTCAAGCATATAAAATCCTTATCCAGAATGACAGATAGCAACATGATTTTTATACACTTCTGGGAGCTAACTGCACCACCAAGCTTTAGTAATAGATATAGAACATGAACAATATATATGCACCAAACCTCCCAAGATTTCCAAATAGAACAGCTATCACTTTTTTATATTTTCATTTGATGCTGAGCACCAGCCAATGAAATACAAATCAACCCTCAATTTCACGTGAATGATGGTAACTGGGCTAAAGTACAAAAATTAATAAGATAGTTGTTAGAGAAATTTTGAGATAGAGACCAACATGAGCAGTAAATTTTGTATAAAGACCAATAACAACTCTGGTTATTCAGTTTAACGCTAAATTAAACCGAATAACCAAATTGAGTTATATCAGTCTTTATGCAAGAATAACTTGATAAGTTAGTTCCTATCTCAAAATTTCCCCAAAAGTTGATCACAGTAAAGAACTTACCACTCCTTTTGCCCGTTATTTTGACACTCAACATAGCCAATCCACAAATCCTTACCATCCCACTCAACCACAACATATACATATGCTACAATTTAGGGGCAACTGGGCAAGCCAGAACTTTTGCATTGCGCTTTGATATAAATGTGGATAAACCAATGTACAGACTGACAAGCCACTAAACTTAGTGATCTATAGCTTCCTAGTGTATTAAAGGGCACATAAATCGCAAGGTGCCTAATCTCAAATTACACTTTTCTAGCTCTAACAATAATCAAGGATTTATCAAATATGAATCACTGATGTCAAAGAACTGCCAAAAAGGAAAAGACAAATACCAGTGGCATTATCCTCAACCGTTGTCTTTCCAACTTCTGAATGGAACTGCCTTGCTGCAATTCTTTTCTAGAAGGAAGAATACAGTTCTCAACAAGTAGTTAGAGTTGCTGAAAAATGTCACCACTTTTGTCATCATCAGCACCATCTACCACCGTAGACCTTCCAGCCCAGCTTTATTCAGAATATTTGGGCATCCTGCTTAACAATAAAAAGACCATGGAAATCCCCAAATTAATATCAGTACGGATCAATTAAAAATAAATTCTTTATCAATACGTTTTAAAACTACAAATGTTGATTGACTTTGCATACATGTGCAGATGAGAATTCTTTTGGGTCAGGGTACGAATTGCATGCATTTACTTGCCTCAGTTGTGCAATTTCAAAACAGGTAAGCGACCAAAACTTGTGGATTAGCGTAACCTTCAAAATGTTTTCCCATCAAGCCTGAAGTCACTAAATTTCCTTTCTATTTTCCTTTCAAAGGGTGAATTATTCAGGTCATTCATATTAAATTTTAAATAAACGTAAAAATATCAGAGAATAGAGACTTTCAAGGCCTGAATCAAACCCTTGAATCCTAGCGGTCGCAGAATACATTGGAAACCAAACTTCTTTCTTACAAAATGGTCATGTTTCTTTTTCAAAATTCCCAATTTTTAATCTGACCGGACGTTATCAAATGGACAAAAGTTTAAGGCTTAATACATCAAATGCGCAACATGGACATTTAAGTAAAAACAGAGTAAAAGAATTCTTCTATGAATTGAAATAAAGAAATAAACTTTACGTCTGTTTGGAATCTCCAAAACACTATGATTCAGTCATTTATAAATAAATTCTTGAATGAGACTCAATTGGAATGACAATAGTTTAAGAAAATGACATTGGAGAAATAGCAATCCTTTCCTCTTACATGAGTCAGCGTCAGAAATTGCCAGCGGGCTCAAGAAGTTGACCGTCTGATGTGTTTGGCTTGAACAGGTGTTGATCCAATTGCTCCTACGTCGCCACATTGAGCTTACCAAGCTCTTCCCTGCAGAGCAGGACATGATATAAAGGGTCTAAGACCAAAATCCATGGCATTGAACAAGAAGCCGGTTCGTTGGGGCGTGTAACGTGTCTGTCTAAAGTGTGCCTATGTGCTTGTATTTTTGGATATAAACGAAGTGTTTTCTTTTTTTTTTTTTTTCTTCTGGGTTATTCCAGATATCAAAAGGGTTTTCTCGTGGCTTCAGTCAGTACTTGACAGCAGATGTTGTCAACACAACACCGTCTCTTTCAGTTGGATTCCTTCTCCACATTGATGATAACTTGCTTGTCCATCAAGTGCAACTGCCTGTCAAGTTGACTCTCTTTCAGCTTGTCAAATGTACATTTTCGGATTTGGAAAGCCTCTTTTGGCTAAGTGATTATGATAATTTTAATTATATTAATCTTTAAATACATGTGTTACATGTAAATTTGTAAAATGAATCTTAAAATAACATATTTTTTTTAAAAAATTAATTGATGTTGCAAAAGATTGATCTTATATATATATATATATATATATATATATATAAGTTGGCTAAATTGTTTTTTTAAAAATTTTAACATTTTAAAAGGATAAATTAGTTTAAACATTTATTTAAAAATGTTTTCCTTTTCTTACATTTATAGATAATATAAATCTTATAAATTAAAGATCTGTTTTCTCTTACTTTACAATTATCTAAAAATTATATATTTCTCTGTCCTAATCACTTCCCAAAGTAGATCCTCAATGGCAGGCAATTCAAATCCAACTATTCTCCTCTTTGATTAGGAGGAAAATGTCTACATAGAGCATAGTTCAAGTGGAGTTTCCGTGGGTCTGCAAGCTTTAAGAAATTTTTATGCCTATGAAAGGATCTCTCTAAGCATAGTTTGGAAGGAGTTGAGGTTTGGCTTGCAAAACCTCATCAATAGGTTGTGTTCATCAAGTTAAGTTCACTTTGATTTGTCTAGAAGGTGAGTTTGAGTTAAAATTTTAACTTAAATATTATAAATTACTTGAACTGTCTTGCTTCATCCATAAATAAAGAGAATTTCTAAATAAACTATTTATTATATATAATCATAATAAAAATAATTTTATTAATTTTTTATAAATAAACTTGCTTAACCTATAATTCACATGGTAGCATACATTAGGAGTTTCTCAAGTTTTAACTCACCATAATGGCAAGTAAACCCACCATGTTCCATTTAATAGTGGGTTATCATTATAGGAATCAGTTGGACCATTTTAACAATCCAAATTATAGACTATTTCCAATTAGTATAGTATACGTACATTTAGTGTAAGTAGATAACATAAAAGATTGAAGTTAAGCAAATATGCTTGAAAACAACTTAATCCTCAATTGTGAGGTTAAGTGAAGTGGAATGAGATGCTACAAGCCGATGAAAACGGACTTGATTTCCTCTAGTAAAATTGGAAAACTCAAGCATGAAGCGGGACAATGATATAAGATAACCAGGCCAGAAAAACATGGTATCTACTCTTGAAAGATCAGACTTGAATTGGGAGGTTGAGGATGAGCTTTTAAGAATTGGGAGATGGAGGATTGGGAAGAAGATGTGGGTAGTGCTAATTTTATTTTTTTTTTGGAACTAATGAAAAAAAAGAACTACACTCTAATACACCGTGGGAATACACTCCCCAAACAAGTCTCTTAATACTACCAACCCACACTCCTTAAGTGAATAAACGTAAATATGGATTTCTTAATGCAAAGAGCAATACTTGCAAGCCAATCTGCTATCCCAATCACCCTCTCTACATGTAAGACAAAGTCATATCCCAAGGCTTCTTCTTTGTTTCTCTTGCTTGCTCCATTAGGCTAGCATGAGGGTGGCTAGCATAAGGGTAGTGCTAAATTTTGGAACCATGCATAATAGAAGGAAGACAAAAAATGTTACGATTAAAATGGGACTTTGAGAGCCCACAGATTCCTTAAAGAAAAACTTAACTTGTTTATTCATTATTCAGATCACTGATTGCAAGAGAATGCCTTCATTATATAGGCATACTACAACCCTTTAGAATGGTGAAAAACTCAACAAAATGCTGGCAATCCCTAACAAACTCCTCATTCCACACTTTTCTAGATGACCTTCCCACAGTCTTCCTAATTTATCTAACTTTCGGTACTTCAGTCACACTTTTGGGCCCTTCATTCATTTCAATCTCATTCTCTTGACAAATCCCTTTTGGGATTGGGCCTGTTAGCACTTTGTCCTGGTTGATAGTAACACCAATTCTAGAGCCTTCTTCAGTTGGACTTCCTCCCAACACTCTCCACCTCTCAAAAATCACCTTGTAACCAAGTCGTTGATGATGAGCACCTTATCTTGCAAAAGGATTCTAATGTCGTCCATGAGTATGCGGACCCTCCCCAAGATACTTCTGCACCAATTTAGATCCAACCACTCCAATGAAGGCGGTAGTGGGATGATTAGCAAGCAAAGTTTTTTCATTTCCAGATGGTACATTCATGAGCGCATTTTTCCAGAGGGGCGGGTCATGTCCTTGATAACTCATATGCTGTGCCCCATAAAAAATGCTCTAAAACTCCTTTATCTTCTTAAATTGCTCCCGTAACATTTCGTTGTAATAGTGACGAGCGCTCTCCTTTCTAGCAAAAGAGCACAGCCCAGATCTAGCTTAAGGTAATCATTTATGAATGCCTAGTAACTTAGCAGGTCCTGAATATTCTGCAGAACTGCATATGCGATTTCTCTTTGTTGGGATGCCCAAATCATACATCTATTGGTAAATTCTTCTGATGAAATTGCAACCCATTCATTTGGTCCCGGAACTGGAACATGGTATGGCAGTCGGCGTCCCTAGATTCTCATATCTGCCTTGGAATAAGAAGCTCAGAAACATTTTGGTCCTCCACAGTGAACCATTCTCATAAGCACCCACATGTCTTCCATCGTTCCACGAAAGCTAACAAGAGTATTGGGTTGAACCCATCCGAGTGTGGCTTGAGTTAGAATCGGAACCTAAGAGAGGCTTGCTTGCTCAGAGAGAGAGAGAGTTGCAGAAGAGATTGATAGCGCCCTAGTCCTTGCTATCAACAGAGGATGGGTTTGGGCCAGACACGATGGCGAAAGTTGATCTTACGGTGCTGAGAGGATTGAGCCCTTCCTTTAGCGCCTTGTTACTCGGCGGCAGAAGTACTGGCCCGTCAAAGTCAAAAACACGTCATCATAGCCATTTCCATTCTAATTCCCATTCTCCATAGAACCCAGTTCGAAGGAAGACTCGAGTAATTTTGATTTGAATCACTGAACTTGTAGATATCAGGCGATGTGTGGTCGTTAACAACGTCATTGTCGGTTGGGAAACCATCGGTGAAGCTAGAGTAGATGGGGAAAGCTTAGGGTCATCAAATTTTAAAACCTTCGGTTTTACAAATCAAAGAACCTGAGAAGAATTAGCCCCTGTTTTTGTGGTACCAGCAAACCTTGGGTCTCCACTTTCACAAATTTGAATGAATCTTCTTGTAGAATCGAGTCTGACTGCGGCTCTTGTTGCATAGATTGGGTGTTTGATGACAGTGTGCATTGCTGTAATTATTCGAGTTTTCCATCCATCTTAACAAGACAGGCTTGGAACTGTTGCATTGGCTTCATCATTTCAACAAATTGCCTGTGTCTCATTTTGCCATTAAGCAAAACGATGTTGTTGTGTAGCATATTAATATTTGGACTTTATTGATTGAGATTTGATTTATAAAATAAGTTAGTGGCTAACTTAATTGTATTTGGATATCTATTCAAATAATGTGGTGATTATTATATATTATTTAATTTAGGATATTACCTTACGAGCTTATTTTTGAATTAAAAAATGTAATTGAATTAATGTTAAGCTCATACTGCAAAAGGTCCTAATGGATGGTTTATTTGCAATGTTATAATAAAATTAGGATTAGGATGCTTCCCCATTCTATATAGTCACATGCTTTTCCATTAAAGTGGTTATGCTCTGCAAGTAGTACCAGAGAAGGAACACCTTATTATTTATATACACTTGCGTGTTAAATTCTTTTTAAAAAATTTATGTATATGATTTATATTATGGTATTGACTCATGTGCATGTCTTGTCATGAATAATTAAAAGTAGTTATGGATTCAAGATGTTAATATCTATAGATTTAATATTTCATAATTGATATGTATAATTTCACGTTAAATGTTAAATTGAATTTTAATATGTGGTATCAAAGCCATAATACACAATGTCAAATATTGAAATCAATATGAAATTTAAACTAATTTCATATGATGCTTTGAATCTATAATTTGGGTATTCATAATTTTGTGAATTTGTAGTTATCATTTATTTGGGAGACCTTGATTGAAATTTGTTTCTAAAGTGTTTGAAGCATTTTAGTTTAAAATTTCATGATTTTGCATGTTAAAGAAGTGATGGATTTAATTGTTTTGCTCCATTACAATATCAATTCATAGCTGAAATTAGGAGTTGATTTTAAATGCCTATGTGAATTGATCTTATATATGTTGTCACATCCTATCTTTAATGTTATTGCTATTTTAGAAAATATTGACATATCCAGTAGTTTTAGTTCTTTTCATCAAGGTTCTTGAGTTTTTGAATTTTCTAGGAAGTGTTTATTTGTGTAGTTTGGCATATTTTACTTTACCTACAGGTGTTAGATCTTAAATTTATATACTATTTTATTAACATGTTATTTTAAGGGATTACCTTCAAATATGTTATATTCTTCACTTTCAAAGAGTATATCATAAAAACTATCATGGCCTATGGTGTTATAATTGATTTTTAGCTCCATGTGTTTCTTTTGAACAACTTTAATTAAAATAATTATTAAAGAAGAAGTTGGCATTAATCATGTTAGAGTAAACCATGTTAAGGAATAGTGTAGCTACTACACCAAAAGACTAAAATTACCATATTGATAATAACTTCACTCTTAATCATGACTTTTAAATTTTGATGTTCTGAAAACTTTCTAAAAACTTCAAAAGAAACTTAAACACAATTAGTCTATTTTCTTTTGCTTCACCAAAAATATTTCTTTCATAAGGAAACTAAGAAACTTGAGCTATTTATACCTGCAAACTACAAGGTTATAAGGGCCCTAAACCTTGGAAAAGGAAAAGTAATTAATGTTAGAACTTTTACACCAAGTAAGAAGTGAGAATAATGAAGATATAGTGTTCAAAAAGAGCAGTTAATTTAAAACTTAAGTCTAGTTTTATTTTGTATATTAAAATATTTTATTTGTTCTAGTTATAAATAGAAAAAAATTTAAATAAATTATACTTCAATTTGTTGAGAATTTTTTAAATGACACTAAACTCTATTTTTGCTTAAAAGTTACATTCAACCCCAATTAATTATGTTGACTAACTCTAATCCAAGAATCTTCAATAGATATCCTTTTTTAAATAATTTGACTTATTACTTTTATATATTTATAAAAAGTAAACTTTAAAAATTAAAAAATTAATTATAAGAATCTCACATATTAGTATTTATGCTAAAAAATCTTTAATAACTTTTTTAATAATAGTACCTATTAAATAATCATCCATTTAATATAATTATTTAATTATTTAATTTATATAAGATCAAAATTCATACAATCTTAAATCTTAAAATATAAAACTTCAAATTCTAAAATTTAAAATCTTAAACATAACAGGACATAAAATCCTAAAATCTAAAATATTATATCCTAAACCTATATACTAAAATCTTCATACCTTATGACTTAAAATGTTAGATCTAAAACCATAAACATTAAAATTTTAAACCTTAAAACCTTAAGTGCAATAATACATTAAACCCTAAACTCTAAAATAAACACCCTTAAAACCTACATCTCGGACCCTAAGTCCAAAACTTTAAAATTCTAAATCTAAACCGTAAGATCTTTAACCATAAATATGACATTAAGTCTTAAACACTGAAATGTAAAACTCAAAACTATAAAATTGTAAAATTTAAAACACTAAACTATATAAAGTTTAAGTATTTAGGATTATGGTTTAATTGTTTAGGATTTAGGATTTAAATTTTGTTTAAGTTTTTTATTTTGGATTTATTGTTTACAATTTGAGATTTAATATTATGTTGTATTTTTGTTTAAGGTTTTATATTTTTGTACTTTAAGGTTTTATATTTGGGGTTTAATATTTAAGATTTTAGAATTGAGTATACAATGACATATCATATTTAGAGATTAGCTTTGGGATTTAAGGTTTTGAGTTTAAAGTTTTAAATTTTAGTGTTTAGTGTTTCAAATTTAGAGTTGATGAAATTTGTCCAAAAATTAATTAATTAATTAAACATATTAAATTTATAATCATTTAATTGGTGCTTTATAATAACAAGTTTTAAGATTTTTTAGTATAAATATTAATAACATCAGATTTTTATTACTAACTTTCTTATTTTTTGAGTTTAATTTAAAAATATGTAAAAATTATATCAAATCATTTGAAAAAGAATATTCCATTAAGATTAATTGGGCTGGAGTGTAAGTTTTGAATAAAAAAGGAATTTAATGTCATTTAAAGAAACCTCAAGGTGATGCATAGTAATTCACTCAAAATTTTTTATTGAAAATGTATCTATGTCTGAAGAATTATATAAGATTTAGACTTTACTTAATTTACTACTCTATATGCTTTAAGCATTGTTTGAAAAGGGCCTTGGTTAGAGAAACTTGCTACAGTTTAGAGCCTTTTGCTAAATTCTTACAAAATGGTAAGAGTGTTCAAAACCAAACTAAATCAATCACTCTAAACCAAACCAATCCAAATCATCCAAAAACTTATGAAAATCGATTAGAAATTGGTTTTAATTAGTTTAAATCTTAGTTAAAATGTTTGGCTTAGTTTGATTGAATTTTTTGATGCCAACTAAACCAAACTAAATCAAATATATATATATATGCATCTTTTTCATTAAATGAGCATGTTAGCTCTACGATCTTAACATTTTGAACCTACTAAAAACCTTGAGGACACAAGTTCTACTAACTTTTTATTTCATCCACCCACATTTTATTTTCCATTCCCACCATTGTTTATGGACTTTTCCCCTATCCTTCTCCTTTGTTTTGGCAAGAGGGGTAGTTGCATTTTCTAGACTTATCCCCTACCCTTCTCCACTTTCCCCCTATCCTTTTCCTTTCTCTTTTCCCTATATTTCTCCTTTGTTCTAGTAGGAGCGGTAACTACATCTAGGTGTGATGATGAATCAAAGGAGCATTACAAGTTGGCTAAGAAGCAAAAGGATTTGAAGTATGATGACAAGGATTTATGGTTGGCAAGTTTTGTGAGGGATTCGAAGCCTTCTTACTTTTTTTTCTTGGTGTGGATGACAATAAGGAGGTCATTTGTTCATCAAAAGATGAATCTCAAAGAAAGCAATAGATCTTTGTAGATCAAGTGGGAGGGGAAAAAGAAATAAGGAATTCTCTTGAAAGGCTCTAATGTAAGTACTTGTAGCCATATAGATCTAGGTAGATTTCCTTTTAGACTATAAGGGAGCATTCGAGAGTCATGGCTTCTAATCTACAGGTGATGCTTTCCCCTTTGACTACAATGGTTGTCTAGTGGCCTCCATCTTCTTCCTATCTACTAACATTTGATTAAATCAAACCGACCAAACCAATTCCTGATTGGTTTGGTTTGGTTTAGATGCATATATTTTAGATAGATTGATTAGTTGAAATTTTAGAAATTCATGATTTTCAATTGAAATTTGGCTAGAAAACTAATTGAACCAAACCGATGTTCACTCCTACAAAATGGTGGTATTGTTTCCCAATTTTTATATTTAAGATACCTGAATAAAATAGGGTGACTGAGAAGTGAAATTATACTTTCATGTACATGGTTAGATCTATGATGAATAGATCAAACTTACTACTTATCCTTTAGGGGAAGCATTAAAATTACTATGTACATCCTAAAGAGAATATCATCTAAATCAACCCCTAAAACACCTTTTTAGCTATCTGAAGCATAAAAATATAAACTTAACCATTTGTAGGTGTGGGCTATCTAGAAGCTGTAAAAATTTATAATCTTATGTAGTCAAAATTAAGACCCCAAAGGGTAAGAAGATGTGTCATTCCTAGCTTTATAAAAAGTATCTGGGAGAAGTTGACTATAACATTGGGGAGAAGAAAAATTGATCAATGTCTTATGGTCAAGATATATCAAGATTTAAATCTAATAAGTGGATTATGAACATGACTAAAGAAATTCAATTCATGTATAACAGTAATGTGTGGGAGCTTTTTGAATTCTATAGACGTTTTGAGCACAAATAAATTATTAAGACAAAGGAAGATATTAAAGGCACATAAAGTGTCTCAAGGCTAAGTTAATGGCCAATAGATATAGTATTAAAAAAAAGATGAGGATAAATTTGATAAAGTTTCCTTCTATTGTTTCTTTTAAGGTTTTCTTTAAGATCTAAGCAGATTTTTTTGACTTAGAGTTACATCAAATGGATGTAGAAACATGAAAATTTTGATTAAAAGTCTACGTAATAGCTTACAGTTTTGTAGAAACAAGGATATGACATCTAGTTTGCAAGCTTGAAAAATCAAATTGTGATTTTAAGTAGGCATATGGGTATTGGTATATTGAGTTTAATTAGATTATTACTTTACTTGGCTTTGTGAAGAATAAAATTTATCAATGTATATACTAAAAAGTTAATGAAAATCAATTCATAATGTCCTACTTGCTAGTAAAAAGATGAGTTCTTTTAAGTTATGTTTTCTTTCTAGTTGGCAATACTATTTAATGGAAAAGTTCTATATCAAAGAACATAGGTATCTCTACTGCTCATGTTGCATTTGTTAGTTTTTTGACAACTACCACACGATTTGTTGGTCTTAGAATTGTTACTTGCTCTAACTCTTTGTTGATTTATTGTAATAATAAAGTTGTTTTTGTTCCCCAAAGTAAAACGATTAGTAGTAGTTCTAGACTTATGGATACTAAATATCTAGCTGCTAGAAAAATTATTTTAGGATTATAAAATCCTTGTGGAGCATATTGACATTGATGCTAAAACTATGATAATTGATCCAACAACTAGAGACTTAGTGTTGCTATTTTTTCAAGTTCATGTTTTGAGAATATGTATATTTTGAGTTCTTTTTATGCACTAGTTTAGTGGGAGCCAATAGTAATGCTATTTATGTTATTTTCCTATTATGACATTGATTATTTTTATTTCATCTATTGTGAATACATTTATTGATTTATGTTTGATATGTATATTATTTATATCTTGTTGATATGTTAATATATTGAGATTAATTTATTTGATATAAATATGAGTCTCAATATGAATATATTCTCTTAGAGTACTCTGATTTTTAAGCCACATAGTATTCTCCTAGAGTACTCTGATTTTTCCCTGTCTATGAATTGTTTTCGTTTATCTTTTGGGGGTTGGAGAGTGGATGATTTGGGGGAAATTTTTCCTTCCCCTGGGCAGGTTTGAAGATGGGTGAAATTGAGACGTGTTAGTCATGTCAAGGGGGTAATCTTGGTCAATGTTAGCATTTAACCTTTGACTTAACAAATGTGGGTAATTTCCATCATTCTTGAAGTGCAAGGGGTTATTTATTTCAATTGAAAGCACAAGAAAATATCTTGCATACGACCTAAAGTGCAGAAGAAGTTGGCATATTTTACCCTTGAAATAAAATGGATAAAACATTAATGAGTGCTAAGTGAAAGCACCTATATATCTTTTCTACCAGTTCATTGTTGTCAATCAGAAAGAATTAGTAACCAGTACCTTACTTTGAGGCTCTAATTCGTAGAAATGCTACTGCACAACTATATGCAAATTAGATACAGAAAAGATAGAATTTTATGATGTCAAATCCACAATGAATTTAATTTTAATCTAACTATTAAAATTGTTATACTCTAATGTAGCTAATCGAATTATTCATAGTTATTTCTGAATCATTATTACATATGGCAAGAAAGCTATAAATCCCTGAGCAAGCGTACTTCTACACATATTTTACAGTGACGTGAACAATTTTATTAAGTATTAAATGTATCATTCAAAGCACTGCTCCATGTGTGTCTATCATTCAAGTATATGGGCTATATTCCAACTGCAGGAATGAAGAGAGCAAGTCAATTGCCAGCTGAAGAAATTGGAACAAAATAGATTATACTATTCTAATTAAAATTTTTACGGCCATTAACATCGTTGATTTGGCAACTGTTTTGCTTGTTCCAAAATCATCGTTAGCGTAAAGCTAGCTTCCATGGGTGGCCTTGAATCAATGACCATTCCTTTCGACGTAATACCCTTCACATCTTGGCAGCAATTGGCAAACATTGCAAAATCCTTTCGGAACTGAAAATCTAATGCAGCTTCCATGTAAAGCTCGCCAACTCCTTAGTCAAGCACGCCCCAAATCTCAGTGTCCTGAGCATTAGGTTCATACTGGTGAACAAGACAGCTTTGGTTTGAGTGCTGAATCGTTCAGAACACTTAGAGGTGTTGAACATGAGCCACTGTCTCATTGTGGGCCGCCTAGTGATGGTAGATCCAAACTTGTGGTTTACACAGTACAAGAACAATCTTACATTTGCAATTTCTCGCATCTTAAGACGTTTATCTAGTGTGAGTAAGCCACCTCCTATACAATGGGTATGAATAGGTGTAGGTCGTACCCAATTCAATGAGGGACACACAATTTTGTGAAAATTCTGTGTCCCTAATTACATAAGAATAGCTCTGCTCCTTTAGAGAAACCATATTCTCACGTAACAAAGTTACATAAATCTCATCAACTTACATACGAGATCTACAAAAACGTAAACAGGACAGTTTAACAGTCCATGTGTTAGTCGTGAGGTTTGCTAACTTTTGCTAGGTGAAAATATGGTTCTCATTCCTAAAAGAACTAGCATTTTAGAGTTGTTACTTGGAGTTGATGCAAGGACTGCCACCTTCCTCAATCACTAGGTGATCTAGTACTTATCTTTACATTTCCACTTCGTTGAGAAATGAGAACCAATAGGTGAAATCAAACCACTTTTTAAAATGTGAAATCAAGTGATAATAGTGGCAAAGTCACTCCAATTTTATAATTAGAATATTTCGATAAAAAGACTAAGATCATTAAGATCATTTTCAATAATGGAACGAAGATCCCTTAGACTATAAAAGACGACTTTGAACAATCCTAATTCTACTAGTTTTACTAGATTTAACAACTCAAACTTAAAACCCAAGTGAAAATGATAAAATATGGACTACACTATCAATAAAGAAGATATCAATTTGAGCCATAACCTTGAATGATATAAAGCTTTGTATGTTAATGTCATAACAAAATGTAGGTTCTTCACTTCTCAACCTCTACCATTGCATTTGCTAATTAAATTGTCAAACGAGACAAACTTCTTACGCTTGCAATGGTTACTCATGGTAAGTTCCGATTCTTAACTTCTGGATGATAGCTGGAAACCTAATGAAAACGACTTCGCATATATCAGGAGTAAAGGACGTGGAGGCCAATCTTCAACCTTGATAGAAGGTTGGAGTTTTGATCTTCAGCATCGAATTTAGGCTTCCAGAAAGAATGGCTTTTAAGAATATAAAGCAATATCATAATCTGGTTGTGTAGTTATTTCCTTCTATTTTAAGAAGTACAGTAGGTCGTCAAACAGATGAAATAGTCTTGATTTTCCAACATTTGCAGTCATAAATGGTTTGGCTTAAACAATATAGTGGACCTGGTAGCGTTAAGGTAAATCTTCATGCGAAGCAGCCTGGTTATTTCTATGGCCTTAACAAAAGAAAAGGTTTCTTTGGAGTCTGGAATTAGCAGTTATTTTCGTTACTCTGTCTTCGGCTACTATTGTTAAGCACTTCCTTTTTGTCATCTTATTTTTCTTCATTTTATCAGCAACAAAGTAATATAAAATTAATATATAAACCATCAATATATGTTAAATATAATGAGGAACTGGAATGACATCGACCACGATGTACCGACTAAAAATGTTATGGCTCTTAACATCGTTGATTTGGCGACTCTTTCACTGGTTTCCAAATCATGGCACGTAGCTAGCGCACATCCGGCTTTGTGGAAGAAGTTTGATCTGAGCAAACTAAGTTATAGATCTCTCACCATACCCAACATACCAAATGCTTGGAGCTTGGAGCTTGGAGTGATGACAGATCAAGCAGAATGCTCTCTGAAAACATGAAGTACGACAAGCCTGGCCAATGGAAACATAACTTCTCTAATTTATAATTTTTTCTATTCATCTACAGAATGATCTTGAACAAAGATTATCCTACTACTTACCACCATTGCTTCCTCACGTACCCCTCATGTGCCCTCAGAAGCGCTTCAAAATTGGAAACCAGGGCACATTTGATGCTAAGAGCGGCGCTGGTGTATTGTTTGGTATGTGAGTGAAACAAAACTATAATGTTTGGAATGTGCATATACAAGGCATGAAATGGGAAAAATTTATAAACTTTGTACTTCAAAGCTAGAAATAAATGATTGTTAACTTCAAGACAATTCCATTTCAAAACTTTGTTTTTGCTGTGAATTGTTTTCTTGACTACCAAAGGAAGAAAGGCACCTTCCAACTCATCCTGCATCAAAATATTTTGGCATCAAGTTCAACTTGGTCAATAAATTTCATTCATTATACTTCTTATATACAAAGAAAGAAATTTCCGCATAAAATAATATATCATCTATATCTATTAAATCTAACTTTTTGTGTACACATCTCTTAAGAAAGCATTGGGGTACAAGGCCTGATTGGCATCATCCAAATGCACAATAGCAATATCTGAAACTGATTATATGTAAGTATGAAATAGAAATACAACTATATAAGCTTGCAAAAAATTTAAAAACATAGGAACTAGATTACTATAAAGCGAATTAGATTGAATAATGCCAAATTCAAAAATTAAACATACCCAGAAGTCATCAATTCTTTTGCACATTGGCAAAGACGTGAAATCAAAATGGAAAACAATTAGCTCCCATTGCTCCAATCAGAAATATCTAATCACATCTAGAAGCCTCGTATAAGATCATATAAAATGAAAAGGAAATTTTGATATGAGCGATGAGAATAGAGAACTTCAAGATGGTGTGTTATGCTAGATTGATTTCTGAAGTACTCTAGTACAAAATAATATTTATAGAGGTGAGAAAAAAATTTTAATCGATGATTTGTAATATAATCAATGCTAAGTGATGTCACATGTATTTGACCAGATTGATAACTTATATTAATGGCACCCAGAAATAACGGATAATATTAACTGGTATTTCGAATTTATATAAAAGAGAATCAAATTGATTGCTCTCAGTCAGCTAGAATTTATAACTCATCAATGGCAACGGCAAATAACGGGTGATATAAATTGACAGTTTGAATTTTCATTAACCAAAATTAAATTGATTGCTGTCAGTCATCTAAAATTTATAACTTATATTAATGACACCTTTAAATAATGGGTAACATTAATTGGCATTTTGAATTTTAATGAAAGAGAATTAAAACTTATGTATTGTCGTTTGTCCTTTTTGTCTTTACTTATAATGAAAAAGTTAAATTGTTCGGATAAAATAGAGTCAACGATGAAGGGATGCTAGGTGAGAGTTTCTATAATTTGTGCTAGTTCATTGTTGTTAGTCTTGGAGAATTTGCAACTAGCAGCTTATTCTGAGGCTCAGATAATAAATAATGTTTATGGAGGTGAGAAAGAAAATTTGATTAGTAACATGTAATACACAGTCAATGCTAAGTGATTTTTTAACCGATTTAATTGTTGTCAGTCATCTAAATACTATAACTTATATTCACAAATAATTAGTAATATTGGCTCTAATTTTAAATTTCAATGAAAGAGAATAAAATTTTAGATATAGTTGTACCTCTTTTTATCTTTATATATATTCAAGAAGTTGAATATGACTTCCATCCTAAAATAAAATAGAAACAAACATTAATAAGTGCTAAATGAGAGCACATACCTTTTCTGCCAGTTCATTGTTGTTAGTCATGAAGAATTAGTAATCACTTACTCTGAAGCTCTATTTTGTAGAAATGTTATTGCACAATTATATACAAATTAGATATAGAAAGGAAAGAATTTTATGATGTCGAACTCAGAGAATTGAATTTTAATCCACCTTCTAAAATTGTACTGTGTAAAATTTTACGGCTCTTATCATCGCTGATTTGGCAACTGTTTTTCTTGTTTTCAAATCCTGGCATGAAGCTAGCACCCATGAGCGGCCTTGAATCAGTTACCATTACTTTCAAATTTAGACCCTTTCACATCTTGGCAGCAATTGGCAAATATTAATAGTAAAAAGTTTTTAGAACTAAAAATCTCATGCAACTTCATGAAAAGCTCGCCAACTCCCTTGTCAAGCAAGCCCCAAATCTCAGGTTCCTGAGCATTCGGTGCATACTGGTGAACAAGACAGCTTTGGTTCGAGTTCTGAATGGTTTAGAACACTCAGAAATGTTTAGCATGAGCCACTGTCTCATTGTGGACCCCCCCAACGGTGGTAGATCTAAACTTGTGGTTTGCACAGTTCAAGAACTATCAGCCATTTGCAATTTCTCACATCGTTAGACATTTATCTAGTGTGAATAACGCACCTCCTGTAATGAGTATGAATAGGTGTGGGTCCCACCCAATTGAATGGGGGAAACGAAATTCTGTGTCTCTAATTATACGTAAAACTGACCTTGCTCCTTAAGAGAAACTATATTTTCACGTAACAAAAGTTACGTGATCTCACCAACTCATATGCAGCATTTACAGAAAAATAAGCAAGATAGCCTAATGGTCCGCTTGAGTTTCGTGAGGTATCTTAACTTTTGTTACATGAAGATATGGTTCTCATTCCTAAATGAACTAGCATTTTAGAGTTGTTACTTGGAGTTGATCCAGGGATGCCACCTTCCTCAATCACTTGGTGTTGTAGTACGTATCTTTATATTTCCACTCAATTGAGAAATGAGAACCAAGAGATGAAAATCAGATGCACTTTTTAAATGGTGGAATGATTGCGTGATAATTGTGGCAAAGCCACTCCATTTTTATAATTAGAATATTTCAATAAAAAAAATTAAGATCATTAAGACAAATTTCGATAATAGGATCAAGATCCCTAAGACTATAAAAGATGACTTGAACAATCCTAATTCTACTAGTTCCACTTGAATTAATAACCCAAACTTAAAACTCAAGTGCAAATGATAAAATATAAATTACAATACCTATAAGATTTCAATTTGAGTCATAACCATAACTGATATAATGCTTTGCATGTTAATATCATACGAAATGTAGGTTCTTCACTTCTCAACCTCTACCATTGCATTCACAAATCAAATTGTCAAATGAGACAAACTTCTTATGCTTGCAATGGTTATTCATGCAGTTCTAATTCTTAACTTCTGGATGATCGCTAGAAAGCCAATGAGAAAGAAGTCGTATAGCAGGAGTAAAGGACAACGAGGCCAGTCTTCTGCCTTGATAGAAGGTTGGAGTTGTAATCTTTAGTATGGAATTTAGGCTTCCAGAAAGAATGGCTTTTAAGAATTCAAAGCAATATCATAATCTGGTTGTGTAGTTATTTCCTTCTATTTTAAGAAGTACAGCAGCTTGTCGAACAGATGAAATAGTCCTGATTTTCCAACATTTGCAGATATAAAAGGTTTGGCTCAAACAACCTTTCTGTTGCCCCCTTAGATTGATTAATGCTCATCGACTAATTGTACACATGATTGATGGTATACAAGGTGCCTTCTGTACAGATCTAGGCAGTAAACCCTCTCCAAAGGGATTAGAAAGATAATCTGTGCAAATGTATACTATTTTGTACCTTCAGGACCAAAATAAACCAGAATTCCTACAAATTTAATTATCAGAACATCCCAATATCAATTTCGGGAGCTTTATTTTCTAGCAGAAGTAGCCAACCCAAGCTCATTGCGTAGCTGTTCATCTGGTTGTAAGCTACCAGGGATGGCACCAAATAATCTTCTTGATACCTCAAACCTTGAAGCTACTTGATGTAGAAATATTGACATATAATTTTCTGATAATTTTCTCACAAATGGCCTGTCCAGCTCAGCCACCTTAAGAAACCGTTCTGTGGCAGCCTCCCATGACAGCTTATATCTCTGAGCATCAGTGAGCTGGGCAGGTTCTTCAGTCAGTGCCTTAAGTGTGGCTTTAACAAAGCCCTGACTGTCATCATATGTCCAACAGTTAGGAAACTGCTTGAAGAAATCATTTGAGGGATGGTTGGCACATACAACAATCTTGCCCATTGCTAAAGCTTCTGCTGTTGCCGTACAAACCACATCAGTTGTGCTTGGATTAAGAAACAATTTGTAACTGGAACACAGGAACAAGAAGAGCTCTTTTACTCATAATTTATATATAGGATGAATCAAGAAGAAAATCTACAAATATTGAGAAAAGAATTGAGAAAAGAAATAAGAAGAATGCTAGAGGAGGAGTTTAAGTATTTTATAAATGCCGTATCACGAATCCATGAACTAGATACTGCAGTGTGTGCGCGGGTTCTTCTCACAGACAGTGGAGAAGCCTTCACCAGTTGGATCACGATATGCGCACACACCAGAAGTGAGATCTGAATTGAATAAATGGCAAGTGATAAAAATGAGCTGGGGCAAAGTTGGCTGTTTCCAATGAAAACCTTAATCTTTTTAATTTTAATACTAATATTCATGGTATACAATATTTCAGGTTGTAACTTATCCTATTTCCATTTTTCCAAAAGCAGGCTCACCATGAAACCTTTGTCTGGTAATCTTGAATAATATCTTCAGAGTTATACGTTAGATTGTAGTTTGGTGTATATGATATCAAATAATATCATCCTGCTAGAGTCACATATTGCCCCCTTTTTTCCAAAATAGTGCACCCCAGGCATATTTCGTTACGAAATGACCAAATCCTTCTCCAATCGATATGCTAATTGAGATGAAATCCAAATTTAGAATCTTACTCGTGAAATAGAGGATCAGCATGATCACGAGCTGGGTGAACTCTAACCACCAGTTCCAACTGTTTTGCAGCTCGCTGAACTTCATATGAATCCTCCCCACTGCCAAATAAATCAATCTCAAGGCCAGCTAATTCCTTTTGGTGATCACTAAGAAGTTTAAGCAGCTCCTTGTAGCCTTTACTCCATACCATCTTCCCAATATAGTAAGCACCATTGGTAAAGGCTTGGTTTCCATTCTGTTGTTGATCAATCTTTTTCTTGCCAATTGCTAGGAATCTCGGATTAACACCATGAACATTACAGATGACAGATCCAGAGTAGTCCTGGGTAGCAGCAGATAGTCTAATTACCTGCAATTAAATGGCCAATCAATTCCAAGCGAGCATAAAATGCAATGCATGTTATTGGTAATTATTCTTCTGATAATTGGCACTACGAATGATTTCTCGTTTCTTGCTAGGATGATATTCACCTTCCTAGGAACATTTTCAGCATGGAAAGCCGCAACCAAGAAGGTAGCTCCATGCCGTATTTTAAAGAAAGACTAGCTTTCCACCCCACAAACAAATAGACCAATAAATGTTATCAAAGCATTTATCTTTCCTAACAAGCATATTTTGATATATAGGCCTTGTAGAAAGAACAAGAACTGTTCAGATAAAATGCAACTGCTGATTGTTGAATAACAATTACAAATTTGATAAAACACAATGTCTCAGACAGTTGAAAAACATGAATTTTTATTAAAGAAATAGACCTAAGTTTGATCTGTAGTCAAACATCACTTATGAACCAGACTAAGTCCAGCCTTAGCCCCAATTCTGGCTCAAGATTGGCTGGAGCACAAGACAGGAAAAGAGTTGGTTCAAGACATTGATCTACTTTCCAGCTCTTCTTGTACACATATTGTAATGGCAGTATAGCAGATGCCAAGAATAATGTGTATAGGATCCAAAATATGATTGCAAATAGATACTATTCTCTTTTTTAACCTTAAACTTTTTGCTAACTATAAAAGTAAGTGGATCCTAAGCCTTAACCAGTCAGGTCAAGGAGAAATCATCTTGCACCAAAGATGGAATGTTGATTAAACAAGAAAATCAGTAGGACTGACACATAAATTGAAAACCCAAGTTTACTTCCTTCTAAGTTCTTGTTTCTAGGTTTTCCAAACTTCATCTGTGTATATCCCTTCCTTGGACTTAATAGTTTCAGCCCCATCATTGCGATGTAGAAGCCAAAAGAAGCTGCAATTTCATCACGTATACATGCCATACAGGTTACAGCACTCCTACCAAGCACTCATTGAAAAGATATATTTGAAATGCTAGACCAGCTAAAGATTACTCTCAAAGGAATGATCATACTCTGTGATTTATGAAACAGTAGCACTCAGAACACAAAAATAGGACAAATGATAATGCAAATGATTGATGGGGTAATCAACCTACTATCTACTTATTATGATGATTTCTTATTTTGAAAACATGCACTTCATGTTTCCCACATGCGATTATTATTCCCCATCAATTTAAGTTCTTCATAATACAGATACATACAGATCAAGTGAACAAAAAATACAGCAGTTGATGCATGCTCCACTCATTGGGTTTGCTCATAATAAACAATGTGTGCAGTTTCCTGATGATCTGGAGAGAGGAAGGAAGACATATGCTATCACCACTCTCCATTCCTTTGGCTCATGAAAAAGTGGAAAATTAGTTAAAATTGCAAATTCTTTCAATCAGTTTAAATAATTTTTGGTGGGATAATAATAAACCTATTTACTAATGAGTTTCGACCAAAAGTTTCAGTTAAGAGCACCACCTGCTAATTTAATTGTTAGCAATGTCACAAACAAGATGACCATCTAATTCATCTAAGCCTATAAAAATTCAAATGTAACAAATACAAAGTGCTAACTTCATCAACTGTTGAAGCAAAGCCAGAAAGTTCAGGTAAATGTCACACACACACACACACACACACACACACAAACACACATATGAATATACGTATATATAAGTGTTTCTAGGGAAAGAAAGACTTACCTTGTGACAATATATTCCAACAACCCAATTGTTTATATGTTTCAACCAAAATGCTGCCATTCTCCCATTATTCTCTCTCTTCACATATTCCAAATAATTCGTGTGAATAATTCCTATGACCAGCCTGAATTTAGTCTTCCATCTTTTGCCATGGTGATACCATGTTAGGTGTTCTGGCTCCTCTAAAATAGCAATATCTGCCTCTTCATCAGGGATAATTTCTGAAATATCTCCAACAGCAAGAATGCTCCTTTTATCTCTGCAAAACTAAATTATTATTTACATCATAAGTTAGTGCTACATACATTAGAAAGAGGTACCAAAATGGCAGTTAGCAAAACACTCTCCTAACATAATCAATAATTGTTCATGACAAAAGATTATTGCCATAAAAATATTACTGAATCAAGATATACAAAACCATTTGAACTAAGCTAAAATATTTCACCACAGCCAAAAACATAAACCATAGTCTTCATTTGCACATGCGCATGCGTCTGTGTGGTTGTGTGTGTGCCTGCAACTGCACCAGTTCATGGAAAATGCTAAAAACATTGAAAGAAACTATTACCTTTCCTGGATAAAACTTTATGATGAAACCAGATGCAAATCCAAGTCTCTCGTCAAGCCATTGGCGTACATAATTTTCTTGCTCTAAAGGTGTAGTAAAACTAATATTGTTGGGATATACTAAATCTTGATCTTTCAAAGATAACCAAGGGATCACCAATGTGACATCTCTTTCTCCATTTTTGGAAAGATAAGCAGCACGAAACAGAGGGTTCACTGCAGTTCCTGTCAACCATGGAAGGCTGGCAGTAGTAAAAATCGCAATATGCTGTTTCCTGTCCATCTGATTATCAACTTTAAATGTGAAGTATCGTCATACTTGTAAACTCACTTCTAAATGCAAATAACCTACGAAATACAGCTTTAGAGAATATCAGAATGATTTCTTTTCCCTGGGACAAAAGATTTAAAAAAAAAAATTATTAGCCGATATTTATGCATAAAAGCGGTCACAGAAGCCAAATCAAACACGGCTTGAAGGAGCTTAAAGTTGAAGTCAAGCTCGTTAGTACTAGTTATTTAATTAAACGTATAAAAACACAAGAAAACACAAATGATAAGAAAAAGAAGAACAATGAAAGAAAATCTGGGTGCGGATGCATGCTATACAGCTGCTCCATTTTTTTAATTCAATACTGAATATCTGTTCCCGAATCATTATTAACCATTGAATATTGGATATCAAGAAAGTTATCATCTTTGAATAAGAAAGACAACGTGTGTTCATTTTGAAACTGAGTAGGCAGATATGAAGAAACACTACACAAAGACTAATTAGGGAGCTCCAACAGTCACTTGAGCTTCTCATAAATGCACCAAACAAAAGATTAACTAGCACCTCATATCCAAAACCTTAAATTTCCCAAATTTAACTTCACGTGGCCAACGAAGAAACTATAATCAAGATATGATTTTAACACAGAGACTAACCAAGTATCTACACCCACCACACACATAACTACATAGAACTCAATATTTATACCAACAAAGCCTTTCCATAGCTACCCAAGATATCAAACAAAGTACCAGAGCCGTACAAGGAAATAAAAATCATAGAATACATATGTACCTTGAAGAGTTCAGCTTAATCGAACCAGAGGAATCAAACGGAGCTGAGGAAACAGAATTGCGAAAGGGAAAGTTGGTGGAAAATAGGGCGGATAGAGAAGAGAGAAATTGAAGGGAATAAGGAGACGTCTGAAACGTGAAGGGAGATACACAAGTATATGCTGAGTGTGGACCACCGGTTTCGTCTTCCTCTGGTTTTGCTTAAAGTCTTCGTCATTCGTTAGGAGTTTCTAAAGCCTGTAGTATTCTTTGCGTCGGCGGCGAGTCTCTGAGTTTTCTTTGGCGAGGTCGGACCAATCTATCTAAAACAATTATATTATTTTGGATCAAATGTATTACGTGAAAAATAATTTTCTTATATTATTTAAAATAAATTATTTGTATATTTTTAAATTTTATATAAATTATTTTTATATATTTTAAATTAATTATATATTTCACTAATTTACTGTAAATTTAAAATATATAAAAAAATTTATATAAATTTTAAAATATAAAAAATAATTTATTTCAATTAACATCATAAAAAATTTTATACATATAATTTAAAATATTAAAAATTTAATATAATTTTTTATTATTTTTATAAATTAAATATGATTAAATATTTATTTTAAAAATTTTAAATTATTAAATTTATTAACTAAATTAATAACTCACATTTAATTATTTGCAAAAGCAAGTTTTTCCAGTTGACAATGCCACCTGCCAGCACCGCGCGCGGCATGCAACCGAAGGTCAAAGGAGCCAATGCAATTACTTCTGAGAGCTTCTATGCTAGGAAAAATTGCAACAACCAACGCCAAGGTACGGTGAATTGACGGGAGTTACCTGCCGTATTTCACTGGAACTTAGCTAAAAGGCCGAGAAAGGTATTTTAGATATTGCATTTATCTCTCTAATATTTAATATCACATTTTATAAACCTCCATTGTTACTGGCATACTTTCTGTAATTTAAACTTGTTCATTTACTCTAAGAAGAGGTGTGAAACGGGTAAAATCGGATAAGGTTTGAATAAAAAAAGTAAATTCATAAAATAAAATTAGATTTAAAAAATATGACTTGAACTTAATTGATTATATTAAATTTTTAAAATTAGATTAGTCAAATTTCATAACAAGTTTAGATTATTCATCACCCACTTAATATATATGCAAATAAATCATGGGTCAAATTGATTTTACATGAATTAATTCGGTTCAAATCATGTCACAACATTTTGCACATCCCTACATAAAATATACTTAATTTAAACCACATTTTCTATAACAGACAGTCATGTATTTCCGCAAAGGAAGTTAAATAATTTCTTAATCTTATTATTTCACAAACCAAAAAAATTGTTCATAGTATAAATTTTATCTTTAAAAAAAACACTTATTCATGTTACTCAAACCTCACAAATTCAAATATGAGAGTTTATATATACTTTTAGAAAATTCAAATTTCTTATAGACAAGTAAAGTGATACATTGCATTCATATAGTTTTATTTTTAAAAAAATACTGAATTTGAAGTAATTTCACATTATTTTGAAATTAATTAAATATAATGTGTACACAAGTAATGATAAATCCAATTGGTCTATGACGAACAAAACACAAAAAATAATGAATAGATTATTTTTTAAAAAAATGAGTTAAGAAGTGTTTTTATTTTAAAATTTAATCTGAATTAATCTAATTCTAAGATATTTAAAATGGTCAATTTTAAAAAATATTTCTTTTACTTTCTTCTCTTGTTGTTTTCTATTAGAATTATATATTTATTTATTTTTATAATTTTGGAGAGAATTACGATTAAGAAATTATGTACATCAGAATTTGTAGTGATAATAATTTAACCACTCTGCAACTTTTTTGGTAACAACGGTCAGAAATTAAAAAGGAGAAACATTTCAAAGTTTCTCTTTGCCTGCCACATTTAATACCGGCCAACGGCCGAGTCTAGAGTCTTCGGAACAGGCCCGGTTCCCGGAAAAACCAGCATTGTCTCTTTGAATGTTGGGTCCCTTTTTTCCCAGTTCGAGAAGCTCGTTCGTTTCAACATAAACCCCAGCATTAGTGTTTACTCAAAAAACTCAGAAACAAGCATTCCCAGTTCAGTTTGCGAAATTCCGTTCAACTCCCGTTGAACATTTCCTCCTCAGCTTCTTGTATTCTGAGAATTACGAGGTAAATGTTTCAGCTCTGTACTAGATATGATTCTTTTTCCTCAAGTTTTTAAGGAGAGTCTCAAACGATGCCGAATTTAATTTGTGCTGCAGAGCATTTGATTGTGTGATAAATCCTTAATTAAGGTGTGTGGTTTTGACGTTCGTAAGTGGTTTCATTTCTTTGATCCTGTTTTCTCGGTTACCAAACAGATCGTTGTCTGATTCTGCTGTTATTTTATCATCAAAATTACTTATTTTGAATTCAATGGGCGTACAGTTGGGAAATGCACGAACTATTTTCTTTTAAAAAATGTGAAAGCATTTTAAAATACTGCAAAGTGATTTAGAAATCAAAGTTTTTTCAGTGTAAGATTTGATATACACAATTCATTCTGTATGTGCATATGCTGCAGAGGTTTTGAGTCGCTTTGGATTTCAATTTGCTAACAATCTTAACTTTTCAAGTCTCATCATCACAAAGTCATCCTTTCTTTTTTATGTCCTGAGGCAATTGAATGAGTAGTGGGATTAGGCATGTCAGTAGCAATTGCACTTGCACTTGCACCAGGAGAGGGGATTACTTTCTAGCTCTCTTAATACAATCTAGAGTTAACAATTAGCTTCTCAATGTTCTCGTGTATCATTCTTCTCTTCTAGTTCGTGTTTGAAGAAATGTTGATGGGTCACATAGATGGTCTCTCAGAAATGAGGACATCAAAGGAACATATACTTGCAGACCCTATAAGTGATGATGAAGACGAAGATAGTTCAGAACAAATACTGTATTCAGCCTCCTTTCAAGAACTTGCTGGCAAGAGCATTCAATACGACACTGTCATATGGCTTTCTATATCATTATTGTTGGTTTTAGCTTGGGGAATTGGTGTTATCATGTTGCTTTACCTGCCCATTAGGAGATACGTGCTTCGTAAGGATTTGTCTGCTCGCAGATTGTATGTTACACCTACTGAAATAATTTACAAGGTATATAAAGTTATAAACAGTTCTGCACGATTAAAATGAGAAATAGCAGAGAAGTAATTTTTTCCTCGATTAAGGTGTCAAGACCTTCATTCATACCCTTTTGGGGGATCATAACGATTGAGAAGCATGTACCTCTGTCTGTGGTGGTTGATGTTATTATTGAACAAGGTATGGATGTAGGCTTCCCTGGTTTATTTTCTGCTACCTACTTTAAATGGCTGAAAGTTTAATGTTTTGTTTAAATTAATTGCATTTACCTTCTGATTTTGTTACTTGAGACATGAGCATATATATTTCCTCATCCCTCATTAGTTATTACTGAAAAGAGTTATTAAGTGCTCTTTTTGCGGAAGGTTTATGATCTAATTGGAAGGGCTGATATGAATGCTGGTCTTGACTTTGTATAAATTTGAAATCGATCTCAAAGCAGCAATGAGATAAGGTTCATGCTTTTGATTGCTGTAGGAATTAAAGGAATGGTCACCCTTGATTTACAGAATTTGGAGTTTGCTTGTTTTTGTACCATTCAAAAGAAGGAAAGGGATTGTAATGCGAGAAACAAGGTTATGAAAATTGATTTAATAACATAGAAAAGCGCATTGTATCTTGTGCTTAAAACCATGCTTATTTGATGTTTGTGATGTTCTCTTCTTATTACATGTCACCGCTTGTACCAGGTTGCCTGCAGTCTTTATATGGAATCCACACTTTTCGAGTTGAAAGTGTAGCACATGGGAAAGCTGCACCTGTGGATGAACTACAAGTACAAGGGGTTTCTAATCCTGATATTTTGAGAAAGGTAAAGCAAAATATATTTTTTTATAATGTTCAATTTCGTTGCTTAATGGTTGGGATTCTTAGCATGTATATTGTATTGGTTTGTATTGCAGTATGTAGCATTATTATACTACCAAGTACTAACAAAGGGGATGTAAACATTGCAATTGACTTGCAGGTGATCATAACAGAAGCTTCAAAGATTTCAGAGGATGTAGGTAAAAGTTGGAAGCCTACTGCTGAGAGCATAGATGTTGAAAACTTGACTCGCTTGGGATCACTCACTGAAGGATCAGTAGTTTTGAGATCACCATTAAAAGGCAGGAAGGTAATGGTAGACCTCCTTCTGTGAGTAATTCATTATTGTTTGTTGGACTAGTTACTCATATAACACATCCCTCATGGCTCCCAAATAGCAGCCACATCTAGTAAAGAAAGGGAAAGAATAAATGCTGAAAATTCCATAATTTGTAACTCTTAGAGCTTGTCTCTACCACACGACAATTTATCTGGACAAGAATGCAGTTGTCCTTGAAACAGTGAAGCTCATATAGAAAATAAATTCCACTATATTTTGAGTTGCTGTTTCTTTTATATATATTATTTTGAACTATAAGTAAATTTGTTGTGTTTTTATAGCATCATCTTGGAGCTGAACTTGCTTGAGCTGGTTGTAACTTAACCTATGACCTCCTAAATAGAAAATTGTTTGTGATTATATAATGGTCCTTGTTTGAAGCATGTTCTTTTTCAAAGTATTTTTTGTGATTGATGTTTAGGCCTTGATTTGCAAAGGCTTTGAATTTGAGTTTTTGGGTACTAATTAGGAGCTCCACATTTAGTGTTGAGAGGTTCGGGTTAAAAAGTTATGAAAGACCAACTAATAACTGGCAACATTCTAATTTATTTTGATTTGAATGATTTTGTGGTGATAAGTGAGCACTCTTGGCCTCTAGCCTTTGATCAATTGGGTGATTTCATTAGGCTGGGTTGGGAGTTTAAAGTATTTGCTTGCAATTTAAAGGATAAACCTTTCAATACCAAAATAAAAAGGGATAAACCTTCTCCTGCTTAATTGCTTTGCTTCTTGAGGGGCACAGAAAGGACTAACTTATCCCTAAACAAATATATTCTTCCTAGAAACTAATCAGTACATCCCTAGCAAAATAAAATGGAGGGAAAATGCAGATACTAGGAACTTGAAAGCAAAAGTGGAACGCAATTAATCATTCATCCGTTTGATTAATTCCTCTAGGCAGCTATTACATATGTGACTTCTTGATCAGCCGATTTTTGGAAAGTTTGTTGATGTCTGTTGATAGAAGTAAAATTTTGTACCAGGTTTCATTTCTGGCAGAATAATAGACGCTTCACTTTTTTTTTATAGATTATGGTTTGATATATTACGTTACAAGTTATCATCCTCTTTATAATGCAGATGGCAGGCTCACCACATTACGCTTCACTAGAAGGGAGAGTTCCTGGTGAATTGCTGCTTAATAAACTTGAAGAAGTCAATAGATCTGTAAAGGTTTGCATCTTATCTTACTAGGGCATAGACATTTGTATGGAAGAACCCATTTTTGTTTATCTCCTTCCCCAAACCCCTTTCATAGTAGGAGAAAATTTTGAGTACCACAAAAGTGGAAAATGTGATTAGGAACCAGTCTATAATGATTAAGTTACTGACAAAAGTACATGTGTCTTCATTTGACTAGTGGGAGTAGGTATGAGAAATTTCTCATCATATTAGATTTTTAGATAGCATTTTTCAACTTCAAGGAAATACATTTGGTAGTTTCTTCCTGTGGCGCCAGAATTATATATTTCTAAGGAAACTCTTATCAGACTGATTGACCCTATGCTGACTCAAAATTCATAGCAAGGGTGTCAATGATTAGATTGACTTCTCTCTCAGAGGTGATGCTATGTTGACACATCAGAACAGCAGGCCTAGGAACTGTGCTGTTTGTGTTTCCATTTGGGTACATTCATACTTTAAATTACCTTTTCCTTTATCTTAAAATTCTCTATCTCCATGACCAGAGACTCGAGCTGCTTGTTGAGGAGTCACATGATCCGATTGGCAAGTGACAACTGAAGTAGGATGCAGTAGTAACTTGTTTGATTTGTCTAGTGCTCCCTGCTTGCTGTATAGAATACTGGCTGAAAAGGATCATGCACTTCACAATTTCTTTGCTGGACTCACTTTACAGGCTTATGGTGAAGTTAGATTATTGTCTCCAATTTTCTCATCTCATAAGAAAGAAAATTATATTTTCTCTCCAATAAATAAAACTTGGAGTAATGACATTTTTTGTCTCTATACCTTTTTAAAAGGATAATTTAAGCTCTCGATTCTTAAGTTAAGTAATTTAATTTTTTTATAAATATAATTAAAATAATTTAATCTTTACTTATTAAATTTTTTTGTTTTGGATATGACATAACTTACTTGTAATGGTTTAAATTTTATTTTTTTCATTAAATGTGTTTTGAATTTTATTTTTTCTATTGTAACATAACTTGAACTTCATTTTATATATTCTTTGGATTGCAAAGCAATGCTTTTTATATGAATTATAATTTTTATGAAAATAATATATAACTTTTATAAAAATTTTAAGTAATTTAGTTCTATACTTTTTCATTCTAATTATTAATAATTAGCTAGTCGTAAATTTACGAAAGTTTTAGCTGTATGTTGCAATACTCTCTCTCTCTCTCTCTCCGATTCTATTATTGTCAAATGACTCAAATCTGTGTACAAAACCATTAATGGGAAGTTCCAGATGTTAAAGTTTTTACAAATTCCATTCAACTGCCTAATTATGCTTCGGAATAGAGACATGTCTATATATCAAGAAATTTGATGTAAAGAATTCTTAGACAGAAAACAAATCCCTCAGAAGCATTGGATTATCACATCAAGTGAATCTCAGACGACCGTCGTGAGAAAATTGAAATCCAAATTCATCATGCGGTATTGTCATTCTCTGATGGCGGAGAAAGAAAAACAACCAGAAGAAAAGGTAGATATCAGGGTGTGCTAAAACATTTATCGGTCACGGTTAAATCAGAAACACGGACCAAAAATTTTCTCATCACATCCCTACCAAAATTATTATTTTCCGGGAAAATTAGGAGATGAGGAATTTTCAAAAATAATGAACTTTAAAGCATAAAAAGCCCGGAGTTCATCGAAGCCTAAAGGGAAGAAGCAGAGAAGGAACTCATCAGCGACTTAAGATACAGGTAGTCACGGCATTAAATCCGTCATTCTGTTGCAGTTTATTTTTCTAATCCCTCTGCTTCGCATCTCAGAAATTCTACGCACAAAGAAATTCTCCATTCTCGAGAAAACAGATGAGAAATTTGGGATCTGGAGGAGGTGAGGTGGCAGGAAGGCAGAGTGAGATAGGCGTATCTTAGAAGATACATATACGTAGGCCCTCGCCAATTGAACAAAGACTAACGTAATGTTTGGAAGGAAAAGAGAAGGAATTTTAATTAGAATTTTTTATTAAGTATAAGTTATTTGAGAGGAGAGAAGAAAAAAATAAAAAGTTTAAAATTTTTTATTTTTTAAAAAATAAAAAATTTTTGAATTTTTTATTAAGTATAAGTTATTTGAGAGGAGAGAAGAAAAAAATAAAAAGTTTAAAATTTTTTATTTTTTAAAAAATAAAAAGTTTAAAATTTTTTATTTTTTAAAAAATAAAAAATTTATTAAAAATTTTAAATTATGATTGTTAAGTAATTTTTAATTATTTTTTTAATTTTAAAATTATCATATTTTTATAAGTTAACAATTATATATTTTAAAAAATATATAATAATTTATTTTTTAATTAAAATTTTTCACCTTCTTAACCAGGAAGTTCCCCTTGTACCAAATCAATCAAGAAAATTTTTTTCCTCTCTCCTATCCTCTCCATCAAGATTCCTTTCCTCTTTTCCTCTCATTTAAGATTTTTTTAATCTGAAGTTATCTTAATAATTCAAATGCTGTAGTTGTCTAAGGTTTTGTTATTGTTGAAACTAGTTAATAAATTTTGATTAACTTACTTAAAAAAAATTTGATTAATCATAGAATAGAGACTTGTGTATCTTATTTTTTTTCCCTATACTACATTATTTATTCAATTTGGAAGTTTTGATGAGCATGTCCCATGATAATTATTTTCATTTTCATTTTCATTATTCAGATGAGAGGGTTATTTTGATACACTTGCATCCTTAGCCCTGGACCCAAGACCAACTTCAAAGAGGACAAGAAACGAAAGACCATAAAGCTCCATTTTATGTTTGTCAATGGCATGAACAACTCTATCAAAAATATGTTATGGATTTTCCTTAGGGGGCACTTTTGTTATGTTAGTTTCTTTTCTTCTCTATTTCACATGATCTTTTGAAGCTATAAATTTGGATTGCATTTGATTTACAAGAATATTTTCTACTTTCATTTAGATTTATTTTTACTAAAAAATTTTTTTTTGACAATTTTTAAATTATAAAAAATATGTTTAATTTGTATTAGTCAAATTCTATTTTTACAAAATAAAAATATGAAAATGTGTTTGGCTTAGGGTTTAAAGTTTGGATTGAGAGTTAAGAATTTTGGATTTAGGTTTTAGGATTTAGGATTTAGAGTTTAAAATTTAAAATTTTAAGATTTGATATTTGAGATTTTAAAGTTTAAGATTTAAAGTTCAAAGCCTGAGGGTTTATGATTTGGGGTTAGGAGTTTAGGATTTGGGAGTTTGGGGTTTAGGATTTTTGAGTTTAGAGTTTTAAGATTTAAAATATAAGATTTAAGGTTTGGGATTGAGAGTTTAGGGTTTAAGTTTTTAAGGTTCAAATTTAGAGTTTTAGGATTTATGGTTTTAGAGTTATGGTTCGGGATTTAGGATTTAAGATTTTAAAATTTAAGATTTAGAGTTTTAAGATTTAGAGTTCAAAATTTAAGATTTTGAAGTTTTAAAATTTAAGATTTTAAAATTTAAAGTTTAGGGTTCACTTAATAATTTTAAAATTGTCACTATATTTTTAAATTATGTTTTCTATTTTAAAAATTTTACACAAGAAATAATGAAAACATCTTTTATTATTTTCAAATTTTGTCTTATTTTAAAAAAATATTTTTACCTTTTTATAAACAAACATATTTTTACTATCATTTTCTAATTTCACTAAAAATAAAAACAAAAAACATGCAAACCAAATGCTCCTTTGTTTGTTTATAAATTGTTTCCATGTAGTTTAACAGCTGAATATGTGTCTATAAATTGAAGTGGCAAGGTTAGTGTTGTTTTTTTTTGGTAAACCCAATCTTAGCCACCAAAGAGATACTTAAAAATACATAATCTGATTATAATTTTGAATTCGCTTCTTTTGAATGATATTTGGGTTCAGGGATCAGTTTTGTGTTTAAAAATTAATTTCAAATTCAACTCTTACACCTCTCCTAATTTCATGGCTCATCCTCACCTAATTTGAAATAACTGCATTGAGTAACAAAGGAAATGATTATGATTTTGTATACAATGCAACTCAAATACTAATTGATAATGTCGAGAAATACTGCTTGAGTGATATCTATGCTTGATTTTCCATTTTTGCTAATGAACAGCAATCCAGTTAAGAAAAATCAAAAAGTAATTGTGAAGCTATGCGCATAGCCCTACGTTTGCTCCACGTCTGTGGCTTAAATTAAAATTTTTAAAAAAATAAAATAAATTTAAAAAAATAAAAAATAAAGATAAAATTTATAAATAAAATTATAAATATAAAAATAACAATACTAAAAATCAAATATTTCAATTTATTGTATACAAGACTCATATTTAATGACAGGTGTCTTTTAATTTATTAAATTTTATATTATAAAAACTAAATAACATTAAAGTTGTATAAATAGTAACAATTCATTTTATATAAGATTTTATTTAATTATGCGTGTTTTTTAATTTATTAAATTTTATATATTAATTTATAAAACTTAATAAATATAAAAATTTATATTTTATATTATAAAAATTAAAAAACATTAAAGTTATATAAATAGTAAAATTGTTTAATTATATGCTTGTACATGTATAGTTAACAGGAATAAATTCATAACAAGCATTGCTATAAAAGAGTAATATGTCTACAAATAAAGGAAATGTTTAATGTACATATAAAAATAAAAAAAATTTAAAAGTGAGAGAAAGAATGCGAGAATGTTAGTGTATAAAATTTATTTGTATTTATATTATTATTTCTAAAAATAAATTTTATACATAATTTACACACCTTTTTACATTTCTTTCCTTTAAACTATCGTCTCCAATGTGTGAAAAGTTTAAGCTTCTTATGCATATAAATATCATTTTCGAATACAATGAAATTTTTTTGAGATAAAAATTCTTTATAAATTAAAAATTTATAAAATAAAATTTGAAATTAATGGAGATATTTTATATTTTAAATTTTAGATTGGATAGAAATTAATTTATTCCTTATTTTAAAACAAAATACTTTTCTTTTTGTTTCAAAATATAACCTTAATTTAAATTTTATAAAAATTATGTGCGGTTAGTATTTTTATATAAATTTTTTACAGCGACAAAATTGATTTATTATTATTAGATTGAATGGAATTAATTTACATGTGTGTGTGTGACGGTATTTAATTTTAAAACATGATGAGTACATTTTAACAGTGTATTCCGTACCATAAATTTTCATTCCTCATCCATTTTTAGCCCTCACAGAACACCATCAACTCTGGTGTGGAACCAAGGGGGACCCTGATTCACTCCAACCAGGTACGAGTCCAACGAAACCTCGCCTCTTATCCACTGTTTCGTTGTATGTTGTTGGTGTGTGTGCGCGAATTGGAGTGAAGGAATGTAATTTAGGGTTTCAATTGTGACATTTTGCTGTGATCAATTTCGATCAATCGACGAAGATAATCAGAATCAATGGGGAGTGGAGCTGATCATGGACATGGGCACGGGCATGGTGATTTCAGGAACAAGGTTTGGAGTATGTCTGGTGGCCCTTACTGCCGGCCTAAGCACTGGAGGCGTAACACTGCCCTAGCAATGTTCGGCGTCTTCCTCATTTGTATCCCCATCGCCATGAAATCTGCAGAGCTCGAGGTCCGTCCTCTTCATATCTCTCATTTGATTATTGGTGTCTGTTCCGTTGTATTGTCTGGCGGTCTGTTTGCTTACCGGAAAATATGGGAATAGAAGTAGATTTTCTTGGGTCTTAGATGACAAATTTTGGAACTTAGTAAAATCTTAAGATGGGATTTTGTTCCCAGAAATTGTCTGATTAGATTATGTCCTACATTATCTATTGATGATTACTTGTGATTGGAAATTAAAGAGTGAGTGAGGGTTGCGCTAATGACAGGGTAGAAAGATGTAGACCCAACCATTTCAAGTTGGTAGTTTCCAGAATGTATATTGAGTTTAATATGTTGAGAAGTGAGGATCATCTTTCGTTCCTGCTTATTCTAAATCTTGACTGATGGAGGAAATTTGAGCATTTGAGGTGTGGCCGGTATAGGCAATTGACTACTACGGTGACAAATACAATTGATAATCTGGATCTTTTCACATATACTTATGGCTCCTTTACTGGTTGCACTTTTGCAATTGGGATCTTAAATCATGCATGGGCCTTTTTTTTTTTTTTAAATTATTTTGGAAAAGGCTATTTTCAGGAAAATTTTCTCCTGGTGCTTCTGCTGCTATTTTTCAAAATCTGTGATTTTGTGAAATACCTTGGAACATGTTTTTGTCAAAAAAGCTGCTGCCCTTGTGCATAGCCCCCGGAAATGATCCTAATTCTATTTTAAATGTAATGTTAAAATTTTTAGAGATGTCTATTTAAATTCATTGATCAAATTATTGCCGATAATGTTGCAAAAAATATTGTAAGTGTAATAAGAAACTTCATTTATGTGAATGATTGACTTTTTCACACAAACTAATTATTAATGAATGAGAATAGGAAAGAAGATTAAATTGACTACCTTTTCATCATAGTTCTGACTATTAAATTTCACATAATTTTAAATTTCTTTTTCCATCCTTCAATTTAACTCTTACTTAGCATGCTCTGAGTATAGTAATGTGGTGTAAGCTTAATGGCTGAAAATTTGAATCTCTTGCTGGCATCAAGGTTCATTTGTCTTGGTATTCATATGAATGCAAGCAACCATGGTAAAGTTTAGGTCTAATTGGCTTCTCTTATGCATTTATAAATTTTATTAGTGCTTTTATCTTTGTTGCCTTTTGGACTTAAGATATATCTTTTCCACAGTAGAAAGCTGCAACCATTAACGTTCTAAACATAATCTTTTACCATAACTTACTGGGGATTCTGATAATGCTTTATTGCTGGTTAGCATTGTTGTCTCTTTTTCCAATTATTCAGATTCTATTCACTCTAAGTTTTATCTATGCATGTGAAATAGATTAATAGAACGTTACTTTGATTGGCCACATTAGATAATATTCCCCTTGGTTTGGAATATCTGAATAGAGGGATGAGATAATTTTGTTTGAAATTGGTGGAAGGTGCTGTTAAACTTTTATGATAAGTGTTCATTTATTTTGTGTTGTGCCAGGCTGCTTATGATGCTATTTTGTGATAGTTTTTGTGCGGGAATGATCATAACGTAACACTCACACAGTACTTCTATATCTGCATTGACTTTTATGTGCTGGCTAATGAGAATTGTTTTCTTTCAGCAACGACCTCATCACCCTGTTCGCCCAATCCCTTCGCAGCTCTGGTGCAAGAACTTTGGAACTAAAGACTATGAATAAATTGGCACCATCTAGTACATTGCTGGTGCGGGTTCAAACAGAATTCCTTCCGTATGTTGATTGCAAAGAATCTGGACACAGCTTTAAAGAGTTCCTGCTGTTAAATATTATGTGAAGACTTGGATCTAGGATCATGTAATGGGTATCCAATTTGTGCGACTAAAGAATATAAAATAAGTTGCTCATTTATCGTTATTTTCCTGAAGAACATGTTTGAACTGTTATTACTGGCAACAGAAATTGATACTGTTATCAATTTTGTCTGCACGACAGGGTTTAATTTCTTCCAAATATTGTAGCATATACATTTTCCTCTTGGGATGGTGAGTTTTTCCAAGTCAATTTTATGTTTTGATGAAACAGGTACTGTGAATTTGTTTGCAATCCTCGTAATGCAGGCGCAGGTTGTGTGGTAGCATGAGTAAAAGAGTGTTGCTTTTTACTCAATCTCTTCACAAACTAGGCATAAAATGCCAATATGCCTGCTTGACAGAAAATACTTAGGTGAAGTCACTTGTAATAGATCAATAAAACTGTACATTAAAAATGACTCATTGAATGTACTAAACTGGGATGTACCACTTTCCTCTTTGTTTTGGCATTGCTGTTCTGTTTTCCGTATGGAGTTGGATCAAAAAGACAATTTATTACAAGTTTCTTCTAATTTGTGGTAAGGTTCTCTTCATTTTTTTTCCCTGGGATTTTCCACTACGTCTCTCAATATATTTATGTCTTGATCTTTACGTTTTCCTTTGATGGAAAATGATGTCACCTCTTTGGATTACAATTGAGAGCTCTAAGTGCACCATTTGGATCTTACATGCAGTTTAAAAGACTTGTCGACGTAAATTATCCCTCACTTCGCATGAAAATAACTCCTTTCTAGTTTCCACCAAAATTAATCACATTATCATATTTACGAGTAATACGTTCATTCATTTGAAAGCATTAATTAACTTAGTTCATAAAATTCTCTATTAGAAATAATAATTAAAATTTGTTTTTATCAAACAATTTAAAGATTAAAATCGTAAATATATTATATAAAATTAAATAATAATAATTTAAATTACAAAATGCGCCAACTACATTTTTACGCCATCATCATTAATATAGAAGAACTAAATTAGTGTCAAAAAATACAAATTAAATGTCTAAACCCATTAATAATTTAGATAAATTAAATTTAATTGAATATTTATTTTTAAAATATTTAAATAATTAAATTTATTAAATTTTATATAAAATCATGAGACCCGTTGGAGCACGTTGTTACTAATTTGAATGGCTCAAACTAAACATCATTCTTCCCACGCATGTGCCGCATGGGTTTCCAGTTTTTAGCTTCAGACAGTTTCAGCATTCTGGGGACAAACAGTAACACAGAGAGAAAGGGGGAAAATTCATGGCGCTATAAATGGGACACAGACCTAGAGCTAAACCAAATTGTCTATAGATTATGACATCATACTCGAAGAAGTTAAGCCTCGGAAAAATTTTTCCCGGAAAAATGTGGCTTTGAGCACTAAGAAAACGACACTTGCACGATTCGCCGCGTCCACTTTCCTCCTATCGCGGCGGTTCTCGACGGCGATTCCTCGTCCTCGCCTTGTTCACAAGCGTGGCGTTGATATTCGTCATGATCCCTGGTTCAATAAGGTTCACAATGCTCCTTTCACTTTTTCTTTCACTCAAGGTTGCTGTTTCCTGTAGTCTCGAGTCTACTTTTTTTTGGTTAAATTAAAGTTATGTTATTTTGGCCACTTAATTAAAGTCATATTCAAATTAGAGCTTTCAATTTTCTCCTATTTTAATTATTAGAGGGAAAGAACATAACTTTACGGAATGCATTGCTGTCTGAGCGGTGCATCAAATGGGATTTCCTTTATTGTAGCAGTTATTTTATGGATACTTTGTTTGATTTCGTGCTATTGATGGTTCTTTGGTAGTTTATCGAAACTTAACTGGGTTATTGAAGAAAATATTGGGGTTAGGTCTTATAATTTTAACAAATGACTTAGATGTGATTTATTTTTTAATTATTAAAAAATAAATAAATAATATAAAAATTAAATAAAAAATATAAAAATTATGAATAAAATTATAGGTGTAAAAATATGAATATAAAAATATTAGTTATAAATTAGTGCTGATGTAATTTCAAATGATGTGTGATTTTTGTTTCTTTGATGTGGGCAAAATTAACAGCCGTCCAATTGGGGTGGAGCGTAGTGTATAGCAAACGTGTAATTGCCATAGAAATGTTCGTTACTGTGCTGGTGTCAAATAATGTGGAAATTTGCACGCACGCGCGCACTTGTGCAGTTGTGAATTCGGTTTAGAGATAATTGAAATTTCTATATCTTGGTTCCATCTTCAAAATTTTCCATGGCTGTGTATGTTTGTAATTTTGGTGAGCTTAGGTCGATCTTTTCAGATTGCTCTGATACCATTTTGCGAGAAGAACAATTGAGCAAGAGATTCTCATTATTCAATATGCTCAACTTCTTCGGCTTTTATACACAGAGAAGTAACTAATTAGTGCGACATGATCTACTTGAGCTAACAGAGAAGTAACTAATTAACTAACTCACTAATGACCTAATCAACAGTAAAACAGGCTGGTTTACACGTCAGATACGTTTATTAACTCTGGTATGGGAGTGATCAACATTCACTCTAATGCTTGGCCAGATTTGTCTTCCAACATTCACTCTAATGACCTTTTCATATGAAGATCAAAAGTGCTTGTAAACTTAATTTTTTAGCCCTTTTGCTCTTTTAGGACGCCTATTTATTCATGCATTGATCCACATTCACCCCAAATGAGGAAGCATACTTAGCGTGGAGGGTATTCAGTAGACTGAGCAACAAAGATGTCATTACTTACAGTAAATTGATCGCAGCCCTTGCTGAGCATGGAAAATCACTAGAGGCTGTAGATATTTTGCTAAATTCAAAAGGAAGGAGTCAAGCCAAATCAAGTTGCATTCATTAGTCTCCTCAATGCGTGTAGCTCTGTAGTCTTATTGAAGAAGGGTGTAGGTTTTTTAAGCTTATTACTGGAGTATTTGTTATCAAGCCTTCACCTGAGCACTGCTTCAATGGTTGCTATCCTTGAAAGGGTTGGGCTCCTGGAAAGGGCACAGTCTCGTAAAGGAGAATGCAAGTAGGGCTTATGCAACAACTTGGGGTTCTTTATCAGCGTCTTGGAGGGCTCATGGTAATGTGGAATTGGGTGAGATTGCAGCTAGACATTTGTTTGAGATTGACACTGGATATTTTGGAAACAGAACTGATACTAGTACTTCTTAGAGTCACATTTTCTACATCTACAAAGTCCCAGCGCAAGCACATGGGCCGTGAAAGGGCGTAGACATATTATTTTTCTTCTGTAAATATGTGCTTTTAGGCTTCTGGCAAATGCCTATGCATCAAAGAATAAATGGGAAGAACCAAAGAAATAAATAAATGGAAAGATGCTCAAGAAGGTGATGATGTTTCAGGAGGGATTTAGAAAATCTCCGGGTTCCGTTGGATATCATGAAAGGGTGGGAGACAGGGGAGTGAATTAGGTGATTTTTTATATGAAAGTTATAATATGTAATAAGAAAGAGATATAAATAAAATCAAAAAAAGAATTTAATGAAAAAAATTAAAATTTTCATATTTTAATGTGAAAAAATTAGAAAAAAAGTCACTTAAATAAAAAATTAAAAACTAAATGATTTAAATCGGAGAGATAGTATATGAAAATGGAATGAAAGAAAAAAAAAAATCTTTTTCCTGTTTTGGCCAACACTGTACTTTACATAGTTAATAGCTTATCAGTGACTTTTATAAAATCATAAAATTAGCTAAAATAGTGTAAAATTATTCATTAATTTTAAGAAAATTTTAATGAGTTTTATGAAAATTTAAAATAAATATAGTTTTTATGTAGGAAAAAAAAATACTAGTAGTATTACTCAATTTATGGGAAGTTCTATAATACACAATACATTTTGTGTATGCAGGTACAATGGTCAAATAACTTTGCTATTTAATAAATTTAAATTTAATCATCACTTGAAATAATGATCTGATTAATAACATATAATACAATAATGATCTTAAATAAATATTATTTAAATCAAATCAATAATAATCCTTTAAATATAAAATTGTAAAATGAGTGGTTCATATAAAAAATGGCGTGACCCTTTGAGGAGTAGCTCCGAAGTGGCTTCAGCGACGCGGCAGAGACAGGGTTGAAGCCTTGCCCTCCCTGCGCACTGATAATTCAGTCCTCCAATTCCAATGGCAGAAGCTACAACAAGGTAGTGCTTACCCTTCTACGTTGTTGTAGCTCTTGGATTACAAGTTCTATTTAACCTCCATTATTCCTTCCCCAGTCTTCATTGGTGGGGTTTACTTTGTCAGGTACGCCGTTGTGACTGGGGCAAATAAGGGAATTGGATTAGAGACAGTGAGGCAGTTGGCTTCAGCTGGAGTGAAGGTGGTGCTCACTGCAAGAGATGAAAAGAGGGGTCTTGAATCAGTGCAAAGACTCAAAGACTCTGGTCTCTCTGATTGTGTGGTTTTTCATCAGCTAGATGTGGCTGATGCTGCAAGTGTGGCTTCTCTGGCAGGTTTTGTCAACTCCCAATTTGGGAAACTTGATATTCTGGTAACTTGAAATTTTGGTTCTCCTTGGTTTAGGTAAATTGAGAAAGCGCCCTAAGTTTATAGGCTTATAAAATTCACCTTATAAATGACGAACTCGATTAATTTGATTAACTGCAAAAATACACACAAGACGTTTCGTCATTCTTATATGGATTTTTTACTTTTAAATCATTGATGTTTAGTTTGCATGCATTTTCACTCAACTTTGCAGTTCCAGTTATGCCCAATTGAGTTCATGTTGTATCTATGTGCACATTGCTTTTTAGTCAGCTATGATTGATTAGAGTACCTTTTGAGTTATCCTTGTTGTTCGATCAACGTTTAATTTCAGGACGGGGACTTTTTTGCTTGGTGTTGAATGTGCAAGAGAGGTGGTGAGTCACCCGTGTTATATAGGATAGGTTTGTCATTGAAATGGATATTATATTAATTAGTTAGTAGGTTGGCCGATGAAGCAACATTACTTTTGCTAGTATATCCAATAGATTGAAGCATTGCCAAGGCCTCAATGCTATATAAAAAATTTTACTTGGCTGAATTGCAGCTCTGAACGTTCAGAATGTTTTAAATATATACATTTTGCTAAGTTGTATGTTCAGAATGTCTTGGTTTCCGATAGAATTCAATGGGGCCGTTTAATCCGTGTAGTTAACTCTATCTAGTAGGATAAAGTTTTGATTGTTGTTGTTATTGTTGTATATTCAGAATGTGAACTGGTGCAAATTATTAATGTCATGTACTCACTGCATTCTCACTTCGTGCTCACTAGGTATTCAATTACATTTTAGTGTTAAGCAGATTTTATTAACCATTAAATTAACTTAAAAGGATGTTGTTAGTATCTTGAAATGTAAATCCTCCTGATCGCTTGAAGTGGTCTCATAACTTCTCATTCAGATGTTTATAAATTTCCCTAAGGATTGTTACTTGTATAATGCAGGTGAACAATGCAGGAGTTGGTGGAGTCCTTCTGGATGGGGACGCTTTAAGAGCTTTGGCAAACTCTAATGGTGGGGTATGTATCTAGGCATGATCTGGTATATCACTCAATAGCTGAGGCAAGTTTGGAACTTGATGCACCCCGGAGATAGGCAGCCTCTATTTTTTTTTGTTAATTTTATTTATATTTTTTTAACACCATCTTCTGTTTGATTTTTACTGTGTATAATGATAGAATGATCTCAGAAAAATTTTCCTCAGTTATGGATTGGAGGGCCCTCTCTCCCCTTTTTATTTCCGTCATGTTGGGGTGGAGAACCTGGTGTGGACTCTGATAATCAGTATGTGCCAGTTCAATGCTGTGAAATTTGATGATAAAACTTTGTGACTAATCATGCGCCAATATTTTCCCATTAAACAGTTTTTACTTGATTTAATAACCTAATGAAACTGTATATTGATTTCCATTGGAGTTGTGTATTGTAAATTATGGCAGTGTTAGCTACTATTTGTACATGTCGGCTGAAGTTAACTATCAGGCACTTCTTTTAGAACTCTTTGAATTATTAACAGCATAATATATATGTAGTAATGAGGATGCTTTCTAGTTTTTCAAGGGGGCATAATAAACTTTAATTTGTTCTGATAACTTCTATTTATTGAAGATTGTGATTTTTTTTTGGGTTTATTTGTTATTCACTCTTGTGACAAAAAATGACACTTAAAAAAATTATTAAAAGGAATCTTTAAATAAATGATATTTTTGAAATTTTAGTTTTTGATAAAACTCAATGGTATCATTTAATCTTTGTAACCGAATTCACCTAATGTGATAAAGTTCTATGTTGTTGTTTTATTTACTCTTTTTTGTTGTTTTGGGGTTGGTTTATTGAATTCTTCTTTGCAGGACATATCAAAAGCTGATCGGCAAAAGGCAATGATTCAAACGTATGAGTTAGCTCAAGAATGCTTACAGATAAATTATTATGGTGCTAAAAGAACAACCAAATCCCTTCTGCCTTTCCTCCAATTGTCTGATTCACCAAGAATAGTGAATGTGTCATCGTCCATGGGGATGTTAGAGGTAGTTCATTACTATTAACATCATTGAAAATAGTCTGGGGACTTTGCCTTAAATCTGATTGATGATAATAAAGGATAATTAGGCTTGATATTGTATATAGTCAGGTTGAGATTGATGGCACGAATCAAATTTAGGTCAGAATGGTGTCATTCCAATTTGTGATTGCTCTGTTCTCAATATTTAGTAACTGATGAAGTAGAGCCTTGAATCTATATATTTTATAAACCTCGTGTTTGACAACCTTTGCTTTCCCCCTTTCTCTATGGCTCTTAGATGAATTTTATATATCTTTTCACTTGGCAATGTCTTTCCAACACACTGAAAATGGATGAACTAAGCGATAGGAATATAAAAAGTAAATGCCATTTATCATAACTAACAACTTTGTTGTTCTAAGATATTGATCTCCATCATCAATTGAAAACTTCAAATACTTATTACGAACAGTTCTTTGGCAATTAGTTATGAATCTATGGTAGTTGTGGAATATTTTGGATTTCTTCCCTCTCCACTTTGCTAAAATTTTCAGATATATTCTCAGTATATATTATCCTATCCTATAGTTTGCATAAGCTCTTAATGCCTTTTTATGTCAATTACAGAACTTATCAAATGAGTGGGCAAAAGGACTCTTAAGTGATGCTGAAAACCTTACAGAAGAGAGAGTGGATGAAATTTCAATGGAGTTTCTCAAAGATTTTAAAGAAGATTCATTGGAAAGCAAAGGCTGGCATACGGAGCTTGCTGCCTATGTTGTTTCAAAAGCTGCTATGAATGCCTATACAAGAATTCTTGCTAAGAAGCACCCTACCTTCTGCATCAATTGTGTTTGTCCTGGTTTTGTCAAGACAGACATAAATGGCAATACTGGCATCCTAACAGTTGAAGAGGGTGCTGCAAGTCCTGTGAGGTTAGCATTGCTTCCTAATGGTAGTCCATCAGGTCTCTTCTATGTCCGGAGCAAAATCTCGTCCTTTTGATTAACAAATACAATTATATAGATTGAGCACAAACCTCATTGCTTCTAAATAATGACACTTTCTTGGATTTTCATTTCATTTTTGTAGCAATGTATACTCTAAAATAAATGTATTAAATCTGTCAGCTAAAAAGAAATATGAAGAAAATGTTTTAATTTTTGAGTAATCTTAAATGCACACGATTATATTGGACAAGGATTATGGAAGATCAAAATAGCGACCAATCACTATTTGTATCTTAACAAAATTAATGTAATATTTGTGTAGTGAATCTCGTGTAACAGTCTTTACTCTTTATTTTCTTATTCTTGAACTTGGAGTGGCTAGTGAGTCATGATATCGTTTCTTATTCTTAAACTTCATGTGGGATGCTTGTCGTAAAATCTCCTTATCAATCATCAATTTTCTTTAGTCAACCTTTCCCCATTAATCTTAAGATGAAGTTGACGGAATTGTGCTATGTAAATTTGGAAAAACTATTAAATTTCACACGATAAATCAAAGATTTACTAACAACGTTATACTAGCTTCCTGCTGTTCTGTTCTTCTCAATTACATGTTTTTGTGAACTGCAAAAATAAAGTCTGGTTTCCATCGACGAATATATTACACGGTACTGTTATCATTGCAAATGTTGGTGAATCTTGAGACCATATGGAAAGTAGCAGTTCATCTGAGTTTGATGAGTTAACATATACCATCACAAAATGTTTTAAAAGAAATATTATAAATAAATGGTAGTGCTCAGGATGAAAAATTTATTGCACAACATAACCGATCAGTGTCAACAAAGAAGTAATATAATGATAATATGACACACTTACAATTTCACTAACTCACCTATTTTTCATAATTTTTCAATTATACAATAATATTCTTAAGGAGAGGACAAGAGGCAAGAGCTAAAGGGAGCCAATTATAAAGTGAACTATTCTTATTTCTCTTGTGAAGGGAGCTTTAATGAAATTCTATTAAATCTCTGTATAAGGTGGCACCATGTCAAAAAATGTGTGAAATTATGAATACAAAGACAGGACAAGAGGCAAGAGCTAATTAAATTTTCAGGCAAATAAAGTTCTTGAAGTAAGTAAAATTATAGTTGGGGTTGCATTGTGATTGTGATGTTGATGCAGTAGTTGTAATTTAAAATTAGAATTAAAGCCTCCTAGTATGACTATGACTTTTTTGGATATGATATTTTTCATTCTGACCCGAAGTATATAGTTACTAATTTTGAACTACTTTAATTAAGATTATAAAATCACAAGTGGATTATCTCAAATGTTATTAAAAATCAAATATATTGACAAACCGATCAGGTAGCCATGGCCTCTTAAAGAGAGAAACTTCAAACTGACCTTACAGGCATAGCTCAGAGTTGAAGCCTTGATCTTGCGGTCATCTTCTAATTCTAAGTCTTGTAATTGTTTTTCAATGGCAGAAGTTACTGAAAGGTAATACTTATCACTACATGCTGCCTACGCTCTTTGAATTGCAAAGTTGATCCTCATGTTTTTCTAATCCCTTTCTCTTCTGTCAGGTATGGAGTTGTGACAGGAGCAAATAAGGGAATTGGATTAGAGATAGTTAGGCAGTTGGCTGTAGCTGGAGTGAAGGTGGTGCTTACAGCAAGAGATGAGAAGAAAGGTCTTGAAGCAGTTCGAAGACTCAAAGATTCTGGTCTCTCTGAGTTGGTGGTTTTCCATCAGCTAGATGTGGCTGATGCTGCAAGTGTAGCTTCCCTGGCAAATTTCATCAAATCCCAATTTGGGAAACTTGATATTTTGGTAACTGAACATATGACGCATCCTAAAAGTTTCACAATTTATTCTATTCACCGTAAAACATGACAAACTCACTCGTTTAACTGAAAACAATACACAAATAAGGGAATATTTTAGTAGTCTTATTGGGTATGCTACTATGCTCTCTTTCCATTCATTGTTGTATTAGGCAAAATTTGTACTCAACTTTAGAATTCCAGTTATGCCTAATTCTTTGTTAAATCTACATGTTGCATTTTAATCTGCTCTTTGAATAATCCATGTTTAGCAAAAAGGCCTTAGTGGTGAATGTGTAAATGAGCTGATTATTCCCAATCATGTTTTGGTAGAGAGGTTTGGCGTTCTCTGTGCCATACTTAACTCCTTGAAGGCTGATCAGGACATTTCATAGAAATAGAAATTGCTGGTCAGACTTAAAGTTGGCTCACATCTTAACTTGCCTGCACTGTTCTCCATGTTAAGAATGATTTTGATCTTTAACATTTACACTCACTTTTCTATCTGGAGCAAATTTTCTTTGTCATGTGTCGGTAATGTTCCCTTGGTTTTCTGTTACAATTAGTGCTAAGCAGACCTCAAATAGCAATCAAATAAACTCAAATTGATTGATTCTTTTCTTTCTATATGTCACAAATCTCCTTGATGGCTTTGAGGGGTTTCACAACTAGTCATGTTATAGTTTAATATACATCACTAAGATAACTTAGTTCTGCAGGTGAACAATGCAGGAGTGAGCGGAGTCATGACTGATGATGATATTTTAAGAGCTTTGGCAAACTCTAATGGTGGGGTAAGTATCTATGCATGATCTGGCATATATGTCAATAGCTCTGAAGACAGTGGCTCTACACTAATTCTCTTGAGCACTGCCTTATCTTTAATTACCGTGGCCAATATTGTAAAGCAACTTTGTAAGTTGTAAGAGATGGGAGAGCTCAGATAGTAAGTATGTGCCAGTTTACTGCACTGAAATTGAATTATAAAACCTAATGTTAGTAATACCTGTCAATTATCAAATAGTTTTTCCTTGATGCAATAACAAACAAAAAAAAAAAAAAAAAGAAAGAAAAAAAAGCAAATTCTCATTCTGGCTTCAGAAGTTATTATGGCAGTCCTACAATATTCTATCTGTCAAGCTAAACTTGGAGTGACGTTTTTTTTATCTGTTTGAAATTGTGGAATCGGTTCTTTTCCTTTGCATTTTTAATGGCATAAAATATGTAAGGAACGAAAGTTTATTTTCCATATTAAATAAGAAAATAAAAGTTGGAAATAGTTCAAGGTGGTTTTAATATCTTTGTTTGTTTGCCTTTTTTATTTATTTATTTTTATTTCTACTGATCTGATCATGTGGGCATTGAGTTTCCTCCGACTTTGCAGGAAATACCATATGCTGGCTTGATAACAGCATTAATTCAAACAAATGAGTTAGCCGAAGAATGCTTGCAAATAAATTATTATGGTGCCAGAAGAACAGCCGAATTGCTGCTGCCTCTCCTGAACTTATCTGATTCACCAAAAATTGTGAATGTTTCATCCAGCCATGGGAGGCTACTGGTAGGCCATATCATTTAACATCATTGAGAATAAATTTTTAGCTGTTTGGCTATTCTTACATAATTCTCATAACATAGAATTCAGATAATTAAATTTATTGTCCTAGAGATTGAATTGTAGGACTCGTGGAAATCAAAGGTTTGCAAGCTGTTGTGATATTTAATTGTGGGTTGTGGGAACATTGTTTCTCAATACTTAGTGCCTTTGCCTCAAATCTAGTTGCAGATTGTTGAGGACGATTATATTTGGAATTCAATATAGATGGTTGGAGTGAAATCTTGCTCAGAATGCCTATATGCAAACTGAAACTGTTTCACCCCATCTGGGTAATTGATAAAGTGGAAACAGGCTGGATATTGTATTTGATAAAATTTGATTTTATTAAAACCATTGTCATGTTATTTTGCCTTCTTTCTAGACCTTTTATATAAAATTTGTTTCGCATGATCTCTTCAAACATGCTACAAATGGACAAACTCAGACACATATCCAATGTTTCCTATTTGCTCTTAACATATGACCATGTTTGCTATGTGTTCTTTTTACTTGTATATGTCAAATTCAGAACATATCCAATGAATGGGCTAAAGGGGTCTTGAGTGATGCTGAAAACCTTACAGAAGAGAGAGTGGATGAAGTATTGAAGGAATTTCTTAAAGATTTTAAAGAAGGTTCATTCGAAAACAATGGATGGCCTAAGATTCCAGCTGCCTATATGGTTTCTAAAGCTGCTATGAATGCCTATACAAGAATTCTAGCCAGGAGGCACCCTTCCATCTGCATCAATTGTGTTTGCCCTGGTTTTGTCAAGACTGATATAAATTACAATACTGGCATTTTAACTGTTGAGGAAGGCGCTGCAAGTGTTGTGAGATTAGCACTCCTACCTATGGATAGTCCATCTGGCCTCTACTACATTCGTGATGAAGTTTCTTCCTTCTAATTTATCATATAATTTTACATATGGAGAACTGGCTTATAAATTATTACTCTTGTTAAGTATTTTATCATTATAGTTTTTATTTATTTCCTTGATATTTTTAATTCTTTTAGTTAGTGGATAGTCATTTGATGAATTATCTGATAAAGGAATTAAATCAAGAACAAAACTTAATTTAACTACTAGTTAATCAGAGCTTAAAACCCACCCTCTGAATCCAACCTATGGCACTTATTTTTATACTCTGAAATATTACTTCTACAATCATTCACATTTTTTATATGTCCAAACACATTTTCATATCTAAACATTGAACCCCTTCTGCCTTTCCTCCAATTGTCTGATTCACCAAGTATATTGAACGTGTCATCCTCCAAGGGGATGTTAAAGGTAGGACTTCTAACATCATCAAAAATAGTTGGGACTTTGCCTTGAAGCTGATTGATGATAGTAAATGATAATTAGGCTTGATACTGCATATAGTCAAGTTGGTATAGATGGCAAGAATCAAATTTAGCTCAGAACGACTTCCTCACAAGCATAACTGTAATTACTTTGTTCTCAGCATTCAGAAACTGATGAAGTAAAGCCGTGCCATCTATGCATTTTGTACACATTGTGTTTGACAATCTTTGCTTTCCCCCTCTTTCTTTTGGCTCTTAGATTTCTTTTTACTTGGCAATGTCTTTCCAACTCACTGAAATGGACGAATTAAGGGAGAAGAATATAAAAGGTATATGCCGTTTATCATAAAAGCCAAGTTTGTTCTTCTAGATAATGATCTCCATCATCAATCCAAAACTTCAAACAATTATTAGACTTAAACTCTATTGTGATTCCTCACAGATCAGGGTTCGAGCAACTTGGTCCTTAATAGAACAGTTTTGGGAAAATGGTCCACAAGAGATTCTAATCTCTTACGATGAAGTCCTTTCATCAATAGGTTGTTGAAACTGTTAATTAATAGGTTAACGTGGACCATTAACTATGATGTGTCATTGTTATTCAATAATGTGACGCATCTGTAGCAGTGATGTGACATAATTTATTTTTTAATTGTTGACATGGAGGAAAATAAGAATATTAAAATTATAAAATATAATACCTAAATCAATTTTAAACTTTAAATATTAAATCTCAAATTTTAAAATGATAAAACTCTAAACTACAAACCTTTCAAATTCTAAATTCCTAAATTTTAAATCTTAAGATTTGAGGTTTAGGATTTGAAAATTAATGAGATTTGGAATTTGAGATTTTAAATTTTGAAATTTAAGATTTATCATTGAAGGTTTAGAATTTTAAAGTTTAAAAATTTAAAGTTTAAGATTTAATATCTCACATTTAAAGTTTAGAATTTAAAATTTTGAGATTTAAAATTTAAGGTTTAATGTTTGAAATTTAAAATTTGAGATTAGGACTTTAAAATTTAAAATTTAGAATATAAAATTTAAAAGTTAAAATTTTATATTTCAAATTTTAAGATTTATAGTTTAATATTTAAGTGTTGTATTTTATGATTTTATTATTATTTTACCAAATCTGACAAGTAAAAACCAAATTATGTTACATAAGCATATTACATACTTGCCATATCATTGGTTAACAGGTGTCACTTCATAGTTAATAGTTAACAGATTCCACCGTCCACGGGCAAAAGTACTTGATTAGAGGAAATCAAAATATGTGAGGGACTTCTTTCAAAAAGATTAATCTTTCAGGGTTAAAAGTGGGCCTTAGTTATTCTATTTTTTTTGTTAAAGAAGGATTTTGCGAAACTAATAAAGTGTTGATCTGATAAAAATATACTAACTCTAAACGAACTTTAACTGTTAAGTTTAAATTTTAGAGAAGACTTCTTTCATAGAGAAAAAATCATCAACACTTATAATTTCTGAAGTGATTCCTCACTGTGCCATCATTTAGTTACCAAAGAAAAAGAAAAAAAGAGACTGTCATTAAATTCTATTAAATTTTTGTATAAAGTGGCAACATGTCAAGAAGAGAAGAAAAACATATTCGAGATTTTGAATAGAAAGAGAGAACAGGAGATAATTACATGTTCAAGAAATTTACAGCCTTGAATTTTAGTTATTAAGTAAATTATAGTTGGGATTGTATTGTGTTTGTGTAATAGTTGCAATAATATATATTATAAAGAGAATTCTTAAGCATGTTTTGAGTATTTCTTTTAGTAATAAATATTAACACATGTAATTATCAAAAAAATGATAACTAAAAAATAATTTAAACAATTTAAATATATTAAAATTTTAAAATAATAATTAATAGGTATTGATGCTTAAAATAAATAGAGAACACATAAGAAAACAATGCTAAAATTTAAATAATGTTAACTAACTATAAAAACAACATTTATTGATATTAAATTATTTAAATAAATGAAAAGGCAAACAAGTAAATAATATTTAAATTTAAATAGTATTTGTTAAATTTATGAAATTAAATTGTTTATCATTAGATGCTCCATGTATATAGATATTAATAAAAGAATAATTAATTACTATTTGAGCATTTATTACTGCAATAAATATTAATACTTATCATTTTCATAAAAATTATAACTAAAATTAAAATTGAAATTTATTGGTATTAAATCATTTAAAACAAATGAAAATCAAATAAGAAAAGAATGCTTAATTTTGTAATAATCAATAAATACAAAGAAAGTTAATATTTTTGTAAACAAAATTTATTAGATTAAAATTGATAGACAAATAAATTCATTGACTTATTGCAAAATAATATTTATTTTTTAAATAAATATTGACACATATTACAACCACAAAATTTCATTATTAAAAAATAATAGTTATATAAATAAAATATATTGAAAATAAGAAAAGAAACAAAATTAAAATTTATTGACATTAAATGCTTTGAAATACATGAAAATAAAAAATAAACATTGAAATTCAGATAATAATAGCTAAATTTGTGAAATTAAATTGATCATTTTTATATGCTATATAATTATAGAGAAATAGAAAGAAAGTTTTCATTTTTGTAGCCTAAATTTATAATATTAACATTGATAGTCAAACCAAAAGAAAGAGTAGTTATGCTTCCTGTACATGCACAAAAAAAAAGGCATTAAAGTGTCTTTATGATATTTGGCCCACTTTTATTTTCCTTGCATTTGGCCTACTAGCATGTATTCGACTGCATTCTTGGTACACATACAATTGTGCAACACGAAGCATTACTCTATAAAGAGAGAAGGTTTAAACTGAACTTACAGACAGAGTGCAGCGTGCAATACGAAGCATTACTCTATAGAGAGAGAAGGTTCAAACTGAACTTACAGGCAGAGTGCAGAGCTGAAGCCTTGACCTCAGTCATCTTCTATTTCTTGTAATTGTTGTTCAATGGCAGAAGTTAAGGAAAGGTAGTACTTATCACTATATGCTGTTCACGCTCTTTGAATTACATAGTTGACCCTCATTGTTTTCTAATCCCTTTCTCTTCTGTCAGGTATGCAGTTGTGACCGGATCAAATAAGGGAATTGGATTTGAGATAGTTAGGCAGTTGGCTGTAGCAGGAGTGAAGGTGGTGCTTACAGCAAGAGATGAGAAGAGAGGTCTTGAAGCTGTGCAAAGACTCAAAGACTCTGGTCTCTCTGAGTTTGTGGTATTCCATCGGCTAGATGTGACTGATGCTGCAAGTGTGGCTTCCCTGGCAGATTTCATCAAATCCCAATTTGGGAAACTTGATATTTTGGTAACTGAACAGTCGACGCATCCTAAAATTTTGTAAATTTATATACTACTCACCTTGAAATATGAGAAACTATTAACTGAAAACAACGCACAAATCAGATAATATTTTCGTAGTCTTATTGAGTCTGCTCTCTTTCCATTCATCGTTCTGGCAGCAATATTTGTACTCTAACGTCACAATTCCAATTATGCCTAAATCTCTATTGGTTATACATGCTGGGTTTTAATCTGCTTTTCATTTGGATCTTTAACATTTACGCTTCAACCTTTCTATTTGGTTTTTGTTATCTTGGTCATGTATTGTTCCCTTGGTTTTCTGCTAGGATTACTAGTAAGCGAACTTCAAAAGCAATCAAATCAAACTAAAATTGATTTGATTCATATCTTGTTATGTCACAAGCCTTGAGAGGTTTCATAACTTGTTATTTTTAGGGAAAAAATATTTCCACTAAAAATTTAAGTTCTAGATTCTTTAAAATAACGTTTATAAAGATTCAGTTCGTGGAAATTGGGGGGGGGGGGGGGGTGTAGTTTGTTTATATATATATATATATATATATATATATATATATATATGTATCCCTAAGACAACTTGGTTCTGCAGGTGAACAATGCAGGAGTGCTTGGAGTCAAGACTGATGATGATGCTTTAACAGCTTTGGCAAACTCTAATGGCGGGGTAAGTATCTAGGCATGATCTAACATATCTGTCAATCCATGATGCACCCTGAAGATAGTGTCCCTACTTGCTAATTTTCTTGAGCAATGCCAAATCATTAATTACCATGGCCTATACTGTAAAGCAACCTTATAAGAGAAGAGATAGAATATTCCTGAACTCAGATAGTAAGTTAATTTCCGGTTTACTGCTCTGAAATTGAATGATAAAAATTTATGTTGAACAATATCTAACAATAGTCGGACAGTTTTTCCTTGATTCAACAATGGAGAAAATGCAAACTTCTCATTGCAACTTGAGTAGTTAAGATGGCAGTCCTAGAACTTTCTACCTGTCTAGCTAAACTTAACTATGGGTTTCTTTTAACTTATTGATATTTTGGAATTGGTTCTTTTCCTTTGCATTTTTAATGGTAAAATTTATATGAAGAATGACTATATTTTCTATATCACAGAAGAAAGTTAAAGTTGGAAATAATTCTACAAGGTTTTGAATCCTTTTTTTGGTTTTTTTTTTAGTTTTTAAAATTTTGACTATTAAATTTACCTACATGGCTCTACAAATTAAATTATAAAATCTGAAAAATTCAATATTACTTTTGAATTTGTAAGTATTTAGTTCACTAAGTAAGTTTTTAGTTATTTATTTATTTCAACAGATTTGTAATGATCATACGAGTTTCATCTTGCTTTGTAGGTAATACCGCCTGGTGGGTTTACAAAAGCAATAATTGAAACATATGAGTCAGCTGAAGAAGGGTTGCAAATAAATTATTATGGTTCTAAAAGAACAGCCCAATTGCTTCTACCTCTCCTGAGCTTATCTGATTCACCAAGGATTGTGAATGTTTCATCCACCTACGGGAAGCTAGAGGTAAGCCATTACATCTAACATTATTGAGAATAATTTAGCTCAGAATGGCTTCATTACAGGCATAAATGTGATTACTCTATTCTCAATATTCTCCAACTTATATAGTAGAACCTTGCCATCTATACATTTTGTAAATCTCCTATTTGACAATCTTTGTTTTCCCCCTCTCTTTGGGTCTTAGATGAATTATTTTTCTATATCTTATTACCTTGCAATGTCTTTTCAACACACTGAAAATGAACAAAATAAGGGTGAGGAATATAAAACGTAAATGCCATTTATTGTAACAAATAAGTTTGCTTTTCTAAGATATTGATTTCTATTATTAATAAGGTGTTAGTATAGTAGTTGTTGCTTGCATATCTAATCGAGAGACTTGAGGTTGAGCGAATGGATATCCTACCAAAAAAAAAAAAAAAATTGATATTGATCCCCATCATCAATCCAAAACTTCATATAATTATTAAGAAGAGTTATTTGGGAATCAGTTACGATAGTGGTGAAATATTTTGGATTTCTTCCCTCTCCACTTTCTCAATATTTTCAGAGATGTACTCTCAGTATATATTATCCTATCCTATACTTAGCGTAAGCTCTTATTGCCTTTTTACGTCAATTACAGTATTTAACAAATGCGTGGGCAAGGGGAGTCTTAAGTGATGCTGATAACCGTACAGAAGAAAGAGTGGATGAAGTTCTGACACAGTTTCTCAAAGATTTTAAAGACGATGCATTAGAAAGCAAAGGCTGGCCTAAGCAGCTGGCTGCCTATGTCGTTTCAAAAGCTGCTGTGAATGCCTACACAAGAATTCTTGCTAAGAAGCATCCTTCCTTCTACATCAATTCTGTTTGTCCTGGTTATGTCAAGACAGATATAAACGTTAATAGTGGAATCCTAACAGTTGAAGAAGGTGCTTCAAGTCCTGTGAGGCTAGCATTGCTTCCTAATGGTAGTCCGACAGGTCTCTTCTACATCCAGAAAGAAATCTCGCCCTTTTGATTGACAAATACAATTACACAGATTGAGTACAAACCTCATTTATTGTTCATAAATAATGACTCTTTCATGGATTATCATTTGATTTTACCTATGGTGTGCTAGGGAAAATTAGTTTGTGAGGGAACTCTAAGAAGTAAGGAGGTTAGTGGTCCTTTAAACTAGTGTAATTAGGGTATATTGATCTTCAAGTACTGTGATTATGGGATTCAATTGGTCCCCTTACGTGTTTTGTATTGTTTTCTGAAGTTAATAAGAAGATCTTCATTATTTTCAGTAAAGTTTCGTTAGTGTATTATAAAATAAATATGCATTAAATTTGGCCAACTAAAAAGAAGTATACAACATTTATTTTTTAGTTTCGATTAATGTTAGATGCACGCAATCATATTACACAATAATCACATAAGATCAAATAAAAATTATTCACTATTTATGTTTTGCAGAAACATTATATGTTTGTGCAATGAGTTACGTGTAACCATCATCTATTTTGATTTTCTTTTTTAAACTTTGTGTGGTGATATCTTTTCTTACTCTTAAGTTTCATGTGGGGTGCTTGTCATAATATCTTTTCTTAAAGTTATGACTTCTAACATTATTGAAAATAGTCTTTGGACTTTGCCTTGAAGATGATTGATGATAGTAATGGATAACTAGGCTTGATATTGTACACGGTCAAGTTGAGGTAGATGGCAAGAACGAAAATTCGCTCAGAATGGCTTCATTACAAGCACTACTGTAATTACTCTGTTCTCAATATTCAGTAACTGAGGAAGTAGAGCCTTGTCATCTATATATATATTTTGTAAATCCTGAGCGCCCCCCCCCCCCCCCCCCCCCTTTCCTTTAGCTCTTAGATGATATATGTTTACTTGACAATGTCTTCCACTGAAAATGGACAAATTAAAAGGGAAATGAATCTAAAAAGTATATGCCATTTATTATAAAAAACCAAGTTGTTCAAGATATTGGTCTCCATGATCAATCCAAAACTTCAAAATATTATTAGATATAAATCCTATTGTGATCCCTCATAGATGAGGGTTCGAACAATTCGGTACCTCATAAATCATCTTTCTTGGAAACGGTCTCTCAAAGATTTTGATTCCCTTCAATGAAGTTCATTCGTCAATGGGCATTGAAGCTCTTAATTAAATAAAAGACTAACGTAAATTGTTAACTGTGACGTGTCACCATGAATCAATGATGTCATGCGTTTGTAGAATGCTAGCATTGCATAATTTGTTTTTTAATTGCTGACATGACAGAAAATGATGCTATTTAAATTATAAAATATAACATTTATAAATTATAAATTATAAATCTTAAATCTTAAAATTTTAAAATTTTAAAATTTTAAATTTTAAATTCAAATTTTATTATTTAAAATCTTAAATTTTAAATTTTAAAACTTTGATTCTTAAAATTTGAGATTTAAGATTTTAGGAGATGAAGTTGATGGGATTTATTATTTGAGATTTAAGATTAATTTTAAAGTTTAAGATTTTAAATTTTGAATTAAAAATTTAAAATTTAAAATTTTATATTTAGTATTTTGGTTTAAAATTTTAAGATTTAAAATTTAAATTTTGTGATTAGAGTTTTGAAACTTAAAGATTTTCAGTTTGAAACTTAAGATTTAGAATTTAATATTTGTGATTTAAAATTTTTGTATTGTATTTTAATATTTTAAATATTATTATTTTTGCCACAAGTACTATGTCAACATGTTATATACCCCCACTTCACTAGTTAACAGTGACACTTCACAGTAACAGTCCATGTCAGTCCATTAGTTATTAGCTTCAACAGGGCATTGATGGAAGTACTTGATTGGAGGGAATCAAAATCTTTAAGGACTATTTTTTAAAAAAAATAATTAATTTATTAGCGATTATGTTATATATCTTATCTCATTTGTTCGTGATCAAATTAGGGTTTTGGTTATTTTTATTTCTTTTGTAAAAGGAAACTTTCATGAAATTTATTGTGAAAGGTGGCAGCACATGTCCAGAAGAGAAGAAAAATGTCTGAAACTCATGAAACAATGAAAACATAGAGAGAACAGGAGCTAATTACATTTTCCGGTAAATTATAGTCTTGGATTTGAGTTATTAAGCGAATTATAGTTGGGATTGTATTTGCGTTTGTGTAATAGTTGCAACAATATATATATATATATATGTATGTATTATAAAGAGAATTTTAAAGCATTTTTTGATTTTTATTATTATTGTTATTATTATTATTATAAATACAACACATATCCCTATCACAGAAAATTATAACTAAAAATAAAAGCTAATATAACTAAAACATATCAACATATTAAAAATCAGAATTAATTAGGATTGAATGCTTTAGAATTAAAAAATAAATAAGACATCAATGCTCAAATTTGAATGATGTTAACTTAATATAAAAATAAAATTTATTAACATCAAATGATTTAAAATAAATGAAAAGCAAACAAGTCAACAATACTAAAATTTAAATAATGCTTGATAAATTTATGATATTAAAATTATCCATCATTAGATACTCAATAATCAATAGATAAACAAAAAGGAAGTTTATTAACATTAAATATTTTAAAATAATTAAAAATAAAAAATAATACTCAAAATTGAAATAATATTAGCTAAATCTGTGAAATTAAATTGATCATCCTTAAATGCTCTGTAATTAATTGAAAAAAAGTTAACGTTTTTATAAGCTAAATTTACTATATTAAAATTGATAGTCAAACAAATTCAATAACTGATATAAAAAATATGTCTTCGGTTCTGTGCTTGATAACTCTAAGAGATTGTTCCATAACCAAAATTTATTTTTCATGTTCTGGTGACCATGTATTGATTTAAAAATCTCTTTTTTTTATTGCAATTTGAAAATCTTATTGTTGTGAATAATTATAAACTTTGCTCTTTTTCTATTTTCTTTTTCTTTAAATTGAATAAGTTCCAGTTAACTTTATAATAAAACCTATATATACATACATATATATATATATATATCTTATAAGGATTTGATCTGTTTTATTGTGGAAATTGTAATATAATATGACTTTCAACCTATTTTAATAATTTGTTGTACTATCATTATTTAAGAGTTTGTTTGGTTGAATTGCATCTTCTTCTTTGACTTTTTGCATTTAATTTTCTTAAAAAGCTGCGTTGCCTGGTTTCTTTCAATTTCATTTAGCAGTTATTGTGAACCATATAATGCAAGTGCTCTAATTAATTGTAAGTTGAAATTAGAATTACAGCAAAACATGCGTGTATATTGATTCCTTCTAGAATAAAAAAGAAATCACATCAGAACATTATTGCTATGACTTTTTTTATATGATTTCTTCTTTTTTAATATAATTAGTCATTCTATTCTTATAAATAAAGTTTTCAAAATTTTTATTTAAAAAAATTTATGTTATTAAATTTATTAAATTTTATAAATTTAATTATAAAATTATACATCTAATCATTTGCATGCTACTTATGCCCATTTCTGATAACTGATTTTTACCTACCAAGATTATAAAAAAGGACGTGGATAATTTCAAATGTTATTAAAATAAAAATATATTGACAAACCAAGAGGTTGGCATGACATGGCATTTTAGAAAGGAATAATGTTTGTGTATATATGCATAAAAAATACATTAAAAGAATATATTAATGTATATTTATTACACTTTATCTACCTTTATTTTTCAAACTTTTTATTACACCTGGTGGTCATTAATAAAATATTAATGTGTATTCTTTGTATATTTGCGATCGTGCACACAACACTACTCTTCGAAGAGAGAAGCTTCAAACTGATCTTACAGGCATAACGCAGAGTTGAAGCCTTGATCTCTCTGTCATCTTCTCTTCCAAGTCTTGTAATTGTTGTTCAATGGCAGAAGTTACCGAAAGGTACTACCTATCACTATATGCTGTTCATGCTTTTTGAATTACGTGTTTGAACCTCGTTGTTTTCTAATCCCTTTCTCTTCTGTCAGGTATGCAGTTGTGTCCGGAGCAAATAAGGGAATTGGATTTGAGATAGTGAGGCAGTTGGCTTTAGCTGGATTGAAGGTGGTGCTCACGGCAAGAGATAAGAAGAGAGGTCTTGAAGCTGTGCAAAGACTCAAGGACTCTGGGCTCTCTGAATTTGTGGTTTTCCATCAGCTAGATGTGGTTGATGCTGCAAGTGTAGCTTCCCTGGCAGATTTCATCAAATCCCAATTTGGGAAACTTGATATTTTGGTAACTGAATAATTGACGAATCCTATTTTGTTTAGTTTATGAAATTTAATAAATTTTGCATCACATTAATAAAGGGAATGTATTTTAATAGTCTTTTTGGGTACGCTCTCTTTCCATTCATTGTTTTAGTTTGTTCTCAATTTTTACATTTCCAGTTATGCCTAATCCTTTGTTGGTTCTACGTCTTGCTTTTTGAATATTGCATGTTTAGCAAAAAAGCCTTAGTGGGGAATATGTAATTGTCTAATTGAGTTGGTTCGTCCCAATGTTCTTTTAGTAGAGAAGTTTGGCGTTCTGTACTAAACTAAATTTCTTGAGGGCTGATGTCAAACGACTAGAGTTGGGGACTTGGATTTTTTTTTTTATTTTGATATTTTCTCTATAATTTAATATATATATATATATGTCTTTTTTTATTATTATTTTTTTAATTTTTATTTGTCTTTCTTTTACCTTTTCTTCTAAATTGGAGGACACAAGGGACCCACTTACAGCAACATCAGCGACCCAATAAACGAGAGACTTGGATTTTTTATTTTTTATTTTAATAATTTTTCTTTATTTTCTTATTTAATTTTCAAATTTAAACTATAAATCTTATTTTTTCACTAATTTTTTTATCTCTTTTAAATTTTAATTTTATCTCTCACTTATTACATCCTAACTTTCTAAAAATCAAAGTTAAAGAATCCCAATCTAGTGAACTTGGATTATGGAAGTTATCATAAATCATAAGAATTTGAATTCTCTATTTTTATTATTTTCTTACCTTAGTGACTTTATTAAAGGACTTCTCTCCTCTCACATTGCATTTCTCATATAAGGTCATCACACATCTAATCAAAGGTTGTAAAATGTGAGATATGGAAATAAGATGTGGAAGTAAAAAAACTATATCAAAATAATTTAATTTTCATTACCTTTTTTCCTCCTTTAGTTTTATATTTATTTCTTTTTTATTAAACTCTCTACCTTTAAATTTAAAGATAAAAAATCCCATTCGAATCATAAAAATTATGTGTAGTTAGGGGTTCAGGTGCTGTGGTGCTGGATTAAGTACAAAGTAACACGTGGAAAGAGCATGTAGATGTGTGTAATGCATGTAGGACGTGTGTATTATCTAGTTATTTAAGTTTTAGAAAAAAGATAAACTTAAGCTCTTAAATTTACACATTTTATAAAATTTAAGATAGAAGTAAAAAGTTAAATATTTGATTCAATACTTTTTCTTCTTTATTGCATCCTAAACACGGATATAAAAATGTATATACATCAGCGTTCTAAGATTTATTTGAGAGTCAGTTATTGTAGGATGTCATTATTTGTATTTAAACCATGCATTGCATTTAGCTTGTTGTAGAATCAAAATGGTTGAAATCTAACATTGTCTTTTTTTTATTTAAATGTGTGTTTATAAAAAAAAAAATACATCTTAATTCGTATCAGTGATAAGAATATTTCACAGAAATAGAAATTACTGGTCGGACTTGAAGTTGGCTCGCCAGAATTGCTCTGTATGTCAAGAATGATTTTCATCTTAAACATTTACACTTCATCTCTTCTATTTGGTGTAAATTATCTTTTTCATGTATCAGGTCATGTTCCCTTGGTTTTCTGTTACAATATATCACTAAGAAAACTTGGTTCTGCAGGTGAACAACGCAGGAGTAATTGGAGTGATGCCTGATGATGATGCTTTTAGAGCTTTGGCAAACTCTAATGGCGGGGTAAGTATCTAGGCATGATCTGGCATATCTATCAATGGCTGATGTACCATGAAGAGAGTGTCTTTACCTGCTAATTTTCTTGAACAATGCCTAATAATTAACACTTTTGTTATTCTCACAACTTAAATTTTATTAAATATTTATTTAAATAATTTAAATAATTAAAATTTTTGAATTTCACAAACTGAATTATGAAACTCATTAAATTCACAACTATAATATAATTTTGTGACAATTTTATCTCATATATTGTGGGACAAAAGTTTCTGAATGATTAATTACTATAACCTATACTGTAAAGCAACCTTATAAGAGAAGGGAGAGAGTTTTCCTAACTCAGATGGTAAGTATGTTCCACTTTTACAGCACTGAATTGTATGATAAAACCTTATGTTGAAGAATACCTGCCAATTGTTAAACAAATTTTCCTATAATACACAACAGAGAAAATGCAAATTCTCATTGCAGATTGATTAGTCAAGCTAAACTTAACCATGAGGTTTTTTTAACTTTCTGAAATTGAGGAATTGGTTCTTTTCCTTTGCATTTTTAGTGGCATAATATATGTGAAGAATGGCAATATATTTTCTATATTACAGAACAAAATAAAAGTTGAAAATAGTTTTAGAAGGTTTTGATATTTTTGGTTGTTTGCCTTTTTCTAGTCTTTTTATCAACTAAATTTTAATAAATATTAATTTTAAAAACTTCAATAGTTAAATTTCGGTCCTTATAAATTAGATTATAAAACTCAACAGATCTATGATTTATTTTTGTATTTGTACATATTTAATCTTTCTTATTAAATGAGACAAACTTTTTTATTGTTTTTAAAATTTTTACAGATTTGTTATGATCATATTAGCATTGAGTTTCTTCGTACTTCCCAGGTGATACCACATGATGGCTTGAGAAAAGCAATAATTCAAACATATGAGTTAGCTGAAGAATGTTTGCAGACAAATTATTATGGTGCTAAAAGAACAACTCAATTGCTTCTGCCTCTCCTGAACTTATCTGATTCACCAAGAATTGTGAATGTTTCATCCAGCTATGGGAGCTAGAGGTAGGCCATTATATTTAACATCATTGAGAATAAATTGTTAGTGCCTTTGCCTCAAATCTAGTAAAAGATAGTAGAGGACGATTAGGTTTGAAAATTTATGTAGATGGCTGGAGTGAAATCTTGCTCGGAATGCCTGTATGCAAATTGAAATTCTGTTTAACCTTATCTTGGTAATTGATAAAGTAGAGCCAGGCCATGTAAATATTTGATAACTTTTAATTTTTTTTAGGGAAAAATACATATTACCTCTTTATATTTTATATGATGTGCAGAAAACCTACTTGCATTTACAAATGAGCAAAATAAGACCTTACACTTTGTAGAATGTGCAAGAAAGTTTCATCCGTTTGAAGCCGTTTGATTTTCCGTTAAAGAGCAAAATGGGAAGTTGTCCATGGAAAGAAGAACAAATCCTTACTGCTGTTGCGGTTTTCCTTTTTCTTCAGAAGAAAAACACTTCACCGCTGCCCAAAGTTGAAAAAGAAGGACTCATGGGGTTGATCTTGGTTTGTAGGCAGCTATTTTTGTGCGTTTGTTAGTCTGTGGGCAGGGCTTATTATTGAATTTGTAACTGAGTATTATACCAGCAATGCGTATAGGTAAGCAGCATTTTGCACTTCTACCTTTCTTCATCTTTTGCTGCTGCCTTGACTTCAACTCTTTCTGTCTGCCATCTCAACCCTGTGCAAGATGTTGCTGACTCCTGCAGGATTGGTGTTGCTACTAATGTTATATATGGCCTTACCTTGGGATAAAAGTCTGTCATTATTTCTATTTTTGCCATTGCAGTCAGCATTTTTGTTAGTTTCAGCTTTGCTGCCATGTATGGGACAGCACTTGCGACACTAGGGATGCTGAGTACTATTGCCATTGGATTGGCCATTGATGCATTTGATCCTATCAGTGACAACGCTGGTGGTATTGTTGAGATGGCTGGAATGAGTCACCGAATTTGAGAGAAAATGACTTTCCATTTTGCTCTTTAACGAAATATCAAATAGCTTTAGACGGATGGGACTTTCTTACACATCTTATAAAGTACAAGGTCTTATTTTACTCATTTAAAAATATAAGTAAATTTTCTGCACTTCATATAAAGTATAAGGAGGTAATATGTATTTTTTTTCTTTTTTTTTAAGTCACTATTAAGCTTTGACTTTTCTTGTGATCATTTAGGATTTGCGTCTCTTAAATTTTCCTTGTTCTCACTTTAGTGATTTTTTTCTTTCTTTATAGCAGTTAAATTTAATTTAAAAGCTTCAATTTTTTTTTACTAATTTTTAACTCATTTTTATTGCATCCTCTGTCTTTGAATACTAAAATCGAGAAATCCTATAATCTAGCCTTTAATATTGTGTACAATGTTTGTTTGTCATCATCTCTTCAAATAAGTGCTGTTATTGCAACGCTCTTATGGCAATGCTTTCATGTGATCGATGTCCGATTTAGTTGCTCTCGCCTTCTTTTCTTTTTTTGTCACGTAAGTAATGTTGCCAAAATGTTACTAACTAAATGTGGCAATAATATTTTCGCTCTTCAAATATGCTCAAAATGGACAAATTCAGGCAAAAAATTTTATAAGAAAATGCCTTGCTAAACGCAAATTAGACTGCCAATATAGGTAATTGATCTTGACCTTCATCAATTATCCAGAATCCAAAAGATTACTTGGAACATATTTTTGGCTTTTCATTGTAATGGTGAAGCATTATGTTCGATTTTTTTGCCCTCTTCTAAAAATTTTTTATAGAGATACCTTATTAGTATATGATTCTGTTTCCTAAGTTCTCCTTTTGCTTGTCTATGTCAAATTCAGAACATATCGAACGAATGGGCTAAAGGAGTTTTGGGTGATGTTGACAACCTTACAGAAGAGAAAGTGGACGAAGTATTGAAGGAATTTCTCAATGATTTTAAAGAAGGTTTATTAGAAACCAAAGGTTGGACAAAGATTCCAGTTGCCTATACAATTTCCAAAGCTGCTATGAATGCCTACACAAGAATTCTTGCTAAGAGGTATCCTTCCTTCTGCATCAATTGTGTTTGTCCTGGTTTTGTTAAGACTAATATAAATTACAATACTGGCATCTTAACCGTTGAGGAAGGTGCCGCAAGTGCTTCAAGGTTAGCACTTCTACTAAATGGTAGTCCATCTGGTCTCTTCTATAGTCGTGGCAAAATCTCTTCCTTTTAATTTATCATTAAAAACTGGCTTGTAAACTATGAATTTTGTCTAGTTTAAATATTTCATCATTATAATTTTTCTTAATTTCTTTGACATTCTTAATTCTTTTATTTTGTAGATTGGCATTTGATAAATTATCAAATAAAAGAATTAAATCAAGAACAAGTTTTTTTTTTTTTAAATAGGTTAATTAGAGCTTTAAGACCTATCATTTAAAGCTGACCTTTGACAGTAACTTTTATTCTTTTTAAAATATTATCTCTAAACACACTTTAGAGTTAAAATTTCTATTTTTATTATTAAATCAGAAAAATTTATTTAATACTTCAAAATTGAAATGGAATATTTTTCTCTCCGCAAAACTTTAAACGTTAGCACATTCTTTCTCGGCACACATATTATCAACATGAAGCGCATCAACCAAAACATAATTTGTTGTCTCACTATATCCGAAACAAATTTCCTGAAAGATTAATACCGTCAATTATCTTAAATCTATATTATAGGTTTGCCATATACTGATTTACCTTTATAATTTGTGAAATTAGAAATTATGCTTTGTGTCTATTTTTACATTGTAAAACCAACCCAATATTAAATTATAAAATTGGAAAAACAAATTTTAGAATATAATAGTGACCATAGATTTTAATTTACTCCAAAATCTCATTTTAGTTTAAGTATTATAGAATGCAAAGAGCTTTCATTAAATTTTTTTTATGTTTGTTAACCATAGTTAAAATTTATATCTGATAAACATGTGGTTATCATGTTACCTTGTACATGCATATTAACGTTTTGTATATATAGCACTATATACCTGGGGCAAACTGATAAAAAATACGTAACTTGTGACTCACAAATACAATTTACATTTGTATCGATTTGAGATCAATCATTTTAGCCAAACAAATTTGATGTCAAGCTATTTTTTAGAGCATTATACAAAAGCTAATGCATAAGCAAATATTTAATAGAGTTTCTCAAAGATTTAAAAGAAGACTGATTAGAAAGCAAAGGCTGGCTGTCAATGTCGTTTCAAAAGCTACTATGAATATGTATACAAGAATTCTTTACTAAGAAGCACCCTACCTTCTGTATCAATCGTGTTTGTCTTGTTTTTGTCAAGACAGAGATATAAATGACAATTCTAGCATCCTAAAAATTGCAGGTGTTGTAAGGTTTGTATTGCCTGCTAATGTTTGTGCGTCAGATCTCTTTTATAACCAGAGCGAAATTTTATCCTTCTGATTGATAAATACAATGTTAAATTATTTTGAAACTTTCTATAGCTAAGGTGAGATTTTAAATATGTTCTTACAATTTAAAACTATATAAGTGCATGTCCTTATAATTTTTACTGTTTTTATCTTAAGTCTCCATATCACTCTTTATTATGGCATTGTGTAAAAATATTTTTTGTGGTTAACTATAAATAGGTCATTATAGTTATTGTAGGGACTTTAACATTTAAATATTATTTAAAATTATAAGGTCCTACTTAAATTTTAAGTAAGTTCTTATGTTAGTCACGTTAGCTATTTTCACAAGGTATCAAGGTGTTATAATAAGGAGTGACAATAAAGACTTAAAAAGAAATAATATTTAAAATCTATTTATATGATTTTAAATTAAAAGAACATATTTAAAAACTCAGTTTAAATATAGAGACTCACAAAATAATTGAATCTAAATACAACCACAAAGATTGTACTCAAGCCTCATTGGGGGTGGGACTAATCCCCATTTAAGAGTTAAATGGTAAACCTTTTCTATCAAAGATGACTCTAATGTCGAACTCTTAGCATATGATTTACTTCAAAATGACCTGAGATGCAGTAAACTCCTACTGCATCAACCACTTTTAATTGTATGTTTTTATTGCGACGATATATTTTCTTATTCTTGAACTTCCTGTGGCGTGCTTGTCATAATATCTTCTCATTAATCTTCAATTTTCTTTAGTCAACTTTTCCCCATTAATCGTAAGCTCAAGTTGCTAAAGCTGACGGTTCTGTGCTATGTAGAGTTGGAAAATCAATTAAATTTCACGCAATTTATCAGAGTTTTATTACTCCAACGTAATAAAACTCACGCATTGCTCACTTAATTACTGTAACAGCCTACTGTAAAATGGAGCTTTCGAGAGAGGAAAGAGAAGAAATTGTTCGGTGACTGCCTTGGTCAATTACGTGAGGGAGGGATGTGTGAATTTTATTTCGTTAGAATATCATTGCAAATGCTACTGAATCTGGAGCCCGTATGGAAAGTGGCATTTCATCCGAGTTTGGCAAATTAACATATAACATCTCAAAAAAAGTTTAAAAAAATAAATTAAATTAAATATAAAATTCTGAAGTTGAGACTTATTAAGTAAAATTCTTTCCAACCGATCAGTATGACTATGACCTTATTTTGCATATGATATTCTGCTTTCTGACACGAGGTATACGTTTATTAATTTTTAACTACTTTAAATAAGATTATAAAAATGACATGAGATCATTACAAATGGTATTAAATTAAATACATTGACAAACCAACATGCTGGCACATGGCCTTTTAAAGAGGGAAGCTTCAAACTGACCTTACAGGCATAGCGAAGAGTTGAAGCCTTGATCTCGCTATTATCTTCTGATTCAAGCCTTGTAATTGTTCTTCGATGGCAGAACTTGCAGAAAGGTCGTGCTTATTACTATATGCTGTCCATGCTCTTTACATTGCACAGCTGATCCTCATGTTTTTTTAATCCCTTTCTCTTCTGTCAGGTATGCAGTTGTGACCGGAGCAAATAAGGGAATTGGATTTGAGATGGTGAAGCAGTTGGCTTTAGCTGGAGTGAAGGTGATGCTTACAGCTAGAGATGAGAAGAGGGGTCTTGAAGCTGTGCAAAGACTCAAAGACTCTGGGCTTTCTGACTTTGTGGTTTTCCATCAGCTAGATGTGGCTGATACTGGCAGTGTAGCTTCCCTGGCAGATTTCATCAAATCCCAATTTGGGAAACTTGATATTTTGGTAACTGAATAATTGATACATTTGTAAGAACCGTTAGAATTTATAATTTAGTTAAATTTAATAATTCGGATTCTTTTAAATGGGGATTTAATAAGTTTCAATCTGTACGAATAAAGATACTATTATATATATCACTGAGAAAAATTGGTTCTACAGGTCAACAATGCAGGAATTAGTGGATGCATGACTGATGATGATGCTTTAAGAGCTTTGGCAAACTCTAATGGTGGGGTAAGCATCAATAGCTGATGCACCCTGAAGAGGGTGTCTCTACTTGCTTTTTTCTATTATTTGATTTCTACAGATCTGTAATGATCATCTAAGCGTTGGTCTCTTCTTACTTTGAAGGTGATACCACATGGTGGCTTGAGAAAAGCAATAATTCAAACATACGAGCTAGCTGAAGAATGTTTGCAGATAAATTATTATGGTGCTAAAAGAACAGTCAAATTGCTTCTGCCTCTCCTGAACTTATCTGATTCACCAAGAATTGTGAATGTTTCATCCAACTATGGGAAGCTAGAGGTAGGCCATTATATTTGAACATCACAATAAATTCTTAGTTCCTTTGCTTCAAATATGATTGAAGATAGTAGAGGACGATTGGGTTTGGAATTCTATATAGATGGCTGGTGTGACATCTTGCTCAGAATGCCTATATACAAACTGAAACTCTGTTTCTCCAAACTCAGACAGAAATTTTATGAGAAAATGTCTGATGATATAAATAATTGATCTTGACCTCCATTAATTATCCAGAATCCTAATGATCACTACTACAAATTTTTAACCTTCAAGTTATAATGGTGAAGCAATATGTTGGATTTTTTTTCTTTCTCCTAAAAAAGTTTCATAGAGATACCTTCTTAGTATATGACCATGTTTGCTGTGTGCTCTTTTTGCTTATCTATGTCAAATTCAGAACATATCCAATGAATGGGCTAAAGGAGTCTTGGGTGATGCTGAAAACCTTACAGAAGAGAGAGTGGATGAATTAGTGAAGAAATTTCTCAAAGATTTTAAAGAAGGTTTATTAGAAAACAGTGGTTGGCCTAAGATTCCAGCTGCCTACATGGTTTCTAAAGCTGCTATGAATGCCTATACAAGAATTCTTGCTAAGAGGCACCCGTCCTTTTGCATCAACTGTGTTTGTCCGGGTTTTGTCAAAACTGATATAAATTACAATACTGGCATCTTAACTGTTGAGGAAGGGGCCGCAAGTGCTTTGAGGTTAGCACTTCTACCTAATGGTAGTCCCTCTGGTCTCTTCTACTGCAGTGGTGAAATGTCTTCTTTCTAATTTATCATACAACTTCAGGCATTGAGGACTAGCTTGTAAGCTATACCTCTTGTATAGTTTAAATATTTGATCAATAAAATTTTATTTATTTCTTTGACATTCTAAATTCCTTAACTTTGTAGATTGGTATTTGACAAATTTTTGGATAAAAAAATTAAATTAAGAACAAAATCAATTTTTGTTACTAGTTAATTAGAGCCTCAAAACCTGTAACCTAAATTCGACCTAAGGCAATAACTTGTATACTTTTTGAAATATTATTTCCAAATATGCTGTTGTATTTAAACATTGATGAAATTAATGTGGTAGAGTAAAAAATCTTTTAATCTCATTATTAAGTCAGAGTAAAATTGATTTAATACTCTAAAGTAAAAATAGAACACTTTTTTCTCCATAACCCTTTAAACATAACACATTCCTTCTCGGACACAAATTTGAGTAACAGCAAGCACAATAACCATGGCCCAACCAAAGCCGTGCTCATATAGACCATAAAAATAAATAAATCTCTGGTATTAAGTCATTCTAATAGAAATATAAATCCACTAACGATTATTAATATAAAATATCTCTAATTTTTTATTTTTTTAAAAAAATGTATTTACTTAGAGTATTATTAGTTTACCTACACTGAGTTAACATTTATAACTTGTTATAAAATTAAAATTATATTTTATGTCTATTTTTACATTCTAAAACCAACCCAACATTAAATTATAAAATTGGAAAAACAAATTTTAAATTTACTCCAAAATCTTATTTTAATTTGAGTATTATAGAATGTATATAGCTTTCATGACAATTTTTTACGTTTGTTAACCACAGATCGATTTATATCTAACAAACACTATCATATTTCCTAGTACATGCATATTAATGTTTAGTATACCACTATATGCAGGCAATTTACATTGGTTTCAATTTGAGGCCAATTATTTTGGCCAAACAAATTTAACAAAAAAAAAGCTCTTTTTAGGGCATTACAAAAGCTAATGCATAAGAAATATTTAATGTGCTTGTCTCATGCATATTGCAAATAGGATCCAAAGAGTAGGATTTGTAGGGGCCAATGTTCTCATGTATTGAGGATGTACTTAGACACCAAATTTGCGCTTCAAATTAAGTTTTCAATAGAATGTCTAATGACTACATGGATTTAGTATTAATAAAAATTGTTGCAAATAGCCTTAAAATTGTTATGATGTATTTTCATAACAAAATTAAAATTGTCATAATTTTGTTACAAAAGGTTTCATTACAAAAATTTTAAGTGGGAGTTTTGTAAACTCCAGTTTATAATAATAAATTGTAGTAAATTGTTTGGTGAAGCAATAGTTTTATAAATCCAACAGGCCTCCAAACTTATGCCAACTTAATCGTTAGTAAATAGAGATATTAATGATTGAACTATTAATTACTTGGTCATAAAAGTTTGATATCATATTAAAGAAATAATTATTTTAAAAGTTAAAATTATTAGGTGAAAATTTGAAATAGTTTTAGACGTCAAACACATTTACCTTACATAATCACGTGATTCCCTATCTCTGTTTAAAGTTTTAGCAATCACATGTTCTTCAATCTGAGTTTTAAATCCTTCTTTAACTTGGCAAATCTCGACAGCTCGTTCTGCTGCAATGGTTGATATCGTGGGATTTGCTATGCAATTTCTATTCCAAGCCCAACGATCACAACGATAAAATTATTACAACCACATGCATTACAGATCTCTGTAGTTTCTTTTGCTTTGAATTTTTAGTCTGACTGTTAGGTGTTGTCGGCACGAAGTGCCAATTTTATATTATACACATTAAATAATGTTCAAACCAATAAGGCTGCTGGCGTGGCCCTTAAAAGCTCTGGATTTATTTTACAGACATAGCACAAGAGTTGAAGCCTTCATCCTGCTGCTAATTTCAAAATCAAGTCCTACAATTCTTTTTCAATGGCAGGGGTCACAGAGAGGTAGTGCTTATCCTGGCCTTGCTCTTTCTATTGCACAGTGGGCCCTCATTTTTCCTAACTTCTTTCTTTTCTCTTATTGGTTTTTACTTTGTCAGGTATGCAGTTGTGACGGGTGCAAATAAGGGAATTGGGTTAGAGACAGTTAGGCAGTTGGCTTTAGCTGGAGTCAAGGTGGTGCTTACTGCAAGAGATGAGAAGAACGGTCTTGAAGCTCTGCAAAAGCTCAAAGACTCTGGTCTCTCTGATTTTGTGATTTTTCACCAGCTAGATGTCACAGATGCTGCTAGTGTGGCTTCTCTGGCGGATTTTGTCAAATCCCAGTTCGGGAAACTTGATATTCTGGTAAAGTGAAAAATCTGACACTCCCTTAAGTCCTTGAAACTAAATGATTAACAGATTCTGGTATTCCTTCTTTTTGGTTTTTTTGTAATGTTATTCCCCTTGTGTCTGAGAAACTAATCGAAGACTGCAAAATTACAAGTAAGTGATATTTCAAATAAGACTTATTTGGACTGTTCTGTTTTAATATATAGTGCTAGTTTGCATGTTGTTATAGTCAACGTTGTAATTCCAATTACAGTACTACTATTCGTACAACCTTACTATCACTTAATCTTTATTATATAGAATTAAGACCATTAAATTTATTAAATCTCATAAATTGAACTATGAAACTCAAGTAAGAACAGATTTTTCCTTCCAATTACAATTATGCCATATTTTTTATTTTAAATGCATATTTTTCTCATACTGAATCTCACTAAATCCTCGTTTAAAAGAATCTCCCCCATTAAATTTAGTGAACTCCATTGACTAAACTATAGGACCCATTACAGCAAAGCTATCGTTTGAAACAATTTAGTGAACTACACTTTTTCTGTTTCTCTTTATTGGGCCATGAAGTCTCAGCAATTAATTGGTTAGTGTAATACTTTGATTTTTTGTAGTTGCTTTTGCAAACCCAATATATTTTCTGTGTTTGTACAATTAATTTTCCGTGTTGGGGAAAAAGGGAACTAACTGTTTGCTGACTGGTAAATGTACAAGCATGGTGATGGGTACTCATTCAATTTTTTGGTAGGTTTGGCATTCTCTGCTCATACTTGAGAACTGGTCCGTTTATTTCATCGAACTGGAAATGAGTGGTTGGCGGTTGCAGCAGCATCGTTTTTGGATGATATTTTTCAAACATTGAAGCATAGCTGAGCTGAGCGCTCAAAGCTGGCTCAAAATTCTACTTATCTGAAATGAAACTTGCATGTTCAGAACGTTTTAGATCATTAAAATTGTCACCGCATTTTTTTTTTTAATTGGGGTAAATTGTCTTTGACATGTATCAGGTCATATTCCCTTGGTGCTCTTATACAATTTTACAGCCAAGCAAACTTCAGTTACAGTCAAATCAGCTCAAATAGATTCATTGATATCTTCTTGTGACAAATACTCTTAATAGTTGTGGGTTTCAGAACTTCTGATGTTGATACTTTCACATATCATGTTGTATAATGCAGGTCAATAACGCAGGAGTTGTTGGAGTCATGTGTGCAGACAAGCCTTTAATAACTTTAGCTATCAATAGTGGTGGGGTAAGTATCTAAGGCTTGATTTTAATCTCCTTGTCAACAGGAGAAATGCTTGATGCACGTGTACAAATAGTACAAGGTGTGCACAATTGGTATATAGAGACTAGTCTTTGTTAATGCATTGTAACAAGCACATATAAAAACCAGTCTCAATTCACAAATTGTGCAAAGAATGTGCATTCCGTATGGTGTAACTAGTAGTGTTCTGTCAACAGCTTAAGCTACTTCTATTATGCATTTCGACACTAGTATCCTTTAAAATTTGTATGAGCTAACTGTTGTTTCTTTTGAATCGTCTCATCTTGCATGCACTAGAGTATTGTAATTCTGGAACAAACATCAGCTAGCTCATTTGTTTAGCTTAAGTCTGATGAACTTTCTTTTTGTCAGGGTTTTAATATTTGAAACAAACATCATGAGCTGACTTGATTTCAAAGTTGAGTTATCTCATCTTTTTGCAGACTGTAAAATTCATCACTTTTAAGTGCATGCATCACTCATTAGAATGTTGATAAACTTTAAGCTCTCAACCAATCTGAAGCTTGTGATGCTTTTGTTTTGGTTACAGGGATTGCTACAGGATGACATTTTGCCTTCATATAATGCTTGTCTGAGTATAGAGTTTCTTCTTATACTGTGCAGGCAATATCACATGATGACGCGAGAAAATTCACTCAGACATATGAGTTGGCTGCAGAATGCTTGCAAATAAATTATTATGGTGCTAAAAGAACCACTGAATCCCTTCTGCCTCTCCTGCAATTATCTGATTCTCCAACAATTGTGAATGTGTCATCCTTCCTGGGGATGTTAGAGGTAGTCAATTACCTTCAATTACATCAATGAAAAGAAACTCCTAGGACTTATCCTTAAATTTGATTGATGGTAGGATTAGGCTTGAATTGGCAGGTATAGATAAACTGGTCCTGTTATTTCTATAAATAGAACTATATAAAATTCTTATTTAAAAAAATTAAAACTATTAAATTTATTAGATTTTACAGATTAAATTATAAGATTTACATAATTTCATGACTTTTTTTTTTTTGTTTCACAAACATTTAGTCTTTCATGATTTCGTGGGAGAATCTTTCTCCTAAACAAACCTGCTGACCCAAGAAATTGGTTTCCATTACCATAGTCCACATTTGAAAAGATTATTGAGATCAATGTTTTGGCTTTCTGTTATGAGAATGGAGAAATATTTCAGATTTCTTCCCTCTTACCATCTCCAAAACTTTTCACAAAATTATCTTTCAAGTTTATGATTTTTTTCCTTATATCCTATAACTTTCTTATGCTCTTATTTTTTTGTGTCAATTCAGAATGTGTCAAATGAATGGGCAATAAGAGTCTTTAGTGATTCTGAAAAACTTACAGAAGAGAGTATAGACAAAGTAGTAAAGGAGCTCCTCAAAGATTTTAAAGAAGGTTCAGTAGAAAGCAAAGGCTGGCCTATGGCCCTCTCTGCCTATATAATTTCTAAAGCAGCCATGAATGCCTACACAAGAATTCTTGCTAAGAAATACCCGAAGTTCTGCATCAACTGTGTTTGCCCTGGTTATTGTAAGACTGATATAAATGCAAATACTGGCTTCTTAACCGTTGAAGAAGGTGCTGCAAGTCTTGTAAGACTAGCACTTCTACCTAATGGTAGTCCATCTGGTCTATTCTATTCTCGAAGCAATCTCTCTTCCTTTTAATTGATAAAGCTGTTTTATGAATTGACTTTTGTGGAACATTGTATTTGAAAACTTTGTGAATTGTGCACTACCTGAATTCCTTGTTTGTCAACTATGACTCTTTTGGCTTATCATTGACTTTTCTATCAATAAAGGAAATGAGTACTTCAGAATCACATGGCAGTTTGTTATCTTCTTATACATTACACATACAATTTGTTTAGCATGTAAATAGTATTTTCCTTGCAATCCGCAATTGATCAATCCTTCTAGGAATGCTTATAAATTTATATACAGTAGGTGATGTTTTGGGCTATAGAAAAAGTAGGCATTAGAGAGCTTCTTAGTGATTTGTAAGGGAGTGGGTTAAGGGTTTCTCATGCTCTCTCAGGTGCCACAGAAATGCAAGGATGAATCATGCAGATTCAGACACCCGAACTTCGAGATATAAAGTTTGAGACTTCTGTTAGAAAGAGACAGAAAAAATAAGAAAGTTGATATCTAAAGGAAAACATTAAAAAAAGTGGATATCTAAAGTGAGAGACTACAGTTAGAAATAAAAAAAAGAAAAATAGAAAAGTTAAAAAATTAGTTAAAAAAAAAAAAGTAGAACTAACAAATAAAGGAAACTCTTTATATTTTCTATTTTATCTAACCCCACCAAAGTTAAAAAATTTTAAATTGAAAGATCCAAATTCAAATTCAAACTATTTGTTTGAGTCCACAAGTAGCTTTGGATTTGGTTATCAACAGAAAATTTACACATACACATGGTATACGGTGTAATTTGTTTTGTGATACTCATGAGTTGATAAGATTATTTTTTATTGAATATTAATTAAAAATGACAAATTAGTCAACTAATTAATCATTTTGCTAATTTTTATTATTAACTAAGATTGTAATTCTTGATTAGTAAATAACTAAATAATTTAATAGTTATTTAGGAATAGATTAAATCTACATTTTTAATTATTGGTGGATAGAACAAACCTAGCCTCTAGCACTTAAAGGGCTTGAAATAGGGATGGCAATTTTTTCGGCTACGCGGAGATTTGCGAGAAATTTTCGATCTCAGTTAAGTTAGGAGGGAATTTTCTCCCTAGAAAAGTGGGAAGAAAATTCTCTCTATCATAGTTTAGAGGATGGAGATCAGGATTTCATTTCCTATCCCACAGAGACCTAATTAAAATTTACTATAACCCTTATATGATATTTATATAATATATAATATAAAAGATAAATTAGTAATTATATATAATTAATAGATAAATAAACAAATAGAAAATTTTAATTTATTTGTATTAAAAAATATTAAAATTTTAAATCTTTACGCATACCTACTCTCTTATAGGGATTTCACCCTCAAGATCCAAGACAAAGTTGGGGAACAAGAGGCTACTCTCCGACCCCACCATTCCTAGTTTGAGATAGGCGTGGACTATTCAACTTTTTGCTCCCACCCAAACTTATAAAACCATCCCATGGTAGCTTAAATTAGTTCATTTTAACAACTCTAAGCAATTTTATTTTGTCCAAGGTTATTTAATCAAAGATCAATGGCAATTTGGCATGTTGATATCAAATATAAATTAAAATGTCTGATTTTTTAAAATTTTTTTAGAAGTATCTTAATTTTTATTGTCAAGTTATTTTTATTGAAGAAATGTGCTTGAATATTTATTTTAAAAAATATTAATAATTAAATTTATTAAATATCATAAATTAAATTATAAACCACAAAACCAAACAGTTTATGCATGATTTAAGAAAACTTAGTGCCTTGCACTTAAATTTTAAACTTATTAAATTAAACTACAATACAATGTTTCTCTATCAAGGACAATATGTAATTTAGTTGGCTCTGATTTGATAATAATAATAATAAAATTAAAAAGATTTAAGGCATTTTTATATATTCTTGTATGCCCTATAAATAAAATACAAAAAAGTTTCATAATATTACAAGCAAAATCATTATAAATTTCTGAATGTTAATAAATTCGATAGAAAATTTTAATATTTATAGTGTTTAAGTTTTTAAATTTGTGTGTGTGTATATAAACATATATATATATATAACAACATTTTATTTTAATTGAATCATATAAGTTTTCAGCAACTCTTTTTATATCTTTATCCTTAAAAATTTTTTATTTAATATAATTAGATCATAAAATTTTTGAATCTCAAATAAATTTAACTAATCTAATAGTTGTCCTTTTCTATTGTAAAAATTAAGTTAAAATTTTATTATAAAAATTTTTTCATATTTTATCTAAACCTTTTTAAATTCTGTCGGGAATTTTTAATAGGTTTAGCTATTAAGGATACAATTAGCAGAATAAAAGTTGATTACGGAGTGAAAAAACAAAAAAAAATTTAAATCTCCAGCCGAGGGTGGGTAAACCACTCTTGCCCTTTTGCGTTTTGTTTTCTTACCTCTTCCTCTGCCTTTTATGGCCAACATGACACAAATTTGATATTTGGGTTTCTTTATAAAGTTAAATAAATTTGACGATATAACCAATGTCTGATAGGCAATTACATTAAGATTCTTTTTACAAATTTTATAAAATTTTTTATTAAAATACTTATATGATTAAATTTATTAAATATTATAATTTAAATTAAAATAATAAATTTAAAATCTTACGTTAAATTTAAGTTTGAATATTTTAAAATAAAAATATATTTTATTTTATAAAATATAAATAGATAATTATTAATTATAAATATTATTATAATATATAAATAAATGAATAATATTTTATAAATTTATAATAATTTATAATTTTGTTTTAAAATTATTTATTTATATCTTATTCTAAAAAATATATTTTTTAATTTAAAAAATCTTAATCTGTAAATTTTAATATATATTGATAACTTTAATCTTGTAGGCTAATATTTAAAAAAAATATATGTACATAAAAACAAATTTAAAAAACAAAGATATAAATAAATATAAAATTTATGCATCTAAAAATTTACTCATAAAAAAAACCTTAATGTTTTGGGTTTATCTTTCCCCATCACATTAACCGTCTAAGCGCCGCCAGATTAGCACTTAACTAAGTTATCTAGAAGAGTTGAAGACACAGACATCAGACAAGACAATTATTAATTAAAAATTAATTATAAATATTATTATAATATATAAATAAATAGATTATAAATTATAAATTTATAAATTCTTTTGAAAATTATTTATTTATGTTTTATTTTATAAAATATATTTTTCAATTTAAAAAGTCTCAGTATATTAAATTTTAATATATATTAATAACTTTAATCTTATAGGCTAATATTTAAAAAATAATATATATACATAAAAATAAATTAAAAAAATAAATATATAATAAATATATAAAATATATAAAATTTATACATCTAAAAATTTACTCATAAAAAAAACCTTAATGTTTTGGGTTTATATTTCCCCATCGCATTAACCCTCTAAGCGCCGTCAGATTAGCGCTTAAATAAGTTATCTAGAAGAGTTGAAGACACAGACATCAGACAAGACAAAATCAACAGTAACAACAAAATAGTAAATGACAGAAATTCAAATAATTTCACTCCTAATTCCTTTGACCACATTTCTCTTGTAGACAAGAATGGTTGTTTGCGTAATTATAAACTTCTGTACTAGTTGAAGCTAGCCGTCTCCAGTCTGTTTCTGTCTGCTAAAGTCATCATCCAGTTTCAGCAACTATGGCAGAGGCAAAAGAAAGGTACCACCAGATCTTCACACATTTTACTTTCATTACACTCTGGGGTTAACCCATTTCCACAGGCCACCATAATGCCACATGTAAAGATTTGCTTTCGTGTTTGCCTTTTCACAGTATGTGTTTGGGACTGGGAGCATTTGCTGGAATTGTTTGTGTTTTCAGGTATGCTGTTGTTACAGGGGCAAACAAAGGGATAGGGTTGGAGACCGTCAAGAAGTTGGCCTCAAATGGAGTCAAGGTGGTGCTCACAGCCAGAGATGAGAAGAGGGGTCTTGAAGCCCTTGAGAAATTGAAAGGTTGTGGGGTCTCCAACCTTGTAATTTTTCACCAGCTTGATGTTACCGACCCCGTTAGTATTGCATCTCTGGCAGATTTTGTTAAATCTCAGTTTGGGAGACTTGATATCTTGGTGAGAAGACATTCTGATGATACTGAAGTCTTTGTGATTCAATTTGATTCTTACTTTGATTTTTTCTAAATGTGTATATGGACCAAAGTTTTCAGGCACCCCACTCTCAAATTTTACTCCATATACTTCCTCTCATGGCCAAATCAACAACTTTAGTTTATTACGGCTCTTGACAGAAAAAGGGGTCTAGGAATTATTTTCTTAGTTCTATATTTGGTAGCTAATTAAAATCTTGAAGAACCAGAACAACTGAATGTTATCTAGAATGTCATTTTAATGGGGTCTGTCATATCACAATTTCTGACTCACTGTGACTATGTCCCTAAGTTATTCGGCTGTAGGAAATGTTTGGCATAACTTCTTTTCTACAAAAATTTGTTAAGTTCCATATATGTGTTGTTCTAAATTTAATAGTTTAGATTACATGTATAAAAATTAATTAAGAATAAAGTGTAAACCGATGAATTTATTAAATTTTATAAATCAGTCTGTAGTAATTAAAAAGTCAAGATTAAACAGAATAAATTTTTGGGAATAGTGGGACTGTTCTGCTATCCGGCAAAAGCCCATTGAGCTGGAAAACACACAAATGTGTGCTGAAAACAACCAAATGCTTTTTCTGACATTAAACTACAGAGATTGCTAACTTCTCAATTTGAGCAGTTCTTTATTAGGATAAAAAAGCAGCTTTGCTTGAACTGTTTGAACGTTGAATTCAGACAATTTATACACTGATGCTGTCTTCCAATATTATCGATCTGCAAAAACAATAAGCTCAGTCTGATTTTGCTGAGACCCCTGATTGAGATAAACAAATGGGTCTAATATGATAGTTTGCTGTGACCTGTGCTGCTGTAATCAATGGGATCTCAAACAGTTGATCAATGAACATAGTGATAACTTGCCTTTTTCTGTTACCCTTTTGCTTATATGAATGTATTTATTATAAGTATTTCAAATTCTTGTGCAGGTGAACAATGCAGGAATCAGCGGTGTCAATATAAATGATTTGGTCAGTGTGCTTGTTTTCTCTCCTCTTTGTGCAGGTGAACAGTGCAGGAATCAGCTGTGTCAATATGAAGTCTCCAACTAACCTTTGAGTTTCTTCTACATGAATGCAGGTGGGATCAAAAATCAACAGGAATACACTGACCCAAACTTATGAGTTGGCGGAAAAGTGCTTGAAAACAAACTACTATGGTGCCAAGGAAACAGCTGAGGCTTTTCTTCCCCTTCTCCAGCTATCTAATGCACCTAGGATTGTTAATGTTTCCTCCCAAGCAGGGTTATTAAAGGTAAAGAGGAACCTAAGTTTTCTCTCAGTTCTTTTGAAATGTGAATTTTTTATTACCTTTCACAATATTGGCAAAATTGTTTTATGGTGGTGTTTCAGGACATACCAAACACATGGGCAAAGGGGGTATTGGGTGATACTGAGAATCTTACTGAAGAGAGAATAGATGAGGTGCTGAAGGAGTTTGTCAAAGACTTTAAAGAAGATTCATTAGAAACCAAAGGCTGGCCAACATATCTCTCTGCCTACATACTCTCAAAAGTAGCCCTGAATTCTTACACAAGGATTCAGGCCAAGAAGTACCCAAACTTTTGCATTAATTGTGTCTGCCCTGGTTTTGTGAAGACAGACATGAACCGAAACACCGGCATCTTATCTGTCGAAGATGGTGCTGCTAGTGTTGTGAGATTAGCACTGCTGCCTAAAGGTTCCCCTTCTGGCCTCTTCTTTGTTCGGCAAGAAGTGTCAACTTTTCGACAAGAAGTGTCAACTTTTTAAATGATTTTAAAGATCTCGATCTTGCAGGTCACAAGAAAAGCCATGACAGAATGTCCATCTTTGACATTTCTGACCCACATGTCCTATCTATTACAACCTCCGATAATATAAAGCTTCAATTTGCCATCTTCTATGGATTGCCATTTTTACAACATGAACCCTTCCATGACTGAGAAGCTAACCAATTAATAACCTAATAACCGAAGCTGGTGCATAAGAAGCTGTTGTCTGGCAGTTTCATAGATCAGCTTTTATATTTAGACAGAAGATAGATTAGTATATAAGCTTGCAGACAATTTTAGAAGCTTTCATTGCTAATTGTAACCCATTGTCTCGCTTATACAGTATACACAATACTTAAAAGTTTGGCAAATTAGACAAGCAGTGTGCTATTCATATTTTGATTATAAACTTTTTTCAAAAGAAATTAACAAAATTATTATACGATTGATATTAAATAACGTGTTGATATAATCTATCTTTTCCAATAAGACGAAATATATTAAACTTGAATATGTCATAAGCGACGTATGTCAAAATTAATGTTTCTGGAACACAGATTTTCTTGAATTTTGACACTTAATACTTGTAAACAATGTCACATCAAAATAATTGCTTAGGACTTCTTCATGGGTGGTTATGGATTCGGATACCCTAATTTTTTTAAAAGAAGATAGGCTGCACAATAAAAAAAAAAAGGCACAAATTTAAAAGAGCAAAAAAGATAATGAAAAAAAATTTCATATATTAAATTATAAAACATAAAAAAAGTTATTAAATCAGTGAAATAAAAGTCAAGATCTAAATCTGGTGATTGTAGTTAACTTCTGAGCAGGTTAACTTGTTTAATGGTATCTTATTTGCTCCAGGTTATCTTGTATTGGTAAAATTACTAATGGACCGCCTTGGTTGTGTCCTCAACTTCAACCTTATTTTAGACAGAGACATTGAAATACTATAAGTTTATTTAGTATAACTTTTTATGAAATTATTTTTAGTAAAATAGAATAGAAGATTATTAGTACTGAAAAAATTATTTAGATAAAATAAATTTGTTTAGATCTCCAATCATAAAAAATGCATTAACCCAAAAAGTCCACAGCTAGTAGTTGTTCAATACAGGAAGTTGCATTTTCTAACCAGATATTACAGTCAACAAAACCATTTCTAGAAAGAAAATCTGCTACATGATTACCTAACCTAAGAACAAAGGTAAAGGACAAAGCTGAAAATTACTTAGACAATTCATTCATGAAGGATAATCCTTCAGTTGGATAACACTAAATCAATTAAGCATGTCAACGACAACATTAGCATCACTCTCCAATATTTTATTTCCAAAATCTGCATCAGTGGCAAAATGCAATTCTTCCCTGCCACTAGCTCACTAACAATTGCTTTTGCCAAATAGGCATGATTTTGTGTCATAATTCTCATTAATTACTCACGCGCATCCGAAATCATAGCCCCACTTCAACCATTCCTCTATCTAATCTATATAAAATAAATAAATATAACTATAAAAACAAAATCAGTTCAAAACTGTTTAATGATAGTTGATTGTAGTTTTATATAATCTAACAATAGTTGGAAATAATCTAAATAAAATTAATTTTTTAATCCAATAACAATTAAGATTCTTAGAATTTTAAAAGCAATAATAGTTGTCAATCAACAATAAATTCTAGTTTCATTTATTATTAAAATCAAATAAATTAAATTACTAATATATAATTCTATCTAAAGATTAAAAGCCCATATGTAAAATTCATGCCAAACAAGCTCAAACACAAGCTGCATTGATCTACAAACTATACAAAGTCTAGAAGTTGTTAAAATATAATAATGTAGTTTTGAATTTTGACTTTTTCCATAGTCTCATGATTGGTTTGAACATTGTAAAACACAAACTCTAGCAACATTTTTCTAAGGTAGATTGCCATGGTTTTATATCCAACATTTTCATGTGAGTTGTCAATTGATGTTATCATCTCTTGTGATATTGTTCATGCATGATGCATCTCACTCCAAACATATTAGGAAAATGAAAATTGAATTTGCCATTTTGTAACACATTTTATATTGACATGAATATGAAGATAATTTTGCATGCATTAACATATATTTACCATTTCAACATTTTGCAGCCTTGTGCAAAACCTCTTCTAAGAATTAATGGACAGATCATTCATTTTAAACTCAATTGATCTTGCATTTCGGTTAGCTTCGGTCATGGCATATCTACGAAGTATGTGATGCTCATTTTTTGTTCTTTTTTGGGCCAAAGCACAACGTCTGAGTGGAGGCACAATTTTGTAAGTCTTATGAATAATTTATTTTAGGTTTTATAAAAAATATTTGCTATTCTTACCAAATTTTAGTCAGAAAAATAATAAAAGATTTTTAACAAACAAGTTTGCTCCAAATAGAGAAATGTTTTGATAAACGTGCGAGCAGCCCCACATGTAGAAATAAGAAAAATTTGAAAGTAAAAAAAAAGAAAAAAGAAAAAAAAAAGAGAAAGAATGTGAGAAGTTATACTGTTAGAGTGTAAAATTTATTTATACCTATATTATTATCCCCCCAAATATACTTATTTTATCACAAATTATTTATGAAAACTTAGTAAATAACTTTGCAGCATCATTTTTATATAAGAAAGTTGTCTATTTTACTTATGATAACATCTCATGCTTATCTATATTATTGTGTTTCAATAATTTCCACAGACAAACAGCCACACTCCTAAAGGAAACTAAAGCAAGCAGTTCCAGAGAAGTTTTATGACAAAAAACTATTAAAATACATAAAGGGTACTTATTCTGATAGACTATAAATGAAAAATATATTCAATTCTTAAAATAAATAACTAATATTTTAATATTACTGAATTTATTATTGAAAAGTGAAAACCGAACAAGAGAGTGGTCTGTAGGAGGAGGGAACCCAAGGAGCCGCATGCAGGAAGCGAGTAAATTAATTAAACAAAATATTCCCAAAAATGTAATTAGGAAGGATCAGAATGAAAATCGATGTGCCCAACGAAAATTATAAAGAAAATAAATAAAGGTAATAATTAGATTATTCTATTAAGAAAGCAAGTAGAATATGAGAGGATCCCAATCCACTATAAAAGTGCTAAATTTGATTATAATATTTAATTTTAAAGCAGAAAAAAAAAGAAATCTCAAATATTAGTAATAATAAAAATATGCCTAAAAATTGTTAACTCAACTGAAAATTGTAGGTAAATTTATAGCTATTGTTACTTGTTAGTTATCTCTCTTATGTTTTGAGTATTGATATTTATATATAATAATTTTGTCCACACTCTTTTACATTTTTATTTTTTTTCTCCTCTAAAATTTTCTGTTTGAATGTGTAGAGAGCTTAAGGTGTCTGCACATCTGAATATAATTACATTTTGTTTTTGCTCTTCAATTATAGTGCTAAAATCAAAACCAAAGAAAGAAGGACAGCACTTTTAATAGTGAAACACTCTGCTGGTATTGCATCTACGTCAGAATTCATCAAAACCACATTTGGAAAACTGGACATATTGGTATGAATTAGGTTCACATTCTCAGTATTTTAAAATTTCTTCTCCTACATTTCTGTCGAATTTGTGCTAGTCTGAAATGGTAGCAAAATATTAACACGATCAATTCCTCAGTAATATATGGACATCAATTGGTAAAGACCATAAATTTATTCCTCTTTGCTGATCATGAATGAAAGGAAATGTTTTGTCCCACAAAACCAAAATGGAGAAAAAGGGTCACAAAATTAATTACTTCTATGAGATTTATTGAATTATTCTATAGTTTGAACTGTAAAATTTTAAAAAATTTAATAATTTAAATTTTTTAAGTAAATATTTAATTGAATTTGTTTTGTAAAAATAACAAGATTGTAAATAAAAATAGAAATTATTCTTAAAGTTATTGCTTATAAAATGTTTTTATTAATACCCATAATATAATATCTTGTTTTGATCATATGCTATGGGTCATTCTGAAGCTTTAAACCATGGAGGCAACTAAAATTGTGAACTTGTTATTCAGATGTCCATGGAGAAATTTAACGCCAATGAATAAATTCTTCCATCACTTGTTCCACCCCTTTTATTCTTATTATTTCATTAGTCTTTGAATTTAGAAAATCCAAGAAAGTAGCCACTAGCCAGGGATTTAGAACTTCAGAATATCCCAACTGCACCTTGCCCTTTGTTTGGGACTTCCACCCAATTAAATTGCCTGGTATACTCTCTTCTTTCAGACGCTATATTTCTTTCCCATAGTAATGCTTCAAACCTGTTCTGTTCCAAGACTAAATTTGTATGCATTGCTCTACTATGTAAGGCAGGCGTTCTTTTAGTTTTGGTTTCCCTGCCATCCTCATCACCCATTTGTAAGATATATTCTGCCTTGAACTATAATTTATATTTAATAGACTAATTCCTTGCTTCATGCTGATTTTTCTGACAAAACAGGATAAATAACAGTTCTTGCCAACAATTTTCCATAATTATCTGAGGATCTGTAAGTTTTAAGCTATACTTGGTGTCCAAATACATTGCTATTTTCCAGATGCCTATTTTCACTCCAACCCTGCATAACCTTAAAAATACTTCTCCTTCGTTTTTTTTTCTTTTTGGGTGTGTATGCGTGTGTGCAGATTAAAAATGCAGGGATAAATGGAACAATTGTAGATATCGATGTTTTGGTATCTTTCAGGATTGGTAAGGTATGCTTACCATGTAAAAACACAAAGCAAAGGCAGTTTAGATTTTATGCAATAGATGCTCTTAAATGGACTTGGTTAACTTCACAATACTTGTTTTTAATCTTTGAAGATTATGTTTGCTTCGGGTCATTTCTGTTCGCATTTTTGTTTAGCATAGCAAACTTTGTTTTATTTGGATCAGGGAACATGTCAGGAAAAGGGACTAAACTATATGCCATAAGATCAGAAAAAGAAATCCCTTTTCTCCATCTTGAGTCATTATGGAAATTGAAAGTGAATTCAGCCAAGAAATGCTCAAAAAAAAAAAAAAGAAAAAAAAAGAAAAATGTTACTCCCATGATAGATATGTCACATCTTTCTCGTAATAAAATGGTATGATATTTTGATTTATTGAGCTTTACAATTCTATCTCTAAAACGTAATAAATTTTTTATTATAAAAATTAAATAATAATAAAATTATAGACATAACAATACCCAAAAAAAGCTTAGAGCATATTATCTCCAACAAGAAAGGAAGAGGAGAGAGTTTCCTTCCTCAACATACATGCAGCTTAGTTACTTGATGAGCATATTATCTCCAACAAGAAAGAAAGAGGGGAGAATTTATATGAGATCAACTAAGGATTGGTTCTAGACTCCATTGGTGGAGTCAATAATGTCTCCCCGGAGCATAACCTCCAACTTAAATTTTCAAGCGGGGGTTGTTGTTCTACCTCCCTTTTACACTAACCCTCTTTATATTCAATCACATAAAAGTCAGCCACACCAAAGCACATATTCCCCTTTCGCAGCAATCAGAATCACCAAGGATTGTCAATGTTTCCTCTTCCTCAGGGAAGTGGGAGGTATGACACAACTAAGGATATATAGTTTTGGGTTTCTTAGGACCAGAATGAAATCATTTTGGCGAAAAAATTATCTCTGGTCAGATTGCTCTGACCTACTGCCAATCTCATCAATGTGTCAATCATTTTTCTTCTATTTGTGCTTTAACAGAATATACCAAATGAATGGGTAAAAGGAGTGCTAAGTGATGTTAAAAGCCTTACAGAAGAGAAGTTGGATGACATCTTGAACCAGTTTTTGAAAAATTTCAATAAGGGGTCCATAGAAAGCAAAGGTTGGCCTGCTATGGTGTCTGCCTACACAGTTTAAAAGGCTGCTTTGAATGCCTAGATACGGATTCTTGCCAATGAGTACCTGTCTTTCTGCATCAATTGCATGTCTTGGCTTTGTGAAGACTGACATAAACCACACTTTTGGCCAATTAAGTTTTGATGAAGGTACTGAGAGTCCTGTTCGGTTGGCCCTGCTTCCTAATGGTGGCCCTTCTCTTGTTCAATCGGAGTGAAGTGTCATCATTCTGATGGAGGAGATCATCTATATTTGTAAAATCTAAACAAATGGAATTTTACTTGGACTCTGCCTAGTTGCTTTTGGCTTTTAATATGGGAGAACACACTACTTGAAAAATAATTATGCAATTTGGGGTCAGGGTGTATGCAAAGTTATTAGTATTTCACTAGCAAACTTTTACTCTCACACCTTTAATCTCTACTCTCATAATTTTTTTCTAAGATGAATAATAAACCACTTAATACGGATACAATATCTTGGGTTTGAACTTAGGATTCAAAAAAAGAAAACTTCTAAAATAACGAATAAGTATCATTATAATATTAAGAGTGTTAATGCCTTTATTTTAATCAACCTAGATCAGGTTTATTGATATCCAAAAAACTGTTAGATGATTTTGCACCAACTAATAAATTGACGAAAATCACATCAGGCATCAACTACAAAGATATCTAAAATATTGCTAATTTTTGGTCCCAGACAATTTCTCTTGGTTCAATTTTCTTTTGGTAATCCCTTCCCCATTTTCAATAATTAACCCATTCACAAGCTGTTTTAGATTCCCAACAGCTTCAAGCCCTCCGTTCTCATCTTTGGCTGTTAGCTCCACTGTGATCCCATCAGAAGCCAAGTGCTTGGATTATTTGCTCCTGTAACTGCGGCATACCTACATAGAAACCAATTTAAGAAATTTATTTCGGAAAGGAATATAAGCCACGTTATATAGTCATACAAATGTGAAGCATGTGGTTGACTACAGGGTATATATATTCTTGAAGGACAGCGAAACCAAGGAAAGTGCAAAACCATTATTGTTGAAAAACGTAATTTCATAGAAAACAAGTCAGGGCACTAAAACAAGGTGCATTACGGCTTTCAGTTTCTGAAATTTTAGAGAGGAGACCAAGATTCAATAGGATGTTGGACAAAGTTTTCACCAACAAAACCAAAATTTAATTTTTGACTATTTTGGTTTGTATTTTATGAGTTTCAAATGATAAAAACAAAGGCTGAACAAACTAGTAATCTCTAGACCCTCAATTGAGGAAAAGTAAACAGAGAATTTGTCCACAAAATGTTGCCGTAATCTTTTGTACAATTATTTTCATATCTGTATGTTGGAGTTGGTGGCCCACTTTTTCAGCTCACATACACAGTTTTAAAATTGATAATGAGAAATGTTGAAGTTACAACATAATCTCAACATTTCATTCATATCTATTGACGTGGGTAAAGCAGGAATAGTTAAAAATAAAATAAAAAAATTAAAAGAAAAAAAATGAATGAAAGAGATAATAGTTGTGGGTGAAATTATAAGTATAAGAGTGCGGGTATAAAAGTATTGATTGATAATTACATGACATAAGCAATGATGCTTAAATGAAATCATCCAATGCACAAATTGATTCTGAATTACAATTTGTGGAGTAAGTCACTTGTCAAGATCTTCCGCCCAACCTATGATAGTCATTCTTGAAAGATTCACTCCTATCAGCTTATTGATTTCAAACAATTCCAAAATTGGGTAAACATTATGAATATTCTTCTGAATTATTCAACCCAAATCCACACCCCATCCAATTGTGAAAGCTAAACAACCCTCAGATGGCTTAATAACTACCAATTTCAGCACATTATAGCATTCTCCTGCTGCAAATGCTGGCCATGGTCAAAGTTCAACATTATTTATATGTCGTTTATGATTTTATCCAAACTTTCCATTGGACCTTGTTGTTTTAAATCAACAGTACGTAAGAGCCTACAGCATCTCTCTGTTAAAAGTGTTGAAGCTAGTATATCTTGCTTTCCCTTTCTCAAGTGGTCTTGACTTGTAAAGGGCGTTTTTCCTTCACAAACAATGGCAGAAGCAACCAAAAGGTATCATTCTCTTCTTCAACTTCCATCAATGTCCATCATTTTAGATCACAAGATTCACAACACATTTCAGTCATGAATCACGCACTTTACTCAAATTTCTATAGTTGTTTATATAAATTTTCTTTGTTCAATTTCAAGGTATGCAGTCGTCACGGGAGCAAACAAAGGAATAGGATTTCAGATATGCAAGCGATTGGCCTCTAATGGGATTACAGTAGTTCTAACAGCCAGAAACCAGACGAGAGGGCTTGAAGCTGTTGAAAAGCTAAAAGAATTTGGCCTGTCTGTGACTTTTCATCAACTTGATGTGACTGATCCTTCTAGCATTGCATCCCTTGCAAATTTCATCAAAACCCAGTTTGGAAAACTTGATATCTTGGTATGCATGAGCTTGAACTCTACTTTTACCCTTTTGTTCTTGTTGATTTCAACATAGCACCCAGCAAACAGATTTCAGGTAGTCTAGTAAAGGTTCATAATTGAATTCTTTTCTCTCCCTTCATTTGGCATCCCCTTTTCCCACTTAAGCATGTCTATCGAAATTAATGATTTGAAATCTTTTGACTTTTTTGTAGGTAAATAATGCTGCAATTCTTGGAGCAAATATTGACCATGACGCATTGGCAATTTTAGGTTCTATAGGAGTATGTTCTCCAGACCAAATAAATTTTCAGTTTATCTTCTTGTCCCATAAAGGAAGGTTGCTCTTTATGAGCAATAATACCAGGCCGTTTGATATAAAGCATAAGTAGAATAGGTCTATTTGGGGAAGGATTTTTGTCAAAGTTGTGCTAGGAGCAGCTTCTTGTTGTGGGCTTAACATGATCTATATTACTTGGATAAACAAGGTAAAAATTGCAGCATTGAGATTAAAAAGCCGGTTTTCCTCTTTCAAAGTAAGATGTAGCGGGAAAAAAGTTTGCAGCACCAAGGGACTGAAGTATACAGAATCATTCTCTACGCGGATTTTTTTATGTAACTGCTTCATAAACTTTGGTGAATATCCTTGAGATCTGCAAACTGACAAAACATACTCGTCAACATTGAAATATAGCAACTTTCATTGTTATTTAACAGAATGCTTACCAAGGGAATTTGTTTAGTTGTGCGCTTTGGGTCACATTTGCATATATCTGTCATGTTTACCAAGAGAAATAATTGTCTTTGCAGTGGTTGCAGGAAAAAGGTACCAATGTTCATTGGAGTAAATTAACTACAACAAATTACAAATCAGCTGAAGCAGGTTTTCAAACAAACTATTATGGCGTAAAGAGAATGTGTGAAGCACTTATTCCACAACTCCAACTGTCAGGCTCACCAAGGATTGTAAATGTTTCCTCTTCATTGGGAAAACTGGAGGTATGTAGTTCTAAGCATAAACTTCTGTCACCCTTCTTTTAAAATCTATATGTGTGAGATCATAAATCATTTGAAGATAACCATCACTATAAAGTAGCTACAATATTGTCTCTATAATAATTGTTCATCATATCAGTCACTAAAATCTCTTCTAGTCACATGAAACATAATGTTTGTTTCGTTCACACCACTACAGGGAATGCCAAGTGGGTGGGCTAAAGGAGTCCTAAGTGATGTTGAAAGCCTCACAGAAGAAAAATTGGATGAGGTTTTGAATCAATTTCTAGAAGATTGTAAAGAGGGTGCATTAGAGACCAAAGGCTGGCCTCCTACACCTGCATATATAGTCTCAAAAGCAGTTTTGAATGCCTACACAAGGATTCTTGCCAGGAAGTATCCATCCTTTTGTATCAATGTAGTGTGCCCTGGTTATGTGAAAACAGATTTGAACTACAATAATGGCCATTTCACTACTGATGAAGGTGCTGAAAGTGTTGTGAGGGTGGCTCTGCTACCTACTGGGAGTCCTACTGGTCTCTTCTACTCTAGAAGTGAAGTGGCATCATTTTAATCAAAGAATTATATTTTCATCAGGCTTACTATGTTCATCTTAGAACATCTGTTAACTCCTTTTCATTTCGTGACATTTGTGTTCCGTTTCTATTTTCAGAGAACTTGATAATGAATTATGTTTATGTTAGGGAATATGTTTAGTTTTAACCCACAGTAGTGTTTATTGAAAGAAAATATAAGTTCTAAACATTGCATTTTATACAACATACCTTGATTTATTCATCCATGCATAATGCAAAATCCATATACGAAGAGGCTATGCTGGGCTAGGATTATATTAAAAATATAACCAAAAAAAAAAGTGAATTTGTGGCTTTATCCTTTTTTTAACCTTTTTGAGATTGTATTGAAATCAGAAACCGAAAAAAAAAAAAAAAAAAAGGATGTGCTTGTAAGGTCTTTCAAATAATAGCAGCAAATACTGGCAATATGATCAAGAATTTAAGAGAGCCTAAGTGCTATTGATATTTAACCGATAGAACAATTTATAATTAGTCTCAAATGAAAAATGCTGACAATCGTAAAGGTACAAAATATATTTTGCACGCTGTGCGATCCTCCGTCATTATGAAATTATACAACATATTTAAGGGTTTCCTAGGAAGAGAGCTTTACACTGCTTCATAGTATCCTCAGGGCTTGTAACTGAAACAAATATACAAATTCTTAGGATGCTTTTGCCTCACACTAACTTGTTTTTAATAATTAGAAAAATGAAATTCTTTCCCCATACTATTGAAAAGAAAAAAAAAAAGTCACGTGATTTCTACATTGTATGAGTTTAGAGAGAGGACAAAAAAACTGACCTGTATGCCCAACAGTATGTTCTGATTCATAAATTTCATGGTCATTTCCACCCTGCTCAAACAAAAAACGGATGTATTAGAAACTAGGAGGCACATCATCTGCGTTATTCAACATTTGGCCAATATCATGCAGATGGATGCTAGGAAAGTGGCAGATGAGTGAAACCCATAAAAGCACATGAAACAAGTCACGCAAATTGAAGGACCACCCTAATCAATGGAAGACAGCTTTAATTTCAAGGATGAGATTGCTTCAGTTGTGTACTATAATTAGAGATGTCATTCAACAAGCGTGCAGAATCAGAAAGCATTATCTTTTGGCCGTATAATGTAACAGGAGATGCATTCATGTCATGTTCAGAACTGAATCAAAATTATAAAGAACTGCTTGATTTTTACAAAATATTTACGTGAGGCACTTGAAGCATTTTGAGATTTATTCTCACATGCTACGCATGAAAATATTTCCGTAAGTGGATCAAAGACAAAAGGAGTTACTAGAAGTTAAAGATACAAAACAAACTGGCATGTGTAACAGGGAGGTGGAAAATGTATGTTGTACCAGATGGTTGGTTTGATACTAAGAACAATTTAAGATAAGCATAATAAAAAATATACAGACCTTGTAGGTTTTGTCACCAAAGAAGTGGATTTCATTAAAATCATTGAGGTATCTCAGACAGTATGTTTTATCCCAACCTTGAGGGAAAACCTGTATAGAGAATTCAAATTAAAACCTGCTGTCCGATAATTTGACAATAAAAGGTTCCATATCATCATGAAGATCATCACTTACATCAAAGCTTATCTGTCCTCCAATGGAGAATGTTAAATTCAGATGAGCAAACTTCTCACGTAGTACAGAAACCATTTTTGGGCGTATATTGTGAACCTGAACTCAAGTCGAAAAATTTCAGGATGATGTGCAGCTGTTTCACAAATTAAATGATGGAGACAGAAGTTTGTAGTTGATATACTGTGAACCAAAATGCATCACCTTGTCATACTTCTCAAACTCATCTCTTTCTTCTTGGCTACAATTTCGCCCTATTGGTGACACATTCAGCATTCCACTGCGGAACTCTATAAATGTTCCCCTAAACAGTATTAATATGTCAAATAAGATCAACAGTTTCCTATAAGTTTAACAACCATGAATAATATATGATCAGAATCAAGATCCACTCATCCACTAACCTCTTAATTGGGATATCCAGGTCAGCAATGTAATGAAGTGTAAAATTAATAAATTCCTGCAAAATAGCACCCTTCTATTATTATAACTGCCATTTAACTAATAAAAATTTGTCTTATTTACAAACAGCTCAAAAGACACAGGTTGACCTCATATATTCATTCATCCTTTTAGCTTACCCATAATAGATTCATAGATCAATTGGAATTTGCTAGTCATTTAGTTTAATTATATGGTACAATTAGAACTTCATTTGGTATTTTGTAAACAAACGAAACATACATTAGGATGAAATCAGGAAAGCAGCTTCATTTTGCTAAGATATGTGCCTGAAATAACAATAGAAACAGAGGTCTTACCTTGAGCTTCTCTTCCCCAAGGAATGACTTCAAGCTCTGGAAACAAGAAAATACACAAATCATCAGCCTGTATTAGAGAAAAAGTTTGCACTAAGATAGAAGAGAGAGAGAGAGAGAGAGAGAGAGAGAGAGAGAGAGAGAGAGAGAGAGAGAGAGAGAGAGAGAGAATAAAGCTAAATTCTAAAGCATAAACAGCGTATTGATACACCAATTTTGCAAACAAAATTCTCCAATTTTAAGTCGTTGTTATTTGTTGCCCTGCACATGACCCACTTAACTTTCTATGTGTAAACAGCCATAATTCCCTCTTCATACTTAATAAATTTCTTTGTCATTATGGGATTCACATTTTTAGAGGCTTATATAGAACCTTTGTTAAATATAAAATATTTTAGTTGCAAATTGCAAGTAATTTCTGCAATTACTCAAAGGATCAGCAGAAATTTGCCCACATTCCCTCTTGCTTCATGAGACTTTAAATCAATTAAAACATGATCCCCAATTATGGCAATTTACTTCTATCATAGATATTAGGCTTATATGGTACCTGGGTTCCAATGAGCTTTCCCTCCTTATAAGCTACAAGACCATTCTCAGAAAATACATGATCATAGTCATCGGTAACTGCACAGAAGAAAAAGGGATGTTCCATCTAAGTCATGTATTTTTCTCCTTCTTTTATGTTACTAATAGCTAATAAAAGATGTGAGCTTCTTCAAAAATAGGAAAACGAAAGAAGAAAGAAGAGAATGAAAAGGAATGACAAAAGCGAACAGAATTCTAGATATCAGCCAATTTTAGAGGCCAAGTTTTAATAAACAAGACCAAGAAAAGAAAAGTGATGCCAGATTTAATTAAATAATGAAAACGAAAATGAAAATAAGTTTTCCCAAAGGGAACCTGTCTTCCCCAGCTGCTCAGATATCTTTGAAAGGTCAGATCCCCCCACAACTCCTACTGTTACAACCTGTATACAGACATTACCAGACACAAAAGCTAGGTTAGATTATATTCTATTCTGAGTGGGGTGCATAGAGAAAACAGAGACTAAGTGACAGTACTGTAATACATAGAGTTTTAATATTCTCAGCAACGTACCTTCCGTAGTTCTTGCATGAACCTTAACATCTCTGGAGTTACCACCTAGCATTTGATTAGAAAACATTAGGTAGAGGTAATGAAAGCCTAAACATTATAAAAATAAGAGCAAAAAACCAGATTACTAATTTTGTTTGGCAAGAGGGATAAGGGGCTAATGAAAGAACATTTACTGCATTTTATGATGAGTGACTCAGATGACTTTAGATAATAGATTTGTGATAGACCTATACCAAATTTCTGCGTTGATATATTTTGCTGTTATAGACTTATAGTCCTGATAAAATATATATTTCAATACATATGGATATTCTTTAGCTTCAGAAGCAGTACGTACCTTCCTTGGAGCCGTGAGAGTCCCATCAACATCAAATAAAGCAATTAATCCAGGCTTCCTAGCAACCATTGTAGCTTTGAAATGTCTGGATCCAATATTGCAAAATTTTAAGCACAAACAACATCATGGAGATGGTCATCAAGCTTTGGTAAATATATCTTCCAACAGACATAAAAGCAGTATTTTCCAATCCAATTGATTAAGAGAAGACCCTGAAGTTGCTTTTGGTTTAATCCAACAGTTATAAAAGGATTAAGAAGAAAACTGAACAAAACAGGAGAGAGAGAGAGAGAGAGAGAGAGAGAGAGAGAGAGTAAATTCAGCTATTGACAAGGCCGGGAATTGCACATCAACTCCAGTACCAATTGGGAAGCCCTTTTTTAGCTGCATGTACTTAAAACTAAGGAAATTCTGATTATTAATTAGCATGGCTTATCATTCTGGAACACCAATAAGTTGAAAAACAAGGAAAACCCAATTCTATAAATCAATCAATTTTGGAGAATTTCTTCAGCACCTCTCAAAATCGAGCGTCCACTTCAAAGCCCATTCAATGTTGTCAAAAGGCAGAAGTATAAATGCATGCTAAAACCGAAATGGGATCTTTCATACTTGCCTTGGTGGTTCAGCAGAGTATGAGGAAGACCCAACAGCTTGAAGAGTCTGAAATTGAAAGTTGGACACAGAATTTGAAGCAGATCTTCAATGGCGGAACTGAGGGAGTTCCTAGGATTATATAGATGAGTTCAGATCTGATATGCAATCGGACACTAAACTGTGGGCCCTACTACTTGAATCCAAGGAGAGATGGGCATGAAACATGTGCCGTATAGGATCACAGGGTAATGATGGGATCTGTTGCAAACACCGGTTCTCTCCGGTTGCCGCTGGTTTGAGCTATGATGTTTGAAGGTTTGCAGATACCCAAAAAAGTCGAAAAAAAAAAGGTTACATAAACAAAATTTTATTAAATTTTTATTTATAATTTTAAATTATTAAATTTAAAAATTGAACAATGACAACAAATCTAATGAAATTACTTTAAGTTTGTTCAATTTAATAAAAAATATTTGAGACTAAAATATTTTTAAAAAATTTTGAGCAGACAATTATGAATCCCAAAATCACTTAATTGCAACAAACTTTTTGTTGAGAGGTTTTTCATTGTCTCATTTATTCAAGACTTATGATGTATAGTAGAAATAGATTTTATTTTCACTATATTTTTTCACTCACTAAAAAATTTTTTGGATTTAAAAATGTGAATTAAATATATATCTGCTAAACTTTATGTTAATGTTCAATTAAATTTTAAAGAACGGAAACAGCAAAAAATCATATTACTCATAATTTTAGTATGAAGGCTTTAATTACCATGTCAATACTAACTCATGGATACAAGGCACAAAATAAGTTATTGTTTTAATAGACACTTAATTCATATATTTTTGGGTTGTAATTTATAATTATTTTATTTTGTTTATCTTTCAATTTCAATTGAAATTACATGCAAAGTAAGTAAAAAAAGAAAAGAAAATTAGAGGCTAAATTTTACTATTCGGGTGTTTCATGAATTTGAGGTTTTGAATAGTGGTTTCAGATAAA